>OU342679.1:26250000-27500000 GCA_910589285.2 Mythimna ferrago
TCAAAAACCCTTTCTTAGTGCTCGGGCAACATTTCAAGTTCTTAGTTCCAGAACTTTCAGTTGTGCGTTGATACGTCATGACGCACAACGCACAGCATTTTTTTTTTTTTTTTTTTTTTTTTTTCTTTGGGAAAAATCATCTTATGACAACCCCCGCTCTTGGGCGGAGCGGGAGATAGTGTCAGACTCTTACTGATTAAAAAACCCATCCCGTTCCTTCAAGACACCGCACAGCTGAAAATTCTGACTGATGCGTCAGACAGTTTCTCCTTTTATATTATATAGATTACTACTAAGACTATTTAAATTAAATCAATTACAATGGAACACAAATTGACCGAGGTCCGGTCTTAGGGCAGGGTCGTTGGCCCCAACCTCGTACTTCGCACGAAACTCGGTGCAATCGTTATTGTGTCGAACTTTACCTAGACCTTCACTTATATTATTGATTAATTGAAATAGTACTGTTAAATGAGCACGCATGGGTTTTATTTTCGGTGGGTAAAAATCATTCAGAAGACATCCCCCGCCCTTGGGCGGAGCGGGAGATTGTGTCAGACTCTTACTGACTAATAAACCTACCCCGTTCCTTCTTGCCTTTCATACTAGGGCCGAGCCTTCCTTTCGGAAACAAACCCTTGTCCCCCGTAGGCTTCGACCCTGCCGAGCCCTTACGGTTGCTAACAACTCCTTGAGGCGTGCGGGAACAGTGCGCGCCGTCGACGAGTTGTGTCATTGGCCGCAAGCCCGCGCCTACGGTGGTCACGCATGGGTAAGTTCCCTCTTTGAGAAGTGGCTGATGAAGCGTCACGGCGTCTTCACCTTCTGCATAACGCAGGTCCTCACCGGGCAGTCGCGAGGTTCCTGCATCGAATTCAGGCAGAAGAATTGTCTGGGAGTCAACTATCTGTGTAGACTGCCTGGAGGACACGGTTTAGCATACAGTGGAGGTTGAGCGGAGGATACGACACTCCAACTTCAGAACTTCAGGCTACTAGTGATAAAGATCTAATGGGAAACCCAATAACACTGTTTCTGACGCGGGAATTGAACCCAGAACCACCGCGCTTAGCAGTTGCGCTTTGTGACCACAGCACCAACGAGACATTAAAAACATGAAATAAATATATAGCCGTAAAAAATATAGCATTAAATAAATTAGTCTCGTACATTCAAATAAATTATATTTTAAACAAAATAAAAACGATACTTGTCGAAGTGTAAACACTTACGCCAGACATTTTGTAAAGCACATAGATAGAGACGTCACACATATTTGCATTCTAATGACCTGCCAAGAATATTTTATACAATCTGGATCGATTACGTCAATCTCAAAAACGTACCGAAGAGTACAATACAAAAGGGTATGCTATCTCTTTCTACTAGTGTGTCCATAGACTGTTTGTTCGTACTACGAGATATTATGATCTAAAGAAGTTAAGATAATAAATTTATGGTTACCTTAGTAAAAGATAGAGGGAAAAAAGAGATACACCACCTCTGTCTCGTTGTCTTGCTCGGTAAAATTTTCCCCTTTTGCTTGTCAATTAAAAATATTATTACTGTTTTGACTTTGTAATATTGCTTCGTAATCAATCTAGTTTATCCATTAGGTGTCTAAGATCCTTGCCCGTTACGAACAGTGACCTCGGACAATATATGACGTAAGTTTTTTATGCCTTAAATAATTACGTGCGGTCTATCTGACACCACGTGAGGATTTATGTTTAAATTTTTTGTTTTAGTTTTTAATGAATAGATTATACTACTTGTCTGTTAGTTATTACTAGCTTCTACCAGCGGCTTCGCCCGCGCACACAAAATATAACCTTTGTCACTCAGGAATAAAGCAGCTTTCCATTGGTATAAAAATTTTAACGATTGGACTAATAGTTTCAGAGATTACCTCCTACAAAACAAAACATCAAAGAAACAAAAAAACAAACTTTCCCTATTTATAAAACTTACATATTACATACAATAAATATTATAATAAAATATAAAAAATAATGATAACAAAAATAAAATAAACAGTAAAAAGTTATAATAATAATATATATGACGGGGCCAGGAGTGGCTGAGCGATATGACCGTCATCATTTTGATTCAGTGGTACTGGGTTCATTTTGATGGGATATTAATAACTATGCACTTGAGTTTTCTAGTTACTAATAATGTCAGTTTCACAGTTCACAATTAGTTATAATGTCACTTTTATAATTCACAATAGTGTTGTAAGTACCTATACTAAATAATTACGAATACACGGGTTAACCGACAGTTTCATGTTAGAGGTGTGTGACCCTTGAAACTGTGCAAGCTAAACTGCCCTGGCATCGCGGGTCGCAGCCCCTATAACATGACTCTGGCCTCGTGACGTATAAAAAATGACGCCACTGCGTTACACCCTTTGGTAGGTACCATAATAATAACAAAAAATGACTCTGTAGTTCAATATCGTTCTCTACGACACGGCCAACCTGACAAATTACACGTCCTCGTGTACACCTGTAACCAAAATTCACATTAGGAGCAACTGTACAACCTCGGCCAACCTGACCAAGAACAAGTGCAACAGCAATAGACAATTCAATATCAACATTTGTTAGAATCAAATCTAATCAAAGTATCAAAAGCTACCTCTAAGCTTCAAAAGTATCAAAAGTGAACATTTAGGTACACTAATACAAAACACAGTTAGATCACATACAACGCTCATGGCCCAGCTGTCTCAGCAGCTAGTGACAAACCTTGCCACCTGTATCATTATTGCTTCAAGCAACAAACACTTCTCTTATAGAGTCCACGACTCTCAGGCCATCACATGACCAACACAAAATAGTTTCCTCAGAAACTCAGGCCCCCGCTGCTCTGCTTGCTGCCCATCGCGCTCTGAACAACTCACGCATGAATTGCAGTTACGACTACAGACAAGCACGTGCAGTGCGGCCAAACTTCAGGTCAACACATGACCAACACATAAATTCACAGGCTCCCGCCGCACCGCTTTCTGCTCATCGCGCTCTGAATAACTCACACATGAATTGCAGTTACGACTACAGATAAGCGCGTGCAGTGCAACCAAACTTCAGGTCAACACATGACCAACACATAAATTCACAGGTCCCCGCCGCACCGCTTATTGCTCATCGCGCTCTGAACAACTCACACATGAATTGCAGTTACGACTACAGATAAGCGCGTGCAGTGCGACCAAACTTCAGGTCAACACATGACCAACACAAAAATACACAGGCCCCCACCGTAGCACTTACTGCTCATCGCGCCCTGAACAACTCACGCATGAATTGCAGTTACGACTACAGATAAGTGCATGCAGTGCGACCAAATAGCCATGGTATGTGTCTATTTTCCTCTGGAGATATACTCCTCATCGTCTTCTACATCAAATAAATCTACTACTAGCGCTACTTAGAGGCATCTTTCGTATACGATCGTGAGCATACTCATAGGCTCGGTTACCACTCAAAGGTTTCAAAGATAAAAACCACTATGAAGTAACTCCACTACTTTAAAAGGTCCCTTTTATCTTTGATTCAATTTAGTCTTGTTTCGTATCCTTATGAATCAAAACTAAATTACTAGTATCAAACTTTACTAATTTAGCTTTATCTTTATCAAATTTAGATTTTTCGTACTTACCACTTAACTTTTTTTTTTTTTCATGTTCGTTTACGCTTTCTCTCTTCTCTAGCAAACACTTAATTTTTTGTCTCACAATCAGTTACAAGATTTAACAGTTTATCTATGCGTCCTGTCATAACTGTCATAAGTTTAAGGGCCTTGCCCTTGTTTGAATTTAGAAAACTTTAAAACAACCCCTTTTTTTGTTCGATAAGTAAGGGTCGGCCACATTGTGATACTGGTATTTTTTTTTTCTGTCGGGTCATTCCGACTCTTAGAATTCGTGAAGAATATGGTATCTCAATGGGCAATGAAATATTGCTTTCGCCATGTGGCGGATACAAGTGCAGGTTTGTATCCCATAAAACACAGGCTAAATGAGTTCCTAAGAGGCACAATATTGCGTTATGTTATTTTAGAACGCATAACGGAATTTTTTTGTTATTCTTAAAACTAAATGACAAGCTGTCACATCGTAAAATACACATTTAACGTACTTTTTAGTGGCTTGTACTTTTGAAGTTTACATAGTGAATAGGACGATCCAAAGCAAATGGCACATCTTCCAAAGCTTCTTGCGTTTCTAGAAATGTAAGCATACCCTACGCTCATCGTCCGCTATCAACTTACCCGTTAGCGTGACTTGATCATGTGGTGGTAAAATACAAAGATAAACTAGGACACAATCTTTGCTAGTGAAACATAGACCTTGATCCACTATAACACGAATCAGGGCTCCGAATAAGAAGACACTAGATTTAAAAGCTCCGATCACGCTGGGTGCGTAGTTCTTTCACTAAAGTACTTGGCTACATGCATCTCATTATCGACCTTTTGAAAAAGTATAGCACTATATAATAAGAAGTACCAGATTAAAAAAAACGCAAAACTGATTTAGTAGTTAAAGCTTATCATCCAATTAAGTTCCAATAAAATTTCCAATGAAATTGCAATTAAGTTAAATTCCGATTAAATTCCAATTAAATAATTTGCTGGTTGTAAGTAGATGTAACAGTCATAATTTGAGAGGAGTTTTTTTTTTTTTTTTTTTAACAAACTTTCGGCAATACGAGGCTAGACCAATGAATTTATCTTAGTTGATGAATATTATCAGAAGAAGGTAGTTTAATCAAAGCTAGCAAGTCTAATAAGAGCAGTGGTGTTGCCGAGTGGCAACGGCCCGATCCACCAGGTGCTGGTCGCGGGCTCAAATCCAGCCAGGCGCACCACTCCGTGCAATCCACTCCAACACCACCGCTCCCAAAACGGCGAAGGAAAACACAGTGAGAAACCCGGCAGGTCCCAGAACTTTTTAACTAACCTGATGTAACTCGAGTGATAAACCGTCAATAAAAAAAACGAGAAAATTCTTTATCTTTAAATAGAGATATCAGTTGTTCTTTAGTCTGTCTCGCTATCTGACTATTTGTATCTATACCATTAAAACGAAACGACAATTTAGGTATAGGATTTCATAAAGCAATCGATTTTAGTTATG
This sequence comes from Mythimna ferrago, assembly GCA_910589285.2. Taxonomy (NCBI): domain Eukaryota; kingdom Metazoa; phylum Arthropoda; class Insecta; order Lepidoptera; family Noctuidae; genus Mythimna; species Mythimna ferrago. Next base: position 26,255,147 of record OU342679.1, read on the forward strand.
AAATAATCAAAGAAGAATAAGTTATTAGTATTATGAACCCTTTTGCTGTCTAATACGTTAACCGTATAGCTGACTGTAAAGCTAACAAAGCCATAAGGTTCTTAAAAGGATCTTATTCCCAGTTTACAAGTCTCAAAATATTGTACTGTTCCTTCGTCCGTAGCTCATATGAATACTTTTCGCAGGTTTGGAATCCCAGAATTGGAATCTGTCCAGCGAAACTTTACGCGATACCTACAGTATAGATGTAAAACCCGTTCATAATTTTATTACGAGTCGAGATACAAAAGGTATCATTTTCTACCACTTAGGGAGAGAAGTAGTATATCAGATATCTCTTTCCTCGTTAAGTTAGCACAATCTTACATCGACGCCCCGCAACTTCTCTCCAAGATTAATTTAGGCGCCCCCACTAGATCTCTAGAATACTCTTTCTTCTTCTTAACGTTCCCTGATGCTACACAAATTATGGACAGAATTCGTTCTAAAAGATGCGCAAAGTCCTACAATGATTTAGTTGACTTTTCTGAACTTGATTTATTCACTTCTAAGCCGCGTATATTCAATCAAATACTTTACCAAACATTGGTTCGACAACCGTTTCAACTTGTCCTGCAAGACCAAATGTTGTAATTGTGTCGTATTGTTAAAGTGCATACCATCATTGCAATCTCTTCCAAGCATGCTCTCCATAGACAATCAAATGTGAAAACATGTCATTGGTGTACAATTGCATAATTTATTGTTTTGTTAGTTGTTAATACTGTTTGTTTTTCGATTGTAATAAAATAAAATAAGTATAGTGATTCCAGTCAGAATCCTAGATGTGTTTTGATGTGTTATGATGAAAAGTCATGAGCAAGACTACACTAATTGCAAATTTGGATGACTGTCTTGCACAATGTTTAGTAAAACATAATAATAATGTCTGAATATTCTATGGAAACTTTGGGCTTGCCAAAGCTCCCATGCACCCCGTGTCAAGAGGTTAACAGATGTTTTTTTTTTTTGTCAGGGCTCAGGGTAAGCGCGTGCACTTGAACACGAATGCCAATCCCATGACGTCACCCAACATTTCAACGCCGTCGCTATCCGTCGGCCACCCTTAGCATATTTCAAGCAAACGTCTGGTACCACTTGTAATAAAATACGTAAGCCGTGACTATAATTAAAAAACGTCACTTAAGATTTGTTCGCTACGGTTTATGTTAACCGACCAACCGACACCGTTAACAACAACAATTGCGTACTTACGTGGCCCTTCAAAGTTATGACTGATGTACTACTTAATAAGCGACCATTCAGCCCCGGATTCAAAATAAGAATTGTACGACTGACCAGATTGCTCCAACTTCCCGCATACACCGGATACTTGACCACTATGGACACGTCGCGTCGCTCTGCAATCGCGCTGCCTGCGTCTGCGCTGCTCGTCGATGGCGTGCTTCCTTGTGCTGCTTGCTGCTATTTGTTCACATTCACTCTCTTTCGACTTGCCGTTGTTCACATTAAATAATCACTCATAAAGTACGAGAAATAGATCACGAACATGCACCCACGTCATGGCTGCGTTTGATATTTGTGATAACCGGATATCTATGGTGATAACCATGATGAAGCACCGCTCTTCAGGGCTTTGCTGAGGGCTATAACGAGAGATGAACCTTTGAGGAGGTATTCGTTGAGACCGATATCACTGTCACGGAGGCACACCAAGCGCGTGGCCTGGAATCAGGGTGTTCTGGGTTGAATTCTGGCAGCGTAATTTCAAACACCGTTGTTGGTATTCTTATGATTTCAATTAGTCACATCAAATTTCCTTTTTCTTTTTTTTTTTTGCACTTCAAGCATTGCGCACCAGTGGGAATTAGATTCAGATCCCACTTCTGATGACGGGGCCAGGAGTGGCTGAGCGATATGACCGTCATCATTTTGATTCAGTGGTACTGGGTTCATTTTGATGGGATATTAATAACTATGCACTTGAGTTTTCTAGTTACTAATAATGTCAGTTTCACAGTTCACAATTAGTTATAATGTCACTTTTATAATTCACAATAGTGTTGTAAGTACCTATACTAAATAATTACGAATACACGGGTTAACCGACAGTTTCATGTTAGAGGTGTGTGACCCTTGAAACTGTGCAAGCTAAACTGCCCTGGCATCGCGGGTCGCAGCCCCTATAACATGACTCTGGCCTCGTGACGTATAAAAAATGACGCCACTGCGTTACACCCTTTGGTAGGTACCATAATAATAACAAAAAATGACTCTGTAGTTCAATATCGTTCTCTACGACATATATATAATATTGATCGATTGTTGAAAATTATCCCAAGGAAACATAATCGTAGAATAAAAAGTCTTATGTGCAATGTGTCTTATGGTCTACTCGTGTACCAAGTTTCATCGAAATTCGTTCAGTCGTTCGAACCTGAAAAAGTAACAAACATATGTTTAATATACACTCGCAAACTTAACTATTATTATGATGTGTAAAGTAACTTATTTATTCGTAATGTATTGTGTTTACTCACAATAAAAACATTAAACTATATTTATATTTTATGTATAATTAAGAGAAGTTAAAAAAAGCTACATTAATGTTTTACGTATAATTAAGAAAACTTAAAAATAAATAAAAATAAAAATAATTAATTATAATTTAAATAATTTAGACAAAATAATTAAAAAGGTTTTTGTTTTAACAAAAGAATAGTCAGAATGTAGTTTCTTAAGAAAAACTAAAGGTTAATTAACTTTGAATATACATACTAAGTATTCTTTTCAATAATTATTATAAAAGTTATTTCTTTTGACTATTACACACTTAGTATATTATTTTTAGTTCCAGCAAAAAATACCGATTTGATTTTTTTTCCCTTCTTGCTGTTAAGTCCCAGTTATGAGAGATTGTCAAGAAGGAAGGATGACCGGTCTTGTACCTAGACCTAGACTATCATCATCACCATCCTCATCATCATCATCATCTTCATTTCAACCGAAAGTCGTCCACAGTTGGACATAGGCCTCCCCCAAGTGTCGCCACAATGAACGGTCCTATACATCTCGCATCCATCGGATTCCCACAACCCTTACCAAGTCATCGGACTATGTTGGTCGCCATTCGCCCTTCGGCCCCAACGGCCATCTGTTCTGTGAGCAATGTGCCCTGCCCATTGCCACTTAAATTTGGCGATTCTTCGAGCTATGTCGGTAACCTTGGTTGTTCTGCGGATATCCTCATTTCCGATTCGATCACGCAAAAAAACTCCGAGCATAGCCCTTTCCATTGCCCTTTGGGTGACTTTAACTTAGTTTTAGGTGACCTAGACCATGAGGCACTTTAACTGCACAATTGGCGCAGTAATTGAGTGAATTAATGTTGTGCTGACTGTTGCGAGTTCGATACCCGCATGTACCCAATATTTGTATCGCCTACAGATAGTTATTCTGGGTCAGGCTGTCTTGTATATGTGAATGTACATGTTTATGAACGCACAAACGATAAAGGAGTTATTCCTAGAGTGGGGCAAACTTTATTTTTTAAGAAAAAAAAACTGTTCCAATAAATGTTTACCAGAAAACAACGTTTCTTTTTTCAAGGAAAAAAACAATTCCATTAAATGACTACCAGAAAAAAAACCCAAGTGACAATTTTAAGAAAACAAAAAAAACAATTCCATCAAATCATTACCAGAAAAAAACCCAAGTGGTAATTAATAAAAATGGAATAGTATCTACTCGTACCAAAAATACGGTATTTTGTGGTAAGTTCCACAAAATGACGACCGAGTTAATGTCACTTGGTTCTGCGAAATAAGTTTGTTTTGGACAGCTGGTGAGTCGATCGGGAGTTCGAATCAACTTTCCATAACTTCATGGTCATGATAGATAATATAATGTACGGTCAGACAAACGTAGACGTAAACGTAAACGTAGCCTTATTATCATTTGGTCTAATTTTATCATCTTCCTTCCTACCATCAGGTGGGATCGCAGTCAACTTTTTGACTGGCCTGTTGGTCTAGTGGTTAGTGGCTTTGACTGCTATACTAGAGGTCGTGGGTTCGATTCCCACCCAGGACAAATGTTTATGTGATTAGCAGGACAAATGTTTATGTGATTAGCAGGACAAATGTATATGTGATTAGATTGGAGTTTTTTTTTTAAGCTAATGATCAAAAAAAAGTTTTCTGAAAATTTAAATTGAGCTCTAATAAATATCATTACTTAAATATACGTTTATCACATTTTTATTTAAATATAAAATAATGCTTTTATCATTACTACATGAACAATATTTATGGCAATATAGATTATGGAAAAATATTTAATATTATGCGTAATACTGATCATTAGGCCGAATTTCGTTAAAATAATAATGTGTTATAATAATATATTTTATGCTTATAATTCGACTTGCTTGTTGGTCTAGCGGTTAGTGACCCTGACTGCCATGCCGGAGGTCGCGGGTTCAATTCTCACCCAAGACAAATGTTTGTGTGATGAGCATAATCATTCGTAGTTCTAGAACGCAAAGGGCAATTGAACATCAAGTTTAAGGGAACTGATACAGGTGTGTTTTAGTTAGTAAAAGTCAGACAAGCATGTCGGTTTTCTATCATTTACATTTCGGGGAGTGTACAATTCCAGTATTGCACAATCTAATTCCGCCAAGTCCGTTCCATCATTGGACCGCAAGACGTACGGCGTTGCGCCACCGGCACATGGTAGATATTTCACCCCTAGGCACAAAGCATTTTGGGAACACATTTACTGTGTTTACAGCCAAAGAGTGGAATTCCCTGACGGAATCTGTGTTTCCTGATAGCTATAACTTAGGGATCTTTAAGTCAAGAGTGAATAGGTTACTTTTTGGCAAGCGTGCTCCAACGTCGACCATATCATCGCTTACCATCTGCTGAGATGGTGGTCAAACGCGACCCTATCAATAATAATAAAAAAGCCCTCCCACTCCATCCAGAGCGGGCGAAGTCATTGAATGTTTTACACCCTTAAAAAAACGGTATAAAATCATAAATTACAACTATGTTTAAAAATTAATACTCTTTCAAGATGTTTTAATTGTCAATATATTCTTAACTTCGATCTTTATGTAATCAATATTAAGTTGGAATTTATTTTATTGCCGTACCAATACGTAAAGCCGAATTATGAGTAAAATATGCACCTATATTGTTTCCTGTTTATATTAATCAATTTATAAATATTCATGCCATGCGTTTATCCTTTTACGACAATATAAATCAAATTTTCAATAATTGTTTTTTTATTTTTGTATTAATTCATTTTAAAATAAATCACAAAAAATAAAATTCATCCGCAATTTAAAACAAGAAAATGTTGATTACAAAAATCGGTGTACGAGTATAGATTATAAAACATTATCGTCATTAACACTGTTTTATTGAAGTCTGACATTTGGAATATTTTAATTTTATTTACATGAAGAAAAAATATTGCCGAAGTCGCAATGAACTTGAATTCCATAATAAAAAAATATTTTCTAGTCCTATTTTGACTTAGTAAAATTGTGCTAGGATCGCAGCTAAACTTTAATTATTTTTCATTTTATTTCTTTAGGACTTCCAGGACAAATGTTTGTGTGATGAGCACGATCATCTGTTCTGTGTCTGGGTGTAATTTATCTATAATATGTATGTATTTAGAAATATAGAAGTATGTTTGTCAGTTGTATAGTACTCATAATACAAGCTCTGCTTAGCTTGAGACTAGACGCCGTTCTGTGATAGTTGTGGAATATATTATTATATTGTATATTATTACTTCAGACAGTCAGACAAGGTATTTTTCACCAGGTTTAGCATCTAAGAGAGCTCCGAGGGTGAAGATTGAGCGACAGACAGGAGATTGGGCTCAGGCGACGGTACGACTCTCAAAAACAGCAAACAGTCTGTGCCCTTAGATTACGACTATAATAAATTGGTCGGAGCAAACAGTTGTTATAGCTCGTCCGAGCCCAAGACGTCGACGGCTTGTATTGTTCCACGAGCGCCTCAAGGAGTTGTCAGCAAACCGTAGAGGCCCAGCAGGGTCGAAGCCTACTAGGACCAAGGATCTGCTTCTGAAAGGAACATTCGGCCCCGGTACGAAAGGCAGTGAAGGAAAAGGAGTAGATTTTTAGTCAGTAAAACTCTGGCACTATCTCCCGCTCCGCCCATGGGCGCGGAGATATCATTTGATGATTTTCTCACGTACAAAAAAAAACGTCTTTCTCGTGCAATATCTTACTCGATAATATCGGCCTCTATGATGTAAAAGTTTGACAATAATAAGTTATCTACAGAATGTAACCATTAAAACCCTATATTGTCAGAGTGCATCTCAAGTGGAATTGCCAAAATTCCTTATGCTTTTAATCATCAGAACTGGATTGAAGTGAAAATAGGACTAATCTGGAATCCTTTCTCATAAAAAAGAACATTCCAATCGGTTCACAAATTTTACTTCTAGCCTCTATGATGTACAAGTTTGACAATAGTAAGTTATCTATAGAATGTAACCATTAAAACCCTATATTGTGAGAGTGCATCTCAAGTGGAATTGCCAAAATTCCTCATAATATTAATCAGCAGAACTGGATGGAAATGAAAATGGAACTAATCTGGAATCCTTTCTAATAAAAAAGAACGTTCCAATCGGTTCACAAATAATGGTAAAGGCAACAAACTAAATAAGTAAAATAAAATAAATAAAGAAATTGTTCCTATTTTTTGAAGTCGGTTAAAAATGATACTAGTCTACCACTTTTTTTTAAATGCAACTGTTATGGCCATAGATGTTTCAATATGTTTGAGGTTCAAAGAATGATGTTAGAGTTTGTATGAAGTCTGTGACTGTCTTTCTTCCACAATTGTGGGCAGGAGTGGCCATAACAAAAGGTTTTGGGAAAGAGCGGGTAAAGATAGAAAAAATTATACACAAAAATATAAATTAAATTAATTTATTGAATACATTTATTTTAAAGCTACAATCTTTCACTGAATAACAACTGTGTACTAATCTATCTTATCACAAACTAAATGATAAATTAAAAACTAATTTTTTACAGTTTTATTAGATTTTAAATTAAATCTTATTCTATAAGTATCGTTTACTGTTATTGAAGTAGTAGTATAGTCATTATCATTGTCAATTTTCTCATTAGTTAGTTCTTTTCCATTTTGGTAAAGTTTTTTATCTTCTTCATATAAATTGTTCTTAATTTCATTATTCATTTTGATTTGTTTGTTGTTTTCAGCTTTAACAGTGGCTTTTTTGTTGTAGGTCTTTATATAGAAGGTTCCAAAGAGGTATAGGAAAAGGAAGACGTTAACGGCCATAGCAACGATCATGATGTAAGAAGGTTTGCAGTCTGAAGTCACGCAGGCCACTAAGAAATGGGTAAGTATGAGGACGAACTGGATCTGAAATAGTTAAAAAATTAATTACTTCAAAGAAATGATTTGATAAACTTAGATTTGAAAGAGAGTAGTAAACAATTTTTTAAGCAGTTTGGTATTTTCCATGTTTGCTTTGTACAATATTTTATACGATACAACAAATGCGCTGAAAAGATGAAATATTTAGGGAGAAGAAATGTTTTTCTGGCTTCCGAATCGATTATTAAATAACAAAGTAGTAATTACTACTTCATATATTGGTATTTCAAAGAGTAGAGGAATTGTAGTGGGAACCATTCGACATCTCTTTTGTACGCGCGTAACTTAACTAGAGTGACTTCATATGTAGTATGTTCATCCTTTTTCTGGTATTTAACAATTTCTCCTTCCCAAAAATTTCAAGTCTCTATCTTACTTCATTTGACAAATTCTTTCCGTTTTTAATTTATGATAAAGTTATATTTTTACACAAATTGCTTATTTTGTTGTGGCTTGATCTTAGAAATTGATTACTTCATGATATGGTCAATTAAAACTGGCTCGATCGTTTTAAACGTTAAAGTTTGATGATATATCAATCCTCGTTTGGCCTACTTTCTTTAGACCATTTATTATCATAAAAATCTTACATCAATTATATCCTCTCAGCTGCGAGCTCGTAATGGTGCTAGTGCAACACATGTTACTCATTCGCGAATGATTCCCGCGCAATTTTTGCGCGTCTGATTAAAACGATGATATCTTTGAAACTACGTTAGTTAGCTCGCTACCAGTTACATTATTCGAATCGTTAATTAATTACCTAAAAATATATGTATAGATTAATGTAGTTTTGTCTTATAATGTATTAGTAATTGTCGTGTATGTTCAGTATGAGAGGTCTGTACCTCTGTAATCTGTATTCAGGAGAGCCGCAGCGGCTCTCCCACAAACAGACGTTTTTATAGAGAGCCGGAGCGGCTCCGCGCCACAGACAAGGGGATATGGCCAAACGAGGATTGACGTATCAGCAAATGTTAACTTAAATTTTCAACGATCTGGCCAGTATTATTTGGCCAAATCTTAGAATTGTGATCATCTACGATTTGATAACGAAACATACATAATTCTATGATTAAATATAATATCCCAAGAATAACAGATGTGGCATAACCAACTTACCAACTGCATAGAAGTAATATACTTCTTCCACCACAAATATTTCGTCATACTTGGAATTGAAGACAGTCCATAGTAAGTATACATGATGACATGGATAAAGGAGTTCGCCAACCCCAGGAACAGGAGAGCATACGTTGGCTCGTACTTCAGGGCAGTCCATGTGACAATAACCATCAAAGTGTGATGGTACACGTGGAGGAAGCTGACTTGGTTGTATTTCTTTCGGAGCACGAAGAATACTGTGTCGAGGAGTTCAGATAACTTGGCTATTAGGTAGTAGTACATTGCTGCTGTTAGCTGAAATTAAAAAAAAACTTTTTAATCATTATTTCTTTGTCGTAACATTTGGTTTACCTGGGACAGACGGTCCAGTTGGGTAGGTCTAACTTCGAGAAAGAGGTCAGTCGTCGAATCCTACTCGGCTGGGCAGCGTTCGGGAAGCCGCGCGTTGTCTTCTCGTTCAATATACCAGAGTGTCTCAAAACATAAGTCTATAATCAGTGCGTCTTGCCCGTGATGACTTATGGCTCCGAAAGGGTCGCTTACAATGGGCTTCATATGAAAACTCAAAGTCATCCAAAAGGCAATGGAACGGGCTATGCTCGGAGTTTCCTTGCGTGATCACATCAAAGAGATATCCGCAAGAGAACCAACCTTGGTTCTTGGGTAACCTTAACGACATAGCTCGAAAAATCGCCAAACTTAAGTGGCAATGGGCAGAGCACATTGCACGCAGAACAGATAGTCGATGGGGTCGAAAGGTTCGGAAGTGGCGACCACGTACCGGAAGATGCAGCATTAGAAGGCCTCCAACAAGGTGGACTGATGGCCTGGTCAGGGTTGCGGGAATCCGATCGATGTGTGAAGCACAGGACCGGTCGTTGTGGCGATGCTTAGGGGAGGTCTATGTCCAACAGTGGGCGTCTTTCGGCTGATATGATGATGATGATGAACATTTGGTCATCATTCATCATCTCTCTAGCTTTTTCCAAACTAGCTTTGTTGGCACAATTACGAATTTAAAAATTGACTTTAGTCCTAGCGCGGATTTTGATTCCGCTACTTCTTCCATGAGAAACGAGTGCCTGGGCCATCACACATCATCATCATAACATGTAGAATTGACCTTACGACAGTGACCGAATCCGCGTCCAATGGCTGTTGGAAGGAATATTATCCGTCAGTCACATTGGCAAACGATATAATTACCATCTCAGATTCTGGGTTAGGGTGGCACTAGAACGTGGGGATTGGTACAATAAAACATAGGCTTTTACCCAGCAGTGGGCAAATTCAAGCTGTGGATGATAATGATGATATGGAATTATAAAAGTTTTACAGTATTAACCAACCCGCACTGGGCCCGCGTGGTGGATTATGGCCAATTCCCTCTCCTAGAGAGGAGGCATGAGTCCCAGCAGTGGGAACATTAAAAAGGCTGATGATGATGATGATGATGATGATGATGATGGTTACAAGTCTAACTGAACCCGTAGAGCCGTACCCGCCCCGGGCCCGTCGACCAATGTCCATCTATGGGAGGACCACTGCGATACCCTGAGTCTCTGCCTAAGATGAGTTATTGTGGTTTACAACTTGTTTTCTAAAAAACTTTGGCTATATCAACTCAAACAACTTTGTAAAATCAAAATTGTGCTTTTCACCAAGCTATTCTTTAAGTAACCAGAGTGAAAAAAAAAGAAATATGCTTACACTTCTTCTGTTGTATTCCGTTTCCATGACACAGGTTTTTGGTAACAATCCATTCTCTGACATCATACTTACACACTGGAATTATGAAAAAAAAAAAATTACTATCACTAAATTAATGAGGTACATTCCAGGAGGCGTTATGTAGCGTACTTATTTCTTCGTTTTATTTATCTGTGTAGTAAATCTTTAAGTACTAATATTATAAAGGGGTAGTTTGTTTTTTTCTTGTTTGTAGGAGATAATCTCTGGAAGTATTGGTCTGATTCGTAATGTTTTTTCCACTGATAGAAAGCTGCTTTATTCCTAAGTGAGGCTATATTTTATGTAAACGGGCGACGCCACGGGCAAAAGCTAGTAATTTAATATATTTTCTATCTTTCCTTTTATAAAATGAAATTTTCTTTATTTTAACTGTAACCAACAATAGCAAGGCAGTTACAAATAATTTGACCTGCGTTTTTTATTGCGTGGTCATTGACCTGATTAACCAACCTGCTTTATTTGTAACTCCCTACCTTCCCCTTACATAATAACTGGGTCAAAATACATTTCTTTATCGTAACCATTTGATATTGAAACGTTATTTTTACGAGGTTTACGAGAGCTATAAAAGTTACCACACTTTTTTTGTTTAAGGTAGAAAATCATTAAATTACTTCTGCCGCTCTGGGTAAACGCGGTAACACGCATCGCTAGCTAATTCCTTATTCTAATATCTACACCTATATGTAGTTTGTACGCAACGCTGACTACTACCTACGGGTCATTGGACTCGCTCAGCTGACGTTTTCATAGAGAAATTAATTTCGTACATGCGTAAATTAATACGAGTTTTGAAAAAAAGGTACTTTATTTTTTAATTTTATCTTTACAAATCGATAGTGTTTCATGTACCGAGTCGACCCTCCACGGGATTAAAACGATTAAAATTTAACGGTGTATATATAAAACAAAGTCATATTAGTTTCACTTAACACATTTATAACTCAAGAACTGCTGGATCGATATTAATGATATTTGCTTTATCTGATTCGTCTGTAATCCGAACAGCAGCTTTTTTACATAGTATAAGTAGAATGACAGCAGGACAAAAATGCATCTTTAAGAATCGCTGCACACGAGCCACCGATCACAACCACAAAACGCCGCCGCTAGCATATTTCCTATAGTTCTCATACATTTATTATGGATTTGCCACACACGGTAGGCGCCGATGGCCACCACACGCTACAAATCGCTGCTGCCCGCTTCTTGTGGCCTAAACTGGCTACTAAACGCGGATACAAAACGCCGTCACACGCTACTCGGGCATTTAAACCTTCTTCGTTGGAGCCCATTATGATACTGTGCGTATGGGTTAAAAAAGTAATAGCCACCGGCTCTAAGTTGGTGTTGCACACTTCAGTTTCCTTACGTTCAACCTATGGCAATTGTAGTATAGGAGGTGCGAATTTCGCCGGATCAGCTAGTAAATAATTATCTTATCTGTGTAGTCTGGTTTCCGCACTTAGTCTTTATCAGACCATATTGCGTGCGCCATGGCGGCCTTTAGGTACTCCAACTCCTTCATTCCAGAAACAGATGATCGTCATGATTTCTCTTCAGTAAATAAATAGAACATACTTACCACATATAACAAGAAACACGATACCACGACTTGGACAGCATTATAAAGCGGTATTACATGTTGCAGCTTTAATGGTTCTCGGTTCTTCATCAAGGCTGGTCCTATCTTCAGTACAAACAGTAGGTATGAAGCTAATATCAATACCACTGGTAGCGGTGATCCCATTAGGAACCAGGTGTTAACGAAGTCCGCTGTAAAATAAGGATAAATGTCTTTTATTTGTAAGTAAAATTTATAACAGACAAAAGTTAAGTAATCATCAGAATATCAGCATCGCGTCTGTGAAGATATCTTTTTATTTTGAACTTTAATATTTTTTATTTCTCTTTATTGTTATTACTCGCTAAATATTCTCCAAAGTTTGACGGTTTATTATTGCTCATGTGTTTTTTATTCAAGATGTTATTGAGGGGCTTCTGTCTCCTAAAAGAATATGTCGGCCTGATAGTTTAATTGCATAAGTTATTGGCAAAATTGTGGTCTCTTCCACAAATGCCATTAACATCAACTTATATTCATATACATATATACTTATATACTGTGGTGTTCAAGGTACTTTATTTTTTTAATTTTATCTTTACAAATCAATAATGTTTCATGCACTGGATCGACCCGGGATTAAAACGATCAAAATTTTACGTTGTATATCTATGCTCTAATAAAGTAACAAAAAACCGGCCAAGTGCGAGTCGGACTCGCCCATGAAGGGTTCCGTAGCAGCAAGTAACATAATATAAAAGTTCTTGTAATGTGTTGTAACTTTGATCGATGTTTTAATAATAGTGTATTTTTTTCGATTTATGACGCATTAAAAAAAAACTTCTTACTAGATTTCGTTCAAACCAATTTTCGTTGGCAGTTTTTACAGTAATGTACATCATATATTTTTTTTAGTTTTATCATTCTCTTATTTTAGAAGTTAGAGGGGGGGGGACACACATTTTACCACTTTGGAAGTGTCTCTCGCGCAAACTATTCAGTTTAGAAAAAAATGATGTTAGAAACCTCAGTATCATTTTTGAAGACCTATCCATAGATACCCCACACGCATGGGTTTGATGAAAAAAAAAATTTTGAGTTTCAGTTCTAAGTATGTACCCCCAAAATTTATTACTTTTTTTCTATTTTTGTGTGAAAATCTTAATGCGGTTCACAGAATACATCTACTTACAAAGTTTCAACAGTATAGCTCTTATAGTTTCGGAAAAAAGTGGCTGTGACATACGGACGGACAGACGGACAGACAGACAGACAGACAGACAGACAGACAGACAGACAGACAGACAGACAGACAGACATGACGAATCTATAAGGGTTCCGTTTTTTGCCATTTGGCTACGGAACCCTAAAAATAAAATGTGGCGTCACATTTCATTTTAATTACGCACTAGTGCGGAAAGTGTGCACTACAGTAAAACACACCACGTATCTAAAAGTGGTAATGAGCAGGAGCGAATTTTCAATCGAGTTGAAAATTTCTTTGCTTATGGTCATTGCTCGTAGAACAGATGATCAACGCGGATGAAAGGTTCTCGACTGGCAGCCACGTACCGGAAGACGCAGTGTTGGAAAGCCTCGCACAAGTTAGATTGATGACCTTGTGAGGGTCGTGGAAACCCATGGATGCGAAACGCATAGGACCGCTCATCATGGCGACACTTGGGGGAGACCTATGTCCAACCCAACAGTGGACTTTGAAATGATGGTGATTATGATCACTTTGCCGGTAGTTTAACTTGGGTTCTGATATAGTTACATTTAGGTAGATTTACAGGTAAATAAGATAGATTTACAGGTAAATAAGGTGGATTTACAGGTAAATAAGATAGATTTACAAGTAAATAAGGATGATTTACAGGTAAATAAGATCAATTTACAGGTAAATAATGATTTACTTCTTATCTTTTGTTCTTTATGGAATGAGCAGTAAGAAGGAACTGATAATTATGCATCTTGTTTTAAAGTCTACTTGGTCATAAATCATCAACAGTTAAAGTTTGTGGTACCAATCATATTGTGTGCTTACTTACTTGAATATTTCATAGTGTTGTCTCAACCACAATAAAAAAAAAAAACTTCACGTTCAGGTAGCAATGTACCCGGTACACAGCAAGGACGTTAACTAATATCTTAAACTGTTTAATAAGCCTATATAAACAAAATCCCGCCAAAATATTCGCCACAAAAATTAGGAAAGTCCCGGCCCTGACAAGATGTTTTGTCTATGATTCATGCTACGAATAAAGTGTAATGAGATAAATTTCCTAAAAATTTATGAATTCATAGAATATTGTTATTCTGTATAATTTTCCTAAATAATAAAATATGTTATAGGCCGTACTATGACCCACTAAATTCATAAAAGTTCCATTGTAAGGGAGGTGGAGAACCTTTAGGATTCTCGGAAGAGTTTTTTTTTTAATAACTACCAACAAATACCGGCACAGATCTTGAGCGCTGACTTGAACTTGAAATCGCGCAGACTTGAATGAGAAGTGAAGTAATGGGTCGGTTTAGTGGTATGAAGTGAGACGCGGGAGCTGGGAGTACATCTTTGTAGTTACAGTGATTGGCTCGACGATGTGTACGATGCGCAAATTGATCCTGACTCTTTCGACGAGCGCTCAAGATTCATGGCGGTATTTGTAGTTCTCGACTGCGATCCCAGCTGATGGTAAGCAGTGATGCAATCGTTGATGGTGAGGCACACTAGTTTATTAACCTGTCGAATACCATAATAAGAGATACAATAGAAAGTCAATGAGAGAGCGAAGCTAGCTAGCGTTCGCTTGGGGTTTAATGAATTAAGAACCTAATTCACTCTAGCCTTGAAGACGTCTAAATTATAATCGAACAAAGACCGCTGCCGGCAAATTTTTCCAGTCTTTCGATTTACATGGTTCAAACGAAGTGGTTAAACGCTTAGTCCAGATCGTAGAGGTTTCAACAACGTAAGGTTGGAAACTTGCCTAGTGTAAAATAACATTTTTTACAATTTTTGTCTGTCTGTCTGTTTGTCCGGGTTAATCTCTGAAATGGCTGTACCGATTTTGACGGGACTTTTTTTGGCAGGTAGCTGATGTAATAAGGAGTAACATAGGCTACTTTTATTTTAGAAAAAATAAATTCAAAATCCTGTAGTCCACGCGAACGAAGTCGTGGGCATAGCCAGTTATATAATAATAATATTCCACAACTATCACACAATGCCGTCTAGTCCCAAGCTAAGCAGAGCTTGTGTTACGAGTACTAGACAACTGATAAACATATTTAGACATTTCTAAATACATATTACATTTTATTTATAGATAAATTACACCTAAACACAGAAAAAATGATCATGCTCATCACAAAAACATTTGTCCTGGGTGGGAATCCAACCTACGACCTCCGGTATAGCAGTCAGGGCCACTAACCACTAGACTAACAGGCCAATAGTGAGACTCTTCTGTACTTCGGTAAGCAGACTAAGCAGTTAGTCATTACATGATAAGTCATAGGTCATTAGTTACCAGGAAATCTTACAAGGCCTATAGTGCCATGAATGTCGCCACAAATGGGCCTTGTCTGCTATTTTTATAAATTCGTCATTTCAGCACGATCCCATTGTCATTTTGCTAAAAGTTTGTAATCTGCTAATCCATAATGATCGATCACTGATCGGTCAATGATCTCGTAATAGAGTTGTGGTAGAATGAGCGTGCTCCATCGTCGACTACATCATCGCTTACCATCAGGTGAGATGGTGGTCAAACGCGAGCCTCTCAATAATTAAACACATATAAAACAATCCAAAAATAGCTATCCTGCATCTGCCCAGACTAGACCCAACACCCGTCTGGTTGAAAGATTCTCTCTTTCGAATGAAGGTTTATGGGTCTCTACACTATATAAAGTCCCTCTAAGTTTTGAAGGCTTCTAAAGGTGGATCGATGACCTGGGCCCCAAGTCTGCTATTACAATAGCGTCAAAATGGTCTATCATTGATTTCATAAATGTTGATTTTGAGTATGTTTGGTAATCTACTAATATATGGCGTCATTATGACTTTCCAATGATCAACCACTGACACTCCATTGAAAGAAGTGGGATAGAATGGTAATCTCGTAAATATTTACAAATGAATATCGTAACGTATGCGGTAATCTGCAAAAATTTTGACAGTTCCTTTGATCAGTGACCTACCATTAGAACGTCATTGTGCAGTCATTGCTTTTAATAAGCTCGATATTGTCATTTTACCACAACTCTATTACGAGACCATTGACCGATCAATGATCGATCATAATGAATTACATAGCAGATTAGGAACTTTTAGTAAAATGACAATGGGATCGTCGTATAAAAAGCAGACTTGGGCCCCTGGCGGGGTCGCGATGCGAGACACACAGAGTCAGACTTTTGCTAACTAAACTCTCTTCTATGATAAGGATTCCGAATCGGATCCCGAAGCCGTGGGCTTGCGGACAGTGAGCAATGGGTAGCTCGCTGTCCGGTCCAAGCCCAAGTCGTCGACGGTGCGCACTGTTCCCGCGCGCCTCAAGGAGTTGTCAGCAACAGCTCGAGCCCCGGTACGAAGGCTAGAAGGAACGGGGTGAGTCTTTTAGTCAGTAAAAGTCTGACACTATCCCCCGGTCCGCCCAAAAGCGGAGGTTGTCATTGGATGATTTTTTCCCACCATAAAAAAGGGCCCCAAAGTAAACCCCGACTTTCACACAACCCATGGCCACAGTAGGCTTCGACCGGTTTTACTGACATCTCCTTGAAGCGCGGGTGGAACACTACGCGCCATCGACGACCACTCGAGTTTGGTCTGGACGGTTATCGGACTGATCGACGGCGATGGGAAGCCTACAGTGTCTTCTTTTACTATCGTTGGATCAGCTGTCGACTGTGTTAATGGCCGAAAATAGCATTGACATTTTGAAATAATAAAAAAAATAAATCATTTACATCATATGCAATTCTA
Source organism: Mythimna ferrago (assembly GCA_910589285.2). Lineage (NCBI taxonomy): Eukaryota > Metazoa > Arthropoda > Insecta > Lepidoptera > Noctuidae > Mythimna > Mythimna ferrago. The sequence continues at coordinate 26,272,047 of OU342679.1, forward strand.
TTTAAGTTTAAACATTTTGCAACAACGAAAAGAATGTTGTAATAATTTATTGATCTTTCATGAGGTCAGTGATTTCTCTGAAATTATTCAAGTATTCATTTTTAACTTCCTTTTTCCATTCAACTTTAAAATACCAGTATTTTAACATTCTTCCGCGATTGTGTTTATTTTAAAAGCTGGCCTCAATTTGGTCATTGCATTAATGTTGTGTCATTGAACTTGAGAATTTACCGAAAAACTTATTACATAAAATAAGCATAGTATAAACATGTCTTTTAATGTTCCTGCTGCTGGGACTCTGGCCTAATCTCTAGGAGAAGGAATGGGCCGTAATCCACCACGCGGGCTCAGTGTGAGTTGGTGAATGTCACATGTCTACGAATAGTTGGTTAGTTGTGAAGGAAAACGTCGTGGGGAAATCGGCATGCTCTACCAGTTTCCACACGATGTTTTCCTTCACCATTTTAAGAGAATACAACCGAATTGAGAATCTCCTCCTTTTTTGAGTCGGTTAAAAACACAATTATACGTAACAGTACTGTGAAGTCTTTGAAAAGTGTTCATGAAATTTGACATGCATATAGCCTTTGACATGGAAAAGAACATAGGCTACCTTTTATCCCGATTCCTTAAGTACCTAATGCCACGCGGGCGATAAATTACACAAAGTAATGCGCTTGGCTGGGCTTGAACCCGCAACCTAGAACTCTTAAGACAGGGCCGTTACCACTCGACCATCATCACTCTTATTGCAATTTCACCCAAAAAATTTAAAACTCATCAAATTATTCCGTATTTTAAATAAATTGGTGTCGATTAGCTGTTTTTGAGATAATCGATTTATTTCAGGGTTGTAGCTTCTAACCTTATGTACCTACACCTATTGTAGTCTGAAGGGCAATGCCAGTTTGGCAAGGCACAAAGTCGAATGACATTATAGAACGTAGAAAACGTAGTCATTGATCTAGTACTATATTTCAAGAATCACTAAAATAGCACTCATAGCATCTATCTGGGTTTGCAGATGGGTTTGTACTGGGGCTCAATCCGGTAACCGATCGGACTGAGCCCAAGTCATCGACGGCATGTAGTGTTCCTTGCGCGCCTCAAGGAGATTTTAGCAAACCGTAGGGGCCCAGCAGAGGCAGCGTTGGAAGGCCTCCTACGAGGTGGACCGATGACCTGGTGAAGGTTGCAGGAAACCGATGAATGCGGGACGCACAAGAACGTACGTTATGGCGACGTTTGGGGGAGGCCTATGTCCAACAGTGGACGTGTATCGGCTGAAATGATGATGATAATTGATGAGGGGCCCAGCAGAGTTGAAGCCTACTGGAGTCATGGGTTGAGCGAAAGAGAACCGCGGGGCCCTGGAACGAAGGCAAAGTAGGAACAGGAGTGGGATTTAGTCAATAAGAGTCTGACGCGCCCTCTTGCTCCGCCCTAGAGCAGGAAAAGTCATTAGTTGATTTTCCACCAAGACTTTTACTGACTAAAACTCACCCATGTTACTTCAATTGCACTTTGCGGTCCAAGGTCGTAGTGATTATTTTCAACGATAATAATAATAATAATCATCATCTTTATTCAGATAAGTTACACCCATGTCATTAAATAACACACAAAACACATAACACAATTTACATTAACTTATCCATATCCATAAAAATCAATGCCACTTTTCGTTGTAATTTTATAACACAAGAACGGGCTCACCTATCCAAACCAAATGTTTAGGCTTTGTTCGGACTTTTTAGTAGATGGTTTATGTGAAGTTTGGTAGGGTAGAGTAGTGTAGAGTAGGGTAGAGTAGGATAGGGAAGGGTAGACTAGGCTAGAGTAGGGTAGAGTAGTGTAGAGTAGGGTAAAGTAGGGTAGAGTAGAGTAGGGTAGGGTAGGGTAGAGTACGGTAGGGTATAGTAGGGTAGAGTAGGGTATAGTAGGGTGGAGTAGGGAAGAGCAGGAGCGAAGCCGCGCGGGCAAACGCTAGTTACCTAATATATTTCATGAATTAAAAAAATAAATAAATAAAATTGCCTCGAAAATTGAATTAATTATTAAAACATAATAATTTCAGTAATATTACAAAAATAATAAATAAACAAATCATCAATTTAAAGATCATTAAAATTTAAATAGTTTACAATACCTACATTGTACAATGTTTTGCCTTGACAGGCTCTAGCAGGCGCCACCAATTATGCAGGTTTGGACCCTCAATTTGCAACTCATTACCATTTGTTCATCAATGCTCAGTTCAATTGTCACCTTGCAATCTTACATTGTTTCCATTCAGATTTAAACTTTGTAAAACGTCGATATGAGGCCAATGCCTCATAATAAACTCGTGAAATTATTTTCGACGGAATTAATTATTTAATTATATGTTACTGACATTTTTTTTTTATCAATGTTCGGTTAATTTATGAAAAACATCTCAACATACTACGTAACTAGTTTGTAAAATCTTTTCTCTCCAACTTTGGACTTGATGACTTTTATTTAGTGACTTGATGACCTTTCGTTTCGATTCTCTTTCCTCGATCGCCTCGAGTCGACAACGCCTCAGATTTCTTTATTCTGATCACGTGACTGACCGTTGAGATGACGTCATTGCCAAATATTTAAAGCTTTCTATTAGCGTTAACGATTGTTAATTATCAACTTGGCTAAGCCCTCAGGATGGCAATGTCACAGGCACCACGTGTTCAATTCGGTGTTGAATAGCCCATTATTGGCGTACAAACGCACGGCAGCCAGATACATTTTTATTTTAGGCGCTTGTTGTCGGACTACTAACGTACTGCAACCTGCCGGCTGTGGCACGGTAAACGTGTGGCAGCGGTCCAACATGAAACGTCTAAATTAAAAGCACCCCACTTAATTTACCGAACATGTTTAACTGCTCGTTATTTTCTACTATCAAACTGGCAAATAACTAACTAATATGGCAAAAACTAAACCGTACCGTTCATTCAACCGTTCTGTTTTTGAGAAAACTGTTTTTCAAATATATTATAATAATAGTAGCTCTTCCCTACTCCACCCTACTCTACCCTACTATACCCTACTCTACCTTACTCTAGCCTTCTCTATCCTACTCTACCCTACTCTACCCTACTCTACCCTACTCTACTCTAATCTACCCTATTCTACCCTACTCTACCCTACTCTACCCTTCTCTACCCTACCTTATCCTACTCTACCCTACTCTATCCTCCTATACCCTACTCTACCCTACCAAACTTCACATAAACTATCTACTAAATAGTCCAAACAAAGCCTAAACATTTGGTTTGGTTCTTGAGTTATAAAATTACAACGAAAAGTGGCATTGATTTTTATATATATAGTTTCCACATTATAATATTTCACAACTATCACACAACGCCGTCTAGTCCCAAGCTAAGCAGAGCTTGTGTTATGAGTACTAGACAACTGATAAACATACTTATATATTTCTAAATACATACATATTATAGATAAAATTACTCCCAAACACAGAACAAAATCATGCTCATCACACAAACATTTATCCTGGGTCGAAATCGAACCGACGAGTTCCGGCTTAGCAGTCAGGGCCACTAACCACTAGACCAACAGGCCAGTCAATATGTAAGCATAATCATAATAGGCCTTATAATGTTCACACTGACTCAGGCCTCCTCCCTAGTAGAAGAAATGGGCTGAAATCCAACTTCAACAGCCTTCGAATTTCTAGTTCTAGGGCATTCCAGTTTTTTCACGATGATTTCTTTCATCGTTTTGAGAGTAGTGGTGATGACGTAAATTAGACAAAGTAATGCGCCTAAGCTAGGTTTGAACCGGCAACCTACAATTCTTAAACTGGGAACGTTACCACTAGACCATCACTATTGGGCTTGCGGACAGTGAGCAATGGGTAGCTCGCTGTCCGGCCGTCCGGTAACTGTCCGGACTAAGTCCAAGTCGTCAACGGCGCGCACTGTTCCTGCGCGCCTCAAGGAGTTGTCAGCAACAGCAGGGGCCCAGCCGGGACGAAGCCTACTGGGGCCAGAGTTTGTTTCAAAAGACAGCTCAGCCCCGGTATGAAGGCACGGAGGAACGGGGTGGGCTTTTAGTCAGTAAGAGTCTGACACTATCTCCCGCTCCGCCCAAGAGCGGGGGTTGTCATTGGATGATTTTTCCCATCATAAAAAAGACCATCACTATTAACTTCGTCTTCTTCTTTTCAAATCGATGATTTTCTTTTCCCTCAAAGTTTTAGGGCTCAGTATTAGGCCACGTTTAGAGCGGAACACTAGGAATATAATTATACTAAGTATAAAATATTGAACTTAATATTTTAGTGGAATATTTAATATTTTTGCCATGGTGCAAGTTCAAAGTCTTACTTGAGCAAATATTAACTGTGTAATGAGACTATTTCAAAGTAATTTACATAGGATAATAGACATTAAAACTTTTGTATGTATTTTCGTTCAAATAGTTACATTAACCGAGAAGCTATCGGCTTTGTGGCACCGTAAGGTAGGTACTTGATTGATTGGAAGATGGTTCGAATGAGTTACCGTGTCCCTGGAACGCAAAGGGCAATTGAAGGAACACATGCGGACTTCAGTTCCGTAGGGGCCCAGCAGGATGAAAGCCTACTGGGGCTAAGGGTCTCAGTCAGAAAAATTATACTGATTTCACGTTCCAAAGCGTAGATTTCTATGGAGAAGAATGTGCTAGAAACTCCATGGACACTCTTTTCAATCATGTAATGTATTACAAAAATCTAAATTACATGTTTCTTGTCATTATCATCTGAGAACAATGTTTGTGTGGAGAATTCTACTTTCACGCGGGATTTCATCATCATCATCGGCCTTATAATGTTCCCACTGTTGGGACTCAGGCCTCCTCTTTAGGAGAGGGAATGGGCCGTAATCCACCACGCGAGCGCAGTGCGGGTTGGCGATTGTCACATGTCTTTGAATTTTTGGTTCTACGACATGCCGGTTTCCTCACGATGTTTTCCTTCACCGTTTTGAGAGCAATGGCTATTACTTATCTTCATTGTGTTCACATAATAGAAACAAGAAAAGAAATATGTTACGAAGATTCATGTAACTCAATACGATTTAAAAGAGTGTCCATGGAGTTTCTTGCACGTTCTACTCCATAGAGACCTACTCTTAGGAACGTGCAATTTAGCTTCACTTTTCTTGGACTGACCGACATTTGACTATTCAAAAGTGCCTGTAACTGGTCTATTTGAAATAAACGTTTCTGATTTCTGATTTCTGAATGGTGATGAAATAAATTACACAAAGTAGCATTACCCTGGCTGGGTTTGAACCCGCGACCTACAACTTGTAAGTCGGGGACGTTACCACTCGAATTTAGTTACGCGGAATTTAGTGACAGATAAATTACACCCAGACACAGAACAAATGATTGTGCTTATCTCACAAACATTTGTTTTTAATGGGTATCAAAACCACGACCTCCGGCATAGCAGTCAGGGCCAATCAGTTATTGATGAATTCCCACCTCATAAAGAAAAAAAAGTTCAGTATGCGACGGCGATATTTATGGTAAAGACTGGGTAATAAATTGTACTGGAACCTAAATTCAGTACCTTTCAACTTTCACTCTTAAACTTGTAATATACTTAAAAAAAAATGTTGCTTTTACAAAAAACCTGATAGCCGGAGTGTACGTATCGAATCAGGTTTAAAGGGGAAACATCAACAATAGTCGGTTGCCTTTAGGATACAAGTTGATACATTACTGATTTTTGACCTTGTTCCCAGACGTTTCTTTTTTGATGCAAGTTTACTGACTTGCCTGCTGGTCTAGTGGCTAGTGGCCCTGACTGCTATGCCAAAGGTTGTGGGTTCGATTTCCACCCAAGAAATGTTAGTGTGATGAGCACAATCATTTGTCCTGTGTCTGGGTGTAATTTATTATGTAAGTAGGAATGTTTTAGAAATATTGTAAGTTTATCAGTTTTCTGGTTTTCATACTACAAGCTCTGCTTAATTTGGGACTAGACGGTATTTTGTAAAAGTTGTAGAATACAACTTCAACTCAACCTTTAGGTGAGGCAGAGACAAATAGTGAGAAGTATCATCATCATCAGCCTTTTTTAATATTCCCACTGCTGGGACTCAGGCCTCAGGAGAGGGAATGGGCCGTAATCCACTACGCAGGCCCAGTGCGGGTTGGTGAATGTCACATGTCCTTGATACTTGTGGTTTTATTATTTTTATAGAACTAGTTAAAAAGGTACGTATAAGTTGTGTTAGTTTTTGGTGTACAATAAATTTATTCTATTCTATTCATCATGGACCTTATAACTTGGGCCTTGATATATAAAAGTCCCTATGACGTCAGCAACATTTACGGTTTTACCGGAATTTTCCTGTTTGGCTCTATTGGATTCGTACTTTTTTTTTTCTATGTCCATAAGTAAAATACACAGCAACTTTGTACTTTACCGAGTACATAATTGTTTTGTGTCAGTACATAATGATTTGTTTGCTAATTCATTAGTTAATATTCTTTCTGTGTTTGTCTATTTTGCACCTGCAGAACATAATACCTAACACTCCTATTCATCATTATAAGATTTTAAATTAAGATAAAAAACATATTGTTTCTATATTTTAGTAAGTATATAATAAAATATATAAAATTTTAAATTTAGTTAATCTTTAACTTTCTTATGAATATTACAAACTTTAGACTCAAATTTCAATTTCATTTTTATCATTCACTTAGGGACTTCATTTTGAAAAATTCTTTCACGTCTACGTTATAAACGGAAGCCTTGTGTAAAATTTTATGCTTATAATTCTAGTAGTTTTGGCTTGGTGTTGTCATAATTATGTCAGTCAGTCAGCTTTTGCTAGCGGCTAAATTTCTACAAACTTTCAACCCCCGTTTTACCCCCTTAGGGGTGGAGTTTCATAAAATCCGTTCTTAGCGGATTTACACCATATAAGAAAAATGTTAAGTTTGTAGGTGTTATAATTTCTGAGATTTTGTGATTAATCAGTAAACCTCTTACTTTTCGTTCGATTTTATACATATATACATATACGTTTCGATTTTATACATATATATTATTAATTGTTGATATTGTTATTAATTGTCACAAGCCAATATAATCATAATGTCTAATTAAAGGGTTGACTCTTATTATGGGTTATTATTATAGTTATTGATAACTATAATTTATTAATTGTATTAGTCGCGTCCTAAGGCCTCTGGGTGACGGTTTCATAATGTTTGCAAAAAAAGCAAATGAGAACCTTCGACCTTCATAATGATTAGTTAAGTTCTCTAACTTATTAGAAAAAATCGCCGCCTCCCGTATCCTCTAATTTTTGCAAATATGACCATTAATGCATAAATATGGGGTCGATTCCTCGGTTGCATAAGATTTTGGGTATTTATAAGTCTTGACGCATTAAAAAAAAACATATTAGAAAAAAGAACAGAACGTAATGGGCCAATTATAATATACATAAATATAATGATTTGATATTTATCGTAGTATTTTTAAGTTTATAATTTTAGCATATATATGTATTTTATTATTATTATAAGCATCTTAATTGAACGATATATCATTGTATTTGAAATATCTATATTATTTATTTATGATGCACACCTACCAGTGTGTTATTTTTTTAACCCAAAGGTTGACTGGTAGAGAATGTCCTGTTACATTAAGTCCGCCTATGTACCACTACTGTACCAAAAAATTAAATAAATATTATAGTGTCATTAATTATCATTTTACAATTAAATAAAATATCAAACGTCATCAAAATAACCCGCCCCTAATCGTTCTCGGAGCAAAGGGGGCCCATAACACTCGCCGCATTGCCTTGCTGAATAGTGATGGCCAACCTTTACACCAAGAAGTACCTACCCGGAATTTCTCTTTACATCCTCAAGCCTGTGACCCCATTCACCCACAAAGCACTTAAATAAAAAATATATGTATGTGCAAACAGTTGAAATACAAAAAAGAACTTTCACAGTAACATCGCAGATTATTTGCACTTATAGAGGAATATTACAAAACATTGACGTTTTTATAACAAAATAAACAATATATCTTGATATAAAAATATCAATTTATTTTAAAAACCACTTATTTATAATACTTAAAATAAATTAAAGGTCACTCACTGTTTTCATAAAATGATGCTGGCAATTCTTGAGTCCCATTTTTCCCATCCATTGCAATTCCTTTAATTACTTCCATTTTAACTACACTTAGGGAAGAGCAAGAGACACGTCTTATCAGTACGATTATATACCCGCAATTGGCATACGCTTACAGCTGTGTTTTAATTTGGAGTTTTGAGTAGGGTGTGGTGCCAACATAAGCGATGGCGATTTGGAATAATTATACACGTATAAATAAATAATTTTATTAAGTTTGATGATTTATATATTTTTAATTATATTATGCTAAGGGCAAACCAGACACAAGGCTATTTGGTCTCAAAACGGTGAAGGAAAACATCGTGAGGAAACCGGCATGTCCTAGAACCAAAAATTCGAAAACATGTGACATTTACCAATCCGCACTGGGCCCGCGTGGTAGATTACGGCCCATTCCCTCTCCTAGAGAGGAGGCCAGATTCCTGGAGAGCTGATGACGATGATAATGATGATAAAACCAGGCACACGTGCCCTTGCAATACTAAGACACGCATTTCAAGTTACATTAACTAAACAACGCCAGTTAAACTTGCGTTGTATGGTTTACATAGCCATCATACTTGTAAGCTAACCAGATTGGTACAAATAAGCACCAAATATTAAATGCGTGTCTTAGTTTTGCAAGTGGAGCACATTGCCGACTGGGGCATGTAAGCCTGGTCTTCCAAAGTTGAAATTTTTGGGAATGTGCATTAACTTATTTCGCTATCTATATTTTTTTAATTCATTTGGATATTTGGGTCATTCCAAAAGTCTTCATGACATGAATCCTAACCAACTTTAGGATTGACTAACAATAAATGAGGTACGTATAAATTAGACTTGATATTATTATTATGGCCAGTGGTCTAATCCCCTCAACATTAAGCAAGTTCTAGAACTAAAAATGGTCGCCGCCGCCGCACTGCCAATCGCTTTTATAAGGACACAGCGATGCTCCACCCAAGGAGGGCAGACCTGCAACCTGCGTTGACCCATGTGAACGATTCTTTTCACAGAAAGGAGGCCTATATCAACCTATAGGAAAATCATAGCATCAGCCGTTTCTACCAGAATCTTTTTAAAAATGTGTAACTTAATAATAAACCAGGGTTTGGTATCATCTAACAGAAAATTTATTATAAATTGCATTCATTAGAAACGTTCGAATTTCCTGAGTAAAATTATCCAATAAGTTGTTTGACATTTATAAAAATAATGGTATTTCCACAATTGCATTCCCCAGCTAGAATATATATGGCTCGATGAGTCTATATGTAAATATATATCAGTTATATTAAAAAAAACAATTTTTGTTTCTCTTACAGAGTTTGCTTTTAAAGTGTTAGAAATTCTAATAATGTAGTCGATGACAGATAAAGTATACTTTGAAATATTAAATCAAACTCTCTTATACCAAAACCATACCCAACTAAATTATTCATGATTTAAAATATATACAAAAAAATAATTTTCCAAAATGCTAATTACAAAAGCTTTACAATTTGGAGCAACCAGGAACAATCGGATATTTCAGTTACATAAATTATTGTTACATCTACCATTATACCATTGTTTATTTTAATACATTTTTAATAAAGAAAGAATTTTAATTTCCTGAATGTAAAATAACAAAAACGATTTCAATTGCGTTGCCAAAATACATTAAATTGTATTTTGTAAGTTTTTATTATTAGTCTGCTGCGGTGTTCCCGTCCAATTATAATTTGGGTATCTTCAAGGCTAGAGTAAATAGGGTCCACATAAACTAGTGCGCCTCACCATCAACGATTGCATCATTGCTTACCATCAGGTGGGATCGCAGTCAAGCAGTAATAAATAATAATATTCCACAACTATCACACAACGCTGTCTAGTCTCAAGCTAAGCAGAGCTTGTGCTATGAGTCCTAGACAACTGATAAACATACCTATATATTTCTGAATACATACATATGTATTTATACATAAATTAGAACTAGAACAAATGATCATGCTCGTCGCACAAAATTTGACCAGGGCAGGAATCGAACCCATCGACTTAGCAGTCAGGGCCTTTAACCACTAGTGGTCTAAACCTACTGGCCCGTCAAAGCACTAGTTTATATTATATAAAAAAAGTTGTCATAATTATTCGTGTAAGATTTTTTTACATATAATGACATGAAGTTTTCTAATAGTTGAGTCAATGTGAGCTTACCCTTGACACACTATGTAGTCTTTTATACATTTTCGTATATTAAGTCGTAGTAAAACCTCATTACGGATTCATCATTGTTTACACTTCAGTCTATTTTTTCCAATGGCATCTCCACGCCCTTGGGCAGAGCGGGAGATAGTGTCAGACTTTTACTGACTTTTAGACGGTAAAACAGCAAAGAGTAAATAGCAAAAGAAAAAAGGAAAAAGAAGAAGGAAAGAAGAGGGACATAAAGAAGAAAGAAAGAAGAAGAAAAAAAAGATGTAGAAAAGAAAGAAAGAAGAAGAGGTGTGAAGAGTAGCAGTAAAAGCAACGAAGGAACAAGAGTGGGTTTTTAACCCACTCCTGTTCCTCTCCTCTCCTCTCCTTTCGTACTGAAGCTGAATCTTCCTTTCAGAAGCAGACCATTGGCCCCTATAGGCTTCGATCCTGCTGGGCCCCTACGGTTGCTGACAACTCCTTGAGGCGCGCGTGGAACAATAAGCGCTGTCGACGTCTTGAGATTTTTGAGATCGGACGGCGAGCTACTCATAGTCTATGAATTGGTTTTGATTTAAAAACGCCTGTGATTTGGTAATAGCGACGATTTACAAATATGAGTTTTAAAAGTTAACGGTTAATTATGTCGCTATGTTTTATTTATCATAATAACCACAGTCTTTTATTAGCCTAATAAGTAATTATGATTAATTTGATCTTATAGAAAATTCATCAACAACAACGTCCCCTACAATGTAATCTACAATGTGTATTTAATAATGAAATTAAATTGGTTCTTTTTTTAATTTAAATTATTTTTATACACATGTACATAAAAAACTTAAATCTATACATATAATAAAATCGTAGGAAAGTCAAAACTGTACATTGAATATTTTTTAAAAAGAATACTTGGGGCGTGATCTACAATCGATATCGAAGCCAAAAATATAGTTTTTAGAATTTTTGTCTGTTTGTCTGTTTATCTGTTTGTCTGTTTGTCTGTATGTATGTCCGGGCTAAACTCAAAAAGTACTGCATGGATTTACTTCAAATTTTGCATGAATATTACTAAGAGGTCGGGTCAACATATAGGCTACATATTATCACGCTATCACCTACGGGGGAGGAGCTGTGAATCTTTATTTTTCTTAAGCATTCTGTGACAGTGTGTAATCTAACGATGCATATTTAAATGTTGTTTTTGAGTAAGCCATGCTATTATCTAGCCTTACACCATAAAAACTACGCCATTTAAGTAACTTGGGCAGAGAAACATAGTTTAATGAATGTTAGTAGTATAGAGACAATTTTGAAGCAGCGCCATCTATGAGAATTCATAAAAATCAAATCAAATTACATGTTAACACTTTTTGGAAATTAATAATTTAAATTTGATCATGTAGTTAGTTATTCTTAAAATTCATAGATGGTGATGTGATGTGATGTGCATTTTCTTCATAAAAGTTGTATCATATAGTTCGTTTTGACAAATTCAAGTTCCAACAAAACCCTGAAAAACTTGAGTAGAGTTGAGGAAGACAATTAAAAAAAAATAGCGGTGTTAAGTATTACATGGTGACATTTTTCCAGCTCTGTGAACTCGACCAGTTTGCGAGATCCCTTACGTATGACGAGGTGCCTTCATATTACACGTACGACAAGCAAAGTGGTGTATTTAACCGACATCGACGAGGAGGTGCTTTGGAAGGTTTTCCGGGAATTTTCAAGGACGCCGCATTGGGTAGGGTTTATACCGTGCATCCGAATAATGGCGAATGCTATTTTCTGCGGTTGTTACTTCACACTGTCCGAGGCCCAACATCTTTCGCCTTTCTGAGGACATTTGATGGCGTGGAGTATCCCACTTACCACGCAGCCTGCGTAGCACGTCACCTTCTCGAAGGTGACCAAAATTGGGATCCTCGTGGAGGCGAGCGTCAGTGACAGTCCCAGCCGCATGCGTCATCTTTTTGCCGTCATCTTGGTGTTTTGTGGAGTCGCGAACCCGGTAGCTTTGTGGGAGAAGTATCGCCATCATCTGTCTGAAGATTTTCTACGAACTTTGAGGCCTGCTACTAGAGACGAAGTCGAAGTAACTGATGAACGCGTGCTGATCACCCGTCTCAGTTCACTTCAAGATGTGGTCATTTCTATCAGCAGTAATCCACTGATCGAATATGGGTTACCAGCTCCCCAATCATCACCACATCAAGACCGTGGAAATCGGGAGTATAACGCTGAGACAAATTACGATCCGGGCAATTAGACCACCATACGAAATGACCATGTCGCTTTGTTCTCTTCAGAGCAAAAGCAAATTTATGACACCGTCCTTAAAAGCGTTGGGCAAAACCAGGGTAAAATGTTTTTCTTGGATGCTCTTGGTGCAACAGGAAAAACATTTGTTACCACTGGCATACTTGCAGAGGTCAGGAGGCAAGGCAGAATTGCTATTGCTGTAGCGTTGTTGGGAATCGCTGCCGCACTGCTTCCGGGTGGCAAGACAGCACATGCCATGTTTAAAATTCCCATCGATTTTGAGAGCGCCGAAACGCCTGTTTGTGGTGTGTCACGTAACAGCGATAAGGGACACGTACTCAAGGATTGCTCTCTGATCGGATGGGATGAGTGTACGATGGCCAATAGGAAGGCAGTTCAGGCCGTGGACAGAACCCTGCAGGACATCCGCAGGGACGAACATTTGATGGGTGGTGTCACAGTTCTGTTCAGTGGCGATTTCCGGCAAACACTTCCCGTGGTGACGCGGGGATCGAGGGCTGACGAGGTAAATGCTTCGTTGAAACGATCTTCGTTGTGGTCACGAGTTCGTACGCTGCGCTTGACCATTAATATGAGAGCTCGGCTCTGCGGCAATGCACGTGCATTGCAAGAATTCTCCGATGTCCTTCTAAGTCTTGGCGAAGGCACTCTGACAGGTGGTGCTTCCAGAGTCTCTCGGTAGAGTGTTATCCAGCTTAGAAGAACTCATTTGCTGTGTGTACGGGGACATCAGTCGTATATCGCACCAGCTTCTTGGGTGTGTGAGCGATAACACCGACGCCCAAAAATGATCAGGCTGCAGCAAATAACGAATGTATTCTTTCGGAAATTGAGGGGAATGAAGTGGTCTACACCTCGATAAACACTGTTGTCGAGCAAGATGACGCCACACATTATCCCGTGGAATTTCTCAACTCCCTGTCAGCAAGTGGACTTCCAGCGCATACCATCAAGCTGAAGGTCGGTCTCCCGATTATGCTTCTTCGGAACCTATCTCCTCCGAAGTTGTGTAACGGGACCCGCCTTAAAGTCATCTCGCTCCACAGACACACCATTGAGGCGGAAATTCTTACGGGTTGTGGCGTCGGCGAACCAGTATTTATACCACGCATTCCCCTCATACCTCACAACTTCCCGTTCCAGTTCAAGCGCGTACAGTTCCCCGTGACTGTTTGCTTCGCGATGACCATCAATAAGTCATAGGGGCAGACACTGAGGGCAGCGGGTGTCGACCTCAGGACGAGTTGTTTCTCACACGGGCAACTGTACATCGCTTGCTCCCGCGTCACCAGTACTGACTCTTTTTACATTTTGGCTCCTGGCAGCATAACTACCAACGTATGTAACCTTTGTAAGGTATGATACATTTGTACGTATTTTTACTCTTTTGTGTCCTGGAATGTATTCCTGCATTATTTTCTCTATTTCCTTCAGTCTCATCTTATGACTGAACTCAGCAGGATTCCCATATATGTAACTCTCTTCACTTGCTTCGTTTGCAAAAAAAAACTTATATTTTAATGCTATTTTAAAAGTTGTTTACTTATTATACTATAGCGACACTGGTATCTTAGGTATTTTTGGTACTGTAGAGTCTTCACGCAGACGATGTCGCGGGCAGCAGCTAGTACTAAATAAACTATTTATACTAAAACCTAACTATGTACATAAATATAATACAAAATGACAAAGTACGCTCAGGCGTCAAAGTACTCCTCCACATCGCTGTCATCCGGAAATGTGCCCAGAAGACTGGCAGCATTGCCACGTTGAATAGCAATGCTAATCTTTGGGCGAAAAACGAGCCAGCCCTCTGGTCACGTGAAGTGTCGATCAGTCGGCGTGAAATTGCCTTGAAAAGGAGACGCGCACTCGGACCCCATGAACCAAACGTTTTGACCCCAAACGGCTCAAAACTGTAATTACCAATAAGGTTACAGTATTTGCGCCGTTTAAGGGTCTCAGCAGCAGCAGCGACAGCGCCAGCACAGCCCGCCGTACTTGGAATATGGGATGGCGCAATTGGTTCTTGGTTTACAATAAAACAATTTATTTGTTTCAGTTCATATTTTCCTTTTCTATTTACTAAACCATTTTCATTCTTGCTACTTTTTGCTTTATTAAACTTTACCATTGCATTTTTCTCTCACTATCACGATTTTTCAATTTATCATTGCCATATTTTATTTAATGTTGTTTTGCTTTTATTCCGTTTATTTAGATTGCTATTTTTTTATAATAATATTGAATGTATCGAAGGGTACATACTGATTTTGAGTATCTTATTTCTCTGTAATTAGATCAGATTAAATTGTGCTTGAGAAAAATAATAATTTGCTTGTATGAGAAATATAAAGTTTATAAAGCATCAGGCGCTAAATATTCATTGTTGAAAAAATCTAGCCAGATAATTTTGACTTGAAACTATGCGTCAGCAGGTCATCGAGGAGGTCTTCCAATGCTGAGTCTTCTGGTATGCGACCGCCACTCCAGAACCTATCGGCCCAACAAACAATTTGTTCAACGAACAATGTGTCTTTGTCTACTGCTTCCGTTTTGCGATTCTTCGGGCTCCTGCGGATATCTGCATTCTTGAGGCGATCACACAAGGAAACTCCAAGCATAACCCTTACCATTTGTCCTTAGGGTGACTTTATTGCACTGATAAAGCATGGAATTATATAATGCTAAAATAGTTTGTACTATGAAAATGCCTTCATGAGATTCAACAAATTCTAATGCTAACTGTTAATAGGTATGTGCGCCCTAGTTGTTGGATGGTTGTGAAACAGCATTAAGGGCCAAGCGCCCGAAAAGTGCCATAAAACAGTGATTTTCTGAGGCCTACTCCTCCGTAACGGCAAGGTCAATTGGTTTGAACAAAATATATGTTTATTATAGATTCATGAACAATAATATCAACATTTGATTTTTTCGTGCAATTAATACTTTTGTCAAAAAAAAAATTTAGCAATTTCGCAACTTTTCCCTACTCCTTCGAAACGGCTTGGACCTTTAGAAACATTTTTACACATAAAAATTGGTGGTTAAATATTCTTCAAAGGGAACATTGCATATGTAAATCAATCAATATCTCGCAGAGAAAATGGATTTAAAGCGCTTTCCGGGCACTGCTGGCAATTGTTTCCACATAGTTGGGTGACCGGCTCTTCAATAGTACATTACGTAAAATGTTCTGACTTACATCGATACTGAGAACAGATCGAGTTTGTGAGGACACGGAACTATGTGAATAGGCTTAAATGTCTCCGCACACGGGCCACAAAAAAAGCCGCTTCAAGCTTCTTTTTGAGGCGGCCGTTTTTAGGGTACCGTAGCCAAATGGAAAAAAAACGGAACCCTTATAGATTCGTCATGTCTGTCTGTCTGTCGGTCTGTCTGTCTGTCTGTCTTTCTGTCTGTCTGTCCATCCGTATGTCACAGCCACTATTTTTCGAAACTATAAGAGCTATACTGTTGATACTTCCTAAGTAGATGTATTCTGTGAACCGCATTAAGATTTTCACACAAAAATAGATAAAAAGCAACAAATTTTGGGGGTCCCCATACTTAGAACTGAAACTCAAAATTTTTTTTTCATCAAACCCTTCCGTGTGGGGTATCTATAGATAGGTCTTCAAAAATGATATTAAGGTTTTTAATATAATTTTTTTTCTAAACTGAATAGTTTGCGCGTGAGACACTTCCAAAGTGGTAAAATGTGTGTCCTCCCCTGTAACTTCTAAAATAAGAGACTTATAAAACTAAAATAAATATATGATGTACATTACCATGTAAACTGCCAACGAAAATTGGTTTGAACGAGATCTAGTAAGTAGTTTATTTTTAATAAGTCATAAATCTAAAAAACTACACTATTATTAAAACATCGATCAAAGTTACAACGAACTACAAGAACTTTTATATTATGTTACTTGCTGCTACGGAACCTTTCATGGGCGAGTCCGACTCGCACTTGGCCGGTTTTTTTGTGGCGTGCTTCAGCATTTTTTTGTGGCGGCGTTTTTTTGTGGCCCGTGTACGGGAACACTAAATTGTCATTCACAAGCAAAGATTTTATATATCTTACGGATATTCATAAGATATTCATGAAGAATTTTACGGGTTTGCCATAGTTCGTATGTTTGCCAGTATTTTGAATGCTTAACCCTAAGCATTCAAAATACTGGCAAACATATATATTAGTTCTACCCAGCCCCTCTAGCCAAGTTACAACCGTTTCGCTTGCGCCGAACGCTTCGAGTTGACCTTGCCGCCAATTCTTTTGTTCTGACCACGTGACTGAGCGTTAAGACGACGTCATTCCCGTACATTTGAAGCTTTTTACAAGCGTTAACTATTGCAGATTAGCAACTTGGCTAGGGGTACTGAACTAATAAAAAAAGAGATAAGTGAAGGCAAAAGAAAAGGTAATTAGAATTTGTCAAAGGTACATAAAAAAAGCAATTTAGAAGAGATGGATGACAAAGGAGGTTCAGATAGTATATTTTATTGTCGATCAAACTTTATATGGAACACACCAGTCTACGCCACTAGTTGGAGTCTGTATTTCCTGATAGCTGAAATCTAGGTAGAAGTTAAGCCAAGAGTGAATAAGATATTTATAATCAAGCTTGCCCCACTGTCGACCACATTATTACCTACCATCTGGAGAAATAATGGTCAAACGCTAGCCTATCAATGATGAAAAAAAATACAGACGACGACGACGACGAAGACGATGTGTGTGTAATTATAATTTATATATATAAAAGTGAAATACCACTATACCTTTTTTGTCCTATGATGAGTTCCCTGACAGTTCATTTTTTTCTGTGGCACGCATACTACTTTAGATTACTAAAAAATAAACTGGTAAAAAAAATAAAAATGAAATGATAAAAAAAATATTGTCTTTCGTAAATTAATAAGTAAATTATTGTGGTTATAATTACTTGTCAATAAATTAAGTAAATAAAATAAAAAAGTATAGAACTTAAAAATGTGTAATGCGTTAAACGGAACTTTTGCCAATAGAGATTGACACTACTCGACGACACACTAATCGACAAAATCGGAGCGACCATCTTGTAATCGCATGTAACGGCAGAAAATTGGAAAAAAGTAATAGAAAAAACTTAAAAAACTATAACAGAGGACTGGAATAAATATATCCGGATCGACCGAATTAGGGCCAATAATTAATCATCGCGGTTAGTTGGAAAAGATTCCGATTCCGATATGGATACGAGTTCAAATCAAGAGTCAAGTTCTGACAGTGAATAATAAACAAATAATTATTTTAAACAGACTGCATTTTATTTACCACTAGCCGTCCCCCGCGGTTCCGCCCGCATTATTTCAGGTTTTTAGTTTTTGTCAGGTTTTTTGGTTTACTGTAAAATTTCTTTAAAATCCGTATAGAGTAAGACCCCAGGACCGCCAGACATCACGTATTTTCTGACGAACGAAACGTGGACGATTGAGTACTATTAGTATGTACTAAGAACGCATGCCTACCTGCTAGCTTTCTTAGACGGCCAATTTTCAGGTATCAGGTAATCAAGGTACATAAAATTATTACTTACCTCACGTAAATTCTCAAAGCTGATTTTTACGTATTTTGTAGGCAATATCTTTAAAATCAAGTCGCCAATATTCCCAGACACATTCCGTCGGCCGTATTGTTTAACAGACGCTTTAAAGCTCCAAAAAAAATTATGTAACTTCACGTATTTTCCCAAAGCTGATTTTTACGTATTTTGTAAGCAATATCTTTAAAATCAAGTCGCCAATACTCCCAGACACATTCCGTCGGCCATATTGCTTAACAGACGCTTTAATGATCAAGCATGAGAATTTACGTGAAGTTATGTCATTTTTTTGGGATCTTGGACTAGTAGACTAACTAGTTCTTGCGTGAAAGAGTAACAAACATTTACATACACATACAAACTTTCACATTTATCATCTATAAATCTAAAATCGGTAATCCGATTCCATTTTCTTTGCCAACTGATTCGTTATTGTAAAAAATCGATTAAATTTCGTTAGGTCACATCACTGTAATTGTCAGACAAGAACTGTCAGGGAACCCATCATAGGACAAAAAAGGTATAACTGATTAATTAGGAAATCTCAGAAATTATAACACCTACAAACTTGCAGTTAGGTTCCTGATAGGGTGTAGATATCCGATTAGAACGAATTTTCAGAAATTCCCTCTTTAGTTATTGCATATAAACTACAACCAGCGGAGCGACGTATCTTCCGCGTAGTGTGCCCGCTAGTTGTAGTTTATATGCAATAATTTGTATTAACGTTCCGTCGCCGATCTTCCGCGACGGAATTTCCGCCAAGTGTGGCGAGGGCCTATAGGCGATGAAATGGGGGTCCTATTTGTATGAAAAAAAACGATTTTCATTCGGGCAAAGTCGCTGCTAGCTACTAAATGTAATAGTGCACGTGCCGTCGGTATAATAATTAGAAATCAAATAATAATAATTCATGAAGGTACATTTTTTGTATAAAATTATAAAACTTTGACTAGTACCATAAAGTTGAATATTGGAATGACCAAATCAGAGCAATAAAAATTGCTAAAAAATACTGTATGAATTATGTGTATAACCATGTGAATTTAATATAATATTTTTTAATTTTACTACAGCAAGCCCGTATTGTTGAGCAAAGGCCTTCCTCCATTCTTTCCAACGATTACGGTTCTTTTTTTATAATAATAAAAAAAATAAGTGAATTGATAAGAGCGTGATACCAAGTTTCTTCAGTTTGGACGTCCCCGTTGGATTTCCTTGATAATTTTTTGAGAAAATATAAATTAATAAAAGTTACCCACAAAACATATTTTTTCAGTTTCGATTTAACGAGTGACCCACATATTAAAGTAGAATTCAGCTCTATGAGTTGTACAATGAAAGGATTTGTGTCCACACGACTTGCATTTTTTTTATTAATTAGTAAGTAAATGTCTTTATCACGGTAAGAACTCTTTTTGAGAAGTGGCTGGAAAGATGTCACGGCATCCTCACCTTCCGCATGACGCTGATCCTCACCGGACACGGTAGTTCGGGAGGTTCCTGCACCGGCTTCGAGCGGAAAAAACGCCTAGGTATCACCATTGTGTGAACCCCCCGGAGAACATGGTGGTGGAGATTATGGTAGAGGTATGCCCCGCTTAGCCAGAGCGCCACTGTCCTGCTTGGGCAGAGCACCCCTGTCTTCGTGGGAGCGATCGGCGGCAACGAACTCTTGCGCTGGGCTCTGATACAGGTATTGGTTCGGAGCGTGGAGGAATGACAAGCGATCGCCTCCTTCTGCGAAGCAGTAATGCTAGTGAAGGAGGCGGTCGTATACATTGTGAGATAATGTTCCTCACACCCCAGTTGCCAGTATCCCGATACCGATTTCCAGCCACTATAGGGCTTGCGAACGGCAAGAAATGGGTAGCTCGCCATCCAATCGTCCGGTAACCGCCTGAACCGAGCTCGAGCTGCTAACGGCACGTAGCGTCCACGCGCGCCTCAAACAGATGTCAGCAAACCGTAGCTGGATCAACTCAACTCAGAAACCTGCCCATTGGTCCGGTTACGGAGTTGAGTATTTTTTTAATCGAGAGATTTGGCATTAATTTAGTTAGTAAGGTTATTAGTTTAACTTACGCTAGAGGAAGGTTGCTAATTAAAATACAAAAATATTATTTAAACTTTATTAGTTTCTTAAAATTAACATTATTTTGTACTATTGTTAATTGCGTTAAAAGTACAAAATCAAAACTATGCTAATTTAAAAATTAATTATATTAAATTAACTAACCGTAGGTACTTAATCTGATAACAAAATTATAGGTCCTTGAATATGAAACATATCCTGGCACACTTTTCTTAAAACTTATTATACATTGATCATTTATGAGGCTTTTCATACATAATGCTACTTTTGATTCTATCATTGTTAGTAAATAAAATGGTCCCGCGCTATTTGAAGCAGGGTTATGCTCGCGTTGATGTGCTAAAAGACAATCAAACAGAATCATGAATCCAACGAGTAAACAAGCATGAACGTCTTTCTCAATTAATGATAATATTAAGAAGAGCTTCCAGGCATCTGTTCGCAACATAATTCCATTTGATTCTTGGTAAAATAATACCAGCTTAAATAACACAAAAAAAATCTATTCTAAAAAAATCTTTACAATATATATATTCTACATCAACTTTAAAAGCAAAGGGTATGCTACTACAACATATCCCAATCTTTATATGAAGGGAATGATAAAAAGCTAGCTATTTACTAATTTTAAAATGCTAGGATAAAAAGAAATGATGCTACGGCTGCTAATGACCAAGTTCCATAGAACGTCAAATTTAACAGTCACTGGCAAATCTTATAATCCAAGTGGACGGCTGCATATTGCAATACAATTCAAAGAAAGTAGGATACTTCATAATAATATAGTGTGGTAGGCAAGAAATCACTGATTCTGAAGTGCTGTGCACACAATACCTTGCAATGCTTAGAGCAGTGTAGTCCTTAACAAGTACTTTTAAAATGTTCAGTATTTTACAAATAATACATTCGTCATGTTACATTATTGTGTCGAATCATCTCCATGTATGAAAGGTCTCAATTCTAAACTAAAATCTGGCATCGAATAAGTGCACGATTATACTTCACGTATTATATTTACAGCAAATGCTTAACCTTAAAATCTACATTAACAATTGTGCGGTTGGCAATTTATTGTAAATTTAAAGCGTCTTCTCACTGGTACGATAATTTTTAAATTCATTAATTTTGCAATACGAACTACGATATGCTGTAATTTTAGACCCCACTTGAAAATTAACGGCTCTAACAAATGATAGCACCAATCCTGGTCCTTTCTTCGATTTGAGAGAGTCCTAGTGAAGCGAATACTTAAGCGTACTTATCTAACTTCCAAACTCCACAAAAACCTTAGGCTTTAACAATACCAATGTCATCACATACATCAGTCTCAATAGAACCGCTAGCTGTAGTCTTAGACCATGATGAATCATTTCTTTATTATACTATCGAAGTCAAATTCAGGACCACATACTGATTTTGCCGTCCGCCTTGACAGGAAGAATTTGCCATCTTTTACATAATCACCGCAGGCTTTGTTGACTTCACATGGAATAGATTCTTCTATATTGGAAACACTCTTGCAATCACTCCCATGCACTCCATTTTCCTTTTTATTATTAACTCCGTTTTTGCATACACCATTTGTTTTAACACCATTGTGAGCTTTATCGTATTCTTCTTTGATTTCCTTTTCAATATTTTTTCTCTCGAGATTTCTTTTTTTGTAGCTTTTAGTGTAGAAGTTAAGGAAGAGAAAGAGGAAGATGGTGATGTTGGAGCAGATAAAGTAGGTAAAGCCAGAGGCGTACTGACAGCGCGGAGAGAAGTGCGTCCATGCACAGTACGTGAGCATCAGGATGAACTGGATCTGTAAGCGAAATTTATTTAATAAGAACGATTTAATAAGACTCACTATAAATATTATTATTTTAATATCGGACCACGCGGAATATTAAATTTTGTACTAGGTATCAACATTTTAATAAAAGATTTTTTTATGATATGATGAGACTATATTAGAGTAATTAGAAGTTTTTTGGCAGGTTTATTCTGTATCATTATTTTTATTCCATTTCATATTCACGTTGTTTTATTTATTTTATTTTGTTTAGTCACCAGCTAAGAGTTATTTTGTCAAATACCATTGAATTTCGACAATTTTATAAGTGAAATAAGCTACCTTTTGTTGAGCTAATCGCAAAAATGGTTACTTTCAACCACATACTTATACAATTTCAAACTCACCAATTGTAGCTTAGTAACATACTTCTTCCACCACAAATACTTCTGGAATCGTGGCCCCAGCCCCGATAGGAGGTAGTAAGAGTACATGACCACATGCACCACAGAGTTAAGTAGTGCTAGGACGGCACCTTCTCCGCCCGCTGCAAACTTCAGGTAGCTCCAAGAGTAGAGAGCCATTATTACGTGGTGGTATACATGAAGGAAGGTTACCTGGAATGAGAATTGATAGATGTAAAAAATGTTGGTAAATGATGACTCATTTTTGTGATTACAAAATCATATTTCATGTTCTTGGTGATATTGGTTGGGCTGCCTTTATACTTCTGATTTATTAGCACACTTTGGAGTATTAGACTTTTACTGATTAAAATCCCACGATGTTTTTTCAGTTGCCTTTTTGTGAGGGCCACGGTAACTCTCTAAGCCTTCGAACAATCCGCAGCCTTAGCAGACATCGGCTCTTAACTAGCTAGATTTTTGGAACTTCTCATTCAGCTGCCGACAGCCTGTGAAGATCATATCATATCTATTAGCAGTACACCGCAGACTATCTCTGTATTGTTTTATTTGTTTCAATCTATCCTAAAGTTGTCTGGTAGATATCGCTGTCAGCAATAAGACCGCCATTGTACTCATAGATTTAAGTTTATGTTTATGTCTTGTTACTTTTTGGTGTACAATAAAGTTTATTCTATTCTATTGTATCATAGACCCACATAATCTGAAGGTGATACACGTTGACTGAAGGCATCCTACACTTCCTCTGTCAATACTCCATCGGTTATCGGTTCTAAGGTTAAGATTTAACTGACAATAACTGATATTGAAATTGACCACTATTTTTTAAAATGTTTAAAACAGGTAGAAGACACGAGTAGTGATGGCCCAGCGGTATCGCCTACGACTTACAATTTGTAGGTTGTGGATTCGAACCTAATTATAACTTTGTGTAATTTGTTTAACACTGCTTTCAAAACAGTGAAAGAAAACATCGTGAGGACACTGGCATGTCCTAGCACCAAAAAACTGAAGACTTAAGACATTTAATTATTATCTTACCTGTTTATCTTTCTTACGTAACACGAAGAAGACTGTGTCTAGAAGTTCAGTGAATTTCGCGAAGAAATACCACCAACCGAGGTCTAATAGCTAAAAACAGAAATTCTATATTTAGTCGAGTAATAAAATTTGATGAAAAATTTTTACTTATATTTATAACAGTGTGTTGTTATTGACTGACGAAAGCCATTTAGATTTTATTTCCTTTGATACATATCGCATTATAAAATTAATTTCCAATTCAAGAAAATTTATCCTAGGCTTTAGGGGACGGTTTGTTTATGTTCTTTTTCACAGTTGTAGACATATTATATTTCAGTCAATATGTACAGCCTACTGGTTAAATGAGCCTAGACATCCCATTGAATGCGTTAATGAAGAGTCTGGGCGATCTAATAGCTGACTAATTCCACCAGATAGAGGTGACATATACATTGTCCATTTGACACATTGGCTTAGCGTTAAATAGTTATGCTAGTATCGGAACTACATGTATTTAAGTTCATATTCATAGAACCACTATAAAAATAGTGCACAAATTTGTGGTATGGTAGATGGTGATAATTTGTCGAAATTGCAGTTTATCTTACTTTCCAACTTTACCAACACCTTCTAAAATTAATAACCCTAGGATAAGAGATGGGCCTTTTGTCTAAAGCTAGAACTACATTAGACGCACACGTGAACCACGTCTGATTTGCACGTAGGGGCAACGCTTCTGTTATTGGCCCCTATACAGTTATTGGCCATTTCAACTTTGACGACCTAAAATAAGCAATTAACCTTCCAGAATGTAGATTCAGAACTTCTTACTGATCAATTTAGGTTTAAATCTACTATTCGGGTAGGTAATTGCTTTTAGGCCTCCGATGTGGTACCTAATGGCCAATAACTGTACAGGGGCCAATAACTGTAACATTGACCTAGAACGACGTCGCGTGGCGTCGTGTGGCTTGAATAAAGTGTAGCTCTACAAGTCTAGGTTCCATATAAAATGTATGGAGACCGACGCTATCAGATCAGCGTACGTGTCACACGTGTGCGCAGTGTAGTTCTACCTTAACAGTTGAGAGTTTCAGAATGTACTTTTGATTACAAAGTAGACTAGCCTACACTGTCCTCGCATTCCTATGAATGTTGTAATATAAAAATGTAGAAACCATGTTTTTTTTTAAGAGTAGTTATGGAGTTTCTTGTCAGTTTTTTCATAGAAAACGACCATTTTGAACTGAAATTATTTTGAGTTGAGTTGAATTTTAATAATATTAATGAATGTCTTACCAAAGGGTTTTGCGTATTGGACGGATATCGGCACCCTGCGTAAATGATGCCATCTCTGAAGAGATTCAACTTGAAAACCTGAAACGATACAAAATATCTGTTTATTATCTTTATTTCTGTTCTTCCAGAGAATATCTGTTTAAATTCATTATTTTTTTTATTGCTATGTTTTAACGTTTACAACAACCTTTTTCAATCAACCAAACAAATTACATTTTATTAAGCGATTTAATAAAATATGGTTGCCATTTTCTCTCATAGAGACGAAACCTAAGTCCTAACAATGGGAATATTATAAGACAAATTATGGTAAGGTATGTTAACACGTTCGTTGCATTACGAGATCCATCAGATCTCTTGCAGGACTTTTGAATTGTGCGTTGAAAATAATCGTGTTGTTTCACTCCTTGCGGGAGGGTCTAACGTGTAAAGTTATTTAAATGTGAATAGGACAAATATACATATTTGCTTCCTACTTAGAGCTGAATTCAAGGACATTAAAAAAGAAATTAGAGATGGATTAGGTCCCTAACGCACAGTACTGTAATTATTTTTATTGCTTGCGTTAGGAGATATGTCGGTACTCGTGGAATCGTACGCCTCGTAGACGCAAGAGAGTGAGGATGAGCGGCGCGGGCGCTGCGTGACTCGTTTTAGTGTTGTCCTAGCATCGACGTGGAGGTCGCTTGCACGTTTTGGAAATAACACTCGCGTATATAACTACGTGTTTATTATTTTTGATAAACAATGAGTGCTTTATATTTGACGTACCTAAAAAGAAAACGATGGCTCTTTCTACGTTGGAGCTCACGCAGCTAACTAATGAAAATAATATATATCTGCCCATGTACTGGAAAACGATTTAGTGTGCTTTTACCCGCAGCTTCGCCCACGTAAATAAAATATAGCCTCCGTCACTCAGGAATAAAGCAGCTTTCTAACAGTGAAAGAATTTTAGCGATCGGACCAGTAAGTACTTCAAGAGATTACCTCCTACAAACAAAAAAAAATAAACTTTACCTCTTTATTATATTAGTGTAGAATTGTAGATAATACCACATACTATATATAATATATATAATAAAAATACTTATATAATGCATTTTATTACAAAATTCCCCGAAGGAAGATGTACGGATCATAATTTCCAACGTGGCGACAAAAAAAGACGTTCTGTGTGTTGTTACGAAAAATTACGGCACACATTAAACAGCACTGATGCTTTTAAAAAAAATAAACGAATTGTTAACATTTACGCGCAATGCAAGCAATCAATGTGCTTGTGTGTGTTTGCTTATGAGATTAATAAAAATTTTCAATCGACAACTGAGATATTATTTTATTCCCATCACTACTTACTACACACATTGAACTATCTTCGGTTGCGGTACGAGATACAATCGATATCAAAATTTTTTTTTGGTATTTGTAGTTTATTCAAATGTCACAACTGCGTGCGAATCTAGCAAAATATAAAGCAATAGGCTATCTTTCACCCACAAAAACTTCAAAATATATGTCATTGTTTTTTTGGAAGATATAAATTATTTTCAAAACTGTATCTGGAGACTGATTAGGTCTCAAACGCACCAGAGGGTAGGTTAGTTTCGAGATCTTTTAGGTCTCCAAAGCACCAGCTGAAAGTTCTTTGAAAATGATGGCGCAGTGAACGTGTTAAATATTAAAATTAAAGTCAATTTCTTAAAATGGTGAAGTAAAACGTCATGAGGAAACGGGCATATCGTAGAACAAAAAACTTGAAAACATGTGACATCCATCACCCCGCACCGGACCCGCTTGATGGATTATGTTATTGCCCATTCCTACTCCTAAAGAGAAGGCCTGAGTCCCAGCAGTGGAATTATGCTATAATATTGTATGATATTATGTGTTTTTTTTTTTATAATGGATAGGCTCGCGTTTGACCACAATCTCACCTGATGGTAAGCAATGATGAGGCCGACGATGGAGCACGCTTGCCTAGAAGCAATCTATTGACTCTTGACTTAAAGATCCCTAGGTTATAGCTATCAGGAAACACAGACTCCGGCAGGGAATTC
This sequence comes from Mythimna ferrago, assembly GCA_910589285.2. Classification (NCBI taxonomy): domain Eukaryota; kingdom Metazoa; phylum Arthropoda; class Insecta; order Lepidoptera; family Noctuidae; genus Mythimna; species Mythimna ferrago. The sequence goes on from OU342679.1 coordinate 26,298,971, forward strand.
CATTCCTTAGCTGTACTCATAATGAATGTACTCCCAAAACGCTGTCCACCATGTACCGGTGGCGCAACGCCGTACGTCTTGTGGTCCGATGATGGAACGGACTTGGCGGAATTATAATAATAATAATATTCCACAACTATCACACAACGCCGTCTAGTCCCAAGCTAAGCAGAGCTTGTGTTATGGGTACTAGACAACTGATAAACATACTTATATATTTCTAAATACATACATGTTATAGATAAATTACACCCAGACACAGAACAAATGATCGTGCTCATCACACAAGCATTTGTTCTGGGTGGGAATCGAACCCACGACCTCCGGCATAGCAGTCAGGGTCACTAACCACTAGACCAACAGGCCAGTCAATTAAATTGTATAACTCTAGTGCACACTCCCCGAAGTGTAAACGAAAGAAAACAGACAGGCTAGCAACTCGGCGTCGATGCTCAAGACTTTGGAGAATAGAATACGATTCATCAAGAATAACTATAATCGGGTCATCTTCACCCCCGGGGTACGAATCCTAGTTTTACACTTCTTTTTTCCATCTTTGCATGTACTTAACTTAATAAAAACATATACCGTTTAATAACTGATTCATAGTTTGTGTAGACCGATTAAATAAATATTTATGAGAATGGAAACAACATTGAATGAATAGACTGCAATAGTGCTGTTTAATCAACTATAGTGTTCCATGTGATCGACATTCAACGATAACGTCAACAGAACGTTAAGTATTTTAATTAATTTGTTTTGTACAATAGTTTTACTACACGATTACATTTCGGGGAGTGTGCGTTGCAATTGCACAATTTAATTCCACCAAGTCCGTTCCATCATCGGACCACTAGAGGTTAGCCGTTGTGCCATCGGTACATACCTAGTGAATATCCCACCCATACATACAAAGCGTTTTGGGAACACATTCATTATGCGTACAGCTAAGGAGTGGAATTCCCAGCCGGAGTCTGTTTCTCCTGATAGCTACAACCTAGGGGATCTTCTAGGGGGTCAAGAGTGAACAGCACGCTTAGCCAAGTTGTTATTCTGCAATCGTTAACGCTGTCGCAAAGTGATGAAACGTATGGGAATGACGTCATCTCAACGTAAAGTCGCGTGGTCAGAACAAACGAATAGACAATTCGTAGCCAATTTCATATCGTTCAAAATCGTTTCTACAATATTTAACGCTACATCCTTTGTTATACAAACGCTACATTGTAGAACGAGCGGCCGACTTAGGCGCGTCAACATGGCTACCAACTTATCGTTTTCTACAATTGCTGCCACCGAGGCGTTACCGATTAGAGAACGGAATTCGATTGTAACTTGGCTAGGGGGGCTGGTTACTTTTAAGCAAGCGTGCTCCACCGTCGCCGTCGTCGGCCAAATCATCGCTTACAATTGTGAGATAGTGGTCAAACACAAGCCTATCAATTATATATATATAAAAAAAAAAAGACGGGTTGCACTCCGGGAGTGCCGGCAGAAGTGAAAACTTGATTATTAACGTTGAGCATGTTTGATATTTTGGAATGGTTAGGGAATAATTTTGCACCAATTGCTTTATCAGTATAAAAGTACTATCATTTATGTGGTAGAATACAATATTCATTTATTGCGCTATCGTACACAAACATGACAATTTATATTACATTAAAAATTTAACACTTTAAAACTATTACAATTATTTTACATTAAAAAGTTTATCTCTCCGAAAAACTACTGAGGTGTCAAGGGACACCCGGATGGAACGAAGTTCCGTTCTGGCTTGCTTTCTATAAGAGAGAGAAAGAGAGAAAGACAGAGAAACATGCGCACGCCGCACGGCTTACAATAGCTTACTATAGAAAAAGTGTCGTTACAACTTTTCGTGAGAATTTTTTCCGTCTAGCCAATACAATATAACTAAAAAATACTATCCTATTTTATGTACATTTTGACAGCACTATTTCAACATCTTCGAAACCATGAAAACGACACTCATGACGAAAAAGTTGATAATTTCTTGCAGCCGCCATCTTGGATTTACATTTTGACAGTACCATCGATTTCCACGCCCTCGAAAACCATGAAAACGACACCCATGACGGAAAAGTTGATAATTTCTTGCAGCCGCCATCTTGGATTTATATTTTGACAGTACCATCGGTTTCAACACCCTCGAAAACCATGAAAACGACACCCATGACGGAAAAGTTAATAATTTCTTGCAGCCGCCATCTTGGATTTATATTTTGACAGTAATATCGGTTTCAACACCCTCGAAAACCACGAAAACGACACCCATGACGAAAAAGTTGATAATTTCTTGCAGCCACCATTTTGGATTTACATTTTGACAGTACCAACGGTTTCCACGCCCTCGAAAACCATGAAAACGACACCCATGACGGAAAATTTGATAATTTCTTGCAGCCACCATCTTGGATTTATATTTTGACAGTACCATCGGTTTCAACACCCTCGAAAACCACGAAAACGACACCCATGGCGAAAAATTTGATAATTTCTTGCAGCCGCCATCTTGGATTTACATTTTGACAGTACCATCGGTTTCCACGCCCTCGAAAACGATGAAAACGACACCCATGACGGAAAATTTGATAATTTCTTGCAGCCACCATCTTGGATTTATATTTTGACAGTACTATCGGTTTCAACACCCTCGAAAACCATGAAAACGACACCCATGACGGAAAAGTTAACAATTTCTTGCAGCCGCCACCTTGGATTTACATTTTGACAGTACTATCGGTTTCAACACCCTCGAAAACCACGAAAACGACACCCATGACGAAAAAGTTGATAATTTCTTGCAGCCGCCATCTTGGATTTACATTTTGACAGTACCATCGATTTCCACGCCCTCGAAAACCATGGAAACGACACCCATGACGAAAAATTTGATAATTTCTTGCAGCCGCCATCTTGGATTTATATTTTGACAGTACTATCGGTTTCAACACCCTCGAAAACCACGAAAACGACACCCATGACGAAAAAGTTGATAATTTCTTGCAGCCGCCATCTTGGATTTACATTTTGACAGTACCATCGATTTCCACGCCCTCGAAAACCATGAAAACGACACCCATGACGAAAAATTTGATAATTTCTTGCAGCCGCCATCTTGGATTTATATTTTGACAGTACTATCGGTTTCAACACCCTCGAAAACCATGAAAACGACACCCATGACGGAAAATTTGATAATTTCTTGCAGCCGCCATCTTGGATTTATATTTTGACAGCACTATCGGTTTCAACACCCTCGAAAACCATGAAAACGACACCCACGACGGAAAATTTGATAATTTCTTGCAGCCACCATCTTGGATTTATATTTTGACAGTACCATCGGTTTCAACACCCTCGAAAACCATGAAAACGACACCCATGACGGAAAATTTGATAATTTCTTGCAGCCACCATCTTGGATTTATATTTTGACAGTTCTATCGGTTTCAACACCCTCGAAAACCATGAAAACGACACCCATGACGGAAAAGTTAATAATTTCTTGCAGCCGCCATCTTGGATTTACATTTTGACAGTACTATCGGTTTCAACACCCTCGAAAACCACGAAAACGACACCCATGACGAAAAAGTTGATAATTTCTTGCAGCCGCCATCTTGGATTTACATTTTGACAGTACCATCGGTTTCCACGCCCTCGAAAACCATGAAAACGACACCCATGACGGAAAATTTGATAATTTCTTGCAGCCACCATCTTGGATTTATATTTTGACAGTACCATCGGTTTCAACACCCTCGAAAACCACGAAAACGACACCCATGGCGAAAAAGTTGATAATTTCTTGCAGCCGCCATCTTGGATTTACATTTTGACAGTACTATCGGTTTCAACACCCTCGAAAACCACGAAAACGACACCCATGACGAAGAAGTTGATAATTTCTTGCAGCCGCCATCTTGGATTTATATTTTGACAGTACCATCGGTTTCAACACCCTCGAAAACCATGAAAACGACACCCATGACGAAAAAGTTGATAATTTCTTGCAGCCGCCATCTTGGATTTACATTTTGACAGTACCATCGGTTTCAACACCCTCGAAAACCATGAAAAAGACACCCATGACGAAAAAGTTGATAATTTCTTGCAGCCGCCATCTTGGATTTATATTTTGACAGTACCATCGGTTTCAACACCCTCGAAAAAATGAAAACGACACCCATGATGAAAAAGTTGATAATTTCTTGCAGCCGCCATCTTGGATTTACATTTTGACAGTACCATCGGTTTCCACGCCCTCGAAAACCATGAAAACGACACCCATGACGGAAAATTTGATAATTTCTTGCAGCCGCCATCTTGGATTTACATTTTGACAGTACTATCGGTTTCAACACTCTCGAAAACCATGAAAACGACACCCATGACGAAAAATTTGATAATTTCTTGCAGCCGCCATCTTGGATTTATATTTTGACAGTAAAAGTGTCGGTACAATTTTTCGTGAGAATTTTTTCCGTCTAGCCCCCTTTCACAACGCGCGATAAGGGATAGCTGTCTACTCTCCATCCGTCTTACGCTTTTTCGATCAGGTCACGTGTCCTGACGCGAGTTTAAGATTTTATACCCATTACAGAAAAAGTGCTCAACGCCGCTAAAGAAGTTTTCACTTCAAAAAAAACTATACAAACTTTGAAACCCAATTGCACTCAATCAATGTTAAAGTGTCTAAAATGTATTTGTAGAAGAGGGTCAATGGTTTATGACAAAATAATTTGTAACACAGAGTCTAAAGTATTGAATCAATTAATTGTAGACCATTGAACGTCATTATGCATGCGGTATTTGCACAGCATGCAGAAAATTTCACGCCGCGCTGCGTGAGACATGTTAGCCTACGATCTAGTCTTCTGCCGAATGCTATGGTTGTGTATAATCAAATGGACGAAAACAGCGCGGGGGCAGCAGGGGGGAGATCACGCGTGCGGCGCTATCCCGTATGCGTGATCCAAACCGCACGATTGTTAACGCACACGTTAACACCTCCAAGACACACATGCGTCATTCCAGAAGTCCGCTCCCAAACACATCTCACGCACAAACATACAATTGATAATAATTCATTTATTTACAAATATTCTAATTTTAACAAACTTACACGAATCGTAGCTTACATACTTCGGTTCATTCATCACTGCAAACATAAACAATCAAATAACATCAATACAAAAAAATGCCAACAGGTGTGCATAGGTGACGTCATGCCTTTGTCTACTAACGAACTTAATTCAGCTAGATACCAATTAGCGAAGATAGTACAATTAGATTTCTTTTTTGAGGAATATCAACTATTATTACATAACAAGCAGTTACCTGCTTCACATAGATTAAATTCACTTAATCCTTTTATAGGGGATAATCACCTCATTCGTGTGGGCGGAAGGTTAGCACAATCGCCATACAATTATGATAGAAAGTTTCCTATCCTACTGCATCCAGCTCATCACATTACTCAAATCATATTCTCAACATATCACATCACACTTCTACACGCTGGCCCACAACTGTTGTTGTCTCACATACGTCAAGCTTTCTGGCCAATTTCTGGTCGAAACCTGGCTAGAAAAACTACACAATCATGTGTTACATGCAAACGGTTTAAAGGTAAAACTGTAACACCTATCATGGGACAGTTACCTGAACAGAGATTGCACGCAAACTTTGTATTCAGTGACGTAGGTGTCGACTACGCAGGGCCAATTATGATCAACAACCGTAAGGGACGTGGAAGTGTACTTATTAAATCTTACATTTGTATTTTCATCTGTTTTGTAGTTAAAGCTGTGCATTTGGAGTTGGTTACAGATCTGACGACTGAGTCTTACATAGCAGCAATTAACAGGTTCATTTCTCGCAGAGGTAAACCAAATAATATTTATTCAGACAACGGGAAGAATCTGGTAGGTGCTGCGCGTGTGGTCACCAACTTTATCAGGAATCACAGTGAGTCAATTTACAGTTGCGCTGCAGAACAAGGTGTAAATTTCCACTTCATTCCTCCATATTCACCCCACTTCGGGGGCCTATGGGAAAGCACTGTTAAATCAGTGAAACATCATCTCAAAAGAGTACTTGGGATGGCAAACCTCACATATGAGGAAATGTACACATTGCTAGTCCAAATAGAAGGCATTCTTAATTCAAGGCCTCTCACACCTCTTTCATCCGATCCATCTGATCTCTCAGCTCTCACTCCCTTTCATTTTCTCATTGGTCGTACTCTAACTGTTCTACCTCATCCACAGATGTCCGACTGCGACTCGGCACGGCTGCCGCGTCATCAACGAGTCGAACTTCTACGACAACATTTTTGGAGACGCTTTAATAAGGAATATATTTCCCAGTTGCACCAAAGGACGCGCTGGCAGCGCTCACAAGGCGCGCTCACAGAGGGCTCATTGGTCATCGTGAAGGACGAGGCGCTACCGGTGGCTCAGTGGCCGTTGGGACGTATCGTGAAGCTGTATCCGGGACACGACGGAGAAGCTCGAGTAGCGGACATCAAAATAAAGACCGGGACAATCAGACGGGCTTTTCATAAAATATGCCCATTGTTGGATGGACCATCGGACTGATCACGAAGCATACTTTATACATCATCATCATCATCAGCTGGGCTGGCCTTTCCATGGTGGCCCGGGAATATGTTAACGCACACGTTAACACCTCAAAGACACACATGCGTCATGAAGCAGAGGGGAGCGGGCGGCGTGGTAGCAGCAGCGGCTCGACGGCGGCTCGCGCGCCCTCGACAGAACACTCCTTTTAACACCGCGACCACGATCGCATCGATTTCGATAATTAAATTTTGACCTGTAAAATACCTAATATTATAACCTAGAAATACAGTCCGCTTTTTATTCCACCTGGGCCTATCTAGTGTCTAAAATGTATTTGTAGAAGAGGGTCAATGGTTTATGACAAAATAATTTGTAACACAGAGTCTAAAGTATTGAATCAATTAATTGTAGACCATTGAACGTCATTATGCATGCGGTATTTGCACAGCATGCAGAAAATTTCACGCCGCGCTGCGTGAGACATGTTAGCCTACGATCTAGTCTTCTGCCGAATGCTATGGTTGTGTATAATCAAATGGACGAAAACAGCGCGGGGGCAGCAGGGGGGAGATCACGCGTGCGGCGCTATCCCGTATGCGTGATCCAAACCGCACGATATTAAAAACGGCCCCACTAAAAATTTTTTAGACACTTCCGCATTAGTTGAATGCAAGTGCACTTTTCAGAAGGCACCCAAAGGGCAATGGAAAGGGCTATGCTCGGAGTTCTCTTGTGTGATTGAATCAAAAATGAAGATATCCGCAGGAGAACTAAGGTTGCCGACATAGCACGAAGAATCGCCTTTAAGTAGCAATTGCTCGCAGAACAGATGGCCGTTGGGGCCGAAAGGATCTGGAGAGGCGACCGCGTTTCGGTACGCGGTCGCCAGACGCAGCGTTGGAAGACCTCCTATAAGTTGGATCAATGACCTGGTGAAGGTTGCGGGAATCGGATGGATGCGAAACGTACAGGATCGTTCATTGCTGCGACACTTGGGGGAGGCCTATGTCCAACAGTGGACGTATATCGGCTGAAATGATGATGATGATGATGCTGAACTGCACTTTGTACCTTTGTAATAAGAATTTTAAAAGTTATTCTCACCTTAAAACATATCATAGTCGCCAAGAAGACCTGTGATGCGTTATAATAAGCTATTAGTCTGTTCATCTGTAATGGCTGTCGGTTCTTCATGATTCTTGGACCGATGCGTATCAAAATCAGATACGCTATGACCACTGATAATATTGGCATCGGACTCGACATCATAAACCAGGAGTCTACCATGGCACCTGGAAAAGAAAATGTGTGTGTTTTATATTTATACCTTTTGTGTACCTAAAAATGATGCGTAGACTGGATCCCTAGCAAACGCGTGATTTCGCGCAATTCATTCGCAAATTGGTTTCAATTGGATATTGTGATATTACCAATTTTAATTGGTGTAATTTTGTATCTTAAGCGTCTGAGCCTGTTGACAATATCACAGTATAAAAATGTGACAATATCGAGGGCTTAGAGTGAATACCTCGTAAATAGTAACTTTTCAGGAGGCACAAGAAACCAAATTAGACCCTTAATATCATGTAAGTTTAATGTGATTCTATGTGTTTTATTCAAATATTCAAAACTATTGGTCTATTTCAACCACTTGTTTCTCTTTGTTTTTATTTTTTCTACTTGTTTCGCCACGCCGGCGCGTCGCAAGGTGATCACACCAAACTGACTCGAGCAAGATATGCAAGCAACATCTTAGATGGCGCTACAAGTATCGAATCGTAATTTTGCGTGATACAAGATTGTGTGTTGTTGCTTTTTAGAAATATAATAAAATAAAATTACCTAAAATTGCATATCCGATGTTTTCACCCTAAGCCATCGATATGTGGAATCATTGAAACAGGCGCAATCTCAGTAAAATGAAATAGAGAATTTTATTGTATTTTTGGTTACTTCAGCGAAGTTTACCGAGAAGGTTGACTGGAAAGGTGATGCTAGAAAAATTATACTGCTGAGACGACTGATGAAGAAGTATGGGGATGACTTTGCGCATGCCCTGGGATTTTTTTTCGTTATTATTTAAATATCTCTCTGCATTATTTAAAACTCTGATTATCTTTCTATTGTGTCTTTAATTACAATACAATAATTTCCAAGAAATAAAAAATTAAATTAATCTAGGCAGATTATGCCATACTCATCGTTTCAAATCACCTCAATTTTCATGTTTAATGTTATACTAGAAAATTGATGCTGACAGCTTCGAAGGCGAACTTTGACAAAAGTTTTGCATGAAACGCTTTTGGCGCAGTAAAATTATTTACACTTTGTTTAGACACAGTCGCTATGGCGATTCTGTGCTCTGCGGGATTCATGAATTGAAACGAAATGATTTTCGTTAAAGTTGAAATATACACGGTGTCTTTAACGTCGACGCACAAACGAATACCACGGATCCAGTATATGACTCAAGAACCCCCAAGTAAAATTTTTCATCGGCTTTTTCCGGAGTTTTTTTAAATCTTTCCTTTTTTAAATTTTAACTATTTAAAATCGTTATTCTAACCAACCCCGATAATATTTTTAACAAAAAAAATAATAATTAAAAATTAATTAAATAAAAAGTCATCGGGGTACATCGTTATTGTAATCAACTCCGATGATATTTTTAATTTTAAAAGTAATATATTAATTTTTTGACTAAAAATGTTGGAATAGCGATTTTGTACAGTCTATATTAAACAAGTTTTGAATGAAAATATTTTGTTCATAACAAGCTTTTATAGGCCGGTATAAATCTTATATAATTAATACTCGTCAAGACGAATCATACGAGCCCAAACTCGATGGGGTCGTGTCGTTTAACTACCAAGATCCTATAGCCACCTTCCGGTTCCATCATCAGATCGGCTCCATGTCATAATAATTTTGCATTGTCATCTGATTCACACATGCATGCAAAATTTCAGCTCAACCGGTAGCCGGGAAGTGGGTCAAATTTAATTTTCAAGATTTGATTACAGACAAACAGGTGAAACTAAATAAAAGCTTGTAAAAACGTGAATATTTTAAAAAAATAGGAAAAATCTGACGAAAATTTCCACCAATGGGGAGTCCAGAATCATGTACTGCCCCCCTAGCCAAGTTACACCCGTTTCGCTTGCGTCGAACGCCTCGAGTTGGCCGCGTCGCCGAATCTTTTGTTCTGACCACGTGACTGAGCGTTGAGACGACGTCATTCCCGTACATTTGAAGCTTTCTACTGGCGTTAACTATTGCAGATTAGCAACTTGGCTAGGGGTAATGGATTGGTATTCGTTTGTGCGTCGATGTCAAAGACAGCCTGTATTCCAAAAGAACAGTCTACAGAAATATAAATCCATGTGCTATTCTAGAACATGGTTCACTCGTGTACCGAATTTCATCTAATTCCGTTCAGCCATTTTAGCGTGAAGGAATATTAAAAATACATACATACAAATGCCTTTATAATATTAGTGCAAATAAAACATACTTGAAAGAATATACCTAGGTGTTGATAATCTAAACACACTTAATACAATAGCCATATGAATGTTTTTTTTTTAACTCTCCCAGTCAACTGAACCATATTATTATGATTAGCCACTAGTGATTGTTAAACTATTGCATGTATTTAATAAAAGTAATGAACATTTTCCAAGCAAGACACAGTACACCATTTAGTTTCATTATAATAATGAACAACGAAATCATAATAATGAAATTATACAGTACTTGGTAAGTTCCAATTGCCAAAACGGATCTTGAGCATTCGGCGTCAGAGTGGGGATCGCTTTGCGCATTCCATACATTGGCGAGTCAATCGTCGTCGTTGTTACATACATGTAGCAGCGCAGGGAGCGAATCTTGAGTGACGTTTATGACGCGATGGCGCGGCGAGCCAATGACTGACACTCTCAACTTAAAGCCAGCACTCAAGATCCGTGGCGGCAATTGTACAACAGTATCAATAGAAGACTATATCCTCAGTTTGGATACGTCTCAAACTGCATACAAATTAAATAATTATTATTATTTATAACATTATTTCTAGTTTATGCGAAACCTGAATGTAATTTGTTCAGAATCAGTAACTGAATGGATTACCAATAGTTTTTACACAATGTTATATTTTTCCCAAAAATATTTTAAAAGGTTACAAGTTGGATACCACCGATACTAAGTACAACACAGGTAATGCATGATCATAGCGGGCATAAAGCGCCAGCAAACAGCTGGGTGCAAGTACGGAATAACCCCTCAGTCACTTGGATGGCCCGGTGACTATGTATTTTTGCTGACATAACAAGCTTAAAACTTTGTGAATTTTCATGATACAGTTGTAAAATTTTTTACATAGATTCTTTAATTAAAAATACTAGACACGTGTCTCGGGTTTCAACTTCAACTTCAATTCTTAATTAATGGAATTTGTGGAAGAGACACCACTATTTTGCCAATAACACGTGCGGACTGTTAATAAACCATCAAACGTTGGAGAGTATTTAGCATGAATTAACAGTAAACAATTATCTTTCTTTTTAATGCACGTAGAAAATCGCACAAACTAAAATTAAGGTTATATTTTGATAAACAGCAACTTGATATGTTTGACCAGAGTGTTTGACATATCAACGAACTTACGTCACAAGGAAATCTAAAATATAGTCACTTACTTTTCCCCACTTTGAGGGAGTCCAGGTACCGGTCAACTTTCTCCAAGTAGCTCATTTTTGGGCCGTATTCTGTAATTAAATAATAATACAAATAAGCACTTAGTAATAAAATCCATGAGATAATTTCTCTTGCGACAGCCATTTTGACGTTTATGAACGTAATCACAAGCTTGTTTTTTTATTCTGGTTTATTTTGTGCCAGTTTCCTTAGTACAATCCAATACCACAAATAAAAAAAGTTTGTAACACAAAAAGTTTTTGCAATAAGCATCCAACCTCTTTGAATTTTTGGACAAATATGACGCATTTGAATTAAAATAAAATATTTATTATGCTGTACAGTTACTTTGCATTTGTGCTAGGCTGACATTCATATTCGAGAGTCACTGGTTTACAGGTATGCGTAATCCTCGACCAAACGTATATTATGTCTGGTTCGGGCAACTGCCCGATAGGATTTCAGGCGGTTGTATATGTTCAAATTGCGCAGAGAACTCCAATTGCACGATGCAGGATTTCATAGTTTATTAGTTATTATGTGGCGCCACAGATATGTTGCTAGAAAAGTAATCTGCACTACATTACACCTACTAATATTATAAAGAGATAAAGTACGTATTTTTTTTTGTTTGTAGAAGGTAATCTCTGAAAATACTGGTCTTATTGCTAAAATTTTTTCACCGATAGAAAGCTTTATTCCTGAGTGACATAGGTTATATTTTATGTGCGCGGACGAAGTCGCGGTCAAAAGCTAATATTAACATTATTTGTACGATACGATTGATTTTATGCGATGGCAGTTTTAATTCGTTAAACCCCAAGCAAACGGCGCGTCCGCTCTCTCATTGTGTTTTTGATTACGGTATTCGAAATGTTAAACAATTTTTCTTACGCTTAATTTCCAGGTAGGTGTAAAAACAAAATGCAAAACAGAACCCCTACTTAGCTTACGTAACATAAAATGAGTCAACCACAGACTGGCTGTCTACGAAATATTTCACTCACTTCCCTAAATCAGTTTGCATGACCTTCGCATGAAATTCGCCGGACGAAACTATTGATTTTTACTTAATTCGCGGGTCATGGTAACAGTTGTTGTTCATAAAAATCGAGAAGTAGAATAAGTAAAGAAGACAGAATGCAAAGCTATAAGATTAGTGCTATATTCGACACAGACACAACACAAGAATAACAAACATAAAGTAAAAGAAAAGAAAATAGACAGGCCTGTTGGTCTAGTGGTTAGTGGCTTACAGCGAAAGTAGTGATTGGATGAATTCCCACTTCAAAAAAAATAATTAAGAATACAAAGGTGCTACTTATTTCAAAAGAGTTCGGTGAAGGATGTAAACTCTAGGCACGCCACAATCATGGCGGTAAGTCCCCTCTTTGAGGCGTGGCTGGAAAGACCTCACGGCGTCCTTACCTTCCGCATGACGTAGGTCCTCACCGGACATGGTTCGTTCGGGAGTTTCCTGCACCGGATTCGTGCGGAAGTGACGCCCGGGTGTCGCCACTGTCCGGAATGCCCGGAGGACACGGTGGAGCACACAGTCGAGGTGTGCCCTGCTTGGGCGGAGCATCGCTGTGCCCTCGTGGGGGCGATCGGCGGCGGAGACCTCTCGCGCCGGGCCTTGGTTGAGGCCATGGTCCGGAGCGAGGAAGAGTGGCAGGCGGACGCCGACTTCTGCGAAGCAGTAATGCTCGCAAAGGAGGAGGCCGAACGCATCAGGCAACGGCGTTATCGCCGCCGCCGCCGCCGCCGCCGGGATTCTGATTCCGATTTCCGGCCACCGTAGGCGCAGGCTTGCGGACAGTGAGCAATCGGTAGCTCGCTGTCCGGCCGTCCGGTAACTGTCCAGACCAAGCCCAAGTTGTCGACGGCGCGCACTGTACCCGCGTGCCTCGAGGAGTTGTCAGCAACAGCAGGGACCCAGCCGGGTCGAAGCCTACTGGGGCCAGGGTTATCCGAAAGGGCGCTCGAGCCCCGGTATGAAGGCTAGAAGGAACGGGGTGGGTATTTTAGTCAGTAAGAGTCTGACACTATCTCCCGCTCCACCCAAGAGCAGGGGTTGTCATTGGATGATTTTTTCCCACCATAAAAAAAAAGAAAGGATGTAAACTCAATATGTATATGGTACAGAATAAAGTTAGGTTACTGATCTTTGTACCTTAGAGACGATAAATGAGCTATATTCCGTAATACAAATCCAATAGCACATTGCCTAAGCTCAGAGCGAAGAATGTCACCAAGATTTTATGAAATAGATAGGTACGAGTATATATAATAATATTCGATTCTTACAATATTTTTTTCACAATTTCCTCTGAAGACATTGTATGAAGCAGCTTATTTCCCCGCGGAAATATTCTTACGCAGAGTATGTTGTATTCAGTTTTGAGATGCGTGAAGATTTTAGCGGGATAGTCTTTGAGTCTTAACCTATTCGAAGAATATAAAGCTGAATTTGTATAAAAAGTCAAGCTATGACACTATAAATTGGCTTTTGAAAAGAAGTATTTGTGGTTGAGCCGGACAGACAGGAAAACAGACAGACAGACGGACAACAAATTGATCCTACAAGAGTTCCGATTTTGTCTTTTGAGGTACGGAACCCAAAAAAAGAGTAAAGGGAGTGAAGTGTAAAAAAAAATGGACCAATATACCTCCCGGCAACATCCAGAATCATAATCTGCATGCTTTTGCAGGAGTCCAAAACTATGCACAGAATGCGGTCCTAATATTTTGTATACTCCTTCCAGCAACTAGTCTATAATTTGTTGATAAATATATATTCAATACTAGCAGCCCGTCCCGGCTTCGCACGGGCAATAAATATAGCCTATGTTACACAGGGTGAATGTAGCTTTCCAATGGTGTAAGAAGTTTTGAAATCAGCACAGTAGTTTTTGAGTTTATTCGTTACATACGAAAATACAAATCTTTCCTCTTTATACGAGTAATATTAGTATAGATTTAAAGAAAAAATTCCAATCGTCAATGATGAGGTTTTTGTCGGTCTTAAAGAATTCCACTCCTTTTATAGTCTAAGATCCGATTAAGAACGACCTCCACCGGTCTGTTTAATGGATGAAACGTATTTTATGATAAATTTAGTATATTAAATAATATAACGCGGGTGGGTTGCCTAAGAAATTCCTGGCCAGACTTTTATTCATTAAAAATTGAAAATTTACTTTTTTTTTTTTAGAAAAATGCACAACCGTTATTCATACCAGATTTTTTTGCAGACAACACTATAACATCGTATTCGTAATGAAACAGCGTTTATTTTAACATAGAATTTGTTGTATATCAAAATAAACACACCTGTTTATACATATCTGTTTATACGTGGTAACCCATAGTTATGCCATTATGTTCTAAAGGCTTCACACTTTCGGTTAGTATTTTTATTCGTTAAACAAACCGGATCATTAAAAAAAAAAAATTGTTTGGCCAGGAATTTCTCAGGCAACCCACCCGCGTTATATTATTTAATATACTAAATTTATCATAAAATACGTTTCATCCATTAAACAAACCGGCGAAGGTCGTTCTTAACCGTATCCTCCACTATAAATACTGTAAACTCTAAGTGCACACAAGTCACTAGTATGTTGTACTATGTCGATACTATAATCCATTCTGTGGAATTCGTTTTGCAAAGTGATAATGTTCCTAGTATCTATAAACATTATGACGTCCATGCGTCTGATTTGTAAAATATACCTACTGTTACTAGCACGTTGCCCGTGACTTCGTTTGTGAAAATGTTTTTACCGGTTTTGGATTAGCTTTTAATCCCAATCTTTTTTTATTTAATTACTAACAATAAATTTAATTACTAATCTTTTTTATTTATTTATTTAGCTTCTTGCTAAGTTTCAAGAATAAGATTCGCACGGAATAAAATTTTACATACAAACAAAATGGCCCCTTTTCGTCTCCTGCAGGTTGAAGGAAGCTTTGAGCAAAATTTCTTAGTCCTAGTAATTTCGTCCAATTTCTCCTTTTATTTATAAAACATTATTTTTTTCATCCGATGGATGCGTGATGCACAGGACCGGTCGTTGTGGCGACGCCTGGGGGAGGCCTATGTCCAACAGTGGACGTCTTTCGGCTGATATGATGATGATGATGATGTTTTTTTTTAGTATAGGTGAAACTTGAATATAATTTCGGAATTAGTATCTGATTCCAATATTTTTTACACCATGTTATATTTTATCCTAGTAATATTTAAAAAAGGCCACAAGTTGGACACCACCGACATTAAGTACAACATAGGTCACGGCAGGTTGAGTGGGCATTAGGCTGCAGCATACAGCTGAGTGCGGGAACAAAACAACCACTTAGTTGCACAGATGGCCCGGTGACCATGTATTTGTGCGGACAACAAGGTAACATAAGACGCTTGCAATTTTGTGATTTGTCATGAATTTTGTACATACATAGATTCTTTATAGAAAAATACTAGAGACGTGTTTCGGGTTAGCATATATTAAAACGAATGTTGTATATATAACTTAAAGCAATATTATAGGATGTCATTCACTCATGTAGCCGTGTCAGGTCACCTGTTCTAAACTTGTACGACTTCAGCCAGTCTAGCCAGCGATAAGTCCTAGTTACATCACACCATTTGACCTAAATTACCTTTCGCTATCCTTGATCGAATGTACCTAATGGTATTTTCTAGATTGTATCACATTTTTGTCATAATGCGTCAAATGTTTAGGATATTGGATAATAAATATAATCTGCAAACAAATCAAGTATATTGACTTGGCTCGCGAGGTTGTCGACATGTGGGATGTGGACTCGGTGATTATTGTACCGATAGCCGTTTCAGCCAATAGCTTAATAACCAGGAGTCTCGACCAACACCTTTGGAGGCTCTTGTTAGGCGATTGGATCAAGTGTTTGATTCAGAAAGCTGTGTTTCTAATCACGACGCGTATAGTTAGAAGGTTCCTGTCTCCGGAGTCCTGACTGCCGGTAGCTTGGTCAATGTTCTCGATACCGGTGGGCTACTATTTTTTATATTTAAAAATATAATATATGTATATTTATGAATAAACCGAACATAATCTGCCTTTTTGTAGATGGATATTAATAATATTGTTCAGGTTACAAAAACCATGAAGGCTATAATAGTCATGCTTTAGGACCACAAGACCAGTCAGTTGTTAGGATATGATGATGCGGTTTTTAAATATATTTCAAACTAGCTTTTGCCCGCAGCTTCGCCCGCGTACATAAAATATAGCCTATGTCACTCAGGAATAAAGTAACTTTCTATCGGTGAAAAAATTTTCGCAATCGGACAAGTACTTTCCGAGATTACCACCTACAAACGAAAAACATAAAAACAAATTTTACCTCTTTTATTATATTGGTGTTGAAAACGGTTGGTTACGACGAACCTAATTATCATGTGTTATAATGTTAAGGGGCCGGCGACGGATGAATTTCCATACAAACGTAATACCACGCTCATTTGCAGTTGTAGCATATTTCCAACATATTATGATGATATTCGGTTATGGACAATATTTATCTAGGTTTCTACGTCTTTCTTTAAAAAAAAAAAAAACAAAAAGAAATTTAAGCGAATTGTATTTCGCACGTTTTTACAGCGTAAATGGCAAAACATGCCATTTGGCTTTTCCTGTATTAAAAATAACAATATTTCTAATATTCTCGAGGTTAGGGTAGGTTCCTACGACCTAGATAAATATTGTCTATAACCAAATATCACCATAATATGTTGGAAATATGCTCCAACTGCAAATGAGCGTGGTATTACGTTTGTATGGAAATTCATCCGTCGCCGGCGCCTTAATGCAAAGTTTCA
Source organism: Mythimna ferrago (assembly GCA_910589285.2). Classification (NCBI taxonomy): domain Eukaryota; kingdom Metazoa; phylum Arthropoda; class Insecta; order Lepidoptera; family Noctuidae; genus Mythimna; species Mythimna ferrago. Next base: position 26,316,143 of record OU342679.1, read on the forward strand.
GTGCATCCGATCCAAAACCAATTTAAATATAAATTTATGTTAATCAGGATCAGCGCTTCATTGTTGGACAATCATTAATCTTTTTTTCGAAACACTTACTCGAAAATCCGCTGTTACCCCTGCCGTTATTAGGCATGTAATGGACAGTTTTTTGCACTAATGTGGAAATGTGCGAGCTCGCCCCCGCCTCAATTTCATACATGTATCGCATCAGGCTGGGCGCTAAGCGACTACCAAGAGTCACGCGTCAAGCCCCGTTTATTTATTTCTCCGTAAGGTTATTGAAAAGCGTCGTTTGATGGGCAACTACAGCAGTCCACTCTATACCACTCTCGCCAGCAGTTCGGGTGAATTTAGCTTCGGTCACAACGACAAAGTTTCTCTATTTATATCAAAATGTACTATTTCGAGTGTCTCACTGGTTACTCAACTTTTGTTTATTGTTAATAATTAACTTTAGTATATTGTTTATAATTAACTTTTGTTTATTGTTTATAATTAAATTAATGTATATTTTTAAGAACCTACGTCACATAGCCGACTATAAGTTAATTAAACAGGTTTATTTGGCTTTGTGTCAATCTGTTCTCACCTACTGTATTACTTCATGGGGTGGAACTGCAAAGACTATCTTACTTCCTCTAGAACGTGCTCAAAGAGCAATTCTAAAGGTTGCAACCTTCCGCCCTTTTAGGTTTCCCACACATCAGCTATACACTGCATGTAAAGTACTAACAGTACGCCAACTATTTATATTGCACTCTGTACTTTATCAGCACTCTGAGCTTCCTTTTGACCCAGTACCTTCAACCTGGAGGAGGAAAGATTTGGTTTGCACTAAAACACAGACGAAACATGCATTTGCACATAGATTTTATGTATTTTTAGGATCTTTTTTGTACAACAAGTTTAACAAATTATTGGATTAAATTAATTTTAAAAATTGGCGTAAATTATATTAAATGTAGTATATTAGTATTGGAGTACCTTCTGAATCTTAACTACACAGACACAGAGAAACTATTGGAAGTTTTAGTATGATTGTACGTTTAGTTTGTAAGTTGTTATTCTGTAATTTCTGTATACGTGCACCCATAGTGATAGTCTTGTAAGTGATGACCCGAAACACAGGTTTTATAAACCTAGCTCGGGCAAGTCGCTAATTATACATAATTCTAGGTTAATAAAGTAAATTTTCCTGTAGTTTAAATATTTGATTAGTCAATTATTCTCGTAGTTATTACTTGGACACAGCATAATTGTTTAAGATTTACTTGTGGCTGTTACATGTAATTATTTTGTGTAAAAGATGAAATAAAATGATTATTATTAAAAAAAAAGTTTATTATAAATAAACAATGAATAAGACTACGAATAATTAACTTTTGTTTATTATTTATAATTAACATGTACCCATTTTGTACAGGTTTCAACCTTCAGTACTAAACCGAGCATTGATAATACAACAGTGTTTTTCTGTGAAAATAGGCATTCGTCTGTAAAAGCACAAACAAAAGAGCCTTTCATTTCTTTCATACCCAATTTTTGTATAACCAGAAACAGGGCATTTTGCCGAATATCCGTTTATTTGATAGAACCATCGATACTAGATATTGTCGGTGTTCTTATTATTAATGGTACCCCAACTAACCTACAAATTTTCCGTGTTGAAACCCCTCAGATCGGTTCTATTGATAAGGCATGGAATTAGGACGTCCGAGTTCCCTAAAAAGGATAATATATAGGTAGCCATATATTTCACACCCAAGTCGATTGTTGTACCTTGTGTTTGGAGAACTAAGCACATAATAAAGTAATTATGGACAACAATATAAAAAGTAATTAGGATTGGTTTGTTAAACCGCAATGGAGGGTTGAAACCAATAATATTAGAAGCTATTTTAAAATGACTATGACATCAGAAAACCAAAAAAAAAAAATCGGCCTACAATTGACCAAGGAAACAGTGTACATACATTAAAAACATATGTACATACGAACGATCATATAACCTTCTTTTTTCAAATCACTTAAAAAGTAATTACTTGTTTAATAATTTGAGGAAGACAAAAAAATTTGAAAAAATCTCACATAAAAATAAATAAATGGCTTGACCAACTAAAGTGTTGCTAAGTATTATGAAAATGAACACTTAATAGGTACACATTCGTCAACATTACAACTTTTGACTCCATTCGTGACATAATTTGCTGCGGTATTCTTTAGAGAAATGTTCTATACTAAATCTTTTTAAAATAATAACAGTACTTTATCTTAAACAAACTTTTTAATAATGTGACTAAAGAATTCACTACATGAGCGCTCCATATATGTAAACGCATCAGTCAACAAACTTTCTTGTCTCAATACTTTTATGACGAGACAAAGAAGTGACAAAAAGATCACTTCAATACCCACGGTCACGACCGAAAAATGGCGGCGATCACATATAAACGAATAACAGTACTACGAATATTATATGTATACAAACACGGATGAATATGATATAAACTTTTGTAAGAATTGTTTCAACGGTAGAACTTATATTCTGAAATAATATGAGTTTTCTTAGATTTAATACAAGAACTGGTTACAAATAGGTACAGCAATATTACAGAAAATACAAGACAAAAAGAAACTACAGCACAACTAGGAAATACCGTTTGATGTGAAACACTTTTCTATAAAAATAGCTTTAGCGTAACTCACACTATTTTTATTATAATTTACGTGAAACCATTTAATTATGTAGTATTTTTATTTTATCACATTTACAATTTTTATTCAAGAAATTAAAATTAAAATGTAATACGCGTAGAACTGTCATACGGTACTTCTTAGACTTGCCAAATTGTGCCAGCGTAGCCTTCGGATCCATTACCTACAAATTAAAGATAAAAAAATAAAGAGAGTAAAATAGAGAAGATAAAGATAGTATAAGATGACTCTTATTCCTTGGGTTAATAAACGTGAAACATTTCACAAATACTATAAAAAATAACTGGGCAAGTGTGAGTCGGACTCACGCACTGAGGTTTCCGTACAAAGCCTATATAAATAGTTCAATTCCCGAATCTGTGACTCGGAAGATTTTTTTGGTAATATTTGTATGAAAACATTCTCGCGAACATAGTCGCGGGCAAAGTACTAGTAAGTTATATTAACTTGTAAATATTAAATCATTTTAATTACCCTTTAATTACATAATCATAAAGCTACACAGTTATTTAAAAGATTTTCCTCCACCTAAATCGTATCTTAGAATTCGTTTTCCACCTACTGACACAGTTCCTCACAGTGCGATAAGTTCTTCATGATCGGTGATACATCTTGACACGGTGCTTCCGTGACATCAATTTCCTTTAATGCATAAATTTTGTAGTACTATCATTGCATTTTGAACTTTATGCCTTGAGAAATAAAGTTGGAATTTGTATTCTTAGTTATCTATTGTTGCAATAAGGTAATTCTGAAGTGTTTTTGTTGCAATGTGAACTATTGTAGGTTAATTCCCTTAGGTCTCTCTTATCGTCCTACATATTATCTGTGTCAATGTTCTCGTTAGTAAATGTATTCAGGCGAATCCTACATCTGTGTTAAAGTATACAGAGACAGGTGACGAATCAAATGCTTTAGAATTGTGGGCTATAAAATAGCGAAGTGCCGTTTTATAGGTAACCCTAACTGTAGTCTGTTGTATCGAATGATGTATGAGAACTGTCTTGTTTGGATTGGAAAGTTTTGGACCAATCAGATGTAAGTCGATTGTTACATCAAGATTTGACATTGGAGCAGCTACATTAGATGGAAATCTAATAAACATATAAAATTTTCGTATCACAGTGTTTATGACCGATTTTTATTTATTATATTTTTACAGCGAGCTACCCATTGCTCACTGTACGCAAGCCCGCGCCTACGGTGTAGGTCGTAGGGTAATAAACCCCCCTGCCCAGACCCCCATTTTTATTTAATAATTTATATAGCAGTCTAACATTTAGCGGGTTAACTAATCTATACTTAGAACCGTAAAACGGGGTGAATAGAGACTTAGGGGTGAATAGAGACAAAATTTTGGTTTGGTTTTTCACTTTGATACCATAATATCGGCCTCTAACAAAGCATCGATTTTTTAGAATAACAATTCATTTTTAAATTGATATAGTTAAATGCTGCAAAAAATATTCAAATATCGAGAAAATACCCTTTAAAGTTTTGTCTCTATTCACCCCATTTTACTGAACCCTATTTTTAGTATATACGAAACCAGAAACACCTGTCTAAAATACACAGTCATCCAGGCGACTGAGGGGTTGTTTTGCACTTACACCCAACGTTTTGCTGGTACTTAATACCCGCTATGACCTGCCATGACCCGTGTTGTACTTAGTAGCGGTGGTGTCCCACTTGTAACCTTTTTAAATATTTTTGGGAAAAAATATAACATGGTGTAAAAACTATTGGAATCCATTCAGTTACTGATTTTGAACAAACTATATTCAGGTTTTGCATAAACTAAAAATAATGTTGTATAATATATAGATAACTTTTATACACTAAAATTGAGTATAACTTGAAACAAGTATATTAAATATATTCGATTTTGCAATCGGTTGACTATATCGAAAGATACTCGTATATGAATTTAAAGTGTTCAAGATACAAAATAACGCAATTCAGATACTCGCAATGTCATCTAAGGACTCGAAAGTAGAACTAATGATGACAGTTGAACTTTATATCTACATTCATTGACTGTTAGACGCTAAGTTAAAAGTTCACCAAGTCAGCTAGTACTTTATTAACTTTATAGCATTGAAGGATCTAAAGTGGCATCACATCATCATTCAGCTAAAAGACGTCCACTGTTGGACACAAGCCTCCCCTAAGTGTAGCCATAATGACCGGTCCAGTGCTTCTCGCATCCATCCAATTCCCGCAATCCTCACCAAGTCATCGGTCCACCTTATGGGAAGCCTTCTAATGCTGACTTCCAGTGCGTGGTCACCATTCTAGAACTTTTCTTCTTTTTAGAATCTAAAGGGTATTTTTACTTATTATGTTATATAGTTTACATCTCGTTTTTCCCTAACTTTCCTTTAGTAGATATGCTAAAAGGAAATCTTTCATAGCATTGATGACCGAAAAGTTGATGTCTGTAATCACGGTTTAGGCATGTGATGTATAGAAATGAGGTATAATATCGTGAGGTGTGGTGTGAGTAAAAGTATGGATTATGCTGGAGGAAGAACAGAAAACCATGAAAGAATTGTACTTAAAGATGACTAGACAGATGATCACTTTTGTGACGACCGCAAACCGCAAATTATTATTGTAATATGTATTCCTTATCATTTGGAGCAAACAATAAGCAATAGAATTTATCCGACGAAGATAATACAATACAACGAAGACAACACAGAATAAGAAAAGAAGCAGAGTACAGATTAGAAATAAAATACAGCTGCGCTGAGAAAGGTTTGCAATCTTAGCAATTGCTGTGTGTCAAAAACCCAGCGCTGGTTTTTAGCTGGTACCCAGTAGTAACGCATGGATAATGGTAAATAAAATCTATAGGCGGTTTCCAGGTAACATGTTTCAATGTAACATGCTGCGAGCGAGCTTGCTACCTCCACTTTGTCACATAAACCTTTGAAAGGTTTCAGACAAGTGTTTTTGTTGTAACAAATGTAAAAAAAATGTAATGAACAATAAAGCAAAAAAAGGTATTTTACCAAAAAAAAATTATATAATATGTGGATGAACAATACAGAACTCAAATGAAAATACAATGTCTATAAAAAACAACTAAACAACACAAACATATTTTGCCTTGAAAGACCCATTTCTTACCATTAGCTAGTAGACGCACTAATATGCAAAATATATTAGTCAAGATTAAGTCGCTCGTAGACAGTAAAATTGCACTAAATGCGAAGATATAAAAGACTCCCCATTTCTTTTCGAACGTAGCTTGGCTTTCTGCCATCTTTTTGAACATAAAAGTATAAAGTATGCAGGAAGGCAGATGTCTGGATTTAAGTAATATGGACATCAGCTTATATTCTTTTTTTTACAGGCTTAAAGGAAACGGCTAAACGAGCTTGGCACCTTTGTTCGAGGGATCAGTTTGAATTTCTTTTGTTTTACGAGTCTTTGTTTTAAGTTTGAGCACATTTGAATCGTTACTTCGATCGGTTGGTCGTTTATGTGTTTGAATTTTTTTATCTTTATTTAGAAAATATGGAAAATCAGTCATGATGGCCATAAAACTGCTTTAAATATTGTATATGTAACAAAGATACTTGTAACTATAAAAATCTTTGGGTAAATTTTAATTTTTAGAAAATAATATTAAATATTATAAATGAATAGGTATATATACAAACTCAAAATAATAATATGTACAAACGGGTAAAAAAGAGGAACTCATAGGGCATCAAAAAATTTGTCCACATCAATATCAATGAGAAAAGCGCTCAGAACACTGGCAGCATTGTCACGCTAGATGGCAATGCTGATTTTTTGACCGAAGAAAGTCTTACATACATATTGCATATTTATAGGACAATTTCGGGATGATTGGGCTGTAGGATTGTTTGAAAGAGTTACCGCAGCCCTGGAAATCAAAAGGCAAGTGAAAGAGGTGAGTTTTTAAGTCTGTAAAACTCTGACACTACCTCTCACTCCACCAAAAGTGGGAGAAATTATTTCATGAAGTCATACCAAAAAAGCTATACTTGATATTTGCAAAATTCAAAACGCGAGCTACACACCACAACCTACATAAACACACGGTATAATACACTTATACAAAAGCACCAGTAAATTCTAATAGCACAAGTTACAATACAACATAAATATACCTTGACTTAGACATCAAGTGTAAATCGACAAGTACATAGTCAGCAAAGCAGATTGCTGGTCGGCATTGAAGTGACGTGAAAAGGCATAACGAAGAACCATTTGATGTATCAGATGATCGAGGGTTATTGTCATTTGTAGAAATACTTTCTTTCATGTCTATATTATTATCATTTTGCACTTCTATTTCTCGAGAGGTAGGTTAAGTTTAACTGAAGGAATACAGGTATTACTACTAATAAACCTGATACGCCCCCTTGCTCCATACAGAGCAGGAGATGTTATTCTCAAAAAAAAACAATCCAATTGGGTTTGAGTTAAGGGCTCATAACAATTTTTTTTATTGCAGACGCTTGACTACTATCTCACCTGATGGATAGTAACGATGTGGTCTACGATGATGTGCGCTTACCTAGAAGAAACCTTTTTACCACTGATTTAAAGAATCTAATCTTTAGGAACTGAGTACTGACTGTTATGTTAACTTGCAAAAGTAATCCCCAAAAGGTTTTAAGGAGTTCTTGTTTCATAAAACGGAAATGTTTGTGATAAAACTTTTACTACCATTTGTTTACAGGCCAAACATCATCACCTCGTCATCTTAGGGGGTCATCTTTCCCCAATGAGGACATGAAAATAAATGTAGAAATAAAAATGATGTTCATCTTGTAAAAGGCTAAACACTATCTGTTTTACAGGGTTAGTCATAATGAGATGATGAGGAGCTGGAGTCTGTAAAACTAATTCCTAAATATCTAAACACAGATATTTAACATGAAGTAACACTCGGTTACTTCGAGGTTACCTCAAGTTCTTAGGACATATCAGCCGTAACGCGGACTTTATGGAACGTTTGGTGGTGCAAGGGAAAGTCGAGAGCAAAAGATCTCGTGGACGCTCTCCAACACGGTGGACGGACCTCATCAAAACGGTGACACACTGCAGCGTAAATGAAAACTCCTAAGCCGCCAAACATAGAGCTGCATGGCGTCGAATCGTGAGAGTGGCAGCGGTGTAGGACTCGACCGAGACATGACCACGACCACTCTCAAGAGTGCACGACTGAGAAGAGAAAGAGACTTCAAGGTTGAGTGAAATTAATATTCAACAATAATAATATTCCACAACTTTATACACAACGTCACCTAGTCCCAAACTAAGGAAAGCTTATGCTATAGGCACCAGACAACTGATAAACATACTTATGTATCTAAATACATACTCGTATATATTACAGGTAATAATAATTACACCCAGACACAGATCAAACGATTGTGCTCATCATAACACATTTGTCTTGGATGAGAATCAAGTCCACGACCTCCGGCACAGCAGTCGGGGACACTAACTACTAGATTATCAGGCATGTCGAAATTATTTTTATAACGAAATGAAAACTATATAAACAATCAACAGTAATATAGTCCTAATTATGTTGGTACTATTAATTAATTGAGCAATAAAAGTTACTTAATTACCGTAACTTAAAATAGGGTTTTACCTTGAAGTATAAACATTGAAATAACTATTTCGAAGAACATTATTGAAAATTCTATAAATAACCCCTAGGTTCAAAACTCTCAACGGTCTGATAGCCTTCAATTAATATCAATTACCTCCTATGACCTACGCGGAACACCCTGACCACTGTCTTTACCGCTTAAAATAACCTCATGTGTATCGATCCCATGAGTGTACCATGAACTTCTTTTAATAGTGAAACGGTACGTCGTAGGTGCGTTGTCACTGTTATTATAATAGCACTCAGCCATTACAATGTCGTCTACCCTATTAGTGAAAGGTCAAGATATTTATTTACCGGTAGTAAGGAATTGGTAAAAGAAGACAAAAAAGCTATGGATATAGTTTGTGTAAAAGATAGCAAAGCCAATAGAGTAAATATTGAGATAATACTGGCTATAAGAGACGTATCAAAAACAATATAAATTCAACACCGACTTTAAAATTTAGGTATCCATGACGATATGCAGGCAGGGCACATTACTCGCAGGAGAGATAGTTGATGAGACCGAAAGGTTTGGAGTGGTGATCTGCTCGTACTGAAAGAGGCAGCATTAGAAGGCCTCCAACAAGGTGGACCAATGACCTGGTGAGGATTGCAGGAATCCGATGGATATAAGATGCGCCTCGCCCTCTATCCTTCGGCTGGAATAATGATGATGATGATGACAATGAAATGTTTTTATGAATTTACTGTGTGAAATTTTTAAAAAATACTTACACTTAAATTGGCGTTTAGCATAAAACTATTGAAAAAGTTTCGCTCAAAAAGCCCGACAGTGAAATAGAAATTGGAAAGGTTTTCCTCAGAGCGCCGCAATCTAGTCGCGTACACCCTTTGGGAAAATCCAGTTTTCGACATTATTGAAATTATATTTCTCGGTCATCCAATATAAAAAGCGGAAGAGCGGTCGTAAAAATAAGTAGAAAGTACAATAATGGTTGTAGTTACTTTTTGTAAGCCTTGATTTAATTTTTTTTTATATAATATGAACAAGTGCTTGATTGCGATCCCGCCTGATGGTAGAGAGTGATGCAATCGTTGATGGTGAGGCGCACTAATTTATTAAATGTCTATTCACTCTAGCCTTGAAGACTCCTTTAATTATAACCGGATGGGAAGACCACAGCAGGCAAATTGTTCCAGTCCTTTGAAGTACAAAGTATAAAAGACGAGGCGAAACGCTAGTCCTAACTATCAGAATACCTATATATATTTTTGTAGCAGCTTGAATTCTAGGGTCATAGATTTAACTTATGGGATATCCTAAACTGCAGTCTTTGCTAACGCGGTCGTTATCATGTAGTTATCTATTAACTGCTATATCATTGTTTTAATTTCATTTTTTATTCATAGCTTTTTGCCTATTTTGTGATATTGTTTTTGGAATATCTTTTATATTACCTATTTATTTAAATTGCTGTCACCTTAATTAAACTAGTAATTTACTATTGTATACATCTATCAGATCATTTATTTTTATTATGTGAATGTTAGAACATTGTAGACTCTGCGGCTTTATAGATTTCTATTTTTATATACAAAACTGTGTGGTCAACGTAGTTATGTCATATCCATTAATATTGAAATATGCAAATACTGTAGAAATAATCAATTTTTTAAAGGAAAAACGAGAAAAAAAGAAGAATATGAATAAAATCTGTGTTTCCTGATACTATAACTTAGGGGTCTTTAAGTCAAGCGTGCATAGGTTACTTCTAGGCAAGCGTGCTCCATCGTTGACCACATCATCGCTTACCATCAGGTGAGATGCTGGTCAAACGCGAGCCTATTAATAATAATTAAAAAAAAGAAACCAGACGTAAGTTGGTACAGCAAAATACGAATTTAAAATGTGTCAGATAGAACAACGAAATCTCGAAGGTTAGTTTTTGGTAAATGTATTATGTTTTGTAAAAAGTCATAGAACAAAAGTTGTAGTTTATGGTGTCAGTAAGACTGTCCTGTAGGATTATTAGTGTTTTACAAATAAACCTGTATACTACTGGCCACACACTCTGTCAACCACTCTGAGGAAAATAATTGCAATGATTGTTTATTGATTTAAAATCGTTATTCCCCACTTACATATCGACAAATTCTCCCCTTCAATTTATTCCTAGTATTTGTATGCATTCAGTCACGAAGGGCGACGTACAAATTATTTTGTCATTACCTACATCAGTGGTTTCATGTTACTTATCAATTGAATTACTGATTGTACAATGTATTTTAATATTTGATTTATGTACATTATTAATTATATTGTTAATTAGTCAAGAATTATGTTTTATTTTAATTGATTTAATAACCTTTTGAATGTCTTAAGTTACACAGTTCGACATAAGCAATTGTCTTTCTATTGTGTCTCTAATTACGGCATTCGATGAGTTAATTTGCTAATCATTTAAGTGTTACGAATAATTTGCTAATTATCTAAGTATTACGAATAATTTGCTATCTATATCTACTCTGTTCAAAACAAGATTAGACATTTATGAAAACCTTTAATTACTGTTCGTTCAACCGATTTTGACTTTTATTACATTGTGTGACAAATGGCGGCTGCAGTAAATAGTTGGTATTCTAACCACTTTTTTTGCTTTTAATGTCATCCTTATACCTACGAAATAGAAGTTTAAACTCGGTTGAGCATACAGTTACAAAAGTTTTTTTTAATGTGTAATCTTAACGCGAATATGGTATAGTGGTTCAAGTTTTTACAACGAGAACTTGCCGTTTTAATTTTTTTCTATTATATCTGTGTTCTTGATCTGCCTAGTCCATTTCTAAATATGTTGATATCGCCTTCCAGCCTTTTTTTTTAAAGTGTTAAGTCATCAAAAGCACAAGCTCTGCTTAGCTTGGGACTAGACGGCGTTGTATGTTAGTTGTGGAATATTATATTATTTTGTATTGTATTATATTATATTATATTATATTATATTATATTATATTATATTATATTATATTATATTATATTATATTATATTATATTATATTATATTATATTATATTATATTATATTATATTATATTATATTATATTATATTATATTATATTATATTATATTATATTATATTATATTATATTATATTATATTATCACATTCTCTTCTTCTCCCGCTCTAACTGGAGTCAGAGGGAGTGGCAGGCTTTTATTGACAATCCATACAAGTTTAGTTGTTCGTTTCAGCTACCATACCGGTCTAACCAGTTTGAACTGAAGACTAAAAGTCTACATGGAACGACTGAAATGAAACAAAATTCTTTTGCAACTTCTAAAAAAGTTAACTATAGGACGGTCATGGTATTACTTATGTACACAGCAATAATTAATTGGCCTTATTTTTTAAAAAACGAAAGTGCTATCAATGTCAAATTATAATCACTAATTTGTGGTTGATTGTAGTAACTGCTCATTACTTTGTGTAATTTATTTCATCACCAATGCTCTCAATGCGGTGAAGGAAAACATCGTGAGGAAACCGGCATGTCTTAGGAGAGGAGGCATGAGCCGCAGCAGTGGGAACATTAAAAAAGCTGATGTGTGATGAGCTCATAACAGCTGCAGAGATTCTTATGCGAATCAGTTATGCTAGCGAAGAAGACGATCGCGTGAGTGAGACAAAGGACAATGCCACCGCGACCACATGAACCCGACTCCGCTTACCAGCCACCGTAGGTGAGGGCTTGCGGACGATGAAAATTGGTGGCTCACTATCTGGGCATCTGGCAAACTTCCGCACCGAGTCCAAGTCACCAAAAGCGCGTAACCGTAAACCGTAAAGGCCCAGCAGAGTCGAAAACTATTGAGACCATGGATTGACTTCTGAAAGGAAACCCTAATCTTGGAACGATAAAGCAACCGATGGAATATAGGTGAGGTTTTAGTCTGTAAAAGTCTGACACACGCCATACTCCATCCTAGAAAGGGAGAAGTCATCAGATGATTTTCCACACTACAAAAGTGTATTTTAGTTTCTTTTTTGTATGTGTAATGGTGTACAATATAGTATTTATTTATATTATACTTCATGCACACAAGAGTACAAAGGAGGACTTAATACTTTAAAGCATTCTCTACTAGTCAACCTTTGGGTGATGCAGAGACAAATTGTGGTAGGTGGTGGTGTTACAATACAGTATATAATAAATAAACACCTATATTAATGAATTTTCGTTGTCTCCTTTAATGGGGAGACAAATAACTGGGACAACGAGCATATACGTAAAATAACAAATTTTGTATACAGGTGAAGATGCTCTTATAAACTAAATGATCCATATAAATTGTAATCTAAATAAAACACTTGATCTTATAACATGTTCAAACGACATTGGCGTGTTCATCATCCATAAGAATGTACTCAAAGTTTAACACTTTGCGAAAATGATGGAAAGTGGATAGAACCATGCGATTCGGTCAGAAATAGTTAATGTTCGGTTTGAAGTTGGCGAAATTGTTACGGTGATCTAGTTTTGTGTCTAGAATATCGAGGTAAAGGTCAAAAATATATCATTTTATTTCTTGTAGTGTCTTGATACTGTGATAGCTGGTCAGGCATTATACTAATAACTGCCAATTATCAATGCGACCGGTAAAAATTCAAGCATTTTGAAAATCAATATTTTTAAAATCTAAAAAAAAACGCAGATAAGTAATAAACAATGACATATTATTAATATTATTTAGTCAACGGCTGCAATTTTGAGAATAACACGTTTGAGGTTTTTAAACTCACAAGTTCAAGAATATAAGAATATTAAATATTGATCCGATTGGGATAATTATCATAATCGTGGTCATTGTATATATACAATCCGGCCAAGAGTGTGTCGGGCCACGCTCAGTGCAGGGCTCCGTAATTTCCCGTCTGTCACAATAAGTGTTCCCACTTAAGTTACATGAACACAATAACAATTTCCCACTACCTACCTATACCAAATATTCTTATTAATAACAATGAACGACAGACAACGAGCAAGAACTAATACCACCAATGCCAACGAGAGACCAACCGAACAATTCGACAATACCGTCCCGCCCCTATCAACTCAGCGAAGTAGCCCAAAGTACAGCGCCATCTCTCGGCAAATGGATTTGAATAATTCTTTTTTTATTTGTAAGAAAATACGTTCAGGATAATAAAATATGTAAACTAAGTTAAAAAATGCTAGCATATACGGTTAAATTACGAACTTAGTTCAGAAATTATTTTGTACAACTGATCAAAAACTGTTCAAACCATCAAGTACAAAATATTTTTCCTAGAAAGTCTTTATAAAGTTCTACTTTTGACATTTCTTTAATATTTTCTAAACTTATGGTTCAGAGTTAGAGGAGAGGGACATTGTTTTTTACTTTTGGAGCGATTATTTCCGAAAATATTAACACTATAAAAAAATGATTTCGTAAAACCCCAATTCAATTTTCAAATACCTATCCAATAATTAATATATCACACGATAGGGTTGAAATGAAAAAAAAAAACACTCCCCACTTTATTTGTAGTTATTTTACCACTTGGTCGGTGTGATTGATATCCATATTGGTATTTCAGCTTTCTAGTGCTTTTTTTTTTTTTATGGTGGCAAAAAAATCATCAAATGACAACCACCGCTTGGGCGGAGCGGGAGATAGTGTCAGACTCTTACTGACTGAAAGACCCACCCCGTTCCTTCTAGCCTTCATACCGGGGCTCGAGCGCCCTTTCGGATAACCCTGGCCCCAGTAGACTTCGACCCGGCTGGGTCCCTGCTGTTGCTGACAACTCCTTGAGGCGCGCGGGAATAGTGCGCGCCGTCGACGACTTGGGCTTGGACCGGACAGTTACCGGACAGCCGGACAGCGAGCTATCCATTACTCACTGTCCGCAAGCCCGCGTCCACGGTGGCCGGAAATCGGGATCAGAATCCCGGCAGCGGCGGCGGCGGCGATAACGCCGTTGCCTGATGCGTTCGGCCTCCTCCTTTGCGAGCATTACTGCTTCGCAGAAGTCGGCGACCGCCTGCCACTCCTCCTCGCTCCGGACCATGGCCTCAACCAAGGCCCGGCGCGAGAGGTCTCCGCCGCCGATCGCCCCCACGAGGGCACGGCGATGCTCCGCCCAAGCAGGGTACACCTCGACTGTGTGCTCCACCGTGTCCTCCGGGCATTCCGCACAGTGGCGACACCCGGGCGTCACTTCCGCACGAATCCGGTGCAGGAAACTCCCGAACGAACCATGTCCGGTGAGGACCTGCGTCATACGGAAGGTAAGGACGCCGTGAGGTCTTTCCAGCCACGCCTCAAAGAGGGGACTTACCGAGCTTTCTAGTGCGGTCACGGTCACTGAGATTATCCGCGGACAGACGGACAGACAGACATGGCGAAACTATAAGGGTTCCTAGTTGACTACGGAACCCTAATAGTAGGAAAAACTGGCTGACATAATAATTATATAATAATAATATAATATTCCACAACTATCACACAACGCCGTCTAGTCTCAAGCTAAGCAGAGCTTGTGTTATGAGTACTAGACAACTGATAAACATACTTATATATTCCTAAATACATACATATTATAGATAAATTACACCCAGACACAGAACAAATGATTATGCTCATCACACAAACATTTGTCCTTGGTGGAAATCGAACCCACGACCTCCGGCATAGCAGTTAGGGCTACTAACCACTCAAGCCAAGCCACATATGTACACACAAATGAAATTACTGGAACTAGGATCGTGAAATTTTGCACAAGGTTTCCTTTTATGACGTAAGCGAGCACTAAGAGAGGATTATCGATTTTCCAAAATTCACTGGCCTGTTGGTCTAGTGGTTAGTGGTTCCGCAGGTCGTGGGTTCGATTTCCACCCAGGACAAATGTTTGTGTGATGAGCGCGATCATTTGTTCTGCGTCTGGGTGTAATTAATCTATAATATGTATGTTTTTAGAAATATAAGTATGTTTATCAGTTGTCTAGTACTCATAACACAAGCTCTGCTTAGCTTGAGCCTAGACGGCGTTGTGTGATAGTTGTGGAATATTATATTAATTATTGTATTATTCGTCCCCTAAAGAGATGAAACGGGGTCCGAAGACCATTGCTTGAAAAAACTTACTTTCAAAGCCACTGGCAGAAGCTAGTCAATCTATATAAAATATGACTGTTCTTCAATATACAAGATTGATTCCAATTACAGTACAATTCACGAATGATGGCGGCCGTGAAGTTAGCCTTTGCGAACGTTCGCGCATACTACACTCTTCTCGCACACGCACGTCGCCGTTTGGTTCCTAAAACACGTTACTGCGCAGCCTTCTGCGCAAACTTCACGGCCGCCATCATTCGTGAATTGTACTGTACATTTATGTGACCTATTTATATTTATGTAATAACTAGCTGTGCCCGCGACTTGGTTCGCGTGGACTACAGGATTTTGTATTTATTTTTTCTAAAATAAAAGTAGTCTTTGTTACTCCTTATTACATTAGCTGCCTGCCAAAAAAAGTCCCGTCAAAATCGGTCCAGCCATTTCAGAGATTAGCCCGGACAAACTGACAGACAGACAAAAATTGTAAAAAATGTTATTTTGGAGTATGTACCTTATACACATATTTATATGCATGTAGTAAAAAGCAGTTATTTCAATCCTCCAATTTTATTTATATGTATAAATGTATAGAATATATGTATAGATTACTGTTCTTCAATATACAGGATTGATTCCAATTACATTTATGTGACCTAATTATATTTATGTGATAATGAAATCTTGATGTTGAAGTTACTTAGAGACTAATCTTTTGAGCAATAAAATATGAGTTCCTTACCGAATTTCATGTTATTAAAATTAAGATAAAATCGAGAAATAATAATGTCATATAATTTTTGTATTTTGTTCATAAAACGTAAACAGCCAATAATGAATATTTATATATTCACAGAATTTATGGCAAGTAAGATTATTTGCTCTGAATTTATTAGTAGGCGTTTCCAGTCGTAAAATATTGCTTCATTTATTTGAACGATTGTGTACAAAATAAAATTATAGACAATATACCGATCATACGATGTTATTTTTACTTGCTTACTTACTAAATGTATTTGCTCGTTGCTTGTACAAGAATTACAAGTTATTTTGCTCTGTTTTATTTTAGATAGCAGCAGAGTTTCTATTTCAATATCTATAAACATTATTGCTTTTTTTTCCTCAAACGATGGTTTTCTTTATCCTCAAAGTGTTAGGGCCCCAGTAGGTAGCCACGTTTATAGCGGCGTCAGTGGCGTTTTTAGGTCCTCTAAACTGCAGGTGTAGGGACACTTTGGGCACCATTGCTAATATCCCATTTGATGTCATTTAGTGCAAACTTGAGGTTATACCACAAAATATATAGGTACAGAAGGCAATCTACATACAAAGCGCGCTCGAGCAGCGCACACGAAGACACTGCTCACAGACACGATGTCTCGGTCGCGTCTCGGATCACTCGTCGAACAATTCCGGCTCAAACGCTCTTTAGTGTGCGTCCACCGAGTGTAGGTATAAAAAATGAAGTACATGCATGAGATTGTCTTCTGTACCTATCTATTTTGTGGTCATACACACAACAACTGGAATACAAAGCAAAGAAGAACCGTATGTGTGGTTTTAGTCCGTAAAATTTGACGCGCCTTTTCTCTCCACCCTAGGCGGGAAAACTCATTGAATAATTTGTAACCTTAATTTTTTTTTTGTTTTCTCTTCACAAAGTTTTCTTATGATAGCTTTTAACAATGCATACAATTTAGAGCTAACTTTGTGAGGGACTGGTGTCTAATGTAGGTATGTACAACGACCTGTTTTACGGCTAGTATTCTAGAAAATGTTCATTTCTCAGCGAGAAAAGGTTGAAGCTAAGTTTAAAAAAAAAAAAAACACAAAATTTAATAGTTAATTAAATCTTAAAAAGCAATCTTAAAAAAGAAAATTTACCTATATTTTATATTAATTCCAGGATATAAGTGTGAGTACTTTGTTAAAAAAATATCCACAATAAAATCAGATCGTTTAAAAATTACGCAAACGAAGAAAGTTGACGAAGATCTACTTTGGATTAGGAAAACAAATAGCATGGGTAAGTGTTTTAAAACAAAAACCATTTATTTATTACCAACTTAGTTAGTTTTAGCTTGTCCAGGGTAGTTCTAGAGACAGCACGACCTCGCGTGTCTGCCTCATGCACTACAGCGTCAGCTGTTGGCTTTAATAAATAAATTAAAACTCCACACTAATTGAAGTATGCTAGGAATGTTTGGTATGAGTAAAGTTATCCACGTATCATCGATTGCAAGAATTATAATAGGACGTGGGACTCTGGACTGAGACTACGGTTCGAACTTTCACCTGTAAAAAAACTGTCTTTTTTAGGGTTCCGTAGCCAAATGGCAAAAAACGGAACCCTTATAGATTTGTCATGTCTGTCTGTCTGTCAGTCTGTCTGTCTGTCTGTCCGACCGCATGTCACAGCCACTTTTTTCCGAAACTATAAGAGCTATACTGTTGAAACTTTGTAAGTAGATGTATTCTGTGAACCGCATTAAGATTTTCACACAAAAATAGAAAAAAAGCAATAAATTTTGGGGGTCCCCATACTTAGAACTGAAACTCAAAAATTTTTTTTTCATCAAACCCATACGTGTGGGGTATCTATGGATAGGTATTCAAAAATGATACTGAGGTTTCTAATATCATTTTTTTCTAAACTGAATGGTTTGCGCGAAAGACACTTCCACAGTGGTAAAATGTGTGTCCCCCCCCCTCTAACTTCTGAAATAAGAGAATGATAAAACTAAAAAAAATATATGATGTACATTACTATAAAAACTGCCAACGAAAATTGGTTTGAACGAAATCTAGTAAGTAGTTTTTTTCTAATTCGTCATAAATCGAAAAAAATACACTATTATTAAAACATCGATCAAAGTTACAACACATTACAAGAACTTTTATATTATGTTACTTGCTGCTACGGAACCCTTCATGGGCGAGTCCGACTCGCACTTGGCCGATTTTTCTTTTTTTTTTATAATTAATAGGCTTGCGTTTGACCACCATCTCACCTGATGTGCCAAGCGATGATGTGGTCGACGCATGCGTATGGAGCACGCTTCCCTAGAAGTATCCTATTCACTGTCGACTTAAAGACCCCTAAGTTGTAGCTATCAGGAAACACAGACTCCAGCAGGGAATTCCACTCCTTGGCTGTACGCACAAAAATGTGTTCCGAAAACGCTTTCTTTCAGCCCTTATTCCATATTACTTGGGGTCAGCGCAACATGTCTTTCCTTCAATTCTGTCCTGTCACCCGTCACACTATCACTAACTTCCTTTTCTTTCTCACACAATCCATCCATCTTTTGTTCGGCCTTCCTCTCCCTCTCCATCCATCTACATGCATACTCCCCCCTACACGTACATAGCCCTACGACCCATTATAATAACGGGTGGCGCAAAGATAAAGTCACACAATAGGAATGTGGCTTAATTTTTGCAGATGGTGCCAAATTTCACTGTGCTTTAGCACTTATATTGTAGAAATATAGAGAATTAGCTTCTGTCCGCGGCTTCACCCGCATACATAAATAATTATAGCCTATGTCACTCAGGAATAAAGTAGCATTCTATCGGTGAAAATTTTAGCAATCAGACTAGTACTTTCAGAGATTACCATCTACAAACAAAAAAAACCTAACTTTACCTCTTTATAATATCAGTGTAGAAGTATAGATTAGTTGTCCACAAGCCACAGAGCGATACATACCTCAAAAACATGGAATTATTGTTTTAGCTAATTTGACAAATCAACGTATTGTTAGATTTGAACTTGCCGTCCAGATCACCGGATCTATGGGCACTAGATTTCTTTTACAGAACAATTTAACGAGCACTGTGCAGCAATTCATTGGTGGCTATTTGTGCACTATTTTTTTTTTTTCAATGAATACCTATCCGTTTTTAGGGTTCCGTAGCCAAATGGCAAAAAACGGAACCCTTATAGATTCGTCATGTCTGTCTGTCTGTCTGTCTGTCTGTCTGTCTGTCTGTCTGTCTGTCTGTCTGTCTGTCCGTCTGTCCGTCCGTATGTCACAGCCACTTTTCTCCGAAACTATAAGAGCTATACTATTGAAACTTTGTAAGTAGATGTATTCTGTGAACCGCATTAAGATTTTCACACAAAAATAGAAAAAAAGCAATAAATTTTGGGGGTCCCCATACTTAGAACTGAAACTCAAAAATTTTTTTTTCATCAAACCCATGCGTGTGGGGTATCTATGGATAGGTCTTCAAAAATGATACTGAGGTTTCTAATATCATTTTTTTCTAAACTGAATAGTTTGCGCGAGAGACACTTCCAAAGTGGTAAAATGTGTGTCCCCCCCCCTCTAACTTCTAAAATAAGAGAATGATAAAACTAAAAAAAATATATGATGTACATTACTATAAAAACTGCCAACGAAAATTGGTTTGAACGAAATCTAGTAAGTAGTTTTTGTTTAATGCGTCATAAATCGAAAAAAATACACTATTATTAAAACATCGATCAAAGTTACAACACATTACAAGAACTTTTATATTATGTTACTTGCTGCTACGGAACCCTTCATGGGCGAGTCCGACTCGCACTTGGCCGGTTTTTTTTTCTAATTAAGTGGAAGCCAATTCAAATCATGAAATTACTTTTGTGCCACTCTGTAAATTATCAAGTCAACTAAAATAAGTTAGATAATTACTAAAATTTAAAAGGAGGCACTAACTGACATATTAACGCATAACCGAAACTACAGGGTCCAGAACGTAAAATTTTGCTCTAGGTTTCGTTTTATGACATCGGCGAGAAATTAGAAAGGATTTTTCAAAGTTCACCCCCTAAGGGAAGCCTACTGGGACCAGGGTTATCCGAAAGGGAACTCGAGCCCCGGTATGAAAGCTAGAAGGAACGGTGTAGGCATTTAGATAGTGTCTGACACTATCTCCCGCTCCGCCCAAGGGCGGGGGTTGTCATTGGATGATTTTTCCCACCATAAAAAAAAACCCCTAAGTGGACAAACGGGCACTAAAGTTTGTATGAAGAAACCTAGTCTTCGCGAAGGCAAAGCCGATAACAGAAGCTAAAACAAAATAAACTGAAAACATCGTTAGTTTGACTACGTTTCAACTAACGGATTATAGGAATTTGAGTGGTTGGATTTTTTTTTTCTTTATCTGTTATAAACTAGTACCTGACTGCGATCCCACCTGATGGTAAGCAGTCATGCAATCGTTGATGCTGAGGCGCACTAGTTTATTAAGAACCTATTCACTCTAGTCTTGAAGACATCTAAATTATAATCGGACGGGAAGACCGCAGCAGGCAAATTGTTCCAGTCCTTCGATGTACGCGGTATAAATGACGAGGCGAAACGCTTAGTCCGGACCGTAGAGGTTTCAACAACGTAAAGGTGGATACTCGCCGTACGTCGGTTTGACCGATGGTAGAAATGAGATGGCGGAATCAAGTCTTGCAATTCCTGCGCACTCTCCAACTTTCTTATATCTATGGATTGATCGATTAGTTTCAACAAACTTATTTTGCAATTCACTAGCGTCGTGTTGGTAACACGCGTTCTCTATTATCCTGCCAAACCATAGGACAAACTTCTGCTAACCTAACTTAATTATGATTTCAACACTAGGGGTATTTATATCAAGAGTGAATAGGTTACTTCTAGGCAGGCGTGCTCCATCGTCGGCTACATCATACATACATCGCATACCATCAGATGAGAGCGTGGTCTAACACGAGTCTAACACATGAATTCCAATAATATCAA
This sequence comes from Mythimna ferrago, assembly GCA_910589285.2. NCBI lineage: Eukaryota > Metazoa > Arthropoda > Insecta > Lepidoptera > Noctuidae > Mythimna > Mythimna ferrago. The sequence continues at coordinate 26,337,374 of OU342679.1, forward strand.
TCGAAGATTTATACACCTATAGTGTATAAATCTTGTGTTAAGGATATAAATACTTAAGGATATAAATAATGTCTCTGTGTTAAGGATATAAATACTTGTTTATCCAATTTACTTTCGACATTGGCAGAATAGTCGACATTGGGCATTAATTAAAAATATAATAGATTATAATATAAGCCTATTAGTACCTAATAATAAATAAAACATACATACAAACAAGCCAAGCCGTCACTCAATAGTTCTAGTGGGTACATTGCCCGCTACCTTACCTCTCCGGAGTTCAAGTTCCAATGCAATTATGTCTAAATAAAATATCAGCCGGTATTCTGCAAGTCCAAGCAATGCCGCATTGCGGCACTTGTTTAATTCAATAGACTTAGGCGAAGTTCAGATGGACGCGATTTTTGCGCGCGACTATCGCTTAAGGAAGAAAAGTTGGTAAACCTGTCGCACGAATCGAGCGATGGCAATCGTAGTTTTTAAAATTGATCTTGATTTGATAGTGGATGGCAGAGTTTTGTCTTGAAACAAGACAACGATGCGTGGTTTCGTGTATTGAATTCGAAGCACGGATAAGTAGGTAGACTGCGAGGATTCATAGATTATTTTATATTTCAACCCTTTTTTATTTATTGACCAGTCTGACCTCACATGCAAATATTATGGAGATATTGTAAAATATTTTTTTTTAAGAGTTAAGATGGAGTTTCTTGCTGGTTCTTCTCCATAGAAAACCATCAATAGGCTAGTGGCCGTAAAAATGTAATTAGTCCGTCTTTTAGATTATTCAAAAATTAGGGACACGTATTTTTTATTTGTAAATTAAACCAAAAATGACAAAGATTTATAGCCCATTAAAGTTACGTGTATATTAAAAACATTTAGAATACTTTATTTGATGTGTTTCAAAAACTGTTAAACACTGTTAAATAATAACAATAATGTCAGTTCTTACATATTTATGTGTCTTTAACTAGGCTTAATATAGCACATTGAGTTTGACTCATAATTAATCTGAATCGCTACCATTCATAAAGAAAAAAGAAGTGTAGAAAGAAAAGAAGGGAAAGCTAAGGAAGAAAAAAATGTTTATTTTTTTTTAATAAAAGAAATAAAAAACTAACGATAAACGAAAAAAAAAAACAACAAAAATGAAATTACATTAAAAAAACAACACCATTCGGTACGGCAGGGACTTTAAATAGTTGAATATACGAGTACAATATTTAAAGCCGTGTAAATATAACATTAGATTAAAACTCGAGTTAATAAATCACGCCATGTCTCGTTTCGTGCATATTTGTTGCGAGCCCGCGCGCCTTCTCGCACCCGCGCCTCTCCCCGCACCCGCGCTGCCAGTGTGGCCAAGCACTTAGGGCTTCTTCACATGTGCCACAACCACATCATGACCACAACCTCACCTCAACTACATCACGTGGCCGGGCGTATGTTTCGTAATGAAAATAATTATGACTCTTCACACTTACCGCATTTTGCAGTCATTATCGACCGTGTGTGTGATACCAACCACATCACAACCACCAGCGACACTGCGAACTAGTGGCCGACCACATCGTAACCACATCTAGGTGCATTTTATTTTTACCACCACAACGCAACTACAAAAAGCTGCAGCGACACTATTCACACGTAACCACTTGACAGCATTTGTCGTTGCGACGTGATGTGGTTGTGTGGTACGTGTGAAGAAGCCCTTAGGCACAAAATAGACAGGTACAGAAATCAATCTCATGTATGTACTTCACTTTTTATACCTACGCTATGTGATCACGCCAGGGTCAGCGCGTTGCACCGAACTGTACGAGTGCAACCGCGTGATTGAGCCGAGATATAATGTCCGTGAGTGGTGTCTATGTGTGCGTTGATCAAGCGCGCTTTGTATGTAGATTGTCTTCTGTACCTATCCATTTTGTGACTTACGATACTGGCGACGTCATTGCATCTAAAACTCGTCTATTATAATAATATAATTTTGTGTATTTTAATGTAATTTTATGTATTTTAATGTAGTTTTGTGTATTCTAATGTAATTTAATTTATTTTAATGTAATTTTGTGTATTCTAATGTAATTTAATTTATTTTGACGTAATTTATTATTGAATTTTAATGCAATTTAATTCAATCTGACATAATTTATTTAATTGATTGATCTATAATAATTCCTTTCGTATCTTATTGATTATTTTTTCTTTATTATCGTGTCGTACCTGGATATTATTTAATTAATGTGAATGATCAATTTATTCTAAATACAATAATATTAGTTTACCAAATTCTGTAAGTGCTGTGCACATTTTTAGTGAAGAATTCGCTGTGATAATTGTTAATTATAAGATTATTCCTTTGTAAAAGTTTTGAGGAACTATTCGTTGGAGTGCTATAATAAATAAATAAATAATGTACCGTAATTAATAACCTACACGACTATACCATTCTGGATACAATGATTCTGCTATTTTTAACCGACTTCTTCCGTATAAAGAATTAAGTATATTGCATTCATTGTAACGACAAAAATAGGTCACAAAGGTGGGTGCCGACACTATGTACATGTTCCTAAACATTAAGTTACATCTACATAATTAATTATAAAACACGTGACATAAATAAAAGTGCATTTGAAATGTGAATGACAATAGTGGTTTCTGGTAACTTTTTTTTATGGAAAATCATCAAATAACTGAAATCAAAATAATGGAGCAAAAAAAAGTTTCAGATTTTAACTGACCCACCTATGTTCTTTCAGTCGAGCGTTCAAGAGTCATGGTCATCATCATCATCATTTCAATCGATAGACGTTCACTGCTGAACATAAGCCATCTCACATCCATCGCATTCCCTCGACCCCCACCAGGTCATCAGTTTTATTTTGTGGGAGGCCAACTAAAGCTGAGTCTCGCAGAGCTACGGTCTTTCAAACAATTCGCAGCCCTGCGAGGCATCGGCACGAGTAGGCTCCATCCGTTTGCGTTGACTCTTTGAAGCGCATGTAGAACGCGACGTACCATCTATTCGGGCCTGGTCTTTTTCGCTAATTGGTAGCTGGTACCAATTTTTTGACATTTGCAATCCCGCACTTACAATAGCCTGGAGTCGTCTTGCAACTCCAGACATCTTGGATGTCTCGTACGTAGGCTAAAACATGAGGTGACATTTTCCGCCACCTTGTTCGCTTACATTATTGCTTTGCAGGAGGAGGAGACTGTTTTCCATGCCCTCTCGCTACATTGTTTATGGCTTGAATCAGGACCGGACGAGAGGTCGACCCCTATGCTCCACAGTATCAAATATGATGACACCTGGGCTGAATCTCAAACAGGAATCTTCAATCTTCAATGCAAAACAACGGTGTATCGTGAAGACCTGTGCTAGGCGGAAAATGAGGACACCGTGGCGTCTTTATAAGTACGCCTCGATAGTGACAAAGTGTGTCAAGAACCAAGGGTTTTGTTTTCAGAAATGCCCCGTGGCCCTAGCGGGGATCAGCCCTGCCGTTTTGCTGACATCTTAAGACGCGCGTGGGACAAGCGTCGATGACGGCCAGACGGCTAGTCACCCTTTGCTTGTCGTCCACCAGGCCGCCTCTACGTTGGCCGAAACCTCTTCATCTTCATCATCTATCACGGCGGCTGGGGCTTAAGAATGTCTGTTCCCTTAAGCGTGCCGTCTCTTTCACTAGCTTACTGCTTCACTAAAGTAGGCGTCCGCATTCCATTTCCTCTCGCTCCGGACCATGACCAGCGAGTTCGTCAAGGATACGATGGTGCTCCACGTGTTTTTTTTTACCTGAATCAGTTACAGAAGCCTCCCAATTGATTGCAGCGTGCCATAGCTGAGCCTGATAAGGTATGGGTATCGCGATCAAACCGGGCGACTGTCGTCACCGCGTCGGCTGGCTTACTCCTCGCCGTTCGCATACCCCTCGTTCACCACCGCCAGTGCGTGACGGTGTTGAAAAAAGCGGTCTCAACGAAACCAAAAACTATTGATAAATGATATTTATTTTGCAAATATGTTTTTTAAAAACACTATCACACGTCAATTTTTTCGTCAATTATAACTAGATGAGGCCGGTGTGTCCTAGCTCCCTGAGAAGAAAAAAACAAACTCATGGGTCAAAGTCTGTTTTAAAGTCCTTATAGCAAATATATAATGGTCAAATCATATGAGAACTATGCAGATTAGTGTCTGAGATGGTGTTTTGAGGAAAGAACCATACAGATTAGAGTGGACCTGTCAGGGTTACCTTCTAAATGCCTGTTTACCCTATCTGTAGTTTGAAAATAAATAGCGGACACACGCTGTATAACACAATTACAATAACAAAATCGCGTCGGAATTAATTTTGAAGAGTCAGTAACCTGGAAAGCACGATTTAATTATGGAACATTTCATAACCCAATCTGCATTGAATGAAGTAAATGGCCTGATAACACAAATCTATTGTCTACCTATGTATATATTTTATTACACAAATAAAAGGGACAGACCTTACAGTGGTTTACATGTGGATGGGTACATAGGCCTATATGCCAGAACTATAAGGCGCTGCGCAAACGAAGACACTTTTTTTTCCAGTTACCGACACCACACACTTTTTAATCGTCACAAGTATATCTTAAATGGAAGCAACTGGCCACAAAAAATGTTTACGTATGCACAGAGCGTGGATGATTTCATACTGGTTCTGTAGATGTCAAATATTGCTTGTACTGACACGAGACACAAAAGTGTCCACGTTTGTGCCCTGCCTAAGATTATTTGAACGAGTCATTACGACTCTGTAATGCAAATGGCAACAGATATTTTAGAATGCATTTTGGAGAGTGTGCTCCCAGGTATACTTTCCAATATGCCCGAATTACACGACTTTATTCCGCCATCACGTTTCTACCATCAGACAATCCGACGTACGGTGACGTAGTATTTACCCCTACATTGTTAACACCTCTGTGGCCCGGATAAGTATTCTGCCTCGTCGTTTATTCTGACCGGCCTGTTGGTCTAGTGGTTAGTGACCCTGACTGCTAAGCCAGAGGTCGTGGGTTCGATTCCCACCCAGGACAAATGTGTGTGTGATGAGCATAATCATTTGTTCTATGTGTGAGTGTAATATATCTATAATATGTATGTATTTAGAAATATATAAGTATGTTTATCAGTTGTCTAGTATCCATAACACAAGCTCTGCTTAGCTTGGGACTAGACGGCATTGTGTGATAGTTGTGGAATATATCGTTATAAAAGGTTAAACTAACCCCTAGTAAAAATCTGACAGTCTCTCGCTCCACTCAGAGTAGCAGAAGTCTTTGGATGATATCCCACGTAAAAAAAATGCAGCTCTGTGGTGTGTACCTGGCCACTGTTGGTTACTCAGTCAACCAAGTATTTTGTTGGCGCCATGACATGCCGTCATAGTGGCCCAGTGAGACACAGTCCCTAAGAGAAATTTATAAAATTATTTTCTACATAACTATCAGAGTCGTGGCAAAATCTCTACGTATGACAGCCGAAATCAAAGGCTGTTATACATATTTACTGAGGCAAGGAGGAGTTTTTATAAGTAATGGACGATCACCCATTTATTAACTAACCTAGGCAAGTCTTGCTTAACCCGAGTTCAACTATCAACCCAGGCTAACAAATAATGTAACATCCTATATATCGTAATTGTTACTAGCTGTTCATACGGCATTACCTGCGTGGGTTTACGTATAGCTGCTAGAACTAGCTAGAGAACATAATCTATCACTTAAGAATAAATCACGTAAATCAGATAAGTGGTTCTTGAGTTATAAGTGCACAAACGGATAAAAAGATAGAGATCCTTTGAATATGTAGGCAAGAATGAACATCTAAAATGCGTTGACTTTAGCGACTCGCTTCAGCTCTAAAATACTTAGGCATTTTATAAAAAACCTAACATATTTAGGCTACATTATGAACAACTACTTACTAAGGTAGGTGTCAGATAACCGTGGAATAACGGTCATTGACCCCCCTACATTTGTTGACATTCTTACTATCAAAAACGGAATTAAAGACATAAAGCTGTCTTGAATCGACATATATCGTTATGCTTTACATGATCTATTAATGAAAGCGCGTGTTCATTGTTGGTTTTTCGGATACGTACGCAGAGAAATTAGGAAAAGGTCGAAGTACTTTTTTCCACGGTTATCTGGCCCCTTCTATAACAAGAGGCATTGCTCTTGTGAAATTCAAACGTTTTACCAGAAGGACATATTCCCGGTATAAAAAGTATCTATTCTATTTATTTATTTATTTAACACTTTATGCACATGGGTACAGAGGCGGACTTAATGCCTTAGGCATTCTCTTCCAGACAACCTTTGGGTGATGCGGAGAAAAAGTAGTGGTAGGTGCAATAAAAGAGTGAGAAAAAGGCAAATACAAGAATTGATATTATTATTATTCTCTTTATTTATATTTTGCACATATACAATTACATTTTTAAATATTTTTTAACAAAATAATACAAAAAAAAACATTTAAAAATATAAAACTATAGTTATCCACCGGTGTCGGGAGCTGGGTCCAAGCTACCGGTGGTTAGGGCTCCAGAGACAGGAACCTCCTCACAATGCGAGCCGTATCGAGGAGTACTGCCTTTTGTATCAGGCCCTTGATTCACCCGTGCAACGAAAGCTTCGACAGATGGTCGTTGAAGCTTTTGGCTAATAAGGCCATTGCCATTATTATTATTATTTTATTATTTATTTATTCTATGTTCTACTACGTGGTCTATCAATCTGGAAAATTTGATCAAAAATCCATTCTACCATTAAAATGTAAATGCGTAAACAAATATTCAGGCAGGCAGGGGCTCTATAGCCCCAAACAGAATACTACGAATGACTCTTGTAGTATGGGTGCATTTACAAACATACAAATTAATACACAAGACACCAAAACCCGGAACACCTATGTGTAGGCCATAAAAACAACACAGCAGCCAATCATGTATTATTATAATAAAAAAAGGTAAACTCAAAGGCAAAAGGTTCAAAGGTTGACTGGTAGAGAATGCCTTGTGGCATTAAGTCCGCCTATGTACCACTATTGTACATGAATAAATACATAAATAAATAAATAAAAATCATTTATCTACGCTAATATAATAAAGAGGTAAAGTTTGTTTTTTTGTTTGTAGGAATTAATCTCTGGAAGTACTGGTCCGATTGCTAAATTTTTTTCAACGATAGAAAGCTGCTTTATTCCTGAGTGACATAGGCTACATTTTATGTATGCGGGCGATGGGCACGCCACAATCATGGCGGTAAGTCCCCTCTTTGAGGCGTGGCTGGAAAGACCTCACGGCGTCCTTACCTTCCGCATGACGCAGGTCCTTACCGGACATGGTTCGTTCGGGAGTTTCCTGCACCGGATTCGTGCGGAAGTGACGCCCGGGTGTCGCCACTGTGCGGAATGGCCGGAGGACACGGTGGAGCACACAGTCGAGGTGTGCCCTGCTTGTAAGCAGTGATGCAATCGTTGATGGTGAGGCGCCCTAGTTTATTAAGAAAAAAAACTATCATATAGACATTTTGACTCAGGCTAGAGCTGTGGGTTAGCACACAGTCGAGATGTGCCCTGCTTGGGCGGAGCATCGCCGTGCCCTCGTGGGGGCGATCGGCGGCGGAGACCTCTCGCGCCGGGCCTTGGTTGAGGCCATGGTCCGGAGCGAGGAGGAGTGGCAGGCGGTCGCCGACTTCTGCGAAGCAGTAATGCTCGCAAAGGAGGAGGCCGAACGCATCAGGCAACGGCGTTATCGCCGCCGCCGCCGGGATTCTGATCCCGATTTTCGGCCACCGTAGGCGCGGGCTTGCGGACAGTGAGCAATGGGTAGCTCGCTGTCCGGCCGTCTGGTAACTGTCCGGACCAAGCCCAAGTCGTCGACGGCGCGCACTGTTCCCGCGCGCCTCAAGGAGTTGTCAGCAACAGCAGGGACCAAGCCGGGTCGAAGCCTACTGGGGCCAGGGTTATCCGAAAGGGCGCTCGAGCCCCGGTATGAAGGCTAGAAGGAACGGGGTGGGTCTTTTAGTCAGTAAGAGTCTGACACTATCTCCCGCTCCGCCCAAGAGCGGGGGATGTCAATGCATGATTTTTTCCCACAATAAAAAAAAAAAAAAAAAAAAAATGTATGCGGGCGAAGCCGCGGGCAAAGGCTAATTTATTATACAACCTTATTTTTAGTATATGCGAAACCTGAAACACGTGTCTAGTATTTTTATGTAGAGAAGATTCTATGAACAAAATTCCAAAACTGTATCATGAAAAATTATAAAGTCAAAGTCAAGTCAAAGCCAGTTATGGTATATGGTTGACAACATAAATACATGGTTACTGGGCCACCCGGGCTACTGAGGGATGGTTTTGCTTCCGCACCCAGTTGTGCGCTGGCATCTTATGCCTGTTATGATCTGCCGTGACCTGCAGGCTTAATTTCAATTTATAGTCAATCCGATTGCAATTTCAATTTTGACGTTACGTGATTTGGTACACTTGAAAACGATATTGTCAACATATACGATTTCACTTAGTTCTCAAAATGGTCACACAATTTTGAACCAATTTGGCGCTAGCATTGAATTCAAGGGTAGGAAACGTCATAATCTCAATGTCGACTGATCGGAATTGAACTCAAGAGTAAGCCTGCTGTTTTGTACTTAGTGTCCAACTTGTGACATTTTTTAAATATTTTTGGGAAAAAATATAACACGGTGTAAAAATTATTGGAATCGATTCAGTTACTGATTCTAAACAAACTATATTAAGGTTTTGCATAACTAAAAATGTTTATGCATAACTATGAGAAAGAGGTAAAATTTTGTTTGGTTTATACATTTGTATCGGAAGTCCATTACATCCTTCGGTAAAGTGTGTTTTTTTTGCTGGAACTACATTATCGGGATTCGGTGAATTTTTGCGTTATCGCTACAAATTTGGCCGAATACTTCGTTGAATAACAAAGTATTCTATTGAATATGAATGTATATCGCAGTACTGTGTAATTGCCCGTTAAATGTAGACAACAACAATACAATGGTTTGTAGTGACATCTATGGCGCCACATAGGAATTTAACTCCGAAATCTTGCTTAGCAAAAATTAAACTTCTCTGCGCGCACTTATGCTATTCTTCTGTTTCTTCTTTTCTTTTATTATTGTTTACACTAGTATTATAAAGAGGTACTTAGTTTGTTTTTTTTTTGTCTTTATGTTTTTTTGTTTGTAGGATGTAATCTCTGGGAGTACTGGATCGATTGCTAAAATTTTTTCACCGATAGAAAGCTGCTTTAATCTTAAATGGCATATATACGTGGGCGTAGCTGCGAGCAAAAGCTAGTATGTACATAAATTGTTAAATAAATAATAAATGCAATATCCGTACATTATCTAACGGGCAGTTGCCCAAACCAGACACAACACCCATCTGGTCGGAAGATCCTCTTTTTTCAATGGAGGTTTGCGAGACTTTACATTCTGTTTTGCATCTTACACAAATGTTTATGCGATAATGTAGCCGCAGCATAATAGAAGTGCCCATACACCTGCACTTTAAAGGATTTGATGAGTGCCACCGATGTTGCTATTAACGTAGTCACCTACTGGATCCAAACAATTTAACGAGTTTTTAAAAAGAAGAAGCAGAATCATAACATAAAATAATTACACTACCATTGAGACTCATTTACTCGTAGATACTTTTTGGCTTGAAATGATTCGTAAGCGATAGGTTACGGGTAAAAAGCCATGTAAACAAACTATAGATCGTGCTAGATAACCGTGGAATGAAGTACATTGACCTTTTCCTAATATCTCTGCGTAGGTAGCCGAAAAACAAACAATGAACTGATTTTTATTACTAGATCACTACATCATGTAAAGGATTACGATACATGTCGATTCAAGATAGCTTTATCCGTTTTTAGGGGTTCCGTAGCCAAATGGCAAAAAACAGAACCCTTATGGATTCGTCATGTCTGTCTGTCTATCGGTTTGTCTGTCTGTCTGTCTGTCTGTCCGTCCGTATGTCACAGCCACTTTATTCCGAAACTATAAGAGCTATACTATTAAAACTTAGTAAGTAGATGTCTTCTGTGAACTGCATTAAGATTTTTACAGAAAAATAGAAAAAAAAACCGGCCAAGAGCGTGTCGGGCCACGCTCAGTGTAGGGTTCCGTAGTTTGCCGTCCGTCACAATAAGTGTACCCACTAATGAGTTTAAAAAAATGCTTGCATATACGATTATACTACAAACTTAGTCCAGAAATTATTTTGTACAACCTTTTGTCTTTTTTGTACAAAAACTATTCTTGCCATCAAGTTCAAAATAATTTTCCAAGAAAGTCCTTATAAAGTTCTACTTTTCAGATTTTTTTCATATTTTCTAAACTTATGGTTCAAAAGTTAGAGGGGGGGGGACACATTGTTTTTTTACTTTAGGAGCGATTATTTCCGAAATTATTGACATTATCAAAAATGATTTTAGTAAGCCCCTATTCATTTTTAAATACCTATCCAACAATATATCACACGTTAGGGTTGAAATTTAAAAAAAAAATCACTTCTCACTTTACGTATAGGGGGGCTACCCTAATAAAACATTTTTTTATAATTTTTATTTTACTACTTTGTCGGCGTGATTGATATACATATTGGTACCAAATTTCAGCTTTCTAGTGCTAACGGTCACAGAGATTAAGCGAGGACGGACAGACAGACGGACAGGCAGACATGGCGAAACTATAAGGGTTCCTAGTTGACTACGGAACCCTAAAACAAGAAATTTTGGGGGTCTCCATACTTAGAACTGAAACACAAAAAATTTTTTTTTTCATCAAATCCGTGTGAGGTATCTATGGATAGGTCTTTAAAAATAATATGAGGTTTCTAATATATTTTTTTTCTAAACTGAATATTTTGCGCGAGAGACACTTCCAAAGTGATAAAATGTGTGTGTCCCCCCAGTAGCTTCTAAAATAAGAGAATGATAAAACTAAAAAAAAATATATGATGTACATTACCATACAAACCGCCAACGAAAATTGGTTTGAACGAGATCTAGTAAGTAGTTTTTTTAATACGTCATAAATCTAGAAAAATACACTATTATTAAAAAATCGATCAAAGTTACAACGCTACGCTACGGGTGGCTACGGAACCCTTCATGGGCGACTACAAATATAAGAGGGTCAATGACCGTTATTACACGTTTATCTGGTGCCTACCTTAGTTATCATTACCCTTATACAATAAAACAATACGTTAATAATATATGTGTTTCTAGTTATCTATCATTCTGTTCGCGACAAACTCAAAAACTGCTGAATCAATTTTCATGCGGATTTCACTAATAGATAGAGTGATTCATGAGAAAAATTTAAATGCAGATTATGTTGTGTGTAGTTGATAACATAATATTTATAGTTTTGGCTGGGGTGGTCGCTAGAACATAATAAATGTCACTTCTAACTAAATCACTAAAAAATAAATTGAGATCTATTTATAGTCACGTTTTGGGCTTGATTTATAGTGTAAATTAAGTAAAGCATACGGCCATTTTTATTATTTTAATGTTTCATAAGAAACGCTATATATATTCTAAATGTATTTTCTAGCAATATTGGGAACGACCTTGGGGTTGCCAGATGCTGCTAAAAGTAATTTACACTAGATTAGCGACTCGTCCCAGCTACAGAATACCAAATATGCCTAGGAATTCTATAAAATATCTAAACCGATTAGTATTAAACACTTATAGTCAGTCTAAAAAGTTATACGACTTGGGTAGTTCGAATTAAGTTAATAATTATAATCTTTCGCTTCATCAGAATTGTTTACCATAAACGGAATACGCTAGACAATAGGCTAGTGGCCGTAAAAAATGTAATAAGTCCGTCTTTTAGATTAATCAAAAATAAGGGACACGTATTTTTTTATTTGTAAATTAAACCAAAAATGACAAAGATATAGCCCATTAAAGTTACGTGTGACGTCACGCCGTGCTGCATTTTTCGCACGGGGTGACGACGTCACAAGTAACTTTAATGGGCTATATCTTTGTTATTTTTTATTTAATCGAAAAAAGAAAAATACGTTTCCAATATATTTTATTAATCTAAAATACGGACTAAATAAAATGTAATTATTTTGACCCTGGACACTACCCTATTGACGTCATTTATTATCCCTCAGAAATGTTAATAAAAATAAAATACGTCTACTAAAATTATAAAAACTATTAAAATTTCCAAGTCGTTTAACTTTTTAGATAGACTCTACCAGCTTTTTTTTAATGTGCCAAAAACGTGAATGTCGAAAATGGATACCAAGGGAACATAGACATAACGAGATAGAATGTATTCTTTGTTCTAGTTTAGTACCAAGTTTTATCTTTTAATACTTTACGTGGAGTAACTACAAACGTTTGACCTTTACATTAAATTCAAAAACTTTCAAGTTATTTAGGTATCCAAGTTTCATCCTGAATTACAATAAACCAGACTCTGCGGTACTTATACCGCAGACACGTACCTGTGACATTGAAACTGAAATTCTAGCTCGGTAATTTACCTACGTCTAGTTTTCCCTAGGGTATCTAGACTGTGGGTTCTTAACACAGGTTCTTATCTTCTATATATTTAAAAGTGAAATACCACTCACTGATTAATTACAAAATCTCATAAATTTTCTATACACTTAAAATTTGACAGGTAGGTTCCTTAAAGGGTTTAAACATGCGCTAAGAACGAATTTCACGAAACCCTACCCCTAAGGGGGAACACTGCTGGGCAAAGGTCTCCTCCAACTTGTCTAAGCCGCCTCGAAGCAATGTGGTGGGCGTCCAGAAAAGAGGTGGCGAGATATCGCCATCTTTCCCAGTTTTGCCTTGGTGGTGTCGCACTATGTGAAAATTAGGTCGGTTTCGGGTCATAAATCTATAACTTCCATATTATTATAGATATCAAGCTGATTTTTTTTTGTTAATAATTTTGAATTAATGTACTTTAAAACGATATGTAATTAAAATACATGAATATATATTTAATAGTTTAAACCAATACAAAATAAACTCTTAAAATGAATTTTAAAAAGAGAGAAAATTTGTATTTTGTGTGTATGTTTGTAATGAATAAACTCAAAAACTACTGTACCAATTTCAAAAATTCTTTCACCATTGGAAAACTTCATGCACCTTGAGTAAAAAAGGGTATATATATTGCCCGTGCGAAGCCGGAACGGGCCGTTAGTATTTAATATAAGAAAAAAAAAACATATACCTATATACAAGTGAATTATCGTATTAGCTCCAAAGTTTATCTCTAATTTCCATAGACTTTTTATTCGATTTGGTTTTTGAAGTCTACAAAAATGTATGTAATGCATTTAAGGTGCTCTAGAGCCTAAGAAATACTCTAGATTACATGACGAAATCTAATTCCCATACCTACAGTCGTTCTTCCTTGATTCTTGGGTAGTTGAGTTGTTCAAAAGGTAATAACACTGAATAATGCTGAATGACACTTTTCCCGTGAACTGGGACTGAATGACCAACTATGGCGTAGGTATATAATGAGTATCACAATTATATATTTATTAACATACTAGCTGCTGCAAGCGACTTCGCCCGCGTGTTAGTTGAGAATTATCCCAAGGGAACATATTCCCGAGATAAAAAGTATCATATACGAAATTCCAGGATGTAGGCTACCTGTGTACCATAATCTATTCAGCAGTTCAAACAAAATAGCATCACACTAATATTATTAAGACGAATGTTAATGAGTGTATAATATATTGGTTAATTTTTCTCACTCAAACTGCTAAACAGATTTGGATGAAATTTGACACACGTATAAACCATATCATAAAATAACACACAAGATACTTTTTTTTCCAAGTCCCGCAAAGTCGCCACAGGCTTAATTTAACATGTTCATCTAGTTTAATCTGGCAAAAAAAAAATGACGCAAATATTTTATTTTTTACTATTTATAAAATAAATAATAACATTTATCTTTTATATGTTTCAACAAAATGAGAAAACTTCAACTTGACGATTCAAGTGCGACTTTTCATGAAAAAGTGTTCTAGTTAAACTATGAATACCTAATCTGATTATACTAAAAATGCTTTCAAAGTAACGGAAAAAGCTCCAAGTAATTTGCAAGTTAAGGGATTTTTAACATTTTTGACCGAATTCCAAAGTGGATTCAGTACGAAATTATTAAAGTGGGATAGCAAAGGAATACAAATTTATATTGAAAGCTTAGTTTTTTTTTTTTTTTTGATAGGGCCACGATTAACCACTATCATCTGATGGTTAGCGATAAAGCATGCTTTCCTGTAAGTAACTTATTCAGTCTTATTCACAAAGAAGTATTAAAATTACCAGGCCATGAAAATATGTCAAGGAAGCGTGTGTTCAATCTACTTATCATTCCCGTCAAAACAGAATTCGGCAAAAGGTAAGGTAAGGCAATTATATGAAAACCTTAGTTTACAATTGATTAGTTGGGCATATAATACACATGCACAGAACTTTTTATAAGACAGTTGTTAGGATAAAAAAATATCACTAGTTTAAAAAATAATAATAGGCATTAAATGCACTTAGTTCTAAGTTCTCATTATTATAATTAAGATGTCTTCACGGCTATAGTGAATAGGCTCTTAACCATTCGAACGCCGTAATAAGAGACAAACTGGAGACATAAAAGAAAAGCAATGAGGGAACGAACGCCAGCGTTCGCTTGGGGTTTAATGAATTAATAAACTAGCGCACATCACCATCAACGATTGCAACAGTTCGATCGAAGTCAAACACTAGTTTATATATCAGTTAATAAAAAAATAGTCAAGCCTTTGTGTGATAGTTGTGGAATATATATATATTATAGTTACTTCTAGGCAAGCATGATCCACCGTCGATCAAATTATTGCTTACCATCAGGTGAGATAGTGGTCAAACTCGAGACTATCCTTAAAAAAAAAAAAAACTGTTATGGAGAATTGTTTAGCCCACAGCTCTAGCCTGAGTCAAAATGTCTATATGATAGTTTTTTTTCTTAGTAAACTAGTGCGCCTCACCATCAACGATTACATCACTGCTTACCATCAGGTGGGATTGCAGTCAAGCACTAGTTTATATCAGATAAAAAAAAAGAAACTACGACAATTTTATTTAGAAAGCACTGTATTCTTCTGGTCATCGACTGTAGCAGTAGTAAGAATCAAAATAATAATACAACTTCTAGTTATGCTACGGGGTTATTCAAAAGAGTTATTGTGGCTCTGGAAAAATTGTGTGATAAGCACGATAATTTGTTCTGTGTCTGGGTGTAATTCTTTTTACTTACTAACGATTTCGCCCGCCTGAAAGTAGGTTTTTCTGTATAAACTTTTATCCCCCGTTTCACTTCTCAAAGGATGAGTTTTGAGAAATCTTGTCTTAGTGCTCGCTTAAGTCATAAAAGGAAGCCATGCGCAAAATTTCACGTTCCTAGGCCCTGTAGTTTCGGTTGTGCGTCGATATGTCAGTAAGTCAGTTTCTCCTTTTATATATATATGATATGATATGAGGAGAAATATATATGTAATACTAGCTTTTGCCCGCGCGGCTTCGCTCCCGCTCCTCCCTACTCCACTCTACTAAACCCTACTCTACCCTACTCTACCCTACTCTACCCTACTCTACCCTACTCTACCCTACTCTGTCCTACTCTACCCTACTCTACTCTACTCTACCCTAATCTACCCTACTCTACCCTACTCTACCTTACTCTACCCTACTCTACCCTACTTTACCCTACTCTACCTTACTCTACCCTACTCTACCCTACTCTACCCTACTCTACACTACTCTACCCTACTATACCCTACTCTACCCTACCAAACTTCACATAAACCATCTACTAAATAGTCCGAACAAAGCCTAAACATTTGGTTTAGATAGGTGAGCCCGTTCTTGAGTTATAAAATTACAGCGAAAAGTGGCATTCATTTATAAATATATAGATATATATGTAATATATATTTCATAATTTATAGGTAATGTAGATGTATTTAGAAATATAAAAGTAATTTTAGCAATTGATAGTCACAGTATAAACTCTAATTAGTTTAGGACTAGGTTGCCTTGTGTGAAAGTTGTGGAATATTATTAGGTATATTAAATTATATCATACCCTTATTGCAAAAACCAACTATCTGCATTTTTGTATGTTATATATTTGATCAAATTTTTAGATTATTTACCTTTTGCCGAAGCTATCTTGGTAAATAAGTGTCATAGCTAATAACCAGTCTTACATGCACATTCGTCTTGATGAGACGAATAGATAGCTATTTAAACCTAACTACAGTAACAACTACAATAAAGTTTAAAATAAATAATTAACTTAATTTGGGTAAAAATGCAGATAGTTGGTTTTTGCAACAAAGGTACGATTTGTATCATCATCATCATTTCAGCTGATATACGTCCACTGTTGGACATAGGCCTCCCCCAAGCGTCGCCACAACGAACAAATAAAAAAAAACGATAAGAATTACATATAAAAAGTACAACTACTTAAATTACTAGAAAAGCAATATTGACAAAATAAAAGATAAGCAACCAACCATACCTAACCTACCTTTCAGCAAAAATCTGGTCTCAAGGGTAAAATGTCGCTTTACGTAAAACGGTGCGTTTTCCCCCGAGGTTCGATCGTAAATCATAGCGGTTTATGGTAAGGCACATGTTCGCCTGTACACTTTTAGGGTTTGTGTCTTGTATTACATATTTATAACGTTTTGGTAGAATGATGTCGTTGGATTATTATTTATATTTGTATTATATGAATTTGTGGCTATTTATGATAGGGTTATTGCACTTTTATACACCGTTAAATTTGAATCGTTTTAATCCCGTGGAGGGTCGATCCGGTACATGAAACACTATCGATTTGTAAAGATAAAATTAAAAAATACAGTACCTCTTTTTCAAAACTCGTATTAATTCACGCATGTACGAAATTAGTATCTTTAAGAAAACGTCAGCTGAGCGAGTTCAATGAGCTGTAGTTAATAGTCGGCGTTGCGTACAAAGTACCTACCACCTTTCCTTTACGTTCTAATCCTACAGCCTACAAAAAGTATCATTGGATTATAATGTATGCTTCCCCGATAGGTAAAAAAAATATCTATAAATAAAACAACTATAGACCGGATGCATTGAAACGGTTTAAAATACAGAGTGATGAATGTCATATACGCAGATTCGATCCAATGATAATGGCAATGTAACTCCAAAAGTATTCCCATTAGCCATTATATAGCAGTTATGTGAATCACTTTTAGATCCCAGAAACGATAGCTGGATGCAAATGTCCAGGCGATTAAGGGCTCAAGCTGATGATCGAGTACGTCTGGCTTGTGTCGACGATAATCTGCTATTTGTGGTTAAAATGGGAAATCCTTATCCTTACTAATATTCTAAAAGTGAAAGTGAGTCTGTTTGTTTGTTTGTTACGTTTTCACGCCTAAATGGCAAAACCGATTTTGATAAATTTTGGTACAGAGATAGTTGGGACCCCGGAGACGGACATAGGCTAATTTTTTTATAAAAAAAAGTGAGAAAAGGGGGAGAAAGAGGGAAGGTCTTTTATGTACGCGGGCGCAGCCGCGGGCAAAAGCTAGTAAGATAATATTTCTGTTTCATTGAGTGATGCATTGAGTAGTGATATGAAAGAAAAGGGTGTTAATGATAGCGTGACGGGTGACAAAAGAATAGAAGAAAAAGCGTGCTGCGCCGTCCTCAAGTAATATGGGACAAGGGCTGAAATGATGATGACGATACATAGAATCTACTATTATATAGACATCTAATATTATTGCTGTATTTACTACTAGTTTTTGCCCGCAACTTCGCCCGCGTATAGGTACCGGCACGAATCTTGAGCGCTCGGCGTCAGAGTGGGGATAGCTTTGCGCAATTCATATATTAGCAAGCCAATCGTCGTCGTTGTTAGATACATGCAGCAAGCGCAGGGAACGAATCACGAGTGATGTCTATGACACGATGACGCGGCGAGCCAATCACTGACATTTCCTGCCCCCGCGTCTCACGTCACACCACTATAGAGACCCGATATTTTACTTCTGCGCAACTTGAAGCCAGCGCTCAAGATCCTTGCCGGTTTCTATACAAAAAATAATAATACACAGCTTCGCCCGCGTCTATATAATATAAGGTCTATGTCACTCAGGAATAAAGCAGCTTTCTATATGTGAAAAAATTTTAGCAATCGGACCAATACTTAGTAATGTCTAGATGGATCTAGACATTACATAGACAGCAGATGAGTACATGCTTCCAAAGAGGAGCCACTCCGCATAACAGCATCACAGAAAAGATTTGTGGCTGATTGCAAATACAATTTACATCAAAAAAAGTTTACAAATTATAATGATTTGTAAATACGATGATAAATTTTATGCTAAAATCATAGCCGATGATTTATAAATATCAGCCATGATTTTTTGTTTTCATTTGCAGGCAAAATTTTCAGGGAAAGATTTTAAAATGAATCATTTTAAGAAAATTTCAAACTTAAAGTGCAGTGGTCACTTTATTTAAAACCGAATCAAATTATCGAATGTAGGTACTGGTTGGAACAATATAATATTATTTTAGTTAAATCTTTAATCTACGATATCCTCGTAGCAATTCCCAAACAACTCACTTTTTCACAATTCAAGAGGATGTTTTCTAACCTAGACGGCTCGACCTGAAGAGTATAATTCTACAAAGGTACCTACACCCTAATGGAACTCATTACGGTACATAAACCCACTTTATATTGGATTTACAAGGAGGTAGGTACAGGCATTGTAGGTCATAGGTCACCCACCGCAAGCTTTTTAGCGTACCCAGTTTATTATCTTTGTTTTCTTCTGAGTTGGAAAAACTTGATGGATTGTGCAGTTAAAGTAATACGGTTTTAATGCGCAAAAAGTTTGCTCCTAGTAAATTTTCCTGTACTTTTTTTGTTGATTAAGGGAAATTATAAAATAACTTCGTGAATGTTACCAGCGTTGACGTATGGCTTTCAAACGTGGTCGCTTACAATGTGCCTCATCAGAAGGCTTAAAGTCAGACAAGAGGCAATGGAAAGGACTATGCTCGGACATCCATTGCTTGATCGCATCAGGAATAAAGATATCCACAGGAGAACCAAGGTCACCGTCATAGCCCGAAGAATCACCAAACAGAAGTGGCAATGGACAGAGCACATTGCTCGTAGAACGAATGGTCAATGGCCCCGAAAGGTTTTGGAGTAGCGACCGTGCACAGGAAGGCCACCCACATGGTGAACCGATGACTTGGTGACAATCGGGGAAATGCGATGGATGCGAGACGCACTGGACCGTTCGTTGTGGCGACACTTGGGAGAAATCCATGTCCAGCAGTAGACGATTTTCGGTTGAAATGATAATGATGATCAAATAATTTCTCCTTCTCTCAGTGGAGTGAGAGGTAGTGTCAGACTTTTACTAACTAAAATCCAACAACAATTAGAGAAACACGGGTTCCTTCAGTTGTCCGCTGCTTTCTAGAACCGCAGTGAGCCTTTCAAACTATCCCGCTGTCAAAATTTTCCGATACCTACAAAATTATTTACAAAATATATTTGGGATCAACATTATTATAATTTCCATTAAGCTAAAAGCCTTATTTGGGCCACAGGAGTGAGCTGAATGTGACAGGTTGACTTGAAAGAGGCTTATGCCCAACTGTGGACATTTTTCGACTGAAATCCTTCTGTGTGGACATGCTTCTGATGTTCTATAAGCTTCATAGCTCCGTAGCTCTATTTATACTAATATTATAAAAAAAAAAGATTTGTACTTTAAAAACCAAAGTATGAATGAATGTAATGATAGCAAAGGAGGAGGCCGACCGCATCAGGAAACGGCGGTCTCGCCGCCGCCGCCGTGATTCCGATCCCGATTTCCGGCCACCGTAGGCGCGGGCTTGAGGACGGCGAGCAATGGGTAGCTCGCTGTCCGACCGTCCGGTAACTGTCCGGACCGAGCCCAAGTCGTCGACGGTGCGCACTGTGCCCGCGTGCCTTAAGAAGTTGTCAGCAACAGCAGGGGTAAAATATTTTGATTCGAAAAATTAATTATCCAGCCACCTACAACACCTATTCAAATTGGAATCAAGCCCATAGAAGATTACATTTAGTCAAAATTAGAAGTGATCTACATTATTAAGTCATACACTAATATTAGATACAATGGTATTTAGGACGATGTAAGACTGAACGGCCAAAGAACAAGCATCAGCTGATGTAATTCTGATACTAATGAGAGTTATCTATTAATACATGGTCTGCTTTATATATTTCTAGCTTTTGCCTGCGACTTGGCTTTTGACAATTGACTACTCTATTCTACTCTACCTTACCCCGCTCTACCCTACTCCATCCTACTTTTCTTTTCTATTCTACCCTATTCTACCCTACTCTACCCTACCCTTCTTACGCTACCTACTTACACTACCCCAATTATGTTTTTTTTCTTTTAACAGGGAAGGTTCCCTGAATGCTAGTGAACAAAAAAAAGGAATGATTAGAATTGGTCCACCCGTTCTTGAGTTATAGCGTGACCAAGAAAAATAGAAGTTTATTTTTTTACACATAGATTCTGAGAAGAAACATGAGAGTCGGTGAACTTTTCCTAATATACTTTCGTAGATTTTCAAGAATAAATTTTGAATTTATAACTAGACTAGCATTTTGCATGTGACTTCCTTCGCGAAAAAGTTTTCAGAAAAAAATGAGCATCCCTTAAAACCATAATTTTAAGCTTCTATTCCAAGAACTAGAAATCGTTCATAAAATATTTAAAACTCTCTAAATTATTCTATTGGGGATAGTTCTGAAAACAAATAGTAACAACCTTACCTAACCTAATCTAAACTGTCCTATTTTTAACTGTAAAATTTGGGTACAACAAAGAATATAATTTATAAAAACCTTTATGATTTACTCAGGCTATGATTTATGATAACTTTCAAGTAGCACACGGATCAAGAATTTATGTGCAAATAAATTTTTTTTATCCCTTAAAGGTTCAATTTCCAAAAAACCTTTTTTAGTACTTGCCTACGCTATAAAAGGAAGCCTTGTGTAAAATTTTATATTCCTAGTCCCAGTAGTATTGGCGTTGACATGTCAGTCGGTCAGTTTCCCATTTTATATACAGTTAGAACCTAGACCTAGAAGATATACTAACCTTGATTGCTCACTTAAATATCATCAGTAAAATCAGTGTTTGTTATTTACTGGAAAGCCTAATAAAAACTGGGTACCCCTTTTTTTTTTGGTGGGGAAAATCATCCAATCCCCGCTCTTGGGCGGAGCGGGAGATAGTGTCAGACTCTTACTGACTAAAAAACCCACCCCGATTCTTCAAGCCTTCATACCGGGGCTCGAGTTCCCTTTCGGATAACCCTGGCTCCAGTAGGCTTCGACCCGGCTAGGTGGGTACCCCTGCAATAAGACATAAAGTAAGATAGAACAACATCCACGAGAATTCAGAAACCAGTACCAGTGACAGTAAAGTTGGTCTGCGCGCATTGGGTGAGACAGAACATGGTCCACAT
The DNA here is from genome assembly GCA_910589285.2 of Mythimna ferrago. NCBI lineage: Eukaryota > Metazoa > Arthropoda > Insecta > Lepidoptera > Noctuidae > Mythimna > Mythimna ferrago. The sequence continues at coordinate 26,359,078 of OU342679.1, forward strand.
CAAAAGAATTGCAGATAGAACATAATTTGCACCCATAGTTACATCTCAATACTCAATACTTTATTGCATTCCATATGTACATAGGTATATATAGATGGTATAAAAATATAGTTAAGACCAATATGGACCCTGTCGGGCACAGCAAAGCTAGGAGAGAGGATGAAGGCTAATAAAATATATTTCACTTATCGTTGTCATCATTATTAATAAATTATGTGCCTATCTATTTAAATTAAATTTTGTATGCATATATTCCTTATTTTATCCTTTTTTTTACAGTAAGGTTTCATTATTACGTATTGACGTAGGTAACAATCGTTGCCTCGTGTCAAGCATTATGATAATGAAAACAAAAGAAACTAATCGAATAATTGACGAATGGAACAAAATATTGATGAGAAACATGGCAAAGCAGCCATTATTTTAAGCAAAGTTTTCTGAAAATGAAAATGGTTTTTATCATTTCCAATCTCAGTCTCATCATTACGGTTTTGCAATTTAATAGGTACTAATTTGAGTTGCATCAAAAGAGCAAAAATTTATCATAAATACATTCATCCTCCATACAGCTAGGGTATGGAATTCTCTGCTGAAGTCTGTGTTTCCTGATAGCTATAACTTTGGGTTTATAAGTCAAGAGTAAATAAGTTTGACAGGCCTGTTGGTCTAGTGGTTAGTGGCCCCGGCTGCTATGCGATGAGCATGACCATTTGTTCTGTGTCTGGGTGTAATTTATCTATAATGTGTATGTATTTAGAAATATATAAGTATGTTTATCAGTTGTCTAGTACCCATAAAACAAGCTCTGCTTAGCTTGGTGTTGTGGAATATATATATATTATAGTTACTTCTAGGCAAGCATGATCCACCGTCGATCAAATTATTGCTTACCATCAGGTGAGATAGTGGTCAAACTCGAGACTATCCTTAAAAAAAAAAAAAACTGTTATGGAGAATTGTTTAGCCCACAGCTCTAGCCTGAGTCAAAATGTCTATATGATAGTTTTTTTTCTTAGTAAACTAGTGCGCCTCACCATCAACGATTACATCACTGCTTACCATCAGGTGGGATTGCAGTCAAGCACTAGTTTATATCAGATAAAAAAAAAGAAACTACGACAATTTTATTTAGAAAGCACTGTATTCTTCTGGTCATCGACTGTAGCAGTAGTAAGAATCAAAATAATAATACAACTTCTAGTTATGCTACGGGGTTATTCAAAAGAGTTATTGTGGCTCTGGAAAAATTGTGTGATAAGCACGATAATTTGTTCTGTGTCTGGGTGTAATTCTTTTTACTTACTAACGATTTCGCCCGCCTGAAAGTAGGTTTTTCTGTATAAACTTTTATCCCCCGTTTCACTTCTCAAAGGATGAGTTTTGAGAAATCTTGTCTTAGTGCTCGCTTAAGTCATAAAAGGAAGCCATGCGCAAAATTTCACGTTCCTAGGCCCTGTAGTTTCGGTTGTGCGTCGATATGTCAGTAAGTCAGTTTCTCCTTTTATATATATATGATATGATATGAGGAGAAATATATATGTAATACTAGCTTTTGCCCGCGCGGCTTCGCTCCCGCTCCTCCCTACTCCACTCTACTAAACCCTACTCTACCCTACTCTACCCTACTCTACCCTACTCTACCCTACTCTACCCTACTCTGTCCTACTCTACCCTACTCTACTCTACTCTACCCTAATCTACCCTACTCTACCCTACTCTACCTTACTCTACCCTACTCTACCCTACTTTACCCTACTCTACCTTACTCTACCCTACTCTACCTTACTCTACCCTACTCTACACTACTCTACCCTACTATACCCTACTCTACCCTACCAAACTTCACATAAACCATCTACTAAATAGTCCGAACAAAGCCTAAACATTTGGTTTAGATAGGTGAGCCCGTTCTTGAGTTATAAAATTACAGCGAAAAGTGGCATTCATTTATAAATATATAGATATATATGTAATATATATTTCATAATTTATAGGTAATGTAGATGTATTTAGAAATATAAAAGTAATTTTAGCAATTGATAGTCACAGTATAAACTCTAATTAGTTTAGGACTAGGTTGCCTTGTGTGAAAGTTGTGGAATATTATTAGGTATATTAAATTATATCATACCCTTATTGCAAAAACCAACTATCTGCATTTTTGTATGTTATATATTTGATCAAATTTTTAGATTATTTACCTTTTGCCGAAGCTATCTTGGTAAATAAGTGTCATAGCTAATAACCAGTCTTACATGCACATTCGTCTTGATGAGACGAATAGATAGCTATTTAAACCTAACTACAGTAACAACTACAATAAAGTTTAAAATAAATAATTAACTTAATTTGGGTAAAAATGCAGATAGTTGGTTTTTGCAACAAAGGTACGATTTGTATCATCATCATCATTTCAGCTGATATACGTCCACTGTTGGACATAGGCCTCCCCCAAGCGTCGCCACAACGAACAAATAAAAAAAAACGATAAGAATTACATATAAAAAGTACAACTACTTAAATTACTAGAAAAGCAATATTGACAAAATAAAAGATAAGCAACCAACCATACCTAACCTACCTTTCAGCAAAAATCTGGTCTCAAGGGTAAAATGTCGCTTTACGTAAAACGGTGCGTTTTCCCCCGAGGTTCGATCGTAAATCATAGCGGTTTATGGTAAGGCACATGTTCGCCTGTACACTTTTAGGGTTTGTGTCTTGTATTACATATTTATAACGTTTTGGTAGAATGATGTCGTTGGATTATTATTTATATTTGTATTATATGAATTTGTGGCTATTTATGATAGGGTTATTGCACTTTTATACACCGTTAAATTTGAATCGTTTTAATCCCGTGGAGGGTCGATCCGGTACATGAAACACTATCGATTTGTAAAGATAAAATTAAAAAATACAGTACCTCTTTTTCAAAACTCGTATTAATTCACGCATGTACGAAATTAGTATCTTTAAGAAAACGTCAGCTGAGCGAGTTCAATGAGCTGTAGTTAATAGTCGGCGTTGCGTACAAAGTACCTACCACCTTTCCTTTACGTTCTAATCCTACAGCCTACAAAAAGTATCATTGGATTATAATGTATGCTTCCCCGATAGGTAAAAAAAATATCTATAAATAAAACAACTATAGACCGGATGCATTGAAACGGTTTAAAATACAGAGTGATGAATGTCATATACGCAGATTCGATCCAATGATAATGGCAATGTAACTCCAAAAGTATTCCCATTAGCCATTATATAGCAGTTATGTGAATCACTTTTAGATCCCAGAAACGATAGCTGGATGCAAATGTCCAGGCGATTAAGGGCTCAAGCTGATGATCGAGTACGTCTGGCTTGTGTCGACGATAATCTGCTATTTGTGGTTAAAATGGGAAATCCTTATCCTTACTAATATTCTAAAAGTGAAAGTGAGTCTGTTTGTTTGTTTGTTACGTTTTCACGCCTAAATGGCAAAACCGATTTTGATAAATTTTGGTACAGAGATAGTTGGGACCCCGGAGACGGACATAGGCTAATTTTTTTATAAAAAAAAGTGAGAAAAGGGGGAGAAAGAGGGAAGGTCTTTTATGTACGCGGGCGCAGCCGCGGGCAAAAGCTAGTAAGATAATATTTCTGTTTCATTGAGTGATGCATTGAGTAGTGATATGAAAGAAAAGGGTGTTAATGATAGCGTGACGGGTGACAAAAGAATAGAAGAAAAAGCGTGCTGCGCCGTCCTCAAGTAATATGGGACAAGGGCTGAAATGATGATGACGATACATAGAATCTACTATTATATAGACATCTAATATTATTGCTGTATTTACTACTAGTTTTTGCCCGCAACTTCGCCCGCGTATAGGTACCGGCACGAATCTTGAGCGCTCGGCGTCAGAGTGGGGATAGCTTTGCGCAATTCATATATTAGCAAGCCAATCGTCGTCGTTGTTAGATACATGCAGCAAGCGCAGGGAACGAATCACGAGTGATGTCTATGACACGATGACGCGGCGAGCCAATCACTGACATTTCCTGCCCCCGCGTCTCACGTCACACCACTATAGAGACCCGATATTTTACTTCTGCGCAACTTGAAGCCAGCGCTCAAGATCCTTGCCGGTTTCTATACAAAAAATAATAATACACAGCTTCGCCCGCGTCTATATAATATAAGGTCTATGTCACTCAGGAATAAAGCAGCTTTCTATATGTGAAAAAATTTTAGCAATCGGACCAATACTTAGTAATGTCTAGATGGATCTAGACATTACATAGACAGCAGATGAGTACATGCTTCCAAAGAGGAGCCACTCCGCATAACAGCATCACAGAAAAGATTTGTGGCTGATTGCAAATACAATTTACATCAAAAAAAGTTTACAAATTATAATGATTTGTAAATACGATGATAAATTTTATGCTAAAATCATAGCCGATGATTTATAAATATCAGCCATGATTTTTTGTTTTCATTTGCAGGCAAAATTTTCAGGGAAAGATTTTAAAATGAATCATTTTAAGAAAATTTCAAACTTAAAGTGCAGTGGTCACTTTATTTAAAACCGAATCAAATTATCGAATGTAGGTACTGGTTGGAACAATATAATATTATTTTAGTTAAATCTTTAATCTACGATATCCTCGTAGCAATTCCCAAACAACTCACTTTTTCACAATTCAAGAGGATGTTTTCTAACCTAGACGGCTCGACCTGAAGAGTATAATTCTACAAAGGTACCTACACCCTAATGGAACTCATTACGGTACATAAACCCACTTTATATTGGATTTACAAGGAGGTAGGTACAGGCATTGTAGGTCATAGGTCACCCACCGCAAGCTTTTTAGCGTACCCAGTTTATTATCTTTGTTTTCTTCTGAGTTGGAAAAACTTGATGGATTGTGCAGTTAAAGTAATACGGTTTTAATGCGCAAAAAGTTTGCTCCTAGTAAATTTTCCTGTACTTTTTTTGTTGATTAAGGGAAATTATAAAATAACTTCGTGAATGTTACCAGCGTTGACGTATGGCTTTCAAACGTGGTCGCTTACAATGTGCCTCATCAGAAGGCTTAAAGTCAGACAAGAGGCAATGGAAAGGACTATGCTCGGACATCCATTGCTTGATCGCATCAGGAATAAAGATATCCACAGGAGAACCAAGGTCACCGTCATAGCCCGAAGAATCACCAAACAGAAGTGGCAATGGACAGAGCACATTGCTCGTAGAACGAATGGTCAATGGCCCCGAAAGGTTTTGGAGTAGCGACCGTGCACAGGAAGGCCACCCACATGGTGAACCGATGACTTGGTGACAATCGGGGAAATGCGATGGATGCGAGACGCACTGGACCGTTCGTTGTGGCGACACTTGGGAGAAATCCATGTCCAGCAGTAGACGATTTTCGGTTGAAATGATAATGATGATCAAATAATTTCTCCTTCTCTCAGTGGAGTGAGAGGTAGTGTCAGACTTTTACTAACTAAAATCCAACAACAATTAGAGAAACACGGGTTCCTTCAGTTGTCCGCTGCTTTCTAGAACCGCAGTGAGCCTTTCAAACTATCCCGCTGTCAAAATTTTCCGATACCTACAAAATTATTTACAAAATATATTTGGGATCAACATTATTATAATTTCCATTAAGCTAAAAGCCTTATTTGGGCCACAGGAGTGAGCTGAATGTGACAGGTTGACTTGAAAGAGGCTTATGCCCAACTGTGGACATTTTTCGACTGAAATCCTTCTGTGTGGACATGCTTCTGATGTTCTATAAGCTTCATAGCTCCGTAGCTCTATTTATACTAATATTATAAAAAAAAAAGATTTGTACTTTAAAAACCAAAGTATGAATGAATGTAATGATAGCAAAGGAGGAGGCCGACCGCATCAGGAAACGGCGGTCTCGCCGCCGCCGCCGTGATTCCGATCCCGATTTCCGGCCACCGTAGGCGCGGGCTTGAGGACGGCGAGCAATGGGTAGCTCGCTGTCCGACCGTCCGGTAACTGTCCGGACCGAGCCCAAGTCGTCGACGGTGCGCACTGTGCCCGCGTGCCTTAAGAAGTTGTCAGCAACAGCAGGGGTAAAATATTTTGATTCGAAAAATTAATTATCCAGCCACCTACAACACCTATTCAAATTGGAATCAAGCCCATAGAAGATTACATTTAGTCAAAATTAGAAGTGATCTACATTATTAAGTCATACACTAATATTAGATACAATGGTATTTAGGACGATGTAAGACTGAACGGCCAAAGAACAAGCATCAGCTGATGTAATTCTGATACTAATGAGAGTTATCTATTAATACATGGTCTGCTTTATATATTTCTAGCTTTTGCCTGCGACTTGGCTTTTGACAATTGACTACTCTATTCTACTCTACCTTACCCCGCTCTACCCTACTCCATCCTACTTTTCTTTTCTATTCTACCCTATTCTACCCTACTCTACCCTACCCTTCTTACGCTACCTACTTACACTACCCCAATTATGTTTTTTTTCTTTTAACAGGGAAGGTTCCCTGAATGCTAGTGAACAAAAAAAAGGAATGATTAGAATTGGTCCACCCGTTCTTGAGTTATAGCGTGACCAAGAAAAATAGAAGTTTATTTTTTTACACATAGATTCTGAGAAGAAACATGAGAGTCGGTGAACTTTTCCTAATATACTTTCGTAGATTTTCAAGAATAAATTTTGAATTTATAACTAGACTAGCATTTTGCATGTGACTTCCTTCGCGAAAAAGTTTTCAGAAAAAAATGAGCATCCCTTAAAACCATAATTTTAAGCTTCTATTCCAAGAACTAGAAATCGTTCATAAAATATTTAAAACTCTCTAAATTATTCTATTGGGGATAGTTCTGAAAACAAATAGTAACAACCTTACCTAACCTAATCTAAACTGTCCTATTTTTAACTGTAAAATTTGGGTACAACAAAGAATATAATTTATAAAAACCTTTATGATTTACTCAGGCTATGATTTATGATAACTTTCAAGTAGCACACGGATCAAGAATTTATGTGCAAATAAATTTTTTTTATCCCTTAAAGGTTCAATTTCCAAAAAACCTTTTTTAGTACTTGCCTACGCTATAAAAGGAAGCCTTGTGTAAAATTTTATATTCCTAGTCCCAGTAGTATTGGCGTTGACATGTCAGTCGGTCAGTTTCCCATTTTATATACAGTTAGAACCTAGACCTAGAAGATATACTAACCTTGATTGCTCACTTAAATATCATCAGTAAAATCAGTGTTTGTTATTTACTGGAAAGCCTAATAAAAACTGGGTACCCCTTTTTTTTTTGGTGGGGAAAATCATCCAATCCCCGCTCTTGGGCGGAGCGGGAGATAGTGTCAGACTCTTACTGACTAAAAAACCCACCCCGATTCTTCAAGCCTTCATACCGGGGCTCGAGTTCCCTTTCGGATAACCCTGGCTCCAGTAGGCTTCGACCCGGCTAGGTGGGTACCCCTGCAATAAGACATAAAGTAAGATAGAACAACATCCACGAGAATTCAGAAACCAGTACCAGTGACAGTAAAGTTGGTCTGCGCGCATTGGGTGAGACAGAACATGGTCCACATCAAAAGAATTGCAGATAGAACATAATTTGCACCCATAGTTACATCTCAATACTCAATACTTTATTGCATTCCATATGTACATAGGTATATATAGATGGTATAAAAATATAGTTAAGACCAATATGGACCCTGTCGGGCACAGCAAAGCTAGGAGAGAGGATGAAGGCTAATAAAATATATTTCACTTATCGTTGTCATCATTATTAATAAATTATGTGCCTATCTATTTAAATTAAATTTTGTATGCATATATTATGTATTATATTTTATATATTATATATATATTATGTAGGGTAGTCAGATAGGAAACACCGGCCTCATCTAGCATAAACTAAAGAAAAAAAAAATTGACGTGTAAAAGTGTTTTTTAAACCTATTTACATAATAAATATCATTTATCATTTATATTATTATGTCTAAGTATTGGTATATTTTATTTATTCTTTTATTTTCAGCGCGTAGCAAGAGTGAGACAAGTCATTGGATGATTTCCTAACATAATAAAAATCCCATAGTTGACCACCCATAAATTGTTTGATGTACTCTCACCCTTGGCTATATGAATATCGTTTCTATAACCTGCTTTGAATAGCACAAAGATTAGAATTTGCTAATTCAAAAGTTGAATACAGGAACATTCTAGATATTGTCTAAAGTTGAGGTGGAACTATCTACAATATACTCCATTCCAAATGACATTAGATATTTAAATAAAACTTTTTAACTGCCCGTTTAATCGATTTTGACTTTTATTACATCAGTGGTATGATAAATGCTAGCTGCAGTAAATAGTTGGTATTCTAATCAACTTTTTAGGGTTTCGTACCTCAAAAGGAAAAAAGAATCACTTTGTTGGCCGTCCGTCCGTCTGTCTGTCTATTTGTCTGTCAAAACCCTTTATTTTAAGAACGCGTAGAGGTATCGAGTTGAAATTAAAAATATATACTCAAGTTTACGGTCCCTTCATGCTGGAAAAATTTAAAAAAAAACTTCTAAGTTAACGAATAAAAAAGATACACTTAGTATTGTAACGATACATTTTTTTTTGGGTGGGAAATTTAGCTAATGATATTCCTCGTTCTTGGGCGGAGCGGGAGGGTATGTCAGACTTTTACTAACTAAAAACCCATTCCTGTTTCCTTCGTTGCCTTCTAAACCAAAGCCGAGTCTTCCTTTTAGAAGTAGACTTTTGGACCGAGTAAGCTTCGACCCTGCTGGGTACGATTTGTCAGACTTTTACTGACTAAAAACGCACTCCTGTTTCTGCTTTGCCATTATTCCAGGGCCTGTTTCGAAAGACAGCTCGAGCCCCGGTATGAAGGCTAGATGGAATGGGGTGGGTCTTTTAGTCAGTAAGAGTCTGACACTATCTCCCACTCCGCCCAAGAGCAGGGGTTGTCATTGGATGATTTTTTCCACCATCAAAAAAGGACCTCGGAGATCTCTTTCGCATTACCCATGGCCCCAGTAGGCTTCGACCCTGCTGGGCCGCTACGGTATTGTAACATCACATGAAAGTTAGTCAGAAGTAGTTACCAACAAAATACACAACATATTCTGAAAACGTCATGATGATCAACGAAAGACAGGTCATCATGTTCGATCGCATGTAAATAAAAATATTTTTCATTCAGAATAAAAACAATAATAAATTCTGTACATATCAAACAATGTAATAATGGGTTAAACTCCGATTTTTACTGTAACTGCAGTTCGTATGCATAACATATTCCGATTTGCAGTTTGATTTATTCAATTACGTTGACCGCGTAGTAAAATACATAATTACATGAAACACATTGAAAACACTGAAAAAATAGTAAACGTATTCAACTCTATAAAGTAAATAAATGTGTAATTAACAATATTGTAAAGCGATTACATAAAAATGTATGAGACAAAAACACAGCTAGATTTTTTGAAAAAGTTTTAAATAACATTCTCATAATAAACTGTAACATTATTTCACTAAAGTATAAAATAATTCAATAAAACTTTTCCTTGCGTATAAGGAGAAAAGTCGTAAATTGTTTTCAGAATTTACAGCTGACAAGCAGCATTATTTACAACGAACGCTTTCAAAGTAATTGGAGTAGATTAATAAGAAAAATAAAAACTGTACCAACGCTTACTGTTGCAGAAAATGTAAAATTCTTATTAACATTTTAATGTAAACTTATTAGTCTTACAAAATTTAATTAGACACTGACTTATAATCGCATTTCTCTATTTTTTTTTCAGCACGAAATTAAACTATTTTCATTTGAAAAAAAAAAAAAACTGGAAGTTACCTTCTATTTTCAAAGAAAGCATTAAAAAACATTTGAAAAAGGAACTCACCACGATATTACGAACGCAACAGCGGTTGGCACGAACTCTCGTCAAACTATAGCGAAGTTAAACTCAGTCCGTGCGTTTGGGTTGGCTCTTTACACAGCACTGCGGCGTATCGACCGATCCAACATATAAAATAAGCGCATAGCACGCGATGTAAGAGACATAAGTAGTAACCAGTAGTCCCTAAGATAGTGTACCGTCCTACTTCACTTGCGCTTTCATTGTTACCTGGGCTAATTAAATATATTTGTGACTTAACAATGACTAAGAATATATTTCGTGTATCGCTAGACAGTTTGATCGAATTTCAGAGGCCTTTTGTTCTGAAGCCGTACTTATTTCGCTCTTTCAAGTTTTTTTCAATAGCATTCATTACGTAAGTTGTTAAATCGTTGGGAAGTAAGCAGGTTTCTATCCCACATACCTACACTTGTCCTGGGCGCCTGGTAGATGAAGATTTCGAACGATCAATTTTGAGAAATGCTTGCTCTGACTGGACAGGTCCACTCAAATCTGTGTGGTTCTTTCCTCAATCCATTTCGTACACCAGTTCTGTATGGTTCTCATATGATTTGACCATTATAATTTTGTTTACTGTATGGATTTTAAAAGAGACTTTGACCTCTGAGTTTATTGCAGTGTTGCTTCTCAGGGTAGCCAGCTAGGAAACGCCGGCCTCATCTAGTTTAAATTCACGATAAAAATTACGAGAAGTGTTTTTTAAAAACGTATTTACAAAATAATTGTCATTTATCATTTGATTTAATTCAAGGATTCTATCAAACACAATCTATGTAAACAAAGTCACACCTTTTTCAAGTAGGAGTATAGAAAATCTGCTACTATCCTTAAATTAATCGTTTTCCTTCGTCTACGATTATAAACGTGCGACGGTTCTTTTTGTAGGTGAGAAAATCATCCAATGACATTTCCCGCTCTTGAGCGGAGCGGGGGGTTGTCAGACTTTTACTGACTACAAAACCCACTCTCGTTCTTTTGTTGCCTTTCATACCAGGGCCGAGTATTCCTTTCAAAAGCAGACCCTTGGACCCAGTAGGTTTCGACTCTGCTTTACCCCTACGGTTTGTTGACATCTCCTTGAGGCGCGCGTGGAACACCAAACACCGTCGACGATTTTGGCTCGGTCCGGACGATTATCAGACGGCCGGATGGTGAGCTACGCATTGTTTGCCATCCACAAGCCCGCACCTACGGACGTACGACAGTTGCAAGAACTATTCACCTAGCCGTTCTGAAGACATTCACCAACAACAAGTTGGTCACAAAACACTTCTATAACAGAGTTGTCATAACAAAATCAATAATTTCCTGTCTAAGGCTTTGTCTCCCTCTGTTTTTTTGTGTGGAATAACGTCACTTATACATCATCATTTCTGCCGAAAGACGTCCACTGGACATAGGCCTCCCCCAAGCGTCGCCACCATGTACGGACCTGTGCGTCTTGCATTCATCGGATTTTTATATCTGTTATAAACTAGTACTTGACTGCGATCCCGCCTGATGGTAAGCAGTGATGCAATCGTTGATGGTGAGGCGCACTAGTTTATTAAGAGCCTATTCACTCTAGCCTTGAAGACACCCAAATTATAATCAGACGGAAAGACCGCAGCTGGCAAACTGTTCCAGTCCTTCGAAGTTCGCGGTATAAATGATGGCGAAACGCTTAGTCCGGACCGTAGATGTTTCAACAACGTAAGGGTGGATACTCGCCGTGCGTCGGTTTGTCCGATGGTAGAAATGAGATGGCGGAATCAAGTCATGCAATTCTTGCGCACACTCACCAAAATGCAATCTGTAAAACACCGAAAGGCTGGCTACCCTACGCCTGTGCTCAAGGCTTTGAAGATTGGACTTAACCAAATCTGGATCACCAATCAGCCTCTTCGCACGCCTTTCCACCGAGTCCAAAGCTGCCAGGTGGCACTTTGCAGCACCAGCCCATATGTGGCTGCAGTACTCCACACACGATCGGACCTGTGCTTTGTATAACATTAAAATCTGTCTCGGTGTGAAGTACCGCCGGACTTTTGCGAGAACGCCTAGTTTCCTAGCAGCTACTTTGGCTTTGGACTCAATGAACCGCCCAAAATTGAGGTCGGAGGAAATTTCGACACCCAAGAGCTGAAGGCGGTCGGTACAATCCAATGATACATTCTGAAAAGTAGGAGCCGAGGTGAACGGGCTCCTTTTGGCGGTGAACAGACACGCCTGTGTTTTGGCGGCGTTGAATCCCACCAGATTGGTTTCGCCCCACTTGGAGACTGCCTGAAGCGAGATATTCGTACGCTCTACCATAGCCTCTCGTTCGGACCGGATTTGCTCTTTACTAGCCCGAGCACCTGGCAGGTATCTCTCTACAACTGTGCTATCATCTGCATACCCATAGATACCGGGCATCAGCAGATCATTAATATGCAGCAGGAAAAGAGTTGCAGAGAGCACTGACCCCTGAGGAACTCCGGCATTAATCGTCATGGGCTCTGATGAGCATCCATCGACAACAACTCGAAGAGACCGTTCTCTCAGGAAGTCTTTTACCCAGTTAATCAGACCAGGAGAAATGCCGTATGCTGGAAGCTTACTCAAGAGGCTAGCAAGCCATACCCTGTCGAAGGCCTTCGAGACGTCTAAGGAGACAGCAATTGCTTCCCCGTTCTTCTCGAGGATTCCCGCAACCCTTACCAGGTTATTCGTCCACCTTGTAGGAGGCCTTCTAACGTTGCGACCCCAACGGCCATCTGTAGTGCGAGCAATGTGCCTTGCCCATTCAGATTCAGATTCAGATTTATTTATTTGCATAAACATGTGTAGATAATATACATGGCGATTGTCACTTGAGTATGGCGAATAACGATTCTTTGAGCTATGTCGGTAACCTTGGTTCTCCTACGGATATCTTCATTTCTGATTGACATAACATTGCAAAATTATTATTAAATGGAGCTGATCTGATGATGGAACCGCTAAGTGTCCATAGGAACTCGGTAGTTAAACGACACAACCCCATCGAGTATGGACTCGTTTGATCCGTCTTGACAAGTACTTTGGTGCTAGATAGTTACTAGGGTCTGATGATGTGCTGGAAGATGGCCATAAGAACTCAGTAGTATGCGCAATAGGATAACCATATCGTGTTTGAGATTTTTCAAATGGTCTTGAAGAGTATTAATTATATAGGTATAGACCGCTATAAGGACCGTGTCTTACTGGGGTGCTATTGCGGCGTAGCCAGTTCAAAACGTCAATAAAAAGTATGGATTGGCTGCGTGGTCAACAGTTGCCAGGTGAGGTACACACCATAGAGCTGCATGCATTTCTTTGGTTGCGAGAACTGGCTGCGCCACCATGACGTCCCGGTGAGGCAAGGGCCTAAAGTTTGCTTTCGAAACATAATTCTCATTGAAAATTTGTTTATTTATTTATTAAAACTTCATCCAACACAAAAGTACAAAGACGGAATGCCTCAGGCATTCTCTACCAGACAGTTGTCAGTCGTTTTGTTATAACTTTGAACGCGTGGAACGTCGATGACGTCGACGTCGATAAACTTGGTGCTTACAGGGTGGCCGGACATTACCGGAGCTTCGAGCGTGATCAAATCAGAAATAAAGATATCCACAGGAGAACTAAGATTGACTATGACCTAAGTGGCAATGGGCAGAGCATATTGCTCGCAGAACAGTTGTCTGTTGGGGACGAAAGGTTCTGGAATGGCGACCGCGGACCGAAAGACTCAGCGTTGGAATGCATGGACGTCTATTGGCTGAAATGATGATGATGAATTCTAAGTCAAACCGAAATTTATATAGTTCAAAAATACCCATTTAATAACGTCATTTTCATGGGTAAAGATCCAATACATAGCATGGCATAGCCTTATAATATTTCGGCTTCTGAGACTCTGGCTTCCTCTTTAGAAGAAGGATAGGGCCAAAATCCACCAATTGAGTCCAGTTGTGTTTAGTGGAAGTCACATGTCTTCGAATTTTTGATTATAACATGAAAACATGTTTTCTCACGATGTTTTTCTTTACCGTTTTGAGAGCAGCGGTGATGAAATAACTTACATTAAGTAAAACACCTGCCCAGGCTTGAATTCATGAAATAAACCAGAGAATAAAAATTGAATGCTTGTATAATTTATTATTATTAATGCGAGAAAAGGGCTTTGTCCTCCAATGGAATACTTATAACAGACTGTAAAGAAAAAAAATGTTACTATAAGAGCAATGCAAACCACGTTTATAAATGTTAAAATGCCAATATTTTAGCATAAAAAACAGAATTTACACTGTTATTCTGGAATTACTTTGTTTTTTTAGTAAACAATATTAATTAGTTGCATTTAATTACAATAAATAAGAATAATTGTGACCAAGCGTTTGGATGTGCTCCCAATGCATAGCCAAATCTACTATTCTGATGTATCCTTAAGGACTTCCCGTCCGAATATAGTTTGGGTGTCTTCAAGGCTAGAGTGAATAGGCTCTTAATAAACTAGTGCGCCTCACCATCAACGATTGCATCACTGCTTACCATCAGGTGGGATCTATCTACTAGCCTGTACCACCGATGTGGTACTTAGGTGCTCTAGTAGTTCAACTGTGGTATACATGTAAACAAGGTAAGTTGGCTGCCATAATAATAATTATTAATTTTGTTTTAGGGCAGTACATGGTCATCATTCATCATTTCAGCCGATACACGTCCACTGTTGGACATAGGCCTCCCCCAAGCGTCGCCACATCGAACATTCCTGTGCGTTCCGCATCCATCGGTTTCCCGCTACCTTCACCAGGTCATCGGTCCACCTTGTAGGAGGAACATTTCGGCCCCAACGGCCATCTGTTCTGCGAGCAATGTGCCCTGCCCATTGCCACTTAAGTTTGGCAATTCTTTGTACTATGTCGGCAACCTTAGTTTTCCTGCGGATATCTTCATTTTGTACATGGTAGTCTTAATTTAATTTTTACCCGACTACGGGAAAGCCAAAGGAGGGTTATAATTTTGACAGGCTATACACCGCTAAATTTTGATAATTTAAAATTCGAAATCGATAGTGTTTCATGTGCCAGATCGACCCTCCACGGAATCAAAACGATTAAAATTTAACGGTAGATATGTTTGTATGTTTGCCGTTTGTGAGTATGTTCATCTGTTCCCTTTTAGCTCGTAATCTACTTATCAGAACTCGACATATGAGGTATCGTTAGAACCGTCTTAATTGTCCGCTGAACACAGTCTACGTGATGTGTCACAAAACTCGATATTGCGTCCTCTAGCGGACACAAAGTAATTTGTTAAAAATAAAAATTTAGATAAATACCGTGTGCTGTATTTGGTATCATTTAAGAGGGCATCGCTCGTATATTTCTACAATATTGCTCTTTAAAGTGACGCCCTCTAGCGGACAAAAAGTCATATGTTAAAAAAATGTTAAGATAAATAGGTACACCATGTTTACTATCATTTGTAAGGGCTCTCTACTGGCACTTATAAAAAAATATCATCAAAATTCAATGTGACGCCCTCCAGTGGACAAAAAGTTTTGTGTTAAAAAAAATAAGATAAATACGTGTTTAGTATCATTTGAATGGGCTTCACTTTTATATACCAAAAACATCGCCAATATTCAATATGGCTCCTTCAAGCAGATAAAATATCGTGCGCAAATAGAAATACTCATAATAATTCTTAATTTGACAATTTGGCTTTTTCAAGTAAATAGTATAGAAGCACAATTACGAGTAAATCATTGTGCTATGGATGCAAAACGATTTAACACGAACATTTTATAAATTAAAAAATTAAATCGAAAACTAAAACCCGACTACGACAAAAAAAACGACGCTGAAAAGTATGAAAAAGTTTTTCAAGATGCTGAAATAAACATGATCAGAACAAAAAGAAAAGCCGGAGTCTCACGTTATTAAATTTTTTCGGTTGGTATTTACCTGAAACGTACGCATTAGCTAGTTGTTTAAGGATCGAGTCATTCGCTGATTGGATCATGTTTATGTTAAAATCATAAACGGAACCATATATCCAGTTAGGCTTTAGAATAAATTTTGTATATTAGCAAATTATTAGATATTATATTATTGTCCAGGATAAATGACATTTATGTTGCAAATAGTTAAAAAAAAAAAACTTTTATACGTAAATTTGTTTTTCGTCAGTTTAAACTAGATGAGGCCGGTGTTTCCTAGCTGACTACCCTGAGCAGAAACTAGTGGACTATGATTTGCACACTGAGTGAAGTTTGAGTCCATTGAAGCATTTCGGACCAACGTATCAATATCAAGAGAGCTCAAAATCTACTCGCGGTTGTCGTCCGAGTGTTTACACAAGATTCTACAATACTTTGGTCGCATTGCAAGGAATGCTGGTGGCAAACTCGAAGGGCTCATCGTGATCGATAAAGTGGATGGGAAAAGGTCTCGTGGACGCAGCCCAATACGTTGGTCTGACCAGATCTGCACCGCTCTTGACTCTACGCTATACTCTGCCCTTCACACCGCCAGAGACAGAAACTGATGAAGAAATACCGTTCGTATGAAAGTGATGAAGCAAGGAGATCATAACTCTCAGCATTGAGGAGTACGATCCAAGAAGGAGGAAGTTTAAGAAAAAGTCGGGTAATTTTTTGTATATTTTCGTCCTCTTCCTTGGAGCCCCTGTGTGGATGCTATACCTACTCCTGAACCCACACAGCTGCTTTCTGTTTTCTTTTATTATACATCGTCAATTATTATTAAAACCAATCTCGCTACTCCTCCGGCTTTCAAAGCTAAGTCGTATAAAAGTTTATTAATTTCTAAGACCGTCCGTGGCTTTGCACAGTGAAACTTCATATTCTGCTTATTATAAAACATGGGAGGTGCTACTATAAAATGCAGTTATCGTTTTTATTATAGAGTAACTTACAGTAGCTCCATGTAAATAAAGGCAGACAAACCTCTCGTCACGGTGTCTTTGACATCGACGTACAAACGAATACCTTGGATCCAGTATATGACTCTGGACCCCCAATAGTGGAATTTTTCGTCGACTTTTTGTTTTTTTTTTTTGTTTTAAATCTGTACTTTTTAAATATAAACTGTATAAAATTGTTATTTTCCTATAGTTTTGGTTGTGCGATGATATGTCAGTCAGTTTCTCCTTTTATCCTATATCTAGATAGATAAGTATTTGTTATTAAAATTTAACTTTTCTCTTTTGATTCTTCTCTGCTTGGTAACTAAAAATCTCCTAGCGGTTTTCGTCCGAGTCTTTTTGCAAGATTCTGTAATACTTCGGTTACATTGCAAAGAAAGATGGTGGAAACATCGACAATCTCATTGTGACCCGTAAAGTATATGAAAAAAGGCTTCACTGGTGCAGCCCAATGCGTTCGCTGACCAAATTCGCACTGCTCTTGACTCCATAGAATACTAGGCCCTTCACACGGCCAGAGACATGAATAGATAGAGGAACATCACAAAACGAAAGTGATGAAGAAAGGTCGTGACGACCCTCAGCATTGAGGAATACGACGCAAGGATAGCTCCCGATAACCAAGAGTAGGCATAGTAGTAAAGATAAAAATAATGATTAGCATTACATAACAAAATAATGATCAAGCTGTCTTACAATTAAATCATGGACTTTACAAATCTTCATCATATAAGATCATCACAAGACCCAACCATTTTTATTTTCTGAAACAATTAGATTTCTGTAATAAAGTGATACTTGACATTTCCATCAACGCTAGTAATGATAACAGAAATCACCGAAATATTTGATGAGTTTAATAATGCCAAGCTATTCTATTATTCACTTCGATTGACATGGTGACGTCGGGAAGTAATTTGCTTCATTCAATTATAGCCTAAATCTGTCATAGGTAGATTCCTATACAACGACTGATGACTACATAAATTATTTAATTTTCCTTTCTGTCTAAAAGACCCACCCCGTTCCTTCTAGCCTTCATACCGGGGCTCGAGCTCCCTTTCGGATAACCCTGGCCCCAGTAGGCTTCGACCCGGCTGGTTCCCTGTTGTTGCTGACAACTCCTTGAGGCGCGCGGGAACAGTGCGCGCCGTTGACGACTTGGGCTTGGTCCGGACAGTTACCGGACGGCCGGACAGCGAGCTACCCGTTGCTCACTGTCCGCAAGCCCGCGCCTACGGTGGCCGGAAATCGGGATCAGAATCCCGGCGGTGGCGGCGAGGACGCCGTTGCCTGATGCGTTCGGCCTCCTCCTTTGCGAGCATTACTGCTTCGCAGAAGTCGGCGACCGCCTGCCACTCCTCCTCGCTCCGGACCATGGCCTCAACCAATGCCCGGCGCGAGAGGTCTCCGCCGTCGATCGCCCCCACGAGGGCACGGCGATGCTCCACCCAAGCAGGGCACACCTCGACTGTGTGCTCCAACGTGTCCGCCGGGCATTCCGCACAGTGGCGACACCCGGGCGTCACTTCCGCACGAATCCGGTGCAGGAACCTCCCGAACGAACCATGTCCGGTGAGGACCTGCGTCATACGGAAGGTAAGGACGCCGTGAGGTCTTTCCAGCCACGCCTCAAAGAGGGGACTTACTGCCATGGATGTGGCGTACCCAAAGCTCGATCCACCTCCCCTATACTGCGTATGCTAACGATACTCAACGCGCTCGTGGAGACCAACCCTGGATTGGATTTGTTTGCTGATAAATTGAAGACGATATTATTAGAAAGTTTGCGATTCTGTGAGAAGACAGATTGAAAGGTTTTAACATAATTTAGTCTTAATGGCTATTTTGCTGTACTAAATTATTAAATAAATTTATTAGTGATATTTATTATTAATTTTGCAAATAATTCGTTACTCTACATAAACAAACAAACTTAAACTAGACTAAAACTTAAATAAATACCTAACGTACATTTCGACGCCTGAGTGCACTTTGTGTTTTTGTATTTTATTTATGTACGTTAGGTATTTATGTAGGTTTTAGTATAAATTGTTTAAATAAATAAATAAATCTTCCCCTAAGTTTTTGTTCTCTGAAAAAAAGTAATGGTTGCGTCGATGTCGATTTGATATTGCCGCGTACGGATTAGTACAAACATTGGCCGTATAAAATTTCCACATACCACATTTTTGGTTGGTGCATTTTCTTACCAACTCAAGTTGCTTTATTGCTTATCCTTTAGCAACTCGATATACGATCTATCAAATATTGCAGTGTCACGCATCTAACTAGTTAACCATTATGCAAAAATACAGTCAATTAAAACCTTACTGTAGTTGGATGATTACAATAAAGTTTTAATTGACTTTGCGCAACCTGGTAAGTGACAACAATTAATTCGATGGAAGATATTAAAACAATGTTTTGCTTTGTTCTTTTTTCGTTGCTTGAACTAGAACTCTTTTTCATCGAGCTTTTGTGTCGTTGGGTTTTTCTTGTCGTTCCGGTTTCCCTATTGATCCTAGTTTCAAGAGTTGCTGTGGTTGGGAATAGGGTGGTAAGCTTCACCACTAGGATAGATGTTACATTTACGCTTTGCACGTCAATTTCATGCTGTATGTTTCTATAATTATAATTTATTATATTCCCTAGTGGAGACCTCATAAAAAACACGGGGCAAAAATTTATAAAAAAACTACTGAGGTGTCAAGGGACACCCGGATGGAACGAAGTTCCGTTCTGGCTTGCTTTCTATAAGAGAGAGAGAGAGAGAGACAGACAGAGAAACATGCGCACGCCGCACGGCTTACAATAGCTTACTATAGCAAAAAGTATCGTTACAACTTTTCGTGAGAATTTTTTCCGTCTAGCCAATACAAGATAACTAAAAAATACTATCCTATTTTATGTAAATTTTGACAGCACTATCGGCTTCAACAACCTCAAAAACCATGAAAAAGACACCCATATCGAAAAAGTTGAAAATTTATTGCAGCCGCCATCTTAGATTTACATTTTGACAGTACAATCAGTTTCAACACCCTCGAAAACCACGAAAACGACACCCATGACGAAAAAGTTGATGATTTCTTGCAGCCGCCATCTTGGATTTACATTTTGACAATACTATCGGTTTCAACACCCTTGAAAACCATGAAAACGACACCCATGACGAAAAATTTAATATTTTTTTGCAGCCGCCATCTTGGATTTATATTTTGACAGTACTATCGGTTTCAACACCCTCGAAAACTATGAAAACGACACCCATGACGGAAAAATTAATAATTTCTTGCAGCCGCCATCTTGGATTTACATTTTGACAGTACTATCGGTTTCAACACCCTTGAAAACCATGAAAATGACACCCATGACGAAAAATTTGATAATTTCTTGCAGCCGCCATCTTGGATTTATATTTTGACAGTACTATCGGTTTCAACACCCTCGAAAACCATGAAAACGACACCCATGACGAAAAATTTGATAATTTCTTGCAGCTGCCATCTTGGATTTATATTTTGACAGTACCATCGGTTTCAACACCCTCGAAGACCATGAAAACGACACCCATGACGGAAAATTTGATAATTTCTTGCAGCCGCCATCTTGGATTTATATTTTGACAGTACCATCGGTTTCAACACCCCCGAAAACCATGAAAACGACACCCATGACGAAAAAGTTGATAATTTCTTGCAGCCGCCATCTTGGATTTATATTTTGACAGTAAAAGTGTCGGTACAATTTTTCGTGAGAATTTTTTCCGTCTAGCCCCCTTTCACAACGCGCGATAAGGAACTTCGTTCCAATAAGACAAGTATACAATGGGCGGTCGTTTAGCATAGTAATTTCTTACAGGCAACCTTTGGACGGAATGAAAGATTTAGGACTATAAATGTTAGTAGAGAAGGCTGGGATGCTTTTGCAGTTACAAAAACGTCACGGGGACCTAGAGAAGACGAAGAAGATTAGGTTCTAAAACGAAAAAAAGTCGATTAGAAGTTTCTGTTTTAGTGGGGGGAGAGCGTGAAAGAATTTTCAAAAATGTTAAAAAAAAAACGTCACCTCGAAATACTCTGGTGCGATTGATTCTTTTTTAACCGACTTCGAAAAGGAGGAGGTTCTATGTTCGGCTAAATGTATGTTTTTTTTTTTAATTTTATTTTGAAATCCTATCAGGATTATGAAAAACCTATAATCTGACGGTTTTCATGGGGCGATGTAGCTGAAACTATCGATAAATGTAAAATTTTCAATTTTCCTGACAAAATTATCTCAGCAAACTGTAAAACTAACTTTATGACTCACCCATTTACTTATGCTACGCTCAAATTGTCAGGTTATTGATATATACACTTTTCTGCATGTACTTAACTTACCTTGTCTTAATCTGGCATTCTCGAGTTCTTCCGAGGATCAATTTTTTTATATCCTAGTCTGACGGGCTGCCCTCAATGCACCTCTATATTAAGGGTTCATATGTAGTAGGGATATATTACAGGGTACAAGGTTTCTCGCCATATCGCCAAAGCACAGGTCCGTTCGTGTGTGGAGTACTGCAGTCACATATGGGCTGGTGCTGCAAAATGCCACCTGGCAGCTTTGGACTCGGTGGAAAGGCGTGCAAAGAGGCTAATTGGTGATCCAAATTTGGTTAAGTCCAACCTTCAAAGCCTTGAGCATAGGCGTAGGGTAGCCAGCCTTTCGGTGTTTTACAGGATGCATTTTGGAGAGTGTGCGCAGGAATTGCATGACTTGATTCTGCCATCGGACAACCCGACGTACGGCGAATATTCACCCTTACGTTGTTGAAACCTCTACGGTCCGGACTAAGCGTTTCGCCTCGTCGTTTATACCGCGTACGTCGAAGGACTGGAACAGTCTGCCTGCTGGGGTCTTCCCGTCCGATTATAATTTGGGTGTCTTCAAGGCTAGAGTGATTAGGCTCTTAGTGCGCCTCACCATCAAAGATTGCATCGTAGCGATGCAATCTTTGATGGTGAGGCGCACTTACCATCAGGTGGGATCGCAGTCAAGCACTAGTTTATCTAAATTAAAAAAAAAAAAAAATATATGATTTTCTGACGCGCTCGAGTATTGCGCAAAATCCCCATCTGGTCGCCCTTACTAACATCAAAAATACTACTAACAGGTTTAAATAGTAGAAACGGCATACATATACAATACCAAATAATATATAAAAAAATCTATTTAATATTAAACGAGAAACCAATTAATTAACATATCATCAGCCGAAACTACCGAGTCTAAGAGTGTGAAATTATGCAAAAAATCCTTTTATAACGTAGGCAGCACTAAGAGAAGATTTTCTAAAATTAACTCCTAACGACCTAAATAGACTTTCACGCAGGCGAAGCCACTGACAGAAGCTAGTATCAAATAAATATTGAGAAAGAAGAAGAAAAATCAGAGTGAAAATTAAGGCTCCAATATCTTCTTCATATCGAAATAGAATAGAATAGAATAAACTTTATTGTACACCAAAAAGTAACATAGCTTAGAATGCTTAGCTTAGCTTAGAAAGTTCTAATGGTATTTTTCCAACAAACCGAAGTGTCTACTAAGGCCTCTAGTCATAACCTTCACACAAACATTAATGATTCACATATTTGTTAGATACATTTCCCAAACTTGGGAATACCCAAACTCGAGACAGTTTTCTAAAGTATCGTCCAGGGTGATACTGCAGAGGCTAGAGCGTCAGCGAGCGCGGTTTGGTGGCTATACTGCGTTGCAAAGAGTTGATCAAAATAAAACACTGCTGCATTTTTTCTGACATTTTGTTGAGTTACATAAGTGCCTTGTTGCTCAGAAGATCAAGGACAAAAAAAAATATATATATATTTCACATAGGCCTACATGGGCTTTTATAAAACGTTCGAAGCTAGTGCACGGTTCCAAATTGGTCGTTTCCTATGGAGAAGAACGAGCAAGGAACTCCATGGTTACTCTTTTAAAAAAAAGTGATTGATGTTACAATATTTCCAGATAATTATGATGTAAAAACAGTGTAGACTAGTCAATATTGTACCTACCCAAAAGCAAAATAAACATTAAAATAACCTTTAGCCGATAAACATGATGCGCCATTCATGAATCACTGGTTGTGATGGCTGGTGCGGCATTAGGTTAAATTTTTATTAGGTTTTTAAGTCTTACTAACTCTTTATTTAATAAGTTTTCTTACTTACCATTGGATCTATTTTGACTTAAAAAAACACCTACTGACTCACTCATAATTTTTTTAATTTCAGAGTTAGTGTCATAGCTGTTCATACTCATTACTACTTCTATCTTTGGAAAGATTTCAAAAAAGTTAAAATTTACCTTGTGATTACTACACTTGAACAAAAAATGGCAGATGCATGTTTTGCTATTTTGCACCACATTTACTCCCGTAAGTTCTTCACCCTGGTCAAGGTCTAACTTGAACATCGCACCCCTTAGACACCCCACTTGCATATCGCATGATATTGCGTGACTCACATAATTTATAATATTGTTAAGTAATTCATTTAAATCAGACAATTTGTTACCTGTTATGCAAGTTAGGCTACTATTGTTTGCACGCTATGGCAATTTTATAGAGAAGAAGTTAATCATTTGAAGTTTAAGATCATACTACCTTCTGCCAGCGGCTTGCCCGCATGTAATTAGAAAAAAATCCCAAGGAAACATACTCTTTGAATAAAAATTAATATGCTTTGCAAGATAAGGTGTACCTTTATGTCGGACATCTAAACCCATTTAGGTGTTCAAACACGATGATGTAATAAACATCACGTGCTTATTAATTACATTGAACACAAAGATTTATTTTTGAGTACTATTAATAAAATTAAACACTTATTTAGTGTAGGTTTTAAATTATATATTGTTCAGGTCATAGAGCCGATACAACGGAATGTGATCGTATTTTTAGACCAGTTGAGTCCAATCATACAAAAATTTTACTTAACCCACAAATTACTAAGTTAGTAACTAAAATTATTTGAGAAAAGACACGGTAAATTATAAGAAACTAAAACGACAATATTCTTACAATTATTATAATGCCTAATTATAACCTATAATGTAACGTTAAGTATAATTAATTTATGAACCTTATTACTAACTTAAGTAATGCATAACAATAAAATTAAATAGTTATTCACTCTTATAATGTTTATGGCAATTAATTTTACATTTTCCCGACCCACAGGTTAATTTTTCTTTACCATTTTCAAAACAGTTTAAATTTTCACAATATTCATTGTTATTGTTAGTATATGAAACATCACTAGCGTTAACAAGCTTATTTAAATCGTTTTTAAGATAAGTTTTAGCATTATTTAATTCTTTATCATTTAACTTATTGACGCCATTTTCAAATTTAGAAATTAATATTTCATTATTGGGTTCGTTACTGTTTTTGGCGTTATTTTGATTGTTAACTTTGATAACATTTGCTTTTTCTTTAAGTTTTTCTTTTGGTTTCTTAACGTAAGTTTTGATATAGAAGTCGATGAAGAGAATCAACATAAACAGGTTTTGTGGTAAGAACATTGCACTGGTCCAGCGAGGGAATGCGCAGTCAGGTATGAAGACTATGATGGCCATGTGAACTACACACCAGAAGAACTGCAGCTGAAAAATGTAATGATAAATATAAGACTCAAGCTTTGTAATTAACTGTGACATGCTGCAATTTAAGATAACACAATTTAAAGTCAATTAGAGAGATATAGATACTTTATTGATTGTGAAATTCAATTGAGAAACAAAAAATACACAATAACAATAATAAATTATAGCTAGATTTTATGTCGTGTCGTGCGAATAATTTTATCTTTTCAAATAAGAACTTAGACACTTCATAACAACTATAAATGTTTATTTTTCAAACTTTAGTTTTATTACGTTATAAATTATCAACATCAGTCTGTTCTTTTTTTTGATTTGGAAAAACCTAATCACTTAACTCTGATCAATATGTCTATTGCCCTATCTACGAGTATGCTTGTTATTGTACCAAATTTCGAATCATATTTTATTGAATTACAGCTTTCAAAAACCAATTATTATATCCCAATTTCTTAAAGTATCTTTCAAAAGCTCCTAAGAAGTAAATTTTTGTCAAGGAGTTATCGAAAATTGGTGAAAATGGGAGTTAGAAGACCTTGTTGCAAAAAAAGAACTAGAAAACATTGCCGCGACGACTTTTTGATGAATGTAGCGCTTAGAATTATAACAGTAGAAAACTATGAGAGATAGTATTTTCAATCACAGTGGGGATAAACTTGAATAAATAAAATGCTCATAACTAAAAATACTTACGATTTGCAACTGTGTGACATGCTTCTTAATCCAAATCGCGTTCTTAACGCTTGGTATGGCTACAGACAAAAGATAGTACGAGTACATCACGACATGTACAAACGAATTGATGACACCTATTAGCGTACCGTGACCTCCTGAAAATTAGATGTTTTTCATGTTTTAGTAAACTGCATTATTCATCTATTCAATGAGAGAGTTTAAAAGAAATATTTAAAAGTTCAATGCCAATCAACATTAAAACGAAACTCCTGAACACTTGTCTTCTGCTATGCTTAATATATGCATGGCAAAAATAAAAATTTAATAAAGATAATAACGTGTCATAGATAAATGATAAATGATAAATGATATTTATTTTGCAAATAGGTTTAAAAAACACTTTTACACGTCAATTTTTTTTTCGTCAATTTATGCTAGATGAGGCCGGTGTTTCCTATCTGACTACCCTGAGAAGAAACACCGAAACAAACTCAGGGGTCAAAGTCTCTTTTAAAGTCCATACAGTAAATATGTAATGGTCAAATCACATGAGAACCATGCAGATTTGTCTGAGATGGTCTTTTGAAGAAAGAACCATACAGATTTGAGTGGACCTGTCCAATCAGTGTAAGCATTTGTCAGTATTCGAAAAGCTCAACTTAGGACTACTAAGGAGCTCCACGACTTGACGAACAATACCAAAGAAAGGACATTTGGGTAGGCCGCAGAAAATACTCAAATTGCCAGACATACGTTAAAATTACTGAATAGAAAAGAAAAAGCAATCAACATAGTCCTCACATTTACAATAATCTAAGGACATTAAAAGTTTACAAAATATTTAGCAAAGTAAATATTTGTGTCAAAGAAAAAAAAAAAAAAAAATACTTTAAGTACTTAAAAAGTATACATGTCAATTTGTAAAATAAAATAAAAATAATGTCCAATGTCAAATTGTACAAAATTAAATAAAATAAAAAGAAAAGGCACATTTGAAAATAAAAATAATTAAAAAAAAAATACAAAAAGAAGATAAAAATAAAAATATCAACAGTTGTAGTAGGTACTGGAGCAGGTCAATCCCAAGCCTTCTCGTCCTGAATATATTCCTTTACAGTGTAAAAAGCCTTTTGACAAAGTTTACGTTTTACAAATGATTTGAACTTATTAAGGCTTAGTTGTTGAATATGACTAGGAAGTTTATTATAGAAGTGTATACATTGGCATCTAAATGAGCCCCCTATTTTTTTGAGCCTGGTTGCAGGAACTACAAATTTATGTTTGTTTCTTGTATTAAAATTATGAATATCACTGTATTTTTTAAACATGTCTATATTTTTATGGGCATACAAAATATTCTCGTAAATATACTGTGAAGGCACAGTCATTACATTAATTTCTTTAAATTTATCTCTGAGGGAGTATCTGGGACTTAATTTATAAATTGAACGAATAGCCCTTTTCTGTAAAACGAAAATTGTCTGTATATCGGCGGCATTTCCCCATAATAGAATACCGTACGACATGACGCTATGAAAATAGCTAAAGTAAACTAAACGGGCTGTCTCTAAATCAGTTAAATTTCGAATTTGTCTTACAGCATATGCTGCTGAACTAAGTTTTTTCGACAATTTGTCTATATGTGGGCCCCACTGAAGCTTAGCGTCTAGAGTAATGCCCAAGAACACAGTAGTATCTTCAGGACTCAACTCTTTACCTTTTATTAGCACACTGGTTTCTACTTGCCTCACATGAGGCATGGTAAACTTAATACATTTGGTTTTTTTTTCATTAAGAAGCAGGTTATTTACATTAAACCAGTGTACTATTTTTGAAAGAGCTATATTTATATCGTCAGTAACCTGCTGCTGACGTTTAAGTTTAAACAAAAGTGAAGTGTCGTCTGCAAACAACACTATATTATGATTGTCTTCTATGAGGTAAGGTAAGTCGTTTATGTAAATTAGAAACAAAAATGGGCCAAGAATTGAGCCCTGGGGCACACCCATTTTTACAATAGATCCGGGAGATCTTTGTCCGTTTACGTCAACTCTCTGAATCCTTTCACTCAGATATGATGTAAGAAGATCCAGGGAGGAGTTTCGGATCCCGTAATGGTGTAGTTTCCTGATTAAAGTTTCATGGGGAACGCAATCGAAGGCCTTGGACAAATCGCAAAAAATGCCCAAGGCATCGCATTTATCTTCCCATGCATTATAAATATGTCCTAAAAGTTCAACACCAGCATCGGTTGTCGAACGACCCCTAGTAAAACCGAACTGTTTGGTATGCAACAATTTATGTCTATTAAAAAATCTCTGTAATTGCTGTAGAATGAGCTTTTCAAATATTTTACTAAAGGTAGGTAGTACTGAAATAGGTCTGTAATTTGTGGGGTCCGATGTACTACCGGTTTTGAACAATGGTATTATTTTACTATTTTTCATTAGGTCAGGAAACTCACCGCGATCGATACAATTATTAAAAATAAAAGCTAAAGACGGAGCTACAATGTTGATTATAGACTTAACAACGTCCACAGAATTACCCCATAAATCTGCAGTCTTTTTTACATTTAAAGAGTGAAACGTCTTAATAATATCAACATAAGTCACATGTTCGAAATTAAAAACAGAATCGCAAGCTTTTACATTCTCTTTAAGCAGAGACTCTGCAGCAGTGGGTGATGAGTTCAGAGATTTTGTTGTTGATATGGGGATCTCTGAGAAAAAGTCCTCAAAAGCCGCGGCAACCTGTGAGTCTGAAGTGATCACATTGTCATTAATTACAAGTCTATAGTCACTAGATGGTCTTTTAGATCTTCCAGTTTCACTATTTATAACATTCCAAGTGGTTTTAATAATATTATTACTGTTTTTAATTTTGGAACTCAAATAACGCGATTTCGCTACAGAACAAAGCTTTTTAAATAATTTTGAATAATTTCGCACATATAAACTAAATTCAGAAGTATTGACAACAATCCTTTCATCATACAATTCGTAAAGCCGAGTTCTACTTATATGAATACCAGTGGTAGCCCATTCACTGAACGACACGTTACTATTAACCGAAATAGTCTTAGGTATAAAAGTAGAATTAAATTGATTACAGTACATGTTAAAGAAACCTTCATATTGATGATTGAGATCATCATATGTAGACAAGTCTGGTAAATTATTAATGAGTTTAGTTTTAAAAGTTTCTAAACGACTTGTAGTTTTAGGGTTAACAATGATATTCTTTTTAGCCGCTATGTGATTTTTATTCTGAAAAGTAATTAATTGTCCACAATGATCAGAATCTAATAAATTTATTATTTCTTTGTGACTTGGTACAATATCCGTATAAATATTATCTATGCATGTGGCACTAGTAGGAGTTATTCTTGTGGGCTCCAAAAATAGGTTAACAAGATTGTAGGACCGAAACAAACTTATAATTTTACTACATAAACCTGAATTCTCTAATAAATTAACATTAAAATCACCACAAGTGATTATGTACTTGTTTGAATTGCAAATCTTGTGGAATACTTCATCCATTACCTTTTCAAAGGAGTCATACAATCCAGAAGGGGGTTTGTACACACTTAATATAATAAACTGCTCCAATTCAATACAGGCTATTTCAACTGACCGCTCAACAGATAGGCTCACAATATCCTTTCGTTCTTTGAATTTAAGGTTGTTGCTTACTAAAATTAGTGAGCCACCCCGTATGGCATCACATCTACAGAAAGAACTACCAACCTGGTGATTACTAAAATTAAACATCAATTGATGGCTTTTAAGCCAATGTTCAGTTAAGCAAAGAATGTCAATATTATTGCAATTAAGGAATAAGTCTACTTCTAAATCCTTGTTCATAAATCCTTGAATATTTTGATGCACCAAGTTGATACTACTTAACGATTTTAAAACTGTATTGGAAATATTTTTGTTTGTAAGTACATTCATGCTAGAGATTGACTCTGTTGTCTTAAATTCTAATTTAAATTAATATTTGATGCCAAGTTATTGGCAAAATCAACTATCATACTATTGCGTTGCTCAATAGGAGCAATTTGTTTAGCCAAGTTCTTGGCTGTAATAGAAAAATAATATGATAGCGACAAAGCTATCTGTCTCCTACAAAACTTTGAAAGATAGTAATTATCTACAAAATTTCTATCTCTTGTCAAATAATAGTCAGTACCAACATAATTATTGGAGTCAATTAAATGAAATAAGTTATTATTTAATGTCACATTGTACAAAGTTGTATTGATCTTATATCTAATTAGATTTTCTTCCTGTGGCAAACTTTTACTATATGGGAATGTGAACATAACTATTTTTTTTAAACTCAGGTTACTCAAGGTGCTATAATATTGCAGTAATTCTCCTTTGTTTACATAACCCCTATTACCAACAAAAATTAAAAGTATAGTATCCTGGTGAAATTTACATTTTATAATTTTTTTCATAATATCAAATAATGAACAGCCAGGCATACAGTTGTTAATTATTGAGTGTCCCGGATATTCATGTGCCAAAAGGTGGCCTAAACCTTTTCCAATTTCATCACAAAATATAACTATTTCTTTATTTAAAATCTGTTGTGACAAACAATTAGTAATTTCTACCGGCAAACTGACACTAGACCGGGGTAAGGTGGTATTACATATTGTCAATGAATGATCCAGCGCAGAAGCAATAGATGGTAATTGACAATGCTCACAATTCGTTTTTTGTGAGCTCACCAGCTCATTCATTGCCAATACATATTCCCTCATTTGATTTTCAGAAGCTGTATATTTTATAGTCATTGAACTCAGTCTGTGTTGTAGATGGTTTAATTCTCTTTGCAAGTCTTTAGTGTCAGTTTGGTATTGTCTGGTACTTTTTTCTAAGTTTGAAGAATAAATATCTAATTGTTTCAGTAGATGTAACCTTTCCCTATTTAGTTTGACATTTTTGATGAAGAACTTTTGTTTCTTGACCATTTTCTTGGTTTTCACAATATATCTGTTGATTTTAATATATTTTTTCAGTTTATTTTTACTAGTAACTACCCTCACTCTCTTACATGATGTAGAATCATCATCACTAGTCAAATCTATGGTATAGGAGGGCTTAATTTGCGAAACCATTGATGGGGCAATAGGCACCAATTCGCTGAATAGACTTTGATTCAACGAGGCAGTGATGTTAAGATTAGTTGTCTCTAGTTCTGATATTTGAGATTTTGCCTCTTGCAGTTGTTGTTGCAATAAGTATTTGTGACTCAGAGCATGTTCATACTCTGTACTACATTGGCTGAACCCGTCCACAACAAGTTGGAGCCTATCCCGGTCTTCTATGGCCTCAGTGAATTGAATATATAACTGAGCCATTTCATTTTTTAACTTTTTATTATTTTCATGAGCTTCAAAGAGGACGTTTTCATTGTCATCTATCTCCTTTTTTAATTGGTCACAGAACTCCCTCGAAGCCTTTAATTCGCTCAACGCCAGACTGAGTTTGGACTCCTCCTGGCGAGCATAAGCGCTACGAGTCATAGTCATGATTATAAAGGGGAGGAATTAAAAAAGAAAATAGAATAGACTAGGTCGATTGTAATAGAAGTTCAAAAGATAGATAGTAGTTAGTGAAAAAGAAATTATACTTTAGAAAGTTAAGTTCTGTCACCAACCAATTAAGGTTATGTTTACGTTTGTTCAATTGTCACTCACAACATTAAGCAACCGAATAGAAGAATCAGGAATGTACTAACCATTAAATTAACCGATCGCAAACAATATGCAGCAAATCAAATGTAAAAAATTGTACCTGATAACAAGATGACAATGCAAAAATCACTCGTACCGGTAACCTCTACCTGTCACAGTTTGATTGTTTTTGCACTTATTTATACCTAATTTCACGAATCTAACACGTAATACACTTATATATCTTATTTACTTGATGAGTTATTATGAAATATGTTTAAAAAACAAAGATATTTAATATTTAAAATTAAAAATTCAAGGGACTAATTTAAATCAGCTGTTAGCTGTAGTGTTGCCACAGGAAAAAAAGAGGAATAGAACGCAGCATGCTATATATAAAGAAAATCCAAAAGATAAGACACATAAAAATCAGAAAATACACGAAATCTGTGTAAAATGTACAAGCCCTAACACTAAAGTGGAAATGGGCCGGTGAGGCCTTCCACCTGTAGACTTGTTCTTGCAGATACATAAAATATTTTTTAGGGTTAAGATAAATCTAGCAGTTAGGTTACTTGGGAATAAAATTAGAATTAAGACAGACTAACTCACAAATAGATATAAAAGTACTAACACCTAGTATTAAGATTTATTATTTTAAGTAAATTTGCAAGATATGTAAGGCTTTTTGTTTTATTTTTCTATTTAATATTCATACCTAACCATAATTTATCGAAAAGACGTCCGCTACTGGACAAAAGCCCCAAACGCAGTCATGACAATCAGTTTTATGCATCTCACTTCCATCGGTCTACCTGCACCCCTTTTTTATGGTGGGAAAAAGTCATCCAATGACAACCCCCGCTCTTGGGCGGGAGATAGTGTCAGACTCTTACTGACTAAGCGACCCACCCTATTCCTTCTAGCCTTCATACCGGGGCTCGAGTTACCTGCACCCCTAGCCAAGTTGATAATTTGCAATCGTTAACGCCAGTTGAAAAAAAATCAAATGTATGGGAATGACATCATCTCAACGTTAATTCACGTTGTCGGAACAAACGAATACAAAATTCGTAGCCAAGTTCACATCGTTCATAATGATAGAATGAATTTCTACGACGTTTAACGCTACATCATTTGATAAACAAACGCTACATTGTAGAACGAGCGGCCGTCTCAGGCGCGTCAACATGGCTACCCACTTATCGTTTTCTACATTTGCTGACACCGAAGCGTTACCGATTGGAGAACGGAATTCGATACGATACGGTTGTAACTTGGCTAGGGAGGCTGGTGAGAAGCCTATTTAGTGACAAACTAATATTATAAACGCAAAAATGTGTATGTTGGATGAAAAATAATTAAGCATACGGATCGACTGTGTCCTGGAGCGAGGTGAAGCGTGAAGCTCAAGACCGTTAGCGATGAAGGATTACTGTAAAAGCCGTCTGCCCCATCTAGGGGACATAGGACATTAAGTAGTAGTAACTATAGACCATGTCCTAGAATAGGACGTATAATTTTCCCTTGTGATAATTTTCTACATTAAAGTGGATGAAAAAATATCACTTTTACAATGTTTTTGAAAGACCTATTCCATGATACCGCATACTTACATATGAAATATACGACAAAAAAAAGTAATTTCTACTGTACCCACCCCTGTATATTTTATTATCCAATTTTATCGGTGTGATTAAATAACTTTATCCATGCAAATTACATCTTTCTAGTACTCTCTCTAAACTAAGTCACGGACGAATGCACAGACGGACCTAGCATAAATAGGGTTTAATTTTACTACTACGAACTCTATAACTGAGGGAAAATTTTCAGACATCAGCTCGTTTCATTACCTAGTGGAAAAAGTGAAAAAGAAGTAAATATAATTAATAACCTGGTAGATAAGTAACAGCACCCCATATCAACAAACACATCCCAGTGTGGTGGTAGATGTGCAGGAACGTTACTTGGTTGGTTTTCTTGCGTAGCACGAAGAATACCTGAAATAAAAATTCATATCATAACCTTGTAAAATGTCACTATGTACATATTTCTCTGCTTTCATATATATTTATATATAGCGATGTATATATTAGCGACAAGACCGCCCAATGTGACGCCCTATTAATTTTTAAGTTCTTATTGTAATTTTTATTATTGGTGTACAATAAAGAATATATCTGTCTATCTAACTATTATAATAATGTATGTATTAGGTATATGTATTTTATTAGTTATGTGTTGTTTATACACCGCTAAATTTTGATCCGTTTTAATCCCGTGGAGGGTCGATCTGGTACATGAAACACTATCGATTTGTAAAGATAAAATAAAAAAATAAAGTACCTTTTTTCAAAACTCGTATTAATTTACGCATGTAAGAAATTAATTTCTTTAAGAAAACATCAGCTAAGGGAGGCTAATGACCTGTACATAGTTTGTACGCAACGCCGACTACTACTTACAGATCATTGAACTCGCTCAGCTCAGCTCATGTACCGAATCGACCCTCCACGAGATTAAAACGATCAAAATTTAAGGCTGTATAAAAACACCACAAAGTATCAGCACATCTTTAATCCTTTCTCTGTTAAATCTATCCAAAGGTTGTCTGTAAAAAGTCGCTTTTAGCGATAAGATCCCCCCATTGTGAAACCCTATTAATTTTAAGTTTCTACTGCAATTTTATTTATGATGAACAATAAAGAATATGTTTATTTATTGATATCATATCAAATTAGAAAGAAATGCTGCAGGCAGCGGATTCGTTCGCTTAAAAGCAAAAAAATTATCCTAAAAGAACGCAATCTTGGATAAGTTGCAACATGTAGTGACATCTATGAAGCAACTTAAGAACTAAAATTGAAAATCCTGCACCGCAGTGTGAGAGTTCTCCGTGCAATGGCGCTAGGTGTCTTTAAGGCTAGAGTGAATAGGCTCTTAAAACTAGTTATTGTGTAGTAGTGCGGTTCACCATCATTTATTTATTTATTTGTTTAATGCTTTATGCACACAAAAGTCCAGAGGCGGACTTAATGCCTTAGGCATTTTCTGCTAGTCAACCATCACTTTCATTCAGTCCTACAACAACCGTTATACAACAACTACCGTTAAAATCGATTTCGTTTCGCTTTTCGGGGAACCATTTTGGTAGAGTAGACAACTCTTTTTTTTCCCCTTCTTTTTTCTGTACACAGACAGGGGAGTCAACATTACGGCGAAGGAACTTCTTAAGTGAAACGCACTGTAATGCCTTGATCACACGTACCGAGTAAAAGGGCGAGACAGTAAAATATTGCTCGGCCGAAACGGTGACGTAAGCGAGTTGTAGAGATAAGTGGTAGGCCGAGCACTCGGCGCTGTGTTTACATGTACCAACAACTCGGCCGAGAGCACTGTCTCGCCCTTTTACTCGGTACAGCTGCCACCACGGATATTGAACGCTCGGCGTCAGAGTAGGGATCGGTTTGCGCATTCCATACATTGGCGAGCCAATCGTCGTCGTTGTTAGATACATGCTGCAAGCACAATGAACGAATCACGAGTGTCGTATATGACGGGATGCGCAGTGAGCCAATCACTGACGCTCCCCGCCCCCGCTTCTCATGTCACACCACCTTATGACCCGATTTTTGACTTCTGCTCAACTTGAAGCCAGCGTTCAATATCCGTGGTGGCAGCTGTACGTGTGATCAGGGCATAAGTTAGCGCTCTTTGACAGTTGTCATATAACCAGGACACCCGTCGGCAAAGCCCACGCACACGCAAAACATAAGTGGAGACGACAGCAAATGTATTTTAAACAGCCAACTCTAATAAAGTATTATAACGATAAAGAGTTTAATTAATGTCTTCTAGCTCTTGTCCACAACTTCATTCGCATGAATGTTGTGAATGTTTCGATGACCTGGTGCAAGTCGCGGGAATGCGATTGATGCGAGACGCACAGGACCGTTCGTTGTGGGTACTACACTTGGGGTAGTCTTATGTCAAATAGTGAACATCCTTTGGCTGAAATTGTGAAGATGATGAATGTCAGTTTTAACGGACGTGAAGTCGAAGCCTAATAAAAAGTTTCCTATAACCTTTCTTGGGGTTTAAGCTTACTCCGTGCCAAATTTCATCAAAATTGGTTCACTTTAACCGTGAAAGCGTAGTAGACAGTTACTTTTGCATATTCACTAAACCCCAAGCTAACGCCGGCGCACACTGGGACCCGTCCATACAACGTAATACTCAAAACTCGATTTTCAAAATTAGCGTATTTCAAAAAATAAACTATGTAAGGGTAGACTTAAGAATATGTTACATCATTTCTACAAATACTAAATCAGTAACTGCTATCTGCTGTCCAGTGCATCAGCTCAAAGTTTACTTTATACCCATATCATTATCCGATAGGGTTCGTGAGTTTGTAAAGAATATTAAAACATTTATTTCTGCAAGTAATCGTCTTATTTAATTGAAGTGCATCATGGCTGCAACTAAGCAAGGTATGCTTATTATAATATTGTTTTTATGAACCTTGACGATCAGTACTTTTGGTTTAATGACTAATTCTATGTGACGGTCTGAGTTTTTATGTACTGAATCAAACATTTTTATTTTTTTCCTTTTTGCGCACAGTTCTATTTTTGAAATATTTTTTTTAATATCTACGGGGTGTTGATAAGTAATGAACTGAAGCGATTAGCAATAGAACTTTGCGCATTTTCCAAATAATAATAGGTTTCTTGCGCAAAAATTTTGTTTAGGCGTTATGATGTTACTATAAAACCAAAATATTCAGTTCCTAGCAATTAATTTTTATAAATAAGATATATTTTGAAAAATGCAAACTTATGTGAGATTATATTCCAAAGTAGCTTTACATCTGTGGAAAAGAAGTTCATAGACCTAGAAACCTACCTTAGACATCATACCAATCTGATCAGATTCTTGTTCGGTTGGTATAGTAAAATTTGTGCGCAAGAAAACTTTTATTATCTGGAAAATACGCAAAGTTCTATTGCTAATCTCTTCAGTTCGTTACTTATCAACACCTAGATATTCTATAAAATATTTCAAAAATAGAACTTTGCGCAAAAAGGAAAAGAAATTAAAAATGTTTGATTCAGTACATAAAAAATCATATCGTCACATATAATTTAGACATTAAACCAAAAGTACTGATCGTTAAGGTTCATAAAAACAATATTAGAATAACCACACCTTGCTTAGTTGCAGCCATGATGCACTTTTAATTAATTAAGACGATTACTTGCAGAAATAAATGTTTTAATATTCTCTACAAACTTACGAACTTTATCGGATATATATGGGTATAAAGTAAACTTTGAGCTGATGCACTGGACAGCAGATAGCAGTTACTGATTTAGTATTTGTAGAAATGATGTAACACATTCTTAAGTCTACACTTGCATAGTTTATTTTTTTTTAAATATCCTCACTTTGAAAATCGAGTTTTGAGCATTGCGTTGTATGGATCCATGGACGGGTCCCAGTGTGCGGCGTTTGCACTGTCATTGTCTTTCTATTGTGTCTCTAATTGACATGACTGAAAGGTTAGAATTAGAATATTAGTCTAGATATTTTTATTACCTGGACTCAGGTGTACATACTCTCAGGTGTACATATTAGCGTGATCCACCTAAGACCAATGGATCCGTATTTTGGTAAGATAATATTTATTAATGTTGTTTTTTTTTAACTTATCCTTGAAGATTGCCACAAAAGTATGTTGTTTGAGACATTGATTTAAGAGGTTGCTTTTCCATTCGCTTATCGTCAACTTTGAGCATGGTTTAAAACCGTGTTACTTCATATAACGCAATCCAACGCAATTTTTGACGAAAAGGCAACGCGAAAAAAAAGAGATAACGCCTGAACACTCTGTTATCATTCGGTAATTCCGTGATTTACTCGAATATTTTACAAAACGTGTTCCAGGAAATACGTGTTTTTTTAAACCCTTAAAAGTTTAAAAAAAAATATCGTTATTTAGAATTTTGATAAAATTTGCAAGGCAATTGCAATTGTACAGGCATTGCACATTTCATCTATTGTTAAAATGGCGTCTATCCAAAGAAATGTATCTTTGGATAGGTAATGAGAACTAATGAGACTGGAAATGTGAAATTTTGCACAAAGCTTCCTGTTGAGACGTAGACATGCATTAAGAAGGGATTTTTGGAACTTCAACCTGTGTTGTGTGGGTGGAAACACGCGCGCCTCAAGGAGTTGTCAGCAACAGCAGTGACCCAGTCAGGTCGAAGCCTACTGGGGCCAATGTAATCCGAAAGGAAACTCGAGCCCCGGTATGTAGGCTAGAAGGAACGGGGTGGGTCGTTTAGTCAGTAAGAGTCTGACACTGTCTCCCGCTCCGCCCAAGAGCGGGGGTTGTCATTGGATGAATTTTTCCACCGTAAAAAAAGGTGTGTTAATGATTGATCGACAGCAGCCATCGACTTATTACACCTGACACATACGACCGCTACGGTTTTGCTGACATCTCCTTGACGCGCGCATGGAACAATACACGCCGTTGACGATTTGAGCTCGGTCCGGATGGTTACCAGATGAAGGAACACCGGTGGGTAATAGATTGTAAAAGTTTGACACTTCCTTACGCTCCATCCAGAGTAAGAGATCATTTTTGATAATTTTCCACTCACCTTTCCTACAAATATACTATTTTTCAAACTAGATCTGACTGATCAAACCAAGTACAAAATTCATTTGTATATTATAGTACATTTATAATTATTCATTCTATTCGAATAATTAAAATGATACTATACTGTAGCCTTTGTGACCTATGAAGCTACATAAAAATTATCAAACAATGCCTGTTTAGTAATGAATTTAATCGACTAAGCTAAAAGGGACAGGTCTGAATATTTTTTTTTATTTTTTATTAAGTATCTACCTCTACTTATACCTACTACCATTAGTTTGGGCTGTTTGTTTATATGTCAGTCAGTTTCTCCTTTTATATATAAAGACTAGCGTTTGCCCGTGCGGCTTCGCTCCCGCTCTTCCCTACTCTACCCTACTCTACCGTACTCTACCCTACTCTACCCTATCCTATCCTACTCTACCCTACTCTACCCTACTCTACACTACTCTACACTACTCTACTCTACACTACTCTACCCTAATCTACCCTACTATACCCTACTCTTCCCTACCAAACTTCACATAAACCATCTACTAAATAGTCCGAACAAAGCCTAAACATTTGGTTTGGATAGGTGAGCCCGTTCTTGAGTTATAAAATTACAACAAAAAGTGACATTGATTTTTACATATATAGATTAGCTTCTGCCAGCGGCTTCGCCCGCCTGAAAGTAAGATTTCTATACAAACTTTGCACCCTCGTTTCATCCCCTTAAGGGGTGAATTTTAGAAAATCCTCTCTTAGTGCTAACCTACATCATAAAAAAATCTTGTGCAAAATTTCACACTCCTTGTCCCATTAATTTCAGCAGTGCGTTGATGATGATGTTAGTCGGTCAGTTTCTCCTTATTTACTTACCTATAAGATGACAAGACTAACAATGATGACAATGAAAAGTTGAAAATTTACAAGCCCACAATATACCTATATGTTTTAATTTTACACTAGCTATTGCCGTGATTCGTAAGCAGATACGTCGATCAATAACTTGGGTTACTTGACCGGGTCTAAAGGCAAACGGCTGATATGGATCACTTGTAAAAGTGATTTGTATCAGACATGCAAAATTCAAACTGTATATTGTAAATACTATACTTTTGAAAACTTGTTTAGCTGAGAAACGGCCTCTAATTTTTCAGATATGTGGCTCTATTTACGGCGCTATTGCTTAGAAAAAAACTTACAAGAATTTGGGACAAACGACAAAATCTTAATATACTTTATTATCGTTAATAGGTTCGCGCTTGACCGCTATCTCACTTGATGGAAAGCGACGATGCGTTCAACGATGGAACGCGCTCACCAAGAAGTAACCTATCTACTCTAGATGTAAAGATTCCCAGGTTGCAACCATAAGGAAACACAGAATCCGACAGAAAGTTCCATTCCTTAGCTGCATGCATAATAAATGTATTCTAAACGTTCAAAACATTTTGTGGGTATAGGTGGGAT
This sequence comes from Mythimna ferrago, assembly GCA_910589285.2. Classification (NCBI taxonomy): domain Eukaryota; kingdom Metazoa; phylum Arthropoda; class Insecta; order Lepidoptera; family Noctuidae; genus Mythimna; species Mythimna ferrago. The sequence continues at coordinate 26,398,122 of OU342679.1, forward strand.
GTCCACCATGTACCGGTGGCGCATCGCCGTACGGCTGGTGGTCCGATGATGGAATGGGCTAGACGGAATTAGGCTATACAATTTCGACACACACTCTCCGTAATGCAACCGGTAGAAAACCGACAGGCTTGCAACTCGGCGTCAATGCTTAAGACTTTGAGACCTCGACTACACGAGTTTATCATTTTCAATGATCCTCCTAGCTCGCTTTTCAATTGTCTCAAGTGCATCAAGCTGGTATCGGGCAGATCCAGTCCAAAGATAAGAGCAGTACTCCATACACGATCGAACTTGCGCTTGATAAAGTTTGAGCAGCTGTTCCGGTGTGAAGTAGTATGACCTTTGCGAGAATACCCAGCTTTTTTGCAGCCAGTTAAGCCTTTTCTTCGATGTATGTAAGGCCCAAAGTTGAGAATTGATGTCTCAACTTTGGGAACCAAAAAGATCAAGATGGTCGGTTACCGGCACAGTTAAACCCTGGAAAGTTTGCTCCAACTGACTGAATTGACTCCTTTTAGCGGAAAATAGACACGCCTGGGTTTTAGCAACAATGAACCTGACCGAATTGGCATCGTCCCATTCAGGAACTGCCTCGAAGGACAAGTTCAAGTGCTAAACCATAGCCTTTCAGAGAGACTGGTTCTGTGACCCACTAGCTTGCGCGCCACCACCACGCATCCACCAGCAAGATAAACCGAAAGAAGGAAGCTTACTAATAAGGCTTTCGTACCAGACCCAATTGAAAACCTTTGAAATGTCGAGGGGAGAGGAATGAAAGCTTAAATAGGCGTGTCAGTATCGGAGACAATTCAGGCGCACATGTTCTTAAAATAATTGCCGGTATCCCGTCTCGACCGCTAGCCTTGTTCACGTCAATGTTACTCAGTTACTCTACGGAAGTCTTCCTGATGGATGTGAATATTTGATATAATGTCTCGCAACCATCAGGATAAGCAGGGGGCCCCGCATAACCAGGATCAAGACGCGAAGATACCGCAAGAGGTAAACAAATTTTCTTTCTCCTCAGCGGCGTGGACCAGCGATCCGTCGGGTTTCAGCAGAGGCGGTAGTGAGGGACGCCAGAAGTTTGATTCAACTGACTTAGCCAAGGACCAAAACTTCAACAACGTAAACAATCATGTATCACCCACTCCTACCAACATCAGAGACTCTATACTCGAAGTTGTAGACGATTACGTCTACCTCGGACAGACAGTCCAGTAGTGACTCGGCTGGGTAGCGTTCAGGAAGCTACGCGGTTTATCTTCTCATCCAACATACCACAGTGTCTCAAGACGAAAGTCTATGATCAGTGCGTGTTGCCAGTGAAGACATATGGTTCCGAAACGTGTTCGCTGACAATGGGCCTCATCAGAAGGCTTTAAGACACCCAAAGGGCAATAGAAAGGACTATGCTCGGAGTTTCCTTGCGTGATCGAATCAGAAATGAAGATATCCGCAGGAGAAGCAATGTTGCCTACATAGCACGAAGAATCGCCAAACTTAAGTTTAGTGGCAATGGGCAGGGCACATCACTCGTAGAACAGATGGCCGTTCAGGCCGAAAGGTTCTGGAGTAGCGACCGTGTACCGGAAGAAGCAGTGTTTGAAGGCCTCCTACAAGGTGGATCGATGACTTGGTGAAGGTTACGGGAATCCAAAAAATGCGGGACGCGCAGGATCGTTCATTGTGGCGACACTTGGGCCTATATCCAACAATGGACGTCTATCGGCTAATATGATGATGATGATGATGATTTATTGTAATGCGTAGAATACAGCATAGCAGCCCCGAATGCAGAACAATTCCGCATGCGTGATCAAATTCGCACGATATTAAAAATACCCTAAGACAGACTTGCAACGTCTATCTATAGGCCATACAAATATTTGTTTTGCGTAGGTATCAAACACGCAACACTCAGCGCAGTAACTAATCACTCAACCGCTGTTCCATACGTGCCATCATTGGAAAATAGTACAGCATTTATTATATTTCCATACAACGTTATTTCTCGTCATCTAAACAGTAATCTCTTTTCTAACTGTTTCAACTTTTCCACAATCTATATTCGCTCTTACGCACTATCTACCCAGATGGTAAGCGATGATATGGTCGATGATGAGCACGCTCGCCGAGAAGTATACTAATCACTCTTGATTTAAATAGTATGTAGGCTACAGCCTACACACTATTTAAATATATAGATACATCTATCAGAAATTGGTCACACATAATTTCTGTAGTATTTGTCCTCCCATCTTTATAACCTTCATTCTTACGCATCTTAAGTCCATAACATAGACAACTGAAATGAACTTGTAACACCAATGATTGAGTTCAATGCTCAATCATTGGTGCAATCAAAAGTAGGTAGATTATAGAAATATAGACGACAATCAAAAACAAAATTCCTTCCAAATGAGATTCAAAATTTTAAACAAAGGTATGCATAATACCCAAAATTTAAATAAATTAACACGAAAGCTAAACATAGAAAAAGAATTGTTCCGAAATTAACTACAATGCTTGCTGGGGGGTTTGTAATTCATAATATTCAGTGGATTACAAATCCACTGAATATAATGAATTACAAACCCTGTATTTTTAATATAAGTATTGTTTTCAATATACTTACTGTGTCTAGAAGATCAACAATTTTTAGTATAAAATAAAAATAAACTGCTCGAGTAATTTTCAAGGCTTTTGGATCATTTGAGTAGTCGACTGGTTCACAAATCCATTTGTAGTCCCACCCCCACGCCAGGTATATACTCTGTAAAATATAAATAAAAACAGGTAAATACATTTCGTACAAATTGTTTTGATTAATCTAAAGCATTTGGGTTTTTTTAAGAAGTTGCAGCGTATGATGAAACAGGTATAGAAAGTAAAATATCGCGCTGACAAAATATTTGAAGCTTTGAAACCGAAAATCATATTATTTTTTAGTATCAGCGTCATTTAACTATAAAAGGGGTAGCTTAATGCGTTTGTGGCATATGCTGCACATATTATCTATATTGATAGTTAAAGTATCCTCTTCCCATAACATACAAGGGAAATTAATATGGTAATGGATGAATTGTCCTTGAGTTTAAAGTTTCGAAAAACTAATAATAATTTATTACAATTTGTGTCTATGACCTAGTTTCAGGCCAGGCTTCGAACAATGGCCTGTAGCAAGGACCGGCGCGAGAGGTCGTTGCCGTCGATCATCCTCACGAGGGCACGGCGGTGCTCCGCCAAAGCGGGGCACACCTCCACTTTATACTCCACGGTATCTTCCAGGCGGTCTATATAGTGGTGATGGCGATACCTTCATGCCCTAGCCACAGCGACAAGAGACACCCTGGACGTCAGGAGCCACTGTTGGTATGGGCTTGCAGACAAAGAGCAATGGGTAGCTTGCCGTCCGACCTTCTGGTAAGGACCAAGCCCCAGTCGTCGACGTCATATATTGGAGCGTCGTCTATTATGAAATTATTCAAGCAAATGCAACTTCTAAGTTCCACTTAAACGTAAATTAAAATACAAAATACTTACTTTAACAAACAAGTACATGCAACACACTATTTGAATTGCATTGTATAGCATTAGAACTTTATCTAAATTATAAGGTTGACGATTTTTCATATGCTTTGGTCCCCATTTTAATACAAACATTAGATAGAGGCCTAGTAGTGCCAGAAGTTGGTAAGGCTTTGCTGCAAATAACCATCCTTTAGTTCTGGGATCTGAAATTGAAATAAACACAAAGTTGTATAAATGTTTCGTAGTGCAAAAGGATGAAATGATAGCTAGATAGTTCTGATAGTTCTGATAGTTATGAAAGTTCTGTGTAACAATACTAATACCAATTAATTTACAATTACTAATTTTCGTTCTATCACAAAGACATTAAATATATACTACCAATAGACAGGACATAGCGAACAAAAGTCCAAACCGATACTTGTTACTCGTGAGTAACAAGTCGCTCACTCTAGTATGACACCCCTAAACGTCAAGTCATGTTTGTATCCGCTTTAGGCACTAAAAGAAAATCATTTTCTGAGAAGACGTGCTGAGTTGCGCATTACGCTATTGCAAATCTTGTTATGGTAAAATTATTGGACCTAACTTCGGTTTATTTTCGTAAATATTCTTGGTATTTACGCAGTAATTAATTAAAATTCAACAATTTCCATGAATAGTTCTAGAACATTTGCTGATTTTATGTTAGCGCCATCTATTGCTCAAAAGTTTTACCTTACCTAGCACACATCAGTGGCGTAGCGTGGGTATTCGCCGCTTGGGGTCGACCAGAAATACGCCGCGCTTTGTTGTTTATTATGTTTAAGAACACCAGTATTAAGAACGACTGCAGATATCCCGTCGGGGCCACTAGCTTTATTCTTTCGTACGTCTTTCTGATGGATACGAATATCCGACGTACTCGTCACGTACCCATCAGGAGAAACAGGAGGCGGTGCGTCACCGGAATTCAGACGCGAAGATTCCGCAATAAGAGAGGCAATTACGTTTGCTTTATCCTCAGCGGTGTGAGCCAGGGACCCGTCGGGTTTCAGCAGTGGTGGAGGTGAGGGACGGCAGAAGTTCGATTCACTCGAGTTTGTCAACGGGGTTTGTTCCCTATTCGGCCAATGTGGTCAAACTGAGACTTCCACAACACATTAAGAGTCACGTCACTTGCCTTGCGCATACGAGTGTTGGCCCAAGGTCGGTATGCGCGTGTTTAATCGTGTCAGCGTGAACACACTCAGTGCCAAGTCATGGTTGAGCTTGGTCCGACATTGTTACGTCACAGAATGAACTTGGATTAATAAAAAGCAATATGCCTGCTGCAGCACGCAGGGTAGACTTAACATCGACATCGAAAATTTGCTTGGCACGTGCGTAACATTGCGCTCACAATTTCAAAGATCTAAGTTTTTTTTTTTTCCAAATAAATAAATTGGCGCTTTCTGCTGCCTCCTTTCGTATGGCGCCTAGGGCCATGGCCCCCACCGCCCATCCCTCCCCAAGCTACGCCACTGGCACACACTGAAGCTTCTACCACGAGCTCTTAACGTGATCTATTTACGACCTAAACCGAACTGTTAGATCCTTTTTCGTTCGTACTACTGACATTTTAACATATCATGGTAAAGCTCCTGGCCACCTACCGAGCAATAGTTAAATTTATACAAATTTAATTCGCGTGATTGCTATTCAAAGCTAGATGGCGTCACTGAGAGAGGATGACAGTTTTTCTAAGACATTTTTCCTGATAGCCGCTCTATTGTAGGTATCTCTTTAAATCTCTTTGTTCTATCATCAAGTAAATTGTAAATAAATAAATCAACGGTATTTTCATTATAATAAAGTTTTTTTTAATTTAACCTTTGCAACTAACACTAGGAATTAGTGTACCTAAACTAGGTCATGAAAACAATACCTACTATTAAAGATTCAGTTATTCAGGCTGACGCATATTTCCACTTGAAAACAAAGCAAGTATGAACTTGAATTGCATGAAAATGAAGCACAAGCTACGTTTATAGTAACAAATGACACGCAGGAGAACTGTATTTAGCGTTTGGTAGATATACGTTGGTAAATGGAAGAGTCAACTAAAAACAATACTTACCTGGTAATTCTTCAAATAACAAATTATATCCTTGCCAAACTAAGCTAAAAATGGAAACCATTTTAACAATATAAACCCGTCCGCTTCTGCCAAATTTTTCTTCTTGTTTCTGTCAACTTTGCCACTTCACAGTGTTGTTGGTGGCAGCGCAGATGTCGCCAATGTTGCAAAAAGATTTGCTTTTACCGAAGCAATAACTTCAAATACTTCATTTGTATTCCTCAAGTAAATAAAATCTGCTAGTTTTTTAAACTTAAGTTCAACAGTTGTATCCACATTGTTCAATTTATTTTGTTTTTTTTTTATTTCATCGTTTAAAATTTTACGGACCTCATAGATCGATGACTATCGTACGACTACTAAAATTCTTTTGCATTTGATACGATAATTGATTCAGTATTGAAGCGAATAAATAAATATATTTGCATTTTAATTACTGGTACCATCATTTTTTTTTACAAAAGTACAAGTAAACCTGATGTTTAAGTATAAATACAACCCATATTTTCAGTGAAAAGCCAATATTATTGCAACATAGCTTCTAAAAAGTTTACTAATTAAAGAATGCCAATTAAACTATTAAACATGTTAAATAATATTTAAATGTTATGCAGACTATTTTATTTTAATAATTTTGTAGAATATTTTTTATAGAATAATATCGCGTTTTATCACTATGGTACTGTGTTTAATTCAAATTGGGTTAAGATTTAGGATTTTCTTTTTTTTTGGATTTATTTAAGTAACAATATAATGTACACAAATACACGCTTTCAAACAAACTACTCTGTAGTCCGTGCTTTATACTCTACTCAAAGTGGGAGAGTTATTTCATGATTTTATACTAAAAAAAAAACCCTTAAGATACCTATTGCTGTGCTAACTATAATCACCCTAACTAAAATTTTTGACAATTTTGAGTTATTAGTATATTTGGAATTAGCAAAACGAGATCTACATAAATAAATTTTAATACTTTTAAAAACGTATGTAGGTATAAACAAAGATAATGTTTAGAATAAACGCGGCAAGTGATTGATTACATATTCCTAAACATAAATTTACCCTGTTTATGTTTTTGTTTTGTTTAGGGTTGTTAAGATTTTATGTTTAGTGTACGTTAAAAGAAACTGTATCACGATTCCTAGTTTTTTTACGTTTATTAAACAACAACATTAATAGGTACATTCATATTAACGTTAATCCATTGCGGATTTAACTGCGGTATGACAAAAGCGACAAACTCGGTGCCAAAACACAATTTTAGGCAAACAATAGTTATGTATATATAGGTCATTAAGATACCTTCTAGATCGCATTATAATCCAAAAAGTATCTTTGCAACACTTTTGAGCAGTTCTTTATATTTATTTCTTTAGTAATTTCAAAGTCAAAATCAAAAATATTTTATTTCACATAAGCCTACATGGGCACTTATAAAACGTCAGAAGCTAGTGCGCGGTTCCAAATTGGTCGTTTCCTATGGAGAAGAACCGGCAAGAAACTCCATGGCTTTTCTTTAAAAAAAAAAGTGGTTGGTATTACAATATTGATAGATATTATGTAAGAACAGTGTAGACCAGTCAAATATTGTACACAAAAGCACAATAAAAAATATCTTAGTAAAAAACAAAATAAGTCGTAATAGGAAGTAGTCTAAGAGTTCGTGGAGTATACAGTGCTCTCACATTCACATTACAAAAAGAGGCTATATAAAAAAAAGAAATCAGGAATAATATAATAATTACAACTATCAATAAAATGTTAACAAAATAAATTACTAACAAATTTAAGACAGTTGAAATATAAATTAAAAAAATATATATATTGCAAAAGCAATGTGTCAGAGAAAAAAAAAAATGTATATAATTATTAAAACACAGGTGAAGCAATTAATAGACAAAATTTTGATGATTTACCAGGGGGCCACATGTGCAGACGTAGTCATTGCCAAACAAGCGCGTCTTTGACATAGTTTTTAACCTTGTAATATGCTTTTTCGGTTAGGACACGCTTGATATGAGATTTGAATTTTCCCTCACTAAGTTCAGTTACCGCCTTTGGCAGCTTATTATAAAAGTGAATACTGTTTACTAAGAATCACTTGCTAGTCTTAGCTAGTCTCCATTTGGGTAAGATATTTTCGTGTTTACTACGTGTATTTTTGTTGTGAAAATCGCTTCTAATTTTAAAGAGTTTTTACAAACATACAAAATGCTTTCCAAGATGAAAAAAGAAGGCAGAGTAAGCATAACGATTTCTTTGAATTTATTTCTGAGAGACTCGCGAGGGCCCATATTATAAATAGCCCGGATTGCTCTCTTTTGTAATATGAAAATTGAGTCTACATCAGCTGCAGATCCCCACAGTAAAATGCCATAACACTGTGGAAATAAGCATAGTAAACTAACCTAGCTGTGGCTACATCTGTCAATTGCCATATTTTTCTTACTGCATATATATGCAGCTGAGCTTAGTCTTCTAAGAAGAAGAGAGAGTTCTAATATGAGCACCTCACTGCAGTTTAGAATCGATAGTTATACCCAAAAACACGGTTTCTGTAATAACATCCAGTTTTTTGCTGTCAAGAATTAGATTGACGTCAACTTGAGGGACATTATTTTGGCAATGAAAACTTTATACATTTAGTTTTATTTGCATTTAATAAGAGGTTATTAGCTGCAAACCATTTCGAAAGGACAGCCAGACTCTCGTTGACATGCAAGAGATCCCCATCTTTTCTGTCTACTTTAAAAATAAGAGAGGTGTCATCAGCAAATAGAATTATATCGGATAAATTAGCCATCATGAAGGGAAGGTCATTAATATAAACTAAAAAAAGGAAAGGCCCTAGAATTGAACTTTGAGGCACGTCCATCTTTACTAAAGACCCCCGAGGACGTCACCCCATTAATGGATACTTTTTGCTGCCTGTAAGATAAATAGGAAAAAACAAGATCAGCAGCTCGTCCACGAATTCCGTAATGATGTAATTTACAGATCAGAGTATTATGGTCAACGCAGTCAAATGCTTTAGAGAGGTCACAGAATATGCCAATAGCATCCTGGGACTTCTCCCAGGATTCCAAAATGTGACTGATGAGTTTCACTCCTGCATCTGTCGTTGACCTTCCTTTCGTGAAACCAAACTGATGACTATGCAAAATCCTATTTGAATTAAAATGAGACAACATCTGGTCGAGCATGATCTTTTCATAAATTTTACTCAATGCTGGAAGCACAGATATTGGTTGATAATTAGAGGGATCATTTTTACTACCTGATTTGAAAATTGGTACTACTTTACTGTGTTTCATTAAATCAGGGAACGTACCACTGTCTAAACACTGATTAAATATGCCTGTTAGGACTGGAGCAATTGTTTCAATAATATCTCTAAAAATCTTAACGGATATACCCCATAAGTCTTCAGTATTTTTTATGTTAAGACTTTTGAATGTTTTTATAATTATATCCACAGAAATACGCTTAAATTCAAAGGTTGGTATATCCTTAGTGAAATGTTCTTTTAAAAAAGATTCAGCTAACAAAGATGAAGAAGGGAGAGATTTCGTAACTTCTATTGGGAGGTTGGTGAAAAAGTTTTCGAACGTCTCAGCTACTTTTGACCTATCTGAAATGATTTTATTATCAATCTTTAGTGAGGATTCATTCCGATCTCGTTGGCTTGTCTTTCCAGTTTCCTTGTTTATCACCTTCCAGATAGCTTTTATTTTATTATTAGAATTTCAAATTATCTTATTTATCCAGTTATTTTTTTTTTTCCAGCGGTAAATCGTTCATGTAACATGGTAGCATGCATTCCCACGTCCGTGTTCCGTAAACATTATTAGATTTCAATTTAGTTATAATAATTTGTTTTCTAATATTTAGTTTTGCCCAATTTCAAATAAATTATAAAGTACTGTGTGATGCCCAGTGCCCTAATAGGTTAAGTTACGTTAGTTAAAAAAAAAAACATTCTCTTAAGTTTTTTTTTATTTTTCAGGTACGATGTAATAAATGCTTAGGAGAATTAATTTATTTAAATTGACGAATTATGAACAATAACTTCCAAACATTTAGATTATCTGGTTAGGGTGTAGACTGCTTATTCTATTAAAATGCAGTAATACTTCGATAACTCACCTACACATTAATACCTTAACTGTATATTTACTGCTGTATAGGCTGTATATGTACTGCGTAGTAAATTCCTAATCTAATAATATTCACATTAACTACAATCAGCCAAAGCATAAGTACCTTATGTACTCGTAGCCTAGTCATACTTAACACTTTTTTTAGTATAAAATAATATTAATAATTTAAATAATATGAAAATAATTATACTAATCTTCAGCCTATAAGATATTTTATCAAATAAAATCATCAGAATCTCAAATGTATGTTTAAATAATAAGTTTCAGACAACAAAAAGAATAAATAAAACTTTAGCCACGTTTTTCTCGATTTCGTTCCAACTGCAGTTATGGTTGTTTTAGTTAGCACGGCAGCCTAGGATAATACGTTTTTGCCACACATTTTCAAAACTCTATTGTATAAGTACAAAGGCTGGTATTGTTTACGAATTGCGTATACACAAGACTAGACGCAAAAGACTAATTTGATCTCGATAATTGTTAAATAATAGCTCATTTTAATTGCGTGAAACAATAATTTGTTTCATGGCATTATAATTTCTTAAAGCCAGGTTTTACGCATTTGTATATCTTAAACCTTTGATTTTTTTTTTAAATTGATAATTATATATTGGGTTATATGATCACGCCGGGCAAATCGAAACATGATATAAATTTGTCGGCTCAATAAAAAAAAAAAACGCGTATCTGACTCTAATATACGATTTGAAACGTACATATCTACGAGATTACGCCACGGCAATACATGAAAGTTACATAAAATAATAAAGCTTGCTTTTTAAAAGGACCTGAAGAAAATATAAATCTTAAATAGTTACTGTACTATGTTATTTTTTTAATAAAAATAAAATCGATGTTACAGGGCCGCAAAGTCGACACAGATCCGGACGGAGTTCATACAAAATACTCTGTGACTACAACCGGCTCTTAAATAGAGGAATAAAGAGAGAAAGTTTGATTTTACAATAATTAATTATATTTGTTTTTCTGAACATATCTTATGTTTTAAATCAAATGAGACAAAAATTCTATATTAACGTATTTCAATCACAGAATGGGCACTTAATTGTATTAAAATGAAGAAAATATTTACATAAATAGAAGTCATTGTATTTTGTAAACCAAGTTAAAGAGTCAATTAGTTCGTGTCATTGACATTATGACAACTGATTAACTTACATTTTGAATCTTAACTCAAAGTAGTAGAGTTAAAAATTATTTCCAAGTCTCTGAAAAATGACGCTTGAAAATTCGGACGGTTCCCTCTTGACCTCCTTTCAATGGCTCAGCAGCAAGACGGTAGTGAATAAACGACAGAGGTACAGTAAAAGCATTTGGGCTGTTGCATATAATACTTAGAACTAATTCGTAGATTTGTTACATGGTGTAGATAGTACATCCACACGTGACTCTATTGTATCACATTTTTAATGCTAGAATCATTACTAACCCCACCCATACGTGGTGACAGAGTAGAGATGGGAGTGGTGGTACAAAGGCTGAACGATAAGGACCGTCGGATTCGTTGTGCGGAAAAACTTGGGTGCTGACCATGGAGTTTCTCGGGCCTCGATTAAAGAGGGCTCTTTAGCGCGTGTATGGAGAGGAGGCAGTTCCCACTTTGTTGAAAGATGGAGAAACTGGTCCTTTATCGAGAAACCAGGGCGCCCTGTGGACTCTCTGTCCACAGAAAAGAGTTGAAAGAGTACTCGCAGGCCACTTCGTTGTGCAGCTAGTACGGGTGGAGCTAGATCTTGCGGATAGCCATTTCGGCTACTACAGAGGGCGCCTCAAGGTGGAGGCCATCATGCGCGTGTGAGCAATCACAATTCGAGGAGCACTTCCAACGTCTGGTTCCCAAACTGAAGCGGACTGGGGCTGCCCTCAAGCCGTTTTTGCTTAACCACCCTAGGTTCGCCAAAAACGGCTTGAGGACAGGCCAAGCAGTTCAGACACTTCCTATCATAGGTTCTACGCGGGGATCGTTCAGTCTATGGCCCTTTATGGAGCACTGATGTGGAGCTGTGGGGGCTGCCGCTGCAAAAGCGACCGCTGGTAAAGCTGAACGCGTCTCATGAGGTCATGGTCATCCAGATGGTGCGGAGATAACGCACGGTCTCCCGCGAAGCAGCGAGTCTTGGCAACACTCCTTGTACGCATATACATAGAGATGCAATGCCGGGGTGAAACTCCGCGCGAACAGAATTCCGGTGGGATCTCATGGCGATATGGCGATAGCTGCTATAGAAACTCAATGCTGGGCACGCCATAATCACGGTGGTAAGTCCCGTAAGTTGAGGAGTATCGAGAAAGACGTCATGCCATCCTCACCTTCCGTATGACGCAAACCCTTATCGGTCATAGTAAGTTCGAATGGTTCCTGCACCTGATTTCTGTGAAGCTGTAAGCTAGCGGCGGCTAAAAGCGTAAGGGTCCCGAATTCCAGCTACCGTAGGCTTGTGTTTGCAGACGACGAAAATAGGTAACTCGTCGTCCGGCCGTCTGGTAACCGTCCGTGTCAAGCCCGAATCGTTTTAACGGCGCGTTGTGTTCCACGTGTGCCTCACAGAGATGTCAGCTTAACCGTAGGGGCCGAACAGGGCCACAACTTTTGCCACCATGAGTTGACTTTTGAAAGGATTTGAATTTGAGGATATCCTTTATCAGTTATGACGGTAGTACGTTATTTTGGGATAATTTTCGTTATTTATGGGAGGATTGGAAAAAGTTAACATAAAAATAAACATAAAATTAGTGTTTTGAATTTTATATTTCTAAAAAAAATACATATTTATAAGTCTTGTTCTATTTACAAAAGAAAAAAAAATAATTGCAACAACACCTGCAACTTTAAACTAAAGTGTATTTTCTTTTAAAATCAAAATAAATCTTACAATATTATAACCAGAATGTAATAAAAAAATCACACGGGTTTTTAATAATTGACAACCGTAAAAGTTGTTAACAATATAAAGGCTCTATCATTTAGAATTTATTATTTTCTCTTTTATTTAAATATTGAACCTTGTCAGCAATGGGAAGCGCATTTCTTTTCATACCACATCTTAACGTCATTAGGGATTTATTATTGTTATATCTGTGATCATATGAGTGAATAAAAAATAATAAGTGCCCATGTGGGTACTCATAATTGTTTAAGAATCATATAAACGTGGACGAGTAGAAAGAAAGAACCAATGAAAAGACGGAGGAATTGTGTGAAAGCCGAAAACGTGTGCTAGCCCCAAATGACATGATTCCTATAATAATAATATGTATAGGATGAACATCACATGTAAAAAATAAATAACTTCTTTATTATTGTTGTTTGTTTTTTTCATTTTTTTTTTAAGTGTCAATAAACAATATTTCTTTCACGGACACTTCCACTCCTTCTAAGATTGTCAATAACTATAAACCAAAGTTAAATGAACATATTTATCATTGCACGTGTAAATAAAACATAATACTAATGCACTTTAGTACCTAATTAAAACCACTAATTATTTCTACATTCCATTTCAACGCAGTAAACAACTTTATTTATTAAAACTTGATGCAACACACAGGTACAAAGGCGGACTTAATGCCTTAGGCGCGTCATTCTCATGTTATATATTTAAAAGATAATTGATAAACTTAAAAATAAATACACTTTATACTTCCAAAATCAGAAAAAAAATCGCCCAATAGCGAGTTTCTCACCCAAGGTAGGTACAAGAATTTATTTTATGTTATTTTTAGAAACATTCTTCATCATAAGTCAAAAAAGATTTATAAAATTATACCAGATTTGACCTTACCCCACTTTAATAAATAAAATGTAAATTATTTTGTCTGCTTAGTGCAAAAAAATAAAATAAAAAACAAAACTTATCATTCTTACATTTGCGTCACGGACACGAAATAAGCCGCTGTGACAGACAGGAAAAACTACACCTTATTTTCTACCACATTCGTATGAAACCTAGACTCTGACCAATGAAAGGCGGAACTGAATTATTTATTAAGGGGCCGGCGACGGATGAATTTCCATACAAACGTAATACCACGCTCATTTGCAGTTGGAACATATTTCCAACATATTATGATGATATTCGGTTATAGACAATATTTATCTAGGTTCCTACGTCGAGAATATTAGAAATATTGTTATTTTTAATACAGGAAAAGCCAAATGGCATGTTTTGCCATTTACGCTATAAAAAAGTGCGAAATACAATTCGCTTAAATTTCTTTTTGTTTGAACCTAGATAAATATTGTCTATAACCGAATATTATCATAATATGTTGGAAATATGCTTCAACTGCAAATGAGCGTGGTATTACACTCTAGGACTAGGATCGGGCGGGGAGTAGATTGACACAGATTTAACCAGACAGTGGTCAGAACTGCCTAAAGGCGAAGATATCGACACTGAGTAGCGGTCTGGATCTGTGGTCAGCAGAAGGTCCAAGCAATTGGCTGTGTGCGAATCCACATCAGGTACCCTCGTTGCCCCCTGGACCAGCTGGGTGAGATTCAATTCCAGCGCTAGCTTCCGCATCTCACGACCAGCATGATCTGTGCACTGGTATGGGAAAAGCCACTCTTGGTGGTGCGCATTAAAGTCCCCCAGTAACACCAATTGAGCGGAAGGGTACCGCTGCTGAGCCGCATCTGCCGCCTCACTCAGATGCTGTGTAAGCCCGGACGTCTCCTGATCTCCACTTTATATGGAAATTTTTATATGAAAACAATTACGTTTATATGGAAATTCATCCGTCGCCGGCCCCTTAAAGTCCATATATGGCAGCATTTAAAAAAAAAATTAAGCACTGTCAAAAATGTGTCTTCATTCATCTTGTGTTTACGTGCATCTTATTTTCGTTTATTTTATTATAATAATGCTTTAAACAATAAATAATTCGACGAGGAGGCTTCTCTTCAAGATGATTGATAAAGTCAAAACCAAAAAAAGTGAGATTAATCGGAAATCTGTACAGAAAATGCGACGGCTGAATACTATAAGTTCATATATAGGTTAGTGTTTTGAATATCTAGTAGAATAGCTTGATACTTTTCGATTATTTATAACAAATTGCAATGAGTAATACTTTAATATACTTTTAAGGAGATATAGACAATGAGCAGGTGAAACTGTAAATTACCAGAACGGAAAAGGCATTGAAAACTCTTGAAGAAATTGAAATATCCACTTCTGAATCACAATACATAAAAAATAATATTTCAATGACAGGTATTTTTCTCCTTTCAGACCTTTTAGATTTAACAATCATTTACTGTTGTTTATTGGAGACGCTTGTGGATGACTAAATTAAATAATAGGCATATTGTTGTATTATATTATGACATTTGATTGTTTTAATTATGTCTTATTTTTAGTGGTATCATTAACTGTTACGAAATAATTGTGATTTCCGTTTTCAGACTTAAGCGTGAGAACACTAAAAAGAATAAAAAAGAAGGGTCTATTAATCAAGGAAAGTAGAACACTCCCGGAAAAAAAGCGCCCTCTTGTGCAACAGTTTCCAATTTGGATAATTTTGATGTTCTGTTTGTGAATGTTATAGTAAATAAATTATATAAAAGAAATTTAAATCTTGCGTTAATTCATTAAACTCCAAGCGAACGCCAGCGTTCTCTCTCATTGTCTTTCTATTGTGTATCTAATAGTATTATACACATACTTAATAGAAAAGTTAAACGCACATTATGCGGGCAAGCAACAAACAAGTTCAGTTCAGTTGACATATAAGTTGGGAGATTATATTGAAGATAAAAATGCTTGACTGCTGGTCTAGCTCCACTACCACTAGGGCGCACAAATTGTTAGTTTGAAATTTGATATCACTGGTAGTGGCACGTGTTCAAAATGGTAGAGTTGTGTGTCGTGAGTAAACGGGCGTTAAAACTATATCATTTTTATTTTATTTTTTTACTTTATTTTTCTATTTAACATTCAGAAGATTGTACAGTGCAAACAAAACAATTACAGGCGTGCACAACATTCACAAAAGCGTACCTAAATTCTTAGTATTTTGAAATTAAAAAAAAGGTCCAAGAAAGAGGAAGTAATTATGCGAGTGCGCTGTTCTAACAGTATGAGTTTGGCATACCCTACCCTTCCGTCGCTTATCCATATGGAGTTTTGGGTCGAATTGTAATAAGAAATGTTTTTTAAGCACAGTACGCACTGCGTAACAGTGTTATATACCTACTTAGTCTTTACAAATATTTCCAACTTATACGCGAACAAAGTCACGGGCAAGAGATATTGATTATAATAAAACAAAATCAATCAAAAAACCTAATAGCAACATTTTCGACTTCTACGCGGACGAATTCACGGGAAAAGGCTAGTTGTTAAATAATAATAATAATAAATAATCAAAAGTATCAACATCGTTTAAGCAGCGTACAGTCAGGGTGAACAGCTTCAGAATTTTTAAATTCGGCCTCCTTTTTGTTGTGCCATCATTCGTTGGTCAGACTCTAACAACGAGCAAGAACCCTTTTTTTAACGCCTATCCATTTCCAAATAGCAACAAATAGCACGATACCGTTTTAGTAAACATTTATTCACAGGAACTTTAAAACGTTAAAACTAACAGGAATTTGTAAAAAACACAGCACACAAGTTTTTCATTATAATCAGGATCTGTCAAAATTTTTTAGATAATTTGTTCCTAACTAATGTAGATTGAATTATGCATAGGCAATAAACAAAAAACACAACTTTTACAACACAATGTTTAGCTGCTTTCGTTTATAAATACTTAATAATTTAATTCTACACTAAGATCACGAGAGTCATGTTAAATTGCACAGACCAATAATAATTCTAAAAATGTCTAGAGGCAGGTATAATAATCTGGTACAAAATACGAAATTAGTGGTAACAGTAATGCCACCATTAATTTGTCACTCAGCCTGAATAAACAATCAAAGTAACGCCGTTACTTAATCCTTTTTTTCACAAACCGATACAAATTGTTTATTGCTTCCTTGCATGTAGCTGTTATAGTAAAACTTTCCAAACATATAGAAGAAAGCTAAGCAGTTGAACATGACTAAACCGCTTAAATACTTGGGGTAGTTGCAACTGCTTGAGGATAGGCTGTTCACGTTCAGGTATACTACGATGCAGAACTGGATCTGGAAGAAGAGATGCTTAAGTCATATTGGAATACGCCGCGTAAGGTAAGTTTAAATCCAATAGGTGATGCGAATGATTGCGAGTACGCTCTAGGTTTGTTACGGTCGCACATAGTTATTATTATACTCCTCTAATATTAGACTGGCATGTTGGTCTAGTGGTTAGTGACCCTGACTGCTATGCCGGAGGTCATGGGTTCGATTCCCACCCAGGACAAATGTTTGTGTGGTGAGCATAATTATTTGTTCTGTGTCTGGGTGTAATTTATCTATAATATGTATGTATTCAGAAATATATAAGTATGTTTATCAGTTGTCTAGTACCCATAACACAAGCTCTGCTTAGCTTGGGACTAGACGGCGTTGTGTGATAGTTAAAAAAAATTAATAATAATAAATTAGTATAAACACTTAAAAAACTTATTAGAAAAGGTCTCGTTATAAGTATCGTAAAATCTTAATAGATAATATTCATAAACAGCAAAGTTATTAGAGTTTCTTTATATCCCAAAATGTCACTTATTTTATGGAAATATTGTATTGATTTGAAAAACAATGGAAAAACACTGCGCTTAATATTTTCTAGTAGCAATTTTTATGAATAATTGATTCAATTATGACAAACTTCTTTTGACAATTTTGGGATTTCGTTTTAATTACTTTTGACTACACAAATATGATCAGTGACGGGTAAGGACAGAGTCCCGTTTTTTTATACTAATAAAAAAACTAGGGGTGTATATTTAGTTATTTTACGCCTATAGTAAGGGTCAACTCACACCAAAAGAGCGTCGAAGCGCAGCGAAGCGGAGCGCAGTTTCAGTGTCATATGAATTTTAACTTTATTTTCATTTCTATAATACTTATTATCGCATGAGAAACTCGAACGAGTCGCGCGGATGCCCGCGGCGCCGCGAGAATTCCAGCGAATTCTATGAACGGTAAACGGGTCGCTGCCCTTCGCCGCTCTTTCGGTGTGAATTGACCCTAACAGGAAAGCTGATCTACATTTTTTGTATCGGCTCAAGTTACATGAGAATATTGTCATGCTAATAGTTCACCAATATCATTTTTGGTAGTGCAATGGTCACTCTTTTTTGGGAAATTATCGATTCTAAGTTTCTTTTCACTGCATTCGTGATAACTTCTTTAAATATTCTACATCTGTTACCATTTTTCTAACATCGCCTATTCACTTTTAGTGACCTATACGACGGGTAAAAGCTAGTCAATTTATAAAGTAGTATTCTCCTTACCAGCTGCATTTTAGTAAGGTACTTCTTCCACCATAAGTACTTCTGATACTGTGGTCCGAGACCGGAGATCAGGTAGTAAGTATACATGACGACGTGGATGAACGCGTTGATGGAACCTTCAGGTACCGCTTGTCCTCCTGAAAACAATTCAATGTTTCATGTATTATAGTGACACGTCTCGTCTATGCATGGTGCAGATTATATGCACAAACCTTCCTTACTTGTCGTTTTTTTTTTTAATTCTCTAGAACCGGCGTATCATAAACCTTTGCAAGGTTTAGAAGACGTAGATGGAAAAACAGACAGAGGACAGAAATAAGAAAGACTTGGACAGGACGAAACCACATTACAATAACAATTAACTAATCCTCAAACACAAAAAAAAAACATCAATATAAAGAATAAAAATAAAAAAAAGACCTGTACGAGGTCAAAGAGACTCTTATTTCAGCATTATGCTGCAAGAAAGTAAATAACGCACCTCAGACATCGACACTATTTTGACATTGTACTAATAAGAGATATACAAAGAAGATGTTTGGTTCGAATGGAGGTGATTACAACTAACATGCTAACTTAATTCAAATTCAAAATCCTTTTAATTTACAAAAACCTACATGGGTTACTATATAACGTCACAAGCTAGTGCACGGTTCCAGTTAGTTGTTTCCTATTGAGAAGAACCGACAAGTAATCTATAAATAATTGGAGTACTTAAGGGCAGGAAGATGATGATGATCTATACCCTACTCCACCCTACTCTACCCTACTCTACCCTACTCTACCCTACACTATCCTACTCTACCCTACTCTACCCTACTCTACCTTACTCTATCCTAAACTACCCTACTCTACTCTACCCTACATTACCCTAATTTTCATTTTTTTTCCATAAGAACCTTCTCCTCACAATAACAAACACAACAAAAAAAGAATTAGTGAAATCGGTCCAGCCGTTCACGCGTGATGTGACCAAGGGAAATAGGGATTCATTTTTATATTTAAAGATATAAAACTAAACCACGAAGTCCACGAAGAGAACTCTAATTGAGCGATGTAGCTCAATTAGAGTTCTCCGCGCCATTTAAAATCACAGGCTGTTGTTTTAAATCGCGCGGAGAACTCGAGAAGTCAACTACTGGGCAGATGACCAGAACAGAGTTTACACCCGTTTGGTCAGAGGATCCTCCCTTTTCAACGGAGGTTTACGGGACTAAGCACTCTGTTCCGCATATCTTTAAAATTGTATAACACAGATAAGCAAGAGCTCGTCAAATATATGTAAGTAACCAACCTGCGGCATATTTAATTCCAATCCATCCAATGACAGGCATGATTGTGTGATGGTATAAGTGCAGAAATGAAATCTGCCTGTCTTTTTTTCGCAGCACAAAGAACACGGTATCGAGAAGTTCTGTGATCTTCGCAAAGAAGAACCACCAGACACCACAGGCCCACTGAAAAAGAACAAATATTTAATTACAAAGACCTGCAAAACATAGTTTTACTGGTACTATAATAACAGTGAAGGTTACGGAAATCTGATAGATGCGAGACACAAAGAACCGGTCCTTATGGTGATGCTTGGTAATGGCCTATATACAGCAGTGGGCGTCTTTCGGATGAAATAATGATGATAATGATATCAATGTTTCGAGTAAAGGCTGATGCCTGCTAGAGTTGTGGAATTATTCGATAGAGTTAACTTAGTACTCGCAAAGGGTAGCACACGAAGAAACCGAGGTGAATTTCAGTCAATAAAAAACTGATACGCCCTTTCGCTCCACCCAGATCGGGAGAAGTCATTTGATAATTTTCCAAATAAAAAAGCATCAGTAGCATTTTAGATAGAGTTGATGAAATGTTGAATATTTATATAATGGTGTACTACCACAGTGCAGTACCCCTAGCTAACTTGATAATCTGCAATCGTTAACGCTAGTAGACAACTTCAAATGTACGGCAACGACGCCATCTCAACGCTCAGTCACGTATAGTCAGAACAAAAGAACCAAGGGTGTGGCCAACTTGAGGCGTTTAACGCAAGAGAATCGAAACGGAACGGTTGTAACTTGGCTAGGGGGACAGGACTATATGTATAGTGAAAGACTACAAGAAAGCCCAGTTGCTAAAATTTACCACCAAAGATAGATCCAAGTTGGCGTAGGAAAGTGAGGAGAACCAACCCCAAAAACGAGGCAAGGGGAGGAAGAAGGAGTTTACTGACAGACAATGTCTTGTCTAGTCTCCCTATGTGTGCTACATAGGTAAACACTACTGTACATGAAGTTTAAAAAAATAATTTCCTAAAATACGTAACAAAGTTGTGACACATATATTATCACAACTGAAAAAAAAAAAAATAACATCCAAGTATATCAATTTCGACATAATAGTCGTTAGAAATTAGTAGATAAATGCTCATCACTTTTCATGGAAATAAACCTCAGTATCACACTTTCAAAATAGTGTTAATCCCCAATGCCAAATTCTCAGAAAAGACTCAAATTGTATCAAATCCGTAGAAAAATCCCCAGATCTCGGTGACAAATTGCAAAAATAAACAGTAGATAATACTGACTAGTTCCGCTGTTACTCGTTAGCTCAAAATGTTTGTGCTAACACCAAATTATTTTAAGGTCAATACTAAGATGACGCATCGTTTCCTAGCGGTCAGCGAAATACTCGCAAATGTTGACAAAGCTAATATGTAATAACTACGTGTTTTTTCTAAGGAATTTGTGTTTGTTTGCCGTCAAGTGATTTGTACTGAGTTGACAAATATTATCTTGGTAGTAGTAGCAATTTATAATAAGTTAAAATAATTCAAATCAAAAGAATTTACTCATTCTTCTTCTCTTACTTCCTGCTCAATATTGTCTACATTTCTTTTATTCTTTCCTTTTGCAGGTGTACTGAAAGTAATTTCTTTGGAAATAAGCAGTACCTTCATATTAAGGTCTATTATGTATTAAGTTTTTCGTTTTTTGTGTGTTCATAAACAGGAAGTCAGTCAGTCAGAAAAATGATGTTGATTGCACATTCTAAAGCGTAAATCTCTATGGAGAATAACGTGCAAGAAACTCCATAGATACTATTTTAAATCATATCTACATAATATGTAAAATTGATTTATATATATATATATTATATATATATTATATATATATATTATATATATATATATATATATTATATATATAAATCAATTTTATAACTCAAGAACGGGCTCACCTATCCAAACCAAATGATTAGACTTTGTTCGGACTATTTAGTAGACGGTTTATGTGAAGTTTAGTAGGGTAGAGTAGTGTATAGTAGGGTAGATTAGGGTAGAGTAGTGTAGAGTAGGATAGAGTAGAGTAGGGTAGAGTAGGGTGGAGTAGGGTAGAGTAGGATAGAATAGGATATAGTAGGGTGGAGTAGGGAAGAGCGAGAGAGAATGCCGCGGGCAAAAGCTAGTTTTAGGTATAATTACAAATGTCTCGACTATATATTATTTCTTGTAAATACTTGGCATTTTTTGCTTCAAGCGTGTGAGCTGTTGCATAGTTTTGAAAAATAAGAAAAAAAAAAACAAAACTTGTATTTTTGTCTGCATACTTAGCAATATTTTGACAGAAACTGTTTTCCATCATTTATAAAATTTGTAGACAACGTTTGAATACGTTATCCTTGCAGCTACTGACAGTAGAAACCGTATTTGTGAGTATTCTATAGAATTACATACAAATTTATTCTTCTACAGACTTCGAAGCTGTGTAATTAACTTTGATAGGATTTGATTTTGTCACTGTTACCGCATTAGCATACCCATTGAATAATTGGAAAAAGTTGTACAATCAGGTGATAAACTAATTAATCATTACCTATTAAAGTTCGATTATACTTAAAATTCCTTTATTATCCTTGTTCATCAGTCTTAATCATTTCTAAAAACGACCTTCACTAAAATTGTGTACTTATTTAAAAGTTAGTCAATATCCATAATAAAAACAATATATAAAATGGTACAGGAACTAAAAAAAGAGAATGTTTAAAAAACTACTTCCTATTTTTACAAAGGACAGCAACTATCAAAAAATATTGATTCGGATTATTTTTAAGACAATCTGATTACGTCAACATTTCGTCACAATCTCCTTTATTCCAAAAAATACTACACTAATTATTACATTTACAAATAATCTTTACTTAAAATATTATTAACCTGAAGACTGTGTGTTTCTTTGCTTGTCCCTGTTAATCTCAGGAACTACTACTTCGAATTGGAAAATTCTTTTAGTGTTAGGTAGCCCATTTATCGATGAAAGCTACATAACATCACGCTACAATAAAAAACCGGCCAAGTGCGAGTCGGACTCGCCCATGAAGGGTTCCGTAGCAGCAAGTAACATAATATAAAAGTTCTTGTAATGTGTTGTAACTTTGATCGATGTTTTAATAATAGTGTATTTTTTTCGATTTATGACGCATTAAAAAAAAACTACTTACTAGATTTCGTTCAAACCAATTTTCGTTGGCAGTTTTTATAGTAATGTACATCATATATTTTTTTTAGTTTTATCATTCTCTTATTTTAGAAGTTAGAGGGGGGGGGGGGACACACATTTTACCACTTTGGAAGTGTCTCTCGCGCAAACTATTCAGTTTAGAAAAAAATGATATTAGAAACCTCAGTATCATTTTTGAAGACCTATCCATAAATACCCCACACGTATGGGTTTGATGAAAAAAAAAATTTCGAGTTTCAGTTCTAAGTATGGGGACCCCCAAAATTTATTGCTTTTTTTTTCTATTTTTGTGTGAAAATCTTAATGCGGTTCACAGAATACATCTACTTACAAAGTTTCAACAGTATAGCTCTTATAGTTTCGGAAAAAAGTGGCTGTGACATACGGACGGACAGACAGACAGACAGACAGACATGACGAATCTATAAGGGTTCCGTTTTTTGCCATTTGGCTACGGAACCCTAAAAAGAATACAAATTGAGGGGCAATTAGTTTAATAAAAAAAAATATGTAAAAAAAATCTGTAGTAGTAGTAACTGCCAGCCATCAGGGCCCCAGAAAAAAGAATCTCCTAACAATGCGACCCAAGTCCTTAGTACCGCTTTCTGAATGAAGCCCTTGATCCAACTGCCTAACAAAAGCCTTTTCAGTTGTCGGTCGAGGCTCGTTGCTATTGATCCCGTGACAGTCACGAGTCACTGCTATCGACACAATGATCGTACTTTACACGTTGATATTTACAGTTAAATCAATATCTTGTTAATTTTTAAGTAGATTATGTATTTTGTGGTTCTTTATTTCAAACCGGTTAAACACAATGATACAATTTTTATGTTATAAAAATTATATGAAACTAGAATTGGTAGAAAATTTTGTTGTTTGATGTTCTGTATGTTTTAAGGTGTAGTTAGTATTTATTTGCATTGCTAATAAATGCAAATGCTTTTTAAAGTACCTATAGAAAGAATTTATGTAGGTAATATAAAGCAAAATATTTACGGAAAACTGTTATTTGCCACCTTTGACTTTGAATAATTTAAAATGCACACATGATATTTGTTACGACTTATGAGGTAATATTTAAAAAAGCTGGTAAATTTCAGATATCTCTGCCAGTGGAGGTACTCGTACATGGAATATTTTTACCATCATGTTTTACAGATCATGATTTAAAAGATCGCGTTTCACTGGAAACGCGATCTTTTAACTGCTACGATATTACTGAGATATTCTATTGGTTTAATAAGGTTATTTAAATATATTTTAATTCTTTGTTAAATAAAGACTTTAACAAAGAAAAATCATCCTTGTGACAAATTTAACAAAAAATGTCAAAGACAAAAACAAAATACATCCCCACCTGTAAATCCTCTTAATATTTATAAGATTACGTATATTTTTTTTCCGTTCAGCAACTTGTTCTGACCATTAAAATATTAAAATTTCTAATTTTCAGCTTTCTATCTTTCATTTCGAGGTTGACCATCTTTCACAGCCATTTCTTTGTCATGTGAACAACCTCAAACTGGGCTTTTTTTCAACCTGTGATGCGCTGTACCCTGAGGTGTGAGATCAACAAATAACTTCTACCGCTTTGATTGGAGCGAAAGGGAGTGTCAGACTTTTACTGGGTTTTAGTTTTACTGGGTCTTCCTTGAGTCACACTAACAGCCAGTTTCTTCATCAACAACTAAAACTATCAGTAAAAGTATTAACTTTTACTTGACTATTACTGATATTATAGCAAATGTGTTTCTTCATCCAAGTAACAGCTAAACTAAAAGTCAATAGAGTTACCATAACACAGACGGCTTAATTACCCTAAAAAAACGTGGGGAGCTTTTTTTACGCATGACAACATCGCAATATCCACTGTCAAGTAGTGTCAAAAACTCGAATGTCATTTGATTCTGTCTATACGAACGCCAACGAACGAATGTTTTTAGAATTGAATTGATAAATAATAACATAAGTAAATGATTAAAAAAATAAATGCTATTAGTTGTTGTTATTGATATTAACATTGGCATTTATTTTTTTAAAACCGTTATTTTTACACGAGTAGGTACACAAGCGCTAAAGTTCGCAGAGCCTAACTTCACACTCACCAAGATAGAACGGCCGTACTGTACATTGGTTAATTTAACGTAGTCGTATTAAATACAAACTGAAAATAAACTTACTTTTCTGTGGTTGGCGTCAGTTTATCTTGTAACAACAGACTGAGGTATGTAACTGTTTCCTTTGAAATTCTGTATCGCAACAGAAAATCAGCGACGTCCCATACGAAATGATCTTTGCGAACATTAAACTTTTTACGTCTACGCGTTAAATAACTAACGATAAGTTCCTCGTCTGATGAACTTGAATTTTCACTGGACGAAGTTCGTGATAACATATTAGTGAAACCTAAATAACCTACAACTTTGTCAAAATGACAGTGACTTTAGCTTTAACAGCCCCCTAATGAGTAGTAAAAGTTAAAGGCAAAAGTAACAGTTAAACCAATAGTTAAAATTGTGAAGAAACGAATTTGCCCGTTACTTTTACTTTATGACGTTACTTTGGCTGTTACTTTAAATGAAGAAACCGGCTGTTAGGCTGCCATCAGACGGACTGCATCGCCGTAACCGCACGCAGTCCATATATGCAACTGCATGCAGTTTGATCTGACTTTGCGCAGTTGGCGCCACGCATCTAGCCCAGAAGGATTTGATCTTTAAGTGCCTCAAAATAAAGTTGACAATGTCAATGTGCGTTAGCTCTTTGTAATTAACTGCACATTGACTATATGCGGTTAGCGATGGACAGCGTGCGTCGACACTACACGACTGTAGCCGACCGCGTAAAGTTGAAAGCACGACTGCATGCAGTTGATATTGACTTCACTCGACTGCAGCCGACCGCGTGCAGTTGATATCATGAGTGCACAAAGTCAAACGTACAACTGCATGCAGTTAAATATATCAACAGCGCGAGATCGCTGCGATGCAGTCCGTCTGATGTCATTCTTAGGCCTAATATCGTTGCACGCCCCGGGGACAGGATTCCAGACCGCTATCTGGCATATTTTGAAGCCTCTATGGATCTACGTGTCCGTGGACAGTAGGCCTTATGCAGGGCGCAAACGTGTGTCTTGTGTCAGATGCAAACTACCGATGAATATATGATTTCAATAGAACCAATATAGAATCATCTATTCCTTGCGCATACGTTAACATTTTATGTGTCCAGTTTCTTTCACTTAACACATACTCATAACGATCAAAAAGTGTTCGATGTCGGTAACTGAAAACTAAAAGTCTACATTTGCGCAGCCCTTTAGTGTTCCAGGGTCATGGTAAGTCTTTCGAACGTATGCACAGAGTTCGATGATACCTTGAAATCTTTTCTATTGTGTTTACAAAGTTAACAAGGTGCCTCCCACGTTTAGATACTCGTAGTTAGACCTACACATTGATTAATTAATTATCCACAATTAAGATCCAACAGTGTCTGGAGGACAAACGTTACTTTTTATTTACGTAATAAGGTATCTTTATCTTTGTTGTAGTCAGATCTTAGAATTAATCACTTCATGATATGGGCAATTATAACTGGCCAGATCGTTTGAACATTTGTTAACATATAGATTATATATAGTTAATCCACGCTTGGCCATATCACTGATGAAGGATTTCAATAACAATAAAAGGTCTAAACAAAATTGTCCAAACATAGACTGAAATATCATCAAACTTTGATGTTTATAACGCCCTGTAGCCTAATTCACGTAAAATCAAACAAGCCAAATATCGTTGGAGTTTTATAGTCGTTCGATCGAAGTCCTATCCAAAAGCGGTATTCACGTGTTCCTTAAATGGGATTGGATAGAACGACAACTCAACTGGCTCGAAAATAAACGATCTATCAACGACTTATTTCCAGTTGCATTAAGGCCCAAGCGCCCGAAAAGTCCCATAAAACAGTGACTTTCTGAAGCCTACTCCTCGGTAACGGCCAGGTTAATAGGTTTGAAAAAAATATATGTTTATTATAGATTCATGAACAACATTATCAACATTTGATTTTTTCGTGCTGTTAATACTTTTGTCTAAAAAAATATTTAGCAATTTCGTAACTTTTCACAACTTTTCCCTACTCCTTCGAAACGGCTTGGATCTCTAAAAACATTTTTACACATAAAAATTGGTGGTTAAATATTCTTCAAAGTGAACACTGCATATGTAAATCAATCAATATTTCGCAAAGAAAATGGATTTAAAGGTCAGCCGCGCGCTTTCCGGGCGCTGTTGGCCGCAAATAAATGCACAGATTTGCGTACTGCCGCCTAGGCGGATGTGAGAGGTGCGTCAACATAATTTTGGCCAGATGGTTCAAGGGACTATAAGCTTTAATAAGTATTCTACCAGGTTAATGTAATACAGATTAATTTCTTTTAAATCGACTCTTTGACCAAACGACTTTAAAATCGGTGTCGTTTAAACAACGGAAATGATCAAAACGACTAAATCGCCACGATATCGTTACGGTTTTGATTACGTGAATCAACTTTTGAGCAGGACAACATCTGTCGGAAACGCTAGTATAAATATAATATTTTACCTATTGTCATTACAAAACGTAAGATACTATACATATACCTAGCAAAAGCATTATTATCACGAGGTATTGTAACAATATTGAACATCAAACAATGTACAGTTAGTAATTAAATAAGAATACAGGACATTAAACATTGAAATATATACAGAACTATATTTACGATGGGTCCATAGTGATATATTTTCCTTATTTATTGAATAGACTTTAACTGCAAAGTACGGATGATAAACCAAAGACTGTTAATTAAACAAGGATAATATAATAAAATATTCTAATATAGCTAAACGCACTTTAGTAATTTGGATCAAAGTTCATCTTTTCATGATAAAATAAGTAAATCTCTTGAAGTGTTTATTTGTGCATGCATCACGTAAAATGTAGATAATTTTTATACATTAAAATTGTGTATAACTTGATATATTAGTTAGGCTTTGCTTCATCGCAATCGGTCGACAATATCGAAAGATATACTACATTCACTGATGATATTATTGTTAGACGGTAGATACGAAGTTCGTCGGGTCAGCTATAGTATTTACACAACACACAATTAAAACAATTTCACATAACTAAAATGTTAATTTTGCATTTATAGTTTTGGTCAAGTATTGGCATTGAATTCGTTTTTTTTTTTATTGTTATAAACTAGTACTTACTTGACTGCGATCCCGCCTGATGGTAAATTAACACTTGTGTAATTAAGTTTTTTTAAGGAAGAAAACTTCATCTAAACAATGCAGTTGCAAATTAAAATCTTTTACTTTGCTGCTGCAATTTTTATAATTATAAAAATTATGTGGGATTCTAACTAATTACTAATTATGTAAAAATAAATTTGATGTATTCATAATGCCAAATTCATAGCACAAAATTAAAGTAGTATAGCAGATGATTCAACTAGATAGCGACATCTAGTGTGGGGTTGTTGAACTTATTGTGAAAAGAGGTAAATCTTGTCTCAGACAAATATTTTTTTTTTTGTAGAGATAGCATTACTGATACAATAACAATAATTATTATTAATTATCAAAGAAGTTCGAAGACATGGGACATTTACCAATCCGCACTGGCCCCGCGTGGTGGATTACGGCCCATTCCTTCTCCTAGAGAGGAGGCCTGAGTCCCGGCAGTGTGTGAACATTAAAAAAAAGGCTGATGCAAAAATTTTGCAAACCTACCACAGAGTTCTCATTTTAACCCAAAGGTTGACTGGTAGAGAATGCCTTGTTGCATTAAGTCCGCCTATGTACAACTACTGCACATGAAAAATAAATAATTGTTATTAATCTGCACTTTTGTGTAGGAAGTACAAAAATATCTTAAACCAATAGCCAGATTTATGTACAGTACACACTAAAAAGAAAAATAACAGCACTTTGGCAGGGCTCAAACGTGGACACTTTGGTATCTTGTGTCAGGTACAACCTAACTTAAAATTTGATTTCTATAGAACCAGTATGAAATCATCCACTCCTTACGGATACGTAAACATTTTTTGTGTACAGTTGCCTCCACTTACTACATACTCATGATGATCAAAAAGTGTTCAGTGGCGGTAACTGGAACAAAAAGTGTCTCCGTTTGCGCAGCGCCTATAGGCCATAAAGGTACACATCTCAATTTTGATAATACTGTGAAATGATCGAGAAATTTCATCAAAAATGAAATTAAGATAAAAAAGGGACCATGATGTGTGGTTGAACCAGATTGCTTTAAAGTCGTCGAAAATTAAACCACTTTCGTGAAATTATTGGGTTACTGTGCCAGTTGTTAGTAGCAATTTCAAGTGCATTCCAGTTTAGCTCCAAGAAGCAAAATAATTAAGGTAACTGACCTGCATCGCTTTCGGACTCTCCGAAAAATCCACGGAGTAACATTTGTTTTCGTACTTCTCTATGAAAACGTAGTTAATTCCCTGAAAATAGAAAGTCTATTAGTCTTTAAAAAAATGAAAAGGGCTTAAACTTAATGGTCCTTATGTTTCTAATGAGAACCAGACGTTTTGGCCCAATTTTTGTAATGTGGAAATTCATCAAACACTCCTCTCGCTTTTGGCAGAGCGAGAAGGAGTATCAGACTTTAACTGAATAATAACTTTTCTTTAGTTGTTCTTTGCATTCAAGAACCAAGGCAACTTTTTCGTGTGACCCCGCAACTCTAGCAGGTATTGGCCCTGATATGCCTCGTCGTCTGTGCGGACGCCTCTTTGAGGCGCGCGTGGACCACAACTCACGTAATACTCTTGACTAGGTCTCGATTCTTACCGAATGGCAAGCTACCCATTGCTTGCCACATGGTAACTTGGAATCGCTCTGTGACTAAACGCATAGCAACAATCTATTTTTTGTCATTTCAAAACGATTGACAAAAACAGAACATGTTTTTAGATTAGGGGTAAATGTAAATGTAAATGATTATGGTAGGATTAATGAAGTAAGTAATGTCTCCGGTAACTGTCCGGACCACGCCCAAGTCGTCGACGGTGCGTACTGTTACCGCGCGCCTCAAGGAGTTGTCAATAAAAAGTAAGTAATGTGAGGGGACCCGATTCCAGACAATGAGAGCAGTGACGGGCAAAACAGAATTTAATGGTGTTATTTTTAAAGTGGGAACATCTAATGTCTTCTCCCGCTTTAGGGTGAAAGGGGAGGGCGTGTCAGACTATTACTTAGTAAATCCACATCTAATGTTCCTCCTTTACCCTCTGCGTGACAGGACCGTGGTACTGTGACCCGTGGGGTTTCCTTTTCAGAAGTTATCCTATGGCCCCAGTAGGCTTCGGCCCTACTGGCTCCCTTAAGGTTTTGTCTTCATCTTTTTGAGGCGCGTGTGGAACACTATGCGCCTTCGATGACTCGGGCTCGCTACCTGGCGAGTTACCCATTTGTAGCCCTCCGCAACCCCATGAGAAGTTAATGGTACCGTAAAACGGGGTAAACAGAGACAAAACTTTGGTTTGGTTTTTCACTTTGATACCATAATATCAGCCTCTAATAAAGCATCGATTTTTTAGAATAGTAATTCATTAATAAATTGATATAGTTAAATGCTGCAAAAAATATTCAAATATCAAGAAAATACCATTTAAAGATTTGTCTCTATTCACCCCATTTTACCCGGTACTTTAGTCCTAAACACATTTAGTAATTTATCGGCCTTGTGTTAGTATCCAATTCGACTATCACAAAAAAACTGAAGATTCGTTTTCTTAAAAATTAAAGAGCCGTTGTGCCCAACTGGTTCTTTAAAAGACCTCTAAAGCCAAATATGGAAGTGCATGGTGACGGTAAAAAGTCTTATTTAATCGCTTTACTATATTGTCGAAGGTAGGTGTGTCAAAATAAAGAAGCTATTACTGGCTTTTAAATCACTTTTTTTACGGAACAATAATAATATTTATTTGCAAATAACGGTATTAAAAGGTGTTACAATACAAAATGAATCCATACAAGTTTTGCTTAATATTAAAGCTTGCTAAATAATTAAATTTCAATAATTAAGTAAGTTGAGATGATGTTTTTAAACATTAAGTTCCGTTTTATAGCTTCAATAAAGTTTAAAAGTACTTGCTTAACGCTCCGATCTTGAGCATTAAATAAATAGGTATAAAAACGGAAAAATGGAAAGGTTGCTTATTTTCGAAATTTACAGACTACTTTATGAAGAATTTCTTATTTACATTCATAGATACATACCCAATAAATAAAACCCTCAAAATTTTAATAATCTACGCGGACTTTTAGTAATCTTAGTGTTCAACCGAATGGCGCGAAATCACGCGCGAACGCCGCGTTCGTTTGGGGTTTGAGGGTTAATAATTATCATAATTATTATTTGTTTTAAAAATATTAAAAAATGTTTAAATTATGTAAAGAAGATGAATTTATGAAATCGTAATAGATAACCGGTCAAGTGCTTGTTGAACTTGTACACGAAGAGTTCCGTAACGTCCGTAGCAGAAAAGCAAAAAATCACGTTTGTTGTATGCGAGCTAATATTTATCTTATTCTGTTTTTAGTATTTGTTGCTGTAGTAGTAACACAATGAGAATTTCAACTGTCTAGATATCAGGGTTCATGAGATACATCCTACTGACAGAGAGATGGTCAGCGTAGCGATAACGGTAGGGTTCCATTTTTACCAATTGGACTCCAAAAAACCATAAAAAATCCGTAAAAAAAGAATATATTACGAAATTATAACGACAGCACGGCTTGACATTTTTGGTTAGGCATGGTTTGCCAAGGCTGGTCTATACTGTGCATGGTTGACCATCCATTATTTTCCTGGACTCCTTCTTCGTGCCTCAAATTTATCCCCAATTCTCCAAAGTACACACAGCGACCGGCCCACGCTGAAAACCAGCACTGTTAGCTAATCGCACAATGCGAGAGGCCGCAGCTTTATGCTGAGCGTTCGGCCGTTTTGCACGGAATTGATGCATATCTTCCCTATCGATTGATGTTAAATTATGTTTATTAACTAGTTTTAAGATTGCGTCTTTTTTCACGTGAATAAACTGTTTTTCTTTCTTTCTTTTTTTCAAAGCATGCATGGCATGTGTATGCATGCATTTTTTGTTTTCGAGTTTAACCCTTTAAAATGCCCCTAAAGGGTTAAACTCGAAAACAAAAAAATAGTTGTGGAAGATAGATATACACCGCTAAATTTTAATCGTTTTAATCCCGTGGAGGGTCGATCCGGCACATGAAAGACTATCGATAAGTAAAGATAAAATTAAAAAATAAAATACCTTTTTTTCAAAACTCGTATTGTTACGCATGTACGAAATTAATTTCTTTAAGAAAACGTCGGCTGAGCGAGTCCAATGACCTGTAGGTAGTTTGTACGCAATGCCGACTATTAACTACAGGTCATTGAACTCGCTCAGCTGACGTTTTCTTAAAGAAATTAATTTCGTACATGCGTAAATCAATACGAGTTTTGAAAAAAAGGTACTTTATTTTTTAATTTTATCTTTACAAATCGATAGTGTTTCATGTACCGGATCGACCCTCCACGGGATTAAAACGATTAAAATTTAACGGTGTATGTCACTCCCTTGAAATATCGGAAGATAGATATATGTCACTCCCTTGAAAAATCTCGTAAATGGTTGCATCCAGTTAGACTAGAATCCGATTCCAAAATATGAGAAGTTGGAAAAAGAATTAATAGATTGGTAGCATTAGTTTTAAAATAGACAGTACTTACTATATATGTGATATAAATGCTCATGATTATCTGGAACACATTGTAGACCATCACCAAATGCTTCAAGTTGTACGGTTTCTTATCCTTCATGTATCGAGGCCCAGCTTTAGTGCAGAAGTAGAGGTATGTAGCCAGTATTGTGAGGAGAGGACCAGGTCCTGATACAAGCCACCAGTCTTTTGTCCGAGGATCTACAAAAAGAATAAGGACATTCATGAAATCTTTAGAGGTGTAGACTTGTTAATGGTCCTTAGGTCGCGAAAAGAGTCTTGTTTTTTCGGTAAAAAAAATCTCGCATGCAATCTGAAGATTGGATTTAGGTTCTCAGTAAAAGTGATTTTACTTTGGGATTATGATATAAAATAAAAAATGAAGGATATTAATTTTATTGTCTGTTTGTTCCAGCTAATCTCTGAAATGGCTGGGCCGATTTTGACGGGACTTTTTTGGCAGGTAGCTGATGTAATAAGGAGTAACTTTGGCTACTTTTATTTTAGAAAAAATAAATTCAAAATCCCGTAGTCCACGCGAATGAAGTCGCGGGCACAGCTAGTAAGTAATATGAAAAATAAGGGAGTCTGTGATAGCGTGACGAGTGACGGGACAGAATGGAGGAAAAGAACGTGTTCCGACCCCAAATAAAACGGTACAATGGCAGGAAGATGAATAATTTCCGATTTACCCATCTTCGTCATCATCAAAAATTCAGCCTACATATAAAATTAGCTTGGCACGGTGGTTGCGTTCCCTAGGTTTGTCTATGCCACCTATAAACCAAAGACCATCTATACCTATTATAACGTTCTACCAGAAAAAAATATACTTTCTAATTGGATCAGCACTGTTACAGGTTATCTTTTACCAACATACATTGGTATGTATAATTATTAGTATATGGATATGATAATATATTAAAAAACAAACAGTTTAACTGTACCTCTTTATAATATGAGTTTAGATAAGATTAGAAAAGTTATTCGATCTATGAGTGTCCTTCAGTTCTGCCTACAGTCTTTAACTAGTCGGTGAATGAAGGCATAAGTAGATGTGTATATTAGTCAACGGGAACAATAATGCTATTGTAAAAACAAAACAATAATATTAATCATAGTTTAGCCTAGAAGGGTCTTGTTAGGTAGCTGGATTAAGAAGGACTTGATTCAAAAAGTGATACTACTGGACACGGCTTGTATTTTTTTAATGTTTTTCTCTCTGGACCCCAGCCGCCTGCTGATAGCTTGGTATCTGTTCTCAATATCGGTGGAATACTATTTTTTATATATTTGTATTCTTCATTCAAATATTCTAAAATTTAACTTTAAACGGTATGCCGGTTGTTAAAGAGACTACAATTACTCTCGTTTTAAAATATGCGTCATGGACGAAAATATTGTTACAAATTGGCTTACGCATTTCTGATGACATAATATATATTTCATTAAAATACGCATGCACTAAAAAATCAAGTCGATATAGCTTTTTACATAAAATCTGCATGTTGGTGAATCATTGTTGTTATGTTATATAACATAAAATAGAAATGTTGCTTACCTGATAATTCCTCAAATACATAATGATATCCTTGTAGCGCTTGCTGGACCACTGCCATTTTTCAGAAAAATATTTTTTTTTTCAATATCCCAAAAATCACTTCGAATCGACACAATTTTATTCACTTTCCTGGTGTTACTAGTTTAATTTATCCTTATTTATGAATAAACGCGAAATTTTATCCACTCAGCGAATAGTACCGACCTTGCCTGCGCAAGCGTCTCTCACTGACTAACAGCAATTAAGATATTTTAAGTTTTATATTTCCCACAGCCGTATGAAAGATAGCACGAGTAACTTTTTAAAAATAAAAAAAAAAACTGTCATTATTTAGTTTAGGGAATGGTCAAAACATTTTGTTTAGTATGTATGTTGTGTTAGTTGATATTATGACCCAATAAGATATTTAAAACCTATAGAATTGTTGACTATGCGCATTATACTCGTAAATAACACTTGAATAATTAAATAGGGAAAGTACGTTTTAATGCTTATAATTGATAAATTGCATACACTAATTTCAAGTAGTTTTGTTCAGTGATTTGGTATCTTTGTAAACGATGAAGTTGTGTAGTCGCAAAAAAAAAAACATTTTTTGTATACAAAAAATATAATAGTCTATTATCGAACTCCTCCAAATCGGATTCACCGATTTTTAGGAATTTTTTTTTTGTATATCTGGTTAATCTTTGATTGTAGGCTATTTCTTAACACCATCCTCCATATTTTTATTTGATAAATTATATGACAGAACAACGTCAACCGAGTCAGCTAGTATATATAAAAGCCTATTCTCAATAGATTTTTTCTTTTAATTGACATAAACTAGTGCTTGACCGCGATCCCACTTGATGATAAGTATTGATGCAATCGTTGATAGTGAGGCGCATTACTTTATTGAAAGTACATATATCTAGTATTGTATAGATGAACTGAAATATTACATACTTGAATAGTGTTGATTTACTTCCAACTAACATTATTGAATAATTTTATCGGTACTTGAATGGAACAATAATCACATCCACTTTTCCTGTTGTTCGTAGGTCATTAGATGTTAATTGGTTATTACTAATTTATTCATGACATGGGAACCAATAGACCAGGCAAATAAAATTTATAAAGGAAAAAAAAAAAAAACACTTGGATTATCTTCGGTTAAGCTATAACTTAATTGAAGATAGTCCAAGTGATTTTTTTTTTTTCATACAACGCTGTGGTAGCCCAATAGTCCCGACTTACTTTTTGCAGGTTTCGGGTTCAAACCCAGCCAGGTGCATACTTTGTTTAATTTATTTCATCACCACCTGCTCTCAAAACGGTGAAGACAAACATCGTGAGGAAACGAAACGTCTTAAACCAAAAAAAAACAAAAACAAATCGTAGACACGTGACGTCATCCAACCCGTACTGAGCCCGCGGCCCTTTCCTTCTCCTAGGAGGCCTGAG
Source organism: Mythimna ferrago (assembly GCA_910589285.2). NCBI lineage: Eukaryota > Metazoa > Arthropoda > Insecta > Lepidoptera > Noctuidae > Mythimna > Mythimna ferrago. The sequence continues at coordinate 26,433,665 of OU342679.1, forward strand.
TCCCAGCAGTGGAATATTATAACACTGATTATGCTAAGCAATACAAACTATGGGATATATTGTGTAATGAAATATTGACTGAATAAAAACCTGAATACAGTTATATTTCTTACTAACCTCTGCCGGCGGTTTCCCCCGCGTCATAGTAGGTCTCTCCATACAAACATTGGACTGCCGCTTCATCCCTTTTAGGAGTAAATTTTGGAAGAAGTTTTCTTCTACACACATCTTTGTATACATCATTAGCTTTTGCCCGCGCGGCTTCACTCCCGCTCTTCCCTACTCTACCCTACCCTACCCTACTCTACTCTACTCTACTCTACCCTACTCTACACTACAGTACCCTACTCTACCCTACCTTATCCTACTCTACCCTACTCTACACTACTCTACACTACTCTACACTACTCTACACTACTCTACACTACTCTACCCTACTCTACCCTACTCTACCCTACTATACCCTACTCTACCCTACCAAACTTCACATAAACCATCTACTAAATAGTCCAAACAAAGCCTAAACATTTGGTTTGGATATGTGAGCCCGTTCTTGAGTTATAAAATTACAACGAAAAGTGGCATTGATTTTTATATATATAGATAAATTTCATAAGGTTATAGGTGCAAGGGTTTGAGCCGCGCGTTAATGAGTTAATAAGTCAGGACATTGCCTTTTATATACAACCTTATTTTTAATATAATTATGCAAAATCTGAAACTCCTATCTAGTAAAGAATCTATGTACAAAATTTCAAAACTGTATTATGAAAAATTAAAAAGTATGAGCCAGTTATGGTGCCAGATTGTTTTGCTTCCGCATCCAGCTGTTCGTTAGCGCTTAATACCCATTATAACCTGCCGTGACCTTTTTTTTACGGTGGGAATAGTCATCCAATGACAACCCCCGTTCTTGGGCGGAGCGGGAGATAGTGTCAGACTCTTACTGACTAAAAGACCCACCCCGTTCCTTCTTGCCTCTAGCCTCTAGGCTTCGACCCGGCTGGGTCCCTGCTGTTGCCGACAATTCCTTGAGGCGCGCGGGAACAGTGCGCGCCGTCGACGACTTGGGCTTGATCCGGACAGTTACTGGACGGCCGGACAGCGAGCTACCCATTGCTCACTGACCGCGAGCCCGCGCCTACGGTGGCCGGAAATCGGGATCAGAAACCCGGCGGCGGCGACGGCGGCGAGAACGCCGTTGCCTGATGCGGTCGGTCTCCTCCTTGGCGAGCATTACTGCTTCGCAGAAGTCGGCGACCGCCTGCCACTCCTCCTTGCTCCGGACCATGGCCTCAACCAAGGCCCGGCGCGAGAGGTCTCCGCCGCAACCTGCCGTGACCTGTTTTGTATTTAGTGTCGGTATTGTCTAAACTTTGACCAGGTTTCACATATAATTATGAATAGTATTTTCTAAATAAAACACTGTGTTTATTGCAATATCGTTTACTTCCGGTTTTTATGCACTTATTTTTGTTATTCAGCATAGGTAATAGGGTATTTTTAAAACATGACTGGCATACCATAAAATATGTGTGTGTATTAAACGGCTTTCTTGAGAATTCAAAAGTATTAGCATAAACTGTTACTACTCTTTACTGCGCAGTAATTTAGTGCAAAAGTATATGTTTCTGTTAATGTTTTCTTAGCATCATGCCTTTTATTTCGAGAACCAATTTTTTATGTATTGGTTACCATACACTGACCGTAACACCTGCTGTAAATATGTAAAAAGTCCACTAATGAATACTTTGACTTTGACTATACTAAGTGACTATATATACAAGTGGCTCACGTTATCATAGTATCCACCACTTATGGCCATGACCAAAACACCATCTCAGACACTAAACTGCATGGTTCTTACATGATTTCACCACATATCTTTGCTATAGGAACTTTAAAAGAGACTTTAACCCCTGAGTTTGATTCGGTGTTTCTTTTCAGGGTAGTCAGCAAGAAAGTCAGCCTTGTATAGTTTAAACTGACGAAAAAATGGACGTGCAAAAGTGTAGTTTTAAAACCTATTTGCAAAATAAATATCATTTAGCATTTTATGGACTCGATTTTATAAACCTTTTCAAAGAAAACTAAATAACAAATTCTCTAACTATTGGTGCGACTACAAGATTGGTGTACTACTTTTAGTGCAGACATAGTGTAATCGGCTTTATAGTGCTCCCATAGCTGGGACTCGGGCCTCCAGTCTTGGAGAGAGAATGGGCTGTAATCTACCACGCAAGCCTATGGCTAGAACTACATTAGACCGACACACACGTAAACCTTGTGACTTGTACGTAGAACAACATCGCGTGGCGTGGGTCTAGTATAGCTCTACAAGTCTAGTTTCCATATAAAATATATGAAGACCGACACGCCAAGATCGGCGTACGTGGTACACGTGTGCGCAGTGTGTAATTTTATACAAGTATGTGACTTGTTGGATATTTGTGCAGAAGATACAGATTAAAAAAGGAACAAACTCGTTGTTCAACAAACATATATAAACCCCATAGATTTTAATTTATTTTGAAAATTATCTTTCGTAATTTTTTACCGTTATTTTGCATATTTTATGTATTAATTGGTAAGCTTGACCACTATCTTACCAATGCAATGGTAACCAATGATGTTGTCGACGAAAGAATACGCTTGCCTAGCAGTTACCTATTCGCTTTTAACTCTTTTTTCCAACTTTTTACATGGCTTGGCTATTGTAATTAACACAATTTCTTTGAAAACTTTTACTGGGATTTGTTTTACAGATTTGTTTACAAATTAATCTTACTTTCTTGAACACGGATTTTATTAATTGTTAGTGAATTACGCAAACACATTTTAAGTCAAATTGACAATACAGTCTTTTCTTTTTAAAATGCGATTCTGACACAGACTTCATAAATTGAGAGTTCAAATTAGTATCAACCTCATTTTTAAATAAGTGTCGATACAGAATAAAATAATTAGAGTCTGTGATGTCTAATGAAAGCGCAACCTGGAGATTTTTTGAAATGTAAAATAGTTTTTATAACTACTATATTTTTACAATGATTTTATATACTTAATGGTCCCAACAGACGTTGTCCATCGTAAAAAAAAACAACACATCAATTCAACACATTATCATATCATCTATCCTTATCATATCTACCGAGTCTAATGGTAGGCCTTAACCAGCCACTACTAGAACATAAAAAAACTAATTAATATTTACAAACGGGTAGAAAAAGTAATTATTGGGCATCTAAAAATTCATCCACATCGATATCAATAGGAAAAGCACCCAGAACGCTGGCAGCATTGCCACGTTGGATATAGAAAATGCTGATTCGCTGTCCGAAGAAAAGCTCAGCCCTCGGGTCACATAATCAGTTTAGCTATATGGGAAGGGTTCACGAGTAAAGCACGTGAAGAATACTCGAAATAAGTGCCCATATTTACAAAGATTTTTAAGCTATTGCATAGCTTCTGTCGCGGCCCTTGAGCTTGAAGACCGAATCCAGAAATTCCGTAACGAAAATAACCGGTGGTGACCGATAAGAAAACAAATGAGTGAACAATCAATCAAAATTCAATTCAATGTGTGAAAGCGTAACTTCAATTAATATCAAAGAAAAAAAAAGGAAAATAATACTGCATAAATAAAATAAATAAATAATTATAATTGCATAAGTTGATAAAAATGCTATGCAATAGCTTTACCGCGGCAGTCCCCGAGTGCCACACGTCTTTTTTTATTACAGTTTTTAAAAAATACCAAATTAGTAGTGACGAATACCGCCTCAGAAACGACAACCGTATCACATCATTACGTAAATCGGTAATACGAGTATATTAATTATTATCATTATGAATGAGTAGTCATTACTTTATAATTAACCAGAACTATTTTTAGTATAATTTTAACTAAGTAATGGTAATCGCACAGGTCGATCTATAAACTGCCTCCCTAGCCAAGTTACAATCGTTTCGGGTCGAATTCCGTTCTCCGATCGGTCACGCCTCGGTGTCAGCAATTGTAGAAAATAATAGGTTGGTGACTATGTGACTAACGTTGAGATGACGTCATTCCCATACATTTGAAGATTTTTACTGGCGTTAACGATTGCAGATCATCAACTTGGCTAGGGATGCTGGCCTATTGGTGTAGTGGTTAGCCCTGACTGTCATGCCGCAGCTCGTAGGTTCGATTTCCATCAAAGACAAATGTCTGTGTGATGAGCATGATTATTTGTTCTGTGTCTGGGTTTAGGAATATTTAAGTATTTTTATCAGTTGTCTAGCACTTATGGCACAAGCTCTGTTTAGTTTGGGGCTAGATGGCGTTGAGTGAAAGTTGTGAAAAAAATATTGCTTCAACATTTATATTTCTGTCAAACTACGGACTTTGCTTATTGTAAAACTGGAAATATTTTAAGCTATTGCATAGCTTCTATCACGGGCCTTGAGCGTGGAGACCGAATTCAGAAATTTCGTAACGAAAATAACCTAACACCCCCCACTCATTTGTTTTTTGAGCGTGGTGACCGATAAGAAAACAAATGAGTGAACAATCAATCAAAATTCAATTCAATGTGTGAAAGTGTAACTTCAATTAATATCAAAGAAAAAAAAACAAAGGAAAAAGTACTGCACAAATAAAATAAATAAATAATTATAATTGCATAAGTTGATAAAAATGCTATACAATAGCTTTACCGCGGCAGTCCCCGAGTGCCACACGTCTTTTTTTTTTTATTATTAATACAGTAAGGGCTTAACTTGCTAAGGTCGCTCCATAGATAGGTAACAGTTTTTTGTTACAGTGTCTTATTTATTCGAGTGGATGGACCGCTGCGCAAAAAATCTGATTTAGCCAAATGGGCCTTTTGTTTTCGTCGATGAATCTTCACGGATGTTCTCCACCCTTGGTTGGGTGAAAGAGTCTGTCAGACACTTATAGTCCACTTCATCATCATCGTCATCATTTCAGACGATATACGTCCACTGTTGGACATAAGCCTCCCCAAGCGTCGCCTCAACGAACATTCCTGTGCGTCTCGTATTCATCGGTTTCCCGCAACCTTCACCAGGTCATCGGTCCACCTTGTAGGAGACCTTTTAACCCAGCGTCTTCCGGTACGCGGTCACTACTCCAGAACCTTTCGGCCCCATCGGCCATCTGTTCTGCGAGCAATGTGCCCTGCCCATTGCCACTTAAGTTTGGCAATTCTTCGTGCTTTGTCGGCAACTTTGCAACAGTCTACTTAAGATCATAGATTGACCGGATGCATTTTTTGGGCGATTTAATGTTCTCTGGGTATCCGTAGATTTCCCCCAGATTTATTTTCTATATCTCAATATAGAGCACACGTGACTGTGGTATACCATTGATGCTGTTTCTTGAGTTATCAGTATTTTTATTTTACAAAGCGCGTACATAAATTTATTAATTTTCTTGCAATACATGTCAACATGGGATTTTCAATTGCTAAAACTGTCTGGACTGATTCCTAATAACTTAATCTCATCAACTTCATCAATACTGTCATTATATTTTATTGGTAAGTCTAATCTATTATTTTTATTATTATGAAATGTCAAGTGTGATCGCTTATTTTTAGTTTTTATTATATTTATTTGTAGATTATTTAATTAAACCAATCATTTATGTCTACAAGGGAGGTTCATCACATTTATCGCCTTTTCAATTGCATTTTCTTTTGTCAAAATAGTCGTATCTATTGACATTTAGATTTGGCAGGTCATAGATATATATCAATAACTAGCTTTTGCCCGCGGCTTCGCTCCCGCTATACCCTACTTCACCTTACTCTACCCTACTCTGCCCTACTCTACCCTACTCTACTATACCTTACTCTACCCTACTCTACCCTACTCTACCCTACTCTGCCCTACTCTACCCTACCTTACTCTACCCTACTCTACCCTATTCTACCCTTGGGTGATCGGCGGCGGAGACCTCTCGCGCCGGGCCTTGGTCGAGGCCATGGTCCGGAGCGAGGAGGAGTGGCAGGCGGTCGCCGACTTCTGCGAAGCAGTAATGCTCGCTAAGGAGGAGGCCGACCGCATCAGGCAACGGCGCTCTCGCCGCCGCCGCCGGGATTCCGATCCCGATTTCCAGCCACCGTAGGCGCGGGCTTGCGGACAGTGAGCAATGGGTAGCTCGCTGTCCGGCCGTCCGGTAACCGTCCGGACCAAGCCCAAGTCGTCGACGGCGCGCGCTGTTCCCGCGCGCCTCAAGGAGTTGTCAGCAACAGCAGGGGCCCAGCCGGGTCGAAGCCTACCGGGGCCAGGGTAATCCGAAAGGGCGCTCGAGCCCCGGTATCGAAGGCTTGAAGGAACGGGATGGGTTTTTTAGTCAGTAAGAGTCTGACACTATCTCCCGCTCCGCCTAAGAGCGGGGGTTGTCATAAGATGATTTTTCCCATCGAAAAAAAAAAAAAAAAACCCTATTCTACCCTTCTCTACCCTACTCCACCTTACTCTACCCTACTCTACCCTACACTGCCCTACACTACCCTACTGTACCCTACACTACCCTAATTTTCATTTTTTTTTATTAATTTTCGTTCCTTAAGAACCTTCTCCTCACAAACATAACAAAAACAAAATTCGCGAAATCGGTTCAGCTGTTCTCAAGATTTGAGCTTAGCAACACATTCAGCGATTCATGATCAACATGATCCGGTAAACTTCTAGTCCTTTTAGCTAAGCTGTCAAAGGATAACGCCATCTACAGGCATTACCAAAACCAGCATAATTCTTTTCAAAATGACATTTCAATTAGAGATGGCGTTGTATTCGAATTTTTTTTCCGTGATTTTTCAGTTTAAACCTTCCCTGGCACTTCCACGAATATTCCAAGACTAAAATTAGCCAAATCGGTTCAGCCGTTTTCGAATTTTAGCGAGACTAACAGAATTGCAATTCATTTTTATTATACAGATGTATAATATAGGGTGAACTATAGTTCCTTGTGGAACGCCATGTCGATGTAATGGTATCAGTTGATGACAACCGTCGTATGCACCTGAATACCATTATTCACACTAGCCTTTTTTTATCAATTAAATCTTATCAACCACTTCAGCCTACTGATACTGACGTAAAAGTACTTTGAACAATAGCGTTATCTAACTTTGCTATTGTTGACTCAGATTGATAACATCATTGATATGCAGAATCGTAGGAAAAGGAGGGTTAATTTTTCTATGTTAGTGTCAGCTGTTTAAATACTTACCTACATATTTTAAATACGGTCTTTTTTAACAACAAAAAGGGCCATTTATTGTTTTATAACTTTAGAATATGATCATATCACACCAATCCCTGCTTGGGCGGAGCATCGCCGTGCCCTCGTGGGGGCGATCGGCAGCGGAGACCTCTCGCACCGGGCCTTGGTTAAGGCCATGCTCCGGAGCGAGGAGGAGTGGCAGGCGGTTGCCGACTTCTGCGAAGCAGTAATGCTCGCAAAGGAGGAGGCCGAACGCATCAGGCAACGGCGTTATCGCCGCCGCCGCCGCCGCCGGGATTCTGATCCCGATTTTCGGCCACCGTAGACGCGGGCTTGTGGACAGTGAGCAATGGGTAGCTCGCTGTCCGGCCGCCCGGTAATGTCCGGACCAAGCCCAAGTCGTCGACAGCGCACACTGTTCCCGCGCGCCTCAAGGAGTTGTCAGCAATAGCAGGGACCCAGCTGGGTCGAAGCCTACTGGGGCCAGGGTTATCCGAAAGGGCGCTCGAGCCCCGGTATGAAGGCTAGAAGGATGGGGGTGGATCTTTTAGTCAGTTAGAGTCTGACACTATCGGAGCTCCGCCCATGAACGGGGGTTGTCATTGGATGATTTTTTCCCACCATATATTTTAGAAACGAAACTTTGTATGTATATATAAGAGTATATAATGTTTATTACTACTTTACACTCAATCATTTAACATAAGAATCTCGTGTCACAGTGTTTGTAATCAAACTTTCGAAACGGCTCAACTGATTTTTATGATTATTTTTTTGTGTATATTTGATAGGTGTTAGAATAGATCATTGGCTATTTTTTAACCGCCATTTTTCTCTTTGATAAATTTTATGGCAGAGCAACGTTTGCCAAGTCATCTAGTATAAGTATATAATTAAATTGAAACACTATGGTCCTACTATGTTCTAAAAATAATAAAATGTACCTACTAGGGCTCGAAGTCAAAACCCATCCCATTACTGAACATCCTTGATGTTGACTTACTGACTAAAATAACCCTGTTCCCTCGTACACTTGTGTTGGGGACTGCGGAGGCAGTTACAAACAACATTTTGTTGGAACATCCTCTATGTTCCCACAGTAACAGCCAGGGTTTTAGCCAGTAAAACCGTAACTTTTCGCTCCATATTCAGCATTTAATTGACTGGCCTGTTGGTCTAGTGGTTAGTGGCCCTGACTGCTATGCCGGAGGTCGTGGGTTCGATTCCCACCCAGGACAAATGTTTGTGTGATGAGCACAATCATTTGTTCTGTGTCTGGGAGTAATTTATCTATAATAATATGTATGTATTTAAAAATATATAAGTATGTTTATCAGTTGTCTAGTTCTCATAACACAAGCTCTGCTTAGCTTGAGGCTAGACGGCGTTGTGTGACAGTTGTGGAATATTATTATTATATATTATTATTTAATGATTTTCTACCACAAAGTTACCTTACTAAAAAATTGCTCACTATTTAATTTTAGCTGTGGAACACCACAACTAACCATAGAGTTTCTTGCCGGTTCTTCTCCGTAGAAAACGACCAATTTGGAACCGTGCACTAGCTTCTGGCGTTTTATAAGTGCCCATGAATTCATTAAACCCCAAGCGAACGCCGGCGTTCGCGCATCTATTGTTTTACGAGTAGGTACTATTGTGTCTCAAATTGACGGTAAATACAACTGCTTTCAGAAACAGAAGTAAAAATTGCAAAATAACTTTATTTCGAAATTTGGTTTCTAAAATTGAGGATTATTATTCTTATTTTTATTATTAAATTCGTTATTTACTAGTTACGTTAGGTTTGGCTTCTATGTGCCAAACCTGATTGCCTGCTTGTGTGTTGCCAGATGTAGCTGATTTCCAATATTTCTTAATAAACAAAGCAAGCCCTACCATGAGCTCTTAACGCCAACCTGTGTATTTTCTATAACTTTATTTTATGTTTAATGTTTAATTAAGTTAAGTTTGTTGTTATTCCATGTTTTAATTTGTTTATTTTATTAATTCATTGCAATGTAAATAAATCTTGCTAACCGATCGGCGTCTCATCGTCGACGACGGCTGGTGCTGAAAATCAGCGCTGTGGCTCTGTTTTTCATGAGCCCCAGCATTTTGCTGAGCGCTGGCCGTTTTGCGCGGATGTGACGCATATCTTGTGTGTTACTTACTTTTAGTTCGATATTGTTATTTATTTTTTTATGGTATGCGTCATGTTTGACGTAAATAAACACTTTTTCTTTCTTTTCTTTCTTTCTTTCTAACGCGATTCATTTGACGACATAAACTGAATTGTTAAAGGGATGGAGCTATTAAGAAGGTATAGCCCCATCTCTCTTTCTCGCTCTCACATTTGACAAGTACTAGTTTTTTCACAAAGCTGGTTATAAAATGCAAAAAAGAAAGATTTTTTGTCCTTTTTATTAATAGTAAGTATGGGTGCAAATCTTTAGTAAAAACTAGTGCATCATCCTTCTACTTACTTAAAAAAAGATTTAACGTAGACACTAATAGACTGCGACGCTGGGATTCAATAGGTTTCTCATTCATAATGCGTTTTTCTACGTCATCGGTTTATCCCATGTATTAAACTTTTATGACTGGCTAAAAATAAATATTTTATAGGTACTTGTGTTCATTTTCCTGTACCATGTATTTTTTATATATAACTAACTGGGTGCTTGACTGTGATCCCACCAGATGGTAAGCAGTGATGCAATCGTTGATGGTGAGCCGCACTAGTTTATGAGGAGCTTCACTCTAGCCTTGAAGACACCTAAAGCATAATCAGACAGAAAAATCGCAGCAGGCAATTTGTTCCAGTCTTTCAATGTACGTGGTATAAACGACGAGGCGAAATGCTTGGTCTGGACCGTAGAGGTTTGAGCAACGTAAGGGTGGATACTCGCCGTACGACGGTTTTTCTGATGGTAGGAAGGTGATGGCGAAATCCAGTCATGCAACATCAATATCTCCAATGAGTCAACCTCTTTTTGACGTGAGTTTCCACCAAATAACTTCTCCCATTTTAAACTGGAACGAAAAGATATGACGAGACGTTTTCTGAATAAAACTCATCTGTGTCCTTTAGTTATTTTTTGCATTCTAAATAAAGTCACGATTACTTTTTCAAACATTCCCACGTACAGATGGCTGCAAAGCTGGGTGCTGGGTGCCAACTGAAAACCAGCGCTGGGTGTCTAACGTCCAGCAAATGCTGAGGTGGTCACCCTTTCGATGCGGGCACGCTCGGCTTACTTTGTACTTTTATTTTTATTTACTTTGTGTATAAATATAACCGTTGTGCTGTGTCTGTACCGAATAAAAGTTTTTCTATTCTATTCTATTCAAAGACTGCAGGAAAACTCTGCTCTTTCAGTTTTGTTGACATATTTTTGAGCGAACACTACGTGCCGTCGTCAGCTCGGGCTTAATCCTTACCAAATAAATGGACGGAGAGCTATCCATTGCTTGTCGTCTGTAAGTCCACAGGAACGATGGCCGGGAATCGTCCTTCGGTTCCTAACGGACATCTTTTGCAGCTATGGATGAGGCTTAAAAATGTCGCCTTCCTCATGGTTTGAATGATTAAAAATTTAAGATTTTTAACCGAGTAAACTAAAATTACTAACTATTTCTTAGAATTAATCATTCTTCTTCTCAATACATCTAGTGTATAAAATCTCTTGTCAGTGTTTGTCATCGCACTCTTCTGAAAGGGTTACACCGTTTTTTTTTTGGAACTGTAGTTAGATCTGAAAATAGGTAGGCTATTTTTATACACCCTACCTTCCTTTTCTTTGATAATACTCGTACATGACAGAACAACGTTTGGCGAGTCATTTATTCATCTACATAAATATGTAAAAATAAACCCTTATTACCCTTGGTCACGTTAATTCTGTTTTTTTTTTTTTTTGTTAGAAGAAGGTACTTGTAAAACAAAATCAAGAAAGTTTTTTTTTTATTGATATAAACTAGTGCTTGAATGCGATCCCACCTGATGATAAGCAGTGATGCAATATCTGATGGTGAGGCGCACTAGTTTATTAAGAGCCTATTCAGCCTTTAAAAAAGATGAATCAAGAATAAATACCAACATATATATTTTTTTTAATATTCTGCAAATTAAAAAAAAAATATATGTTGGTATTTATTTATCCTTCGCGCGTTTCACAGTTCACACGTTTGCCAGTTCATAGCTAAAGCAGGACAACGTCTATTAGTAAGCTAGTTATCAATAACATATCTGGCAGTTACATTGGTGTTAAAAAACAATTAGGCATAAATACTATAATTTGGTGAAACAATTGAGAAAAATGGCTAAATAACCTACTCTTTTTCTGGGCGGAATATTATTCTCAATTGCCACATAATGTGCTTGTGGTGACTTTGACTATCACTAAAAGCCCATTACGAGGCAGTTGTTTTTTTATTGGCTATTGTTTCCTGTTTACTTAAATTGCTAAACAAGAAATAATAGTACCTGTCTAATAAAAAACATTTTTAAGAATAAAAGTATTTTTTTTGTTTCGTTTCTGGTTTTGCGTCCATTAAAATGTTTTTTTTTTTTGTTAGATTTTTTTTAAGAAATATTAAAAAAAGTTAGAGGTATTGTGTAAAAATGAATAAAGGTAACAATAATATTCTACAACTAGACTACTATTATAGTGCGTTGGGGTAAGATCGGTATTGTGGTAAGAACGTATAAATATAAATTATACCACTTATTTAGCTTTATTTTTAATGCTAGTCATATTGCGTGCCGCGTCATTATGTTCCGCCTTGCCCAGCAATGTGGCTGGCATTAAAAATAAAGCTAAATAAGTGATATATTGATTTATACGTTCTTACCCCAATGCCGATCTTCCCCCAACCTACCTTACATTACGGTTACCTTATTTTTACATTACGGTTTTTTTTACTATTTTTTTTTTATTTCTATTATTATTGTTATTCATTACTATTTGTGGATATTATGTAAATTAAATACCTATATTGTGTTAATTTGCTAAATGCATACCTACGAAACATGGAGGAATGTAAACGAGTCACGTAGATTCATTGAAACTCGTGAGTAATTATGCTTAATGAGCTAAAATTTAAATGATGTAGCAGAACTAGCTTAGTAAATGATTTATGGATGTCAAGGTCGCTAGACCTTGTCGTCGACGGCGCATATAGTTCCACGCGTGCCTCAAAGAGATGTCAGCAAACCACAGGACCGGAGCCCACAGCCCACTAGGGCCATAAGATAATGATTAGTATGTCAGAGATAATCGTGATACTACTATCTAAAAGTCAATTAAAGGAACAGCACCCCTAGCCAAGTTGATAATCTGCAATCGTTAACGATAGTCAAAAACTAATCAAATGTATGGGAATGACATCATCTCAACGTTAATTCACGTGGTCGGAACAAACTAATAGAAAATTCGTAGCGACACACATCGTTCAAAATGATAGAATTAATTTCTACAACGTTTAACGCTACATCCTTTGATAAACAAACGCTACATTGTAGAACGAGCGGCCGACTCAGGCGCGTCGACATGGCTACCCACTGATCGTTTTCTACAATTGCTGACACCGAAGCGTTACCGATTGGAGAACGGAATTCGACACGATACGGTTGTAACTTGGCTAGGGGGGCAGGTGTGGTTTTAGTCTGTAAAAATCTGGCACGCACTTCCGCTCCACAGTAAGTAATGACATATTTTTAGAAGTGGAAAATCATGTTACGAGATGATTTTTTAGACTAACTTATATCGTCCTGGTGTGTGTCCGGTCACGTTTTGACATACGACCATGGCAGTTAAGAGTTTGTCATGCTCACTCGAACGTCTTGCTGATGGTGGCACGTGTTGTTGGGTCATTCAAAATGGTTAAGCTGAGTGACTGGTCACCTCTTAGCTGCCAGTGGCTTATTTTATTTTTCTTTAATCTTTTTTTTTCACTGTGCACGTATAACGAAGCGTCAAGTAATATATAACCAAGATTTTTGTAATTCATAACATGATTTAAAAGAATGTATAATATTTCGTGTTAAAGAGTTTCTTGTTTGACATAGGCCTCCCCCAAGTGTCGCCACAATCCTCGATCCTGTGCGTCTCGCATCCATCAGATTCCCGCAACCTTCACCAGGTCATCGGTCCACCTTGTAGGAGGCCTTCCAACGCTGCGTCTTCCAGTACGCGGTCGCCACTCCAGAACCTTTCGACGTCCAACAGTAGACGTCTATAAGCTGAAATGATGAAGAGTTTCTTGAACGTTTTTCTCCATTGAGATGTACACTTTGAAACGTACAATTCAAATAGTTACTTTTTTTTTGACTGACCGACATTTTGGGAATTCAAAAAAGCCTATATGGTGGTGTATGGTTTTTATAGTTTATTTGAAACAAACTTTTCTGATTCTGATTCTTTGCTTCCTGCATCCAGCAAACGGCCGTGACCTATATGTATATCAATTTTAATTTTCTATTAACAAACTCGAGTCCATTGCCACGAGAGGTCACTTCTATTAAGCACATTCTTCGGTCGTGCATGGTAAGTCTCTGGTTGAATGAAAACATGATTCCTTGCATCAAATAGTACGTGCTATGTTTGTACTGTGGTCATATGAATATCTGTATTTGTGGTCTATATCAATATACAGCATTATTATCAGTTTATGCAAAAACCGACTAAAGTTTTTTTAGAATGAGTACATACACCATGTTGTATATTTTCCCAAAAATATTTTAAAGGGTTACAAGTTGGACACCACCGCAGGTCACGGCTGGTCATAGCGGGTAATAAGCGCCAGCAAACAGCAGGGTGCAAAAGCAAAAACAACCCCTCAGTCGCCTGGATGGCTCGGTGACTATGTATTTTTGCTAACATAACAAGCTTATAACTTTGTGATTATTCATGATACAGTTATGGAATTTTGTACATAGTTTCTTTACATAAAATACTAGACACGTATTTCGGGTTTCACATTATACTAAAATTAATATTGTAATATTTAATTGCCTGCTCTTCTTGGTATATAAGCTATATATCAGTAACATATTTTTTCAGTGTGTGCCAAAGTTCTCGAAATTAGTGCGTTTAAACAAACAAACTCTTCAGCTATTTAATATTTCCACCGTAGGCACGGGCTTGCGCAATGCTTGAGCAATGGGTAGCTCGCTGTCCGGCCGTCCGATAACTGTCCGAACCAAGCCCAAGTCGTCGACGGCGCGCACTGTTCCCGCGCGCCTCAAGTAGTTGTCAGCAACAGTAGGGACCTAGCCGGGTCGAAGCCTACTGGGGCCAGGGTTATCCGAAAGGGAACTCGAGCCCCGGTATGAAGGCTAGAAGGAACAGGGTGGGTCGTTTAGTCAGTAAGAGTCTGACGCTATCTCCCGCTCCGCCCAAGAGCGGGGGTTGTCATTGGATGATTTTTCCCACCGTAAAAAAAAGCTATTTAATATTTGTATAGATTAATGCTTGTGTACACTAACAGTGACAAAAATGAACTGTGCGAAATGAGTAAAGTCATGAATAGCCATTTATTTTCATAGTATTTTGCAAGGTTTATACATATTTAAATTCAATAATATGCAGGTTCTATGTTTTTCACTGTCCAACGCTGAGCCTCTTTTCCTTCCGTCCTCTTATTGGTTTTCTTTTGGTAGTGACATCATCAGTCTTCTTGGGATTTACTTTGATATAATTGTGATAGTAAAATTTACTGAACATATAGAATAGTAAACTTGTGTTGGCGATGCAGAAAATATGGACGTGTTTGGGAGAATCACAGTTTTGAAATAAGGCATTCGTGTTATGAGTAATTACGACAAGAAACTGCGCCTGAAATATAGAATAGAATAGAATAGAATAAACTTGATTGTAAACCAAATAGTAAAACAACTTATACATAAACTTAAATTTATGGGTATAATGGCGGCCTTATCGCTTACAGTGATATCTTCTAGACAACCTTAGGATGGATAAGAACTTAAAATAATACAGGTCGTCTGTGGTGTACTGCTAACAAACTGATCAAACTATATATAAAATACAATACATAACTATAAATATATTTATACATACATATTATATAATAATAATACAGTATATAAAATTGGTCTCAACCCCTAAACTAGGACAACCTGTATGACAGAGGTTTGGTATCCCAGATTACAAGGATACGATAAATGTAAGCATAAAGAGACTAGTTTAATTAGTTACCCTAGAAACAGGTTGTCTAGCCGTGGATGATAATGAACTTCGTTTGCTAATAGCTCAACAACGAGAATCTTTTAATGCTCTAAAGCAAGAGTCTCCAAGCTATGGCCCGCGTGCTAAATCCGGCCCGTGACAGTCAATGTTTTAGAAAGGCTACTCAACTGTTTTGTAGTGCCGACCCTTTTTTATCAATAGGAAATTATTAAATAAATTTAATCGTTAAATAAAAAACATACATATTAGGAAAATAAAATAGAATTGCAATCTTCTAAATATTTTTAACAATTTATCAAATATAGGATGGAATCTTACCAATTGAATCAAAGTGACATATTTCTTCCACCACAAATATTTCTGGTACTGAGGACCCAGACCAGCAATGAAGTAATAAATGTACATCAGTATATGAACAAAGGAGTTCAACGTACCAATCAGGACTAAAGGACCAACTGTAAAGGAAAATAAAATTTTGAACACAAACAACAAATTGAATATCAACACACTAAAAATGCATATGATTTTATAGAACAGCTTTCAGGTGCACAATGCGTTTCACGCCCTCATCTATCTAAAGGCCTCTGCCACACTAGACGGAAATTCCGTCGCGGAAGATCGGCGACGGAACGTCAATACATATTATTGTATATCAACTTATCAACTACAAAAAAAAACTAAAACCCGACTACGACAAAACAGAACGACACTGAAAAAGTATAAAACAAGGTTTTCAGGATGCTGAAATAAACAAGGGGACTGTAAATATAAGAACAGAACAAAAAGCCGGTTATCACACGTTATTAAAGTGTATCGGTGGGTATCTATAAACGTGTGACTGCGGCTAATCATTTTTTGTTTTGTTCTTGTATTTCCAGTCTTGTCCGCTAGAGGGCGCCATATCGAGTTATGTGGCACGTTACGTAGCCTATGTTCAGTGGACAATTAAGACGGTTCTAGGGATACCTCATATGTCGAGTTCCAATAAGTAGATTAGGAGCTATGAGGGAACAGATGAACATACTCATATACATACATACATTATATAACTTATCAAAATCACAACCCTCCTTTGGCTTTACCGTAGTTGAGTATACACTACGCGGAACGACCAATTCAGCCGTTTTCATTCTATATGTCAAATAAAACACAAAATAAATAGTGGTTAATACTCGTATTCCAATTCCTTAGCTGTTTCAATTGGGCTGCTTCAAGGTTCAATACTCGGCCCTTTGTTAATTTCAAGTGACATTGATACTATTCTGTGGATCCATTATTCCAATTTCCTAGTCTGTAGATGATCTTAAAAACTTGAGACTTTTAAAAACTATACTTGACAGTCAATTGCTTAAACACGACCTCAATGGTCTTGCTGATTATTGCACTAAAAACAAACTCCGAATCCGACTTTCTAAATGTTGTTGCATTTACTTTAGAGGTATAGAAAGTACAAAACGTAATTTTTTGAAGTAGATGATAAATATAGTCTTCATCATATATTATTATATTAAAAAGTTCTATACATGTATTTTTTTATAATGTATAGGCTCGCGTTTGACCACTATCTTACCTGATGGTAAGCGATGTTGTGGCCGACGATGGAACGATGTTATATTGTTTGTTTAACCTAATAAATAAAATAAAAATTAGCAATTAGCCTATTTTGCCGGAAAACTACGCTCCATTGCTTTTACTTTGTAATTTTAATCTATAGAGATTCACTGCTGAATAAAGACCTCCCATTTTTGTCGCTTCATTGAAAGATTCCGCGCGTCTTGAACATATATAGCTAACCTGGGAAGTATTTCGTTGCAGCCCAAGCGCTAATGGCAACCATCGAGTGATGATACAAATGTAGGGTTGAAATCTGCCTGCTTTTCTTTCTGAATACAAAGAAAACGGTGTCCAGGAGTTCTGTTAGTTTACCGAAGAAGTAACACCAAGAGGACGAAGCTGCCTGCAAAATATTATTTTTTAATTATTTTAAGTACAAATAAAATAAAACATGACAATCGTAAAATTAGTTGATATGATCTGAAAGCACAACAGAAACGAAAAAAAAAGGAAAAAAACTATTGCGTCGACCCCAAGTAATATGGGATATAGGCAGGAAAAAGAACTAAGACCATCAGAATTTACAAAAGTGAAAAATAAAATATTTTTTTTATAAAAATAATACAATCGTGTTTCAAAAACCAGCTTAGATAATATGCAAAATAACTTTAATTTCGGAAATCAGTGTTTGTGGTTTTGTTACGACATTATTTGACACCGACGTCCAAAATTCATCGATACTGGTTTTGATAATAGATGGTATTGAAGTGTTCCATATTATAATCTATTACCAAAGTTCTTGATTAAATCTTTACTGAATTTTAATGGGACCACCTAAAAGATAATTCTAAAACCACACCTCACCTAATAGATCTTTAAAACAAAAAAAGAATCATCAAAATCCTCACACATTTCGCGGAGGTATCGCTAAATAAGATAAAAAAAAATATCCACCACAAACATATATATATATATGACACGAAAACCCCTTTTGTTGTCAGAACTTGATTACAAATGAGAAACTCGAGTCATTATTCGGGTTTTCGACGATTATTCTAAAAGTACTTTTCCGTGCTCCTAGACACGTTCAATGTGAAGATAATATCAAGCTATACGTACTATAATAACACAGCAGTATATACTCTGTGAACTTAAAATAAAACCGTATTAATAAATTAAGAGAAGAATGTCTGAAATGACTTGGAGGAGGCCTTTGCTGAGCTGTGGGAAAATAATGGATGGGTATTTAAAACAACATAAACACTTACCCTAGTGACACGAGCATCATTTGAGTTTATAAAAGGATCGCAAACAAAATTGTACTCCTTGATTAAAAGATAATTAAGCCCCTGAAACAATTACCAAAACTATGTATTAGAATATTTACTTGATAACTTACACAGAGCGCCTATCAAAAAGGAATAGCAAATTCTCTCATATGAGTTATGAAGTCCAGTTCACGAAATCTATCGTGACAAATTTCAACCACAGAACATAGGAATCATACAGTAGTATTCTAATGTTCTGTGATTTCGACATACTTTGCCAAAAATCTATGTATGTATTTTTCAGTTGATTGCAGTGAATTCAACAGTGGATCAAGATAGTGATCATTTTCTTACATCAAATTATTATTATTTATTTTTTTTTATTATTGTGTGGCTCGCGTTTTTATCGGCGCTTTCTATTTATTCATACAATTTAAAGTTGCTCAGTAATATTACACGGTTAATTAAATAATGGTTGGCTTTTAAATAGCAATACATTCATTTGGCACACATTAGGCTTTTCATCATTTCGTTTTATATGTTTAAAAGCTAATTTATCACTGAAATAAACATATAGATCTATAGATACACATACCAAACTTAAATCAGAAATGTTTTTTGATGACACTCACCTCATAAACTAAGTATACACTTAATATTATTTGAAAAATGTTGTACAACATAATCGGCTGTTTCAGCTCAAATGGTTTCCGATTTTTCATTAAACGGGGTCCATAATCGGTACAAAATTTCAAATATATTACAATGGTGACAATAACTGGTATGGGGCTTGACATTAACGGCAGATGTTTTGTTCTAGCATCTGTAAAAAAAAAATATATTGATTTTATTTTATTTAGTAATTACATAGAGAACTTACAGCTAATGAAACAAGACAAAAAATAGCAAACAAAAATCATTTGATAGTCAATTATAAGTCCTCACGTGTAGACACTACAATACATTAAAATTATGTAATGATGTGAGCATAAAAACAAAAAAAAAACCTCTCTTTTAATTAAGGGTCAAGCGCCCGAAAAGTGCCATAAAACAGTGATTTTCTGAGGCCTACTCCTCCGTAACGGCTAGGTCAATTGGTTTGAAAAAAATATATGTTTATAATAGATTCATGAACAATAATATCAACATTTGATTTTTTCGTGCAATTAATACTTTTGTCAAAAAAAAATGTTTAGCAATTTCGCAACTTTTCGCAACTTTTCCCTACTCCTTCGAAACGGCTTGGACCTTTAGAAACATTTTTACACATAAAAATTGGTGGTTAAATATTCTTCAAAGTGAACATAGCATATGTAAATCAATTAATATCTCGCAGAGAAAATGAATTTAAAGCGCTTTCGCTGCTGGCCACAAATAAATGCACATATTTGCGTATTGCCGCCTAGGCGAGTGCGAGAGTTGCCTTCACATAATTTCGGCCAGATGGTTCAAGGAACTATACGCCTTAAGTAGGATACAGCTTAAATTCTTGGTTTGCACTTAAATAACTAATCAATAATACATGTTTTTAATAAATCGCTAATGCTATTTATATAAATATACAAGTTTATTAACCCAAGAAATAAAAATCTCCCAAAAAAAGGTAATCTGTGGCACAGAGCCGATCCGGCTCTCTAAAAATGGCCGTCTGTGGGAGAGCCGATTCAGCTTCCTTACACGGCTTCCCTCACACTGAACATACACGACAATTACTAATACATTACAAGGTAAAACTATACTGATCTATACATATCTTGTTAGGTAATTTAATAACGATTTGAATGACATAACTGGTAGCGAGCTAACTAACGCAGTTTTGAAAATGTCATCGTTTTAATCAGACGCGCCGAAATCGCGCGGGAATAATTCGCGAATGCGTAACATGTGTTGCACCGGCGCAATTACGGGCTCACACACCACCTAAACTATTTTTTAAGGACAGTTTTGAAGGACGAAGAATGGGTTACCATTTTTGATCAGTTTCAGATATATGAGCGCAAGGAATAAAATTTTGTATACAAACAAATTCACGCCCATAAAGGTTGAATTTCCAAAAACACCTTCTTAATGCTCGCCGACGTCATAAAAGGAAACATTGTGTAAAATTTCAAGCTTCTAGTTCCAGTAGTTTCAGCTACACGTTGATATGTATGTCAGTCAATTTCTCCTTTTATATATTTACCTAGATAGATAAATTAGTTTCAAAAGGAACAAAATAGGTATCTACCAGACTACATAATCTAATTAAAACATTCAGCGACGCATTCGTGAGGTGCGCACTTTATGAGACACACACGTACACATATGTATACGTTTACGCGCATACGTTTTTATACACGTACGCGCTTGCGAGTGTGAAGTAGACGACAATACAACAAACCTCCAAAATTCGATTTATTGTGGCTCTAAATGTTTGACAAGTGCAAGTGTTGCGGCGCAAAACTATAACTGCAAAATTTACTATGGCTGGCGTTATGAGACGTAGAGCCAATAATAACATTTTTTTATTAGATTTGTTTAGACGTTATGTTAACAACAAATTGTATAAAGACGTTGCTGGTTTGAACGTGTTCATTTTAATGAAATAGTAGGAAGTGTAAATATTTTAGAGACGTCCAATTTTTATAATGATATAGATGATATTATATTGAATTTGATAATTCAATTTTAAATATATATATATTTTGTTAAGTAAAATTAGTGTAGAATCTGATTTGACATAATTATATAAAATACTTGCAAAATAGTCATTGACCTATTTGTTCAAAATTCAAAATGGCTTTAGATTCTTTAATAATAATATCCACTGATATTTTTTTTGGCCTATGTATTTTTAAAATACTTATGCAAAACCTGATTCCAATAATTTTTACACCATGTGATATTTTTTCTCAAAAATGTTTAAAAAAGGTCAGAAGTTGGACACTGTCGACACTAAGTACAAAACAAGTCACGGTATTCGGCGGGCATTAGGCGCCAGTGCAAAACTGGAGGCAGAAGCAAAACCACCCCTCAAACCACGCCTGGATGACCTAGTGACCACGTATTTGTGTGGACAACTAGGTAACACAACAAGCTTATAACTTTGTGAGTTTTCATGATACAATTATGAAATTGTGTACATAGGTTTTTTACATAAAAATACTCACGTGTTTCGGGTTTAGTTTAAACTAAAACTTATATTGTATATAGCTTCCTTTCCTAGAGAGGAGGCCTGAGTCCCAGCAGTGGGAACATTAAATAGCCCGATGATCATGATGATGATATAGCTCAATCTTCAAAAAATCTGTGGTCTCAAATTAAAATACATACCTGCCAAATCATCAAGCACATAGTTATATGTACTAGAAATACTATTGAGAACTCCCTCCATTTCGACACGATATTTATCAACAATAAATATTTTAAATAATATATAATACGAGTATAGCTACTACTTAGGGTTCCTATAACCCTCTATAAGCAAGTAGCAACTATGAAAGCAACTTTGAAACTTAATTAAAAGGTTAGTAGTTCTTTAATTTAAAATTTCCATAAATTTTAATATATTATGCAAAAAAATACGTCTACCGACGAATCTATTTCAGATACTAGTGTTCCGTACCTTACCCAAATACCCAATTACCTTTTTTTTAAAGTGAGAAATCATCTAAAAACTTCTTCTCCTACTCTAAGGTGGAGCGCGAAGGCATGTCAAATTTTTAACTAAAACCATACCTATGAACCTTTTTTACCTTTGCGTTTCAGGACCACAGGTTTCCCTGTCAGAAATAAACCCATAGCCCCAGTGCGCGTGGAACACTATGCACCACGAGAAGTCGTCGGCGCCGTTGACGACTCGGGCTCAGTCCGGACGGTTACTGGAGAGTCGGACGGCGAGGCCCACGCCCACGACAGCTAGATCGTATCTAGGCGACTGGGGCATGAAGATGTCCGTTCCATTACTGGCTCTGGACCACAGCCTAAACACAAAATATATAGGGACAGAAGTCAATCTACATACAAAGCGCGCTCGAGCAACGCACACAAAGACACCGCTCACAGACACGATATCTCGGTCGCGTATCGGATCACTCGTCGAACAGTTCCGGCTCAAACGCTCATTAGTGTGCGTCCACCGAGCGTAGGTATAAAAAGTGAAGTACATACACGAGATTGTCTTCTGTACCTATCTATTTTGTGGCCTAAACCAGGGCACGTTACGAGTGGTCACTGCCACCAATAAAAACTCAATTAACTAAGAGTGAAAAAAATTAAAAATTAAAAAACGCCATTTCATCGTGCAACATTTGTCTGCAATCTTCATGATAGACCACACTGCTGCCTTTGCGGGGAGAGTATTCAAGTTTAGACTATTACACTGAAGTGCTATATCTACTGGAGCGTAGTCAATACTACTAGATACAGGTCTATGCCCAGTAGTAGATAAATACCAGCTGTAGATGATCTTCTTCTACAGAATGAATCCAGCACCCCTAGCCAAGTTAATAATCTGCAATCGTTAAAGCTAGTCAAAAACTAATCAAATGTATGGGAATGACATCATTTCATCATCAAATCACGTGGTCAGAACAAACGAATACAAAATTCGTAGCCAAATTCACATCGTCACCATCACCAAAATTATAGTATGAATTGTTATCGTTTCTACAATTTTCAACGCTACATCCTTTATAATACAAACGAACAAGCGGCCGACTCAGGCGCATCAACATGGCTACTAATTTATCGTTTTCTACAATCGCTGACACCGAGGCGTTACCGATTGTAGAACAGAATTCGGCACGAAACGGTTGTAACAAGGCTAGGGGGGGGGGGGGGCAGTTTTTATACAGTTTTTTTTAGCTGGTATACGTTAACAATACTATTATGTTTGTACTATTGTGTTAAACTTTATCGATTTAGGCTCACTGTGATAAAATAACCTAAATTAATTATACAAAAAAAAAATGTGCTCAACTTTAAAATCAAACTTCTCTAAGTATAAGACAAAAAAAGTTATTCTCTTTTAAGAGCATCCAATTCAAGACAGGTATATATGCACATTTATCTGACGATATTCTATGAACGTAGATATTTTGTGGTTTCTATTATATGCACATTTATCTGACGATATTCTATGAACATAGATATTTTGTGGTTTCTATTAAATAAGTATCCCCAAACACAAAAGCTAGAAGCAGACGCTAAAAAAAGCTAGAAGCAGCCGCAAAAGCTTGAAGCGGCTTCTAGATTTTTTTGTGGTGGCAACGGGCACACGGGCACACGGGTCTAAAAAAAAGATCAGAAAAAGGCCCTCGCCACACTAGGCGGAAATACCGTCGCGGAAGATCGGCGACGGAACGTTAATATAAGTTATTGCATATAAAGGAACTACTACTAGCGGGCACACGACGCGGAAGATCGGTCGCTCCGCCAAGTGTGGCGATGGCCAAAGAAGCTAGAACCCGCTTTTTTTTGTGCCCCTGTGCGGGGACAATTAAAAACATTTTATGTTTATGTGTAAAACTAATCCAACAAAGGCCTCTGAAAGTCGGCTATTTTGCGTGAACTTTGGACCTTCATTAAGTACTCGCATAATTAAAAAAACAGTAACTAATTAAGAAAATACATATGCCTATAGAAATCTTTCACGTTTAATCAAGATTCTATTTGACGGATTTCGCAGGCTGACATGATTTTTAGTGTTTTGAATTTGATAAGTGTCCTTAGCTAATACGGGTACGTTGATTCTGAATGTGTATTTGGGTTGAGCCCATCACGTAATTTTTTACAAGATTAAAAAAGCCCAGTGAGATTTATGATGTAGGTACTAGAGCAAAGAAGCACCTTATTGATGTTTCCTAAATTGCATTAAATACTTGATACATCGATAGAAAATATTTTAGTATAATATTATGTTTATTTCATACGGACTTGCTCACAAAAATCCACAAAAAGAAAACGCAGTTTTCAGGGAGAACGAGAACTATTTTACTATATAAAAAAACAACGTTTGTCTAACGTAGATTATACTGCATTATTTTTTAGGGTTTCTAAAAGTACCTCAAAAGGAAAAAAAACGGAATCCTTATATGATCACTTTGTAGTCCGTCTGTCTGATAAAAAAAGATACAGACGTTTATGACGCAAAAAGCGTATATTTCGACACTCCCAAGGGAATCAAATTTATAAGTTATTTCCCGTTGACCTAGAATCCTGAAATTTTGCATAAAGCAAGGTCTTATAGTACAAGTATAGGAAAAAATCAAACATGAAAAATTTCAAATACACTTCTCCTGAAAACCTGACGTGCTGGAAAAAATCTAAGCACAGATTCGTGATTAACAAACACTCCCTATTTTAAAAAAAAGTAGTTGTTTTCCACAATCTTTTTACGTTTTTAAAAAACACGTATTTTCTGCAACAACGTTTGTGAAATATTCAAGTGAGTGACGGAATTATTGAATGTCAACAGAGCGTTCAGGTGTTATTCCTCTTTTTCTCGTTCCATCAAACATTGCATTAGATTGCGTTGGATGAAAAAATAAGCTTTTAAACCATAATCATATTGACGACAGTTATCGGGTCAGGAAGGGCCCTCTTAATTAAATTAATAATTATAGGTCTTTATTTATGAAATTGCCGTCTTTTAAAAGAGGTTGCTTTGAATTCTTATATCTTTGGATTGACTTGGAATTAAAGGTTCAAATAAACTTTAAATGAACGATACGTTATTCTTAATTATTCATTTAAATTTGACATTGTTTACCACTGAATGGATTTACGAATTGCATAAATTATAGTTTTTATTTTCTATTTTAATCATTTGAAAATAAGTTAAATGTTTTTTTTTTTTATTATTGCATAATAATTAATTCAATTAATTTCACTATAAAAAAAAATTGCATACCTCATGGTAGAATGTATTATATCCTTCTCTTACTTAACACCATATTTTTGTACCTTCATTCATCTATACATATAATAAAATCGTAGGAAAGTCAAAACTGTACATTGGATATTTTTTTAAAAGAATACTTGGGGCGTGATCTACAATCGATATCGAAGCCAAAAATATAGTTTTTAGAATTTTTGTCTGTTTGTCTGTTTATCTGTTTGTCTGTTTGTCTGTATGTATGTCCGGGCTAAACTCAAAAAGTACTGCATGAATTTACTTCAAATTTTGCATGAATATTACTAAGAGGTCGGGTCAACATATAGGCTACATATTATCACGCTATCACCTACGGGGGAGGAGCTGTGAATCTTTATTTTTCTTAAGCATTCTGTGATAGCGTGTTATCTAACGATGCATATTTAAATGTTGTTTTTGAGTAAGCCATGCTATTATCTAGCTTTACACCATAAAAACTATGCCATTTAAGTAACTTGGGCAGAGAAACATAGTTTATTAAATGTTAGTAGTATAGAGACAATTTTAAGGCAGCGCCATCTATGAGATTTCATAAAAATCAAATCAAGTTACATGTTAACACTTTTTGGAAATTAAGAATTTAAATTTGATCATGTAGTTAGTTATTCTTAAAATTTATAGATGGTGATGTGATGTGATGTGCATTTTCTTCATAAAAGTTGTATCATATAGTTCGTTTTGACAAATTCAAGTTCCAACAAAACCCTGAAAAAACTTGAGTAAAGTTGAGGAAGACAATTAAAAAAATGCGGTATTAAGTATTACATGGTGACATTTTTCCAGCTCTGTGAAATCGACCAGTTTGCGAGATCCCTTACGTATGACGAGGTGCCTTCATATTACACGTACGACAAGCAAAGGGGTGTATTTAACCGACATCGACGAGGAGGTGTTGTGGAAGGTTTTCCGGGAATTTTCAAGGACGCCCCATTGGGTAGGGTTTATACCGTGCATCCGAATAATGGTGAATGCTATTTTCTGCGGTTGTTACTTCACACTGTCCGAGGCCCAACGTCTTTCGCCTTTCTGAGGACATTTGATGGCGTGGAGTGTCCCACTTACCGCGCAGCCTGCGTAGCACGTCACCTGCTCGACGGTGGCCAAAATTGGGATCCTCGCGGAGGCGAGCGTCAGTGACAGTCCCAGCCGCATGCGTCATCTTTTTGCTGTCATCTTGGTGTTTTGTGGAGTCGCGAACCCGGTAGCTTTGTGGAAGAAGTATCGCCATCATCTGTCTGAAGATTTTCTACGAGCTTTGAGGCGTGCTACTGGAAACGAAGTCGAAGTAACTGATGAACGCGTGCTGAACACCTGTCTCAGTTCACTTCGAGATGTGGTCATTTCTATGGGCGGCAATCCGCTGATCGAATATGGGTTACCAGCTCCCCAATCATCACCGCATCAAGGCCGTGGAAATCGGGAGTATAACGCTGAGACAAATTACGAGCCGGGCGAAATGACCACCATACGAAATGACCATGTCACCGTGTTCTCTTCAGAGCAAAAACAAATGAAACCGTCCTTAAAAGCGTTGGGCAAAACCAGGGTAAAATGTTTTTCTTGGATGCTCCTGGTAGAACAGGAAAAACATTTGTTACCACTGGCATACTTGCAGAGGTCAGGAAGCAAGGCAAAATTGCTATTGCTGTAGCTTCGTCGGGAATCGCTGCCATACTGCTTCCGGGTGGCAAGACAGCACATGCCTTGTTAAAAATTCCCATCGATTTAGAGAGCGCCGAAACGCCTGTTTGTGGTGTGTCACGTAACAGCGATACGTGCTCAAGGATTGCTCTCTGATCGTATGGGATGAGTGTACGATGGCCAATAGGAATGCAGTTGAGGCCGTGGACAGAAAGGAACGAACATTTGATGTGTGGTGTCACAGTTCTGTTCAGTGGCGATTTCCGGCAAACACTTCCCGTGGTGACGTGGGGATCGAGGGCTAACGAGGTGAATGCTTCGTTGAAACGATCTTCGTTGTGGTCACGAGTTCGTACGATGCGCTTGACCATTAATATGAGAGCTCGGCTCGGCGGCAATGCACGTGCATTGCAAGAATTCTCCGATGTCCTTCTAAGTCTTGGCGAAGGCACTCTGACAGGTGGTGCTTCCAGAGTCTCTCGGTAGAGTGGTATCCAGCTTAGAAGAACTCATTTGCTGTGTGTACGGGGACATCAGTCGTATACCGCACCAGCTTCTTGGGTGTGTGAGCGATGACGCCGACGCCCAAAAATGATCAGGCTGCAGCAAATAACGAATGCATTCTCTCGGAAATTGAGGGGGAATGAAGTGATCTACACCTCGATAAACACTGTTGTCGAGCAAGATGACGCCACACATTATCCCGTAGAATTTCTGAACTCCCTATCAACAAGTGAACTTCCAGCGCATACCATCAAGCTGAAGGTCGGTGCCCCGATTATGCTTCTTCGGAACCTATCTCCTCCGCACAGACAGACACACCTTTGAGGCGGAAATTCTTACGGGTTGTGGCGTCGGCGATTCAGTATTTATACCACGCATTCCCCTCATACCTCACAACTTCCCGTTCCAGTTCAAGCGCGTACAGTTCCCCGTGATTGTTTGCTTCGCGATGACCATCAATAAGTCACAGGGGCAGACACTGAGGGCAGCGGGTGTCGACTTCAGGATGAATTGCTTTACACACGGGCAACTGTACGTCGCTTGCTCCCGCGTCACCAGTACTGACTCTCTTTACATTTTGGCTTTTGGCAGCAAACTACCAACGTAGTTTATAGGGAAGTGTTGTAAGGTATGATACCTTTGTACGTATTTTTACTCTTTTGTGTCCTGGAATGTATTCCTTCATTATTTTCTCTATTTCCTTCAGTCTCATCTTATGACTGAACTCAGCAGGATTCCCATATAACTCTCTTCACTTGCTTCGTTTGCAAAAAAACTTATATTTTAATGCTATTTTAAAAGTTTTTTACTTATAATACTATAGCGACACTGGCATCTTAGGTATTTTTGGTGCTGTAGAGCCTTCACGCAGACGATGTTGCGGGCAGCAGCTAGTAGCAAATAAATTATTTCATTTCATTTCTTTTTTCGAAATTAGTTTTTTTTTGTGTTTTGTATGTTCTGTAATATCAATTTATTGAATAACTTATTATTGTGTATTAAAAAAAAATCCTGGAATGCACGATTGGGTCGCAGCAGACCAAGAAGGAATTGGCAAGAAGTAGCTCAAAGCTGAGAACAATGAAAGAAATGGTGGGAGGCCTTTGCCCGACACAGTGGGTGGTAAGATATAATAATAACTTTAAAAAATCAAGAAACCAATTAAGCAGTTATATCTTACAGATAATATTACTGATACAACAGTTGAGGATCCCCCTGTATATATGCACTATAATATATGTACTACAGAAATTGCATTTATTTTTGTGTTCTGTTGTTATTTTTGTACGTGACAAAGATGACAAGGCATAATACAGTAATGCACTTGTGTGTTACAATTCAGTGGGTATTGTATTAAAATCGTATGCTAAATTATTACAATTTTAGCTGATCAATTTCCATTTCAGTGTGGAATTTGTGAATAAATTAGTCAACTGACGTACAGAAATTACCTCTAGACTAGTATGATAATTGAAATTCACGTAACAGTAGTTCACAAACACACTGATATAACTTCACTACATTGACGATGATAATCTTCTTTTCGTGTCGATGCTCTCAAAATATACTTCTTTTGACCAATATTTGGCAACCTGTACAGCTCTATTGTTGGACACGTATAGATCCTGAAAACTGCTGGTCGTTACACTGGATGGGTAATGATGATAATCAAACTATGAACCTACGTCAAACATACAACATAATTTTTAGTTTATTCAAAACCTGAATATAATTTGTTATGAATCAGTAACTGAATGGATTCCAATAGTTTGTACACCATGTAATATTTTTTCCTAAAAATATTTTAAAAGGTTACAAGTTGGATACCACCGACACTAAGACCAACACAGGTCACTGAATGTCATAGCGGTTATTAGGCGCCAGTATGGGTTTATATTTTGGCCGATCTAGGGTCAGTCTTCCCAGCACATCTTTATCTCAAAAACCAGACCACTTAGCATAGATCTTTTTTTTTCAAGATTTAGTCGCTAATTGGTCGAAATTAGTCACCAAATCACAGAATTGGTCAGCCACTAGTTTCAAAGTTAGAAGGGTTGAAGGGAAGGGAATATCTCGCGGCTTAATATCTCAATGACTAGGGCTCCTAGCGATGAATTTTTTTCGTCTAAATTTAGTCGCTAATTTCTCACCAAGTCACAGATTTTATCGGGTCTTAGTTTAGAAGATACAATAATTTTAATTTTTAAGGCATGTTTCAAGAGCTAGATTGAAGAGTTTACAAGAAATCGCTAAGAAAAAATATTTCTATTATAATTTGTAAATATATTTCTAGTTTTAACGGTCTAAAGTCCTTAGATATGTCACAGAAAGAGACAAATTCTCAATGAAATACATATTTTATGTTTTAAATTAGGTACTAGGTTGAGTGACTTAAAAAAAACCTTGCTCTCGGGCTATTTATTGTCAAGATGTCTGGGGTCTGACTTATCTTTGTTTGAACAAGCTAACCATTTTACTGGAAACAAACATCTTTTTTATAAGAAAGTGTAGATCTGTGGGTGGACACTTTCTAAAACGTCATAATGTAAGTAATATCCCGTTTTTTATCAATCATAAACTATCTTTTAATATAAGTCGTATATATTAGAAATCTAACACGCTGAAAATACTCTTTTACAATTCAAAAACCTTCTGGCATAGTTTTTGCTTCATATATGATTTGGGTTAAGTTTTTGATCGTGGCTAGGAAGTTATTATAAAACGTAAATATTGTTATGTAATGTAACTTTCTTTTTAAGCCTGATAATATAATTTATGTATGTCGTTTCAGCGTACCAGTCAGAGTGGAAAAACCTTCCGGAGAACTTTTTTGTGTTTTAGCTACTATGATTGTGAGGGGTTGTCCCATTATACAAATATTTTATTTATTTATTTATTTATTTAAACTTCATGTACAGTAGTGGTACATAGGCGGACTTAATGCAACAAGGCATTCTCTCCCAGTCAACCTTTGGGTTAAAAAAGAGATCACTGTGGTAGGTTTGCACAATAAACAAATAACAATTAATGAAAACGGAAAAAAAATAAGTTATTTATATATAATATATAATAAAATACATAAATATGCTAAAATAATAAACTAATAAATACTATGAAAAATATCAAATCTTAAAGAGAACTTAATAACAATTCTGACGAAGAACAAACTAAGGTTGAGAGGACTTCAAGTAGTAGTTCCGAATTTTACGTTTGAAGGAAAATTTGCTTTCGGCTTTTTTGATGTCAAGGGGAAGTAAATATGTATGTAGACAAATTTTTGTGTTGCCTCCTAGCTGTTGCAGTTCGACATTTTAACACAGGGTATATGTTACGTACGGTGCACTTTTCTTCAGTACCTACGTTTATTTTCGCTCGCCTAGTGATGCGCTCATTGCGCGCAAACTGTAAATTAGGATTTGTTCCGTTTCTAATACCAGTCATCTAATACCACTGCTATTTGTTTGAACGCAATTTTATTACCTATTCTGAACAGAGACCACTCTTTAAATATTTTAATTTAATCTACGAACAAATACTAGTGACTTGAGTTTAGTACAGTCAGCTCAAGTCAAACCTAATAAAATTTTTGTTTCCTAATATTTTTATACAATCGTAATATACAAAAACTTTCACTAACTAATCACTTTTTTAGATATGTCTGAGGAAGCTACACTCGAGAGCAAAAAAATCGCACATCATAACTCTTTTTGATAAGGCAGCTTTTGTCATGAATGTGAATAGTTATTGAAAACTTCTTGTACACTAATTGAAAGCCTATTTAATTACCTTTCTAATGATATGAAATACAGTGTAAAAAAATATCCTTGAAAGGGTTTAGAGCACAAAATCCAACAAATGGGAAAAATTACCAAATTTCACTTAAGAAAGAATGAGAGTCAAACTGGAAATTCTTGGTCATCCTGTTTGTCAATAAAGTGTATTTCCCTCTCTTAGCCTTATTTACAGCTGTTACTCGATTTTTCATCAACCGTAATAATTTTACCATGAAATCTTAGGGTACAACGTCCCACTTCTCGTCAATGACAAATTGAAGCTCTTGGAGGCGTGAGAACCAGGCTTTTTGCACTAAATCTTCTTTCAAGGTTATTTCAGATATGCTCAATTGGATTAAGATCAGAGCTGGCCTCTCTATCGCAATGATTCCAACGTCTTACATGTATTCGCAAACTGTTCTAGCGACATGCGATCTGGTGTTGTTCTGCATTAAGGAAAAAAAATCTACCATATGCCACACAAGTGGCTCCACATATTCTTCGAGCACTTTTTTGATGTATCATAAAGCCATCAACCCTCTCGATATCAGGCCAGTAATGGCCCAGTGATGAATACAATATAAGTTTTAGTGTCCAACATTATGCCACCCCAATTCGCCTCCAAAACCTACTTGTTCGCTTATAAAGCATTGTTAAAATTGCCTTGATGACCTTCTGTAGACCCTACAGCATCCATCATGATCATCTAAGTCATTCTGCACTTATCAGAAAACACAACAGGCTGCCATTAGGCATACATCTAATTTAAGTTTTTCGTGGCAAATTATTGCCGGGCTTGTCCGTGAGCTGTGGTCAATTTGGTTCCATTTGCTGAGTGATGTGTAGTCAGGCCTGCTTCACCCAGTCTTTTCCTAATCGTTCACTGATTTAAACTGACATTGCGAAGTTCTAGAAGCTTTTGTGTCAGTACAATCGTGTTCAGTAGCCGATTTCTCAAAGTACTTGTTACAGAAAAGCGATAATCACGCCCTGATCCTATGCGCCACCGGCCATCCTGGTCGCCAAATATACCCACAGGTCTCTTAAAATGTCTGATATACCAGACGAACAGGAAAGCAGCTAAAATTTAGCTGTCGAGCGACTTTATTTTGATTATGGCCTGCTTTGGGAAGGGCAATAATTTGAACGGCTTCTGCGGGCGTGGTATACATATTTTTCCAGCAAATCCATCTGTTTCTAATAGAGACGTTACGGAAAACTGCTTAAAACTTCAAAACAGCACCCTTTTTGTAGCTCCAGGTAAAGGTGCAAGTAGTGAAATGCAAATGGGTGAATTTGGGGAATTGGGTATACCGTTGGTTTTTGTGAGTTACGTGAAGGTCAATGATCTTAATTTTGTGTTTTTATAAAGTTAACTTTGCATACTTCAGTTTTGTTTAATGATTTTTACTCAATAACTTTAGATTTAAGAAAAAAAACAGTATTAAACGAAATTACAAGCCATGTGCGATTTTTTTGCTCTCAAGTGTATTATCAATCCTCAACATCTTGGGGGAAAACCGAAACCTTGACTTGCATAAAAAAAATGGTGGCTTGGTGTTATTTAGAGCAAGTTTGCAGTACACAATTTATTATTTAACTAGACATTTGTTAAATAAATACGTTTTTTGAATTTTATTTCAATTAAAGATTCTATTCAAATATTTTGGCTGACTGTACTTTAGATCCTTGAATTTCTTTTAGTATTAGTTAGAGCAATGGTATCCATTCGGAATAGACAATTAACACGGGTTCAAACAAATACTAGTGGTAGTAGATGAATGGTTTTAAAACGGAACAAATTAAGTGGTTTTAGAACGGAACAAATCTAAATGAGTGCGGTGCGCGTACAATTAGTAAGATGATGTTTGGAGACAATTTGTAAAATATACATTCATTCAATGAATTGATGCATGACAGGCGCAATGGCATGATGATGTAAGTATAACTGCCTTAAAACCCTTGGCGCCCCTTAAAAGCCTTAACAGGAATAAAAGCCCAGTCTAACTTGAAGAGTTGTGATGTAGTCTCTTCACTTTAATTTTTGGTTCTCGGCACTCCGTTGCCATATATCATGTTTGAAGATATAAATAGACAGGCACTACGTAACATGATCACTCCAATACGACGATTACTTTTTTTTATTAATGGGCAATGAAACATCAGAAAAAAAAAACAATATTGATTGCATAATTCAACTTTAATTCGTTACAAATTAGTTGAGCACTAACGGCAAAATAGATAGAGGTATGCCGGTTGTCATTTTTTGTTAGACTGCGTCTTATGTAGATGGCTAGTCTTTAGTATCATTTAGTATAACGGCAGTGGCTTGATAATATAATGACGTCTGTGAATACAATTTACGATAATTAAATTATATCAAAGTAGTGGCAGAATCACAAATATGTATATATATATAATATAAATGAGGTTTATATCTATAAAGTTGCCATTTTATAAAAACGGACCATTTCAATTATTAATTCAAATAAACTTCATATTTACATTTTTTTTTTTTTGTTTCTCGATTTAAAACCATAATAAATAAAATCGAATCTAAATCTCTGTTAATGTAATCGGGTTCAAATTACGTTCTATTTAACGTTAAGTACAAATATATATTTACAAAAAAAATATGGTGGGTTTGACATAATAGTTATTATTTACACAAAACTGTTAAAACGTCATGTGAGTTCTTTGAAAAAGTCCTTTAATTTTATAATATTCATCGTGTTTTTTCTGCTAGTTTTCTTTTACCGTAGCTATCGTTGACTTTGCTAGAAATCGGAGTAACTTTTTTGCTATTCAAAGCAGTTTTTGACTCATTATTCTTCTTATAACTGTTGATGTAGAACTTTCCAAACATGTAGATGAATGCTGCCGCGTTGAGCATGGCCATAAAGTTGAGAAATTTGGGGAAACTGCACTCGTAGAAGAAGACGGCTGCGTTGTGGATAAAGACGATTAAGAACTGGATCTAAAAAGAAAAATATTTTGGACATTAAAATATATGCAAAGGAAAGATAGTAATAGAAAGCGTAAACGTGGTTGCACTAAGCAGACCTGACGACGGACGGTCATCGCAGAGGCGAAGAACATTAGGAGAACCTGGAGTGAAATAAAACGCGAAGCTCAAGACCGAACGGGATGGCGGTGGCGTAGTGTGCCCTCTGCCCCATCTAAGGGACACAGGAACTTATGTCAAGTAAGTCAAAAGAAAGATAGGTAAACAAAAAAGGAGTTACACTACAGTTGCTATAAGATGGTGCCGGTGACAACTGTCGGATTCATACAATGTAAAATATCCTTTTCTCTTATCTTAAAGTTACATGTTTTCATCCTGTTGTCATGTTATCCATGTTAATGTAAAAAAGACTTTAGTTAAATTGGTAGGAATTCTGTGATGTCTGCACTTTTATGGGAATATTATGACAGTTTGTGTTCCTAATTGGTACTAAGTACATTTTGGTACAATAGGTATTTTGTTAAGAAAATAAAAGAAATATGTATGTATAAAAATGAAACCCTATTTTCCTTGGTCACGTCATCACACGTGACTGGTTGAAGTAATTTCGCGAATTCTTTGCTCGCCATCCGGCCGTCCTGTAAGGCCCGAGACGGCGCGTAGTGTTTCACGTGTGCCTCAAAGAGATGTCAGCAAAATTGTGGTGGCTCAGAAGAGCCGACTCAACGGGCATGTGCTTCTTAAAAGGAAGCCCAAGATCCTAAAATGCAATACGTGAAAACTCATTGATGTTAGTCGCTAGCACCGTTCAAATCGTCTTTTGTATATTACACGATAGTTTTTTTTTTTATTGGTGGAAATGTATTTAATGACTTCACTTGCTCTAGGCCTCCACAGAGTGAAGTGGAGTGAGCGAAGGGAAGTTGAAGAAGTCATATGATGATTTTCCACCTCCCGAAAAAAAAATGGGCATTCATCGTGTTTTGTGTGGGTTTGAGTTGATCTTTCTCCCTTCTCCTCTGGGGCCTTACCATGACGTGTTAAAATGTCAGGCGAGCCAGTGAGAAAGAAGGATGGAGCTATACGCCCTATATACCACTATTTTTAAATGGTACAAATATTTAAAGGGCGTATTAGGAAAGGTCTTGTTGATATTTAAGTAAAGACTCAATAAATAATATTCTTAGACAGAAAAATTTTTAGCGTTGGTTTATATCCCAAAATGTCACTCAATTTATGGAAATATTGTACACGCTATTGATTTAAGAATAAATAAATAGCGATCAAAATCGAAAAACAACTGCGCGTAGTATTTTGTAGTAGCAATTGTTATGAATAATTGATGATTCAATTATGAATTTACCAATAATAACCAATTTTTGTGGACAATTTTGGAATATAGCTTTTTTTTTACTTTTACTTTAATTTTGGAATTTAATTAAAAAATAGGGGTGTATAGCTGTATTCCTTTACCCGTTCAGTATAGGTCGTAAAATAATAATAATAATAAGCCTGATATAGTGGTGGTGGACCGAAGCGAGAGGCGTGCAATGATTGTTGACATATCCGTTCCGCATGACGAGAACCTCGTGAACGATAAGCAAATTAAGTATATTGACTTGGCTCGCGAGGTTGTCGACATGTGGAAAGTGGATTCAGCAATTATTGTACCGATAGTCGTTTCAGCCAATAGCTTAATAGCCAAGAGCCTCGACCAACACCTTAGGAGGCTCTCATTAGGCGACTGGATCAAGGGCTTGATTCAGAGAGTAGTTCTTCTGGACACGGCTTGTATTGTTAGGAGGTTCCTTTCTCTGGAGCCCTGACCACCGGTAGCTTAGACCCTATTCCCAAATATGTTAAAATGGAAAATAAAGATAATAATAATGGTCCACAACTGTTACACAACGCCATCTAGTCTCAAGCTAAGCAGACCTTGTGTTATGACCTTGTGTTTTTTTAGCTCTGGTCTGAGTTAGTCGAAAAATAAAAATAAAAATAAAATAAGACCTACCAGTTGTAATTTTGTAACGTGCTTCTTCCACCACACGTATTTCTGGTACTCAGGTCCTAGTCCTGAGATGAAATAGTAAGTGTACATGATGACGTGGACGAAAGAGTTCATATACCCCATGAGGATTGTGTGACCTCCTGCAATAAACATAAAACATTTATTTATATCAATTTGGTTAATAAGTAAATTAAGGGTGTTTTTAATAACGCGCGGTTTGGATCACGCATGAAGGATTGCTCTGCATGCGTAACCCCCGCAAATATCCATTTCATTCAAGTATTTATTGTAATGCGTGGAATGCGAGACATGTTTTTTTTTTTTGCAATTCCGCATGCATGGTGAAATTCGCACGATATTAAAAACACACTTATAAAAAAACACCGTAATTGTTTGTGGAAATGTAAGACAACGAGAAATTTCTTAGCATTTCCAGGCTTATTGGCTTAAAGAAGAGTAAGAGATAAAGCTAATTGACTGCTGTTATCTTTTTTGTAAACTTATTTATAACTAGTTTCGGCAAGTGGCTTTGCTTGGGTGAAAGTAGAATATATAAAACCTGACATAGGCTCAGTCATAAAGTTGCATACTACTAGTACAAGAGTTTTTGGAATAAAATAAAAAAGTTATAAATAGTAGGACCAGTGTCATATTTCTCTTCATAATATAAATAGATTATCAGGAAACTTATCAGCTCTCTTACTAAATTGGACTACATTATAATAATTTGACACAACATCGTATGTATCAGGTTTTTTCTAGTCGTTTGTATTAGTGTTATGTTTTAGGATATAATCTCAAGAAGCACTGATTCGATAATAGGGTAGTTTCCAGGGTCAAAATAATCACATTTTATTTAGTACGTATTTTAGATTATAAAAAAATATTGGACACATATTTTTTTCTTTTTTCGATTAAACAAAAAGTAACAAAGATATAGCCCATTAAAGTTACATGTGACGTCACCCCGTGCGAAAAATGCAGCACGGCCGGCATGACTTTATACGTAACTTTAATGGGCTATATCTTTGTAATTTTTGGTTTAATTTACAAATAAAAAAATACGTGTCGCTTATTTTTGAATAATCTAAAAGATGGACTAATTAATTTTTTTACGGCAACTAGCCTATTACAAATCTCACTGACAGAGTACATACCAATATTAAAAAGGATCCACGGAAGTAACTTCGCGAAAAAAAGTCTGTTTATCATACTAATATTATGAAGGAGATTTGTAAGTGTCATTGTATGTTTATTATGTCTTCAAAATCAAAAGGCAGAACGGATTTGGATGAAATTAGGAGTAGATTATGCTCTGGAGTAGCACATAGAATAATTTTAATACGTTCCATTGCAACAAAGAACGACGGCGATGAAAGCCGCTGGCAGCAGCTAGTTATAGCATATAAATAAAGATCACATACCTGGGAAGTACTTCACTCCAATCCAAATGACGACAGACATCATACTGTGATGGTAGACGTGCAAGAACGTTACTTGGTTGAACTTCTTTCGAAGGACAAAGAAGACTGTGTCCAGAAGTTCTGTGATCTTTGCGAAGAAATAGAACCATGATCCGGCTGCGATCTGGAAACATAATAATAAGCATAATCAGACTTTTAATGTTCCCACTGCTGGGACTCAGGCTTCCTGGGAATGACGGAATGGACGGTAATCCACCACGGGGGTCCAGTGCGGGTTGGTGAATGTCACATGTCTCCGAATTTTTGGTTGTAAGACATGCCGGTTTCCTCACGATGTTTTCCTTCACTGTATCTTGAGTAGTGGTGATGAAATAAATTACACAAAGTAAAGAGCTTGGCTGGGTTTGAACTCGGGACCTACAACTTGTAAGTTGGGACCGTTACCACCCGGCCACCACTGCATCCCTTTTAATATAAAAATTTACTTAATTACAAAGATTCTTTAGCTCACTGACCGACCATTCCATAAAAACCGAGACCTAGCAATCGACGATGCAATGGCACCTAATGTTCCGGGCCTATGACTGCTAGGACCATGGGGAATTTCGGGAAGGGAAATTATGGTCCTAGAACGCAAAAGGCTTGAATTGCCCACAGTTAGACATAGTGGGGTTTTTGTCAGTAAATTTTTATTTTATTTATTTGGCTCACCAACAATTGACTACACACATACAAAGATATGAAATACATGGAATAAACTTAAAGATTAGTGCAGCAATTCCTTACAGGTAAGCACAACATGCGTAACTTTATTGTTAGTTGCCTACTTAAAAGTAACTTACTCACCAAACACAATAATTACCGCTTATAACTAAATTATTTGAACTAAAAACTAAGTTAACAAGCCAGCCTGACCATCGCTTTGTTTCTTAATTGTTTTATATACAATAGTTTTAAACCTACCAAGTGAGTCAGAGGTCAAAGTGAGTCAAAGGTCTGACATGCCTTCTCGCTATACATTCTAGAGCGGGAAAAGTCATTGGATGATTTTAAAGATGACTAAAAAAGAAACGACAAAACACTGATTCGTTTTGTAGATTATCTTCCATTTTCTTCCATTGAATGTAAAATCTCTGTGCAATATATGAAACTTGGAATCACTTTTTGATTAATTATTTTTAGGGCAAGTTCTTGGTATTTTTTTCCGTTGATCTCTGACACTCAGTCTTTCCATATTTACGTGAGTTGAATTTAAAAGAAACACAAAATGTAAAAATAAACCGAATTGTAGTTTGTTTTTTTTTGCTGAGTAATTGGAAAAACAGGTTGAGTGCGAGCAAAACGGCAGACAAAATTTAAATTTAAATTTTATTGTTTGTGGTTTTAAAAAAACAGTACACTTTCTGTGAAAGTTTTAACGACCGTAAAATGGGGTGAATAGAAACTCAGAGGTGAAGAGATACAAAACTTTGGTTTGGTTTTTCACTTTGATACTATATTATCTCTATAAAAGCATTATTTTTTTAGAATAACAATTCATTAATAAATTAATATAGTTAAATGCTGCAAAAAATATTCAAGTACCGAGAAAATACCCATTAAATTTTTGTTTCTATTAGAAGAAAGAAAGAAAACATGTTTATTCTGCCTGAATAGACGCAGAATTCGTTACAAAAAATATACAAAATAATAAAAATAAAATAAAACAGTTTCCCCACCAGGCCATGTGTATAAGACCATAGACAACACAGTACAACACAGTTGTCTAAGCTATTCATCCTCGAGTTTCTATTTACCCCATTTTACTCGGTAGATACCGAGTAAAATACCTCTTATAGTTTACGAGCCCCCTGATAGACGGACAGTCAAATGGACGGACAGACAGTGAAGGTAAAGTTACAGGGTCCCGTTGGCACCCTTTAAGTACAGAACCATAAAAAGGCAATTTTTGTTTTTTTTCTAATTGATGTAAAATATGCTGGTTACTTACCCTGAGTGCTCTAGGACTGTTGGAATAATCAATTGGATCACATGCTATGCTGTACTCCTTGGAAAATACGTAGACTGATCCCTGAAAAAAGGCAGACACTACAATTAATACAGACGAAGAAATGTAATTCTAGATATTAATTTTGATAACTGAAGTTTAAATACAAAGTTTTTTTTTTTAATATGTGTTATATAATGTAATTATATATATATATATATTTATAAGCGTTTTTATATGTGTATTATAGTAGTTACATGTTGTATGCAAGTGCAGTGCAGAATAATCAATTTTAATCTTTAAAATATCAAGAACGAAAAAAAGACTTTAAAATAACTAAGTCAGCCACAATTAACAAGCATCTGGGTGAGACTATCTTGGGGTGGGTAGTTATAAAAAAAATAACCAAGAAGGCTTAGGTGGGAGCCCTGTTTCGCTCCCGCTTTAACCTTTTGACTTAACCTGTCCGTGACGGAGTGTCCTACATATTTGAGTTCGCTTCGCTTGCTCTTGGACTATAAATATTTAGTTGGTGATGTAAAAAGATTGTATTTTAGAGGGCTGTACCTAGGTATATATCATTTTCCTGATACTTAGTTATAAAATAATAATAATAATTCCACAACTATCACACAACGCTGCAATGCATACTAGGCCTGTGCAGCGATGACCTGATTGCAGCTTATGTTAATGTCAAGAGCGAATGGACGCCTCATCGTGTGCTCGGCATACCTGGACGGGACGAAAACCGACCCGTCCGAGGAGCTTGCAGAGGTAGTCGAGTACGCCTATGCCAATAATGCCGAGCTTCTCATTGGGTGTGACGCCAACGCCCACCATACCAACTGGGGCAGCACTGACATCAACGACAGAGGTGAGTTGCTTCATGATTTTGTACTAACTAACCGCCTCCAAATAGTTAATGAGGGATGTAAACCGACCTTTGTAACTAGATCGAGGAAGGAAGTTCTTGATGTAACTCTCGCTACTATTCACACTGCCAGGCTGATAACCAATTGGCATGTCAGTGATGAACCATCTATGTCTGATCATCGACTAATTAAATTCTCACTGAATACATCCAACATTTGCGAAACCATCACTTTTAGGGATGCGAAAGCCACGGACTGGGACTTGTACAGACGAAAGCTTCAGGATAGACTCCAAGACTTCCCTAAAACCATACGCTCCCCTGAAACATTGGATTATGCTGTTGCTCAAGTTACTGAAGCCATTACAGCCTCTTACAAAGAGAGCTGCCCTTTAAGAACTGTGAGGGATAGAAAAGTGACGTGGTGGAACAAAAAGCTCGATGTTTTAAGGGAAGAATCACGTAGGTTGTTTAATAAGGCTAAATCGACTGACGACTGGGATCGGTATCGGAAAGCTTTAACTACCTATAATAAAGAAATCCGAAAGGCGAAAAGACTTTCATGGAGGAAGTTCTGCGAGGAGATTACTAAAGTCCCTCAAGGAGCCAGAATCCACAAAGTCTTATTCAAATCGCCTACAAATCAACTGGGATTCTTAAAGAAACCAGACGGTGCCTTCACTGCATCAGCGGAAGAAACCCTGAAACTTCTGGCGTCTACACACTTCCCTGGCTCGGTGGTGGCACCAGATAACATCGTACAAAATACTCCTCATATCCGCCTCATCAGGCCTTCAAATGAAGACTGGAGAAGAGCGGCGAGGTATTTTAGACCGAACAAGGTAGAATGGGCTATAGACTCATTCAAGCCGATTAAATCTGCAGGGGATGACGATATCTTCCCAGCTCTTCTGCAGCATGGTAACTATACTCATCCCTATTTTAATCAAAATCTTCAGAGCAAGCTTTGCCTGGGGATATATACCAGAGAAATGGACTATGGTTAAAGTCTGTTTTATCCCAAAGGCCGGTAAGAATGACTACTCTCAACCAAAGTCCTTCAGACCAATAAACCTTACCTCCTTCCTACTCAAGAGTATGGAAAAGGACGAATGCATCAGGGATGGACCATTAAGGGATAACCCTCTGCATCCGAAGCAACATGCTTACCAAAAAGGAAAATCTACAGAAACTGCTCTGTTAGAACTAACAGACAGGATCGAAAGGGCTTTGGAAGATAAACAGATAGCCCTATGTGCTTTCCTTGATATTGAAGGAGCTTTCGACAACGTCACCATAGACGCCCTTTCCAAGGGAATGAAGGCGAAAGGGATTGACGAAACAACTATTCGTTAGATCGAATTCATGCTCCTCAACAGCACTATCAGTGTTACCTTACACGGAACTACAAAGAGCTTCAAAACAACTAAAGGGTGCCCACAAGGAGGCGTTTTATCGCCACTTCTATGGCTACTCGTTGTTGATCAATTGCTGGTAGAAGCCTCTAAAAGAGACTTAGATGTACCTATCTATGCTGACGATGTGGTGGCTTGTGTTGTCGGCCCCTGTCACAGCACGGTATCATCTATACTACAAAGATCTCTGAACATTATTAACACATGGTGCACAGAAAACAATTTATCGGTTAACCCGAGTAAAACAACAATAGTCCCCTTTACTAGGAAGCGTAAGTTGGACAAACTTGTAACGCCCACTGTAAAGGGGACTCTCATATCATTCTCCAGCGAAGTCAAGTACCTGGGCGTAACTATCGACCAGAGACTGACCTGGAACACTCACATTAACAATGTGATCCAAAAGGCTAAAATAGCTTTAGGAATATGCTGTCGCTTAGCAGGGAAGAAATGGGGCACAATCCCTAAAATCGCCCTGTGGTTGTACACTGCCATAGTCAGGCCGATAATAACGTATGCCTGCGTAGTATGGTGGAGGAAAACAACTCAAGTGACAGTCATTAACAAACTTAATGGTTTGCAGAGACTTGCATGCCTCATATCAACAGGAGCCATGTCCACAACCCCAGGAGCTGCTCTAAATGCCCTGCTTAACCTACCGCCACTTCATCTATTCATTGCGAAGGAGGCGAAGGCAAGCATGTACAGAAAAAACAGCACTGGCAAAGCAAACTGGCGCTCCCAAGCACTGAGATCGCTACACGAATCAGTACTTGAACACGATCAACTAGCTATGACAATAGACGTCATGCTTCCACAGTGTAATTTCACAAGGAATTACACAGTGGAACTGCCGAGCAGAGAGGATTGGTCAAACAACCTCATCACTTGCAAGGCTGGAAGCCTGATCTGGTTTACAGACGGGTCCAAAATGGTTGAGAATGTAGGAAGTGGAATATTTGGCATTAGCCCGAAATTCAGCAAAAGCTTGAATCTGGGTAAACATGCTACCATATTCCAAGCGGAGATATACGCCATTATAGAATGTGCGGAGGCCAACCGTCAACGAAACTACATAAATCAATTAATTCTGATTTACTCAGATAGCCAGGCAGCTCTTAACGCCCTGAACTCGAATACTTTAAATTCGAAACTGGTAAAAGACTGCGTTAACAAACTGAATGACCTGGGGCAAAGGAATAAAGTTATTCTGAGATGGGTACCAGGTCATTCCGGAATCAATGGCAACGAAAAAGCCGATGAACTTGCACGGGCTGGGGCTCAAGGTCATCAGATAGGACCAGAACCCTTCTGTGGTATCTCAAAGAACCAGGCCATGCAGACCCTTAAGGGCAACTTATTTGGCGATTCAAAAAAGCACTGGTTGGTACAACCAGGTCTGCTACACGCCAAATCTCTCATAGAAGGCTACTCACAAAAACGAACTGCCGAGCTTCTTGAGCTTAGCAGGACGAACATCTGTGCGATAGCCCGCGCCTTAACCTGCCACTGCAAACTAAACAGGCACCAATTTCACATGAAACTGAGTGACACTGATGTTTGCCGGTACTGCAATCAGGAGAGGGAGACGCCTAAGCACCTTTTGTGTGAATGCGGGCCCCTTATTCACAAACGCAGTGTCCATCTGGGCTGACACATTATTCGCCCGGAGGAGATTAAAACTCTAAAAACTAGGAGTATTCTAAATTTCTTGGAAGCCTCCGGGCTAAAAGAGTTACTCTAACAAGGTGGCGAGTCACAATAGATCTTTTAGGTCGCAGTGACTACATCCCCTACACTATGGGTGATGCATAGCCCCTTATCTTCTAAATAATAATAATAATCACACAACGCTGTCTAGCCCCAAGTTAAGCAGAGCTTGTGTTATATATAGTACTAGACAACTGATAAACATACTTATAAATTTCTAAAGACACACTATGATTAATAACAACCAGACACGGAACAAACGATCTTGCTCATCACACAAACATTTGTCCTGGGTGGGAATCGAACGGCATAGCAGTCAGGGCCACTAACCACTAGACCAACAGGCCAGCCAAAGAAAAATGAGAAGTTAGATCACGTGGCCCATAAAGAAAATTGTAACCTGATTAAAACTGCTCACAAACAAACAACACAACAACAAATTATTTTCATGTGACCATTACGTTACGTGTCGAATATAATCACATGTATTGGACCATAAATTATTAAAATGTATGCATATAAGGTCAGGTTCACCACTACATAGTTATATAATGACGTAAACTAGTTTGATGCATTACTCTAATAATATTTAAATACTCGTAAAACTGACGACCCGCCCTAGGTTCGCACGCTTTACCTATAATCATCATCTGTCTAGCCTTTTCCCGTCTAACTTAGGATCGATTTGGTAGTCTAACTGAATGCGGCTGTATATCCGTGTTTTATATAGAGCGACTGCCTATCAGACATCCACAACCTAGTTACCTACTGGGCAGCACGATACTGCTTGGATAGACTGATGATCAGACTTACTGGTGTCTGACTGCCTGTATCGACTGTCAAAGATCTACAAATGACAACTGGGAACTATGGCTTTAAGTGCTTTCCGAAGCACGCGGCGGTCTAGATAAACTTAGAAAGTAGGCACATATTATGAATAGAAAAATTCATATTCGTACTTTTTTTTTAGGTGGTT
Source organism: Mythimna ferrago (assembly GCA_910589285.2). NCBI lineage: Eukaryota > Metazoa > Arthropoda > Insecta > Lepidoptera > Noctuidae > Mythimna > Mythimna ferrago. The sequence continues at coordinate 26,478,130 of OU342679.1, forward strand.
AAAAGTCATCCAAATGTCATACCGGGGCTGAGCTACCTTTTAGAGATAACCCTGGCCCCAGTAGGCTTCGACCCAGCCGGGCCCCTGCTGTTGCTGACAACTGCTTGAGGCGCGCGGGAACAGTGCGCGCCATTCATATTGGTACTTGTCTGGTTTCGAACGTCATGCATGACAACCACATGCATTAGAGACGGGTGCCTTAACCATTCGGCTATTACGACGACTTTCTTTACCATAATTTAACCCTACATGTATTATACAACTTTCCTACAAACCATTTTCACAGATCACTGTGTCTGAATTAATTAGGATTGACTTTTTCTAACAGTATGAGCTGAGCATGACTTAAAATTTTCCTTGAGTGTCCTTGATTACCCCACTTGCCCCTATTTTTTTGTTTTTATAAACGATTTTTAATCGCTTTTATTTCCAGTTGTGAGTGGCAATCGAATTTCCGAAAAAAATTGAGTTTTGTTTTTCTTTTATTATTTAAAGGTTCGCATTTGACCACCATCTTACCTGATGGTGAGCTTTGACGTGGTCGACGATGGGACACACTTGAATGCACGCTTCTATAGTGACAACAATTTTCTATCTTCAGTATTTCTCTTCAGATGTCGTTACAAAATTCCACACATTGTAATTTTTCTGACATCAAGGATCACAGAGTAGCACGGGCTTAAGGGCCAAGCGCCCGAAAAGTGCCATAAAACAGTGATTTTCTGAGGCCTACTCCTCCGTAACGGCTAAGTCAATTGGTTTGAAAAAAATATATGTTTATTATAGATTCATGAACAACTTTAACATTTAACTTTAACTTTGTTGTGAACATTTAACTTTGTCGTGCAATTAATACTTTTGTCAAAAAAAAATATTTAGCAATTTCGCAACTTTTCGCAACTTTTCCCTACTCCTTCAAAACGGCTTGGACCTTTAGAAACATTTTTACACATAAAAATTGGTGGTTAAATATTCTTCAAAGTGAACATTGCATATGTAAATCAATCAATATCTCGCAGAGAAAATGGATTTAAAGCGCTTTCCGGCGCTGCTGGCCGCAAATAAATGCACAGATTTGCGTACTGCGGCCTAGGCGAGTGTGAGAGTTGCGTTCACATAATTTCGGTCAGATGGTTCAAGGGACTATACGCCTTAAGGATAATGGGTTGTTCCCTGTCTGCTAATCCAATAAGGACCGAGTCCAAGTCGTCGACAGCTCGTGGTGTTATACGCGCATCTCAGAGGAGTATCAACAAAATCGCAGGGGCCCAGTAGGGCCGGTGCTTGCTTCTTCTTCTTCTTTTCTTGTCGATGCTCTCAAACTATACTTTTTCTGACCAACATTTAGCAACCTGTACGGCTCTTGGATGCCATATATTGGATGCCTGCTAGGGCCACGGGAGGACGTATGAAAGCAATACCTCCTAGAACCCTCCTAGAACGAAAAAGGCAATTGAAGGTTTATAGAAGTGGTTTTAATCAGTTTAAGTCAGACATCCTGCTCTATTCGAGAGAGGGAGAAGTCATCACATGATTTAGCACCCCAAAAAAACCCTGTATCGTATTGTATTTACATTCTTTTAAATAGACACTGATTGCAAAAATTTGCTTTGCCTCTATCAATCATCATTGTATCTGATTGAACTGATTATTTTAATAGATAAAATTCTGATTTATTACGTAATTTATCTTCTACTAAGAAATTCTTGTATATCGTACGTGCGTTTACACGACGAGATGTGACATGCGCAAGGGTTACGTCATCTCAATACTAACGCCTCTGTGAACAGTACAGTGTCACTTTGGATTAATAATTAAATTCATTAATGATATTAATAACTGTGTTCAGGTAGGTGCTATATGTTTAACATAGTTCTTGGTAACCACTTTTTTTCTAAGGTGAGAAATCATCCAATGACTTCTCCCGGTCTGAGTAGAGCGGGAGAGCGTATCAGACTTTTACTGACTAAAAGAACACTGGGTCCTTCAGTTTCTCTTTGCGTTCTAAGATTACGGGTTTCTTTTTCAGAAAATCTCCTGGGCTCTTACAGTTTGCTGACATCTCTTTGTGAAGCGCATGGGGCTTGGTACAGTCAACTACCAGACTGCTGGATGGGGAGCTACCCATTTGCTCAACGACCGCGAGTCGTCATCTACCGTGGCTGGTAGTAGGGTCGGGGTCTTGGCAGCTGGGCCGTGAGGATCTTCTCTTGGTAACCACTTAAGCCTCCCAAAAACGTAGCCCCTATATCTTTGCTTTCCACATTTCACAACAGTTTTCCACCCATCGGGGGTTGTCATTAGGTACACTAACATAGCGCGTACGTCTGAGGGGCCTCTGCGAGTTGGCTTTGGCCTCTACCAAATTAGATTGTTATTTTAAAATGTAAATTATATGTAAATAAACTAAATAAACGTAACGTTCGTTCTATGAATATCTAAAAGTCACATTTTTGCCTAAAAGCTAAAATAAAATTTGATTACTAACAAAAATATCAATTGAAGCTTGACAATGACGATTAAAAAAGATTTTTCTCTAGCCAGTGAGATTAACTTAATTTGTAGAATAGTAGATTATGTGACTAGAGAATAAAGCAGTATCTACAAGTCACGGGTGGCATGTTGCATCCCACATGAAACAAATATTGCTAAGTTTTAATCTCGAACAGAGTGAGGGATCTATAATATATAATTAACCCCCGAGCATTGCGAGAGAGTTAATATAGAAACCTGAGTGAAGTGAAGAATCCGAACCACCCAAGACAAAGATAGTTTTATCCCAGTGTTAGATACTCTAATTTTTACACCTTCTGTGAGATAATTAAAAGACAATATACTAAAACAAATTACATTTTACAATTTGTCCTCTTGCTGAACTACAAATACTATTCTTTTAAAAATAAAAATTATGACTGCAAAACTTTTCGTTCACCACCGGCTAGCAAATTGGTAGGAGATAAATTTAATTTGTGTAACATGAAAATGAAAAAGACTAGCTTTTGCTATCATAATCAGTAGGAAATATATAATGACCATATCACTTAGTGATAAAGTAGCATTCTACTGATGAAAGAATTTAAAAATTCGGTTAAAAATATTAATATTGACTTAATACGCTTCAAACAAAAATACAAATATTTTCTCTTATAATATTACTGGCTGACTTGCAAACGTTGAGCTACCACATAATTTTCAATGTAAAAAATGAGGGTGGGGGTATAAGAGTAAAAAATAGCCAATTACTTCATAAAAATCGATCAAGCCGTTTCAGAGGATTTCAATAACAAATACTGTGACATGAGAATAGTTATGATAAAAAATTATGAACTTACCTCATAAACTAAGAACAAGCTATATAGTATCTGGAAGATGTTGTACAGCATAAGCGTGGTCTTCAGCTCGAAAGCTGGTCTGTTGGCCATCAACCGAGGGCCCAGAGACTTGCAGAAGTACAAGTAAGCTGAAGTAATTGAGATCACCACCAGGGGGTTTGACACACCCCACCAGTCTGCCGTTCTGGGATCTAAAAAAGGCGTTAAGATTTTTTTGGTTACTTGCTAAAGAATTCACTAGTAAAACATTTACGAAATTAAATTAATTATTGAACATATAAACTGCTTCCTATATGCAATTTGTGATCTTTAAATTCATTTAAGTCAACCAAAAAATATAAGAAGAATTCGTTTATAAAAGATATCACTGCAGAAAAATATTATGCAAAATTTTTTATTTCAATTTTCAAATTTCTATTAATTTAAAAGCAAAAATAATTATAAACAACTCACCAGCCAAATCATGGATCACATAATTATATTTTTCGGCTATACTATCCAGTATTCCCGCCATTGTTAAAACGAATAATATACGTTCAAGCCACTGCCGAGTCACTCCTGTTATGACACTTGTGTGTAAACTGCAAACTCATTCACATTCTACTTAAAAGAAAACAAATTAAATCAAAGTACTTTTACACAATCACGGTGCGTATAATTTTAACGTATGAAATGATTAAAATTCCTAACACCTAATGGTGATACGCCAAAATATCCACAAAATGATCCGGTCGAAGTTTGGTTCAGTAAATCTGAACTTCAAATAGCCAAAATGGTTTAATTGTAACAAATTATCAATACCTTTAATGTTTATGTAACAGTCTTTTAATTACGGTGACTAAACTATCATTTAATAATAAATTAAGGTAATTATAATAATTAGTTGTTAATTAAACCATGAGTGAATTCCTGGTTTTCCGTCAACTGATTGAGAACTAAAGACATTGTAGTAGAAACACGTTTTCATGTATTGTACAGTAAACGTGCTCTATCTTCGATTTTTTAATCGTGAATATCGATTTGTTTCGAAACTCTGACCGATATTTCTTAAGACTACATCTCGCCTGGATTCTCTGAAACGTAACGAAGAAGTGAACCGGGCTGTGTGATTGTTTAAATATGTTACCAAAGCCCTAGAATGCAAAGCTCGCCGTCCGACCGTCCGGTAACTGTCCGGGCTGAGGCCAAGTCGTCGACGGCGCGTACTGTTCCACGCGAGCATCAAGGAGATGTCAGTAAATAGTAGAGGTCTAGCGGGATCGAAGCCTACTGGGGTCATGTTCGCTTCTGAAAAGAAAACCCGGCCCTGGTATGAAACGCAACGAAGGAACCAGGAGTGTGTTTTAGTCAGTAAAAGTCTGACACGCCCTTGCGCGTGCCCCAAGGGCAGGAGATGTCATTGGATGATTTCCCATCTAAAAATAACCCTAGAATGCCAAAAGCAATTGAAAGGACACGAGTGGGTTTTTGTTAGTAAAAGCCTGGCCCTTCTTGCGCTACCCAGAGCGGGCAAAGTTGTTTGAAGAATTCCTATGCAAAATAAATGTAGAAATGTACGGTCATTTCTGCCTGATCACTCAAAAAATTTTTGCTTGAATCCTGCGGCGATCAGCCAAACCAAACCCTTTGCAGTTTTCGCTTCGAGTGCAACCAAAAATGAACTTAGCGGTGATCAGGCGGAAGTATTTGATGGTACATATCGTCGTTGCAACTTTAAAACAAACCAACCAACTTTATAAGAAAATCGATAAAAACCGTCTACTGAAAAAAGTATAATAAAACCAACTACAAGAGAAAATATAGGTATCAGCCATATGATTGCATTCTTTTAATTTTAGCAGAAAAACAGTTTTTACATGTAAAAGTAATTTAAATGTAAAAGTAGAAACACATTGTTGATCTTGAAATTGGTAAACAAATGACGATTAAATCGTATACACATGATTATTTTTCCGACCCAAATATCGACCAATAGAATTGCACCATTCGACGTCACGTGGTACAACCTACATGGTATTATACTGACAATTTTTTTTGAAAATTTTCTCTGGTCCTTGACATATATAAAAAACAAAACATGATCACTGACAGGTTGAATTCAATTGTGAAAATTGGAGATTTTGCGACATTTGGGACGGAAAAATAATCCCCCGAATACCACACGGTATTATATATGAGAGTTTTTATATTCGATAGAGCTTCAAGATGTTAAAAAGGGTGGCGTAAAAAGTGATTTTGCCAAAAGTGACATATTGGAGGTCTTAAAGTTGCAACGACGATATTGTCCTAATGACGTTTCATTTGAAGATGTGCAGTTTGTGCTTAGAGACGACCTAATTATCTCTTTCAATTTCGCAGAAATCTTGGTTTCGGGCTGCTACTGGGAAAATGTAGGTGTAAAAGCCAATGACAGATTTAGCACAAAATATATAGGTACCGAAGTCAATCTACATACAAAGCGACACCGCTTACGGACACGATATCTTGGAGCGCCTCGGCCCATTCGTCAAACAATTCCGGCTCAAACGCTCATTAGTGTGCGTCCACCGAGCGTAGGTATAAAAAGTGAAGTACATAAATGAGATTGTCTTCTGTACCTATCTATTTTGTGGTTTTAGGGTGTTATTAATGTCGTGCGGATATCGTCACGAATACAGAAAATTTCAAAATGCAAATAAAAAACGTCCCGCGTGCGTATTTCACGTATTACAATAAATACTAGTATGAAATGGACATTTGCGGGGGTTAGGCGTGCGGAGCAGTGCCTCAAGCGTGATTTTTGATCAACCTTTCATCGTTTGAATCAAACGTAACACTTCATGCTCCGGTATAGTGATAACGTTATAGTCACGGAAGACGTCAGGAATGGCCTGGAGAACTCGAGATTAACGGTGTTAGTTTTAATAGATTTCTCCAACGCTTTTAACACCGTTGATCACGACATCCTCCTGGCTATCTTGTCTCAAATTGGGGTTTCCTCGTTGGCACGGGATTGGTTCTCATCATATCTTCGTGGACGTCAGCAAGCTGTACGTGCTGATCAGAAATTTTCTGACTGGTGCGACCTGCAAACCGGCGTTCCACAGGGCGGTATACTCTCTCCTCTCTTATTTTCTTTATTTATAAACTCTATCACAGCTATTCTCAAATGCTCTTACCATCTGTATGCTGATGACCTACAGCTCTACGCGCACACTGACATTGACCACCTTGATGACTGCATCTCCTTACTAAATGCTGACCTTCTGGCTATTGCTGATTGGTCGAGCAGATTTGGGGTTACTGTCAATGTCAGTAAATGTCAGGCTATCCTTATTGGTAGTCCTTACTTTTTACGGACTTTAGACACTAGCCGACTACTGCCGCTAGTTTTCGGTAATACAGTAATTCCTCTCTCACCTCACGTTAAAGACCTAGGTTTATATATTGACGATAGGTTAAGCTGGAATAAACAGATTGCTCAGGTTAGCCAGAGAGTCACCTTCACGCTGCGGTCTCTCTATAGATTCAAAAATTTCCTACCGTCAAGCACTAAAACTACTTTGGTCCAGTCGCTTGTGTTGCCTATAATTGACTATGCTGATGTTTGTTACTCTGATCTTTCCCAAGAACTTCTAAACAAATTGGATCGACTTCTCAATAACTGCATTCGTTACATATTTGGCCTTCGTAAATATGATCACATTTCTTCCTTCCGTTCTCAGCTTAAATGGCTGCCTATCCGTCAGAGGTGATCCCTCAGATCCCTCTGCACGCTCTTCACCATAATGAACGATCCTTGTGCTCCTGATTATTTAAAACAATATTTTAAAGTGTTGGGCAGTTCTCATAATCTTAACCTTCGTGCATCCAAAAACATGCTTCTTCATATTCCTTCTCACCGTACTGGCTTTATGTCAAATTCTTACGCTGTTTCCACCATAAAACTCTGGAATGTGCTTCCCCTTGACATCAAAAAAGCTGAAAGTAAATTATCCTTCAAACGTAAAATTCGGAACTACTACTTGAAGTCCTCTCAACCTTAGTTCGGTCTTCGTTCAGTATTGTTATTAAGTTCTCATAGTGATTTCATATTTTTCATAGTATTTATTAGTTTATTATTTTAGCATATATATGTATTTTATTATTATAAATAACTTATTTTATATTTTTCCATTTGAACTATTTGTTATTATGTATTTGTTTATTGTGCAAACCTACCACAGTGTTGTCTTTTTTAACCCAAAGGTTGACTGGTAGAGAATGCCTTGTGGCATTAAGTCCGCCTATGTACCACTATTGTACATGAAGTTTAAATAAATAAATAAACGTTCAATAGAGAATAGATGGGGTTTTGTGTAGCGGAGAGGAGCTATGTTGAGAATATATTTCCTGAAAACCCTCTCTTATCAACTATACTTTTCTCAAATTCAAACAAAAAGCATTAATTTATACTAACCCATTTATAACCATTTTTACGGTCAAGTTCAATCAATCACAAAAAAAAAGAAAAATATGAATCTATATGCACGTCCGAAAGAATCGATTTCGAAGAACTCGACTTTTCTATGAAGAGGAACTTGCAAGAAACTCCACAAACAATTTTGTTTTATTATTATTGATAAGCTCACGTTTGACCACCATCTCACCTGATGGTAAGCGATGATGTGGTCGACGATGGAGCACGCTTGCCTAGAACTATTCACTCTTGACTTAAAGACCCCTAGGTTGTAGCTATCAGGAACCCCAGACACCGGCAGGAAATTCCACTGTTAAGCTGTACGCACAATATGAATGTGTTACCGAAATGCTTCATACGTGTGGGTGGGAGACAATCTATTAAATACTTTAATAGCTCTTTCTTGCTGCCAACGTATTTGGGTATCTACTTAAAACATAAATCATTCTTCTTCTTCTTTTCGTGTCGATGCTCTAAAACTATACTTCTTTTGACCAATATTTGACAACCTGTACAGCTCTATTGTTGGCCTCGTATAGATCCGATCGATTTATTCATACTAATATTATAATTGCAAAATTCTGTTTATTATTTCTTCGCGTCTCAACGGCTGGATGAAACTTGGCACACAGGTAGACCATACCCTTCATAAGCATATATGATTCTTTTTATCTCAAAGTAATATTACTTAAGATGATCTCCGATATTCTCACGGGCGAAACTAGTTACTCGTAGAAGATAGTTTAATGTAAACCATTTTTAGGAACTTTTAAATTGTCACAATAATTAAGTTGGCACTTGAGCTAGATTTTTTAATTTGCGGTTTGGACATAAATCCGGATTGAACATTTTACAATGATTTCTTAACGACGAGGAAAATCAGTTCATTAACAAATTAACATTTGAACGTCATAACAGAACAGAACTTATTAATTATTACAAATGCATATGAAATTAGAACGTTACTAACTACCCGGAACAAAGTAATTAGGTACATATTGGGAATCGATAAAATTCCGTGGAATTAGTAAAGCGCCGCTAAACCAAAATTGTACTAGAAGCAATCGCATTATATTTTCTGATTAGCAAATCAGTTAACTTTTCGAATGCGTAGTCTCATTAAATAGTACCATTTTTCCAAAACTGTTACGGACATCTTTAAGATTCTGAACTAAAGAAGACTAGGCTTTAACGTTAAAAATAAGTACATCACTGCATTTATCATCGGTTTTCCGACGATATAGTACACGTGGTTGAGACTACGAAGGACAATACAAAGCTAGATTACCTCAGTAAATCTTCCGAAAGAATGAGCTTTAACATGAATATGGCCAAAGTAAAAGCCATTGACATGTTAAACAATCATGTAGCATCACCCATTCCTATCTAGATTAGAGACTGGGTCAAAGAGTCCAGATATGTAGAACTAACTTCGAGAAAAAGATCGACCGTTGAAACCCTCTTGACAACGCAGCGTTCTGGGGAAGCTTCGTGGTATTATCTTTTTTTTTTATTGTTGATAGGTTCACACTTGACCACTATCTCACCTGATGGAAAGCGACGATGCGGTCGACGATGGAACGCTCTTACCTAGAAGACACGTATTCCCTCTTGAATTAATGACTTGATTTCGCTCTTGCGACAATGTGATATGAAAGAACATATGACATTGTTGCAAGAGCAAAGTCATATGCATGTAGCCATTGATCACAGCATTGTCATTGATATGCGAGTGGTCACAATATTCCTGTCAGAAGACTAAAAGTCATTCAAAGGATAATACTGAGGGCTATACTCAATTTTAAATACAGTATACGCAACAGACACAAACTAATTTAATGTACATGTTTTATTATATTAAGTAGATTGGGTAGAGACATTGCTCGCAGTACAGATGGTTGATAGGGACGAAACATTGTCGAGTGGTGACTGCGTGCCGCAAGACACGGCCTTGCTTAGGTTCACCTTTTAAGAGGCCCACAAGTCATGTAGTATGGTAACACTAAACTTGTGGAAAGCCTGCATATAGCAGTGAATTTCTTTTGGAAAAAAAAGATGAATTCAGCAGCACATATACAATTATTACGTTCAACAAGCTCATTTAAATTGTTGCCTGTACTTTGAACAATGTAATATTTAAATTTTATATATTATACTCGTAGTATGTATTCGCACAGTCATACTGACGATGTACTTTCTCAAAGATCATACATAAATAGGCAAACGTTACACCTAACAGGCCATGATGAAATGTTTAAATAAACCTTATGTGGTCTATTTACCCTATAGGGTATAAAATTCATTTCAAAGCTATACCATTGGGTACGTGTGCAAAACGTGAGGCAGAGAGAAGCTTCACGCCCGACCAGAGACGCCTTGGGTGCGGGGACTCGCTGGACATAGTATCCGGCCACCGTAGGTGCTGCTGAGTACTGCGATAAGCAAAACGTAATTTGTCACATGCATCTCTCAAAGAGATATCAGCAAAACTGGAACAGTTACGGTAGATAACTGTCAAGACTACAGGTGGTTCGAACAAGTCACCGTAACCCTCGCAAAAAAGGTAACTGATGGTACTCTCTATCACTCCCTCCCGGTCCACCAAGAGCGGGAAAAGTTATTTGATGATTTCAAACAGCATATACAGTTGTGACACTCGTATAAGCTACTGGGGCCCCTGGGCCCCAAGTCTGCTATTTTTATAAATTCGTCATTCCAACACGATCCCATTGTCATTTTGCTAAAAGTTTGTAATCTGCCAATTCATAATGATCGATCATTGATCGGTCACTGGTCTTGTAATATAATTGTGGTAGAATGATAATTTCGAGCATATTAAAACCAATAACTGCACAATAACGTTCTAATGGTAAAACACTGATCAAATAAACTGTCAAAGTTTTAGCAGATTACCGCAAAGGTCAAATATTCATTTGTAAATATGTACGAGATTACCATTCTATGTCACTTCTTTCAATGGAGTGTCAGTGGTTGACCATTGGAAAGTCATAATGACGCCATTATATTAGTAGATTACCAAACTTGTCAAAATCGACAATTATAACATCAATGATAGACCATTCCGACACTATTGTAATAGCAGACTTGAGGCCCTGGCTCGAGGTTTGTCAGCGAGCTATGGAGCGCAGTATACTTGGTGTTCAAATTTCTGCCCGCGTAAGGAATCTGAAAATCTGGTCTATCAGACCATTCTGACACTATTGTAATAGCAGACTTGAGGCCAAGTGTAAAAAAATTAAAATCGGTTAAAAACAACGTAACCCAGCCGTGTTGGAGCTTATTAGAACTGTCATGGTATGCACTTTGATTGCAAGGTACTATCGAATTGATATGATGATGGAACCGGTAAGTAGAAGTTAGACGCGGAAATTCATAATAAAACAAAGTATTCTAGCAGTTAATTTCAGAAGTTGCGAAGTTATTTTTATTTTCTTTGTAAAATGTTTTATTACAGAGTTACCGTGCCTGTCTTCCACCGTTAGATTATAACATCAAATCCCTTTTATGATCGAAGTGCAAGTCACGACAATTCTAATGAGTCAAAGTAGATTTACTACAGAGTTTCAGTATCTATCTTCCAGTTTCATCACCAGAACATTTCAATGTACAGGGAGTTCCCTCTCTTCCTTCATTCAGTAATAGACTATACGTATCAAGTGAGCATAATTACTTGTTATGACTTTTCTACCTTGTACCTATGAGGAGTTACGTTCCATGTTTCAAAAGTTCATCCATCAGATCATGGCAATAATTTAATTAATTGTACCAATTCGGGAGATTTAATATTTTAATACTAATTTAGAAATTTTAAAAATTCCTGCCTTTTAGATTTAATAACAAATGTGAAATTTTTATAAAATGATTTAGCCCTAGGTATGTGAGCTCCTCAATTGCGGAAAAAGTGACATTATTTGGATTCTACATGATATACGTCATCACTATTTTACTTCATCGTACTTGCTAAATATTTTTCCACAATCCTGAAATTATTTTTAGACACTTGGTCACTAACTGCATTCATTATTAATCCATACAGATTATATACTGTCCTATATATAAAATAGTATTGTACATTGCACTTATGCAATAAACGATTGATTAAAACCCACCCATGCTCCTTTAGTTGCCCTGTAGCGACATCTATGTTGCCACATAGGAACTACAATCGAATATACAATCTAGTTCTCATAATATACAGCTGCTCTAAATCTTTAGGGCAGTCTGTTGCCTGGATCAGATGAAACATCCGTAAGGTTGGAGGATTCTCCGTTTACAACGGAGCTGGAGGTTTATGGGAGTTTACACCCTGTTCCGCATTAAGGAATAAAACTGTATCTTTGTCAAAAAAAAACCAGTAGGCCCTCAGTTAAATACTAAAGAAGGTTCAAAATAAAAACAAAAACATTTCCCAGATAATTTATTTTCTTTACAGCGTTCACTGTTATTTCAGATAAGATTGTTATTAATAAAATATATACATATAATTTTAGCTAGTAGCAAGCTTGAGTAACAGTTACACTTATTAATAAATAATAAAATTAATAATAGACTACATATCTAATAATTTCATAAAACTACACTGCAAACTACAATCACTGTTCGCGACCAGATGTGACTCACAGAAAACTATATACTTGCAACCTGCCCCAGCTTTGCCAGGCTGTTCCAAATCTTTGACATACGCGTCATTTTTCTACCGTAATATGCACGTAATATAGGGTAAGGTTGCTTAATAAAATACCACGTAAAAATATTTAAACTCGTAACTAACAAAACAAACAACGTGCGTCGTATAGACCCTACGATTATCCACCGACTGTGTTTACGTTAACCGGTTTTATCCAGTATCGCCGCGTACCCAACAAGCGGCCAGTGGACACTCACACATTCCCTGCGCGCTTGTAGTAGTGCAACCGATTCGAGCGGTTGTTTGAAGCTTTGCCTCTGTACGGTTTATTTACTCATGTGGTAAAAGATGTTGTAGTAGGTACTGTTAATGAGTATTTACAGATGGTTGATGAAAACACTATCTTTATAGAATACTAACTGACCCGATATTGTCCTGTCTTCCATAAAACCTTCTACAAACAATTACAAATATGAAGAAGGTTTATATTTTATGTAGGGTCGAGTTGCCTAAATGAAATTGTGCCACTTTAAAATCTACTAAAACATTTAAATATTTCGTTTTGAATTAGCGACATTATAGCAGTATTACTAATATGACGCAATCGCTGCCATTTTGGTAGTTTTTGTGACAGCTTGTAAAGTTCGTTAACCACGCAATTAAACAGACGGTAGTTTATTGTACTGTACAATTGTTTTTTTTAATTATACCTCCTGATAATTTTATCGCATTTGTTGAATTGCTCGAGCAATTTTCGCGAATATTTCGATCTTAAACTAATATTGAAAACTGAAAACTAATATTGACAATGTTGGCAACGGAATAGTAGATTATTTGAAAGACTACTTGAAAAAACTTTATGTTAGCTTCTGAATTTACGACACCATTAAAAGAGATATTATTAAAAACTAAAATTATAAAAAGAAAATTATTAGAGTAAGTAATTTTTGAATTATTTTGTTATACTGAGTAATAAAACTATTTAACAATTGTTTTTCAATGCACTTGCTCAGAAAGTGACTCTCATTGTACTACACTTAGGTATATAAAGGCATTTATTACCAAACTGTGACATTTTGATTACCATTACGCACTAGTGCTATAATGTAGTTAAAACCTTTTTGTTCAACCTCTTTGTTCGCAAAACGACGAAAAAATTTCACATAAGTTATTGCGTTCAATGGTACATGTGTCTTACTTACTTATTTCATGAAATTTTGACCATTTTAGCTTGTACAAACGATTTATATAAGAAAAAAAAAACATTTATTAAATAAATCGTATATTCAAATAAAATGTTTTTTTTTGTGGTCTATGGACCCATTTTAAAATGCGCACCGTTTTTGTTTTTAATTAATTAGAAAACAGATTTTTACCGCCATGTCACAAAAAAAAATTACTAGTTTTACTGTTAATTTTTCCAAAAAGAGTATGATGATGACGATGATGATGATATTCTCGGCTCTCTTAAGATCCTAGCCACGGCTCGGATCTAAATACCGCCTGGACTGTAATTACTAACATTACACACTTACATCATAATGTACTATTATTTAATTTATTTTCACCTATTGTAACAAAATAGGTAACATTTTGCACGTTCTTAAGAAGCTTTGTCTCTGTATGGTTTATTTACTCATGTGTCTTTTACAGTTCAAAAGAATTTATCAACAAAGAATCGGTCAACCCGCAGTCGACAACTATGAATTACATCTGGTCGCAACCTAAGCATCTACAGTTGAATTCTACGGACTAGCATAACTTCTTGGAAAAGCAGTCTTAATACCCATAGATACAGCTCAGTTTACTTTGTTCTTGCCAGTTTTTGATTTAACACTTCCATTTGTACTGCTCTGTTTTGGTTCCTTGATGTAGCTGACATAGTAGAATTTTCCAAACATATAAATGAACTGTAGACTGTGAATGCTAAGAGTAGTAGATACCCATTTTGGGTAGCCACAGTCATGGTAGATAGCTGACAAGTTATGAAGGAAGATTATACCAAACTGGACCTGAGGAAAAGAAACAAGAAATTTAAAACAGAGGTTGAGGATGTGTTAGAAACGCAGATCTTGGTAAGCAAACTAATTGAATTGTTAGAAGATAGTAAGTAGCTCAAGTTGCAAAACCCCTTTTTTTAGGTTATTATCTCGCCCTTGGGCGGGACTGACTTGTCAGACTTTTACTGACTAAAACTCACTCCTGTTTCTTCTTTGCCTTCGTTCCAGAGCCCCGGGGTTATCTTTCGCATCACCCATGGCCCCAATAGGCCTTGACCTTGCTGTTTGGCCCCTATGGTTGCTGACATCTCCTCTAGGCGATCGTGGAACACCACGCGCCGTCAACGACATGGGCTCGGTCCGGACAGTCGGAAAGCGAGATAAAGTTGCCTTGCATATTTTTAAATCTAGTCAGCTGGTTTAATAGAACTCTTGCCCATCCAAAGATTGAGCAATGCTTTTCCAAACCACTGCAAAGGTTGGTTGTTATAGTTCAATTCATAGCAGATAGTCTACAATCTGGTAAAGCCTTATTGTCAAATCTTTCTGCACTGTAAATATGTATTTGCATCTAGAGAATTTTCAGTTTTATTATGAGCTAGTCAGAGGTTGTCAGAGGATTAGTCATCACCGGGCATTGGTGAATGTTTAGTTATCAAGAATAAAACATAGAATATGTTCTGACTTACCAACTGCATGGTAGTAAGGTGCTTCTTCCACCAGAGATACTTCTGGTACTTAGGCCCAAGTCCAGATATAAGGTAGTAGGTATACATCACGACGTGGACGAAACAATTGATGAGTCCAAGAAGAGTGGCATGACCATCTGGAAATTCGGAAAGATTAAAAATTATACTTTGATTGACGCTTACCATTGAATTTTTAAAATTACGCTTATTTGACTATAGTTAAAACGCTGCAGGTATGTGTATCATTGCTAAAGAGTAACAACCAGGCGTTTGCTAATGACCGCTTTGCTCATAATCTTGCTATTTTATAATCTTCTTGATGTCTTATATTATTGTTCACATTTTGTTTCTCAATATTTGAACTGGCTCATCTTACATATTCTTGTGTTCAAGATTTGCTGTAGTGTGCAAAGTAATGATAATAATTTAAAATAATTTTTTTCATGTAACTTATGTGGAATACCAAAAAATACTTACTTGGAAAATATTTAAGTCCAACATAAGACGCTACGGGCATCATGGAATGATGAAACAGGTGCAAGAAACTAATCTGCCTGTCTTTCTTTCTCAAAATGAAGAATACTGTATCTAACATGTCTATGAATTTCACCACCGTGTACCACCAGACGGCATTGTGCATCTGAAAAAAAAAATACAATATCTCATCATCATGATCATCATCAACTTCCTGCCCTTGTCCCGTTTTATTTGAGGTCGGTGCAACACGTTTTTTTCTTCCATTCTATCCTGTCACTCATCAGGCTATCACCAGCTCTTTTTCTTTCATATCACTTCTCATACAATCCATCTAACTTTTTTTTGACCTCACTCTCCTTCTTTATCCATCCACGTGAATTTTCATAACTCTTTTAGCAACATACGTTTCATCTCTCCTCTTTACATGACTATACCAAGACAAACGATTTCCTTTCATCTTTTCAGTCACCGGCGCCACTTTCAAACTGCCTATAATATACTAATTTTTATACTATTCTCGTCACACCACACATCCAGCTTAATATTCTCATCTCCGCTACATGAAATCTTTTTTTTATCCATCTTTTTCACAGCCCAACATTCTGATCCATACAGTATGACAGACACGGTATCTATGAAATGAATTTTTATAAACTGACTAGCTTCACCCTCGTGATAGTAAGTTTCTCTATACAAACTTTGGACCCTGTTTCATCCCTTTAAAGCCTGGTCTTCCCTTTTGATTATAATTTGGGTGTCTTCAAGGCTTGAGTGTATAGGCTCCTAATGAACTAGTGCGTCTCACCATCAACGATTGCATCACTGCTCAACATTAGTTGAGATAGCAGTGAGCACTAGTATATATCTATAAAAAAGAATATAAGAAAATCCTCTTTTTTAGGGTTTTGTAGTCAACCCTTACAGTTTCACCAAGTCTGTCTGTCTGTCCGTCCATTCGCGGATAATCTCAGTGGCCGTTAGCACTAGAAAGCTGAAATTTGGTACCAATATGTATATCGATCACGCCGACAAAGTGGTAATGATAATAAAAAGTGGAAAAAAATGTTTTATTGGGGTACCCCCCCTACACGTAAAGTGAGGAGTGATATTTTTTTCATTTCAACCCTAACGTTTGATATATTGTTGGATAGGTAAATCATTTTTTTGAGAATGTTAATATTTTCTGAAATAATCGCTCCAGAAGTAAAAAAAAAAAACGTTTCTCCCTCTAACTTTTAAACTATAAGTTTAAAAAATTTCAAAAGTAGAACTTTATAAAGACTTTCTAGGAAAATTATTTCGAACTTGATGAGTTGAACAGTTTTTGTAAAGTTGTACAAAATAATTTCCGAACTAAGTTTGTAATTTAACCGTAAATGCAAGCATTTAATTTAAATATTTTAATATTCAGAATGTATCTTCTTTCAAATAAAAAAAGAATTATTAAAATCGGCTCACGCAATCCAAAGATTGTATAAACTAGTAACCCATTTCCCGAGAGATAAGATTTTCGTGAAATGATGGGGTCGGGACGGGTATGAGCTATTCTATTGTCAAATTGTTCGGTTGTTTCTCGTTGGCACTGTTTAACTCTTAAATGAGGACACTTATTGTGACGAACGGGAAACTATGGAACCATACACTGAGGGTGGCCCGACATGCTCTTGGCCGGTTTTTATAAATCACTAGCTTTTGCCCGCGATTTCGCCCGTGTACATTAAATATAGCCTATGTCACTCAGGTCAAACGCAAGTCTATCATTAATAATAAAAATAAAAAAAAAGCTTTCTGTCGGTAAAAAATTTTAGCAATCGGACCAGTACTTTCAGAGATTACCTCTTACAAACAAAAAAAAACAAACTTTACCTCTTTATTATATTAGTGTAGATAGTGTAGATAAAGGCACCCCTGTGCAAAATGTTAGCTTTCTAGGGCCAAATTTTTAGTGAATCAGTGAGTGAGGACTTCATAGGACTTTGCCTCTTATGGTATAGAGTTTAAAAGTTTACCCTCTTTTTGAAGGTAAACTTTTACTCCATAGTGTAGATGTTCTTTGTGATTTCTCTAGGCCTTTTATGCTTCATCTTCAGCTATGAAGCAGCAGATGGTGCATTGCGATACTGCGCAACTTTTTTTAAAAAAGGTTGTCGCATCGTTGTATGAAACGCCGATTTCTTGCTTATCTATTTTTGCTGCCTTAATGACTTATTATAAATATGATGTCTACTCACTTTTCTACTTAATGGGTTATCAGATGTATCCACTGGTTGGCAAAGCAAGTTGTAACTATGAGTAGATGGCCACCAACCCGCAACTAATCCCTGTAATGTAAAATAAAAATTGTTAGCAAGAGATATTTTGACTACCTGACTTTACTTGCTCTACATGTATTCATTGCTTACCATCAGGCAAAATCAGATATCTACATGAACTTACCTCACAAAATATGTAGCCGCTTATAAATATTTGAAAAATATTATAATAAAATATAATCCTTTTCAACTTGAACGGTTTTACATCTTTCATGAGCTGTGGTCCCAAACTGTTAGAGAAATATAAGTAGAATGGTATCACGGTGAACACAACCATAGGTGATGGCCACCAGTTCACGGTTCTGGGGTCTGTAAAAAAGAGAAAGAAATACAATTAAATATTATTTCAGCCTGGGTCAATGTACGAAGGTGGGAAGAGAGCTTCCTTACAGAAACACCTTTAAAATAAACGTTTACAACATAATGAAGGCGAAAAACGTGCTGTCAGCAAACCGTAGGGGCCCAGCAGGCCGGTGCTTGTCAAGACCATGGGGAAATTTCTGAAAGTCTGATACTCCCTCGTACTCTACCCTAAAGTAGAAGAAGTCATTAGATGATTTTCTATCTCTGAAAAAAAGTACTATCTACATACGAGTATACTACTTAAAATGAAACACTCCTCCGGTCATAGGTATCGACTGGAAAGACTGGCGGGATTGTCAGTTTAATAATGCTTAATCTCTGCCTAAGGTAAAAGCTAGCCCTCGAGGTGCCAACTGACGGATTGCATAGTAGTTACAAAGTTGCAGTTTTTTTTAATACAGTTCTAAGCCAGCAAAAATGTCGTCAAGATGATAATTTGTTACTGTCCCTAATTATTATGATTTACTACGTCAACACATTCTTAAAGCTGTCTAACAAACAGTAAAAAAAATTTAACCTTCAAGAAAGGTGTTGACGTTATATGTAAATGGTTTTCTAATTGACCTTAACACCTACAAATCTATTGTAAATACTATTGTTGTTATTCATATTGTCAATAATCATGAATTGCTGAATGCATGTTTACTCTTTCATGTGTGTTTTTTTTTATATTACTTTTGCTAGAAGTTTTAAGTGAATCTTATGTCAACTGGACCCACTCAAAATGGACCCACTACTACTAGGGTTTGGGAATTCCCGACAATTTCAAAGTCCCGGGACACGAGACAGCCTACAACTAAAGTCCTGGGAATTATCGGGACTTCGAGACTGTTAAAAAGCATTTATTTTTTGATGGTTTTTTTTTAAGAGGAGTAACATTTTTTTGAAGAATTTTAATTGAGTTAATTTTTGGTACATATTAAAAGGCATTTCTATTATTGTAAAAATCAACATAAAACAGAAAATAAAATCTTAATGAATTTGACGTTAATTTCAGTCTTAATAATTGCTTACTCG
Organism: Mythimna ferrago; assembly: GCA_910589285.2. NCBI lineage: Eukaryota > Metazoa > Arthropoda > Insecta > Lepidoptera > Noctuidae > Mythimna > Mythimna ferrago. The sequence continues at coordinate 26,497,406 of OU342679.1, forward strand.
TATTCAACAGATATCAGTTTGTGTTCAAGGCTTTATACAGTAGTTCCAAACTTTCTGTACGTTTTTTCGATTTCTTCAAACAACTGAAATTCAATTTTTAACGTTGTTCTTGTTTTTTTCCAAACAGTAGTAACCCAAGTATTCATTAAACTAACAAATAGAGTTAGGTTCCTTCAATTATTAAAAATAAAAATGATTACATAACAATTTCAACTATCATATCTCGTCTCAATTCTCACACACTTCAAGCTCTGCATTGGATTTGTGCGGAAGTAACGGCCGGGTTTCACCACTGTGTGGACCGACCGGAGGACACGGTGGAACATACGGTTGAGGTAAATAAACTCCACTTGGGCAGAGCATCACCGTGTCTTCGTAGGGGCGATCGGCGGCTGTTCCACGCGCGCCTCAAGTTAGTAAACCGTAGGGGCCCAGAAGGGTCGAAGCCTACTGGGGCCAAGTGTTTGTTTCTCAAGGAAAACTTGGCCCTGGTATAAAAGGCAATGAAGGAACAGGAGTGGGTTTTTAGTCAGTAAAAGTCTAACACACCTTCTCGCTCCGCCCAGAGGGGGGAAATATAATTGTATAATTTTCTCTCCTAAAAAAAACACACTTCGAGCTATTAAATTGCAAGAAATTTTCTTTGCTCCGGCTCAAAACCCTGTCAATGTTTCTCTGTAGCCTGACACTATCTCTCCACTCTGACGGAAACTGCGTAATCGTACTCAGTGTAAACGTTTGCAAACATGCGTCGTATTGCAACTATTCAGTCTTGCATCAGCCATCAATAAATTATAGCATAGCATAGCTGGCTTCTTAATGTAACTAAGGCCTCCTCTCTAGGAGCCGTAATGAAAGAAAAGAAACAAAGAAAAAACTGGCCAAGAGCGTGTCGGGCCACGCTCAGTGTAGGGTTCCGTAGTTTCCCGTCCGTCACAATAAGTGTTCCCACTTATGAGTTAAAAAAAAGGCTATTTGTTTCGTTGACATACTAAGTACTGAACTCTAATAAATACGGAACCCTAAAAACGGGCCCACAAAGGACGGTGATAATTAAAACAGTATGCAAGTAGAAGAATATATTCGTAATTTTATGAGTGCACAATTTCAGCGATTGTGCACTCATAAAGGAAATTGGGCACCAATAGTTTCACTTTTTGACGCTAAAAGCTATTGGAGTTAATGCATAATTCATAATATTATTTTTAATGATTTTTTACCTAAATTCAATGAAATCATTTGTGGGGTTTCTATTTTAATTTAATTAGTATTTAATACAACAAATACGTCATTTGTTGCATAATAGTGAAGCGACTCCATTTTCAATTATAATCGATCGATTAAACGTTAACATAAATCTTGAAACAACAAAATAATCTACATTCGCAACTGAAAAGTATTAAGAGTTGTCATTATTATTATTTTTCAATTATGTTACTATTTCTTTCGTTAAAAAGCAATTTCTAAACAAAAATAGAATATTTAAGATATAATCTATAGTCATGACTCCGCGTCCGTAATCTATTGTTTGGTCACAACACTATTCGATAAAATGTCAAACAAAATGGTATTTTCTGTTTACCTTGTTAACTAACGTGCCGGTTAAGCCGAGAATAATGGTTTTAGCTTTTCTCTGCTAACAAATATAAATTCGTGTCGAGTTGAGTTTTACGATTCCTCCAAATCTATCTCCTACATCGAGCAATGCGACTCTTTTTGTGCGTGTGCTGCGAAGTGTATTGTTAAAACATTTTTTTACGTTCACGGTGATTTGTTCTAGACGTAAAACATGTCGCGCTGTGTGAACTGTTCTCTTTTATTAGCACAACCGCTCCCTAGATGCCAAATCAGAGAAGCAACGGATTCCATGGTAACATAACCTAACCTACATAACCTCAACAGGTACACAAGTTATTTTTTTTTTCAAAAGCCCTACAATATTTAAGTTTGAATTTAACCTTGTTTTAAAGTATGACACTAACCCTTTTTTGTGTCTAATTTTCACTACTACACTGAGTCAAAAGTTGCGCAACCAAGTGCCATAGTAAGTTGCTCATTCTCCTTTAAGCAACGATTTTTTACAACGGTAGTTCATGAAGGCACGGAAAATCTTAACATCGACTTTTAAAAAGATGACGTCATTACGCAACACCATCTATCGAACCATTTATGAACTGGTTTTACCTTAACATTTTGATAGATGGCGTTAAAAAAATTAATTTTAGTTTTGTTCTAAATTGCCTTAGCATGTTCCTGATAGAAAGTTTTATGTAGTTATAAGATAATATCGCCAATGCCAAGGAGAGACCAACCGAACAATTCGATAATACCCGACCCCATCAACTCAGGAAAAATCCTAACAGCGCGAACGCGAAACAGCCCAAAGTACAGCGCCATCTCTCGGGGAATTGGTTTACTAATTAATACATAGGTACCAGAAGAAGTTTTCGGTGGTAATTTTGGATTGCGAGAACCGATTTTAATAATTCTTCTTTTGTTTGAAAGAAGATACGTTCAGGATAATAAAATATGTAAACGAAGTTAAAATAAATGCTTGCATATACGATTCTACTACAAACTTAGTCCAGAAATTATTTTGTACAACCTTTTAGTCTTTTTTGACCAAAAATTTTCTTTCCATCAAGTTCAAAATAATTTTCCTAGAAAGTCCTTATAAAGTTCTACTTTTCAGATTTTTTTTCATATTTTCTAAACTTATGGTTCAAAAGTTAGAGGGGGGGGACACATTGTTTTTTACTTTTGGAGCGATTATATCCGAAATTATTGACATTATCAAAAAATGATTTCAGTAAACCCCTATTCATTTTTAAATACCCATCCAACAATATATCACACGTTAGGGTTGAAATTAAAAAAAAATAACATCCCACTTTACATATAGGGGGGCTACCCTAATAAAACATTTTTTTTCAATTTTTATTTTACCACTTTGTCGGCGTGATTGATATACATATTAGTACCAAATTTCAGCTTTCTAGTGCTAACGGTCACAGAGATTAAGCGAGGACCGACAGACAGACATGGCGAAACTATAAGGGTTCCTAGTTGACTACGGAACCCTAAAAACGTTTATTCTTGCCTCACACAATCATATAAACTAAAATTACACAATGAAAAGAAAGATATAATCAGTGCCAGGCCAAAAAGGCACCTAACTCAGAATATGCTACGTTATTTAAAATGATAAATAACGCAGCGCTGATAATATTCTGATAATGGGCCGTAATCCACCACGCGGGCCCAGTATGGATTGGTGGATGTAACATGTCTTCGAATTTTTGGTTCTAGGACATGCTGGTTTCCTCACGATGTTTTCCTTAACCGTTTTGAGAGCAATGGTGATGAAATAAATTACACAAAGTAATGCGCCTGGCCGGGTTTGAACCCGCGACCTACAACTCCTAAGTCGGGGCCGTTACCACTCGGCCACCACTGCTCTCTCTGTTAAATTATTATAGTAATAAACAAATATTTTTTAAACAAAATTTTCGATCGCCAAAACATAAATTAAAATAATATAAATAAATAACAAGCTATAAATTTTAATTTGTTGATTCTAGTACAGTTATAAGACCTGACCTGGAAAAAGAGGTTTTTTTGAGAAATCATTTCTCACTCACTTTCTCACTCTGAGTGGTGCAAGAAAGAGTGTTAAATTTTTACTGACTAAAATCCACGTGTGTTCTTACAGTTCCTCATAGCAGTTCAAGGCCACGGTAACGCTTTCGAACATTCCCATATAGATTACGGATCTAAAAAAGTCAATGCGGACTAAACTGATCAAAACAAAAGTAAATAATATCAATATCTTACCACATAAATCATAAAAAATATATTGGTAGGTCTCCTGTAACTTTCCTAATATTGCCGCCATGTTTCCTTCGATATTATGTCTAAATCTAAGATATAACACTATTTTTTATTAATTTTAAATAATAAAGTTAGAAATAAATAAATCAAGCCTTGTACTACACCACTAAACTAGTACTAAAGGTAAAAATCATCGCACATTCAATTTATTACAATACTAAATTGTTGTAATGAATTCCCTGTATGTAATTAAAGTATAACCATGATTTGCCAAAGCGTGAAGTACGTGAAAGGTACTGAATCAGTACATAATAGTATTCAGTAACGTCACGATTCATTGTTTATATGTCGCAGCCAGTTAACTTAACCGTCAAAGATTTTTAATATTACCTACTAACATTATCATACTTTGGGTCAGATTCGACCTCGTATTAAAATGATACTGAAAAATAAAGAAGTAAAAAACTACTATAATGCAGTCGAGATATTTATAATAATTTTCATTTATATAAAACAGAATGATTTGCCCATCCGAAGATACATTTTCATAACTTCATAACAAACAATTAAAAACACATATTTAGAAAAATACGCACTTCTCATTTTTTTTTTCACTAAAATGGCTCAGTAACGTGCAGCCCACATATATTATAATAATGTATACAACGGCGCGGGCGCATCGTCCATAAACTACTTTGAAAATTTTAGTTTCAATAATCGCTGCTGTTATGTTGGAAATAAAAAAAAATAAAAAATCGCCGTTATGTAGATAACAACAAAATACAATTAGGGAGTCCACCAAAAAGTAAGTCATGGATAGCAATACTACACTCGAGAGCAAAAAAATCGCACATCATAACTCTTTTTGTTAAGGTAGTTTTTGTCATGAATGTGAATAGTTATTGAAAATATGTCGTACAGTAATTGAAAGCCTATTTAATTACCTTTCTAATGATATGAAATAAAGCGTAAAAAATATCCTTAAAAGGGTTTAGACCACAAAATCCAACAAATGGGAAAAATTACCAAACACTTAAGTAAGAATGAGAGTCAAACTTAAAATTCTTGGTCATCCTGTTTGTCAATGAAATGTATTCCCTCCCTTAGCCTTATTTACAGCTGTTACTCGATTTTTCATCAACCGTATTAATTTTTCCATGAAATCTTAAGGTATAACGTCCCACTTCTCGTCAATAACAAATTGAAGCTCTTGGAGGCGTGGAGAGCCATGCTTTTTGCACTAAGTCTTCTTTCAAGGTCATTCCAGATACGCTCAATTGGATTAAGATCAGAACTACGAGCTGGCCTCTCTATCGCAATGATTCCAACGTCTTACATGTAGTCGCAAACTGTTCTAGCGACATGCGATCTGGTGTTGTTCTGCATTGAGGAAAAAAAATCTACCATGAGCCACACAAATGGCTTCACATACTCTTCGAGCATTTTTTTGATGTATCATAAAGCCGTCAACTCGATATCAGGCCAGTAATGGCCCAGTGATGAATACAATATCAGTTTTAGTGTCCAACATTATGCCACCCCAATTCGCCTCCAAAACCCACTTCTTCGCTTATACAGCATTGTTCAAATTGCCCTGATGACGTTCTGTAGACCCTACAGCATCCACCATGGTCATCTAAGTCATTCTGCACTAATCAGAAAACACAACAGCCTGCCATTAGGCATACATCCAATTTAAGTGTTTCGTGGCAAATTATTACCGGGCTTGTCGATGAGCTGTGGTCAATTTGGTTCCATTTGCTGAGTGATGTGTAGTCAGGCCTACTTCTCCCAGTCTTTTCCTAATCGTCCACTGATTTTGCTGACATTGCAAACTTCTTGAAGCTTTTGTGTCACTTCAATCGTGTTCAGTAACCGATTTCTCAAAGTACTTGTTACAGAAAAGCGATAATCACGCCCTGATCCTATGCGCCACCGGCCATATCCTGGTCGCCGAATATACCCACGGATCTTTTAAATCCTCTGGGATACCAGACGAACAGAAAAGCAGCTAAAATATAGCTGTCGAGTGACTTCATTTTGATTACGGCCTGCTTTGGACAAGACAATAACTTGAACGGCTTTTGCGTGCAAGTAGTGACGCCTGAACCATCTATCGTACAACCATATTAATTAGAACAATCCGTCCAAGAGATTTTTGTCAAACGCGCGAGTGCGTTCGGCCACCTCCTTCGTTAACATTATTACTGCTTTGCAAAAGGAGGCGACCGCCTGACCCGAAGTGCATTAGGGTGAAAAAGTTTATATCTAGCATAATAAAAATATTTTTATAAGCTTATTTTGATATAATTCATACAAAAAGCCTTTCATTCAAAGTTCCAGAAAAATTATTTTGTTGAAAAAATAGATTTTTATTGCAAAATTGGTCAAAATCGACCCGAACACTGGAAGAAAAATTAACCTCCATGCGGTAGTATGAAGGTTAATTATCCATCCAATTAGCGTCGTAGACTTTTTACCAGTCTTAAAATCAATTTTGATTTGCACTCAGCAATGTGCTGACAATGGTCGTAAGTGAAATGAGTCGAAAGCACTTTTGAACACTTTTTTTTGCGAACCGCGAGCGCCGCGGCGTTCGCGCGTGATTTCGCGCCATTCGGTTGAACATTAAGATTATGAAAATGTTGAGCGTTTTATTTATTGGGTATGTATCTAAGAATGTAAATAAGAAATTCTTCATAGTCAGTAAATTTTGGAAATAAGCAACCTTTCATTTCCGTATTTATACGTATTTAAATGCTCAAGATCGAAGCGTTAATCTCGACAATGATAATCCGTCACTAACACTTTAATCACAAAAAAATATCTACTTTCTTAAATCTAGTGACTAAATTTGTGAAAAATACCATATCTTGGCCGTATATTCTAGTTCCTCTCTCCAATTTTGTCCTGCTGGAAAGGCAGAAAAGGAATTCATTTTATTTTTTTTCCCGATCGTCCTACAGATAATGTCGATAAACAAACGGTAATCGTATTTTTTTATTATTATTATTTGAAGTCTTATGGGCCCACCAAATGAATATGTAATTTCGGACTTCTGGGTTAGCGGGAAAAAAATCGAAATTTAAAATAAAAATCAGTTATTTAACAAAAAAGGACTACCAGCATGTAGCATTTTATAGGACCATTTTTTTGTAAAGTGGAAAATTATCCATTAACTCCTTTCGCTCTAGGGTGGAACGGGAGGGATGTCAAACTTTTACTGCCAAAACACACTTATTAATTTATTTATTAAAGTTTCAAGCAACACAAAGGTACAAAGGCCACTAATGTTCATTCTTTACTCTTTGCGTTTTAGGACCACGGATTTTTTTTTTCGAAAATATACCCATGACCAAAGTAGACTCAAGTCCTGCTGGGCCTCTACGGTTTTGATGATCACTTTGAGGAGCTTGTGGAACACTACGCGTCGTTGGCGACTCGGATTCGGTCCGAGTGGTTACAGGCTGGCCAAATGGCGTGATACCCATTGCTCGTCATCCGCAAGCCCGAGCTCACCGTGACTAGGTTTTCGAAGTCGGAGTCGCGGCGGCTGGGATGTGAAGATATTCGTTGCTTCTTGCATGAGGCTAGAAGAAGCTAGATCACGGTTCCTTGCATTCTCATTCCAATTCTTAAGGAGGCAATCCTTTTGTGATCTGCCGTGGCCTCGTGTCGCTGTGTTTGGGCACCAATCCTGCATTTTACGGGCCCACAGTTCGTTAGACATGCGACAGAGATGTCCTGCTCAATTCCCTTTAAGTTGTAGTTTATTCCTGAGTGACATGGGCTATATTTTATGTTCACGGACGAAGTCGCGGGCAAAAGCTAGTTAAAGTAATATAGTTAAACTTTTAACCAGCTACGTCGGATATATAAAACAAACTCTCTCGCATTTATTCCATCAGGGTCGTACATTCAAGACCAAAAACTCCATCTCATCAGCTCTTCTGACATCCATGAAGATTGAAGAGCTAAACGAGATGTACACATACGACTCTGACGAAAACGCTCGTCGGACCAATACTAGCGGTTTAAGGGTTAAAAAAATAGTTTACACTGTCGAATTCTGAAAAAAATCGTCTGTTATATGATTCCTTTGTTTACGTTATTTTGCGTGTCACTACTTTGAATTATTTAGTGTACCTACATAGGTTAAGGTGAACCTGTTGCTTGCTGTTTATTTGTCGAATTTGAAGTTCGACTCCGCTGAACTTCAAATTCCTTTAGTTTTAGTCAGTCATATCAACGTTGGTAGCGTCAAAGATACTTTCGCCTGACCACTGCTTAATTCATTTTTGCTTGCACTCAAAACGAAAACCGTAAAGAGTTTGGTTTGGCATCGCAGCGCAGAATTCAAACGAAATTTTTTTTTTAGTGGTCTGGCAGAAATTACCACGATGGTAGATGGTTTCATCGATAGAATCAAAATCAAATCAAAATCAAAGCATTTATTTCAAATAGACCATTTACAGGCACATTTGAATAGTCAAATGTCGGTCAGTCCAAGAAAAGTGAAGCTAAATTGCACGTTCCAAAGAGTTCTATGGAGAAGAACGTGCAACAAACTCCATGGACACTCTTTTAAATCATATTATGTGTTACATATAATGCTTGGTTACATACAAGGTGCAGTTTTAAAACTGCACAATATTTCAGGAGGTTGTAATAAAACTCATAAATAATCATGTAAAAATACGAAACCTGGTCAATAATCAGTAATACTTGTTATTTAATTTTTTAATTACACTAAACTAAATCGATTGATCGATGGCCGCGGGGGCGTGGCTAGGGTGTGGCGTGCGGGATGATGATTGGATGATACATTATTTATGAAACTATCGTTGCGAGTTAGTGTGTGTGAAAATGCCCTTTATTGTTCCGTGTTTGTGTGTGTGAAAAAAAGAGCGGTTATAAAAAAAAAAAAAAATACCTACTTATTTTATTATTGATTCGGGTCAAGAATCACTAACATAATTACCTCCTGAAATATTTTGCAGCTTCAAAACGACACCTTGTATTACTTGTTGCTTCTATCATGTGAGCACAATGTCGATAATTAAATAAAAATGTAAAATAATTAAAAGATAGAAACTGAATTAAGCCACTGGCAGCTAAGAGATGACCAGTCACATCTGACGGCACCCGTTCACGAGCATGACGCGTGCATCAGCCCCACTCAGCTCAACCATTTTGAAGGGAACTGAACGACCCAATAACACGTGCCACCAACAGCGAGACATTTGAGTGAGCATGACAAACTCTCAACTGCCATGCTCGTAATGTCAAAAAAAAAAAGTTGTAACCTAATAAAAATGCTCCATGGTGCTTCACATTCACAAACTTGAAAAAAGTGCTTCTACATTATACAATGCAATTGTGTCTTTCCAATTAAAAAATAATATTATTAGTTTCCAACTAATCAACTAATTAGTACGCCCTAGTGGTAGTGGAGCTGGACCAGCATTGAGCCAAGCATTTTTATCTTGAATATAATCCTCCAACTTATAATATGCTTGCCTGCATAGTGTGCGTTTAATACAAGATTTAAATTTCGTTTCATTGAGTTCTAATATTTGGGGTGGTATTTTATTATAACATTTCAAACAGTACCCCATGAAAGAAGAGGCCACTTTAGCCAGTCTGAAACCTGGTTGAACTAATTGATCCCTATTTCTTGTAACATAATTATGTCTATCGCCTCTTTTGCTAAAAAGATGAAGATTTTTTCTAACATATATGATGTTTTCATAGATATATTGACAAGGTACCGTTTAAACAGTTCCCTTAAAGAATCGCACCGGCGGAGATTGTAAATAGCTCTGATGGCTCTTTTCTGTAATATAAAGATTGAGTCGATGTCTGCAGCCCGTCCCCATAGTAAGATACCGTACGACATGACACTATGAAAATAACTAAAATAGACTAGTCTAGCGGTATCAACATCCGTAAATTGGCGGATTTTTCTAACAGCATATGCAGCTGAGCTAAGCCGCCCTGCAAGAGATGTTAAGTGAGGACCCCATTGTAGCCTTGAGTCAAGCGTAATCCCCAGGAAAATCGTTTTATCAACAAATTCTAGTTTTTCATTATTCAATACAATGTCACAATCACTACTTTTAACATTCGGTAAGGAAAATCTTATGCATTTAGTTTTTTTCCCATTTAGAACCAGATGATTAGCAGTGAACCAGTTTTGAACCTGCAATAGGGCGCTATTTTCGTTGCCAAGATTGTTAGTCTTTCTATTTATCTTAAAAATCAAAGAAGTGTCGTCAGCAAACAACACCATATTAAGTTTATTTTGCAACAAATTGGGTAAATCATTAATATAAACTAAAAATAAAAAAGGACCTAAAATTGAACCTTGGGGCACCCCCATTTCAACATTCAATCCCGACGAATTGACACCGTTTATTTGCACTAATTGCTGTCTATTATTCAAATAAGATTTTAATAAGCTTAACGCTGCATTGCCTAGTCCGTAATGCTTGAGTTTCAGAAGCAATGTTTCATGAACTACACAATCAAACGGCTTAGATAGGTCGCAGAAGATGCCTATAGCATCTTGTGCCTCTTCCCACGTATTAAAAATGTGTTTTAGTAAGGAAACACCCGCGTCAGTTGTACAACGTCCTTTGGTGAAACCATACTGTTTATCATGTAGGATGTTATTGGAGTTAGAGAATACTTTAAAAAAAAACTTATACTCAACACACTATCAAATCATCATCTGGAACTGGTGCAGTTTTTTATAAGTTGGGACATCATTCTATGACTTCTTCCGTTCCAAAGTGCAACGAGGGGACGTTTCAAACTTTTACTTATACTTCCTCTCTTTTCAACGGAGCAGGACTTCACACCCTTCAGTTACCCTTTGCGGTCAGTAGCCACGGTCACTTTTTCAAAAGGTCCCCCAGTCCTACCCATCATCACCTGCCGTCTGAGTTCAGTCTACACGCTGTTCGTCGTCTGCAAGCCTGTGCCTGTGACTGGAAATCGCCCTGCAACTCCTGAAGCCTTGAGCGGCGGCGGCGGAGTGGTAGAGGTCAAAATGTGCCTCGATTCTACTTGTCATGGTAACACAAGGTAGATCCATAGCCAAGTACTTATAGTAACTACCAGCCATAACCTATCTATATAATCTATGAATTTCTCTCAAGCTCCTATTACTTAAAGCCCAAGCGCCCGAGAAGTGCCATAAAACAGTGACTTTCTGAAACGTACTTCTCTGTAACAGCCAGGTTAATAAGCTTGAAAAAAATATGTGTTTACTCTATAAAAACACATATTTTTAAAAAGTAATAAAATAATAATAAAAAGTAATAAAATAATAATGAATCTATATTCATGACGAACATTATCAAATATTGAGTTTTTCGTGCGATTAATAATTCTGTCTTAAAAAAATATTACATTCAACAATTCACATTTGCAACTTTTCCCTACTCCTTCGAAACGGCTTGGATCTTTAGAAACATTTTTACACATAAAAATTGGGGGTTAAATATTCTTCAAAGTGAACATATCATATGTAAATCAGTCAATATTTCGCAAAGAAAATGGATTTAAAAGTCAGCGGGACTCTGTCCGGGCGCAGCTGGCTGCAAATAAATGCATAGGTAGTCGTACTGTCGCCTAGGTGGGTACGAGAGTTGTGACCATTTAATTTCGGCCCGATGTTCAAGGAACTACATATAAGCCAGACAATCGTACTGCATCAGCGTGATAGAGTTCTCACTGTGCACACCAGCGATAAGCACCACATCGGTTTTGTGTGATATGTAGTGAACGTGCTAAATTAATAATTTGAAATATTTTCAGTCTATCGCTATCAACACAAATGTCGTCTTTACCTTTATGTATTTTAAGTTGATAATTATGTAACTAAAAGATGTACTTATGTGGAATTTGAACTTCACCTTGGAAAACGTAAAGTTTGTTGCACCAACATTTGAATATATTTTGTATTTTTTATTCAAATAGTTTCTAGAATAGTGTTTGTCTGTATTAATGAGTTGAAGTATTTAGTTCGTGTCTACAGTTTTTTCCTTTTAAAAAATACTAATAGCATGCAAACGGGTATGAAAGTTTTACCATAGAGAACTGGCCAATTTTCTTTTTCTTTACATCAAAAGTGAAACCTAGGTTTCACTTTTGATGTATATCTTAAAGAATTGTATGAGAAATCAATATCAAAAAGAATTATGTCTACCAACCTACAACAAAACAATTTGGAACCGTGCACTAGCTTCTGACGCGTGACGTTTTATAAGTGCCCATGTGGGCCTATGTGAAATAAAATATTTTTGACTTTGACTTTGAACCGTAACCGAACGAAGTTAGTCACTATTTAGTGGATGGCTGTTGTTTTTTATCGGACATTATTTTCCTTAAATAAAAATATATTACATAGTTTCTCTAATAAGTTATTTTGCGTCCCTCATTTCCAGATATATCGCTGGATGTGGTAGAGGAGCCCAGTAATACAAAGAACTCGAGTCTTCAAGTTGTCTTAACTATAATTATTTAAAAAAAAAAAAAAATAGGTGAGAAAACACTTATTTTTTTTTTTATAAAATCAACTATACTATACTATTAACACTATCCTGGTTCTACGTAATTTAATTTCTTCCACCACTCTTTTATTCTTCCCTTTTTTAATGAAATTGTGTAACATAGTACCTATATATGTATTTATATATATATATTTATAATTATGTATTGTGGTTTAAATGGAGTTTGATCAATTTGTTAGCAGTACACCATAGACTACCCCCTGTATTATTTTAAGTTCTTATCCATCCTAAGGTTGTCTGAAAGAAATCGCTTTCAGCGATAAGACCGCCATTGTACCCATTAGTTTAAGTTTTTGTATAAGCTGTTACTTGACTGGTCTAGTGGTTAATGGCCCTGACTGCTATGCCAGAAGTCGTGGGTTCGATTCCCAGCCAGGACAAATGTTTGTGTGATGAGCACGATCATTTGTTCTGTGTCTGGGTGTAATTTATCTTTAATATGTATGTATTTAGAAATATATAAGTATGTTTATCAGTTGTCTAGTACTCATAACACAAGCTCTGCTTAGCTTGAGACTAGATGGCGTTGTGTGATAGTTGTGGAATATTATATTATTATTACTTTTTGGTGTACAATAAAGTTTATTCTATTCTATTCTTTAAGTAACACCTGATAAAAAAGTACTAGCAAGCTTCTAAAGGTATCTTCGTTCGGTTACGGTTTATAAACCTGGTTATTTTTGCTATCAATTCCTCGCGTTGGCTTCAAACTTAAAATTTAGATTTCATTAATGGCGAAAAGAAAAAAGTAAATCAGACCAATATATTGCATTGGCTTTTGCTTTTCTATTTTATTTAATAATAACTTCTGCCAGTGAAAGGAAAATACGTTCACGTGGAGTAACCTACTTGGTTACTCTAATCAAAATGCAGCCTTCCGTTTTCTGCAAAATCCTTTCTTATTATTGGTAAACATTATATAGGAAACATTTGGACAAAATTTCAATATTCTACGTCCAAGGGTTTGAACTGTGAGCCTAATAAAGTTTGAGATAAGTTAAATAAGAAATAAAACAAAAAAAATATATAAAATTACCCATATATTTCAGATCCTCTTATAGTAAAAATCTTGCATGGATGCGTATTTGAAATTCATTTTCAAATTATAATGTAAGTATATATAATATACCGTCATTACTCGTATGTAAGAAGAACACTAAACAGGTACAAATGTAGAAACATCAATCCTACATTTTAATATTTTATTATAGAAATTGTTGTGAGACAATAACAATATATATTAAAATGTAGAAGACAAGACTGCGAGGTCTTCAATAAATTGTATTTTACCTTGGTAAAACAGTTAAAAGTACAATTAGGTTTAAAGAAAATAAACTACTGATTAGCACACCTATTGATCTGCGGAGTTTCACTAAATCAATGAAGACCCTGATAGAGTAACTTCAAAAAAAAAAAATCGTTGAAATAATGAAAAAATATTTGTAACAAAAAATGTGCAAACGTTTTTAGTCAAATCTAATTTAAATAAAACATACGAACTTATAAACTGTTTGATCGGGTCATCAAATGATTTAGTTCTAAGTCAAAAGTACCGTAATACCTTGATTAAAAAACTTTGTCTACAGACAACTGTGGTAAAATAAAAAAGTTATTTTATAACATACTTACCAAAACGATGTCTCAAAAAAAAAATGTTATAAAATACCTTTTTCTATTACAGTATAGTTCATCCTGACGTCTTGTAAAACTTAAAAACAAAGTTCACCAGAGGTTGATAAATAAACAAAAAACTATGCAACATAGCCAAAGATGGATAATAGTTATCAAAAATGTCATTTTTTTTTATTTACTAAAATAAATAAAAAAAATCTTTTCTCGGTTTATGGTCAAAAACAAAATGATTAATAGTACGCACAATAGTTTCGGACTAGCTCCGTTTAAAAATAGTGTATGCTGCTTTTAAATGTTATCATCATATTTTATCATTTACTTACAGCGTCGATCAAAAAAAAAAACATTACAAGATAACTAAAACCACTTTTTTACTAACCCGAATAGATTTGGAAAGTACTTATTTTTTTATTTAATTATTACTAAAGGTGTAAGTAGAAATAAACAGTAATATTAATTATTACTGTTTATTTCTACTTACACCTTTAATGCAACATAGCCAAAGATGGATAATAGTTATCAAAAATGTTATTTTTTTTTTATTTACTAAAATAAATTTAAAAAAAATCTTTTCTCGGTTTATGGTCAAAAACAAAATGATTAATAGTATGAACAATAGTTTCGGACTAGCTCCGTTTAAAAATAGTGTATGCTGCTTTTAAATGTTATCATCATATTTTATCATTTACTTACAGCGTCGATCAAAAAAAAAAACATTACAAGATAACTAAAACCACTTTTTTACTAACCCGAATAGATTTGGAAAGTACTTATTTTTTTATTTAATTATTACTAAAGGTGTAAGTAGAAATAAACAGTAATATTAATTATTACTGTTTATTTCTACTTACACCTTTAATGCAACATAGCCAAAGATGGATAATAGTTATCAAAAATGTTATTTTTTTTTTATTTACTAAAATAAATTTAAAAAAAATCTTTTCTCGGTTTATGGTCAAAAACAAAATGATTAATAGTATGAACAATAGTTTCGGACTAGCTCCGTTTAAAAATAGTGTATGCTGCTTTTAAATGTTATCATCATATTTTATCATTTATTTACAGCGTCGATCAAAAAAAAAACATTACAAGATAACTAAAATCACTTTTTTACTAACTCGAATAGATTTGGAAAGTACTTATTTTTTTATTTAATTATTACTGAAGGTGTAAGTAGAAATAAACAGTAATAATTAAACATTATACAAAGATTGTAGAATTTGCAATTTCTAAAAAGTACAGTACTTTTTACCAAGGATTTTCTGATATGTTTATCTCTCGATCTTGAAAAGTCGAGTAATATAATGTTACACTCATATACAAGTAATATTTTTATAGACGATAACATACCTTTAAACAGTCAAAAATAGGGCAAACATCAAATAGTGTTCATTGATATAATAATATATTATACCTTAACCAACACTTAAAACTATTTGTACAAATATACAGTCATTATATAAGAAATGGTGGAAGTCTATACGAATGTTAACTAAAATATTTATATTCCATGTGTTCAAAATTTTGTGAATTGTGTGTGTTAAATAAAAATTACTAACAGGTTACACAAAATTAAAGATAAATATATACAAATACAAGGCTGGTGATTGAAAACGCTGAGTGTGGAACGCCCTTGAAAGATATCTTCCACAGATATTGCTGTTGCTGAACGGTATGTGTGTATGTGTAAGTTCCCTTACATTCCAAAATAGTTATTAAGGATACTAGCATATGGGAAAAGGGAGTCCATGTATGTATGTTTATACAAAAGTGTATGTTTATAAAAGTTTAAAATATAACTAATAAATATTTCATAAGTTCAAGATAAAATTAAATAGATGTATGAAACAATAAAATTGATAGTATTGATGAAAATTATTAAACAAAAAAAAATCTTCCTAAGATTACATTATAAACACAATTTACAAAACTTATAACACATAAATCTAACGTACAGAAGCTAGTTCTTGGCCAACTTCATTAACTAAACTAAAATAATCACAATTATTCAAGTCTTTGTTTTAATGTGTTTTTGATTTTTCGTTTGCAGTAACCTGACCATTCTGAGCAGTCGTCCTGTTTTTGATGTAGTTTTGGTAGTAAAAATTACCGAACATGTATAGGAAAAGACCAGCATTGAGGGAGAGTAAGAAGTTGATGCCCTTAGGGTAGTTACAGTCGCTGAACATGACCGTAAAGTTGTGGTAGAAGATGATGCAAAACTGGATCTGAAAGTGGATAAAAACAAAAATGAGAATCGGTTTCATGTCACGAAAGCTGTAAGCTGATGTAGCTGGCTAATGCGTCATTATACAAGAAAACAGTAAGTTAGATACTAAAGTATTAATTTGAGACCACATCGTACATTTGAGTTTTGAATTATAAGCTGCTCGCCATAGCTTCGCATGTATGCTATATATATATTTTTCCATTTCTTTAGATAAACCTTGTCCTGATAATAATATGAACACAAAAAAATATGTAAGCCATTTTGGTGCAACTATTCTGAAGTGATCCGCATACTTTGGGCGAGTGATATTATTTATATGTATCCATACTAATATTAAAAATATTAAAATAACTCTGTCCATCTAAAATGCTTTCACGGTTACATTACTGAATCGATTTTAATGAAATATTTTATTTTATGAGGTAAGCTTGAACCCTAGGAAAGGACATTGGCTACTTTTTATCTGGCAACGATTTCGACTTGTATTCACAGTAACCAACATTCACGCGGAAGCAGCCGCTGCAGAAGTTAGTGTCATATAGATTTCATTCTTAATTTACGATACTCATGTATGTCATTCATTGGTGTTTTGCAATTTTTAGGTTGGTTTAGTTAGTTAGATTTTCGTAAGCTCATAATTTATGTTCTCATTTCATTCAATAAATATTATAATGAATACTATATAATGTTTTCATAAGCAAATTTACTATTTACTTATCACACCATATTGTATACTCTGCAAATTATTCAGGTTAATATAGTTCATGCTGATTTGCAGGTTTAAATTCAAATTCATTCATGCCCAAATTTTTATTATGTAACGATTTTTTTAAAGTATGTATTAACTAAGCGGGTTATTTCATTTAATTCAGTTTCAATATTACCATTTAACGGAGTTACTTTTTCAAGTTTTCCATTTACTATGTGTATATTAGTATATTTAGTTGATACAATATTATTTTCGTTTAGATTATACAACCAACTTACCAGCTGCATGGTAGTGAGGTGTCTCTTCCACCACAAGTACTTCTGGTATTGAGGTCCAAGACCGGAGATCAGGTAGTAACTGTACATGATGATGTGGATGAAAGAGTTGATCACGCCGAGGAGAGTACCGTGACCACCTGAAATTATAATTATATTATTATTATTATATCTAGCCTGTAGTATCCTATATTAGGACATTAACTTCCCTTCATTCCTACTATTGTTCCAGGCTTTGAGCTATTTAATGTTTCCTTCGGAAGATGTCTGAGTCATCCCCCCATCGCCATCTTTTTATGATCTGCCACGATTTTTCCTCGTGATTTCAGGGGACTATTATAGAAATTATTCATAAACGATTTATATGGAACTTCAGACCTACTTTCAGAGTATGAGTAATGAAAAGCACAGTGCTTACCTCGGGGTGAAAGTAACTAATTTAGTCCCTCGAATTAGCGACCTCGCTACACTCGGCCGCCAACTCCTTCTAGGGACGAAATGGGTTACTTTCACCCCTAGTGTAACAATGTACTATTGCATTGTTTATGATATTTTTTTAACTTTTCGAGTCATCATCGATCAATTTGCAGTTTTATTATTCATATTTTTGCAGAATGCTGCTAAGATAATTTTCTTTCTATTATTAAATTCACTTCTAGAAATTATCTTTTAGCAAACTGATTATTATATATGTAAAGGAGAAAAACAAACCTGGCAAGAATTTGACGCCAATCCAAGCACAGATGGGCATCATGAAGTGATGGTACAAATGCAGGAAAGTGATCTGCCTGTTCTTCTTTCTTAAAACGAAAAAGATTGTGTCCAAAAGTTCAATGATCTTGGCAGCAAAGTACCACCATACTGCAGCGGCCATCTGAAAAAACATCCAAATAGTAGGTTTAAAAACTGTGGAATATTCTAATAATGTAGATGCATAGTTTGTTTTTGAATCAGCAGGTGTTAAAAACAAGGAGCAATAGATCTTACTCTGGAACTTAGCAGCAGAAAACGTCGGTAACTATTGGGAAAACCAAAGTTTTTGTTTATGGAATGATTGCTGTTACTTACTCTGTTAGCTTTAGGACTGTTTGAATAATCTACGGGCTGGCATGAAAAGTTGTAGTCGTTCCACCATCCAGCGACTAAACCCTGTAAAAAAATAATGAATCTATTAAAAACTGATATTTGTCTATTAGTATATAGTGTTAGTGGATAAAAAAGTATTTTTACGTTGGTTATCTATAAATCAACAAAATAAATATTAATTATGATAGCATAATCTTATTAATTGCAGCTATACTTAGCATAGTTGAGAAGGAAAAAAGTTGAATATTGAAAACAAGCTACTACTTTACTTGCCATCTTAGACCAGGGTTTAAAAATAATAAAAAGTGAAAAAAAATAATAATAGGATGAAACCCATTAGAAAAGGAGGAGAATATTATAAAAATGAAAGGAAAAATAATTTACGGGCGATCTGAGCTCGGGAAGGGGATGGGGGTGAGTTTTTAAGAGTAAAAAACGGTTTTTCTCGATTTCCGGCAAAACTAAAAGTCCTATGGAAAAAAGTCAAATGGCAAAGTTGTAGGTAATAAAAAGATCTAAAACTTTTGCATTTACACTTTTTTCACATAACCTCAAAATTTATGTGAAAAATTCAAAAAACCAAGTTTTTGGTTTATTAATTTTATCTTTTTCAAAAAAAAAAATTTAATTCACGAAATATGGTGAAAACCTTTTTATGTCCCAAATACGCTGTAATTTATTTGATTAGAAATATTTATTTTTTCACCTTATTTTGAATTAATATCGAAAAACCACCCCAATTTTCAATCGAAAATTCACCCATCAAAATGTCGGCATTTTTCAAAAAGTTGGTATGTTTTCTGTTCGTTGAAATCTCTACTTTCCGATGGTGAAAAAAAATATATATGCTACCATAGTAAATCTTCTCAGAAAATGCAAAAAATCGAAAAAAAACTCGAATTCAATTTTTTTTTTAAATTATTATATACAATTTTGAGCTATTTATTAAAATTTACACTTTAATTACTCGAAAAACGTAAGATTACATGTTTTTACATTGATAAAAAAAATGCAAATCAAAATATACTACTATAATTAACAAACAAATAAGTTAATAAAATTAATATTTAATAAGACATCTACAATATTTGGAGAAAGTAGTCGAATCTTCTTTTAATTATATGCGTAGATGCCTATTTATAACTATTTTTAGATAACTTATATACCTGAGTGACCTACAAAAAATTTTAGCCCATCAAAAGGTGAGAAGTGGGGAAGGTGCTAGGCGGGTCTGGGTCTTACTACATACATACCTACAATTTCGTAGCAGCTGTAACAACCGTTAGCCTAGTCAGTATTCGAAATATAGTACATTAAACAACATCGTTTATAAAAACACACGTGCACGCTGAGTTTCTTTAAGATAATTGTGACAAGTTTAGTAAGATTAAAAAATAATAATCTCCTTTATTTTGCACAAACAAATTTAGTTACTCCCATGAAAAAAATATATTTCAAAATACATAAAAAATATATTAAAAATCTATAAAAAATCTATAAATATATATAAAATATATATCGTAAATATATTTTTAATAACTAACTTTTGGTCGATTTTATGTATTTTGAAATATATTTTTTTCATGGGAGTAACTAAATTTGTTTGTGCAAAATAAAGGAGATTATTATTTTTTAATCTTAGTAAACTTGTCACAATTATCTTAAAGAAACTCAGCGTGCACGTGTATTTTTATAAACGATGTTATATACTGTACTGTATTTCGAATACTGGCTAGGCTAACGGTTGTTACAGCTGCTACGAAATTGTAGGTATGTATGTAGTAAGACCCAGACCCGCCTAGCCCCTTCCCCACTTCTCTATGAAATACCTTTTGATGGGCTAAAATTTTTCATAGGTCACTCAGGTATATAAGTTATCTAAAAATAGTTATAAATAGGCATCTACGCATATAATTAAAAGAAGATTCGACTACTTTCTCCAAATATTGTAGATGTCTTATTAAATATTAATTTTATTAACTTATTTGTTTGTTAATTATAGTAGTATATTTTGATTTGCATTTTTTTTTATCAATGTAAAAACATGTAATCTTACGTTTTTCGAGTAATTAAAGTGTAAATTTTAATAAATAGCTCAAAATTGTATATAATAATTTAAAAAAAAAAAATTGAATTCGAGTTTTTTTCGATTTTTTGCATTTTCTGAGAAGATTTACTATGGTAACATATATATTTTTTTTTCACCATCGGAAAGTAGAGATTTCAACGAACAGAAAACATACCAACTTTTTGAAAAAAACTGACATTTTGACGGGTGAATTTTCGATTGAAAATTGGGGTGCTTTTCGATATTAATTCAAAATAAGGTGAACAAAATAAATATTTCTAATCAAATAAATTACAGCGTATTTGGGACATAAAAAGGTAAGTTTTCGCCAAATTTCGTGATTAAAAATTTTTTTTGAAAAAGATAAAATTAAAAAACCAAAAACTTGATTTTTTTAATTTTTCACATACATTTTGAGGTTATGTGAAAAAAAAGTAAATGCAAAAGTTTTAGATCTTTTTATTACCTACAACTTTGCCATTTGACTTTTTTCCATAGGACTTTTAGTTTTGCCGGAAATCGAGAAAAACCGTTTTTTACCCTTAAAAACTCACCCCCATCCCCTTCCCGAGCTCAGATCGCCCGTAAATTATTTTTCCTTTCATTTTTATAATATTCTCCTCCTTTTCTAATGGGTTTCATCCTACTATTATTTTTTTTGGTTTTAAAAATTATCGACCCTGGTCTATCTATATTACTTCATTATTATCTTCAGCTGCATTAAAACATATGTAAATAGTTAAAAAAAAAATGTTGCTTGCAATAATTTTGTCTTTAAAAATATCTGTTCTTTATAATCAAATACTATTATTTCATCTAAAGGTAATATACATTTAATGTATTTGCATCTAAAGCAAACTTTTTAGCTGTCTGTGAAATTCTAATGTTGGGTGCACTAAAAATTATTGAAGTCATTATTTGACTCTGACTGATTTGAAATTATATTCACCTCATAAACTAGGTAAATGCTCATCAAAATCTGTGACACATTGTACAGGATCATGACGTTCTTCAAATCGTAGGGTTTCCTGTCCCTCATATACTTGGGGCCGACAGAGTTGCAGAAGTATAGGTACGTTGCAAGGATGGTCAGTAGGGGCCCTGGCCCTGACATCAGCCACCAGTTTTCAGTTCGAGGATCTGAAAGAAAAAGAGAATCATTGATAAGTATTTTTATGTCTGTTGTTTCAATTCTTTTAATTTTTACACACCGATACTGTCTGCCTGGTTTTATGCCCTTTGACGACGAAAAAAACCATAATATCTTCCATTTAAAACAGATATATTTAAAGAAACCAGTTTTAAAATTCAAAACCTCGAAATTTTTATATTCCAATTTTCTAGACAAACATTGGAAATACCAGACATTTCATTAGCAGAACTTTGATATTTTTCGTAATTCAGTTGTCTTTATATATCTTTCCCAGACGCTCTATTACCATCCTTGCGATAGCAGATGGGCGCTTGATCTCGTCTTTACGTCCTCCAACGTTTGAGATAATGAAACATGCATATTCTCAATACTCTTTTGGTATGATGTTCAGCCCGGTCCACTATCATAACTTTCATCTTATCCCTAAAAAGGACCAGTTACAATTGGAGGTTTTTGTGTCTAGCCAAGGTAAAGAGCTCTCCCAAGTCTTCTTTATTTCTTGCAAGAAGGGTTGTATCATTAATATATCGTAAGTTACTTATCACTATTCAAGATTGAATAAGCCAAAACATAACATTAGAAGTTTTAAGACCGTAACAACGCATTTTTTTTTATTTATTCATTAATATTTGATAGTAACAAATACAAATACTAAAAAAAGTTTAAATAGAATAATATTACATATATTAATATTTAAAGAGTATTTTATATTCTTAAACCAAAAGTTTAGCACCTGTGAGGTTAAACATTCTAGCCGGTACTATTGAAGCATTGTTTAAATACACGGTAATTATAATGCAAGAATGTACATATGTACGTTTAAGCTAATACAGTTTCAACATTTGCATATCACGACTAACAGAGAAATGCGTCAATATATTCAGTTATACGTCAGTTAAAATGTGTGAAAACCTAAAGGTGTATTTAGAAACGTACATGATCTATTGTTTAACTTTCATAAAAAATTTAGTGTGTTTTAAACTGCAAATTGAACTTTGGAATTGAGCAAGTGCGGAAATAAAATGAGAGGTTAGCCTATTAATTAGCAATAAGTGAGCAAAAGACTGTAAAATTTTCTTACGGTAAACTCCAAAGATAGCTCCAAAGTCTTGATTTAGTTATTGAGACTTCTAAACATAAGTAGCAGTATCTATTTGACCATATTTGTGATTTGAACTTTTTAGCAAAATATGGGGAAACTTATTTGACACCCAAATTTAACATCTCACTCCCGTTTTATTTGGGGTCGGCGCAAATTTCATTACGGTTAGAAATTGTAATTGTGGTCAAAAATTGTAGTAGATTCCCTGACTTTAGAATTAAAGAAAAATCAAAATTCAAATGGTTTTTATTTCACATAATCCTACATGTACACTTATAGCTATGAAATAATCTTTAATTGCAGCTCATATTAATTGAGTAGTTTAAAAACCCGTCAAAGTTTTCAGGCAGTTCCCAATTATAAGTTGAATTCGAGCACAGAAAATTATGCCGCATTTCGTTATAAATTCGTTTGGAACCCAAGCTATGCTTAAACAAATTTAAACTCAGATTTATCCGAGAAAACTACGATTACTTATATTTAAATTTGTTTGCATAAATGATTACGTTTGTACTTTATACTGCCGATTACGCAGGTTTCTGAAGGCGAACTTCTAAACACATAGACCAGTTTTAAATATTATTTTTATACCGATCGATTTTCAAAATAAATGTCTTTGCACCCATTATAGGTGAGTTAATTTTAATTTTAATCTTCAATAAAAAACAAGTTTTATAAATACAAAAATGTCTAAGAAAAGCAAAATCCGTCTGCAGATTCGAAATGTTCTGTTTAAATTGTATAAAATCTTATAGGGGCAAAAACCTCCTAATATTTTAATTTAAAACACAGGACTATTGACCGCGTATACTCAACAGGATTGAATTATTTATCATGATAGCTTTAGTGCAGGTAAATGATCATTTTTAGGGTTCCGTAGCCAAATGGCAAAAAACGGAACCCTTATAGATTCGTCATGTCTGTCTGTCTGTCTGTCTGTCTGTCCGTCTGTCCGTCCGTATGTCACAGCCACTTTTTTCCGAAACTATAAGAGCTATACTGTTGAAACTTTGTAAGTAGATGTATTCCGTGAACCGCATTAAGATTTTCACACAAAAATAGAAAAAAAGCAATAAATTTTGGGGGTCCCCACACTTAGAACTGAAACTCAAATTTTTTTTTTTCATCAAACCCGTGCGTGTGGGGTATCTATGGATAGGTCTTCAAAAATGATACTGAGGTTTCTAATATAATTTTTTTCTAAACTGAATAGTTTGCGCGAGAGACACTTCCAAAGTGGTAAAATGTGTGTCCCCCCCCCTCTAACTTCTAAAATAAGAGAATGATAAAACTAAAAAAAATATATGATGTACATTACTATAAAAACTGCCAACGAAAATTGGTTTGAACGAAATCTAGTAAGTAGTTTTTTTTAATGCGTCATAAATCGAAAAAAATACACTATTATTAAAACATCGATCAAAGTTACAACACATTACAAGAACTTTTATATTGTGTTACTTGCTGCTACGGAACCCTTCATGGGCGAGTCCGACTCGCACTTGGCCGGTTTTTATGACCAAAAATTAATGTTTTACTTTACATTAGTATAATAAAAGAAAAACTAATATTATAAAGATGACATTTTATATATTCTTTACGATAGAACGGCTAAACGGACTTCAAAAAAACTTGGTACACGGGTGAATCAAGTTTTGAAATAGCACATTGAATATTGCTACTATTACTATATATATACTCTTTATATCGGGAGTATGATCTCTTGGGATAACTTTCTACTATCACGCTGGCAAGACGCTGTCAACAGAAGGTACTTACTGAAATTAATAATTGACATAATGTAAGCTGGTTTTATTTACTCCTCACCCTTTTGCAATAAGTTATAGCTCTCGTGGTAGCACTTGGTGGAGGTCCTTGCTTCGATTCCCCAGTTTTTCCATTTCGATTTACTCTGTAGCAGTTCGTAGTTTGTAAATTGATGGTATGACATCCCGGAAAGGCCTTTGCTCTTAAACTTGATCTCATCTCAGCATTGGTCGGACAGGACTGCCATCCCAACGGACTTATAAAGAGTGCACGCGAATACGTTTGTGCACTGTTATATTTCCTGGGTTTAGCCAAGTCTAAACTCCGTGATCGGATATTCAGTTTAGAGGATTTTTTAGGTAGAAAAATCATCCAACGACGTCTCCCACTCTTGAACAGAGCAGGAGATAGTGCTAGATGTTTTTTGACTAAAAACTCACTCCTGTACCTTCGTTGGCTTTCGTACTGGGACCGAACCTTCCTTTCAGAAACAAATCTTTAACCCCAGTAGGCTTCGACCCTGCTGGGCATCTACGATTTGACGCCAGACGCCAAGCTACCAATTGCTCGCCGAGTTTGGAAGATTATTGTGACTTTAGCCATTCGAATAGCAATAAGAAGTAGAGTGCCAGTAGCAAATAAGTTAGGCCAGATGTAAAATCTGTTTCCCAAAGGCAAGAAAAAACTAGTAGATAATTATTATAATAAAAACATCGCATTTTGTTACTATAACTGAGTATAAACAAATCAACAACCTCTGCTTACGATACGACCATATGACTCAATCGCAGAAACAAATGACCATAACAATACGAGCGAGCATGCGGCCGCGTACCGCCACGCACACAAATATGATTATTATTGTAATTAACAGGTGTTGTTTCCGCCTTGATTGGACGTAATCTTAGATCGATTAATCTGGATATAACTAATCCCTAGCTGACTAGATGAACTCAGGCCCATGATTGCGATCATGAGTAGAGGACCTACCTAAGATTAAAGTAATTTTTCTCATTCTCTAGTTCGTTTTGTCCTACTAAAGATAATTTTGATGCGGGGTTGTCCGCACGAGGCACTACAAAGGGCAATCGAAGGAACACGGCTGGGTTTTAGTTAGTAAAAATCGGACACTCTCTGGCATTCAGAGCTGGAAAAGTTATTTAATCATTTCTTGCCCAAAATTTTATGGACTTACGGACCATTTCTACTCCTAGAGGAGGTCTGAGTCCCAGCAGTAGGAACATTATATGGCTGTTTCAATTGACCCTTCATTGATTTTTTTACAGCTACAGCAGCTTAACATCCATAATCATTATTATGCTCAAAAGCATTGTTTTTTAATTGTATTTTTATATTGTCTTTTATGTTGTCTATCAACTTGAAGTCGTATATTTCAACTATTTTTGTAACTTTTTAACAAAACTTCTATATTATATGTGCATGTTTGTTGTGATCTAACCTGTCGTTATAATTATTTTATATTGTTCATCCAAACACAACAAAACTAAATAAATTATGCTATGTATTTCACAACATATGCTGGCCTCACAGGTTATCAAATCAAGTTTACAAATTAAATGTTTTATTATAATAGTAGGTAAGACTTTCACACTACCAGACGATAGTGATAGTTCGCATAATAGAAATATTGTTTGGAACGTCATTCGTTCCAAAACTTCTGTGGATAGCGCCTGACGATTTTGTCATAAATAGTGCCCAAACAAACAGTCTTTTAAATAATTCAGGCGGCAAAACAAAACATTCCAAATAATCCAAAGACGTAAGCTACAAATTTATATCCTTATTTTTTTATACTACGCCACCCATTGTCTACCATCCAAGGATTTTTAGTAACGGTCCTCAAATCATACGCAAATTGAAGTTTGTCTAAAACAATGACATGCGTAGACCTACCAGTTAGTGAACCTTCTTAGAAATCTTATCACGTATCGATAATAAATATGTAGGCAAATACTTACTATTAGCCTAGAGTATCAGATTTATTTGTATAAATATAAATATTAACTAGGATGTTATCATCCTTTTTGTTAGCAGCCGTTAGTTGAAATCAAAAGTTGTCTGTCATATTTAGAAATCGATAGTGATTAAGACGCAAATCAGGCAAAGTAGTAAAATAACAACGACTTTTTTTTTGATAATCAGCTGTTTTGGCTTTTACGAGGCCGATCTTAAAGACCGTCATAAATGAAGCAATAATATATATTAATATATCTAGATGTATTTTATAGTATAGCACCAGCTACTATACACGGGAAATATACTAATGTACAAAGATAAAGTCGACATATTTTGGTGACGTCATATAAATATATATAGTGCGGTCACTTGAGAATTTATATAGAAAATATGTTCTAATGTGCTTTGCTATGGATTCATATCTCATTCGTCTCCTCTTTAACACTCAGTGTTAGTGAGAGAAAGTGTTGAAGTGTATCATCTTCATCAACGTTGCCTTGAATGCTTTAATAACAATTTAATTTGTTATGAATATGATTGTTATGTTATTACTAGCTGACTCAGCAAACTTTATTCTACCATTTATTTTTCAAAGAAAAAAATGGGGTTAGGAGTGGTTTTTTTTTAGGATGGGAATTCATCCGATGACTGAATGAAGGCGTGTCAGACTTTTACTGACTAAAACCCAGTGTCCTTCAGTTTCCTTAAGCGTTTCAGGACCACAGGTTTTCATTTTATAAAATCCCCGCGGTTCTAGTGGGCATCGGCCCTGCTGGGCCCCTACGGTTTGCTGACATCTCTTTAAGGACCGCTTGGATCACTAGGCGCTGTTGACGACTGGGCTGGGTCCGGTCGATTATTTGATGGTCGGACCGCGAGCGACCCATTGCTCGCAAAAAATAGCTTACGATCTATTCTCAGACCTTTCGCCTTTATAATACTACTACTGATAGCTGGATTAGATACGTCTAAAGCAAAGTAATGAAAGGGCTCGTCAAATGACTAACAGACATCGACTTGTAATGCTTAGGTGTATACTGGCACTTATTCTACTCATGTCTCATGCATATCTTATGCATTGGAATTAAACAATAATTATAATCAGCATATGAATGTAATTTATTTCATTCTGGGTGGCCTTATAAGTTATTTAATAAAATAAGAATTAAACGTTTAAAGTACAGAAGATTTTTACCATGACAAAACGAGATAAAAAGAAATATCATAAGCTGATTGTAATTTAGGTAATATCTTCTGCCAGCGGTTTTGGCCACGTGAAAATAGAAAACGATCTAGAACAAAAACCTTATTATTATTCCAGAATATGTTCTACCCTGGCAGGATTGTTAGAAAGAGTTACATGGTCATGAAACGCAAAAGGCAACAGAAAGAGCACAGGTGGATTTTATTAATAAATGTATTTGAATCTGGCACTCTCTTGCTCCGCCTAAGTTATAGATTTACCATAACCAAAAAGAGGATATTATGTTCTATCAGTGTGCCGGATATCATCTGAATCAGGCAATTTTAGAGTTCAGCCGTTTGAGCGTGAGAAAGTAACAAACATACTTACACTTTTATATACACCATATCATACATCCTTTTCACTTTTATAATCATAGTGTGATTTTCGATTTTACATTTTATGTCTTTCAAAAGAACTCAGGGTCATTTATAATTCAAGGATTTTTTTTAGAAATAGATCCTTTAGCTCAGGTTTTTTTTAAGCGCGGATGTAAATAAAATTAGAAAAGAAACTTATTTTTTTTAAACGCAACATCCTTCACTACATTATTCATGTAATTATGTAAACCTTACTTAACAGGATTTCGCATTACGTTCGTTAGCGTCTAAGTGTGAAAAAAAATTAATGAGAGTCCGGCTTAAAGAGGAATCAATGTCATTGTTACTATGGGCGTTGTAGCATAATTACAAATTGATGTCAATTGCTTCATTTGCAAACTTGGTAATCGCATCACCACAAATAAAAGCTTCACGATATCCACCCTTATAATAAGTACCTACTGCAATATTACAGAAAATACAAAACACAAAGAAGCCGATAAATACATCATTTCGAAAAAAGAATACCTAAGTATAATATTAAGTTAATTTAAACTTTTGATTCTAAGTCAATCCAAAGATATAACACTTCAAAGCAAGCCGTTTTAAAAGCCGGCAATGTCGTAGGTAAAAACCTACGTATTTCCTTAAGAGAGATTAACCTTTATATTTCCTTACGCGGCTAACTTGAAGTACATTTTCATATAAAAGCTTTTACGTGATCATGATGTTATTACACATTTTCCTTCAAATATTTGGTAGAGTCTGTCTAATAAGTTAAACGGCATGGGTAATTATTAGGATTTAATAAATCTGATGTAGTCAACACGAGTTCAATAATCAAGGTTGATTCAGAGATAGAGATCATTGTTTACTAACAGAAGAACCTTATGAAAAGTATCGAATATAAATCTTTTTTAAATGATTAAATATTATACAAAATTCCCAAGTCGGTTGACTTATTAGACAGACTCAGATATCTTGTGAAAATTATTGAGGTTTCTCAAAACATAAACATCCAAAACCAGTAAAGACAGTACCAGTATCAGTATTAATCCAGTAAAGACATCTGAAAATCTGCTATTTTGCGTTAACTCAGGCGCTCCTAAAAGTACATCTATTGAAATCTTGCACATTTATTTGAGATTCTAAATGAGAATAATTTTTCTCAACTCTTAAAGGGTTAAAAAAAACACGCATTTCCTGGAACCAATTTTGAGGCATATTTGAGTAAACCACGGAATAATCGAATGCCAACAGGGTTTTCAAGCGTTATCTCTCTTTTTCACGTTGTCCCTTCATTAAACATCGTGTCGGATTGCATTGGATGAAGTAACAAGCTTTTATGTAAACCATGCTCGACGTTGACGAAAGGCAAGTGGGAAAGGACCCTCTTATGGTGTTTTTAATATCACGCGGCTTTCATCTGGCATGCGGATTTGCTCCGCATGCAGAAAATTTCTAAAGGCAAAAAACGCACCCCGCGTGCGTATTGCACGTGTTACAATAAATACTTGTATGAAAAGGGCAATTGCGGAGTATATTCATGCGAAGCAAATCCAAATAAAATATGCGAACTAAACATTAAGACTAGACTATCAACTATCTGTATTCACAAAGTGCTACAGGTTTTAGCCATATAGCCAGGAAATATGGCCACAACCTTGAATAGCTCATCGTAACTGGCATGGTTGATGACAAGACCATAAGGTCACATATGGAGAAAAGCTGAGTTTAAACATTTTTAACACCCATGTGAAGATGAGACAGATCGCTAGTTTAAAAAATACAACTTTTAACAAAACCTCTTCACGTATATCTCTAAGGAATAATATAAATATTTTAACAAACGTAGAATAATTAAAACTTTGATATGTTTAATATTCAACAATTAAAAAAAAAAAAACCAGTAATACTCGAACAAATAGAAAACGGTAGAAACTCGGTTACTGACGTCAAAAAATAATGTACCTAATATATTAATAACACGTACCTACTTTGTCACGCACGTGTAAGTTACGCACAAAAGTATTGCACGATAATTATTTTGTCTATAGCTTTAATAGCTTTTAAGTTCAGAGTTGGTGAAAATATTCGTAAGGTGATAGAAAATTACTGCAATATTACACTAGACTGTAACGAGACTTAAGAGGTCTACTGATTGCTAGAATCGGGCAAGACTTGTCACGGCCGGTAGCAGTAAAAATTAGAGGGAAATAGCCTCTTTCTGTTAAACCGTGATGGTCTTGAAGAAAGTGGCCAACCAGGATCATGAAAGGGCTAATCCTACTAAGAGAATAAGATGTTGGAGAGGCAACCACTACGATGCCTTACATCCCAAAACCCTAATTGCATCATTTAATGTAAACAGAACTTTGGAATTACAGTCGCTCAAAATAAGAGGTCTAAACACCTTTTGAAGATTGTCCTATAAAAACAAGAAAAAAAAGACTATAACGTGTCAATCTGTCTAGCCTTTCCCGAGGGTTCCAGTCAAACTAGATGAACCAGCTAAGTACGAGTATTTAACATGGAGTCACTGGTTTTCTTACCTTCAGAACCCTGTAACTTGCTAACAATATACTTAAACTAATCATAGAGTGCTATGGTTAAAATCTTCAAGTGATTTAAGAATGTTTTATTTATTACTTTACTTCTGCCAGTGGCTTCGACCACATGATAGTAGAATACCATCTCAAGGAACATACTCTCGAAATAAAAAGCTATTTTAGAAGATAGTCTACCCATGTGAACAAGAAGAAGAAACAAACATACACACACACACACACGTAGTATGATAGTAATGTCTATGAATAGCCAAATTATAATACAGACTGTTGACAATTTTATTGCCCAAATAAAACTACTTGACCCGACCCTAAAACCAAAAGTTCAACGGCAGTGATCTGAGCAAACAAGCAAACAAGTTGGCAAGTCGGTATACTTAACATTTTGGTATAAGTAAACAATATTATAAATAGATGCGGATAGCAATAGCAACGTAATAAAAAACATATAGAGGCATGTCAAAAAAAAAATTTAGAAGGAATTACCAATTAACCCAGGAAATCCCATTCGTACACACAAAACGTCATCAGCACACATAAATGAGTAGAATTTCCTGCCTGTTTCTTATAGCTACACCGTAGAAGTCTTTAAGTCAAGGGTGATTGGATGGCTAATGAACCGATGACCTGGTCAGGGTTGAGGGAATCCGATGGATGTGTGACGCACAGGACTGGTCGTCCTACGGGGGAGGCCTGTGTCCAACAGTGAACTCCTTTCAGCTGATATGATGATGATGATGATGATTGAATGGCGGGTTACTTTTAGGCAAGTGTGCTCCACCGTCGACCACAACATCGCTTACTTTGGTGAGATAGATAGTGGTTGCGAGCCGATTGATTATAATAAAAAATGTTTTTTTTTTAAATTAATTTGCTTTCGTTTTGATGTTTTTGTTAGTTGTATGTTTGTGATGCTTTTATTTTGTTTTTAAAACATTCTTCAAAAAAATTTCGCTAAAAAACCCAAATGATCCTTATCTTTAGGTACTAGTGTGGAAACAAAAGTGGCAGTAATGTAATATCTATGACACGTGTATGTGATGTCAATAAAAACCTTGTTAGATCAATGTTCCTTTGCGGTATATGCTAATTAATATGTAAACTGTTTTGTAATATTTGTTGGACTGTTGACACACCGCTGTGTTCGCATGTTTTCAAGATCACGGTCAAAGAATGTGTGTTCATACTTAGTTTGTTTTTTATTATTCCACGTCAGGCTTGTCACCTGTTTTATTTGTAAATAGAACCGGTAATTTTCTTAAGGGCGATATAAAATTGCGTTTCTTAATTTTCTTAATACATATAAAAGAATTATATTTTTCAGCCGAAAGACATCTGACTGTTGGACATAGGCCTCCCCCGCCTAACTAATGTATATTCTGGTAAATAAGTAAAAAGAAATTAACTGCTAATTTAGTAATTTGTAGTTATGAATGTGTATTTTTTTCTAGATATTCTATTCATAATATAAAAATTCTGAGATTCTAATAACTAATGGACTTTAAAGACATAGCATAGCATACAAATTAATGAAGTAATTATTGTTTACGCCATTCAATACGTCTTAGTATTTCAGTTTCTCTGAATAATAACGCTAAAGTTGTCTATCTGATGAAAAAAATCACGATCTAAATGTTACGATCAAGATTAAAAAGAAGAATACATATATAAAAATCTGCTCTTAAAATTAAAAAAAAAAAACACAATTAAGCGTAAAACCATCTTCTTTTTAATATTAAAAACGATTGCTCTAGCGATGTATTACAAAAAAAGTTAAGATTCCTGGCCTACCAACAACCAAAATTATAATTTTGTAACATGTTTTATAGATCTACTTTGACCATGGCCAAAATCATCAAAAATGTGTTTGCATGTCGTAAATAATTTCCAAAAACTCATTGAGACTTGAGTAACCCATGATTTTCTCGTCATTATTATTTTAATTACTAATTATTGCGTACCTACGAGAAATAATAGGTAGGTATTTGGTAAACAAAGGTTATATAGTTTGGTTACCCTACTTACACGCTTGGTATTATTGTTATATGGCCATAATCTCTAATTGTATTCTTTTAAACTATTACTTGTTGGAAATAAAATTTTAGGAAGAAATTATTAATCTCTATAAGGTGGTCAGATTCAAATTAGATTGGCCAGGTCAAATTGCCCACATACACAGGTTTATAGTTCTACAATGTTTTTTTTTTTTATAAATTTAGTCATTTTATTACTTTTCATTTCTTAAAAATGCGTGTTGTTAATGTTTGATGTTGCTTTAGTTTCTATCTATCTAAAAATAACTTAGGTATATCTAATTGTAAAAGTTGCACTCAAGATAATGTGTATAATAAATATGATGAAGCAATTTATGTTTAACATCTTCAACTAATTCGATTTCTACAAAATACGCCAATTACAAATTTTTATCGCATTTATTTCCTAAATGTCATGATTTTGTTATGGCGTTTCGTAAGAGATTCTTTTGCTTTTTTTTTCATAATTCCCTTGTTAAAGCTTTATATTCACTATGGGTACAAGGAAAAAAGCAATAATTTAGTGACATTTACTTAAAAATTATTAAACCAAACCAGATATAGTATATGGATCAACTTTTCTGGCAAACAGCATATAGGTATTATTTCAAAATTATTAATAAACTTATGAGTTGGCTTGAAGAAGCACTACAAAGAAAGGAATGGAATAACTGGAAGGAAGCCTTTGCTCATAAGTGGAGCAGTTCAGATGTATAACCAAAAAAAAATGAATATCATTTAAAGGTTGACTGGGAGAAAATGCCTTGTTGCATTAAGTCCGCCTATGTACCACTACTGGACATGAAGTTTAAATAAATAATTAATAAATCATTGAACTTAACCACCGTATCTGTTTTTGTCAAAACATCATAAACACGGCCTTCCATAAATAATAAAATATCATGCAGGTTATCGATTCATAGTATAACGTAATAGCTATCGGTAACATAATATATACTAGACTGCCCTCGATATTATGTATATACGAGTAACGTTTTGTAACCTTGACCCAAAGACCCTGAGAATGAACACCACTTTTTCACGAAGTCCATAATTAAATATTTTAACTAACTGCCTAGCACCTGAAACTTTTCTTTGCCACTACATAAGAGTGAAAGATCACAAACAACAAAAATTCTGAATGGTGGCTTCAAAATTCACCGCGCTATTAAAACATATATATACAACAATCTGAAAACAACTAACGGGCAGTTGCCCGGATCTGATGCAACTCTCATCCTGAGGACCTTCCCTAATGAAAGTTTACTGGAGTTCACTCCCTGTTTCATATGTATCTAATGATATTAATAACATTTAAATGCTTGATACAATGACTCACAGTTTTACTTGAATAATTGGCTAAGTGGATTTATCTATATTTTGTCTAAATCAACTTGTGTAACCTATTTTGTGTACTAAGAACGAGGAATACTACAAGGGCATACTGAGATTTTTCGTAAAATCCAAAGTTTTGATTGTGTACCTACGATTTAATAATATACGAGTAAGCTATATGTATTCATAGAAAATAAGTAAGTAATAGTTATGTTAATCTGAACAAGGTTGTTGTTACTTGTCGAAATAAATACATTAAATTGAATTGACTAAATCAGTAATACCTTCTGAATTACTCCATTTATTATTTTTATATAAACCGTATTTAAAGTGGAAAAAGGGAGCAAGAAAATGACGATTACTGAAAACTTTTGTGGAAACCATTTTCCGAATTGTTTGAAATAAAACTTACCGCTGTTGCGTTCCATGAACTGCCGGTATGAGTCCACAAACGACATGGTTGCGTTTGGACCTGAAAAAAAAACGAGAAAATAATATTAAAAACCAAAAATAAAACCAAAAAACAAAAAATAAAAATAAAAATAAAAAATTGATGATATTGAAGTTATAAATAAACACTTCTTCAATAAAATGAAAACAAGCAACCGTTTTAAAAGTTATTTAAACTAAAAAATATTTAAAAAATTGTAACTGGGACACCCACGACTACACACCTTAGAAATATTTTTAAAAATGAATCCAAAGATAAAAAAAAACTCAAAGCACAGCACTTGGAAAAATTGAAAAAAAAAACACTAATAAATTAAAATTTTAAGTCGCTGAGACAACGCACTTCTCAGGCAGAGAGCGATTGGAAACTAACACTCTAACCAAAAATAGCATTAAAAGTAAATTAGTCTATTGCGGAAATATATATAGGTATGGCCTTGTGATGACACTGGCCTACTTGCTAATCGACTAGGCGTCGTTAGATAATGTGCTATGGACCTTAATGATTTTTTTCTTTGATTTTACAACTTACTATAAAAATCATTTTGCATTTCTAACCAGTTTCAGAAAAGGTATGTCGATCTCAATTTGGTTGTTTATTTATTTTTTATGTTTCTTAAGACAAAACTACGACTAACATTATTATCAAACGATTTCGGGATCTGATAATGAAGAAACAAATTTAAAAACACACACTCCCGAATCATTGTTAGGTGTTTTGTACTTTTTAATAGATTTTTATATATATTGTACTGTTACAATATATATCGTCACAGTTGTCGACAGTCGTAAGTTTTCGGTGGGAAATATAGACAAATTTTTAAAGCTTTTGGAACTAATTTTTCGTAAGACCAACCAGGAGTTGAAGAATATTATAAAATACCACACTTGACACTAATATTGTAAAGGCGAAAGTTTGTATGCATGTGTTTATGTTTGCTATTACTTCAAGTTGAAATGGAAGAACGGTTTTGAATATTTGAAATACTAGTAGACTATATCCTGAAATAACAAGTACAATACATTTTGTCCATGGAATATGATCCCTTGGGATAGCTATCTACTTTTACGCAGGCAATGCCACTGGCAAAAGCAAAAATCGAATAAGATTTTCTGATTTTCGTTTACCTTATCATATCCGAATAGCATTTTACAAAAGGCTGATCTCAAAAAAGTAAAAGTTTATTCTATTTCTATTCTATTGTATTGTATTGTATTCTATTCTATTCTATTCTATCTCATTAAAATATTTACTGTTGATATACCTACTTGTTCCGTCTCACGAAGGCGGGCAGTCTTGTTTCTGTCTGCGTAAATTACAAATACTCCGTCGTCATTTTACGCATTCAGGAGTGCGTGACCAGCAAGC
This sequence comes from Mythimna ferrago, assembly GCA_910589285.2. Taxonomy (NCBI): domain Eukaryota; kingdom Metazoa; phylum Arthropoda; class Insecta; order Lepidoptera; family Noctuidae; genus Mythimna; species Mythimna ferrago. Next base: position 26,533,132 of record OU342679.1, read on the forward strand.
AAGCAAGGCGTACGTCAAACATTTTCGAGTTGACTATGACATGGACTCTACATTCCTCAGAACCTAACGATTTTCCCGCTGCTGAACTGATTTTCTTCAAGAGGTTAAGCCTATCACAGTTATTTACTACTACACCGCGTACTTTGAGCTTACACAGACAGAAAAAACGTGTATGTGAACCTACACCCACAACCAAACCTTACCCACCTTTATGAGAGATATTTGTGTTACTACGTATTCATTTTAACACAAGTTATTAAATTGTTGCAGTACTTGATGAATTGGCTGCTATGATACATGTCATGAGATTGCTTCCCGCACGGGATAAATGTTTTTATAGTCTACAGATACCTAGTAATTGGCAGAGTCTTGGATATTACTTGAGTTTAATGTTTATGAACGCATTCACGATACAGGAATCATTTTTAGTATGCGGCAATGTTTAAAAACGTAATAATAATGATTTTAAGACAGTCACATAGTTTAAAGCTTTCTCATATGCAACATTCCATTAGAATGATTAGTCAGTGCTATTGAGCTGTCATGGTGCAATGGTAACAATATTAACTAACAACTTAATATTGTAATGCTATCCTATTAATCAGTGGTCGCATCGATTCCTGAGTCGGTCAATGTTATTATTTTTATTATCTACCTGGAATTTTTCTGAATTAACAATCAGTTGATGACCAAAGTAGTACATGGATATAAACACAACTGACGAAATATACGTGAAAAAAAAAATTATTTGCGATTGTTTGATTGCAAAAAGGCGTATGACTCGATGTCTCATACATGGTTTATGATTGTGGTTGGACTTATAACATTGATACAACAATAAACATCTTACTAATGTCATATATGAGGCATTAGAGGATGGTCCTTTGCTATCTAGGATGTCGACATATCCACAGAAATAGCAAACCGGTGAGTATCGAGCGAGGTATATTTCAGGGTGTTTGATTGAGCTCGCTTTGGTTTTACTTAGCCTTGAATCCTCTAAGCATACTACTAGAAAGTTCAGGCTCAAGCTAGGTAGGTAGACCTTCTGGGCCTTGGTTGAGGCCATTTTCCGGAGCGAGGAGGCGTGGCAGGCAGTCGCCGACTTTTGCGAAGCAGTAATGCTCGCAAAGGAGGAGGCCGACCGTATCAGGCAACGGCGTTCTCACCGCCGCCGCCGGGATTCTGATCCCGATTTCCGGCCACCGTAGGCGCGGGGTTTCGGACAGTGAGCAATGGGTAGCTCGCTGTCCGGCCGTCCGGTAACTGTCCGGACCAAGCCCAAGTCGTCGACGGCGCGCACTGTTCCCGCGCGCCTCAAGGAGTTGTCAGCAACAGTAGGGATCCAGCCGGGTCGAAACCTACTGGTGCCAGGGTTATCCGAAAGGGAACTCAAGCCCCGGTATGAAGGCTAGAAGGAACAGGGTGGGTCGTTTAGTCAGTAAGAGTCTGACCTTTATATATAATTATTGAGAATATGTATAATACACATAAAGTATAGCTTAAAGACGTCCACGACTAATAGATATTTCCCTATTATCGTCACTACGACCAAACTTGTGCATCTCTCATCCATCGGATGTTAGTCATGTTATTATATACTAGTTGTAGTCAGCGGCTTCGAGCACGTGAAAGTAGAAAATATGTATAAGCTAGCCTATGCCACACAGTAGGTACACTACTGGTGAAAGATTTTGTTTTAAACATGTCTAATCATTTTTGAGTTTATTCATTATAATTAAACATAAAAAAAATACAAATCGTTCATCTTTATAATATTAGTACACACTAACTGACCCGGCGAATTCCGTACAGTACAATGTCAATGATTGTAAATCTATGTATACACCACCAGTTCTATGACCTGTAGGTAGTAACGCCGACTATTACCTACAGGTCATTGAACTCGCTCAGCTGACGTTTTCTTCAAGAAATCAATTTCGTACAAGCGTAAATTAATACGAATTTTGAAAAAAAGGTACTTTATTTTTTAATTTTATCTTTAAAAATCGATAGTGTTTCATGTACCTGATCGACCCTCCACGGGATTAAAACGATTAAAATTTAGCGGTGTATAGTCAACAGATTGCAATGATACCTACAAAGCCTAAGTAATATATCAAGTTTTACACAATTAAAATGTATAAAAGTTATTTACATCGGTTTCGTACATTTACCGTGATGCGCACACAACTTAAAACTTCTACAGATTTATTATATGTATCATCATCATCATCACCAGCCTTTTTTAATGTTCCCACTGTTGGGACTCAGGCCTCCTCTCTAGGAGAGGGAATGGGCCGTAATCCACCACGCGGGCCCAGTGCGTGTTGGTGAATGTCACATGTCTTCGAATTTTTGGTTCTAGGACATGCCGGTTTCCTCACGATGTTTTCCTTCACCGTTTTGAGAGCAGTGGTGATGAAATAAATTACACAAAGTAACGCGCCTGGCTGGGTCGAACCCGCGACCTACAACTCGTAAGTCGGGGCCGCTACCACTCGGCCACCACTGCTATTATATGTATAGATTATTAAATTTTATGATACGTATAAGTCTTCATGGATGACTTTCATGTGTAATAATAATTTGTAACAATAACGATTTTTTATTTTATGAAAGACGCGTCTTAGAAATGTCAATGACGCCATTTAATTTGACTGTAAATGGTGATAGTCTGCGACTAGATAATGCTATTTTTACTGCAAAGTTCATGACATTTGACTCTACAAAAATAAACTTTTATCTATTTTTTAAATTTTTAGTATGTAGGTATATAATGAATACACACTTGAAACTTCGTCATTGGCTCCATTTTGGCTAATCTATCACACTTTGTATAGACGACTTTTTTAAAAGTCCTTTAAGAGTCACTCGACCCTTACCGGTTTGCTATTTCTCTGGATGTGTCAACATACTGGATATTGAAAGGTCATCCTCAACTGCCACATACATGACATCAGAAAAGTGTCAATTTCATACAGCTCTAGCGTCTTCTAGCTATGTATGAGTCATCGACTGTTTTTTAATTTTTGGAATCGTCTTCTTTAGCTCTTTATTTTGACAGAGAATTCATATAATCTACATCACTTCGGCATTGAAGACAAATCTAATGATTTTATATTTGTTCAAACTGTTTAGGCTACAGGGCGTGATAAAGAAATAGACATACAAACGTAAGTAGATTTATACGAAATCTTGATTATCAGTCTTTTAGGATAGCTGGGTAAAGTGTATCCTTAATTCTTAAAATAATCATAACTATTGTAGAGATAAAAATATTTTGATCCTATTAATAATATAATTATATTTTCGAATACAAACGGAAAATTTGCAAAATCTCTGTAGATTACTTAATTTACAAACTAAAAGAAGTGGTGCTAGAAAACGTAATAACCTTATCCAGATTCTCACGACCACGATACCTGTGCCCGCAAAAGAAAGTCCTATCTTATGTGCTAAGACTCATTTCAAAATTAACCCTATTTCTATAAACCTTAGGTTCCAAATCAACTGTTAGTTGTAGGTTGAAATAATGCGTTACTATGCACAAATAAATCAGTGGAAATGGATTGTCGCTTAGATTTTATTTCTTCACTGTAATGGCGCTGTTGAAACTTTGACTTTTTGTGATTGTAATTAATTTGTAAGATCACTTTATTGATTAGCCTTTCAGTTAATTGTTTAGATAAAGCGGTTATGAAGCAAAGTCTATTATGACGTACGAAGTAATCGTATTTGCGGTCAAACATCTATTAGTTTTATTACAAACTATCTATAATTTTAATTAAAGTGTTAGATGAAATGTTCATAAAAAAATACTTTAAAGGCGTTAAAATGAAATCAAAGGATCAGAATATTATAATAAAGCACTTATTATAGTGATCGAATATTTTTTATTATCAGTTTCCCAATTTCTATGGACCGATTTGTAAATTATTCAGCGTAAAAATAAGTTAGTTGCGAATTTATAAACGTGATGGTATTGGTTACATACTTGCGGAATTAGTAATACAATAAAAGATAATGATGAGTTACGGCAATCTTCAAATATATCAATTAGCTACATTAGCATGATTTCGGCGAAACCATTGTTTTATTAGTGATACTTGTTAAGTACGTACCTAACAAAGTAAGTGGTGTAATCATTAAAAATTTGTTCATTTTAATAGGTTCACAATGTTCACAGAAATCATTCACATCTTTTTGGAAACAATATGGTTTCTTTAGATAGGTACTATGTTTTTGTGCTGATTTTTGGCTTGGTTTTGTTAGTTATTGAGTTTAAACAAACTTGATTGACCACAATTTTTTTTTTTTATATTTACCACCATCAATTTGAAAGGTTTCTTATTTTTACTAAAACATTGCGTTCACTTTTACTTTCTTACTAACTAGCTGTCCCATGGCGCACACTAGCTTATACCCGAGTCTTTGGTTACTGCTTCCGATGGGATCTAAGAATCTGCAGATAATGCAATGGGCTCCAAAATAACTTTTCATAATGTGTTCAGTCTATGCATAAGCTTTTTTTTATTTGATATTAATCAGTGTTTGACTGCGATCCCGATAAGCAGTGATACAATCGTTGATGGTGAGGCGCATTAGTTCATTAGGAGCCTATTCACTCTAGCCTTGAAGACACCTAAATTGTAATAGGACGGGAAGACCGCACAAGCCCTATTCTTCTCCATTCCTTTTCCTAACTATCTAGATAGACTGGCAGTCGACCCCAAGTCAACAGCCGACTTCTGCGAAGCAGTAATGCTTGCAAAAGAAGAGGCTGACCGCATCAGGCAACAGCGCTCTCGCCGCCGCCGGGATTCCGATCCCGATTTCCAGCCACCGTAGGCGCGGGCTTGCGGACGGTGAGCAATGGGTAGCTCGCTGTCCGATCGTCCGGTAACTGTCCGGACCAAGCCTAAGTCGTCGACGGCACGCACTGTTCCCGCACACCTCAAGAAGTTGTCAGCAACAGCAAGGGCCCAGCCGGGTCGAAGCCGACTGGGGCCAGGGTTGTCCGAAAGGGAACTTGAGCCCCGATATGAAGGCTTGAAGGAACAGGGTGGATTTTTTAGTCAGTAAGAGTCTGACACTATCTCCCGCTCCGCCCAAGAGCGGGGGTTGTCATTGGATGATTTTCCCCACCAAAAAAAAAAAACCCCAAGTCGACTGCCAGTCTAATCAGATACGGCTGATTATCCTGTGTTTCACATGGAGAAACTGTCTATCAGACCTATACAATCCAGGGGCCGTATTATGACCTCTTAAAACCATCATGTTTTCGGTGTGAAAAAGAGACGGAGCTATACAGGACGAATAGCACTATCCTTTTCTCACACAGAAAACATGATGGTTTTAAGATGTCATAATACGGCCGCAGTTACTTGGCAACACCACACTCCTGGGCTATCCAAATACAATCCAATCTGGTCTATACTAATGGTCAGAATTTCTGGCACCTGACTCCTTATACCGACTGTCAAAGATCTATGAATGACCACCCGAGACCAACCCAACAGCTTTACGCGCTTTCCGAGTCACAGAATGTCATTTTTTAGTGTGCTAAATGCACAAGTAGCTCTTATTGTTCCTCAATAAAATATATAAAACATATCGAAGTTCATTTACATATACATGATTAAAATGTATTATTGACAAGTGTCAAGTTCACTTGCAAAACAACCGTGGCATAAGATAATAATTTAAGAATTTAACGATTCAATTGTATTTGAAGGTGCAATGTCAAGGTACAATGTCGTTGTACTTTATAACTCAAGATTTTGATAGAATTAATAAGGATACCGATAAAACTTTTTTTTTGTTTGATAAATTTATTTCGACCCTGAAATGCAAACGGAAACTGAAGAAACACAGGTGGGTGTAAGTCAGAAAAAGGCTTAAACTAGCGGGCAAGAAGGAAACAATAAAAAAATAAAAGGAGAAACTGATGGCTGATATAATATCAACGCACAGCCGAAACTATAGCTATCGGCACGAATATTGAGCGCTGGCTTCAAGTTGCGCAGAAGTAAAACATGCGGTCTCTTTAGTGGTGCGACGTGAGATGCGGGGGCGGGGAATGTCAGTGATTGGCTCGCCGCGCCATAGTATCATAGACGTCACTCGTGATTCGTTCCCTGCGCTTGCTGCATGTATCTAACAACGACGACAATTGGCTCGCCAATATATGGAATACGCAAAGCGATCCCCACTCTGACGCCGAGGAGCGCTCAATATTCGTGCCGATAACCATACTGGGAGTAGGAGCGTGAAATTTTACACAATGTCTCGTCTACATCATAAAAGGAATTTTATAATGTAGACGAACCATAAGTGAGGATTTCCAAAATTTGTTTGAAGTTACCTACTTTCACGCAGGCGAAGCTGGTAGTCATGAAATAAAGTGTTATTTGATGATTCCCAGAAAATAATTAGATATAAAAAAAAAACATACATTGCTCAATTTATTCTCCTTCACCTCCAATGCTTCATAATAAATAGCTGTTGTGAAAGAATCACTTCATTGTTTCAAATATCACTAAGTTAGTTACTAAGAAAGAACATTAAACACTAGATATTTAATCGTATATTTATTTAGGCGACAAAAAAGAAAATGTAGTAAAAAAAGTAACGAAGATTTTGGCTAATCGTCGCATTATGTCAGACCCTCTTGACAGGCCGAACGGCCGAACACTAATTTACACCATAGATATGTCAAACAGATTTACACCCATCAAAGAGGTCTGTTATGCCCCGAGAATTATTTCGAAAAGTTATCGCGGCCCTGTAAAACTTGACAAAAGCAACTAAAAAAACACGTGTGTGTTTTAATGTCGTCGCAAATTTGCCATGCCACAGCCACAATCGCTGCCACGAGAAGCTAGAAGTGGCCACAAGCTATAGTCTGTCTAATAAGTTAACCGACTTGGGAATTTTGTATAATATTTAATCATTTAAAAAATACTTATATTCGGTACTTTTTTATGGTTCTTCTGTTAGTAAACAATGATCTCTATCTCTTAATCAACCTTGATTATTGAAACCGTGTTGAATACATCAGATTTCATTAAATCCTAATAATTACCCAAGTCGTTTAACTTATTAGACAGACTATACAAATATAGGCCGGTGGTCGGCGGCTGCTATTTTTTTTACGCAGTACCATAATGGATTCTGTCGAAGAAGGTTAAAATGCGCGAATGGTTTGCGGCAGCGTGGTGGCTGGTTCTGAGTGCCTAGTGTGAGTTCATTTTACCTTAACGCAATCGACACGTTTGTGATGTACGGCGCTCCGATTAGCCCGCTCCAAGCTCTTAACAGCTCTTTACCAATCAGAGAGCCAAACGCGGCAAACGTTTCGATTACTGAGGGAGTTTTGGCCGGCATTCCGTCGATTGTGCGGGGTTCGCACATGAACTGGACTAGGTTCAATCGCATGACAACTCGCAGCGACTGAGGCTGGGAGCGAGTGCTCGGGCTTCCTGTGGAGGGTTGACGTCGGGTCCTGAGGTCGTCGAGGGCTCCCCTATTGATCCTGCCCTACATGTTAATTTGTGTACCATGTGATTCGACCTCGCCAAAGATCCCACCGGCGAAATACCAGGTGTGCGGTGACGGTGGAAGGGACGTGGGAGTCCCGTCACGACAATCCATGATGATTACGATATTGTAACGAAGGACGAAGGCACATGACTGGGCAAAACAACAACAACTCGCACTCAGCGCAGTCGTCACAAGAAGCGTTCAGCAGCACGCTACAAGCATGTGTCGGCCACCGGCGCACATATAAAATATTTGAAACCTACAGGAAATATGCCAGTGGCCGCGATTTGTAGTTGTGGCCGGAAGCCCATGTGCGGCGTCCCTAAGTCAGTAAAAGTCTGATATCGACAGAGTAAAACCTATACGTGTTTCTGTAGTTGACTTTTGCATAATCGGTGACTGATGTCGGACAAAAGGATTACGTTAATAATTATAGTATTTAAATGTTGATTTATACGAACATTTTGATAGTTGATATAATATTGTAATTGTAGGTTCTAAACTTAGAATAACAAGACGATGACAACATCTTGTTATTTTAATTTTATGTGTCAAAATAATACGGTCAGGCACGAGCTAGGATAATATGGTTTAGCTGAGCAGATATCGAATATTAGATATTGTATAACATAAAGAAAGAAAAAGAATCACAAACACAAAGAACATAAGGCACAAACACAATATCAAGGGGAATGTCATAAGAAATAAAGAAAAGAAAGAAAGAAAGCAAAGAAAGAAAGAAAAGGAAAAAAGAAAGAAAAGTATTTATTTTGGCGCACAAAGAAAAGTTATGCGTATGATCTTGAATGACTATAAGAATATTGTTCGATCTAAAAAGCTATGGATGGACTTCTTCATTATGATAGAGTCGTATTTGACCATTATCACACCAGAAAACTTAGTAATTTACTTTTTCAGACGCTTTCTTTTTAAGTGGAAAATCATCCAATGACATCTTCAGACCTTGTTAGACTTTTACTGACTAAAATCCACTCTTGTTCCTTCTTTGCCTTCGTTCCAGAGCCCCGGGGTTCACTTTCGCACAACTCACGGCCCCAGTAAGCTTCGACCCTGCTGGGCCCCTACGGTTTGCTGTCATCCCCTTCGGGCGCGCGTGGAATACTACGCGTTGTCAACAACTTGGGCTCGGTTCGGACGGTTACAAGACGGTCGAACAGCGGACCACCCATTCCTCGCCGTCCGCCCGCGCCTACGGTGGCTGGAAATCGAGATCGGGATCCAACTGGGGCGTTAGACTGGGGCTTTAGGGGAGTTCCGTCTCCTTTGCTAGCATTACTGCTTCGCAGAAGGCAAATGCCTGCCCACTCCTTCTCGCCCAGGACGGAAGGCCCGGCGTGAAATTTCGCTGCCGCCGATCGCCCCCACGAGGACACGGTGCCGCCAGACTCTAGGTATAAAATGTATGGTAATGACATTACTTGCAGCGGCTTGATGATTACAAGCCATGATTCTGCCTACGTTGGAGCACGCTTAGTACTCATAACTTAAAAACTCTCAAGTTAAAATCAAGAAAAACAGACTTTAGCAGGAAATACCACTTCATAGCCGTACGCATAATTAATGTGTTGTTTTGGAAACATCATACGGAAATCACGTCGTTGTGCGTCTAGTGGTCCAATAATAGAATGGGCTTGGCAGATTCAAGTTATGTTAATCTAATGCACCATCCCCGAAATACAACCGATAGTAAATTGAGGGGCTCGCCATCATTGACGTCCATGCTTAAGATTTTAGAGCTTCATCTCGAGGAGTGCATCATTACCGATGATCCGATGGTTAATTTCTCAATTGATTCAAGTGCATGTAGCAGAGATAGAAGCGAGTAGTGTAAGGGTAGTAAGGGTATCTAACAACTCTTTCTCAAAGATGAGAGCGCATTATTCCATACACGATGGAAGTTCTTACTGCGTGAAATACTGTTTCACCTTTAGGATTTGCAACTCTTAGGCAACCAGTTGTATCATTGATTCATTGTTTGGCATACATTTATTCTTGCATAATAGATTAAGAAGACTTGTAGAGAAGTATAAAAAATGAAAAAAAAATGCAGCATCAATCCTGAATTAATTGGTTTCTTCTTCTTCTTCCTGCCCTTGTCCCATTTTATTTGGGGTCGGCGCAACACGTTTTTTTCTTCCATTCTGTCCTGTCACTCGTCACGCTATCACTAACTCCCTTTTCTTTCATATCACTTCTCACACAATCCATCCATCTTTTCTTTGGCCTCCCTCTCCCTCTCCATCCATCCACATGTAAATTCATAACTCTTTTAGCAACATGCTTTTCATCTCTCCTCTTTACATGACCATACCAAGACAAACGATTTCCTTTCAACCTTTCAGTTACTGGCGCCACTTTCAAACTTCCCCTAATATACTCATTTCTCACTTTATCCATTCTCGTCACACCACACATCCATCTTAACATTCTCATCTCCGCTACATGCAATCTTTTTTCATCCGTCTTTTTCACAGCCCAACATTCTGATCCATACAGTATGACAGGCCTTATCACGGACTTGTAGATTTTACCCTTCAACTTGAGGGGCATCCGTGGGTCACAAGTTGTTCCCGTGACCTGTCGCCATTTCATCCATCCTGCGTTGATCCGATGTGTTACGTCCCGGTCTACCTCACCATCCCCTTGGACGAGCGACCCGAGGTATCGAAAGTCGGAACAGATCGGTATGGGCGTTCCAGCGAGAGCTAAGGGCACTGGATTGGAGAGACCGCCGAAATCGCAGAACAAGTACTCCGTTTTGGTTCTACTCAATTTCAGGCCAACACTCTCCAATCTGTGCCACCACACCTCCAATCTGTTCTGGACCTCTAGGCCACTCTCGGCAACCAGCACAATGTCATCGGCAAACAACATACACCAGGGAGCCTCTTCCTGAATGTCCGACGTCAGAGCGTCCATTATCATCAGGAAGAGGTAAGGGCTGAGGGCCGACCCTTGGTGTAAGCCGACAGCCACATTGAAGCTTCCAGTAGTGCCCACTGAAGAACGGACTTGGGTACTACATCGACTGTACATCGCTCGGATCAACTGCACATACTTCCCAGGCACACCTTTCTCCTTAAGGGCCCACCACAGAACCTCACGAGGTACCCGGTCATATGCCTTTTCGAGGTCAATGAATACCATGTGCAAGTTTTTATGCGCACCTCTGTATTTCTCGCACAGCTGGCGTATAGCAAAAATGGCATCCGTTGTACCCCGACCAGGCATAAAACCGAATTGGTTCTGTGAAATTTCACTCTCTTCTCTCAGTCGCCTTTCAATAACTTTCTCCCAGGCTTTCATAGTATGTGACATTAGCTTTTTTTATTAGTTTATGGTCATGATAATCAAATCAAATTAATAATAAGTTCACCAATATCTGACTTGAGAACCTCCTCCTTTTTGGAAATCTGATTAAAGTAGTTTTACGGTCAATAAAATGCGCGTGCAATTAAAAAAAAGCTTGTGGAGGGATCATTACTGGTCACTGTGATCGTGTTTTAGTTTTTCATGTTGGTCTTATTTTCTTGTCTAATAAATTATGTGTGTGTTTTAGTTTTAATTCTGTACTTTATTTCTGTTCACGAATTGTTTAATTTTTCTCGGTATTTGCACCAAGCGCAACACATTTTTTTATTTCCAGGCAATATTGTTCATTCCAGGTTGCCTGTAAGGGAACGTAAAGTGTGATAAGGTTGCCAATTTATTGTACATATGTATTTTTTTTTTTAATTTGCGGTCACCATTGTACGAGTATTATTTATTTTGTTGACAATAAATTAGTTTGAAAAATGGTAGTTCCGCTAAAACATGTCTTGCTTTTAAATGACTGAATTAGTATGTCGCAGTAGGTACTTGTAACTGCGACATACCAATTTAGTGAAGGGGGAAGGTATGCTGGATGATTTATTTTTACTCGTCGTTTTTGACTAATCTTGACTTAAAGATCCCTAGTTTGTAGCTATCAAGAAACACAGACTCCAGCAGGGAATCACAATGTCGAAGGAAATTTTCTGACCTATGTGCTAGTCAAATGTAAGCCAATTTAGATGTAGTAGATTCAGGTTGGCTTCATTGTTTAACGCATATAACAAACATAACGTAGATAAGTGTGTAGCCGGCTTTATGAATACTTAAATCAGGCACATAACTTGAGCAAAATAAACGGCGAAAAAATTCATTTGGTATTATTTAATAAAATATAATTTATTAAAATGCGCATAAACAGAAGCAACGACGTAAATTTAAACATGGTTAGAAAAAAATATATATTTCTAAAACTCGTTTGTAGTTTACGTAATTGAATATTTAACTAGTGAAATATAATTTGCTGGCCTGCACAAAAACAAATTTTTGCATAACATTCATTAAAAATATTCATAACAAAATGTTTAGTTATTTGAATTCTATAGAGTTCACGGTTCATAGCGATTGTATAAGAAATATCTCATAATGAAATGTCTCAGGTCAAGTTTTGAATCCCATTGACATAGGCTACAAGGTTCAAAAACAAATAATATATAAAGTAAATCAAATCAAATCAAATCAAATCAAAACATTTATTTCAAATAGACCATTTACAGGCACTTTTGAATAGTCAAATGTCGGTCAGTCCAAGAAAAGTGAAGCTAAATTGCACGTTCCAAAGAGTAGGTCTCTATGGAGAAGAACGTGCAAGAAACTCCATGGACACTCTTTTAAATCATATTATGTGTTACATATAATGCTTGGTTACATATTACTTGTTGCTTCTATCATGTGAGCACAATGTCGATAATGAAATAAAAAATGTAAAATAATTAAAAGATAGAAACTGAATTAAGCCACTGGCAGCTAAGAGATGACCAGTCCCATCTGACGGCACCCGTTCACGAGCATGACGCGTGCATCAGCCCCACTCAGCTCAACCATTTTGAAGGGAACTGAACGACCCAATAACACGTGCCACCAACAGCGAGACATTTGAGTGAGCATGACAAACTCTCAACTGCCATGCTCGTAATGTCAAAAAAGAAGTTGTAACCTAATAAAAATGCTCCATGGTGCTTCACATTCACAAACTTGGAAAAAGTGCTTCTACATTATACAATGCAATTGTGTCTTTCAAATTAAAAATAATAATATTAGTTTCCAACTAATCAACTAATTAGTACGCCCTAGTGGTAGTGGAGCTGGACCAGCATTGAGCCAAGCATTTTTATCTTGAATATAATCCTCCAACTTATAATATGCTTGCCTGCATAGTGTGCGTTTAATACAAGATTTAAATTTCGTTTCATTGAGTTCTAATATTTGGGGTGGTATTTTATTATAACATTTCAAACAGTACCCCATGAAAGAAGAGGCCACTTTAGCCAGTCTGAAACCTGGTTGAACTAATTGATCCCTATTTCTTGTAACATAATTATGTCTATCGCCTCTTTTGCTAAAAAGATGAAGATTTTTTCTAACATACATGATGTTTTCATAGATATATTGACAAGGTACCGTCATTATGTTAATATCTTTAAACAGTGCCCTTAAAGAATCGCACCGGCGGAGATTGTAAATAGCTCTGATGGCTCTTTTCTGTAATATAAAGATTGACTCGATGTCTGCAGCCCGTCCCCATAGTAAGATACCGTACGACATGACACTATGAAAATAACTAAAATAGACTAGTCTAGCGGTATCAACATCCGTAAATTGGCGGATTTTTCTAACAGCATATGCAGCCGAGCTAAGCCGTCCTGCAAGAGATGTTAAGTGAGGACCCCATTGTAGCCTAGAGTCAAGCGTAATCCCCAAGAAAACTGTTTTATCAACAAATTCTAGTTTCTCATTGTTCAATACTATGTCGCAATCACTACTTATGACATTTGGTAAGGAAAATCTTATGCATTTAGTTTTTTTCCCATTTAGAACTAGATTATTAGCAGTGAACCAGTTTTGGACCTGCAATAAAGCGTTATTTTCATCGTCAAGATTATTAGTCCTTCTATTTATCTTAAAAATCAAAGAAGTGTCGTCAGCAAACAACACCATATTAAGTTTATTTTTCAGCAAATAGGGTAAATCATTAATATAAACTAAAAATAAAAAAGGACCTAAAATTGAACCTTGGGGTACCCCCATTTTCACATTTAATCCCGACGAATTGACACCGTTTATTTGAACTAGTTGCTGTCTGTCATTCAAATACGATTTTAATAAGCTTAACGCTGCTTTGCCTAGTCCGTAATGCTCCAGTTTCAGGAGTAATGTTTCATGAACCACACAATCAAACGCCTTAGACAGGTCGCAGAAGATGCCTATAGCATCTTGTGCCTCCTCCCACGCATTAAAAATGTGTTTTAGTAAGGAGACACCAGCGTCAGTTGTACAACGCCCTTTGGTGAAACCATACTGTTTATCGTGTAAGATGTTATTGGTGTTAAAATGATTAAGCATTTGATTTAACATCACCTTTTCAAAAATCTTGCTAAAAACCGGCAAAACGGACACCGGCCTATAATTATTAGTGTCTTTACTGTCTCCGGATTTAAAAAGTGGTATCACTTTACTATATTTCATTAGATCCGGAAAGACTCCTTGATCTATACACAAATTAAATATTAACGCTAAGTACGGCGCTACAGTCTCAATAATTGAGGTACAAACTTTGATAGACATACCCCATAGATCTTCTGTCAATTTAATCTTGATTTCTTTAAAAGCTTTTATTACTGTTATGGGGTTTATATGTTTAAAGTTAAATTCAGTCGAACAGGCTGCAACGTTCGCCTGTAATAAACCAAAAGCATGCGATGGCGACGAATTTAGGGCTTCAGTAGTTTTAATTGGAATACTGGTAAAGAAATTTACAAATTCTTCTGCAACTAGTTTGTTATCGCTAATAAGACCATGATGAGTCTCCAATGTGTAATCATTATTATTTCTTTTGTTTCTGTTGGTTTCATTATTTATTATATTCCAAACCGTTTTTATTTTATTATCTGCTGTTTTAACTTTGTTGCTGATGTATAAGGCCTTAGCTGCCTTACAAGTATTTTTAAACATTTTAGAATAAGTAGCAACATATTTATTAAAAGTTTCAGTGTTAATAATAGGCTTAAGGCCATACAACTCGAAAAGTCTTTCCCTACTTATTCTGATTCCTTTAGTTGCCCAGTCACTAAATCTAAACTTAGGGCAGATAGTTTTAGTTTTTTTCTCAAACGTCTGATTAAACTCCTTTTGAACTACTGAAAAAAAATTTTTATACAAAATATTACCATTGTTTTCTGCAAGGTTCCAATCACCCAACCTGCTAGTTAAAGTGCTATTAAATTTATTTAGTTTACCGGATGTTATTGGTCTGAATTGTATCTGCACTTGTTGTATTGGTAAGTTGGATTCAAATGTTACCATTAGGCCGCTATGATCAGAAGGCAGATAATTTACAATGGCTTTTTCTAAATACTTGCAGCAACAAAAAACATTATCGATACATGTAGCAGTAGTTGTCGTTGTTCGAGTTGGTTCAATAAACACATTTGATAAATTAAATGATTTGAAAAGATTTAATAATCTACTGCTATCTGAATTATTTTCTAAAATATTAACATTAAAGTCTCCGCAGATAATTACTGGTTTATTACCAGTTGAAAGTTTAGCCATAACATCTTCCATGACTGACTCAAAAATAGAGTAGTTTTGATAATTAGGGGGCCTGTAAACGCACACTATGACATGCCTATCCAGCTCAACACACGACACTTCAATGCTATGTTCAACGGACAGTGCAACTATATCTTTACGAGTTTTAAATTTGATACTATTTTTAATAAGGATTAATGAACCCCCACGTAACATTGACTTTCGGTTAAAACAACTGCCCACATTATAATTATCATAATTAATTAGCATTTCAAAATCCTTTAACCAATGCTCAGTAAAACAAATAATGTCAAACATAGTTTTTTCTAAGAATAATTCAATTTCCAATTGTTTTGCAGAAAAACCCTGAATGTTCTAATCTTAGATCTCATTAATAAATTATGATGTATTTGACTTTAAGGTCAAATACACTAAAATACAAAAATAATGCGTAAGATAGAAATCTGACTGCGATCACTCTTAAAGTTATGTACATAAATTGCTCGTTTAATATGTTGTTTAATCTGCTAATTAGTAATGCTAATTCTAAAACTCAAATTCACGTTTTTGAATTTTGAAAAATAATAGTCAAGGATTTTTATCCGCTCTTTTTAGGGTTTCGTAACTCAAAAGGAAAAACGGAACCCTTATAGGATCACTTTGTTGTCCGTCCGTCCGTCTGTCTGTCTGTCTGTCTGTTTGTCTGTTTGTCTGTCTGTCTGTCAGTCTGTCTGTCAAGACTCTTTATCTCGAGAACGCGTGGAGGTATCGAGTTGAAATTAAAACCATATACTCAGATCTGCGGTCCCTTCAAGCTGTGAAAAAATCAAACTTCTAAGTTAAGGAAAATCAATAAAAAAAGATACGGCTGTTTATGTCGCAAAAAAACGTATATTTTAATCGAAATTCATAGGGTACTTTCCGTTGACCCAGAATCCTAAAATTAGGCAAAAAGCAAAGTTTTTATAGCACAGGTATAGGAAAAATCTGAAAACAGTATTTTTTTTGTTACCTATGTATGTCAAAAAAAAAATTTCAATTCCGAAAAATCTTCGAGACTCCATTCGGGAATTGTAGTTTGCTTGGAACACTCAGTGCGCGAGTACGACTCGCACTTGCCCAGTTTTTTAAAACTGAGCGGTCATTGGCATTGTAATTGAATTTTTTCAAAGTTGAGCAGTGGTGGCCTACAGGTAATTTCTCCGGCTTACAAGTTGTTGGTTACGGGTTCAAACCCAGCCAAACATTGTGTAATTTGATTAATTACCACCTGCTTCAAGGGTGAAGAAAAACATTGTGGGGAAACCAGCATATCCTGTATTAAAAATTTGAAGACCTTTGCATTCGCGCTGGGCCCACTTGGTGGACAACAGCCCATTGCCTTTCTTAGTGAGACGAGAAGGCCTGAGTCCCAGCAGTGAGAACAATACAAGGCTGATTATGTTTATGCTTATGCTTATGGTATTCAAAGCTACGCAATTTTAACGCTAACGCTTGAAGGAATTACCTAGACTATAGCCATGGTATAAGTAAGAAGAAGTCAACGTTGTACTGTTAAAGCAGTAGTAATACTCCAGCAATGTGAAAAACTTTGCAAGCATCAGAAGACCAGAAAATTTTAGGCCAAGGTGAACAACTACATGAGAAGATCGATTCATTGTGATAACTATATTATGAAATTGACATCTCACGGCTGTTTAGATCCAAATCAGCTTTCAAAAAATTTGAGCCCTGACATAATCCTGCGTTGACTTGAAACTATTTGCTGATAGCTCAGCAAATAGTTTTTTTTTATTATGGACTGGTTCGCGTTTGAAAACTATCTCATCTGTCCTAAAATTCAGAGAACAGCGAGTTGCGAGCTTAGAAATTTCTCGAGAACATGTTTGATGGACAAACGAAGATTGGTCCAGGGTTATGGTTTTCCAATGAGTCCAGATTTTAGATAGATGAATAGATATACTCGTTATTGTTCCATAAAAATCAGGATCACCGTCAATTAGAGACACAATAGTAAGACAATAGCAGCGTGAACACCGGCGTTCGCTTGGGGCTTTATGAAAAATGAATACGGTGTCACAATAGGTGGTCTTATCTATAAAAGCAATTTTTAAAGATAACTTTTAGATGGATTTGACAGAGAAAGAAATAGAGGTAAGCATGTAGTGCGTGCTGTGCTATGTATTTAAATGTATACAATACATAACTAATAAAATACGAAAAGTATATAATTTACATATATTTATGAAAGCAGAGTAAAATGTAATAAATGACTTTCAAGAGGTGAGGTAATGATCCTTAACCATTTAAAAAAAAATTAAATTTGTGCAAAGTTTGTTTATTTACATACAATAGAAGAGGTCGTATAAATTATTTAGATAACCAGGAAATTGAAATTATTAAGCGTGTTTTGAAAAAAGGCACCATTTGATGGAGGATCAATAAAGGTGTGTGCTGGAATATCTTATAAAAGTCGTACCAAAATAGTGGAGAGAGTAAACGGTTTTTTAACCGACTTCTAAAAAAGGAGGAGGTTCTCAATTCGGATGTTTGTATTTCTTTTTTATGCGCGCATAACTACGTCACTTGCCAACCGATTTAAAAAAATATTTTTTTGTTGGAAAGGGTATACTTCTCAAATGGTCCCATAGTCACCAAGTCGGGATCTGATGATGGAATCTTGGCGAAATCGAGGAAACTCCTCAAATATTATAGGCAACTATATAGTTCTTTTGGTATTTTCATCAAAGACTTAAGCATTTATAGTCAAAACATGACATTTGATGAAGAGGAACTGGTGAAGAAGACCAGAAACGGAATCGGAAGTTCATTCTCACACAGATCTCCCAATGAACATAGTCACAAATAAATCAATAGTTCTGAATAGGTATGTTGAAAATGGTATCATCGATGCGACCTGATGATGATGATGGAGCCGGAAGATAGGTACCGGAACTCTGTAATTAATCAATGTATCCTAGCCGTGTTTGGGCTTATTAGAATTGTCTTGAGATGCACTTTGACTATAAGGTACTATCGAACTGATCTGATGATGATGATGGAGCCGGAACATAGGCACCGGTATTCCGTAATTAATCAATGTATCCTGGCCGTGTTTAGGCTTATTAGAATTGTCATAAGATGCACTTTGGCTATAAGGTACTATCGAACTGATCTAATGATGATGATGGAGCCGGAAGGTAGACACGGGAACTTCATAATAAAACAATGTATCCTAGCCGGGTTTGACTGTAAGTGTATTGCAACTAAAAAGTGTGAAATAAATTTTTTTGTGCACTCTGTGATAGCACGTTATTCTTACATCTATGCTTAAAAATAAAATTGGAGTATCTGTTTGTAATATTGAAATATCTGCTTTTTACTACATGCATATGAATATATATACGGTACGTACACCAAGATAACATTTTTTACAATTTTTGTCGGTCTGTCTGTCTGTCTGTTTGTCTGGGCTAATCTCTGAAATGGCTGGACCGATTTTGACAGGACTTTTTTTGGCAGGTAGCTGATGTAATAAGGAGTAACATAGGCTACTTTTATTTTAGAAATAAAAAATTCAAAATCCTGTAGTCCACGCGAACGAAGACGCGGGCACAGCTAGTATTATATAACGAAGAACACTGCGTCTGTATGAACTCAAAAACCATTGAACGGATTTCCATGCATACCTACCTGGTAATTTCATTTGGTTAGTACAGTAGTTTAGACGACGAACGCAAAAAATAAATGGTTTGTTTTATGAAAAACTTGTTTTATATTTTTGCTCTATAACAGAGAGGTAAAGAAAAATGAGAAAGGCGACGCCGCTATGACTGGCAAGAATAGCCCTTCTCTATTAGTCAAATTTATCAAAGCCTTTGAGTTTCTTTTGATACGAATGTTGGCCGTTTAAAGCAAATATCACGGTCAAAATATAATAGCTTATTGATAAGTGGTAGTGATAGTGGTATAAGTTTCACACCCAAACAAACACAAATCGTTCTAAACATTAAAAAACCTCTCATTCATACGAATTTTTTCTCAACCTTCACTTACAACAAATAAAAATCTAATGAAAGATTGCAACAGGCCAGTAACACGTGCCGGTGCGTGCCAGTGACATTCATATAATTAAATATCACTAAAACGGAGCGTAACGACGGACTGAGAAGGTTTGGCCTCGATTTAACAGCTGGTTCCGTATGATATGACAGTTTTATTTCTGTTGACGGATGGTCTGCATCGAGATGAAATTAATATGAGGAAAAGGTTTGAAAAGAAGTCTGTATAGAGTGTTCCTTTATTATTATTATAGCTAACCCGTATTGTCCCATCACTGGGCCTCCTTCCATTATTTCCAATAATCACGGTGCCTCGCTAACTTTTAAAGAAGACATCCAGGTTGTGCCACCATTTCCTCCCATTACGGAGCCTCTCATTACGGAATCCAGTCCTGCGTTTTCCAGACCACAGCTCGATAGACATGCGGCAGACATATCCTGCCCAGTTTCATTTAAGTTGACCAGCCTTCTGAACCACATCAACGATTTGGATTTTGGAATGCAGTACAGTGTTTCGAATGTGGTCTGTTAATTTAATACATAATATGCTGAGCTCCATAGCTCGCTGGTAAGCCTTGATTTTGGACTTTTGGATGTTAGGCTGTTCCTATTTTGCAATATTTTTTTTGGCATAATTATAACCTTAAATGCTTGTTTGCGGATACGCGGTGCGTGCAGCAGCCCGCGCTGTCGCACGCACAAACACAAACATATAGTAATGTACAATGTTGTTTACGGAGACGCGGGGCGTGCAGAATAGCAGTGCCAACCGCGGTGAACCTGGCGGCGGTCGCAGCAGCAGCCCGCTTAGCCAAGTTACAACCGTTTCGCTTGCGTCGAACGCTTCGAGTTGCACATGCCGCCAATTCTTTTATTCTGACCATGATACTAAGCGTTGAGATGACGTCATTCTCGTACATTTGAAGCTTCCTACTAGCGTTGACCATTGCAGATTAGCAACTTGGCTAGGGGTACAGGTATCATCGTAAGCAGTATTGATACATACCACACCGCGGACTTCGTCGCGTGTGTCGTTACGTTTTACGAAGAACACTGCGTGCGTCACCGCGTTCACCGCTTATTATATTTCAAGCAAACACGTTTAAAGACGCTTTTCCGTAAACACCTCATTCAAAGTCATATTATGTTTGAATTGAATGCGGGCTGCACCGCCCGACCGCGCGACCCGTCTGGGTAAACAAACACTAAGGCATATCATGATGTATATCATAGAGCCCAAAATAGTCAAGATGACAGTAATAAAAAAATTCCATTGCTCGAAATACCGCACAACGTTCATTGAGAACTAGTTTTGGACGTCATAATCATAAACTAAACTGGCTTCTGCCAGCGGCTCCGACTGCCTGAACAAATATTCCTAGGGAACTACAATATTTAAATACAAAATAAGCTAAGCTATACAAAATACAATAAATAAGCTTACACATTCATATAACATTATATGATACACAATTACTTAGAAAGAAACGAAGACAAAGAAACGGTTAAAGTTGAGTTAGTGATGGAAATGTGTCTTGGGCTCTTCGGATTGGGGCCGCAGTCACAAACTAAATACTACTAAAAAAAAAATATTTTTACAGGTTAGGACTGCAGTCCCGGTCTAAAGCGCTCCAAGATCCATGGAAGTAATTTAAATAGCTATTAGAGAATTTAGCATTAAAGTGAAAGGAAACCTCTTGTAAAAAATCTAAAATTAAAAGAAACTAGTGACTGGGCTTGTCTAAGCATTGGCAACGCGTTCTACAATTGCGTAGTCTGGAACGAGAACAATACGACCCAAAAGATTTAAAAACGCGAAGATATCTAAAGTTTCAAATTCTCCGATGATCTCAAGTGTTTAGAATGTGTTATAATAATTATTACTTCACAAGTACATAATTTACGTTCAGATATTGACATTTGGTTTTACAATTGGAAAACCCACGGAACATTTATAAATGGTGTTCAAACAAACGGAATCGTGACACAAATTATATTAGATACAGGTTGTTAGTTAGCAAATAGGTTGTTTTATTTACTTTGATTCAATAGTTGATGTTGTTAAAGTAGAATTGTTAAACAGACCACATAAATGAAAATAACAATTATATATATATGTAGGTTTATTTTTAAAGATACAGAGCATTTGATGAATGTGAAAAAAAAGGCAGGCTAAATTGTGATTGTTTAAAATGAATAGAATAAACTTTATTGTACTCCAAAATAGTAAAAAATTCACAGAAACTTAAATCTATGGGTACGATGGCGGTCTTTTCGCTGACAACGATACCTATCAGACAAAAAAATCAAAATCAAAATCAAAAACATTTATTTCAAATAGACCATTTGCACGCACTTTTGAATAGTCAATTGTCGGTCAGACAACCTATGTAGTGTAGTGTAGGTATTTTTTTTGATATTTCGTAAGCAGGTGGTATTATACTTGTACATCCTTGAGGTCAGCTTCCAATATAACTGTAAGCAGGTTAGTACCAGTATTTACCTATCTGATCTCCAAGACACAGTAATTGATACCATGATTCCCTTTGGTAAGACTGGTCTCAGATTCATCCATAGAACGACCTCGGTAAATATTGCTTAACCTCGGAGATCGATTCTATAACAATTATAATAATTCAATATTGTATCATATAAACGTATCACGAAGAAAACTTATTATAAGTACTGTAACTTTAATTGAAACTTATCATGTGACAAATAATAGTAATATTTACTTGGGTGACGCTTACCTCGTTCGCTCATGCATAACAAGAACAGAGCGCTAGTGGTTGCTTTGGATTCGCAGTTGTCAAACTATTTTAATTTCTTCAAAGACCTCACTGATAGACACTCGATAATAGACTGCGTAGCTGTATCACGTCGTATAGCAAATTTGCCGACAGTGACGTAAATGCGACCGAAACCAGCCATGCCGGCTTTGTAGTGCAGGATCAAGCATCTATTGATGGAGCCAGAGCACTCATGGGTAAACTAGTTTGATTCACAGAGGGCAACAGTCATCTAAGAGTAAAGTGCTTAATGAGACGGGCGTTTCCAGAAACTAATATCAACCTCGGCGAGTTATGTCACGAGTCACAGAACACATCGACTTCCTGAGGCAAAAAGTATGTGACACATAAGCAAAGCGTATCCATAGTATGAGCGGCGTGTCGAATTGTAGTGTCTTCTGAATGATGACGCCATGTGTTCATTTTGGAGTAGCATCTAATCGGTACCTATCAATCACACCAAGGGTAATTGGCCTCAATAGATCACCGTGAGTGCGATTTCAGGATATTGCTTGCAGCCTGTCTCGTGGACTGTCCGTAACCAAACTGGTAATCTCCAGAGCTGGATGAGCTGTAAAACTTCTACATCAAGTAGTCACAAAATTGCACGCTCACTGGACATTTCAGTTGTAGTCTAATTTAGAGACAGGGTCACTACCCCCGTTTTCAACAGCGGGAATAACCCACTTGCGACATAAATGAGGTGTATTATTTGCCGGCTACCTGTGAAATCTGACATAAGATCGGTCATGTGTTTACTGATGATTATAAAAAATTGTATGAAATTGTAGACTGATGTTTATACAATTTTCACATCCATATCTATTCTTATATCCATAAATTCGATCATGTCACCTTTTCAGAATAAATGAATGGATGTAGGAACTAGCTGCAATACTTTGGGAGCTGCTCCTTGGATTTACATTAATCAAAGAAAAGATCTGTATACATGTTTAAAGACTATAAGGAGGGCTATGACTCGGTGCCTCATACATGGTTTATGAAGGTACTTATAGAGTTGTATAAAATTGATGCAATATTACCTTCCCGGTATCGAGAACAGTAGTTTGCTGTCCAAGAGGTGTTCATATATCTTCATTATATCCAGGGAAATAGCGAGCTGGTTAAGGATCTTGTGAGGTATATTTCAGGGTGATAGTGTGAGTCCGCTTTAGTTTTACCTAACCTTAAATATTTAAAACACACCACCGAATAATTCAGGCTATTGGTGGAAGAGAGGTGATCGGGTTAAATCTCATTTCCTTTAAATGAATGAGGTGATTTTTTTTGCCTACAATAACGTACAACTAAAAATGCTTCTGAAGGTAACTAACCTTCAGTAGTGCCGTCAGGATAGAGTTTGTGATGCACTAATGTGCGGTCATATTATCATGTTAAACGTGGAGAGGTCATGGAATATATATAGTACTTAACTCGGATTCCACAAACCCTGAAATCCCTTCCTCCAATCAAAACAATATCTAGAATACTTCTGAAAATTCTAAATTGTTCTTTATTATTTCTCTTGCCGTACGATGTAAACAATACTTAACTACTTAATAACCATTATAAAAACCAATTTATTTGTTAGAAGTATTCCACCATTTAAACTAAAACCTTGAACTGTTGGTATTAAAAATATGATAATTTTTGCTTCTCCCAAGTTGTATATATGCGTAGTGTCTTTAAATATACAACAATATTTTGATTCATCGCCAGAAGAAAAATTTTAAAACTCTTTGAAAATCAGTGAAAATAACCTAAACGGGATGTTGATTTTAAAGTCTAGACAAAAGCTAGTATAAATAAAATCGTTTCTCCGTTTTCCGGCCTCATCTAGTTTAAATTGACGAAAAAATTCCGTTCAGTAAGAGTGAAAAAAAAAATCGAATAAATTGGAATCATTATCTGATGATTGGTTCCAATTTTTTCGATACATTGCCCAATTTATTAGTGGAGTGCTTCCCGAGATCTCTTCTTCTTCTGTTTGGACCTTACCCTATTTATTTGGCGACCCCAAATAAAAAGGATAAGGTCTAGCCCTTATCTTTATTTTCAATTGTGCACTATATTGTGCCGTATGGGTATAGAAATGAGCGTCTTTGAGATCTCTTTGAACCGTCGTCAACCAAGTGAGGGGTTTATTTTCAAGCAGTGCCCCCATGTACTTGACTTGCATCAAATTGATTTTTAGAGGTAACAAAAAGTTTTATTTTGTATGCCTCATTTTATTGCTGACACTGTCCGTCCGTCTGTTGTGGCGACGTTTGGGAGAGGCCTATGTCCAACAGTGGACGTCTTTCGGCTGGTATGATGATGATGATGATGATGATGATGATGATGACTTTCCGTCCCTGTCCCTTTACTTAACACTATTTTACGTCAACGGTTTTTTGTAATTTTTTTTAGAAGAATTCATATTTACATAGAAGCGTCGCTACAATACGTTAACAATAAATAGCTTCAAATGTTGTTATTTACATAATTATTATCACCGGAAACTTTACTTCATAAAGTAGTGTCATTTTAATTATTTTTTCCACTACAATAAAAAAAACAATAACAACAATAGTATATTGTATGACCATTTTTTAAACAGTAAAGTTATGTCGTAAAATAATGTACTTTAAATAAATGGCAAATTTTGAAATCAAACGCAATCCAATAATTATCCGGTTCAAATTAAATTTAGCTAACAATCAATTACTTTAACCGAATCGGCAATTATAAAAGCCCACAATTCACGTCTAATCACATGATATTAAGACTAACAAAGGAAAATTTCTTAATAAAAAATTAAAGAGTACGGACTCAAACAATGAGTAATGGTCTCTGGGCGTAGACCGAGAAAATTGCCCCTACTTTGTTCTAACTACTATCTTGCCCGTACTGGAATCAGTACGTAGTACTTACTGGCTTACTTTTGAAACATACATACACCATTTTTTTTTTAATTAGTACAAATATTCAAAGGAGTCCTTTAAATATATTTTATTAGAAAAGATCTTGTTATTATTTAAGTGAAGTCTTAATAAGTTATATTCATAAACAACAACGCTATAAGTGTTTTTTTACATCCCAAAACTCACTCAATTTATGGAAATATTGTACAGGCTTGTACAGATTAAGAATAATGACCAAAAAAATGACAACATACGCAAAAAAAAAATACACTACGCGTAGTTTTTTCTACTAGCAAATGTTATAAATAATTGATTCTATTATAACCAGTTATGACAATTTTTTGTGGACAATTTTGGGATTTCGTTTTTTTTTACTTTTTACTACACAATTAAAATATGGGTATGAATTGAGCCCCATTTTTTATGTATTAAGGAAAAAATAGGGGTACATACTGTCTTCTCTAAATCATCATCATTCCCAGCATGACTTCACCCACTTCTATGTGTGGGCTTCTCTTTTTTGTGCCAATCCTCACGTTTCTGTGCCACCTTTATTATAATGCTAACTGCAATTGCAGCAATATCGTCAGCTTATTATGCTGCTGGATGACCAACATTCTTTCTTTAAATCCTCGGACAGTACTCGGTTATTACCTTACTCTACCTGTCATCATTGTGCTTTGCCTTGTGTCTGTAGTAACTTCTATTTACCTAGCAATATTAAATAGCTTTTTTCTCCTATTCATACAATCGCTTAATAAATCAATGACTTAATTAATCAAACTAATGGTCAATATGACATATAAAAACGTACCCACAAATTCTGTTTTATCCGCTGTTTTTCTTCTATGTTGAGAAAAACAAAAACCGAAAGCAACTAAATTCCTGTATTTTATATGGAGCAAATGCTTGTTTGACCTCCATAAAACATTACTGGATACTTTTATTAGGTACTGCATATGCCATTTATTTATTTATAAACTAGCTGTAACCAGCGGCTTCGCTCGCGTGATAGTGGAAAATTACTCCAAGGGAATATACTCTCGGGATAAAAAGTATCCCATAGGGATTAAAGACGCTTCGGAGACTTAGTACGAGTGCCGTGCTTCTAACCAGACGATGACCCAATTATTAAGGTGCGTCCAAATCATGCAAATGCGCCACTCGCGAGGCATATGCACGTGCTCAGTTGCAAGCGATGCATTCGCCACATCTGGGCACACCACTAGATAGCCCAAAGTGTCCCTGTAACAGTACTTTGTAGGACCTAAAAACGCCATTTGTGCTGCCATAAAAGTGGCAACTTACTGGGCCCAAATATTTTGAGGAAAAAAAAACATCAACTCGATAAGTCAGAAAAAGATTGTCCGGATTGATTTTATAATAAACATTGTAATTGAATTATTATTGATGGCACGTTTAGCGCAGTGCCTAAGAGATGTAAGTATTATTTAAAAATCTTCGACATGAAGTTGTTTTTTATGCTTTGTCTTACATTAAAAAATATAATCTTTTTATACTTAGTTAAAACTTTGCAAAATAACACCGAACGTGATAGTCATACCAGGAAAATGCATGTTAATATTATGTTCAAGTAAAATTTATTACACATAAATAAAATAAGAGTTAATAAGCGTTAGATATTTTCAATTATGATATAAAAATAAAAATTAACGGTTTTATAAAGATAGATAAAATTTCTTTAATAATATTTTTATCTATATATTATTTACAGACAAATAAAACTGAAGTTTTTGTTTTTAATTTGAAAATTACTGGCTTTTTTAACTAGAATACTCGAAATAAAATGTACTATTTCTAATTTTTTTATCTATATGTTTGTTCTTGCAAAAATATCGAGGTTGTTTACTGATAGATGATGAGATGGCTGATGCTATAAGTAGTTATTTTTATTAAAAGAAAAAGAAATACGTTCTACGCAAAAAAAAAAAAAACAAGAAATTGTGAACAGACGCGGACAAAGTCGCAAGCAACATCTGGTCAAAAATAAATTATAAGAATAAAATGTCTTTGCTCTATACATATAACTTAAAATGAAATCTGTATCTTGTATTTTCTGACGAAAAAAAGAAAGATTTTAAGATAAATCTTGTTGCAAGTTGACATTTTGCATCTTTTTATTGATTCAATTATAATAATAATTTCGTTTTTAATAATTTAAGTCTAGCAGCAAACACATCTTCAGTTTTAGTCACGTGCTCATGAGTAACAACATCAGTAGGTATAAACTAATGCCTTATTATATTGAAATAATAAATGATGTTTATTTTGCAAATCGAAGTGGACCGAATTTTTTTTAAACTCATAAGTGGGAACACTTATTGTGACGGACAGGAAACTACGGAACCCTACACTGAGCGTGGCCCGACACGCTCTTGGCCGTTTCTTTTTCGTCAGTTTAAACTAGATGAGGCTGTATCGATCCTGAAAGAACTCAATATCAAAGAGAGATTATCGTCGTCTGTGCAAATACGAATCCTCAAGTTCTTCGTGCATATCACCCGTAATGAGAACTCGATGGGACGTTTGGTGGTGCAAGGAAAAGTCGAAGGCAAAAGATCTCGTGGACGCTCTCCAACACGATGGATGGACCTCATCAAAACTGCGACACACTACAGCGTAAATAAAGGCTCCCAAGCCGCCAAACACAGAGCTGCATGGCGTCGTATCGCGAGAGAGGCGGTGGTACGGGACTCGACCGAGAAATGACCACGACCACTCTGTCAAGAGTGTATGACTAAGAAGAAGATAATATAATTATTGCAAATAGATTTTTAAAAACACTTTTATACGTCAATTTTTTTTCGTCACTTTATACTAGATGAAGCCGGTGTTTCCTAGCTTAGTAGCCGGTGTTTCTTCTCGGGGTAGTCCCCGGGAAGAAACATCGAAATAACAGTTAAAATACCGAGGCGTAGTCTACCACGGCCTTGGAATTCAAAGGGCAACTAAAGAAACACAGGTAGGTTTTGGTCCTAGTGTATATCTGTTACGCCCTCTCGCTCTATTAAAAGCGGGAGAAATTAGATGATTTTCCAACACGAAAAAAATAAGTCTTTGGAAATTTTCCTCTAGTATTTGCGTTACGTAGGCATTGTAATCTAATCAACATTGTAATTTTATTATATGAGTAAGTCCACGGGGCGGAATAACCACAAATTAAAAGACCTCAAAAAGTGTAATACAAAAAGTACCGCAAATTATATAGTTGGCTTTCAACCGTGATTTTGCGTAATGACATGATTTTTAAACACAGTAAAGTGCACTTCAGACGTGTTTAATTTGGGTTCAATATATTTTTCAATACGTTTACTCGAAAATTTACTCTTAAATTCACATTATAGATATAAACCTCCCCCAATGGTCACTACAACGACCAGTCCAGTGCGTTTCGCATCCAGTGGATTCCCGCGACCCTCACCAGGTCATTGGTCTACTTTGAGGGAGGCCTTGTAACGCTGCGTCTTCCAGTACGTGGTTGTTCCCAGGACCCGACGGCTTGCCTGGAAAGGCCTGGGTCCTGACCATGGAGGCTCTCGGGCCTCGACTGAGAGGGCTCTTCAGCGCATGCATGGAGAGGGGCCAGTTCCCACTTTGCTGGAAGACGGGGAAACTGGTCCTCATAGCGAAGCCAGGGCGCCCTGCGGACTCTCCGTCCGCGTACCGGCCTATTGCTACCATTGTTACCGGCCTACTGCTCGACGAGGTGGGCAAGCTCTTTGAGAGAGTCATTGCAAACCGCCTCGTCGGGCGCCTAACACGGGTGGGGCCGGACCTTTCGGACGTACAGTTCGGCTTTCGAAGGATGCGCTCTACGGTGGACGCCATCATGCGCGTGCGAGCCCTCACGACGGGGGATGCGGTGTCCCGGGGCAGGTGTGTCGTGGCAGTGTCCTTGGACATTGCCAACGCCTTCAATTCCCTGCCCTGGAGTACGATCCGGAGGGCACTCCGGTACAACCGGGTGCCCGAATACCTCTGTCGAGTGGTCGAGGCCTATCTGTCGGATAGATTTATAGTCTACCCCGGTCACCAGGGAGACTGGAAACGTCGAAAGATGTCGTGCGGTGTTCCGCAGGGGTCGGTACTAGGGCCACCCTTGTGGAACATCGGGTACGACTACGTGCTGCGCGGTGACTTCCCTGACGGGGTCAGCGTAGTTTGCTACGCAGACGACACGCTGGTTCTAGCGCAGGGAGAGTCGTACCAGGCGGCGGTCGCTCTAGCGACACGCGGGGTTGCGATGGTCGTTGATAGGATCCAGGAGTTGGGACTCGAGGTGGCGCTTCACAAGTCCGAGGCGATGTGCTTTCACGGTCGCCGCTCTCGGAACGCGGCGCCGATGAGTTCCCAACTAACGGTAGGAGGAGTTCACATCGGTGTCGGGTCGACGATGAAGTACCTGGGACTCGTCCTTGACAGCCGGTGGAATTTCGTGGAGCATTTCCAACGTCTGGCTCCCAAACTCAACCGGGCTGGGGCTGCGCTCAAGCGGCTCCTGCCCAACCGGCTCCTGCCCAACCTTGGGGGTCCAGATGCCTCCTGCCCGAGGCTCTACGCGGGGATCGTTCGGTCCATGGCCCTCTACGGGGCGCCGGTGTGGGCGCCGTCGCTAAAAAGCAACCGGCGGCCATACTGAACGCCTGCCAGAGGGTCATGGCGATAAGGATGGTGCGGGGATACTGCACGGTCTCCCGCGAAGCGGCGAGCCTTCTGGCTGGCCTACCACCGTGGGATCTGGAGGCAACAGTCCTTGCACACATGCACGATATGCGCGTGGAGATGCAACGCTGGGGTGAAAGTCCGCTGCCGCGACAGGTCACGGCATGGCGGACAGAGCTCCGGCGGGATCTCATGGTGAAATGGCGTCAACGACTATCGCAACCCAGTGCTGGGCACGCCACAATTATGGCGGTAAGTCCCCTCTTTGAGGCGTGGCTGGAAAGACCTCACGGCGTCCTTACCTTCCGCATGACGCAGGTACTCACCGGACATGGTTCGTTCGGGGGTTTCCTGCACTCGATTCATGCGGAAGTGACGCCCCTGTGCGGAACGCCCGGAGGACACGGTGGAGCACACAGTCGAGGTGTGCCCTGCTTGGGCGGAGCATCGCCGTGCCCTCGTGGGGGCGATCGGCGGCGGAGACCTCTCACGCCGGGCCTTGGTTGAGGCCATGGTCCGGAGCGAGGAGGAGTGGCAGGCAGTCGCCGACTTCTGCGAAGCAGTAATGCTCGTAAAGGAGGAGGCCGAACGCATCAGGCAACGGCGTTATCGCCGCCGCCGCCGCCGGGATTCTGATCCCGATTTCCGGCCAACGTAGGCGCGGGCTTGCGGACAGTGAGCAATGGGTAGCTCACTGTCCGGCCGTCCGGTAACTGTCCGGACCAAGCCCAAGTCGTCGACGGCGCGCACTGTTCCCGCGCGCCTCAAGGAGTTGTCAGCAACAGCAGGGACCCAGCCGGGTCGAAGCCTACTGGGGCCAGGGTTATCCGAAAGGGCGCTCGAGCCCCGGTATGAAGGCTAGAAGGAACGGGGTGGGTCTTTTAGTCAGTAAGAGTCTGACACTATCTCCTGCTCCGCCCAAGGGCGGGGGATGTCAATGCATGATTTATACCACCATAAAAAAAAAAAAAAAAAGTACGTGGTTGTTACTTCAGAATTTTTCAGCCCTATTGATTCGACTTCAACCAGGGCCTAATGCGAGATGTTACAGCGGCCTTCATGAGGACAAGGCGGTTATCTGCCCAAGCGAGGACGTGAGCTAATATGTCTTATTATTTAAATTGTCTGTTCTGTCGAAATAGCTCAGTAATAAATAAATAAATCATATTTTACGATGCCTATTGCAAAATATACAATGATTTAAATCTATTTTTAACAAACTTAAACCTTGATCAATGATTTCCATAAGATTTAACTGTTTTATAGGCTCATGACGTTACCCTTGAAGAAAATTAAAATCGTTTTGATTTCCTTCAAGGGTCTAATTATAACGAGATAACTAGAAGAACGGGTTAAAGATTTAATGTTTTATTAGGTTTGTTATAAAAAATACTGACATGGCGGCATCGATGTTGCCCAAAAATGTGCCACGCTAAAATGGAAATATATTGAATACATTTGCTGCATATTGAAAGTTTTATACACCTTTCACGGTGACACAATGGCAGATCAAGATAGAGATTGCAGGTTGAGCCGGACTTCTCTAGTAAAAACTGTTCCCAAATGCCACAAGACAGAGAAACACGGAAGGAAGAAGACGATAGGAGGTCCAGACAGAGGAACCTGGAAGAAACAATAAGAGGTCCTTATTTAATTCAGGTTAGCACAACAACAAGGGTTTTACCCGTTTCCCACCATAATGTCTCAAATTATTCTAAGAAAACATATATTATTATGTTTTAGGGCGTACATTGTGGCAAAGCCTGTAAAGAAATGGGAATCCTAACGAAGATGAGACAATACTTCACGCATGAACAGCTGCTCAACTTTTATTAAGCTCAAATTCAATCGGGTATGTAGTATTGCTTTCATCTTTGGGATGGATCTAATAGATATCAGTTAATGCATTTGATCAATTGAGAAACGAATCAAGAGGATCATTGGCAAGGAAGCACCTTTCGAATCAAAGCTTTTAAAGCCTTGAGCTTCGACATACAACCTAGAGGTCTTTAAGTCAAAAGTGAATGAACTCAACTTCTAGAAGAACTTTCGTTTTGGAAATGTCTTGTAGCCTCCCTCTCACGTGAAAGTAAAAAAAATAAAAATAGTCATTCCATTCATTAGCAGTTTTAAGTCCGCATACATCATCAATATTGCATACGCCTTGAGATACATTATTTCCTTGGTAGAACTCATATTACAAAATAAATAAAGCGAGTTTTCTTAGATTTCATACAAAAATGGTTATAAATACAGCGATATTACAGAAAATACAAAATAACCAATAAGAAGATACTTATTGGTTTCTTTGTATTTCGTATTTTCGAAAAAAATATAATGTATATTTGAACTTATAATTCCAAGGCAATTCAAAGACATAACACATCAAAACAACCCGTTTTAAAAAAAAGCGGCCATGACATAGGTAAAGACCTATTTATCTATTACTCATGACAGTTCAAATGAATGCAAATGGTTTGCATATTTTTTGCGTATCATTCACTAAATCATGAATCATTTATTCAACTGTCTGTTTTTATCTAAACGTAATTTATAAAATCAATATGATTTTTTTTTTATCATGTGGAATGATTTATTATTACAGATTTGCAACACTGCCGTCCTCTAACTAAAAAGCAGCTAAGTGCTTTGTTTTCTAAGTAAATTAGTTGCTTTTTAGTTAGAGGACGGCAGAACAGCTGTTAGGTAAATCCATCTTTCAGCTAGTAGATACATGCATATATAATACAAGAACACAAAATACACATTTAGGAGTCTAAGTACTCTTCTACATCGTTGTCATCTAGAAATATGCCTAAAAGGCTGCCAGCATTGCCACGTTTGATGACAATGCTAATTCTTTGGGCAAAGAACGAGCCAGCCTTCATGTCAATCAGTCGGTGTGCAATTTCTTTCAAAAGAAGACGCGTACTCAAATTCTTGACCCAAGCATTTCGACCTCAAACGGCTCAAAACTGTAATCTACACCAATAATAAAGAGGTAAAGTTTGTTTTTTTGTTTGTAGGAGGTAATCTCTGAAAGTACTGGTCCGATTGCTAATTTTTTTTACCGACAGATAGCTGATATATTCCTGAGTGACATAGGCTATATTTTATGTAAGCGGGGGAAGCCACGGGCAAAAGCTAGTTATAAGTAAAGTATTTGCGCCGTTTGAGAATCTCCGCAGCTGCAAATAAAAAACTAACAATAATAAAAGTGAATCTGATCCGATCTGGACGCTTATCACGAGGAAGAAAAAAGTGTCAATCCAAGGATTGGTGACCATTCATTATAATTTTTCGTTTATTCATTATTACAACATATAAATTATTTTTTTTTTTAATATTTATATTTAAAAAAATGACAATTTTAATTTTTTTTAAATACTTATTTAAATAAAAAAAATGTTTTTATTTTATTTAAATATTAAAAAAAAATAAAAAATAGTGTCCCACCGGTATCGGGTACAGGGTCCAAGCTACCGGCGGTCAGGGCTCCAGAGAAAGGAACCTCCTTTAAAATTATTATTAGGGTAGTTAATAGATGTCCGCAAGAGAACTATGGTTAGATACTTGGTCTAAAGAGTCGCCAAACCGAAGATGCATTAGAATGACAATGTGGTCTGCTAATGCCACTTCTGTATGGTTGACAGAACAGATGGTCGATTTGGCTGAAAGGTTCTCGAGCGCCGACAGCGTACCAAAAAGTTGCAGCGTTGGAAGGTGGACCGACAATCTAGTGTGGGTCGCGGGAATCCAATGGATGATAATAATTCTGTAGACACTTGGGAGGGGAGGCCTTTTTTTATGGTGGGAAAAATCATCCAAAGACATCCCCCGCTCTTGGGCGGAGCGGGAGATAGTACTCTTACTGACTAAAAGCCCAGTTCCTTCTAGCCTTCATAACGGGGCTCGAGTTCCCTTTCGGATAACCCTGGCCCCAGTAGGCTTCGACCCTGCTTGGTCTCTGCTATTGCTGACAACTCCTTGAGGTGCGCGGGAACAGTGCGCGCCGGGGAGGGGAGGCCTAGTAGTGAACGTTTTTGTTGAAACGATGGTAATTTTTATGTATGAATGAATTATTTTTATTGATTTTTTATGCTTAGTTTTCCTGCTACTCAAAGATAAGTTATGATTCAGAATGCGGGCCCGAATATTGAGTAACATAAAGTAGATATGTGCCAATATAAATTTTTCAATGTCAGACAAGTTCGATCTAAAATACCACAAAGCGTTACACAATTTTGTTTGGAAATCAAAAATCGTCAACGTATTTACAATGACTATGCGTAGGCAGTTATCAATTCGGGTGAATGAAGAAACGCCACAGAGAAACAGTCACACTTCACAATGATACAGTAAAAGTTTGTAAGTGTGTATGTTTGTTATTAGTTCACGCTCGAACGGCTGAATAGAATCAGATGAAATTTAGCACACGGATACAGCCTTTTTTGGAATAGCATTTAGGATACCTTTTTTTCTGAGCGTGTTCCTTTGAGAAAATTTCTTTCTTTCACACAAGCAATGAAGCTGGCGACAGACAGCTTTCTTATAAATTGATGAATAGCTCAGAGCTGAGCTGTATAGCTTATGTAGCAACCGGGACCTGGTTCCGGTCGGTAAGGCGTCTTGTCCACACGTGGCTAAAAGAAGTATGTTAGTAAAATAAACAAGGTCCACACAATTTTTTAGAAAGAGTTGCTGAGGCGCTGAAACTTAAAGGAACAACTGAAAGTGGATTTATAGAAAAAACTGACAGTCCATCATCATATGACTACTCCCGCATAGAGATATGGGAGTAGTCAAGTGATGATGAGCTAAATGAAAAACTTATATCGACAGGCCTGTTGGTCTAGTGGTTGGTGGCCCTGACTGCTATGCCGGAGGTTCGATCCCCACCCAGGACAAATGTTTATGTGATGAGCATGATCATTTGTTCTGTGTCTGGGTGTAATTTATCTATAACATGTATGTATTTAGAAATATTTTGTTTATCAGTTGTCTTGTAATCCAATATATCTAGATTTCAAATGTTAACGACATCAAATCTGATAAGAATAATTTAATACCTGGATGTATACAGCCTAGAAACTAAACTTGCAAAACTAGACTCAATTTAATTTACGTCAAAAAAGCGAAATGTTTTTTCCTCACTCGTATTTAATTTATGCGCGATCGAATCCAAAATAAAGACCTCCACAGGAGACCCAAGGTAAGTGACATAGCTCAAAAAAATTGCCAAACATAAGTGGTTTTGGACATGGCACATTTTTCATAGAACGGATCACCGATAGTAACGAAATGTTTTGGAGTAGATTTCGGCTAACTGAATTGAGATTTGAAGGTCCCGTGACTACCCTGTAATTATGGTGGCTAGCTACCGCTGTCAATGTGCTCTTTCATGGAAATGTGACAGGCCTGTTGGTCTAGTGGTTAGTGACCCTGACTGCTATGCCGGAGGTCGTGGGTTCGATTCCCACCCAGGACAAATGTTTGTGTGATGTGTACGATCATTTTTGTTCTGTGTCTGGGTGTAATTTATCTATAATATATATGTATTTAGAAATATATAAGTATGTTCAGCAGTTGTCTAGTACCCATAACACAAGCTCTGCTTAGCTTGGGACTAGACGGCGTTGTGTGATAGTTGTGGAACAAAAAAAAAAAAAATATTGAAGATGAAGAAAAGCAAAACACGAATCGCCAAACTTAAGTGACAGTGGGTAGGGCATGTTGCTCGCAGAACAGATTGTCGATATGGACGAAGGTTTCTGGAGTGGCGACCCGGAAGACGCAGCGATGGAAGGCCTCCCACACGGTAGACCGATGGTGAGAGTAGCGGGAGTCCGATGGATGTGAGATACACAGGACCGGTCATTATGAGGACACTTGGGGGAGGCCTAAGTCCAACAGTGGACGTCTTATGGCTGAAATGATAATGATGATGATGACAAACAAATCTATCCTGCTTCAACTCTATGGTCTTTTTTTTCTAATTTATAAATATCTTTTTTCTAAATATCGATCTTTTTTTGTTGAAAATCATCAAAATGTTTTCTCCTACTCATGGTAGCACGAGTAGTATCTATATAATACTATTCATTTAATTGGTGTTTGCGAGGGCCACGGTAACTCTCTCTCTCAATTCTGTAGCCCTGTCAGAGGTCCCGTGGTCCATGCAAAGGACAAAGAAGGAACCCAGGTGAGGTTTTAGTTAGTAAGATCCTGACACGCCCTCCCACTCCGCTTTAATGCGCAAGAAACGATACGACTTCCCACATCAAAAAAAAAAATTCTTATAAACACTAACAGGAAACAGTTAAAGTTCATATCAGGACTATGACATTTATATATAGTTGATGGCCAAATATAACGTTGTATATTGATCTTCAAACCATAATAATAATGACAGACTTATACATTAAAACAAATGAGATTGAATGATTAAACATCATTATATTCATCTTCAAAACCGCAAGAATAAAATTATAGCTATATACCTATCACGTGTTTGGATCAATGAAATTACATCAACAGCACGTATTAGCTGCGCTTACAAAATAAATGTTGCGAAATGAGCATTGACCTTAACAAAACTGTCTAGTAAAGTGTTACTTGTACTTTGGCTTTATGGCAGTTTTTGAATAATACTTGTAGAAGGATCAGCAGGATTGCGCCGGAAGCAAGGTGGAATGACAGGCGGTCGCCTTATTCTGCAAGGAGAAATGGCAGGTGGTCGCCTCGTTTTGCAAGGAGAAATGGCAGGTGATCGCTTCGTTTTGCAAGGAGAAATGTTTGGCGGTCGTCTCGTTCTGCAAGGAGAAACGACAGGCAGTCGCCTCCTTTTGCGAGTACGAGTGGCAGGCGGTCGCCTCCTTCTGCAAGGAGAAATGGCAAGCGGTCGCATCCTTCTGCGAGGAAGAATGGCAGGCGATAGCATTTTTCTGCAAGGAGGAATGGCAGGCGACAGCCTCTTTCTGCGAGAAGGAATGGCAGGCGACAGCCTCTCTCTGCGATGAGGAATGATAGGCGACAGCCTCTTTCTGCAAAGAGAAATGGCAGGTGGTCGCTTCGTTCTGCAAGGAGAAATGCTAGGCGATCGCCTCCTTCTGCGAGGAGGAATGGCAGGCGGTCGCCTCGTTCAGCAAAGAGAAATGGCAGGCGGTCGCCTCGTTCTGCAAAGAAGAATGCTTGGCGGTCGCCTCCTTCTGCGAGGAGGAATGGCAGGCGGTCGCCTCCTTCTGCAAGGAAGAATGGCAACCGTAGGGGCCCAGCAGGGTCGAAGCTTACCGGGGCTATGGGTTGACTTCCGAAAGGGAAACCTAAGTCCTAAAACACAAGGGCAAAGAAGGAACATAGGCGTGGTTTTAGTCAGTAGGTAAAAGTCTGACACTCCCTTACGCTCCACCGAAAAGTCGTTAGATGATTTCCAGCTTGCAAAAAGCAGGATTGTTAAAAAAAGATACCGTGGCCCTGAAAAGCAAAAGGCAATTGGAGGAACATAAGTGAGTAGTGAAAACCCAAGAGGTTTTAGTTCCTTACTTGCTTTATTCGTCGTGGAATAAGTTGTTTGATGACTTCACACTAAAAAAAGAGTAGGTAGTAGTATGGAGTCACATGAATGGATAGAATAATATAAATTATTATAGTATTAATAAAAAACTGCGGATAATTGTTTACAACTTTTTTAAAGATGCCAGCACCACGCTTGCACTTTAACGTTATATTATACTATGATAGTTGGCATTCATATATATTTATTTGGCTCGTATATTATGTAAAAAGTAAAAATTCATTTATTTTTCCACATTGATGTAACATGTGATGTATCCCCATAAACGTATTTATATTGCATTCATGTATTTATTACTTCTATGTTACATTGAATATTGGTACTTATTTATAAAGCAATACATTTATCTACACTAAAATAAAGAGGTAAAGTTTGTTTTTTTTTATTTGTAGGGAGTAATCTCTGAAAGTACTGGTCCGACTGCTAAAATTTTTTCACCCAATAGAAAGCTGCTTTATTCCTGCGTGACTATAATTTACGTGCGCAGGCGAAGCCGCAGGCAAAAGCTAGTTTTTAATATTTACCTACCTTATTCAACTCAATAGGTTATTATTAGTTTCTTTTTTGTTCATATGAGATCTACAAAATATTCAGACCCGGAACCAATATTATTAGGCTACGCAAATATTTTGCTCCGTGCTGGAATCGAACCGGCGACACTTCGCGCAGCAGCCAATCGTTCAACCACTGTGCCAACCGTGTGTCGCCATTATTGAAGGGCATTAGTACTATTTCAAAGTTCATTGGCGGTCATTTACTCTGATTCATTGGAAAATAAATACCGTCATTAATTCCTCATTATTATGATTGTTAGTAAAAAAGTTCCATAGCAAATGACTATGACATAGCATGAGAAGTCGCGTTTTATCTGCGCAACGAACATTATTAAGCTTGATGATTTTGGATTCTTTAGGACGTTACTCTCTTTTTTTTAAATCTTATTTTATTAGCCCAGTTTTTTCTATATACAACTTAAACTAATATATAAAGAGGTAAAGTTTGTTTTTTTTGTTTGTTGGAGGTAATCTCTGAAAGTACTGGTCCGATAGCTAAAGTTTTTTCACCGTTAAAAAGCTGCTTTATTCCTGAATGACATAGGCTATATTTTATGTACGAGGACGAAGCCGCGGGCAAAAGCTAGTATGTTCTATAACATATTCACTCCTTAGCTGTAAGGAGTGGAATTCCTTGCCGGAGTCTGCGTTTTTTGATAACTACGACCTGGGGATGTTTAAGTCAAGTGTGTGTTACTTCTAGCGTTCACATCATCGCTCACCATCAGGTGAGACAGTGATGGACTTGCGGACAGTGAGCAATGGGTAGCTCACTGTCCGGCTGTCTGGTAACTGTCCGGACCAAGACCAAGTCGTCGACGGCGCGCACTGTTCCCGCGCGCCTCAAGGAGTTTTCAGCAACAGCAGGGACCCAGTCGGGTCGAAGCCTACTGGGGCCAGGGTTATCCGAAAGAGAACTCGAGCTCCGGTATGAAGGCTAGAAGGAACGGGGTGGGAAGAGTCTGACACTGTCTCCCACTCCGCCTAAGAGCGGGGGTTGTCATTGGATGATTTTTTCCCACCATAAAAAAAAAGGTGAGACAGTGATCACATTGCTCATCATCAGTGGACAAACAACCTCGAGCCTATCAACAATAAAAAAGTGTTAATCTTCTAGTTTCATAGACCCTTTGGTGCTTATTCTGTCTGTTATGGAAATAGTAATGGCTACATAGTCGCGCAGACATTCTTGTCGCATTGTCACGATAAAGACGTTGTATTCGGGTATACGCGATGTTGTTGTCTACATAAACATCAAGTGTGCTGCGATAAGCATTGGTGTTCGCCCGAATACTTCACGATTCGATGAACTACTGGGCTACATTTGTCCTTTAATTCTTTATTATACACCATGATAAATAACAAATAAGTGGATATCAGAGTTCATGTACAAAGGCAAGCTTAACTCAAAGTTGAGTTTCATTTGTCGCAATAACATGAATATTTTCCGTATTCCTATAATGTAACCACAGCATACTAACCAACAGAAGATTCTAGAAAGAGTGGGTAAAAAATTATATTTTTATTATTATTATTAAGCAGGAGCAATGGTGCCCAGTGGTAACGGTTTAAATTCTGCCAGATGCATTACCTTGTGTAATTTATTTCATCACCACTACTTTCAAAACGATGAAGGAAGACATTGTGAGGAAGCCGGCCTGTCCTAGAACTAAAAATTCAAAGACGTGTGACATCTATCAACCCGTACTGGGCCCGCGTGGTGGTTTACGGCCCATTCCCATCATTCCCTCGCCTCGGGAGGAGGCCTGAGTCCCAAAAGTGGGAATATTGTAAGGCTGATTATGTTATATTTATTGATAGGTGATTATTAACATACAGATCTGGGGTGAACAAGTGAAACATGGCAATCGCTCTTGTGGGTCCGTGGAATATAACATTAGTGATCTTTTTTTTGTTATGGTGGGAAAAAATCAGGAATCGCACGACGGGGTTGCGGTAGATCCCTAAGGGGATGGCAGGAAAACTTAGTTGTCAATTTAAGAACTGGCAAGAAGTAGCACCGATTAAGATGGACCGAAGATGGACCGATGACCTGGTGAAGGTTGCGGGAATCCGATGGATGCGGGACGCACAGGATCGATCATTGTGGTGACACTTGGGGGAAGACTATGTCCAACAGTGGACGTCTATCGGCTGAAATGATGATGATGATGATGATGATGATGAAGTATCAGAGAGCCGGGCATAGTGAAAAAATGGAGGGAAGCTTTTGCCCAATAATAGGTGTGAACCGTACTGGTTCAAAACTCAGAAGTAAGGACTAGGAATATATAAAACACTCGTTTATATACTTTGAAGACCACTTTTATTACAAAAGTTACAAACAGCTACAATATAGTACAAAATTCAAGTCTGGCACAGATGTCCCGAGACCACCCATCCAAAGATTCCCGCGCACATATTATCTTTGCACACTTCCCGCCATTTTACTTGCTTATGATTGGTCGAGAACTGTCAAAGCCTCGACCAATCACATGAAGTCAATACAACTACATTTAATTTTAAAAGTTCATAGATACGATTATAAATAATCAATAAACATATATAATTATAGGTATAATTTATAACAGCTCGGCCATCCGACTTTCAACGAGTCCCTCGTTGTTATGTATTACAAAAAAAAAAAAAAGAAAAAAATAAAAACATTACATAAATCATATTTAAATTGTAAGTAACATTTTGAACATAAATTATCTCATTCATCTTTAATTTATCATATCTTAAGTTCAATTATTTTACAATAGATTTACTCCTAAATTAATTTTAGTCTGCAAGCTTTCTTGAAACAAAGAACAATAAATTTATTTATTAATCCATGACCTTGATTAATAAAACGCTTATAACCTTTAAGGGTGTCGGTTACCTGACACGCCTAGTGTAATCCATATCTTATATCGGCTGTAGGTGTGTACTGGTCCATGACCTTGACCAGTAACTATACCCACTAATGCACCAATTGCTAAAATGGGAGGCATCCTTTACCTGATACCCCTCACCAACTCATTAGTACGTGACTCTAACCAATGAATCAGTATTTACTAGTCCATGACGTTGACTAGCAAATATTTCAGCTATTAGTACATGGAATAATTTAGATGATACATGACATTAATCATCGAAACTTAAAACCATCTTAGCATTACTTTTTATTGTGACATCGACATCTCATGGTTCTTTAAATGAATACACAATGTAATCGATAGCAAAACATTTCATTAAGTGTTCCTATTTACCTGCTTATTTAATTCTATGTACAATATTCATCTTTATTAACACCAATGAATTGACCATACATCTAATCATAACCCTTCACATTCAAATTCACAACCTTTAAGCTTGGATTCACAATCGGTTGATACGGGTTCGTTAAAACAGATCCATGGAAATATTTTATCAATGCCCACAACAGCCTCGTACCTCTTACTAGCCCTGGTGAGAGGCGTGTCATCGACCACAAACCTATCGTTGGGAGCACCTTAATTTTGTAAGGGCCTTTATACTTAGGTTCGAGCTTCTTAGATTGCCCTTCTATTCCCGACACAGCTCTTACTACTCTAACCAAATCACCTTCTTTGAAACGCATTGCCATTTTTCTGTACCTATCATACCGCTCCTTATCTTTATCTTTTTGTATCCTAATAAGCTCATCGGCTGTAGCCATAACATCTTCCAAACTCTTCCCAACCTCGGACGTAACTTCGTTTATTTCGTCGTTTAACAGACCTTCAGATGGATTGGTTGATTTCGCCCGAAAAGAAGCTCCGCTGGAGTCTTTTTGGTGGTGGCAAGTACAGTGGTATTGATACCCAACTGTATGTTAGGTAAATGTTCGTTCCTTAAACCATTTGTTTTATCGTGGTTCATTGCCCCGAGCGCTGCAAAATGGCGCGGTTGTACCGTTCCACTTGGCTTTTCGTTCGGGTGTGGCAACGACATTAAGCACGTGCTTTATACCACATGATTGAATAAACGTGTTAAACTGTCTACTAGTGAAACTTGTCCCTTGATCTGTAATCAAACGGGTTGGCACGCCGAAGTAACTAAAATGCTCTCTCAATACCCTAATGCTGGTGAACGATTTGGTATTTCGCACAGCGTTGATATCAACAAATTTAG
This sequence comes from Mythimna ferrago, assembly GCA_910589285.2. Taxonomy (NCBI): domain Eukaryota; kingdom Metazoa; phylum Arthropoda; class Insecta; order Lepidoptera; family Noctuidae; genus Mythimna; species Mythimna ferrago. The sequence continues at coordinate 26,575,018 of OU342679.1, forward strand.
TAAACGCGTCTATGATAACTAGGATGAATGTATTGCCATGCCTGGTGCGTATAAAAGGACCGAGATGATTCGCATGTATGGTCTGGAACAGTATAAAAGCTTTAGGGAGGGGGTGTAGTTCACCGGGCCTGGAACCACCTGGCAGCTTGTGATGTGCGCACTGAAGGCAAGCCGAGACGTACTTTTTTTTTTTACAAACCTTCTCATCTTTGGAAACCAATAAGTAGCTTGCAAGCGTGTCAAAGTTTTGTCAAACCCACAGTGTCCCACGTCATCATAATTGGCATTTAGTAGTTGCCACCTGGTAACACTCGGAACAACCCAAGGAATAGTATTTTCGTCAATCCTATGATATAGCCGTCCATTTACAAGCTTGTAATTTTTGAATATGTCAGTGGCATCTTTACATTTGGAATCGCCTAAAACATTCGCGATATTCTTAATGTCTTCGTCCGTCTGTTGCACCTTGCTAGCAAATCGTCAGTACCTACAGAAAGTATGTCTAACACGTGATTATCAACTGGAATACCACCGATCGCAAGCCTACTAAGGGCATCTACGTGTGCCATTTTGTCGCCAGGGCGGTATTCTATTGAAGAACTGCAGCCACCAGCGAGCAATTCGTGGGATTAAGTCGCGTTTGCTCAAAGTTGTACGCAAAGCGTTGCAGTCCATAATTATGGTGAATCTAATACCAAGTAAGTAATGCCTAAACCTAATGAGGCTATAAGAAATAGTAAACTACCTGATAATAAGTCTAACTGATCGTCGATACGAGGGAGAGGATAGTGTTCTTTGTGTTACTATTTAGTGCACATTAGTCTACACATAACCTCTTTTCCCAGACTTTTTGTTAACTAGTACTATAGGGCTTGCGTACGGACTGTGAGACTCCCGTATAATGCCGCTTTCTAAAATTTCCTTGATCATTTCTTAAACTAGCTGGAGTTCAGTAAAGGACAACCGGTATGGGCGGTAAACGACAGAACCGGGATCATCTAATTGAATCACCATTTCAGTTGTCATTGTAAATCTAAGATCTTTTAAACTACTAGAAAAGCAATATTTTTATTTATCCAACGTGTTAAAAAGCGTTTAATGACTCCTTTTGACTCTTTGCTAAATTGCCTCCGCAGCTGTTTGGTGCTTCATCTATGGATGACTGTTCACTAAAACCCAATTTTTGAACGTTTAGACTCTCGGTTAAAGTATAGCTCCTAGTTATAAGACTACCCTTTTCTATAACTAGATGGTTGTCACTGATATTCTGAACGAGAACCCTACCCGCGCAGTATGTTAATTGATACTCGCCGGGCAACAAGTAATGTTCGTACCCTTCAATATTGCGCACGGTTCCATTCACGTAAATTTTTCCCGAGAAACAATTACACGAACTAACTGGGATCGCCTTTAATTCGCCGCGCCCTATGCGCGTCTCCTTTGTACATATATACAAGTGGAAAAGTCAAAGCGGACTGCTCACTAACCCGCTGGAAAACGACATCAGATTCTGTCTTTACTATTTTGACCGAGACTTTCGGTGAAAGTGTGGCCTAGTAGTATAGGGAAATTTATTAAATAATCATCTACTACCAATATCTCCACGTGATTTTCTACTACAATATTGCTTTTGATTTATTGTTGGTACTTTGCTTTGTCCCAAGGCACTCAGTGTGTTTATGTCCTAGTAAATTACATTTAGAGCATTGAATCCTCGGTTTTGGGCAACGAAAGAATGGGTGACCGGATTCTTTACAATTGTAACAAACCATACTAGATTCGGTTGAATTTCGGGAGTCGCGTTCTTCTTTATTACTGGTAGATATATTATTTTGTGATCGCCTGTCTCTATCCTTAACCTTCTGCTGCTCGTTTGTGGACCTATCCCCTACTTTTACTGTTTTTAAAAATTTAAGAAGTGTTTCCGGTTCCGTAAATTCAGCTCCTTGTGCTCCCAACCTAACACCACGATCTTCTATTCCTGCTATGATACAGTCAACTGCCCGTTTTCCTGATATTTCGCAACGATTTAGGAGATTAATTTTGGTATAATAATATAACTCTAACGACTCCCCATAACGAACCTTTTTATTCAGCATTTCCATTAGTAACTAAGTCTGCATAATTATCCCTAGTTGGAAAAGATTCCTTCAGCTTTAGCTTCCACTCCGGCCAAGAAAATAGTAATGAAGGTAGACCTTGATACCAGGATTTAGCTACCCCTGTTAATTTCGGTAGGGCATAGTGGACTACTTGTTTATCGTTCCAACCATAGATCTGTGCACATTCGTCAACCTTATGAAGCCACGTATCAACCGTTTGTTCCTTACATAACGGGTCAAAATCAGGAATTACATTATTTAAAACAGGATACCTATCGCGATCACTTGTATTATTCATACCCTTAAGTGCAGTAATAAAGTTCTGAATAAACAGATTATTATTCAACTCACGCTCACGATGCGTTTCTTCATGGGATGGTGTACGCAGGCGAGAAGTTCTGTTCCTAGGTGAATGCTCGTGTTCTGCGTGGCACGTCTCGTGCCGCCCTGGAGTGCGCGACCGGGTCCTGGAGTACTTAGCATGACGACTTGCCTTTCTTGAATAGTGTGGTCTTCTTTTCGAGCGCCTGGACCGCGACCGACGGTTTCGGCTGCCACAATTTTCCTCAGTTGCACGCTTATGCTCTCGACCCCGGCTGCGACTTCGAGTTGCATCACGACATCGTAGTGGCGGCGTCAGCAACATGCGAGGAGTCCCTTTAGGTCCATCACGTTCTCTTCGAGAATTAGAGCCATGTTCATCCATGTTCTCGAGCCTCAACATGTAATAATAAATAAAAAAAACACCTGAGTTAATAAACCATAACTATACTAAACTTGTAAACAAGATGTTTATTAATTTTCACATACTGTATTATAGACCATCAAACATGTTCATCTCCAGGGAGTACCCTGGCACGATAAACATGCATAGCTAACCATATAGACCTCCGGAATGTCTCCGTTACGGTAAATACAGTTCGATATCTGAAGTAATTAAAATAAGACGAGAGAAAAATACGTTATAGTGATAAACCTGTAGCCTATTTTTTTTCACATTAATGTAAATTTCAATAATATCACTAATGAGATTTGCAGCCATTTGCAGCACAATTAAAATGAAATTTAAAAAAAAAACACTTACGTTTTCTCGGTACGCCAAATACTTAAGCATGTCTCGGATGATCGGATCGTTTTGTGGGCACTAGGCTGTTAATCCCACTTCTGAGATGTGAACCGTACTGGTTCAAAACTCAGAAGTAAGGACTAGGAATATATAAAACACTCGTTTATATACTTTGAAGACCACTTTTATTACAAAAGTTACAAACAGCTACAATATAGTACAAAATTCAAGTCTGGCACAGATGTCCCGAGACCACCCATCCAAAGATTCCCGCGCACATATTATCTTTGCACACTTCCCGCCATTTTACTTGCTTATGATTGGTCGAGAACTGTCAAAGCCTCGACCAATCACATGAAGTCAATACAACTACATTTAATTTTAAAAGTTCATAGATACGATTATAAATAATCAATAAACATATATAATTATAGGTATAATTTATAACATAGGACAGTACAGACTAAATATAATATTTTTTTTACTAAACATTCATTTTTAAAACGACACAATAAATTGTAACACGATGACACTACCTATACCTCTACCTACTATCAATTAGTACGTATTGTACGTAGTATATTTTATAGTCGTTTAAATATCAATGGCGTGGGATGTCAAATACCTATCTGATATTTTTATTACTAGTGATCTTTACAGTTCATCAATAGATTTTACAACCGCTTATAAAAATTTATAATTTTACTATTTATTTTTTTAGTAAGATGTCATCAAAAACACATCCTGTTCTGGACGGAGTAAGAGAGTAAGATTTTTACTGACTAGAACCCAACAATTTCTTTTAGTTGCTCTTTGTGTTCCTGGGTTACAGTAACTCTTGAATATTCCCACTTTACTGACACTTCTGTCAGGCGCGCGGTTACTCTTTCCTTGTCAGATGGAATCCTGAATTCCTATCCATAACTTGTCGTCCACAACCCCGCGTCTGCGCTGGCAATTTTTGTCTGACAGGAAATTAAAATCGTGTTTTAGAAATATAGCGACACTAGCTGTTGCCAGCGGCTTCGCCTGCGTGATAGTAGAAAATAATGCTAAGGAAACATACTCCCAGGATAAATATCTTATAAGCTATTTCAGGAAATGGTCTACCCATGTACCAAGTTTCATCGTCATCATCAAATCAAATTCCAGAAGAAACATTCGGAAACAATATAAATATGACATTAATTTACCAGTTATCAACAATATGATGTATTACCAAAGTACCTATGTTACTTGTTATTCGTGTGTACAACCAGTTACCGCTAGCCATTAAGCAATTAAATGGAAATATGTTTAAAAATAAATTGAAAAAATTTTTGATTGTCAATGTATTTTATAATCTGCATGAGTTTTTTGACAATAAATAATATTTATGTGTATCTACTTTTTTGATAAAAATTAAATTTGTGAATGCCTAATTCCCTTCAATACTATTGCATATCCGACTTGGGTAGACTGTTGAAACTAAAAATGTAATGTTTATAAATACGATCTTAATGTACACAGTTACTCAATAAATATATCTTTATCTTTATCGAAACAGCCATCCATACATACAAAATTTTGCGTTTATAATATATTAGTAGGATACCTCTATAATATTTCTGAAGTATTTTTTAATCAGAAGGGAGATGCATGACGAGCAATTAACAAATGACATTAGTCTTTGCCTTGTAAGTATAAAGTCCAGAAAAATATTATAATATGGAAAATACAAGTATCGTGATCTGAAGTCTTTATTTCTACTGACTGACATTAAACTATCCGTGTTTATATTAATAATAGCATAAGCGTTATGTAATAATATTGTCATTCAACAATTTTGTTTTTCATAAGGATGTTGCACACTGGCGTCATTGATATAAATGTGTTTGTTTTTCAAAGAGATCTTTGCTTGTGAGTGCACTCTCATCTCAATAGTTATACAAATTCAGTCACACATACGATTTTTGAAGCGTTTTGTAAAGATCAAATCCTTATTTTGCATGTTTGTGAAGACGAAAATACAGGTTTTGGTTTGAGAAAGAATGTAGATGATTTACATATTTTATTGTTATGAGGTTCATTGACTATGACTACTAGTCGTGTCAAAGCTCCAAAGCTTGAGTATCGACGCCAAATTGCCTGTCGGTTTTATGCCCCATATACACGTGGACCCAGCTTTAACCAATCGCCGTTGTGTAAATGGGGTTTATTTATTTATTTATTTATTTATGTATCCTTTATTGTACACCAAGATAATAAATTACATATTTGAGCCTTATATTTAGAACATACAATTGGCGGCCTTATCGCATTCCGCGATCTCTTCCAGGCAACCTGGTATGGAAAGAGATTGACTGGACATAAAATGCGGTTGCACATGGTGCATTACAAAACAAGTTAAACAATTATTGGTGACGAAAAAAAAACAAAGTACTATACTTAGCACTAAAATACATACTTAAAACAAATACATACTAAATAATAATTATATTGACAAGAAAACAAGTGACAACTACAATTAATACAGCTAAAAACGAAACAAGATTACAAGGACAAGTAATATTCCTTCACAAGTGTTTTGAATATGTTTAGTGACTGCGCGCGTTTTATTGAATCTGGCAGAGCATTCCAGAGACGAGTGGCCTGGACAGTAAAGGACTTGTCCAAAAACGTGGTGGAATGCATCGGCATATTGAGTTTCAAGTTATCTGATGACCTAAGAGATTTCGTATGCGAATCACAAAGAAATTCAAAACCGTTTCTTAAGATAAAGAGGGGTGAAAGGGGAAAAGAGCATAATGGGGTTTCCCCATTTACACAACGGCGATTGGCTAAAACTTGGAAGATTGGACAATGGCTAGGGATGGCGATTGGCCGACGCTGAGTTCATGTGTAAACATTACATCGGTTACATTTCGGAGAGTGGGCGTCAGAATTCCACCATCAATTCTGCCAAGCCCTTTTAATCATAGGACTACGCTTTGATCGGCTATTTGTCATCAGTACCTATATGATGGAAATTCCATAGATAAAAATACCTACCTACTTCCATTGTGAGTAAAACCTGTTTTTGGTGTGAAACGAGGTGTGTCAGAGTTTTATTGAGTAAAACCTGTCGGTTTTAATTCCTTTAGTTACCGTTTGCGAGAGCTAACGTAACTCTTGCGAACATCCGTAGCCCTAGCTGGATTGTGCGTACTGTTAATATGTGGCATTTCAAGCCGTACTCTGTCTGTCCTGATAGCTCGCTAACCTGAATGACATTTAAATCAACATTACTTCTAGGCAAGCATGCTCCATCGCTGACTGCTATATGGATGGTTTCTGTTATGCACACGGAATGATGCACAATTAGATTTAATTACAGTTATAGTTGACATCACTTTTGGTTATCTTGTTTTTTTTTTTTTTTGTTTTTGTTATCTTAACTTTCAGCATATTTTTTCTACAATGTTTGAGCCAAATAAAATATCGCGGGCTTGCGGACGGTGAGCAATGGGTAGCTCACTGTCCGACCGTCCGTTAACTGTCCGGACCGAGCCCAAGTCATCGACGGCGCGCACTGTTCCCGCGCGGCGGTCGAAGCCTACTAGGCCAGGGTAGTATTGAAAGAATAGCTCAGCCCCGGTTTGAAGGCTCGAAGGAACGGGGTGAGTTTTTAATGACTAGAGTCTGACACTCTCTCCTGCTCCGTCCAAGAGCGGGGGTTGTCATTATATGATTTTCCCACCAGAAAAAAAAACAAAGTCAAATAAATTATTTTTCTTTCTTTTTCTTCTTTTTTCTTTCAATATAATTTACCATCAGGTGAGATAGTATCAAAACGTAAGCACATCGATAAAAAAATATACGATGCAAAGTGGGTCGCTGACGCGAGTCATAATAATGTCGATTAAATACCCGTGCATACTCATTAGCTCTCTGACTAGGGATGGCGATTCGAGATCGATTAACCGACGTATTTATTTTATAGGTCAAGATAACCGATTTTTTTAATCGATTTAAAACAAATTAATCAATTCTAGGATTTCTTTTTCCTGCGGAATGCAATCACATTGTTGTTTCAAATAATTTAAAGGATCTGTTTTCCTCATGTTATTACTCTATGTGAATGTAGTATAATCAATTAATCTTTATGCAAAATTTCAAACTTCTAGCCCCAGCAGTTAGGGCTGAGCGTTGATATGTCAGTCAGCCAGTTTCTCCTTTTACATAATTATATTTACTAACACAACAGTCATACAACACATGTGCATAGTAGAAACCTCTGTACCGTGCGTTTTCAGAACTCGGTATTACTCGGAACTCGGTTTATTACTGACTCGATTCTTTAGTCTTCGATTCGAAAATCGAACGTCTTTAGAAAAAATGGCCATCCCTATTTAAGGCACTTACTAACCTGCGCAATAATAATTATGATGTATTAACAAACGTAGGGGAAGTTTCCATGTATACTCGAATAGTCTAGTTAATATACCTAGATGGTAGTACTTAGATCAGGTATGTATATATATATATTAAGTTGTATATATAATTGTCATTATCCCCTCTATTTGCCCATAAAATGAGTGGAACTTGTTGACAGTAATTAAATTCTATTGATTTTCAAGTATAATATTTTCCATTAGTGTAGGAAAACTTAGCGTTTGCAAATTGAAGATGACTTTGTAATTTTTTACTGGTCGGATTTTTTCTTACATAAAATGATAGAAAGATGCGTTTCTTGTAATGTTTTTTTTTATTACGGGGCACACAGCCTCCGCCAAGGCATGCAAAAAAGTGGCACGGTCGTAATATATTGATTGCTTAAAACCACAATTACTGCCAAGCAACGAAAATGTACTGGATGACACAACATTGAAAGGCCTCTCACAAGGTAGACCATTGACCTGGTGATGGTCGCGGAAATCCGATGAATGCGACAAGCACAGAACTAGTCACGTCAGGACATCTTTGGGCTGAAATGATGATGATGATCAAAACGTTGAAAGTAAAATTTTATAGGACATATGTGTGACTTGCCAGTTTAGTTAAGGTGCCCTTCGTTATAAATCATTTGTTTTCTTCTAATAGATGTGATGGTAGTGGCAACAAAAAACCAATAGGTACCTACTTAACTTCACATAAATACTGAATCACGTAAATCAAAGTCAAATAAGGCAGAGTTGATATAATGCGCGTTTACACGATACGTATTACCTTAGGTATTATATAAACAACATTTTCTTTATGTGAAATCATAAAATAACCTCTCCCACTCTGGGTGGATCGAGACCGAGTGTTAGGAACACAGATGGAATCCTTCAGTTGTGTTTTTTTATTATTATTATTGATAGGCATGCGTTTTCATCATGATGGTAAGCGATGATGTGGTCGACCATGGAGCACACTTGCCTAGAAGTAACCTATCCACTCTTGATTTAATGATCCCGAAGTTGTAGCTATCAGGAAACACAGACTCCGGCAAGGAAATCCATTCCTTGGCTGTACCAACGCACAATAAATGTGTTCCCAAAACGCTTTGTGCGTTTGGTTGGTACAGGACATCTCCCGTATGCTAAATTAGATACCAAGTAATATGGGATAAAAGCAGAAAGAAGAAGAAAACCTGAATCAGTAGCAGTTGTGTCTTTTTTGCATATAATGCGTGTCTTTTCAAATTATTCTTAGATGCAAATTATTTTTCCATAATCAATAAAATAAAACAATGTGATCTATTTTTCCCACGGTCATTAATTGTAACAGCTTAATTGTTTAATTGATATTTATAGGCCATTATTCTCTCTAAATAAAATAAGGTCACTTAAGTATGTTCTACGCGTAGGTTACTTATAAATATTTTATTTATTTATTAATGCTTTATGCACATTGGGAACAAAGGCGGACTTAATGCCATAGGCATTTAATTTTTTTTTTCCTTGGTAACACGTTCGTTACAGGTACTTTTACATAACACGGTACATAAAAAAAATATAAAAGCTAGTTTTCCTATAATAATCTCATAAAACAGAAGAATACATTAAATAAAAGGAGAACGCCAAAAAAAAAAAAATTACGACCAAATCCAAAAAGATTTATGTGTATAAATTTTCGGAATGAAAAATTATAATTTTAGTTCCATTATACTAATATTTTACAATAATAATATAAAAAAATAAGTTCACCGCTTGTGTATGGGCCTTAACAGTTGTTGTTTGTATTACATAAAGGCTGCAATGTCATTAACATTTGACGTAACTGACACACTTGTAGCCTTGCAAACGTGTTCTGTGCGTCGGAAATGCATTCATTTATAGTTTTTCTTTATTATGCGATGAAACTACTCGCTAGAACTACAATACAATTTACTACAATTTGGTCAGGTTCAACGCTGCAAAAACCCAGGCGTGTCTATTTTCCGCTAAAAGGAGCCAATTCAGTCCTGCTCCAACTTTCCGGGGTGTAACCGTGCCGATAACCGACCATCTTGACCTTCTTGGTGTTACGCTGACATCAACACTCAACTTTGGGCCATACATCGAAGCAAAGGCTCAACTGGCTGCAAAAAAGCTGGGAGTTCTCGCAAAGGTCAGACAGTACTTCACGCCGGAACAGCTGCTCAAACTTTATCAAGCGCAAGTTCGATCGTGTATGGAGTATTGCTCTCATCTTTGGGACGGATCTGCCCGATACCAGCTTGATGCACTTGAGGCAATTGAGAGGCGAGCCAGAAGGATAATTGGCGATGATACACTCGTCGAGTCGAGGCTTCGAAGTCTTGAGCATCGACGCAGAGTTGCTAGCCTGTCGGTTTTCTACCGGTTGCATTTCGGGGAGTGTGCGTCGGAATTGCATAACCTAATTCCGCCTAGCCCGTTTCATCATCGGACTACCAGACGTACGGCTATGCGCCACCGGTATATGGTGGATATCCCACCAACACGCACAAAACGTTTTGGGAACACATTCATTGTGCGTGCGGCTAGGGAGTGGAATTCCTTGCCGGAGTCTGTGTTTCCTGATAGCTACAACCCGGGAATCTTTAAGTCGAGAGTGAATAGGTTTCTTTTAGGTAAGCGCGTTCCATCGTCGACCGCATCGTCGCTTTCCATCAGGTGAGATAGCGGTCAAGCGCGAACCTATCAACAATAAAAAAAAAAAAAAAAATAGAAAGATAGAAAAATAATTTCACTTGATTAGATAGATCAATCTGCACGATTTCCTATATGGTACATGTAAGAATGCCCCGTTTGATTTCGAAATGATTAGCATAAAATATGCAGAAATATATTTTTCGTTTACGTTGTTTCCCATTAATATCAAAATATGCATATTTGAATAACGAATTTGAGGTAATTGTCAAATTTTAGACCATAAAGTTCCGCCGCCGGGATCGTTGACGGCGCGCACTGTTCCCGCGCGCCTCAAAGAGTTGTCAGCAACAGCAGGGACCCAGCCGGGTCGAAGCCTACTGGGGCCAGGGTTATCCGAAAGGGCGCTCGAGCCCGGGTATGAAGGCTTGAAGGAACGGGATGGGTTTTTAGTCAGTAAGAGTCTGACACTATCTCCCGCTCCGCCCAAGAGCGGGGGATGTCATTGGATGATTTTTTCCCATCATAAAAAAAAGACCATAAAGTTCAAATACTATCAAATATTGTATCACAACTTTTTGGAGGACCTTCTTCATCATAAAGGTCACGTAAAAATCATCAGGTATACAAAGCTAGAGGCGATAGCTGAATTAATGCTGACGTAAGTAAGTAGGTAAAGACATCCGAGGAGGTATTTCGAAATTTCAACACGGATCGATTCTATAAGTCACGATTTATGTTAAAGACTAAACGTGTGTGATTCAAGAATCATAATACTACATAAAAAACTTTTTATAAAAAAAATAAAACCGACTTCACTAAAAAAACACTAAAATGATCAAAATAATTTTAATTTCGGAAGTCGGTGTTTTTCGTTATTGTTTGTTCCTTATTTAACACCGACTTCGGAAATTAAAATTATTTTGATCATTTTAGTGTTTTTTTAGTGAAGTCGGTTTTATTTTTTTTATAAAAAGTTTTTTATTTCATACTTTTTAGTTGCAACACACTTACAGCCAGAGTACTTTTTTCTCATGTCAATTCCAATTAACTCAAACCCTGCTAGAATACATCATTTTCATATGAAGTTCCCGTGTCTACCTTCCACCTTCTGGCTCCGTCATCAGATCACTTCGATAGTACCTTATAGCCAAAGTGCATCTCATGACATTTCTAATAAGCCCAAACACGGGTAGGATACATTGATTAATTACGGAGTTCCGGTGCCTATCTTCCAGCTCCATCACTATCATCAGGTTACTTCGATGATACCATTTTCAACATAACTATTCAGAATTATTCATTTATTTGTATTGTCATAGTCGCTTAACTATGTTCATTGTGATATTTGTTTGAGTATGAAGTTCCGTTGGCAATTTCTGGTCTTCTTAACCAGTTCCACCTCATCAAATGTCACTTTTTGACTGTAAATGCTTAATTCCTTGATGAAAATATCAAAATGACTATATAGTTGCCTATAATATTTGAGGAGTTCCCTCGATTTAGCCAAGATTCCATCATCAGATCCCGACTTGGTGACTATGGGACCATTTGGGAAGTATACCCTTTCCAACAAAAAAAGAATTATTCAAATCGGTTGGCAAGCGACGAAGTTATGCCCGAACATCTCCTCCTTTTTTAGAAGTCGGTTAAAAACTATTTGGTAATCTTACCTATCTTATGCACAGGCATTAGCGTTTGGTAAACGTCAGAGTCATCTGGTCATCATCATTTGCCTAAACTGTGGTTTGGTTATTACTTATTTACTATGTGTAGAAATCAGAAATAAGATCTTTAAATTTTTCCTCATTTTTTGATTACACCATTTACGAGACATGGCTGAGATAATGATTTTAAACAGTGCTACTAAGAATTACTCCTGTATCATAGCTGCAATCACAAATATGTAATTTTACAAGTAGATAGCACCCAAACCAAGAACAACTATTCGTAGCTCATACAAATATTTATTTCGTGAGAGAATCAAACTTACGACAGGCAACGCCATAGCCTAGCCATATAATGCTCAGCCACTGTAAACACCGTACCATCAATATGTCAAGAATATATATACATGTGCCATCAATTATGTATCTAATACATTGTTATTAAATAGCGTGGAATCTTACACGGACAGGTAATGAATTATATAAATGGCGATTAAATGTGAATAGCACAGCTATTAATTATGACAGGCATGTTAACTATTTTTAATTACTCATACGTTCTTATATTTTCCTGGTGAGGTGTTTAATAGATAAAGTTTACAACAGGGAAAACAGATGATACAATGCGACACTGATGATACAATCTTTGGTTTGTTTATCTGTTTATTATTATTATTTAAAAAAAAAGTTATTTAAAAATTTTATATATTATTTTAATGTTAAATTAATGCTTCCAAATTAGTCAGAGATATATTATACCAGGACAAATAAAAAATAAAGTTCCAAGATCAATATTGTCCAATAATAATTATGCATCATAAAGCAATGAAAACAGTATCCAAAATAATTTTCTAGAACTCTGAATGAATAATATAATACTAAGTAATTCTAATAGATTACAATTTTTTTGTGCTTTTGGATTCAGAGCTGACCGGTCTACATTGTTATCTCATATATATAAATGTAATATGGAAATATTGTTTCTACAATATATTTTTTAAAAGAGTAACCGTGGATTTTTTAGTTTTTCTCCATAGAAAATAACCAATGCAAGTGCATGGTTCCATGCACTAGCTTCTGACGTTTTAAAAGTACCTAATAACGTTGAGTTTAATTGATTCGATAGCTCAATAGCGTTACATTTATATGTAGTACTTACACACTTGTAACATTGCATGTCCAGTAAAACTATTTTCAAATTATCAAATTTAAATAAAAACCTTTCATAAAAACCTTCAAACCTAATCTTAAATTAACAGCGTTGGAATTGACAAGAAATCCATCAAACAAGAAAATAAAGCTAATTGCATATTCCAAAGCATTAATCTCTAAAGAAGAATGTTAAGAATTATTATTTTTTTTACACTTATCTTCTCTTTTGTAGTAAGTAGGCGTAATGAAAATATTCGTAAATAATGAAAAATAAAATGAACGTAAATTGAAATCAGCTACTAATAGTTTTAAGATATGGCCAGTCTCAACTGATGGGGCCCGTTCACAAACATGACGAGTACATCAGAATCATTCAATTCTACCATTTTGAAGAGAGCCGCGTGATCAAACGCACACGTGCCATAATTAGTAAGTTTGAGTGAGCATGACAAACATTATATCATATTATTAAGTCCGTGAAAACCAAAAATCATATTACCACCATTTAAATATTTATAATAAAAAAAATACTAACTAGCGTTCCAGTATTTAGCCAAGCGTTATGTTTTTAACTAGCATAGTATAATAATATTCTAATTTTAAAATATAATATGAAAATATGATAATGAAAATAAGATACCTATGTGATATTTTCAAATTTTGTTTAACTTGGTTGAAGAGTGTTTTATCCATTTTTTTACACTGTACCCCACAAAAAAAAAAACAAAAAAAAATTCCCACCAACCTGAATCGAGGTTGATCTAGTTTAATTTTTTGTATTCAAATTTATTATTCACTATGTAAACTTAGCTAAAAAAGGAAGATTTTTCCAAAGATACATGTTTTTACAATAAATGTATTAACGATATGCCGTCATGATATTTATAGCCATGAACAGTTCCATATGAGAATGGCACTTGCAAAGATTATATGAGGCTTTGATTTATCTATTTTGTAGAAACAAAAACCCACAGACCGTCCACAAAAAAAAAATATCGTAAGACGCGATACTTTGAAAGCAATTAATATAGATAAACCTTTCGGTATCCATATATGTAAATGGAAAGATTGTTCTTATTATAAGGAGTGTATTAGTAAAAGACTGATTAAATTGTATGTTCTAAATATTCATATATTATTATATTCATATTCAAATGTGTAATTTATTATCTTGGTGTACAATAAAAGATACATAAATAAATAAATAAACATAGACAAAATTTTGGTTTTAACCAAAATTTTGTCAAGCGTTGTCAAACGACAAAAAAAATCTTTTTAATATACACTATGATTTGTAATTTTGCTGTCATAAGTCAGACGCTCTTTATAATATGTATTTAATTAAAATTAAGTAGTGCACAAATCGTGATATGTATTTTTTTTTTTGTATTAATTATCCAGTCATCTACACAGCATACTATAGTTTTACAATTCGCGTATTACCAGCGTACATATATAAAAATATTTTTTTGGCTAGAAGCCTTAGTCCTTTGTCCTCGCTGGGAAATGGACTTGTGCAAAAGTGGTATTGTTACTTTTGTATAAAACTTTCATATTTGCAAAATAAACGTCGTGAATAATCAAATGTCCAGCAGTCTCTAAGGGTGAGTTGCACCATTTAACTATAACGATAACAGAGCCGTTAACAGTTATTGACCAATAGGCGGCCGTTTCACGGCTGGTTATGATTTGGTTATCGTTATAGTTAAATGGTGAAGTCTCCCTAAGTAGTAGTAATAGTCTCCAGTCTTATTGAATACAAACATTAATTTATAATTGTTACAGAATTTTAATTTACCATTATAAATATTATATACTCGTAAATTTAATACTGTAAAAAAATTGGGTTGATCAATCTACAATTCTACCCCAACTTTATTTGTTTACATTACGCCACTTGAACTCACAACGTTCTTGCATTTCTGACCCCGTGAGAAATCAGTGTGAGAAAATGTATGCAAACTTTACCAATCGTTTTGTGTTTAATTGTTAGTTTGTTTATATGTAAGTAGGCAAAGTAGGTTGTAGTTACTTTACTGATGTCCCTGAAAATCCTTTGATATCAAACTAGGTGAACCGGCTTTGGGATAATGGAACAGGACGGGATTAGGAAAATCATCCCAAAGCCGGTTCATATTAGGAAACTTAAGCATTGTCCCTGGTTAGACGCAGTACCCATTCACTAGGTTTAAAAACATACAAAATTCTCAAAATGTTTTTGACTTGACTTTATAACCGACTAGCTTTTGTCAGCGGCTTCACCCGCGTTCATAAAATATAGGCACACAGAAATAGACACTCAGAAATAAATCAACTTTCTATCGGTGAAATAATTTCAGCAATCGGACCTGTACTTTCAGAGATTACCTACTACAAACAAAAAACTAAATACCTCTTTATAATATTAGTATAGATTTCTCAGTCAATTACTGAAAAATCGGTGAACACACAACTTCCCCTGCTGGAGTCTGTGTTTCCTGATAGCCTGGGGCCTTTAAATCAGGAGTGAATTACTTCTAGTTAAGTGTGCTCCATCGTAGTGGTCAAACGCGAGCATTAAGATATTAATATAAAAAAGGCTACAGCAGGAACCTTCCGGAAAAACCTGCCGGAGCTATCTCATGAACTGGCAAACTAACTGACTAAGGACTAAATGATGACACAGCACAGATGATGATGATGATTCATTGTTCAATCTATCAATCTCTGATGGATTGAGATTTGTAATTGTTATTTCCAGTTATGGGTCATTCCATTGATGACTCCAATACAGTATTTTTACCTATTCAGAGTCCGTGGAATTTCTTGCACATTCTTCTCCACAGAAAACACTTTAAAACATGCAAATAGTTTCTTTTTTTTTTTTTTGTTTTGACTGACCGACCTTGATAATTCAAAAGTTAAAGTTTATCATTTGTTTCAGAGGAACAAAAAAGTTGATAATCCTGTCTCATCTATATCAATACCTGACAAAAATTGTATCTTTTTCAATTGTGTTTTTTATTTCTTTTTTTTGTATTGTTTTTTGTTTTTTTTTTTTGTAACATCAATCATTTTATTTTAAAAGTAACCATGGAGTTTCTTGCAGTTTCATCTCCATAAGAAACAACGAATTGGAACCATGCACCAACTCGAGACATTTTATAAATGCTCATGTGAAATAAAACCATAATTATTGAATTTGAATCTATTATAATATTCTGAATAAGTTAAGCGTTATCGATATCTTATCGTAAAAAGCTTCATCCACAAGCATATCAATTTTTTTTATGTTACAAACCAGTGCTTGACTACGATCGTACCTGATGGTAAGCAGTGATGCAATCTTTGATGGTGAGGCGCACTAGTATCTACAAAGATTATTCTTGTAGGTTTTAATAGAGCTACGAGTATATAACTCAATTCATAAATCAAACTTCACATTTCGATCGTGAATAGCGAGCTAGCAAGGGCAAGAAAAATCATAACTTAATTCAAATTTCAAGGTTAAATGCCGTGTTATGATTGCGCCCATTTCATTGATAACTTCAATTAGTGGGGCCTTGGCGCCTATATAATGATCTGTTACTATAACTGTCGTGCTGTGGTAGTAATCTAGTAATCGTAAGGTACCATTAGTTTAAAAACCCGATGGGTTTTTTTTTACAGTATTAGTAAGTAAACAAGCATGCAATATGTGGTGAACGCAGTTTAATTTTTTTTTTTTTTGGAAATTCTATTTTGAGTTTTTTTTTATTGACTCCGGAATCCTGTATCAAATCTTGACCTTTATTGAAAATTACCAATAACGTTACAATTTGGTGTTATTGCCCACCAGATGGATAGACTACTTTAAAAGGTCGATGGAAATACCTATGTTTGTGAGTTGCAAAACGAGTTGAGTAGAATTTCGGAAAATATTTTTATCCAAGTATTGGAAAGCAATAAGTTGTTTTGATTGTACGTTGAAAACATATCAAGGACATGTTGATAAATAGTCCTTATATTAAAGTACTTCAAGTCTAGAGTGAACTGGCTCATAATAAATTAGTGCACCTCACAATCAACGATTGCATCACTACTTACCATCAGATGGGTTGGCAGTCAAGTACTAATTTATATCAGTTACAAAATAAAAGATAATTTTTGATGCTGCGTTATAGTAAAAAACCTATGAGATCTATCAAGAACTAATCAAACATTACCATTCAGACATTTGCATCTAGATGTATAACTCAATATAATTATGCAAACAGATTCAAGGAAACTGTTCTACTATAAATCCAGAAAAATACACGATTATTTCCACATACGTACAAACAATGGGTCCAGTATTTATAACCTATTGTGATTAGCAGGTCATGGAGTGATCATTTCAATGTACTTTGAATTTTAATGAGGTTTAATGGATCAAGGCTTATGTGTCTATTGTTGGGATAAGCCAAGTTTAAACCTATTTTCCTGACTCATCATCCTCTTGGCCGCATCCCCTTTTTTTAGGACAGTTACATTTTTTTTTTTTCATTTGTACATCGCTGTTTATCCTCATCTCAATGGTTATTTCTTTTTTAACCAAAACTGTGTCATGTATTATTTATTTATTATCGATAGGATCGCGTTTGACCACTATCGTACTTGATGGAAAATGATGATGTAGCCGACGATGGAGCACGCTTGCTTAGAAGCAACCTATTCACTCTTGACTTAAAGGCTCCTAAGTTATAGTTATCAGGAAATACAGACACCGTACAGCTCATGATTTTTTTCTGCCATAATCTACTTTAAAAAGCGTTTTTCAAAAATATATGAGCTAGAATATTTAAACAAAAAAAAATTGGCCGAAGTAAAATTATATTTCATATGTAAATTAATGTACCATGATAATTAAATCGTTACAATATGTCGTCACCGCATTTAGTGATTTGCAGAAATAGTTAATTATTATTTTTATATTATTATAATTAAATAGTCATTTGACTGTAGTGTTTAAATAATAATAAATACTTTATTTCAGACCATAGTGTCCAATTCGTCAATGTTATAATATTTAAATTTTACCAAGATGAACAAACGAGATGAAAAACTTCCAGAAAAAAGATTATCCTGAAATATTTCAGGATAATCTTTTTCCTGAAAGTTTTGCGTACTATGAACTCTATGCTAAAGTAAAATATGTCTATTATTGTTCGTAGTAGTGCGAAATATATTGTAACTAGTTATATTTGGTACACTAATTATGCTAATAGGGAAGGCAAACATGGTTTAAAAGAAACGTAATAAATACTTGAATTCTATTTATGGCCTATCAAAATACAATGCTAATTTAGAGGCAGGTGGTATAATTTAAATACTTTTTTTGAATAATATGCTAATTTGGAATCAGGTTATTTAACCGGATTTCAAGTATCTAAGCGGAACTCAAAAAATGCGTAGCTATTGGAACTCAAATAATGCTTAAAAATGGAACTCAAAATATGCTTAGCAATTAAAACTCAAAAAATGCTTAGCAATTATAACCACAATCATCCTTACAGTATTCCCACCGGAGGGATTCAAAGGTTGGTGGATGTCTTATATTTTGGAAGATTTTGTTCGAGCTACTTTTTCAGAGTAGTGGGGAAATAAAGTTATACAAAGTAATGCGCCTCGATGATGTTTGAACTCATGCCTTACTACTCATAAGTCAGGCTAATCGCAACTGAGCTACATCTGCTCAATTATAATAATATAATCCAGTAAGTTTGAATTCAAGAGTAAAATATATAAAACACAAAAAAAAATTGTACGATAGAAGGACAATGGTATAGTTTGAATTTCACTAAGAATTATTAATTATTGCCTGTAACAAAGGGTATGTTGACATCAAAGAAAAAGTTAGAATGTGTCACCAATAATGAGAACAAGTTAATAATAGCAATCAATTAATTGCATAGTTCCTCGAAATAAAATCCCACACGCTTGCAATAGAAAACTAATCACTTACCATTCATGTTTGTCAATTCCAACACTAATTACAATATCGTCCAAAACCACTGTCTAAATTACACTAATTAGATAAATTCACTGCAAATTAAGCAGTCGATTAAGCACTACACTTTAAAATTACACATGCCTAAGTAAAATAAAAATATAATTATTTACTCTACAATAATTAACGAGCAAATATATTTTTTGCCGTTTAATTATTTTTTAGTTTTCTTTTTCGAAATGTGGCTGCAATGGAAGCTGCGTACGGGCAAGCGCGCGTGTCGTTAGATCGAAACAAAATGCAGGGAGTCGCGTCGGCGTCGTTGTATTAAACATTCGGTGCGTGCGCTGTGATAAAGATTCTGTAGATCAAACTGTACAGTACGTGACGATACGATACGTTATGTCTTTGTCAGTGATAGCAATTACAAAATACACATATATTATTTTCACTGGGAATTCAAAATTAGTTGCTAGGGTAACTACTTTTCGTTCAACTCTCTCTCTCTCTTTCTCTTCAAGGACAATAATTTAATAATAAATTTTAAGTACCTACCTAATAAATAAATCTTCAAGGTTCGAGTGAAAAGTCTCTTAATATACTAGTGCAATTCACCATCAACGGTTACATCTCTACTTACCATCAGGTTGGATCGCAGTCAAGCACTAGATGTGTCATCAATTTTTACAAATAGTCAACTGTCAAATAACTGTAATGAGTCAAAATTAGTAATAGATGCTCTTATGATAACATACAGGAAAACCAAATTTTGGAGTTTCCGAAGGTCATATTAGAATAAAAAATACCACGCACTAAACAATCTTGTCCAAATATGGATGTAGGAAGGAAATAAAAAAAAAACCCACAAAATATATTATGATCGGTGCCATAAATAAATTCCGTAATGAAATTGAATTTTAATTCAATTCCAAATAACAAACGTGGAAGTGAAAACTTCAAAAGACCAGAAACCACAAATTTATGACTGTATCTTCGCAGATATGGTGGACATCCCACCCATACGTACAAAACGTTTTGGAAACACATTTTTTGTACGTACAGCCTACTAAGGAGTGGTTGAAGTCTGTGTTTAAGAGTGAATAGATTACTTCCCATCGTCACGTGCCAAGCCATTGGGTTCTAAAACAGCTAGCACCCCCGGTGGTGACAAGAGCTCGACGGATGATGATGATGATTCTGCAAGTAATTTTTTTCCAAAAAGGCAATTTCAATTAATATCTTTTTTCTTTATTCATTGACGACAAAATTGAACGTTTTAAAAACATTCCGGAAAGACTTTCTAAAATTAACCTACATTCGGCCTTCACCCTCATACGGTATTGTTGTTTTGCACCAAATTTCATGTATTTTCTCCGCTCTTCCCCTTTATGGAAGCAGCCACATCTCTTGGACAAAATTGATCAGACAATTCGGTATACTCTGACTTCCATTTTAAATGTGGCCCTAGATGACCGAGCGTGGCCACAAGCCACGCTACCCATTCGTTTTGGTGGGCTCGGCACCCGCAAAATTTCTAGTGTAAGCCTACCGGCGTTCCTGTCTTCGGTCCACAGCACTCAACAGTTGACCAAAAGAATTTTGACTCCATCACTGGTTAGCTGTGAGGTGCCGTGCTTGGCCGATGCAGTAAGCGCCTGGAAAATCACTTGCCCGGACAAGGCGTTGCCCGAAAATCCATCTTCCCAGAGACAGTGGGATGAGCCGCTCTGCAGGTTGGTACGGAATAATCTCATTAATACGTCTACCAATACTGCTGAGCACGCTCGCCTACTGGCTGTGGGTGAATGGGAGTCGGGCCTTTGGCTACAGGCTTTACCGTCACCTAACATAGGTACTTTGCTAAGTGACACCACCTTCCGGATCGCTACATGCCTGCGTCTAGGTGCTCCTATTGGAGCTCCACATCGATGTCAGTGTGGCGAAGCAGTCGACCGCCTGGGCCTATCTTGCAGCAGAAGCGCTGGTCGGATAGCACGGCATACCAGTATTAATGACATCATCCGTCGAGCTCTTGTCACCGCCGGGGTGCCAGCTGTTTTAGAACCCAATGGCTTGGCACGTGACGATGGGAAGAGGCCAGATGGGATGACTATAATGCCTTGGAAATTGGGTAGGCCTTTGGTGTGGGATGCAACATGTGTCGACACCCTTGCGCCATCCCATCTTCTGAGTACGGCGGGCTGTGCTGGGGCGGCTGCTGCAGGTGCAGAAAACCTCAAACGGCGTAAATATAATAACCTCATTGGAAGTTATGTGTTTGAGCCGTTTGGGGTTGAAACTCTAGGGCCATGGGGTCCGAGCGCTCATCGAGTTGTCCGAGATATCAGCAAACAGTTGGTCGACTCTTCGCGTGACCAGAGGGCTGGACTGTTCTTCAGTCAACGAATCAGCATTGCCATCCAGCGTGGCAATGCTACCAGCGTTCTGGGCACTTTTCCCACTGACATCGATGTGGACGAATTTTTTGATGCCCTCTGAGTTTTCCCCGTTTTTCAGCCTTTTTTACTCGTTTGTACATATTATTATTTTAAGTTTGTATATATATACCTAGTGATTATTTATTAGATTAATTGATATTATATAGCTTTTAATAAATATATAAAAAAAAAACTTAGTAGAGGATTTGTTTTTTTTTAAGATTCATCATCATCATCATTATCATTTCAGCCGAAAAACGTCCACAAGGCTTAGGTCCACAAATGCATCTCCTATGGGTTGCCACAACGACCGGTCCTTTGCGTCCTGCATCAGATTCCCGCAACCCTCACCAGGTCATCGGTCCACCTTGTGGAGGCCTTTCAACGCTACGTCTTCCGATACGAGGTCGCTGTTCCAAAACCTTTCGGTCCTATCAATAATTTTATTACTAAAGCCTGAAAAATTGTTTTATCATGATCATAAAACTCCAAACCATGGTTACATACTAGTACTGGATAATGTTAATATACGTTTTCGTTTACAGATAACTTATTAATACCTATATTCGAAAGAATATATTAATAAGACAGTGCAATCGAAAAATAATTATTTGACTTACAAACAAATGATGCGGTCTATCGCCCAAATAGTTATTTCATTGCGCATATAATTTAGAGTAATGCGTTTTTGAATTAAATCACATTCCATTGAGAATAATTTGAAGTCTACAGTTCTAGAAAAGCTAAATGCGAAGATATTTTTTCAATGCCAGTAATTAGTTACGCGTTTGAACAAGTTAAAATATTCTAAATTATTAAGTCTATCTGTATTCTTTACTAGCTTTTGCCTGCAGCTTCACCTGCGTACATAAAATATAGCCCATGTCACTTAGGAATAAAGCAACTTTCTATTGGTGAAAAAAATTTAGCAATCGGACCATTACTTCCAGAGATTACCTCCTACAAACAAAAAAAATACGTCTAATACGTAATAAGTCTTTATTATATTAGTGTAGAAGTGTAGATTATATTACTAGTGAACAACGTTTGAATAAGTAAATATATAATCTATACATAATAAATCTGTAAAAAGTTTTTAGTTGTGCGCGCATCACGTAAAATGTACGGAATCGATGTATCGATGATGGTAATTTTTAAACACCAAAATTGTGTGTAATTATTTTGATCTAATACTTATGCTTTGTATCATTGCAATCCGTTGACTATATTGAAAGATATATGAATTTAAAATGTTCATGAAGTCAAATATCACACTTTGACTATTAGGCGGTACAAAGTTCACCAGATCAGCCAGTCTTCTTCCTGCCCTTGTCCCATCTTATTTGGGGTCGGCGTATTACGTTTTTTTCCTCCATTCTACCCCGTCACTCGTCATGCTGCCACTAACTTCCTTTTCTTTCATATCACTCTTCACGCAATCCGCGGCCACTAACTTCCTTTTCTTTCATATCACTCTTCACGCAATTTCGACTGGCCTGTTGGTCTAGTGGTTAGAGGCCCTGACTGCTATGCCGGAGGTCGTGGGTTCGATTTCCACCCAGGACAAGTATTTGTGTGATGAGCTTGATCATTTGTTCTGTGTCTGGGTGTAATTTATCTATAATATGTATGTATTTAGAAATATATAACTAAGTATGTTTATCAGTTGTCGAGTTCTCATAACACAAGCTCTGCTTAACTTGAGACTAGACGGCGTTGTGTGATAGTTGTGGAATATTATTATTATAAAAAAAAAATCCATCCATCTTTTCTTTGGCCTCCCTCTCCCTCTCTTTTAGTAACATGCATTTCATCCCTCCTCTTTACAAGACCAGTAATAAATAAAAATAAAATAAGAATGCCCTTTATTCCAAAACATACAAATCTTCTTCAAATTACATCATTTTGTTTCTTCTATTCTGGTGTAAAAATTACGGCGTAATTGTCCCCGTATACGGGCTTCAAAAAAACGCCGCTTCAAGCTTAATTTTGAGGCGGCTTTTTTTTGTGGGTCATGAGTGGCGGTGCCGCCACAAAAAAAAAAGCTTGAAGCGGCTTCAAGCTTCACCGGACACAAAAGGGGTCACGCGCTTCAGCTGTTTTTTGCGGTCGCTTCCAGCTTTTTTTTGTGGCCGCTTTTAGCGTTTTTAAAGCCCGTGTGCGGGGACAGTAAGCCTCCCCTATATTACTCCACGCTTTTCTATAGGGTGCTATCTGCATCCAGTTTGGTCCACAAACGTTAGATAAAGCTAGAACTACATTAGACTGACGCACACGTGTACACAGATATCCTGCCCAGTTCCACCTCAGTAATCTCATTCTTTATTTCATTTGTTTTATTTTCCGTTTTTTTTAGGTGAGAAATCATCCATTGATATCTCCCGCCCTTGGACGAGAGATGGCGGGAGAGTCGGGACGGCGTATCAGACTTTTACTGACTAAAACCCACTCTTGTTTCTTATTTTCCTTCGTTACAGGGCTCTGGGGTTCACTTTCACACAACCCATGGCCCTAGTAGGCTTCGACCCTCCTGGGACAACTCCTTGAGCTGCGCGTGGAACACTACGTACCGTCAACGAGTTGGGACTCGGTCCAGACGGTTTCCGGACGGTTACCTGACGGTCGGACGGTGAGCTACCCATTGCTCGCCGTCCTCAAGCCCGGGCCTACGGTGTCTAGAAATCGGGATCGGTATCCTTTGCTAGTGTTTTCCTCCGTAATATAAAAATTTTACTTCTAGCATATGGTAATTTTTCCCTCATTCTTTCCCCAATGACCACGTTATTTATTTACGCTTAAGGAAAATAAAATAATAAAGTGTTCCAAACAGCCTTACTACCTCGTCTTATATACAAATAATAATGAGTAAATTAAGCTTGATGACAGACGCTATAATATTATAATCAAAAAACCTGACTTACTTGTCTTTATGTGGGGAATGTCAAAATACCGATTGAAAAATATAAAATAATTATGTAGTCAGACGGTAAAAGGATAAGCATTTAGTCTACACTGCTGCACTAATATTATAAACAAGTAAAGTTTGTTTTTTTATTTGTCTTACAAAGCAGGTAATATCTGAAAGTATTGGTCAGATTGCAAAAAAATTTTCACATAAAGAAAACTGCTTTATTCTTGAGTGACATAGGTTATATTTAATTTACGCGGGTGAAGCCGGCGGGCAAAAGCTAGCATAAAATAATTAAATTAATTAATGTAGTATGGCGGTAAAATTATAGGATAAGCATTAATTTTACATTTTTTTTTCTAGCCCATACTGTCCCACTGCTGGGCAAAGGCCTCCCTCCACTCCTTCCAATGTTCCCGGTTTTGAGCCACCTCTTTCCAATTCCCAAGGAAGACATCCAAGTCGTCCCGCCATCTCCTTCTTGGTCTGCCGCGGCCCCGTCGTGCAATTTCAATTACATATTAGCACCTGCAAATGATTTTGCCCGCGTGATAGTAAGAAATTATCCCAAAGGAATAAAATTATATAAACCAGTGCTTGACTGTGATCCCACCTGATGGTAAGCAGTGATGTTCGTTGATGGAAAGGCGCACTAGTTCTATCTGTAAATCAAGTTTTAAAGTTCCGTAGGCGTGGGTTTACGAACGACGAGCTATAGGTAGGTTGCTGTTTGGCCGTCCGGTAACCATACCGAACGAACCCGAGTTGTTGAAGGCCGAAGACTACGCGCGCTTCGATGAGATGTCAGCAAAAGAGTCGAAGCCTACGGGTGCCATGGGTTAGCTTCCATAAGGGAAATCCGGGGTCCTGAAACGTAAGGCAAAGAACGAACATTGGAGTGGGCCCACCGAAGGCGCGGGCTTGCGGATGGCGAGCTGTGGATAGCTCGCTATCCGACCGTCCGGTAACTGTCCGGACCGAGCCCAAGTCGTCGACGCCGCGCACTTTTCCCGCGCGCCTCAAGGAGTTGTCAGCAACAGGAGGGGCCCAGCTGGGTCGAAGCCTACCGGGGCCAGGGTTAGTTTTGAAAGATAGCTCAAGCCCCGGTATGAAGGCTTGAAGGAACAGGGTGGGTTTTTAGTCTGACACTATCTCCCGCTCCACCCAAGAGCGGGGGTTGTCATTGATGATTTTCCACCATAAAAAAACATATACGTGGGTTTTATTCAGTAAAATCTGATGCCCTCCCACACCGCACTAGTCATTGGTTGATATTGCACCTAAAAAATAAATCAATCAAAATTCATTCTGCCATTCGCGCGTCAAGAAGTAATAAACATAGATTCACACAAACTGACAAAATTTCGTCTTTATAATATGTGGTGGGTGATATATACCGTTAAATTTTGATCGGCGTTACGTACTAACTACCTACAGGTCATTGGAATCGCTTAGCTGACGTTTTCTTAAAGAAATTAATTTCGTACATGCGTAAAATTAATACGAGTTTTAAAAAAAAGGTACTTCATTTTTTTAATTTTATCTTTACAAATCAATAGTGTTTCATGTACCGGATCGACCCTCCACGGGATTAAAACGATCAAAATTTAACGGTGTATATCAATCAAGTCTTATAGATGGTTCATATATAATATCTAAAAAAAAAATCAAATGATGATGAATTTAATATCGCCTCAAACAGTTATATGTGATACTTTTAATAAATATAGTAGAGAATTTTTTTAAATATTTTTAAGACTAATTCTTCATCATTAAATCTCAGATAACCGGTTCACTGGCAGTATCAAGCAAAATTATTTATCAAGGTTAAAAGACTGTAAATTATGTGAAATATCGATTAATTTTTCCATTTTTTTCTTTAACCGACTTCGAATGGCCCAATCGGGAGCTTCTTGTTCTGAACTCAGTCTTTTTAAATATCTGTTACTCAGAACTCTTTTTTTTTTTTTTCTTCGATGGGAAAAATCATCTTATGACAACCCCCGCTCTTGGGCGGAGCGGGAGATAGTGTCAGACTCTTACTGACTAAAAAACCCATCCCGTTCCTTCAAGCCTTCATACCAGAACTCTGCCATTTATGAACTGTTAGGGAATGTTTCGGTCCCATCTTTGTCAAAATACAGTTCAGTTTTTTTTTTTTTGGTGGGAATTCATCCAATGCCTTATCCCGCTCTTGGCGGAGTGGGAGGGCGTGTCAGACTTTTGCTCGCCTTCCTGCTTATGTTGGCTGGAAATCGGGATCGGGATCCCGGCTGCTGGAGTTTGAGATACGTTTCCTCCTGCGTGCGGTTGCCTCTTTGCTAGCATTACTGCTTCCCAGGAGACGACACCTGCCATTTCTCCTCGCTCCAGACCATGGCCTGTACCCGGGCCCGCATCCAGTTCTAACGATAGAATCCATGAAGAATTATGAGATCTCACACACATATATTTAGAATCTACCATTGATGATGAAGAAGACCACGAATGGCCCACGGAACTTCACATATACGCAGATATGTCAATTAACCTCGTGAGTGAAGTGAGCTCATGGGAAACATTTAGCCGCTCTCCTGTTCTATCCTAGAGTAGAAAAAGTCATGATTTCTCACCCCAAAAAAAAAATTGTCTTCTGAAAGGTCTTTAAAGTTCTGCATTGGAATGTTTCGGGTACTATCGAACTTTACGTGTTACAGTTTGTTATCAGCTGGTCGTTTTTGGCATAAGCATTCATAATTTGGATGCGAGACGTACAAGACTGGTCATTACACTTGGGGGAGGCCTATGTCCAATAGCGGACGTTTTTCAACTGAAATAATTATGATGATGATTCATAATTTCGGTAGTTGATTCATGGTTTTGAGTTTACAACTTGAAACTCTATTATCGTCATCATTGCAGGTACCATTATTAACAAAAGGTACTCGTATAATTTTTACACAATTTGTCGACAATTTTAAGTTGACTTTTGAAATCACTATTTTTACTTGGATATGAAAGACCGAAAAAATGCAACCAGAGAATTTGAACTTAATTTGAATTGACTTATAAGTTTTTTTCAGGATCAAAAATATGTATAAAGCGTCGTCTATTCTGAGACTACCTCTCTCTATAATATTTTGTATCATAAATGGGAAGTTATGATACAAAATTTTATAAACAACATTTATTAAAAACATATATATTTTAATTACGCTGTTATGGTATGAAGCCTTTTTTTTATGTTAGGAATAAATCATGCATTGACATCCCCCGCTCTTAAGCGGAGCGGGAGATAGTGTCAGACTCTTACTTACTAAAAGACCCACCCTGTTCCTTCTAGCCTTCATACTGGGGCTCGAGCGCCCTTTCGGATAACCCTGGCCCCAGTAGGCTTCGACCTGGCTGGGTCCCTGCTGTTGCTGACAACTCCTTGTGGCGCGCGGGAACAGTGCGCGCCGTCGGCGACTTGGGCTTGGTCCGGACAGTTACCGGACGGCCGGACAGCGAGCTACCCATTGCTCACTGTCCGCAAGCCCGCGCCTACGGTGGCCGGAAATCGGGATCAGAATCCCGGCGGTGGCGGCGGCGATAACGCCGTTTCCTGATGCGTTCAGCCTCCTCCTTTGCGAGCATTATTGCTTCGCAGAAGTCGGCGACCGCCTGCCACTCCTCCTCGCTCCGGACCATGGCCTCAACCAAGGCCCGGCGCGAGAAATCTCCGCCGCCGATCGCCCCCACGAGGGCACGGCGATGCTCCGTTCAAGCAGGGCACACCTCGACTGTGTGCTCCACCGTGTCCTCCGGGGATTCCGCACAGTGGCGACACCCGGGCGTCACTTCCGCACGAATCCGGTGCAGGAAACTCCTGAAGGAACCATGTCCGGTGAGGACCTGCGTCATGCGGAAGGTAAGGACGCCGTGAGGTCTTTCCAGCCACGCCTCAAAGAGGGGACTTACCGCCATGATTGTGGCGTGCCCAATGATATGAAGCCTGGATGGAACCCTATCCTTCGACTTCATACGGGGAACAACATTATAATCTCTAGAAATTATAAAAAAAAAGTAATAATAACCTTGTGCTGAAAAATATGAACGCAATAAAAAGTAATCTGCCGAATCAATCGAAGCGTTATATTTGGCAATTGATTTTTATTTATTTTAATAGATATTATTATTTTTACAGTCTAAGACTAATGAACGTTCAAATATTTTTTTGTGAAAGATTTCTGCTGAAATCGTATTAAAATCTTATTACAATAGGCTCGTGAAGGTCTCAGAATTTCTTAAGAAGTCAAAGTCTAATATATTCTCTTGATTGTGTCGACTAATTAGTACACAACAAACAATAACAATAGGTAAGGTCAATGTGTTACCTGACGACTTACCATGACCTCTTAAAATGACTCGTGTAAGCAGCAAAAGGGATGCAGCTATACACCATAAATAGCTCTTTCTCTTTAACAGTTCAGTTTGGGTCCAACCGCGCCTCAAAGAGATGTCGATGATACTGTAGAGTAACCATAGAGAATCAAATCTAGTCGTGCAATATCAAAGATGTTAACAAGAGTAGTTAAATAATTCAAATATATTTCTTACTTAGAATTTTTCTTATGTTTTGTACACTGGTGCAAAACATTAATGTGCGGAATTCTCTGCTGGAGTCTGTGTTTCCTGATAGCTTCAAATTAGTGGTCTTTAAGTCAAGAGTTAACAGGTTACTTCTAGGCCAGCGTGCCCCATCGTCGGCCACGTCATCATCGCTTACCGTTGGGTGAGATAGTGGTCAAACGCGAGCCTATCAACAATAAAAAAAAAACAGATCGATTTGTTGGTGCCTGTAACCGGTGATGACCAAACTAAGTAAAGTAATTAGCATAGTCTGCGCACAGCCCAAAAGTCGATAGTCTAGGTATAGAATAGTTCCGCAACACTATGTTGAAATATTTTCTCATATGTCCATTTATGACGTGACTGCTAATTAATAGCTATTTGACATTATGAATGAACTATATAGGTACTACGAGTATTAACAAAAAAAAAAATCAAATGTGAACGATACTAATAAAATAAATAAATTAATTAGTGTTTAGATGTTATTTTGCAAACTAACTAAGCACTTTTAAGTAATAGTCAGAAATTGCCTCACAAGGTAAATCTATACTAATATTATAAATCTGAAAGAGTAGCTATCACATCTAAACTAATATTATAATGAGGTAAAGTTTGTTTTTCTGTTTGCAGGAGGTAATCTCTGGAAGTACTGGACCGATTGCTAAAATTTTTCACAAATAGGAAGCTGCTTTATTACAGGTTATATATTATATATGCGAGTGAAGTCGCGGGCAAAAGCTAGTTTATAATATTCATATAGATTTACTTTATGTTTCTTTTTCAATCTGTTTTGCTTTTACGGTTAAATACAACGCTTTTTATACACAGATGATCTTGTTTTAGCCGCTCTGACACCTACTTTCGAAGGGGCTGAAGAAAAACTTACAGAAGCTTTGGAAACACTTGGCAAATTCTATGACGAAAATGCACTAAGAGCAAAAAAACCCTTCTAAGACCCAGTCCAGTGTTTTTAACCTTCGCAACCGTCAGTTTAATAGGGCTTTACGTATATCGTGGCTTCTTTGACCTATCTCTAAGACAGTAGCAGTGTGGAGCCGCTGCACAAGACATACGTCACCTGCTATGCTGCCCGTTCAGATTAACCAACTGCACTTTTCAAGATTAATACGAGGCCAGTAACAGAGCTGAGAGAAAAAAAGAGATTCCATGAATACGAAAAGAAGAAGAATAAGATTAAAGTACTCCACCGATTATAATGAAATTTGGTACGCAGTAAGCTTCAATCCCAAGTAAGGAGATGGACTACTTTTTAATTTGGCTCCAAATTCGACTTTACGTCCGCAATAACCGACATTCACGCAGCAAATAATATAATGTTCGTGAAACAGTTACGAAAGCTTTTTTTCATCTTTGGCAATTAAACTGATGTCGACTATTCTGAGCGTGACCGGCCCGTTACTCTCTTGTTTTTCGTGAGTGTTGTGCGTCAGAGAAAGGTCAAAGCCCCACATAAGCATATACAGCCTACATAAACTATTCAGTATCTTGTCAAGGGAAATACCCACATTGACGGAAACACCAGGAGAAAAAGAAACTAGTTCGTATCATAAAATTGTTTTTAAAAAAAGATAAAGAATATTTCTTTTACGTAGATCTTGATGGATAAAGTCTTATTTTCTCAAAGGTCTTAGTTTCCCAAAATAAAAGTCTAAGACCAGTGCGTGTTACCAGTGATGACATCGTTGTAAAAAAGGAACCTCTTAACTATACGAGTCGTATCCGGGAGTTTCTGAATCAAATCCTTGATCCAGTCGTCTCACGCAAGCCTCTCAAAGTGTTGGTCGAGGCCCTTGGCTATTAAGCCATTGGCTGACACGATTATCGGCACAATGATCGCTGAGTCCACATCCCACATGTCGACAACCTCGCGAGTCAATATACTTGATTTGTTTATATTTGTTGGCTTTCACGAGGCTCTCGTCATGCGGAACAGATATGTCAACAATCAGTGTACGCCTCTCGCTCCGGTCCACCACCTCTATATCAGGCTTGATGATGGAATGATCCTAGTACAATATGATATCTACATTATCAACTACTGGGTCGGGCATATACCCGTAGTACGTAACCTCCGATTCTATATGAGAGTACTTCAGAACAAGTTGCTGATGGGTAATCCAGGCTACAAGGTTGAGTCTATGCAAGTGTTCCCCGTTAGCTAGACGAGAACAACCAGAGATAATGTGGCGGCTTGATTCACCTGGTGGTGGGTATTCGAAAGGATATTACACATAAAGAGTTGTTTTTTTTTTTGTATTTTTGTTTGCAGGAGACAATCTCTGAAAGTACAGCTCCGATTGCAAAATTTTTTTCAGCGACAGTAAGCTGCTTTATTCCTGAGTGACAGGCTATATTTTATGTACGCGGGCGTAGCCGCGGGCAAAAACTAGTCATGAAAAAAACAAAGATAATCTCAAATACGTTTCGATGTTGCCGGCACAATTATTCGATTGCAATGAATAATCGAATATAAAATAAATAATAATATATAGTTACAAAAAAATTAGTAAATAATCTGATTACTGTGATCCCAGAGATAGGAGATATTATTAGGATTTTAGTCCAATTCTCCACAAAGTCATTTATGCGAATTTTGCTATAGATCTACTGATATCTGGTTTTAGTTCAGGTATAGAATAGCATTCCAAGTCTTCATGTTTACCCTCCAGGCACCAAATACTTATACCTATTTATATACTAGTTTTTATGTTATAAGTGATAGTAATCTATCTAATTACTTTTTATTGTACAACTAGCTTTTGCCAGTGACTTCGCCTGTGTAATTATAAAATAGACCTATATTTTCTATTTCGCCTATATTTTATTAAGACTATGCCGTGAAGTAGAAAATGGTCCCAAGGGGAAGATGCTTCCAGGATAAAAAGTCCTCCATGTGCTATTCTAGAACATAGTCTACCTGCGTGCCTTTCATCTAAATCCATTAAGGCTTATAGTCCCTTGAACCATCTGGCCGAAATTAAATGAACACAACTCTCGTACCCACCTAGGCAGCATCGCACGTATTTAATTGCGGCTAGCTGCGCCCAGATAGTGCGCGGCTGACCTTTAAATCCATTTTCTTTGCGAAATATTGATTGATTTACACATGCTACGTTCACTTTGAAGAGTATTTAAGCACCAATTTTTATGTGTAAAAATGTTTCTAAAGATCCAAGCCGAAAGTTTCGAACGAGTAAAAAAAGTTGCGAAATTACTAAATATTTTTTTTAGTCAAAAGTATTAATCGCACGAAAAAATCAAATATTGGAAATGTTTTTCATGAATTTAAAATAAACATATATTTTTTTCAAATCTATTAACCTGGCCATTACCGAGGAGTAGGCCTCAGAAAGTCACTGTTTTATGGCACTTTTCGGACACTCAAAAAAAAAATTAAAGCATTTATTTCAAATAGACCATTTGCAGGCGCTTTTGAATAGTCAAATGTCGGTCAGTCCAATAAAAGTGAAGCTAAATTGCACGTTCCAAAGCGTAGGTCTCTATGGAGAAGAATGCGCAAGAAACTCCATGGACACTCTTTTAAATCATATTATGTGTTACATATAATGCTTGGTTACATATTACTTGTTGCTTCTATCATGTGAGCACAATGTCGATAATGAAATAACAATGTAAAATAATTAAAAGATAGAAACTGAATAAAGCCACTGGCAGCTAAGAGATGACCAGTCCC
The DNA here is from genome assembly GCA_910589285.2 of Mythimna ferrago. Taxonomy (NCBI): domain Eukaryota; kingdom Metazoa; phylum Arthropoda; class Insecta; order Lepidoptera; family Noctuidae; genus Mythimna; species Mythimna ferrago. The sequence goes on from OU342679.1 coordinate 26,607,664, forward strand.
ATCTGACGGCACCCGTTCACGAGCATGACGCGTGCATCAGCCCCACTCAGCTCAACCATTTTGAAGGGAACTGAATGACCCAATAACACGTGCTACCAACAGCGAGACATTTGAGTGAGCATGACAAACTCTCAACTGCCATGCTCGTAATGTCAAAAAATAAATAAGTTGCAACCTAATAAAAATGCTCCATGGTGCTTCACATTCATAAATTTGAAAAAAGTGCTTCTACATTATACAATGCTATTGCGTCTTTCAAATTACAAAAAAATGATATAAGTTTCCAACTAATCAACTAATTAGTACGCCCTAGTGGTAGTGGAGCTGGACCAGCATTGAGCCAAGCATTTTTATCTTGAATATAATCCTCCAACTTATAATATGCTTGCCTGCATAGTGTGCGTTTAATACAAGATTTAAATTTCGTTTCATTGAGTTCTAATATTTGGGGAGGTATTTTATTATAACATTTCAAACAGTACCCCATGAAAGAAGAGGCCACTTTAGCCAGTCTGAAACCTGGTTGAACTAATTGGTCCCTATTTCTTGTAACATAATTATGCCCATCGCCTCTTTTGCTAAAAAGATGAAGATTTTTTCTAACATACATGATGTTTTCACGGATATATTCACAAGGTACCGTCATTATGTTGATATCTTTAAACATTTCCCTTAGAGAATCGCACCGGCGGAGATTGTAAATAGCTCTGATGGCTCTTTTCTGTAATATAAAGATTGACTCGATGTCTGCAGCCCGTCCCCATAGTAAGATACCGTACGACATGACACTATGAAAATAACTAAAATAGACTAGTCTAGCGGTATCAACATCCGTAAATTGGCGGATTTTTCTAACAGCATATGCTGCTGAGCTAAGCCGCCCTGCAAGAGATGTTAAATGAGGACCCCATTGTAGCCCTGAGTCAAGCGTAATCCCCAAGGAAAATCGTTTTATCAACAAATTCTAAAGTCTCAACAAGTTTTTCATTATTCAATACAATGTCACAATCACTACTTTTGACATTCCGTAAGGAAAATGTATGCATTTTTTCCCATTTAGAACCAGATTATTAGCAGTGAACCAGTTTTGAACCTGCAATAGGGCGGTATTTTCGTTGTCAAGATTATTAGTCCTTCTATTTATCTTAAAAATCAAAAAAGTGTCGTCAGCAAACAACACCATATTAAGTTTATTTTGCAACAAATTGGGTAAATCATTAATATAAACTAAAAATAAAAAAGGACCTAAAATTGAACCTTGGGGCACCCCCATTATTACATTCAATCCCGACGAATTGACACCGTGTATTTGCACTTAGACCTTAAGCCTTTTCAGTGTAAAGAAGTAATAAACACACACTCACACGCTTTTATCGTATATTGTATGCTTTTTTAAAGAACTTTGACCCATACTATTATATTTTTTTTGGTGGGTAAAAATCATTCAAATGACATCCCCCGTCGTTGGGCGGAACGGGAGATAGTGTCAGATTCTTACTGACTAAAAAAACCCACCCCGTTCTTTCTTGCCTTTCATACCGGGGCCGAGCCTTCCTTTCAGAAGCAGACCCTTGGCCTCAGTAGGCTTCGACCCCTGACTTTACAAATATTATTAATCCAAGTGGAAATCGAATCCTCAATATGAGAATAAGAACAATGTATATTGTTCATTATTGCAATAAATATAGAATACCTTAAAACGATTACATTATCAATAATATTGTTTGTTACTAATAAGAAATTAGTCGGCATAATAATATTCATACTGTTGGATTCAGGCCTCCTCCCTAGGTGAGGGAAGGGGCTGTAATCCACCACGCGGACCCAGTACGAGTTGATGAATGTCATATGTCTTCGAATTTTTGGCTCCAGAACATACCGGTTTCCTCAAGATGTTTTCCACCGTATTTGGTTAGTGGTCATCAAACTAAGTAGAACCTCTGTCTTGGGGACCTGAATTAAGATAAGTATAAAATATGCAGTATAACAATCAGTCTCTTAATAACTGCACCAATCAAGAATCTGGGTATATAAAATCCTTGGCACCAACCCAGACATCTACTACCTAGTAAAAATGACGTCATCAGAAAAAAAGGTAAACTACTTTTACATTAAGGACAGCTTTCCAATGGCTACGATAAAGCTATAAAGCTAATTTTATATCATAATTCCGCAAACAACTAAGAATGTGGCCTTCATTGAGTCCCTTTTAACGCAAATGAAAGAAACGTAATGAATTATTAAATTACTAAGGCTTCACCCACAACTGCGTTCATGAGAATGATTTCATTAAAACCGTAAACATTTCCTAAACCGTCTATTAACGTTGACTGGCCTGTTGGTCTAGTGGTTAGTGGCCCTGACTGCTATGCCGGAGGTCGTGGGTTCGATTCCCACCCAGAACAAATGTTTATGTGATGAGCATGATCATTTGTTCTGTGTCTGGGTGTAATTTATCTATAATATGTATGTATTTAAAAATATATAAGTATGTTTATCAGTTGTCTAGTACCCATAACACAAGCTCTGCTTAGCTTGGGACTAGACGGCGTTGTGTGGTAGTTGTGGAATATTATTATATTAGTTTTGAAAAACTAACAAACACAGTCTTTATTATTCACTAGCTTTTTCCGGCTTCGTCCGCATACATAAAATATATCTCTAAGTTACTCAAGAATAAAAGGCTTTCTATAGGTGAAAAAAAAATCGCAAGTAGACCAGTACTTTCAGAGATTACCTCCTACAAACAAAAAAAAACATATAAGTTCTACAAATATAATTATTCAAGATCAGCAGGTAAATATTTTTCCCATAAATAATACTCGTAAATTATAATAAACCGGTGTATATTATAACAGCAGTCAACATAAGTATTTATTTTTATCATAACAGGCATTCCGCGTTATAGTGTCGTATTTATTACTACTTATTCATTTTCGTAATTGCTATTGCCCTTCGCCCCCTTTTGATGTCGACATGGATCCTCAGGTTAGTTGTTATCCAATGCCCCAAGTATTTAAATTGATCCACCCATTCCGAAGGTACATTCAAGCGAATGGCTGTTACATGTTGAGGGCATTTGGAGCCAGCCTGAAAGACCATGTTTTGACTCTTCACGATATATTCTTCTTCATATACAAGAGGCCGTGTCTGTACGCGTACTCCTCACATACTTTTAACAACCTACGTATGCCACAGATCGACGGACTCAGTAGCACCATTTCGTCCGCATAACTCAGGTTGTTTACACAGACTCCATCAACGTAGCAGCCAACATGGTGACCACTAAGAGCGACGATGAGTGCATCCATGTACAGATTAAACATGGTGGGTGAGGCTAACCCACTAGTCTCTGTCACTGTCTCACTCCACATTCAAGCGTGTACGGCTCCAAGTCCACACCCAGAAGCCTAGTGCAAAAAATCACGTTTCTATTCGCAGCAGTTTCTCTGTGCGTAGACATTTTCTCCTATAGATTCCTTCCATAGCTTCCTGGTCGATATTGCCATTAAAATTAACCACAAATACCACAAAGCTCCAGATACGCATTAATCAACAAATAAAAAAGAAAAAGATTGTATTTTTTATCTGTCAGTACCTATTATCTAAATCAGGCCATTGAACTTTAGAAAAACCCAGTTGATCGAAGTTGAAAGAACTTTATGAAGGTTTTGCTTTTAAAGAGCATAAATTAAACTAGTTAGGTGAAATTCCACCTGACCTGTAATGTTATTTGATTCGTTTTATTTATTAGCAAATATTATTTAAAAATTAAAACAATTTTATATATAGCTATAATAGTTTTAAGATTCAAATTCACGTTAAGTCCACATGGACACTTATAAAACATCAAATTAGTGCATGGTTTCAATTGGTCGTAACCAGAACCGGCAAGAAAACTTAAACATTGCTTGAAAAATACAGTGATAACACTATATTCATAATTATGTATGAGAGGAAATTGTAGATCAATCAAGATAGAACAGCAAAAAAAAAATGGGGATCGAATTATAAACTAACATCGTTCGTTTACAGTTCTCTTATACACATTAGAAAAAAACAGCTAAAAGCATATAACAGTTAGCCTATGAATAAATTACATGATTATGTACCAAAAATAAATCACAAATGAAATTAAAAAGCAAAGATAGAGCTGGTAGAAGATGTTACACAATAATGCAGCTGATGAGCACCTGGGAAGCCACATGTGCAGAACGTGTGCGTGTGGATTGAGTGTTATTTTTTAAAGGTTCATTATATTTATACGAAATCAAGGACGGATTTAGGAAACAATTGAAGGGTTAAGTGGACAAAGGTGTTATAGGACAAAATAAAAAAATCCGACTTTTTTGCATGAACATAGGTTTTAACTGATGGTAAATCGATCCACGGATTTAAAATACCTCAAAAATTCGTTATATATAACTGTCAATCAAGTATATATTTCAGATTTGAAAATGTGCTAATAGCAGAAATATTAACAGAGAATCGTAATAGTAGTTAATCCCTTTGGCCACTTACCCCTTCAATTGTGATAACTTCAAGGTAAAGATTAAACGATTGTGAAATCGATGGGGAAAAAAAGTAGTGGTCCATTGACTGGAACACTCAATTTGCTAACCTGAGAAAATACTACACTCTCGTATCTCAAAATATACAGGACGGAAGGTGGGACATGGTCTGCGGAGAGACGCCGCACAAACACTGAAGATCGGAACCATCCGAGAACCCTTACCTGTGGAGATTGTCTTTGCTGCGCCCAACCTGGGTGCGGAGTCTGTTTAGAGTTTTCCAGGTTGGCCATGGCAACTCGCGTCCAGGTGAGAGGCTCTCCGACGGCTCGATAAAATCATCGGGAGGTTTAAACTTCTGCCGCCAGAGGTCGCATCTCTCCGAGGTGTTACTTTGAGACGTGCTCACGCTTGCAACAAAACTTATATACTCGTACATATCTATCTTATTATATCTACTGAGGCAATTAGCTGATGGAAACTCAATGGACTAATCACAGCAGTCAATGCACGTCTGACCAATTGTTTTAGGAAGTAAGCTTTTTTTTTCTTTATGAAGTTTAAATAAATAAGTAAATATTAATTACTTTCGGAACAAAGCCGAAGACTTTAAGATTCAAAAGTCATCTGGGGGCCATTAATACTTCATTTCGTAATAGAGTCACAGCAGATTATATAAGATAAAAACAAACCCACAGGGACACTCACGACTTCGTTCGCGATTTTAAATTATTATTTTTTTAAATAAATGTAGCCTAAGTTACTCCTTATTACATCAGCTACCTGCCAATAAAAGTCCCATCAAAATCGGTCCAGCCATTTCAGAGATAACCTAGACCAAACAGACAGACAAACAGACAAAAATTGTAAAAAAATATTTTGGTGTATGTACATAATTATATTCATATGCATGTAGTAAAAAGCAGTTATTTCAATATTACAAACAGACACTCCAATTTTATTTATAAGTATATAAATATATAATAATATTTTTTTTAAGGAATCCATTTGATATATTCAAATACTGTGAGAATGTCAAGAAAAAAATGAGGACAAGATTCACAGACATATACGCCTTGAACTTTACTCTGGTTTCTATAATAATTTGCATATAGGTTTTTTTGGCTTGCGTCCGCCCAAGCGGGGTTAAAAACCGAGCTTGCGTTAGCTTATTACGGGAGGTTCATGTTTTGGATTTGGTGAGAAGAAACACCTGGGTGATTTCGACAAGGCGGATTTCTATAAAGAGACGGTGGAGCATATGAAGTCTGCAACACTTGGGTAGGGCACCACCACTTCTTTTAAGAGCCGATCGTCTGTGGTGGCCTTGGTACAGGGAATCACCATAAAAACCAGTCACCTACTTTGACAAAGCGTTAATGCGAGCAAAACAGATGGCAGAAATCTTAAAAGAATTGATATCGTCACACCTTAGTCACCATGACTGCATAAGAGCGCTTTCACACTAGCGTTTGTTCGGCGTAGGTGTTTGATAAACGTATACGCAGCGCAGGCGTCGCGTTGTTGCAGCGTTTTCTCTGGAGTAAATTGGAGGTCGCAACAACAGGACGCCTGCGCTGCGTTGATAAGGCGTCTGCGCTGCGTGTACGTTTATCGAACGCCTCTAAGACGGTCCGGGCGTCGGAAATAGCTGAACGATTTTTGGCTACTGCAGCGTAGGTGCGACCTCGCGGACGACGAGATCGCAGGCTAAGTCGGGCCAAGATCTGAAAAGCATAAGAAAATATTTTGAGACATAGTGATTCTTATTGTTTATTGTACACCATAACAGCTTATAATATAAGTGGAGTTCATGTACATAGGCGAGCTTAACTCAAAATTGAATTAGAAAACCATCGATAAGGATCTCACGTTAGGGATGATCGTTTTTTTTTTAGGTGGGATATCATTCAATCACTTCTCCCGCCCTTGGGCGAAGCGGGAGGTCGTGTCAGACTTTTAGTGACTGAAACCCACTCCCCTACGATTTTTCCTTGAGGCGCGCGTGGGATACTACGCTCCATCGACGACTTGGGCTCGGTCCGGACAGTTACCGGACGACTGAACGGCGTGCTACCCGTTCCTCATCGTCCGCATGCTTACGCCGACGGTGGCTGGACATCGGGATCGGGATCCCGGCAGCTGGGGTGTGAGAGCCGTTACCTCAATCGTGCGGCCGCCTCCTTCGTTAGCATTTTACTGCTTCGCAGAAGGAGGCGACCACCAGCCATTCCTCCTCGCTCCGGACTATGGCTTGTACAAGTGCCCGGCATGAGAGGTCGTTGCTACACAATGGTGACACCCAAGCGTTTCCGGGAATCCGATGCAGGAACCTCCCAAACTTACCATGTCTAGTGAGGACTTGCGTCAAGCCAAAGGTAAGGACGCCGTGTTGTCTTATTCAGCCACTCCTCAAAGAGGGGACTTACTACTATAATTATGGCGTGCCCATAGAGATGACCGTTGTGGTATGCCACTTTGCGATAAATATAACTGTCACTTATAATTATATAATGACCCGATATAAGTATGTCAATAACCTGCTGGTGGTGAACTTCAGGTTGTGATTTACTTAAATCAGGTTTATAGTTTTATTATACTTATTTTTTGTTACATTATTTGGGGATTGTCTTTTAAGAGTGGCCAAACCGAGGTACATTTTCATACAACCTCTCTTACCTTATTGTGGTGATTATGATATTATTACACATCTTTCTCCAGATATTTTGGATACACAGATATGTAGTGGATATTATCTAGGCTTCTACTCGTATAGAAATCAAAACGCATGTAAAACCCCATTACCCTTTTGAACTTTGGCCCTCCATAATGTACTCATATATATATATTAAAAATATAAAAAGAACATCTATAGAAGGCTTGCAAAAATCGAAATTCGGAAAGACGATCATTTTTCTTAATAGCTTTTAAGGGTTTTAAAAAAAAATCGTATTTCCTGGAACAAGTTCTGTGTCAATTCGAGTAAACCACAGAATTACCGAAAGTCAACGGAGTTTTCTGGCGTAATCTCCCTTTTATCGCGTTGCTTATTCATCGAACATCGCGTTGGATTGCATTAGATGAAGCAACGTGCTTTTAAATCATGCTCGACGTTGACAATAGGCAAGTATCTGCAGTGACATTTTTGCTACACATTTCATTGAGTTCTGGTTTTATCAAATGATTACGTAAAACTACCGTTAATTTAAGCAAGTCGCATTCTTTCATTTCTCTAGGCAGATCATTAAAGGCTTGTGCATCTTCAAACATAAATCGCTGTTATATTTTTTTGTTCCGAGTCTCTTTATGTACTTTAATGTTATAAGTATTTCTCATATTTTGATGGTCATCTCTTTAGTAAAATGTAAAGTTCTATGTGCTTCTCAAAGAAATATCAGCAAACCGAAGGGTTCCAGCAGAGCCAATGCCAGCTAGCTAAGACCGCGGGAAAATTCTGAAAAGAAAACTCGTAGTTCTAGAAGGACAACTGAAAGATACAGGAGTGGTTTTAGTCGCTGAAGGCCTGACACGCCTTCCTGCTCCACCCTAGAGCAGGACAAATTGGATGATATCTCACCTTAAAAAAGAACCTACATGTACAGATATTCATGTTATTGTGAAAACCAAAGCGAGGTACATGTCATGAATCTTGTCCCTAGTGTTTCTTCACACATTTTTTTAATTATTGATAGGCTCGCGTTTGACCACCATCTCACTTGATGGTAATCGATGATGTGGTCGACGATGGAGCACGCTCACCCAAAAGTAACCTATTTATTCTTGTCTGAAAGACCCCTAAGTTAGAGCTATCAGGAAACATAAACTCCGCTAGAAAATTCCACTCCTTTGGTTTTACATTTTTAGCAGTATTTGAATATAATGAATTTATTCAAAAATTGTTATCATAATTAAAGTGTCCCTGTGAGTCGTTTTATCTTATTTAATTCCGCCCCAGATGACTTTTTAATCATAAAGACTTTGGTTTTATTCCAAGAGTAATTAATGTTGTAACTAGGTCCTTATGGATTTGAAGATCAAGGATTTTAAAGGTATATATATGTAATGAAATGACCTCCTTAGAAATGACATTTCATTTTTTTAATTTTTAAGCTGTGGATACGGGGTGACGTATCATTCAATGCCAGATGATGTTTAGATTATTTTGTCAAAACTTGTAGAGAGATAATTAAAGGGATATAATTGAGGAGGCGATATTAGTAAACTTTAAATGTCGTTTCTTTGTTTTCAGGTGAGATAAAAGTGTAATTTTAGTTAAACGATAATTGTTATACTGTAAAAGCATGTTGAATAAAACAAACCTTTGTTTTCAGAGAAACAATTTGTGGTTTATTTCGAAAATCCTCAATAAAATCCATTATAAAACGACATTTTTGTTAACTAAAAGAAGATGGACCGGCTGCAATTTGAGTTTACGATGATAGCTTCAAATGATGGCAAATCAAATGTATTAGCCATAACCTCAATATCTACAGAAGAAGGAAAATGTTATGTTTTACCTGATGAGCTGAAGCCGGTGATTCATCATACATATATTGTCAAAATGAATACTTTCTCAAAAATAAAAAATAGTATAAAGAAAAGGCATCAAAGTAGAAAAATATGGATAAAATTGGATGAAGATCTTAAGAAAACATATAGAGATGAGGAAGGTAATATGCAATTTTTAGATCAATATTTAGAAGAAATAAGCACAAAACAACCAATAGACAAAAACGACAATTTGCAACATATCTTGGAAAAATTAATAGAAACTACTACAAAGAAAGAAAATCAACATAACCTAAAACATATTTCAGAGAAATTTATTATTGAAAAATTCACAAGCAAGAACCCTAATGCAATGCAATGGATTGAGAATTTTGAAAAGGAGTGTGAGCGCTTTAATATATCAAAAGATGAAACAAAAATAGATATATTGAGATTGTTTTTAGAAAAATTTTGTTTGGATTGGTATAGCTCGATGGCCATAAAACTAACAATAAAGGCTGAATGGAATGAATGGAAAGACAAATTTTTAGAAACTTTTAAAAACCGAGGATGGGACATAGTTACATATGCTCTCGCATTTAGATATAAAGAAGGACTACTAATTGATTACGCTATTAGAAAAGAAAGGCTTATGCTAGGCATAAACAAATCGATAGACTCCAAAACAATGATAGATCTTATTGCAACAGGTTTACCTGGGTTTATCTTAAATAGGTTAAACAGAGATGAACTCAATGACACTACTGATTTGTTCAATGAGATAAGAAAATATGAAGGTATGATGTACAAGAAAAACTCAAGTACAATAAAGAGTTGTACATTCCTTTATAAAAATAAAACTAATGAGAAGAAGCCATGTGACACTTGTGAATCTTTGGACAAAGGAACCATCCATTATCTATATTCCATTATATATATTAATAGTGAAACCTGGTAAAGTGGACTCAGGTTATGTGTGATTAACTGGAGCGATTCACAATTAACGATTGCATCATTGCTTACCATCATCAGTCAAACACTTGTTTAAATAATTTAAAAAACTTAATTTGACATTGCTCCTTCCGCGAAGCAGTAATGCTAGCGAAGGAGCAGGCTACAAGCGTGAGGGAAAGAACGTCCTCACGCCCTAGACGACGAGATTCCAATCCTAACTACCAGTCACGGTAGACGCGAGCTTGCGGACGTCGAGCAATAGGTAGCTCGTCGTCCGGCCGTCCGGTATTTAACCGGACTGAGCCTTTTTTTTTTTTTTTTTTTTCTATGGGAAAAATCATCTTATGACAACCCCCGCTCTTGGGCGGGGCGGGAGATAGTGTCAGACTCTTACTGACTAAAAAACCCATCCCGTTCCTTCAAGCCTTCATACCGGGGCTCGAGCGCCCTTTCGGATTACCCTGGCCCCAGTAGGCTTCGACCCGGCTGGGCCCCTGCTGTTGCTGACAACTCCTTGAGGCGCGCGGGAACAGCGCGCGCCGTCGACGACTTGGGCTTGGTCCGGACGGTTACCGGACGGCCGGACAGCGAGCTACCCATTGCTCACTGTCCGCAAGCTCGCGCCTACGGTGGCTGGAAATCGGGATCGGAATCCCGGCGGCGGCGGCGAGAGCGCCGTTGCCTGATGCGGTCGGCCTCCTCCTTAGCGAGCATTACTGCTTCGCAGAAGTCGGCGACCGCCTGCCACTCCTCCTCGCTCCGGACCATGGCCTCGACCAAGGCCCGGCGCGAGAGGTCTCCGCCGCCGATCACCCCCACGAGGGCACGGCGATGCTCCGCCCAAGCAGGGCACACTGCGATTGTGTGCTCCACCGTGTCCTCCGGGCGTTCCGCACAGTGGCGACACCCGGGCGTCACTTCCGCTTTAATTCGGAACAGGAACCTCCCGAACTTGCCATTTCCGGTGAGGACCTGTCAGTCGTCAACAGCACGTAGTGATCCGCGCGCTACTTAAAGAGATACTAGCAAACCATAGGAGCCCAGCAGGGCCAATACTCGCTAGCTAGGACCGCGGGGAATTTCCGAAAAGTAAACCCGTAGTCCTAGAACGCAAAGGGCAAATGAAGGACACACGATGGTGTGGTTTTAGTCAGAAATGGTCTGCCACGCCCTCTCGCTACATCCAGAACGGGAAAAGTTATTAGATGGTTTTCACACTTAAAAAATTAAAAAATAATAAGTGGTCAAAGTTCAACAACAAATTATGAATAAAATTAGATGATTCAAAATTTGGGTGACGAAGGCTGTCGAAAGTATCATTCTGATCTTTGGCTTGCGTAAGTTTTGATTGAAGACTAGTTTTTAAATCAATTTTTGTTCAAAGGTTAGGAGATTGGCGTGGGTAGAAAACTGGCATTCTTAGACGGTTGTAAATTTAGTTATACTATTTTGTTTTTGTTTTTTTTTTGTTAGATGTTTTGCGTCACAAGTAACCTTTTACGCCTTTTTTTTCCGTTAGCTTAGACCGTTAGTTATTACGATTAAAAAAATGTGTAAAGTCAATATGTGTATCTAGTTGCAGAAGTATAATTTCTTATTTTGTTTATTCTATCGTTTTTGGCGGTAGAGGTAGCCTTGTTGCATTAAGTTCGCTTATGTACCTACTATTACTTTACACCTTCTTCTTCTTTTGCCCTTATTCCATATTATTTGGGGTCGGCGTCACCTCCCTTTTCTTTCATATCACTCCTCACAATCCATTCATCTCTTCTTTGGCTTCTCTTTCCTTCTCCATCCATCTACATGTATTCTTAGAACTCTTTTAGTAACATGCGTTTCATCGCTTATCTTCACATGACCATACCAAGACAAACGATTTTCATTCAACCTTTCAGCCACCGGCGCCACTTCCCCTAATATACTCATACTGTTCTGTACCTAAAGTTTAAATAAATAAATCAACTTGACTCGAATATTTATTTATTTAACAATTCATGTACACACTTAACTTATATAAGAAAAGAAGACAGAAACAGAAAAATAGGTACATAGGTAATGCTTATTTCTAACGAAATCTCTTCCAGCATACCCGCGAAAGGAGAATTGGAAAAAAAGAGAAGTAGACACCGTGTGTAAAAGTGAAAGGAAAAAGAAACAAACAAAACAATTATTATAAGAATATACCTACCATATAAATATATATGTACTATCATAAATATAAACATACATATAATAAAATAAATATCGATAGACAGCTAATCAATCTTAAACACTCTTAAAGATTCTAAATTTTGTGCAGCGGTACTTTCTATGTCATCGGTCAATGAACGGTAAATTCTACGGTCGTTCATAATTTACGGTGGTCCAATTTCGTCCTATCGCCTTGGAAAAGCATTGTGTTAGCTGTCCGTACCTTCTCTATTTGACAAGAGCCTTTTTTTGCAAAAGTTACAGGATGTGTCATTATTCCCTTTATGCACGAAATAACACTTATTAATATTATTTTTTCTTATATGGGGAACTCCCTTGAAGTTTTGTCATTTTTTATTTTATTTCTTGTTTTGAATTGACAATAGCCATTCACACATTCTTTGAAAATTTCAACTTATACCTTTTACGGTTTATGAGATACAGCCCGCTGATAGATGAATAGACAGATCGATGGACGGACAGCTGAGGCTTGGTAATGGTTCTTTTCGAGCACAAAACCTGAAAAAAAAACATTTATAACTTTTAGAAAACAAAAAAAAAACAAAACTGATGTTGGGAACGGGATTCATTTCCCTGTAGTTAGCGCTCGAAAGATAGGAACCCTTACAACACGAGTCGTTTTAAAAAGTACTTTCTTCTGCACCAAGCCCTTGATCCAACTATTAAACGATAACTTCGACAAATTGTTCTCGAGGCTTTTGGGACAATAACAGTTGAGTTCACATTCCACAAATGTCGACAACCTCATTATGCTAAGTCAAATCATTTAATTTGTTGCCAAATGAAATTAATTAACTCACTCAATTTGTTATATTACATGATATTTTTAATACTGTGATCTAGAAAATATTGTATTACCTACCTTATTACATTCTCTCTTCTTTTACAGAAGATATGGAAATTCACACTTCGTTGGAAGTCTGGAAACTGGTTCTTATTGAGAAGCCGGGGCAGTCAGCAGACTCTCCGTCCACATACCGGCGCATCGTGCTGCTCAACAAAGTGGGCAAGCTCTTTGAAAGAGTAATCGCACGCCTCATCGCACAGTTGGTGCTGGTGGGGCCAGATCTTGCAGACAACTAGTTTGGCCTCCTCAGGAGGCGTTTGACGCTAGACGCCATCATACAATATAGAATAGAATATTGATTTATCATACGCGTGCGAGTCCTCACGACGGGGGAAGCAGTGTCCCGGAGCCTGCTCAAGACAACCCTAGTTGTCTTGACAGTGTCTTTGGACATCTCTAATGCTTTCAATACCCTGCCCAGAAGTTGCGTTGGATAGGCACTCCCCGTATCACCAAGTGCCGACCCACCTCCGTGGTGAAATCTAGGCTTATTTGATGAATATATTCGTTATCTACCCCCACCACCAGGGAGAGTGGAAACGGTGAGAGATATCGTTCGGTGTTCTGCAGAGATCGATACTAGGACCACCCTTGTGGAACATTGGGCACGACTACGTGCTTCGCAGCGGCTCCCCTGACCGGGTCAGCATGGTCTGTTACGCAGACGACACGCTGGTTTTGGCACAGGGGGAGTCGCATCAGGCGACAGCTGAACTAGTGACAGTGGTGGAGAGGCCTCTAGGGTATACTTGTAAAAACAATTTTGTGTTAATAATAAATAAATTTGGGATATTAAGCAACCACTCTATATAGTAATCTCATTTCTATTACATAATATCCTCTATTATGACGTATACTTCTAAATTTTATGTCGGTATACTTTCCAGCATCCTGTTTTTGATCTAAAATAAATATACATAATCCATAGTGTACATACTTGTAGAACGCATGGGTTTATTCTTTATTTAATGTTATAGCTTCTGTTGGTTTGTCGCGACATAACTTGACACGAGTAAATATTTAGGATTAAAATTTTATTTGATGTAGAAGATAGAATGTTCACTGATCACTGTAAGTTTGAGGTTTATTTGGTAATCGGAAGACCCCGTAGCCTTAGACTTACATTGAAGTAATACTGAGTCTAATTATTTATTTTATAGTATATCTCACTGCTGGCTAAAGGCCTTTCTCCAATTTTTCTATTGTTTCCGGCTCTGTGTCACTTCTTGCCAATTCCTAAGGAAGACATCTAAGTTATCTTGCCATCTCATTTGTAGTCTGCTGAGGTCTCGTCTAGTACAAATAGATACCTAATTCAATCCACAACTATTATAATTTAGGATGACTTCAAAAACAACATAATTATGTATTCTAGACTCGCATGATACTTGAAAGGCAGTAGAGTATGTATTTTCTGCCAAAACTTATGACCGAAATCAAAAACCAATTTCCGCAAAGCACTTTGCGTAAATGCTAGGTCAATACTGGCTAGGTGATGATAAAAAATTAGCATAATTAAATCCACTTATAACTCAAAGTCCAAGATTTTTGATTTCATTTTTACATTCCTTGATACGTGTATATAGACATAAGGTTAAGGCTTTTTTATTTAGGTGTGAAATCATCAAATGACTTCTTCCGCTCTAAAGCGGAGTGCGAGCGCTTGTCAGATTTTGAATGATTAAAACCCAGTTCTATAGCCACTTCTTTTTCTTGCGTTCCAGGACACCGGGGTTTACTTTCGAAAGCGAACTCGTAGCTCCAGATAAAGGGTGAATCATAATATCCACTATTATCAACAGTTCTCACATTAGATATCATGCTGAATGCTAATCTTGCTACATAAAATACAGGATTTTTTTTTGGTTTAATAGTTGTGAGTAGCTATGTATATACACGAAACCCGAAAATCAAGCAACCATCCTCCTGACTGCGATGCGCTCATTTTTTGGTCAAAGCTTTGCAAGAACGATATATTGAGGGCCCTTAATTCTACAGATTCAACGAAAGGTTTAAAAGGTCGTAAAGAACATCTCTTCAACTAATGGCAGTCCCATATCATGTTTTGAAAATTACTCTCTATTTCAGGTTGGCAAGACAATAGCAGCGCGAACGCGCGTTCGCTTGGGGTTTTATGAACTAGAAGAGATCGCGAAATATGATAAGGCCGCCAATCGTATGTGTTTTAGACATAAGTTTTCTTTTCTTATGTTTCGTGGTGTGGTTTTTCTTGAAGTAGATCTCCGTTATTATGAAGAGGTAAAGTTTATTTTTTGTTTGTAGGAGCTAATCTTTGAAAGTACTGGTCTAATTGCTAAAATTGTTTCACCGAGAGAAAGTTGCTTTAGTCCTGAGTGGTATATGCTACGTTTTATACACGAACCCGTGGGCAAAAGTACATACTATTTATGCAACAACATATATTTTTGTGACCAAGATACAATTTGTACCTACTGGCTTACGAAAAGTATTCGATAGTGTCGATCACGAGTTGCTTCTAAAAAAAAAAACCCTATATACTCCGCTAAAGGCATACATGGTGATTTACTCCGATTGCTCTCTTCAAAATATTATGGTTCTATTTATTTATCACAAACAAAACTTAGTGAGTCGTAAATAACAGTTTCAAATCTATCATAACCATAACCGTCACTTCCGGCGTGCCTCAAGGCTCGACTTTGGGAACCGTTTTATTCAACTAATTAATTTTGACATTAACATTTTGTTTTGGAAATCCTACAATTCTTTCGTATAGAATCATTTTAGAATTTTTTGATCAGCATATTAAGTAGCCTAATTTTAAAGCCACGGATTGCATCAATGATTATCTCACATTAGTTTACCTAAATGCTGTTTTTATCAGTTTCACGAAGATGAAGAAAGTTTTCAAGTACCCTTTTTTTGCAACCCCCAAGGGTCCCTTCTTCATGATATTGGAATCCGTCTCACCGATAAACTATATTTTGATGCCTTTAATAATGATAAAAGTAACCTTATCTTATGTATGGCTTTGTCATCGACCTATTAATAACTTGATAAATCTCTGATCAAGATATCAACTCGCCACACTGCGTCATTCGTACACTCGTACACTGCGCCAGTGTAGAATCTTTTCTACAATAAGTATTTGGAAAAAAATTAAAAGGTTTAAAGAAAATCTCAAAAATCCATGCATCTTCGTAGCTTTCATATATTTCAATCGTATCTTCATTTACAATCGAAACGTACTCTCTTATAGACAGCATTTCCATCCACTGTTAAGTGTTTCTTTCCAGGTACTCATGTTATCTTACGCAGTTTTAAACCCTTATTTCACCACGTCCAACTCACTTTGCCTTCTCCTCCAGGACCATTGCGTAATGACTCTTGAAAGTCTTTATATGTAAAAGTAAAATATAAATTTTAGATTACATCTTACGTTCCATAATTTAGATAACTATGATCGAACATCGAATAATAGCCTTAACACATGGCATTTAAAACCGATGCTCACATAAATACCTTACATAAGCACCACCATATCCAATGTCAAGTGTAAGTTGCAACATTTATAATATTATATTATTTATACAAGGTTGTGTGTTGTAATGGTTATATCCGCCGTATCACAAGCTGTTAGAAACTACAGCAACCCCCACTTCAGGAGACTGGTTTATGTTCTTTTTGAGCAGACGGTTCTGGCCCTGCTTCACGAGCTTTGAATAATAATTATTTCCGACTTCTGTGTAGCTTATTTTTGAAATATATAGAATATGCATATCAATCACAACGCTCGTATTTTCTATACATTAAACCTAAGTTTAGTAATTTAGTTACGTTAGCTATAATGTTGTTTTTTTACAAAAATTCTAACCGACTTCAAAATAAAAAAAAAACCTTATAGATGAAAAATATTTAATAAAAAACAGGTCTAGAACCCTGTTTCACAAACGTTGAATAATATTAGTTCCGACTTCCAAATATCTTATTTTTCAAGTGCACACAATTTGCATATTAATCATCACGTTTGCATTTCCTATGGACTGTATGGACTAAGCAAACTTTAGCAATTTATTTACGTCAGTACGCTCTCTTCCCAGTTATAATTAACTTTTTTAAAAGAAATAATGAAACAAAGAATAAATAAATAAGACAAAAAATTAAAACTCCACAATTAGAAAAAAGTTACTATTAAAATTTAAGCAATTCAATTTTATGTAAATATACTTAAGTATTGTGTTTTTAAGAAATGAATTATCTAAATATTATGCAAATAATTATAGACGTTACGCTAGCACACACAAACTGGTGATGCAATCAATATTTTTAAAGAACCATTCATAATGTCGAACGTTATCCAAAAAAATTGTTCGATAACCTAATCAATAAAGATTTTGGCCACATGCCTATTCAACGGTGCAGTGAGAGTATTATAAACTTTACTTTATCGACGGCCTTGTTTGTTGCGACACTAATCGGTCATTTAAACGATGTGGTTTGGGTGACCAATCAGTAATGTATTAGAACAGATACTAACGGATATTACCACAGAACACTGGAATCATACAGTGATATTACACTCGATATGAAGTTTATAAATAAGTGAACATCTACTAACAGTAGTATAATTAAATCTGTAGTAATAATATCAATATAATGAGCTTCTGCAGGGGTTTAATTCAAGTGAAAAAAAAAATCTTTTGTAATTAGTGGGTTATTAGAAGTTTACAATAATAAAATTAATAACTATAAAGTCTACCCTTAAATTGTAGACACTTCTACGGTGTGAACTAAGCTTTGTCGTTTATACCGCTTACATCGAAGACTGGAACAATTTGCTTGTTGTGATCTTCTTGTCCAATTAATAATTTGGATGTCTTCAAGGCTAGACGGAATAGATTCCTAATAAACTAGTATCACAAAATTTATAGGTAGAGAAATCAATCTACATACAAAGCGCGCCCGAGTAACACACATAGACACCGCTCACGGACATGATTTCTCGGAGCACCTCAGCTCGCTCGTCGAACAGTTCCGGCTCAAACGCTCTTTAGTGTGCGTCCCCCGAGCGTAGGTATAAAAAGTGAAGTAGCCATCAGAATAGAATAGAATAGGAAAGGAAAGGGAAGACAGAGAGGAGAATAGGGAATAGGTGGAATTGCAGTCAAGTACTAGTTTAACTGCTTCTTTGATTGCATTACAATTTATGTACGTAGTATTAAACAACAATATTATACAAAATTGTACCAAGAATCAGCTTTCGATTTCCGAAAAAAAAAATATTCCATTAAACTTGCACCAGAAAATATAAAAAATGTAAATTCAAATTAATTTATTAATTTCGTGAACACAGGGTACTTACAATGATCTTATATAAAATGTTTCGTCCAACCTATGATCCGCCTAAGAGCATACAAAATATTGATGCAAATTGTCAATCTATACCTACAATCAAAATTAAATTAACTTTAATAATGTATAAAATCTAATAAATAAGAAAAATACTATATAATAATAAAAACAGTGTCAGCGAAAGAAAATTGACAAAAATTGAAATGAAACATCAAAAGATTATACAATATCAGCGATATTACAATATTGTCAAAATTAAATCAATTTAAATACCTAAGTCATAAAAAATGTCTTAAAAAATAAACTTACTATATCAGCAAAAAAAATAAAATTATCAAAATTTACTCAATTATAATCGTAAAATATATCTTAATAATACATTCTCACCGAAAATAGTTGTAAAAATCAAATTATACAAAATAATTACGTCAAAAATTTGTCATTAAGATGTTCATCGACAGAGTTGTAGTGTAACATAAACGGTAGTGTTATCAAGTTTTAGTCACTGTGGTCACAACAATAGAATCAGGCTAAATTTTATAAGGTTTTGACTACTATTGTTGCACATTCCAGCTCTCTTTAATTTTAGCATCTGATATTTAGACACTTGAGTCAGTCTCAACTAGTTCGACCTGTGATCACCCATCATTCTCCTGCGTTTATTTTAAATTGTTTAAAATCGGCGTTATTTTTCTTCCAGACACATGTCTATCTCTATTCTCTTCCATTCCTTTATGTAGTTCAACAAGTTGACGAATGCAAAGCGTAAAAAAATATCTAATTTAAGTAACTTTATAAAAATATCATATTCCACAACTATTATTTTTTCATAATTATGTATTGATTAAGGGTAAAAAAGTAAGACGATATAAGTAAATATTTTTGTCATGTTGCGGTGTATAACAGAATTAATACATAAAAATTAGAAAATCACAAAAGTGGACATAAACTTTTGGCTCCCGTTAATGAGGGTAACAAAATAGCTTTTGGCGATTTGTTTTTTAATTTATGCTTAAAATTTATTAGCAAAGTCATGCTGACTCTTTGGGCAGTTTATAAATTATGACAATTGTAATGAATTAAATATACCTATTGACCTCTTGGGTCAACACAATACGAAATAAAACAATATAATAATATATACCTAAGTATATGCGTTGAATGTAGAATTTGTTTAATAAATTATTGAGTAGACACAAGATTAAAAGTCACCTTTTATATTGAACTAGACTGCTGTTTTATTTCCTACTACTGCAACTTTTGATAGCTTGAATCATCGATCACATGAAAATATAAAATGAAACTTGAAAATTCCCTTTCAATTTTAATAATGTTATATCCTTTAACAAAGTCAAAAAGATGCCTGGAACTGCGATATCAAGCCAAACTTTTGTATTCTGCCTGTAGACACCAGAAGAAATTGAAGACCAGACACCAGTTTCAGTTTTTTGCAACATCGTTGCATTGCGTTTATTAAAAGCTGCAAGGTTTGTATGGAATACCAACCCTATCCCTGTCCTAACAATAACAAACAACAGAATTAGCCGAAGAAGCAGCCGTTCTGAAGTGATGCGCTCACATTCATAAACAGTCAGCAATTGATATAAAATATTTACTTTTGTTTGATACAACTTTTTTTTTAAATCATTTATTGTAATTTCATGATTCTTTAGGATTGATAATTTATCTGATTCTCTGTTCAATCATTTAAGAATCTTTTAGAATTGAGAAGGTTAAAAAGACTTAATAATTAAAAATTTTTCACTTTGAAACAAAAAAGTACAGATTAATAAAAATAAAAATGCCGATGAAATAGTTCCAACCCTAGAAAGTCCGGGGAACTAAGGGGTAGGTATTGTACCTAAAGTACATGTATGTGCGTCAATGTCTGAGATATGGTGTAATAAAAAATTATAAAAATATACGATATTGAAAAAAAGCAAAAAATAAAATGGTGTCTCTTATCGATTATAAATTTGCTCAGAAATGAACATCTTAAGGAATGTATCTAAAAAGACCACCTGTGGCAGAATCAAAAACCGTATAAAGTTTCATCATCATAGATTTTATAATTTTAACCTTCATTTGACCACTTGCGAACTTGATATTCAAACTTTTTTGAATAACAAGTTCAATAAAAAAATGTTAGCAGAACAAAAACTATAAAACACTTAGTGACAAAAAATAAAAACTGAGGAATATGTTGGATTGAGTCACTTTCTCCATTCAGCCATTATTATTGGTCAGAGATTGGTTCCTTATGCCTTCAATTTCCTTAGAACCGGCGCCGACTTTAACCCTCTGCCAATGCTTTAGGTTTTTCTCATCTAGATCGGGATTTGGTATTGACCTTGTCAAGAAAGTTTTTAGCACGTAAAAAATCTTTCGATATTCTCTTATATATAACCCTGATAATCATAACTCTCTGCGGTAATCGCAATATTGCGAACTACCTACATGTGTGCCCCATACAGGGTCACAGACTGCACGATTCTCAGGTATAACCTTAAGCCACTGCTGCTGCGTGTGCTGTTTCAGGTGCTATCAATTGTCGAGAACCAGTTTTAATAGAATCAGAGAGCCTTAGGCTTACCGTCTATGGACGTATAGTGTCGTAGACAGTCCACTATTGGACATAGGCCTCCCCCAAGTGTCGCCACAACGAACGTTCCTGCGCGTCTCGCATCCATCGGTTTCCCGCAACTTTCACCAGGTCATCGGTCCACCTTGTGGGAGGTCTTCCAATGCTGCGTCTTCCAGTACGAACTTTTCGGCCCCAACGGCCATCTGTTCTGCGAGCAATGTGCCCTGCCCATTGCCACTTAAGTTTGGCAATTCTTCATGCTATGTCGGCAACCTTAGTTTTCCTGTGAATATCTTCATTCCTGATTCGATCACGCAAGGAAACCTCAAGCATAGCCCTTTCCATTGCTCTTTGGGTGACTTTAAGCCTTCTGATGAGGCCCATTGTGAGCGACCACGTTTCGGAGCCATATGTCAGCACTGGCAACACGCACAAAGATGGTCAAAGACTTTCGTCTTGAGATACTGTGGTATGTTGGACACATTTTCGTCATTAATCGCTTGGTATACGCCTGCTTGAAGCTTACATACAAAACAATAAAAACTCTGTAGGCGAAATGGCAGCGTCGTGCCGTTGTGTCATCGCTGCAACCTTAAGCATAGCCGTTAAGCATAAACAACCTGCACAACCTCTGCACAATGCAACCAGGATCGTCTCTCAGTGCATTTACTTTCGACAATGACATAATAGATATTTTACATACTAGCTCTAGCTGGCCCGTTGTAAGAAAAAAATATTAAGAACCCGATTGCAGTGCCACCAATCGGGTCCAATTATATTTTAAAACCATACAAAGACTCCCTCAAATTAATATAACCTACATACAAAATTTGTTTTAAATTGGTTAAGCCATTTAGGAGGAGACAAACAAATGTACAGAAGAATTATATTATAGAGATTTAAATCCCACCAATTAAAAAACATAAAAAGAGCCGATTCTTTCCACAGCCTAAAAAAACATTCACATCCGTGTCAAAACTATGGTATGTTAAACACCCAATTTGTACATTATTACCAAGTCATTATCACCATATGAAATACTGTAAAAATTCAGCGCTAATAATGTAGTTATTATCCTTAATTCCGATGGTAATAATGTAATCTTCTTTGAAAACGATCGCGTGAGTCGATTGTGATCATTATGACTTTTTAGCGTTTACAATGTAACATGGACACTTATACAATTTGGTGATGTTTCTTTGATGAAATTCACAATATTTGTGACCTACTGTTAAAATTACTGTAGGTGTATAATAACGGTAGAAGGTGTTCACATCAGCTATGGAGTACGTACCTGGGGCTGGGGTCCTGTGAAACTTCGAGGAACACTACCGCTGTCTCGACTGTCAGACTACAGCTGGGCGAGGCTGTCTTGCCCATGATATCTACCTATCTATGCTCCTGCCTAATCTAGGGACTCCAAATGCCTCCTGCCAGAGGTTCGTGGATCGCGCGGTCCATGACCCTTTACGGAACTGCAGTGTGTGTGATTGCTGCAATAACGACCAGTACCTAAACTGAAAACATTGGACTTGGTGGTGGAGTCCCAACTGCCAGATACTCTCAACAATTAAGTATATTATTCCTCTGGGATAATAAAATCTTCACGCGCATATAGCTTGAGTCAGAAGTTATTAAGTTACTATTAATCTCAAATATACTCATCTTTGAATAGGTTGTTACAATCAGATAAACAAACAAACATAAGATGATACTGCATTATAAGTAAAATGTCATAATTGAGTGTCATCTTATGAAGTACTATTAGTCATTAAGAGAGTCCTTCCCAAGCCGTCTATCGTTACTGTGAATATCGTTTTAAAGCTTATTTCATCCAACATAATCCAACGCTATGTCTAATAAAAAGGCAACGTGAAAAAAGAGAGATCGAATTCATAATTAGTGAGCCCCACCATCAACGATTGCATTAGTTTTTATTATTAAAAAAAAAAAAAAAACAAATGTGCAAGGTTTCTACAGCTACAGTTTTATTACTCTTTTAATTTTTGGGTATATTATGAAGGACCAAAGTTCACGCAAAATAACAGACTTTCAAAGGTCTTTACTGAATTAGTTTTACACAAATTTATGTTTTTATTTCAAAAGAAACCTAGAAAATATTTATAACGTATATAAAATTTATAAAATATTAAATCGTAAATAATATTTATAAAATATTTTTAAAGATGTGTCATAATCACGTAAGAGAGCGGTTTTATGGAAATGTATCTTAGGTTGGATGCTCTTAAATTCAAATCTCAAGTACTCTCAAAGATGTGTATACGTTGTTACAATCAGCTATGCAAACAAACATAAGATGGCACTGCATTGTAAGTAAAAGGTCTTAATGGAGTGCCATCCTCTGAATTAGTATTTTAGTCATTATTAAAATAAAAAAATAATGTTATTAATATTTTTGATTTTGGATGCATTTTGAACACTGTTATTACTGTCCTCGGATGCGTAGCTTCCTAGACGCAAATTCATTTACATACTCAAGGGTGTTTCATGTTTTTGAAATTTTCGATTTTTGACTTGTTTCAAATTCTTGATACCACTTACGCACAGTGTTCATGTACCAAAAATCATTATTATCGGTTAATATTTAGAGATTGCACAACGCTAATAAGAACGTTATCAATTAAGGTATTTTTAATATTATTATTTTTTACAGAGAAGAGAAGTAATTTTTTTAGACAAATGAAAATTGAAAATTAAAAAAAGATGGAACACCCTAATGTACGCGTCCGTGAAGCTTATACACAAAGCTATGAAACTCTGTCAACGAAAGGGCAGCGCTTGAGTCCTTTTTGTTTTTGGTGGGGAAAATCATCCAATGACAACCCCAAGACTTACTGACTAAAAAACCCACCCCATTCCTACAAGCCGTCATACCGGGGCTCGAGTTCCCTTTCGGATAACCCTGACCCCAGTGGGTTCGACCCAGCTGGGCTCCTGCTGTTGCTGACAACTCCTTGAGGCACGCGGCAACAGTGCGGGCCATCGACGACTTGAGCTTGGTCCGGACAGTTACCGGACGGCCATTGCTCTCTGTCCGCAAGCCCGCGCCTACGGTGGCTGGAAATTGGGATCGGAATCCCGGCGGCGGCGAGAGCGCCGTTGCCTGATGCGGTCGGCCTCCTCCTTGGCGAGCATTACTGCTTCGCAGAAGTCGGCGACCGCCTGCCACTCCTCCTCGCTCCGGACCATGGCCTCAACCAAGGCCCGGCGCAAGAGATAGCGCTTGAGTCCTAGCAGTGAGGACTTTATAGGGTTGATTATGCTTATGCATACTTATGTAGGTAATGGTTACATACCATTCTTTAAAGAAACTGTTTAAATTAAAAATACTATCAGTTCGCGGTTAATTTAAGAAATCGTGATTCGCGAGTGAAGTGAAGCATGAAGTTATGCATTTTATGAATATTTTCACGTAGTTTCCGGCCATGAATTGGCTCCACTTTACTCATCTAATAGCGGTAAAATCAGTTACACAAGTTCCTGTCTTAGTAACCTTACATTTAATTGGAAGATACCAAGAATTTCGAACATTATCAGTATCACAAAACGGTCTATTTGGAGAAAAAATTGTGTTAATTTGTTATCTTTTACATATTTATAAAGACTTAGGGCGGCCCTTGTTAGGAGTTGCTACAGGCACCACTCTAGCTTTCTTTAAACTTCAAAAAATGCTGATTCTATTCGCTTTTACTTTGAAAGCTGGTCTTATAAAGGCATTTTTTTTTTGGAAACCCCCATACAAAAAATGTGAATAAAGTATTTAACACTTCGTCCTACGTTCTCTTTAGTAAACAAACGTGAGGTCAAAAAAATTGAAAGTTACCTACGCGTTTCCTAATCTGCAATTGGGTATTTTTTAAACAAATAATCAATCTGTCATACATTGCGGTTTTCACCACCGCATTATTTTCTTAGAAGATGTTTGGTATTAAGTTTACCACGGCATGGCCTTGAAATTGCTAGTTTTTTTAATTTGATTCCAGGGCTTTATCGCTTGAATGGCGTCAGCTTTCAGGTGCGTTGTGCGACAGTAGAATTTTTTCTTTCTTTCTTTCATTCAGAATGCCATTACGTGTTAAGAGCGTTCACTAATCCTTACGCACTATTTGGCTCAAAAACTATGACTTTCAAACCTGTTCGTATCCATTAACGATTTAATGTACAAACACGTGATTTACTAATTACATTAGGAAATATTCTTGTCTAAATAGTTAGACAGGATTTTATTTAAATTAATGACACGCTTGAGAAGTATATTCAGATATATATGAATACAGCTTTTTTTTTAATTTTACCTACAGAGTCAATTTCGAAGCTCGAGAAAGGAAAAGTCTACAAAACTACGATCTGTCTGGCTATAATCTACAAATGCTGAATGTTGGCCCCTAGAAAAAACTCATGCCACAAAAATGCCCACGACTGAGATGAAGATGTTGAGATGGCCAGGAGGTGTCACTTTCAATGATAAAGTTAGAAATAAACATATTCGTAGAAGTTTTAAGATCCACTCATTTTTTTTTGCCCTCTTTGGGCGGACCACTAGTCATGGATGCGATCGGTGGCGGCCATCTCTCGCGTCCGGCTCTGATTCAAGTTATGGTCCGGAGCTACAAGGGAATGGAAAGCGGTGGTTATCTCCATTCTCGAAGCAGTAATGCTAG
The DNA here is from genome assembly GCA_910589285.2 of Mythimna ferrago. NCBI lineage: Eukaryota > Metazoa > Arthropoda > Insecta > Lepidoptera > Noctuidae > Mythimna > Mythimna ferrago. The sequence goes on from OU342679.1 coordinate 26,633,272, forward strand.
CCTCCTTACGCCCCAGCCACCATCACAGGAGAGGAATCGCAGGGTGATCCAAGGCCACCGTAGGCACAGGCTTGTAGGTGACAAGCAACGGGTAGTTCACCACCCAGCAATACGGTAAAAACTGAAACTGAGTGTCGACGGTGCGAAGTGGGTCTCCTTCAAAGAGATGTCAGCAAAACCGTAGGAGCCCAGAAGCGCTAATACCTGCTAGGACCACAGCAATTTTGAAAAAGATACCGGAAGTCCTCGAACGCAAAAGGCAACTGAAGGACACAGTTGGATTTTATTCAGTAAAAGTCTAACCCTCTTGTAATCACTCTAGGACGGGAGAAGCATCGACTACTAGGAAGTAGGCATTTTTTAACCTTATCTTTTAATATTATAAAGAAAAAAGATTTCTAGTTTTGTTTGTAATGAATATACTCAAGAACTACTGGACGGTTTTTCAAATTCTTTCACCACTTTATCACTGAGTAACATAGGGTATATATTTTTTTGTTACATGCAGGCGAAGCTACTGGTAAATGCTAGTAAAAAAATAGATGTGATGCTCCAACCATTTTTTCGTGCAATCCTAAAATCAAATTGCTTAAAGATAATCTGCTATAATATTTATTATAAAAGATTATACTAATCGTTAACACTTATAATGATTTAATCTTCAATCGAGTGCTTTCGAGATGATTATAAAGAAATCGGAAGGCTAAAAAGACTGCATTGTCATCATTGGTCATTCATTTTTGATTTCAGCAATCATCTTTTATGTACATAGTACTCTAAAATAGTATGGGCCATGGTCATCTTTACATTAGTCAAACCACGATGTCATTACACAAACAGCCAATGTCTAAAAGATTAATCAATCAAAATTTTCAAAAGGCTATTTGCTATGAAGGTATTACTAGAAGCGGTAATAAATGAGGATTGTTTATTTTATTAATAACTAACTCTTGCCCTCGACTTCGCCCGCGTACATAAAATATAGCCTATGTCACTCAGAAATAAAGCACCTTTCTATCAGTGAACCAATTTTAGAAATCGGATCAGTACTTTCAGAGATTACCTCCTACAAACAAAAAAATTAAAAATGAACTTTACTTCTTTATTGTATTAGTGTAGATGTAGACTAATTTTAACTTGCTAGGGCCGCAGAGAGTTACCTCAAAATAAAATAAAATATTCAACAATTTTCAATTTAAAAACATCTCATAACCTAGATTAAACATTATTAATAAAAAATTAACAAGCGATAATATTAAAAATAACGTTGACAGCTGTACCTACTAGTATGTACTGTATAATATAATAATAATAACAATTCCACAACTACCACACAACGCCGTCTAGTCCCAAGCTAAGCAGGGCTTCAAGTCTGCTATTACAATAGTGTCAGAATGGTCTATCATTGATGTCATAATTGTCGATTTTGACAAGTTCGGTAATCTACTAATATAATGGCGTCATTATGACTTTCCAATGGTCAACCACTGACACTCCATTAAAAAAAATGGCATAGAAACCATTCTATATTTTGCGTTTGCGGTAATCTGCTAAAACTTTGACAGTTTATTTGATCAGTGTTTTACCATTAGAACGTTATTGTGCAGTAATTGGTTTTAATATGCTCGAAATTATCATTCTACCACAATTCTATTACAAGACCATTGACCGATCAATGATCGATCATTATGAAATAGCAGATTACAAACTTTTAGCAAAATGACAATTGGATCGTGTTGGAATGACGAATTTATAAAAATAGCAGACTTGGGGCCCAGGGCCTCAAGTCTGCTATTACAATAGTGTCAGAATGGTCTATCATTGATGTCATAATTGTCGATTTTGACAAGTTTGGTAATCTACTAATATAATGGCGTCATTATGACTTTCCAATGGTCAACCACTGACACTCCATTGAAAGAAGTGACATAGAATGGTAATTTGAAGTTTGCGGTAATCTGCTAAAACTTTGACAGTTTATTTGATCAGTGTTTTACCATTAGAACGTTATTGTGCAGTTATTGGTTTTATTATGCTCGAAATTATCATTCTACCACAATTCTATTACAAGATCATTGACCGATCAATGATCGATCATTATGAATTAGCAGATTACAAACTTTTAGCAAAATGACAATTGGATCGTGTTGGAATGACGAATGTATAAAAATAGCAGACTTGGGGCCCTGAGTATATGGTAATAATTTCAACTCGATACCTCCACACGTTCCCGAGATCAAGGGACTTGACAGACTGACAGATGGATGGACAGACAACAAAGTGATCCTATTAAGGTTCCGTTTTTTTTCTTTTGAGTTACGGAACACTAAAAACCAAAATAACTTTAATTTCGAAAGTCGGTGGCAAAAAACAGAAAAATGAAAAAAAAAACTAGAAACTCTGGCCACTATTAAACAGCAGTTTTTTTTTTGTTGTAAAAATAACATTTATTACATGTGGATTTAGACTATAAAAGATTGTAACGAAATGTTGACGAAATCGAAGTCTACAAAATGAGGCACAACAATTAATTTTTGATAGTTGCTGTCCTTTGAGATCGTGGAAACTAGTTTTTGTAACGTTCTCTTTACATTCTTTTCCGCTACCGTGATCATGTAAGTAGCTATTGTTTTTATTTTGCGTAATATACAACGTAGGTATAACGTTAAATGCGCAAAACCCAAATAGTTCGATCAGAATAACGAGCAGAATCAATTAAATCACTTCTCATATTTATTCAGGTTTCGTTTAAACTAAAAATAATATAGTATAATAGTAATTAAAATTATTACGACTTACGAACCATTTAGCATTGACAGCAGCAGGAATTTTAAGTATGATTGAAATGTAATTGATCATGATTAATTAGTTTATTAACTAGATATTCAGGTTTTACTATTTATACAACGAGTATATTGATACGATGACAGTGATAAAATCCAAACCAAGAAAAATGGTTTCTAACTTGGTAGCTTCGTATTTTGTAACGAAAGAATAAATGTTTCAGGGCTTTTTAGGGTTCCGTAGCCAAATAGCAAAAAACGGAATCATTATAGATTCGTCATGTCTGTCTGTCTGTCTGTCCGTCCGTATGTCACAGTCACTTTTTTCCGAAACTATAAGAGCTATACTGATGAAACTTAGTGAGTAGATGTATTCTGTAAACCGCATTAAGATTTTCACACAAAACTAGAAAAAAAACGATAAATTTTGGGGGTAAAAATACACTATTACATCGATCAAAGTTACAACGGACTACAAGAACTTTTATATTTAATTAATTGCTGCTACGGAACCCTTCATGAGCGAGTCCGACTCGCACTTGGCCGGTTTTTTTAGGTAGGAAATCATCCAATGACATCTCCCACCCATGGGCGGGGCGGGAGGGCGTGTCAAACTTTTACTAACTAAAACCCATTCCTTTTCCTTCTTTGCCTTCTTTCCAGGGCTCCGAGGTTACCACCGTGGGATCTGGAGGCAACAGTCCTTGCACACATGCACGATATGCGCGTGGAGATGCAACGCCGGGGTGAAAGTCCGCTGCCGCGACAGATCACGGCATGGCGGACAGAGCTCCGGCGGGATCTCATGGTGAAATGGCGTCAGCGACTATCGCAACCCAGTGCTGGGCACGCCACAATCATGGCGGTAAGTCCCCTCTTTGAGGCGTGGCTGGAAAGACCTCACGGCGTCCTTACCTTCCGCATGACGCAGGTACTCACCGGACATGGTTCGTTCGGGAGTTTCCTGCACTCGATTCATGCGGAAGTGACGCCCGGGTGTCGCCACTGTGCGGAACGCCCGGAGGACACGGTGGAGCACACAGTCGAGGTGTGCCCTGCTTGGGCGGAGCATCGCCGTGCCCTCGTGGGGGCGATCGGCGGCGGAGACTTCTCACGCCGGGCCTTGGTTGAGGCCATGGTCCGTAGCGAGGAGGAGTGGCAGGCGGTCGCCGACTTCTGCGAAGCAGTAATGCTCGCAAAGGAGGAGGCCGAACGCATCAGGCAACGGCGTTATCGCCGCCGCCGTCGCCGGGATTCTGATCCCGATTTCCGGCCAACGTAGACGCGGGCTTGCGGACGGTGAGCAGTGGGTAGCTCACTGTCCGGCCGTCCGGTAACTGTCCGGACCAAGCCCAAGTCGTCGACGGCGCGCACTGTTCCCGCGCGCCTCAAGGAGTTGTCAGCAACAGCAGAGACCCAGCCGGGTCGAAGCCTACTGGGGCCAGGGTTATCCGAAAGGGCGCTCGAGCCCCGGTATGAAGGCTAGAAGGAACGGGGTGGGTCTTTTAGTCAGTAAGAGTCTGACACTATCTCCCGCTCCGCCCAAGGGCGGGGGATGTCAATGCATGATTTTTTCCCACCATAAAAAAAAAAAAAAAAAAAAAAAAAGGGCTCCGAGGTTCTCTTTAGCAATCACCCATGGCTCCAGTAGGCTTCGACCCTCCTGAGCCCCTTTGGTTACTGACATCTCCTTGAGGCGTGCGTGGAAAATTACGCGCCGTCAACGCCTTGGGCACGGTCCGTCTGGTTACTGGACAGTCGGCCGGCGAGCTACCGTGGTCCTAGCAGGCAGACTATGTAACCTGCTCCTCTAGCCAAGTTACAACCGTTTCTCTTGCGTCGAACGACTCGAGTTGGCCACGTCCCCCAATACTTTTGTGCTGACCACGTGACTGAGCGTTGAGATGACGTCATTTCCGTACATTTGAAGCTTTCTACTAGCGTTAACGATTGCAAATCATTAACTTGGCTAGGAGTTTTTTTTTATGGTGGGAAAAATCATCCAATGACAACCCCCGCTCTTGGGCGGACAGTTACTGCCGTCGCCTGATGCGGTCGGCCTCCTCCTTTGCGAGCATTACTGCGTCGCAGAAGTCGGCGACCGCCTGCCACTCCTCCTCGCTCCGGACCATGGCCTCAACCAAGGCCCGGCGCGAGAGGTCTCCGCCGCCGATCACCCCCACGAGGGCACGGCGATGCTCCGCCCAAGCAGGGCACGACTGTGTGCTCCACCGTGTCCTCCGAACTTGGCTAGGGGTGCTGAATTTTGGAATTCATGGAAATCTCCATTTGAACGTTCTTCTCTATAGAGATCGCTTGGAATGTGCTGAGCTATATTTTTTGACTGACCAATTTTTTTACAATACATAGATTGCTTGTAAGTGACCGATTTGAAATAAATGCTTTGAGTTTGGGTCAAAAACTTGTCAATCAAGAATATTTAATTTACCTATACACGGATAAATTTTAATCGTTTTAATCCCGTAGAGGGTCGATCCGGTACGTGAAACACTATCGATTTGTAAAGATAAAATTAAAAAATAAAGTACCTTTTTTTTAAAACTCGTAATAAGTTTCGCGTGTACGAAATTAATTTCTTTAAGAAAACGTCAGCTGAGCGAGTTCAATGACCTTTAGATAGTTTGTACGCAACGCCGACTACTAACTACAGGTCATTGAACCCGCTCAGCTGACGTTTTCTTAAAGAAATCAATTTCGTACGTGCGTAAATTAATACGAGTTTTGAAAAAAAGATACTTTATTTTTTTATTTAAACTTTACATATCGATAGTGTTTCATGTACCGGATCGACCCTCCACGGGATTAAAACGATTAAAATTTAGCGGTGTATAATTTAATATTTTTAGCCCCTATCGGGGGCTAAAATGTTAAACTTGGCCAAATTTATTTAAATCTTTGCTCCCATAAAAATATCAACAGAAAAAATATTGATGCTACAAAAAAACCAGTTTACAAAAACCCTTCACTGATAAAGACCTTCAAAAAACAAAAGCAAGATATCCAAATCCACTCACACAGGTGCTCATCAAATCGATTTGCCATGAACTCTGACAGAAGGTCAAAAAGACAAAACCAGCCGACTCATTCTAACTCTTATTCGTCATTTGCTAAATACTGAACGCACTAGGCGAAGGCCGTTCTGTCACTTTCGTCATAATTGTCACGATAAGTCATTCTATATAATTAGATGAACAAACCGACGCTTCTGTAGCGTCATTATGAAACATTGTTTAAGCCTAGAAACTTGTTAATACTCGTACTATTCTTTTTCAATTTGATTCAATATAATTAAATATATATTTCAGTTTAATTCCACGTGATTCAAATCAATTTTAATTAATTAATTTCATTTATAACTAAGCTGAACCGGCGAATTCCGTACCGTCTGACAGTCAATGAATGTTATGTTTAGTATATATTTCGATATAGTTAATCGATTGCGATTAAACAAATCCTAAATAATATATCAAGCTAAATGTTTATAAATGTATAAAAGTTAAATCTATCTACATCGATTATTTACATCGATTTCGTACATTTTACGAGATGCGCTCACAACTAAAAACTTCTACAGATTTTTTATATATATAGATTATGTATGAACTTTATTTTTAGCCGACTTCGAAAAGGAGGAGGTTCTATGTTTGGCTGAAGGTATGTCTTTTTTTATGTATGTTCACCGATATCTCGGTCAATTGTGGACCGATTTTGAAAATTTTTTTTTTGGTTGATAGGTTATGCTTCCAAGTTGATCCCATAGAAATATTTCATGAACTTCGAAGATATGGAACAGAACTCCTCATAGGATTACAGCAGAACTGTCGTAAGAAGTAAAGTTGCTTTGTTTATACGTGCAGTCGACAATTGACTGAAAGAAAAGAGAGAGGGGATGTATCGAACTGATCTGATGATGGAGTCGGAAGGTACATTAATGTAATCTAACCGTGTTTGGGATTATTAGAATCGTTATGAGATGCTCTCTAGCTATAAGGTATTTAAGTTCGGCTGAGAGGTATTTTTTAGTAAAAATTGTAAAATAAAAAACTTTTTACAAAAAAAATATAACCGACTTCAATGTTAAAAAAACACTGAAAAGTACAAAATAACTTTCATTTCGGAAGTCTGTGTTAAATAACGAAGAGACAAAACTATTATAGAAACGTTATTTTGTACTTTTCAGTGTTTTTTTTTAACATTGAAGTCGGTTATATATTTTTTGTAAAAAGTTTTTTATTTATAATGATGTATATTATACTACATACATCAGAGAGATTTACTTAGAAGTAACGTATTCAACGTTACTTCTAAGCAAACCTGCCCCCCTAGCCAAGTTACAATCGAATTCTGTTCTCTAATCGGTAACGCCTCGGTGACAGCAATTGTAGAAAACGATAAGTTGGTAGCCATGTTGACGCGCCTGAGTCGGCCGCTCGTTCTACAGTGTAGCGTTTGTATAACAAAGGATGTAGCGTTAAATATTGTAGAAACGATTTTGAACGATGTGAACTTGGCTACGAATTGTCTATTCGTTTGTTCTGACCACGCGACTTTACGTTGAGATGACGTCATTCCCATACGTTTCATCACTTTTCGACAGCGTTAACGATTGCAGAATAACAACTTGGCTAAGCGTGCTGTTCCATCGTCGACCACATCATCGCTTACCATCAGGTGAGATAATAGAGCCTATTTTATAATAAGAAAAAAGTTCGATACAATAAACATTACTAAGAGCCCACTAAAGATTAAATGTCTACCACCAAAGCCAATGTTTCCACTGCTGAGATATAACTTGTCTTTACAGAATTGAAAAGAGCCTTTTAAGTTTTCAAAATACATTTCCGAACAAATGACGCGACTCAAAAGACATTAACAGTTATCCTCATTAAAATTATCTTATTATTGTAATGAAAGATTAGCGACGACGAAAGAAAGAAAATAAAAGGGTTTATTTACGACCAACATTAACAAATGATATATAAGGATAGCCATTTGGATCCTCTAGTAAAGGAGGCTCTAAAAAAAAGGCGAACATTTTTAGATAAGTATTTTGTTTAGTCTGAATATTACGTTTATAATAAAATAAGCAGTTCATTTGAGGCTCATAACAAAAAAAAAAAATCTATTTTTTGCTCAAACTCAAATAACATGTCGTCGTCACACTGTTTTTTTTTTTTATTTAGGAAGATAAGTCGCAAAAAAATATTAATTTATACCTACTCATTCTTTACCACTAGAATACCAATTAGCATCATATATTATTCAAATTAGGTGCGAATACGCTTCCTCTATGATTGATATACATTAAATTTCGCATTTCATACTTCCTAGTATGACGAAGTAAAAACCTATAATGGTAAACAATAAACATTTTTATCAATGTGAATAGCTCGAGGATTGACATCACTTGTGTTAGAATAGAACGCAATGTGAACCTTCGCCTTTTGGTTTAGTCCCATCTCAGCATACTTTTTTTTTTTTGGCACAGAGTGTGGTGTCACATTAGTAAATAACCGGAACAGAAACAAAGCTTTCGAAGAACGTTCAAAATTGTTACCTCCCTATTTTGATATGGTTTGTTACCTACAATACAATAGGTGAAAACAAATTAAATAAAACATTTGCCGCCCATTGTACACTTATTTTGAATCATATCTGTCCTGTATCTTTTTTGTTGATGTGATGTACAATAAAGAATATAATAAATAAATAATAAATAATATTATGCATATTATATTATATATTATATTATTATACATTATATATATTATAATTATACTCTAATAATTTACTTTTTGTAATTTTTGTTTTTTAGTCATTTATCTTTAAACCTTTCGAATACCGTAATTAGAGGGTTTGATGATTAATGGTGTGTTTAATTGCGGAATTATACTTCTGAATCTAACATAAAGATTTTTCAAGTAATCTAATATTTCGTTGCGAACATTGACAATATTAGTTGCGAGATAGAAATATTCGCGAAATTTGCTCGAGCAATTCAACAAATGCGACAAAAATATCAGGAGGTATAATTAAAAAACTCAATTGTACAGTACAGTAAACCACCATTATTAATAATAAAATATCACGTTTTTACATTAAAATATTTACACTTGTAACTAACAAAACCAACAACGTGCATCGCATAGACCGTGAGATTGTCCACTGACTGTGCCTGTGTGAACTGGTTTTTTCCAGTGTCATCGCGTACGCAACTAGTTACCAGTGGACACGCACACATTCTCCACGCGCTTGTAGTAGTACCACCGATTCGCGCGGTTTTATACAACCGCTAGCTTTGTCTCTGTTCCGTTTATTTACTCATGGTGCGAACAAGTACTACAGGAAAGCACCAAGATAATATAGTGCGAAGTGAAGTGTTACTGACATAGTTTTAAATCATGTTGACCAACAAAATGATTAGTTGACTTTAAGTAGTTATATATGTTAGTCTATAAGTTAAATGATGTGGGTATTGTTACCTGAAATAAAATGATTATATATTTTTTTTGTTACGTTATTAATTTATTAATGATTCCCTTAAAAATTCCCATCTTGGCATTCTGTCATAAATGATTGTCAAGTAAAACATACCAATGTCATATCGCAATTTCGCTCAATTTATGTCATAATCATAAACCACAAAATTTTGAAATTTTTTTTGATTATAAACTTATTATTTTTAGATTTTTTAAATATTTACAAATAAAAAAATTTAGAAAGAATATGAACAATACAAATACTTAAATAATTAAAACTATATATATAGGGTGACTGGTAGTTAGTGACCGACAATTATACACGTGATTGTACTCATGATTACAGACAACTTTCCCAATAAAACTTTTTTGATACTCATTATTTAACTGATATTATTTAACCGGAACATGTAAGCACCTACACTGATTACATACACCGATGGGTTTGCAAGCGGCGCGGGTGCGCTATCACTATTAATTGTAGGTAAGGTACATGAAACGGGGTTACGTGGCTAACAGCTGAGAGGTTGTAAGTTCGCGAATTTGCGTGCACAGCTGTTTAATTATTGTGATAAAACTAATGAGTATAAAAAAAAATTATTTAGGAAAGTTGTTTGTAATCATGAGTACAATAACGTGTATAAGTATCGTTCACTAATTACCAGTCACCCTATATACACAATAACTCTTACCTAAAATATGGCGTCAAAAAATTCCTCCGCATCGCTGTCGACTGGAAGTGTACCCAAAAAACTGGCGGCATTACCACGTTGTATGGCAATGCTTAATCTCTGACCAAGGTATAAGCCAGCCCTTGGGTCATGCGGAGTGTCAACATGGCGTTTAGATAAATTTAGCGCATGAGCACTCGGACCGGACCCCACGGCAAAGGGTTTTTAGAATTCATCATACTTAAAACTCAACTCACTTAAAACTGTGTTTAATATTTTCCAACAGACACCCATTTACTATGTTTTTTTTCACATACTTGAATAAATACATTTTAAACACATACGTTATTTAAAATTTCATGAATATTTAAAAACTTGTGTCACAGAGTATATTATTGAACTGGTTCAAAACGGCTAGACCGATTTTTATGTTTATTTTTTGTGTGTAATTGGTAAGTTTGAGAATAGTTCGTTGGCCATTTTTACCCTCCTTGTCCTCTAGCATTGTTCTTGTTTTTAAGTTGACACTATATGTGTGGATGTGCGATATGACATCACTGGCAACTGATTTTCTCAGACGCTAAGCAGTGATGCTCTTTAGTCTTCTATATAACTTATCACTGTGAATGTACGGGGTCCGTTTTGGGAGGCTGCAAATCGTCAAACCTGTGCGTAACATGATTCACGATGACTATTAAAAAGAGCTTATTGATTTGACTCGGAATTGAGATTTACCTGTAGTTCTTAAATAAGCCATTGTCAAACATTCGTTGAGTTTTACGAATACTTCTAGGTTGAGAACAAAAAAAAAAACGGCAAAGAACGGCCTCCCTGTGGTAAAGAGGTAAAGAGGAGCACCAACACGCTTCTGGGCGTGGTGTTAGACAGAGTGGACAGCCAGATCCTGAGGCAGTAGTCGCTCATGTACATCCAAAATAATAATAATATTAAATACTAACATAGTAATAAGCTTGTACTAACATAATATGGACTGGTGTCCTTAAGTGTCTGAAATAAATATTTTCAATTTCCATTCAATTTACACATATTTGGAGATTTATCAAGTTATTGCCCAGACAAAGATAATTTAACCTTTCAATCGTGGAAATCACAGACACAATAGAAAGACGTGCGCGAACGCCGGCGTTCGCTTGGGGTTTAATGAATCGATGTATGTTTGTGAGTCGCATAAAAATAAATGCATGATCCTTCATACTTTTTCTAGAATACAGTATCGTTTTAAAATATAACTTATTTTATAAACACTTGTAGCGACATCTGTGTCGCCACATAGGAACAAAAAGCTCTCCTTAAACAATAAATTCAATATCGTCACAATTTATCTCATTTTTAATTTGTTAAACTCATAATATTTATTTTTTAACGATTTACAGGTGATTTTGAATTTTGAAGGAGATGTTTATCTAAAATTTTTATCAAGGTTTGCGTTAGGAATAGTATTTTACGGAAAATTTTAATTCATACAAATGACCTTTAATTCATATAACCTTTTCTTTTTCGTGTCTTGAAAAAATAATTGTGTGGCCTTAACATAAATGTTCTGGATCCTGTACTTCTAGCCAAGTTGATAATCTGCTAACGTTGACGCTAGTAGAAAACTTCAAATGTACGAGAATGACGATAATATCCACGCACGGTAACGTGGTCAGAACAAAAGAATCTGGGGCGTGGCCAACTCGAGGCGTTCAACTTAAGAGAGTTGAAACGAAATGGATGTAACTTAACTGGTGTCTTATATATGTGAGCTTACATGATTGTGAACATACATACCTCTACGATACAAGAATGATATCTAGTGCAACATTCATGAAAAAAAAAAAACTATGATCTAAGCAGGAAAATACTTGGCACCTCGTATTAGTGCTTTACGTTGAATCTGATTGATGTTATCCATTAATCTAGCAAGCACTTCACAATGTGCAATATTTCACACTATATTTTCCTGAATCATAAACTAAAATAAAGAGATAAATAACAAGTTCATAATATGCAAATTAAAAGTCCAGTCAGGTACGACTATACACCTATACATTAATCCATATGGATTAATATATAGGATTATAGGATTAATGCCAGTTTTTCCTTATCATATAATTAACAGCCTAAACTACTGGGACTATGAGGGTACAATTCTGCACAAAGTTGTATAATGAAGGGGAGCACTAAGCGAGGATTTTCAAAAATTCAACACTTAAGGAGATGAAACAGGGGTACAAAGTTCTAGGGCCAGGGTTATCCGCTGGGGCCAGGGTTATCCGAAAGGGCGCTCGAGCCCCGGTATGAAGGCTAGAAGGAACGGGTTGGGTCTTTTAGTCAGTAAGAGTCTGACACTACCTCCCGTTCCGCCCAAGAGCGGGGGATGTCATTGCATGATTTTTTCCCACCATAAAAAAAAGGGTACAAAGTTAGTATGAAGAACACTACTTTTACGCGGGCAAAGCTGCTGGCAGAAGCTAATTTGAGAATAAAAATCTTTAGTAAAATTGATAAGCTAACCAGGAATTTTACTGGAACTACAGAAATACGGATCACAAAATCACCGCAAAAGCATCCATTGAAACACCGTACATACTTAAAAAATAATTCTTGTACTTTCGCTTCAACTACCGCACCGGTCTTAATGTTATACTTACCCACCATTCTTCCAGTATGGAGCATACCACAATCGCGGCAGTAAGTCCCTTCTTTGAGGAGTGGCTAGAGAGGGGCTACAGGTCCTCACTTTCCGCCTGACTTAAGTTTTTACTGGACATCGTCGACCGCATTGTCGCTTTCCATCAGGTGAAATAGCGGTCAAACGTGAACCTATCAGTAATAAAAAAAAAGACATGAGTAGTTCGGAAAGTTCATGTTACGGAATCAAGTGAGAAAAAACACCAGGGTATCACCATTAATAGGAATAATAATAATCTTTATTGGAACAAAAAAAACATTTACAAATTGTTTGCGTACGAAAATTACACATTAGTTAGCAATTAGTGAATCCCTTGGAGTCTTTCAAGGGATTCGATTCCAGTGGAGCATACTATGGTAGTCTAACACGCTTGGGTGGAGCGTAGTGTCCTCGCATTCAGCGGCAGCAACCTCTCTCGCCTGGATCTGGTTCAAGCTATGGTTGGGAGCGAGAAGGAATGGGAAACAGGCGTCTCCTTCTGAGAAGCAGTAATGCGAGTGAAGGAGGTGGCTGCAACCGTGAGGGAATGGACATCCTCACGTCTTAGCTGCCGCTGAAAGAGAAGCTCCGTGTGTCTCTAGTCATAAGGCAAATACCGGCCACCGTAGGGGCAAGCTTGCGGAAGAGTAATGTGTATCCGCCGTTAGGACCAAGTCCGAGTCGATAGCGCTTAGTGGTCCTCAGGCACTTCAAAGTAATATCAGCAAGACTGATAGGGCCCAATAGGGCCGATACCTGCTAGGGTTGTGAGACACCGGTAGATTTTAGTCAGTAAGGGCTATATTTCACCCGGACCACCATAGTGTCCCACTGAAAAATAGCCCTAAGCTACCAAACCAGACACCAAACAGACTCTTGAGTCTACACACGTCCGAGCTGGTCGCGCCACTAAATTGGTTGTGAAACCAAACGGACACCAGGTGAATAACTCTCTATAGAGCTGTATACATTTTTTTGGTAGCGGCGACTGGTCACGCCGCATGGTATATCGGTGAAATAATAATAATAATGTTTATTTAGAGAAACTTGACACAAGTTACAAAATATAACAGGCCAGTTTAGATCAATATATGTGGTGTAGTCATCTGTAATATAAGCTCTAAAAGTCACACGTCCTCTCACTCCACCTTAGAGCAGGAGAAATCATGTGCGTAGGTTTCAGTAAAACCATGATTCTTGCTCAATCTCTAGGTGAAGGGCAAGATATTTAACATTAATTTGCTGTGGCAGCCTTGGTTTTTTAAATCAAAATTCATCTATTACGAAAACAAGGTGAAAAACAAAACGTCAAAAGTAAGAAAGCAATTTGAAAAACGAGTATATTCGTTTGAAAAAATCTTTTTTTTCAGCCAGTCTTTAAAGAAGTTAAGTTGACTATATAAACATAAAAAAAATATCTTTTTAATTTCGAAAATATAACCATGTGAACTTTAAGTACACAGGGGAGGAGGAATACATAAGAGGCAGTTTTAAACTTGCTCTGATATCCGATAAAGTCAAAAAGTAGCGGTAGTATGGTCACGTGCAAAGATGCCCAGATGATCAAATGGTGCACCTTGAACTGCCTACGACGAAGACCATTCTCCACTTGACTGACAACGGTCCAAACAGACCTGACACTGACATGAAACAAAATCTTGCATAATGGAAAACGAAGACAAGGAAAGCCGACCCCAAATAAATGGGATAAGGTTTAGCCAGAAGATCATGTGTAGATACTTTTTTATATTATTTATTTTTTTATTTTGATAAAAAAAAAAACATAAATGATCAACAGAATGTTTGAAAATAATTATTTCCAATAGATCTATAGTGCCGACGATGTAATATTTAGGTAAAATTAAGTATCTACCGTATTCTTTTTTTCTGTTTAATTTAAATTTGTCATCATCATCATCATCATTTCAGCCGATACACGTCCACTGCTGGACATAGGCCTCCCCCAAGCGTCGCCACAATGAACGTTCCTGTGCGTCTCGCATTGCGTCTCGAATTTGAATTTGTATGGAATTTTTAATTTATATAGGAATAATTTCCTGAAATAAATGATTGTTATTATTATTATAAACTCCATAAGGAAAGGTGCATTTAAAATTACTTACAATTTTAAAAGTGTGGTACTTTATTTTAAATGTAAGTATATTTTTAATAATAGTAGTCTTATTAGTATACTAGTGAAGTATATCGCAATTAGCCTGCTTCGAAGTTTAGGTTTCATTGACCTCAAGCCTCATTTTAAACTTTCGACAACCTAAAATGCGTAGGTATAGCTATTAGCAATCAATGTGTCATACATATTAATTTATCTATTGTCTATAATATTAATTAAGAGTTCTAATTGTTGCTTCGTACGTGAAGATCATTGACCTTGGCCTTCAATTCGATGCAGCGCGTGACGACGCGCGACGTGCGCCTGCGCATCACGAGATCTGTGAACAGTTTGTCGCATAACTGATACTATGAACGGATAGGAAAAATTTGCTGTTGAAGATTTAGGTTTCTTTTTAGTTTTCCTAGTACATAATCAAATGAATAAACAAGTTAATTCTTTTATTTATACGTATAATACTAGCTGTCCGGACAGAAGTTGTCCTGTCTGAAAGCATCCCTTAAAAAAAAGATAACCTACCAGTAGTGTTGCCAGCAGTTCCGATTTGCGCGGGATGTCCCGATTTTGAGGGGTTTGGGGACGCGTCCCGATTTGCGCCTGATCGGGACGCTAAATGTCCCGATTTATCAATAAATTAACAGCCATTATAATTACATATTACAAAGTAACATATATCAGTACGAATCAGTAGCATTCGCATCATTGTCACAAATTTTAAGTGCGTTAAAATGACACACGGTACACTTAGAGTGATTGTAGCCCTGGAACGCAAAGGGCAACTGAAGAACATAGTTCCACCCTAGAGCGAGAGAAGTGATTGAATGATTTTTCAGCCCAAAAAAAAATTTTTTTTTTTATTTGACCCGATTAAAACCTTAAATCCCGATTTGTTTTACCATCAGTCCCGATTTTACAACAATCCGACCTGGCAACACTACCTACCAGGTTCAATTGTTTTGTAAACCATCCAATGGTCCAATGATTAGAATCCCGGCGGCAGCTGTTAGGACCGTTGCCTCACGCGTGCGGCCTCTTCCCTTCGGATCATGGCCTGTACCAAGGCCCGGCGCGAAAGATCGCTGCTGCCGCGCCGATCTCCCCCATAAGTACACGACGGTGCTCTGTCCAAGCGCGGCACACTTCTACCGTGTGCTCCACCATGTCCTTCGGGCGGCCCACTCTGTGGTGACACCCGGGCGTTCATTCCGCCTGAATCCGATACAGGAATCTTCAGGAATTGCCATGTCTGGTGAGGACCTGCGTCATGCGGAAGGTGAGGACGCCGTGAGGTCTTTCCAGCCACGCCTTAAAGAGGGGACTTACCGCCATAATTATAGCGTGCCCAACCAGACCTAAGGTAAATAACATACACCTAATTAAATTACGACACAAATCTAAAAAACACAGTTGTGTTAGATTTGATATTCATCTTGATGTTTTTAAAATTTACATTTAAAACAATTTTTTCAGATACATCTAACATTTTAATTACATGCTCATGGAAACTAAAGTATCCATTAAACACCATAGAATCAAAATAACATGTTATTTAATAACACGTAACGAAACATCAAGTAAGAAAAAACACAAAGGAATGTCTATTACGAATTTATGATGGTCATTGGTACAGTGAACTCTTTATTATCACGTGTTATTGAGTATAACCTGTAATAGGTATTGCAATACCGGTGATTAGGTCATGCTTTCAAATAGTAAATAAACTTTTGACTAACAAGATCTTTTCTGTGGTTTTATAATTGATTTCTTTATTCGCTTAATACCTACATGTATGAATTATATTTATAAATATTAAAATATACGAGTATCCAGATATACAAGGTGCAGTTTTAAAACTGCACAATATTTCAGGAGGTTGTAATAAAACTCATAAATAATCATGTAAAAAAACGATACCTGGTCAATAATCAGTAATACTTGTTATTTAATTTTTTAATTACACTAAACTAAATCGATTGATCGATGGCCGCGGGGGCGTGGCTAGGGTGTGGCGTGCGGGATGATGATGGGATGATACATTATTTATGAAACTATCGTTGCGAGTTAGTGTGTGTGAAAACGCCCTTTATTGTTCCGTGTTTGTGTGTGTGAAAAAAAGCGCGGTTATAAAAAAAAAAAAAATTACCTACTTATTTTATTATTGATTCGGGTCGAGAATCACTAACATAATTACCTCCTGAAATATTTTGCAGCTTCAAAACGACACCTTGTATATATACACCGTTAAATTTTAATCGTTTTAATCCCGTGGAGGGTCGATCCGGTACATGAAACACTATCGATTTGTAAAGATAAAATTAAAAAATAAAGTACCTTTTTTTCAAAACTCGTATTAATTTACGCATGTACGAAATTATTTTTTTAAGAAAACGTCAGCTGAACGAGTTCAATGACCTGTAGTTAATAGTCGGCGTTGCGTACAAACTACCTACAGGTCATTGAACTCGCTCAGCTGACGTTTTCTTAACGAAATTAATTTCGTACATGCGTAAATTAATACGATTTTTTAAAAAAAGGTACTTTATTTTTTTAATTTTATCTTTACAAATCGATAGTGTTTCATGTACAGGATGGACCCTCCACGGGATTAAAACGATTAAAATTTAGCGGTGTATATATATGGATACCAATATATATTAAAACAGTATTCTACCGGTATCTGAAACAAGGTCCAAGCTACCGGCGGTCAACATTGCGCGCCGTCGACGACTTAGGCTCGGTCCGCACAGTTACCAGACGGTCGGACAGCAAGCTACCCATTGCTCACTGTCCGCAAACCCACTCCTACGGTGGCCGGAAGTCGGAATCAAAATCCTGGCGGAGGCGAGAGCGCCGTGGCCTGATACGGTCGGCCTCCGCCTCTGCGAGCATTACTGCTTCGCAGAAGTCGGCGACCGCCTGCCACTCTTCCTAGCACCGGACCATGGCCTGAACCAAAACACGGCGCGAGAGGTCTCCGCCGTCGATCGCCCTCACGAGGGCACGGCGATGCTCCGCCCAGGCAGGGCACACCTCGACTGTGTGCTCCACCATGTCCTCCAGGCATTCCGCACAGTGGCGACACCCAGGCGTCTCCTCCGCTCGAATCCGGAACAGGTACCTCCCGAACGTGCCATGTCCGGTGAGGACCTGTGTCATGCGGAAGGTAAGGGCACCGTGAGGTCTTTCCAGCCACGCCTCAAGAGGGGATTACCGCCGTGATTGTGGCGTGCCCAAACCCTTCTAGGCCTGAGTTTCAGCCGTGGGCACGTTATCATCATCATCATAACCATCATCATTTCAGACGAAAGAGGTCCACTGTTGGACATAATAATATTCTACAACTATCACATAAGGCCGTTTAGTCCCAAGCTAAGCAGAGCTTGTATTATGAGTACCAGACAACCGATTAACATACCTACATAAATATTTCTAAATACATGCATATTATAGATAAATTACACCTAGACTTAGAACAAATGATCGTGCTCATCACACAAATATTTGTCCCGGGTGGGAACCGAACCCATGACCTCCGGCATAGCAATCAGGGCAACTAACCACTAGACTAACAGGCCAGTCAGAGCCGAAGTTTCTTGATGTTTTCCTGCCTCGACTGTTTTGAGGTTGAGTAATCTACACTATTATAATAGAGGTAAAGTTTTTTTTTTGTTTGTAGGTGGGCCCCAAGTCTGCTATTTTTATAAATTCGTCATTCCAACACGATCCCATTGTCATTTTGCTAAAAGTTTTTAATCTGCTAATTCATAATGATCGATCATTGATCGGTCAATGGTCTTGTAATAGAATTGCTGTAGAATGATAATTTCGAGCATATTAAAACCAATAACTGCACAATAACGTTCTAATGGTCAAACACTGATCAAATAAACTGTCAAAGTTTTTGCAGATTACCGCTAATATCAAATATTCATTTGTTAATATGTACGAGATTACCATTTTAAGCCACTTTTTTCAATGGAGTGTCAGTGGTTGACCATTGGAAAGTCATAATGACGCCATTATATTAGTAGATTACCAAACTTGTCAAAATCGACAATTATGACATCAATGATAGACCATTCTGAAACTATTGTAATAGCAGACTTGAGGCCCTGGTCTGATTGCGAAAATTTCTACAATGACAGAAAGCTGCTTTATTCCTGAGTGACATAGGCTATATTTTATGTACGCGGGCGAAGCTGCGGGCAAAAGCTAGTTTTGAAATAATATGTTACCTTTTACTAAGACGTATTTATAACGGGGTGTTGTTTACCACACTAACTGAACTGTAAAACTTGATCCAGAGATTAAAAACTCAAAATGCGTCATAAGCATCACAAATAACGGTCTATCTATCGCTGTCTATTTTTAGGGTTCCGTACCTAAAGAGTCCCTTGCACGTTTCCTGGCGTGATCATTATTAGAAATGAAGATATCCGCAAGAGAACCAAGTTTACCATCATAGCTCGAAGAATCGCCAAAATTAAGTGGCACTTGGCACATTACTCGCAGAACAGATGGTCGTTGGGGAGGAAACTGTAGTGGCAACCACGTATTAAAAAACGCAGCTCTCACAAGGTGGACCGATGACCAGTAGCCCGATTCACGTAATGATTTGATTCACGATATCGTAACGATTAAGTCGTTTAGACCATTTCCATATTCACATCCATCAATCGAGTTTGAACGACACCGATTTTAAAGTCGTTTGAAATTCGTCGATTTAAAAAAAAATCTGTATTACATAATCCTGGTAGAATACTTATTAATGTAACTGGAAATACCGCTTTTGGATAGGACTTCGATCGAACGACTATAAAACTTCAACGATATTTGGCTTGTTTGATTTTACGTGAATCAGGCTACTGGTGAGGGTTGCGGGAATTCGATGGATACGAGACGCACAGGACTGGTTGTTGCTTGGGGAAAGCCTATGTCCAACAGTGGATGTGTTTCGGCTGAAATGATGGTGACCTGACGACTCCACTGACCGTCTGTCTGTCCCTGTATCTGATGTACCGTGAAAGCTGGACAGTTGAAATCACAGATGATGTATTTCTGTTGTCCCTATAACAACAAATAATAAGAAAAAAAATTAAGTGGACTCTCATAAAACAAACGTGATTTTTTGCCGTTTTTAGGGTTCCGTAGTCAACTAGGAACCCTTATAGTTTCGCCATGTCTGTCTGTCCGTCTGTCTGTCTGTCTGTCTGTCCGTCCTCGCTTAATCTCTGTGACCGTTAGCACTAGAAAGCTGAAATTTGGTACCAATATGTATAACAATCACGCCGACAAAGTGGTAAAATAAAAATTGGAAAAAAATGTTTTATTAGGGTAGCCCCCCTATATGTAAAGTGGGAAGTGATTTTTTTTTTAATTTTAACCCTAATGTGTGATATATTGTTGGATAGGTATTTAAAAATCAATAGGGGTTTACTAAAATCATTTTTTGATAATGTCAATAATTTCGGAAATAATCGCTCCAAAAGTAAAAAACAATGTGTCCCCCCCCCTCTAACTTTTGAACTATAAGTTTAGAAAATATGAAAAAAATCTGAAAAGTAGAACTTTATAAGGACTTTCTAGGAAAATTATTTTGAACTTGATGGAAAGAACAGTTTTTGTACAAAAAAGACAAAAGGGTTCTACAAAATTTCTGGACTAAGTTTGTAGTATAATCGTATATGCAAGCATTTTTTTAAACTCATCTGGAAACTACGGAACCCTACACTGAGCGTGGTCCGACACGCTCTTGGCCGGTTTTTTATTCAATATAAATAATCTATATCTATACATAAATAAATCTGTAAGTAGATGTTTTTAATTGTGCGCACATCACGCCGGGTCAGCTAGTAGTTATAATATTATCTATAGTACCTACAGTTGCCATAACGGATCTTGAGCGGTTGCGCAGAAGTCAAATATTCGGTCTCTTTAGTGGTGCAAAGTGAGACGTGGGGGCGGGGAGTGTCAGTGATTGGCTCGCCGCGCCATCGCGTCATAGATGTCACTCCTCATTCGTTCTCTGCGTTGCTGCATGTATCTAACAACGAAGACGATTGGCTCGACAAAGTATGGAATGCGCAAAGCGATCCCCACTCTGACGCCAAGCGCTCAAGATCCGTTGTGCCTACTGTATCCAATGTTGTTTACCGAAACAATTATACAGAACCGCTCGTGCGCGAGTCCGAATCGCACTGGGCCGGTTGTTTGTAAAATTCAAATAGCTATGATTATATGCCGTTTACCATGAGAAGTTGCAAAACTCGTTAGACTTCCAAATAGTTTCATTGTGATATTTATGCGAAAAGAATGATTAGGCCGGTTTCATGGTCAGCGTTTCGTAACTCTATGCCGAGAATTTAATGAAGCGAACGATTTTTTTTGTGTTGTTATTGAATTAAGCCTCTTACAAAACCAATAATATGTAATAGAGGCATGTTTTGAATTAATTATTTATTCATTTAGTACTTTGTGCACACAAAATTACAGAGACGGACTTAACGCCTTAGGCCGAGTTCTCACTATTTCGTATTATGTCGTTAAACGACTATTTCTTTTGTGTTTTCTCGAATATCGTCGTTTCCCGAAGCACATGTTTTATACACCTAGAATTAGCGACTTGCCCGACAAGTTGCTAATTTTAGGTTAAAAAATTCACTGTCCGGACCAAGCCCAAGTCGCCGACGGCGCGCACTGTTCCCGCGTGCCTCAAGGAGTTGTCAGCAACAGCAGGGACCCAGCCTGGTCGAAGCCTACTGGGGCCAGGGTTATCCGAAAGGGTGTTCGAGCCCCGGTATGAAGGCTAGAAGGAACGGGGTGGGTCTTTTAGTCAGTAAGAGTCTGACACTATCTCCCGCTCCGCCCAAGAGCAGGGGATGTCATTGCATGATTTTTTCCCACTATAAAAAAAAAGGTTAATAAATTCGATTTTCCTTTAGTTCTTATATATTGATAAGTTAATTATATATAGTTATTTCTTGGTCACTAGCATAATTATTTGTTTAAGATTTACTTGTGGTTATTACATGTACCTAATAATTTCGTGTACAAGATGAAATAAGTTTATTGTCCTTAGCCCCCCTAGCCAAGTTACAACCGTTTCGTTTCGATTCTCTTGTGTCGAACGCCCCGATTCTTTTGTCCTGATGACGTGACTTGAGATGACGTAATTCATACATTTGAAGTTTTTTACAAACGTTAACGATTGCAGATTGTCAACTTGGCTAGAGGCACTGTTCCCATGATAACAACTTTTCGTCGTTGCTACGACATATAGTCGCAACAACGACCCATGTTTAATGCCGGCCGCCATGCCCTCGTGAGGGCGATCGGTGGCGGCGATTTCTCGCGCCAGGCCTTGGTACAGGTCATGGTCTGGAGCGAGGAGGAGTGGCAGGCGGTCACCGACTTCTGCGAAGCAGTGGCGAAAGAGGAGGCCGACCGCATCAGGCTACGGCGGCGCTCACAGCGCTGCAGCCACCGCCGGGATTCCGATCCCGATTTTTGGCCATCGCAGGCGCGGGCTTGAGGATGGTGAGCAATGGGTAGCACGCTGTCCGACTGTCCGGTAACTGTCCGGACCGAGCCCAAGTCGTCGACGGCGCGCACTGTTCCCGTGCGCCTCAAGGAGCTGTCAGCAACAGCAGGGGCCCAGCTGGATCGAAGCCTACGGGGGCCAGGTTTAATTCGAAAGATAGCTCAAGCCCCGGTACGAAGGCAACGAAGGAACGGGGTGGGCTTTTAGTGAATAAAAGTCTGACACTACCTCCAGTACCTCCCGCTCCGCCTAAGAGCAGGGGTTGTCATTGGATGATATTTCCCACCATAAAAAAAAAAACCTCTGTTTAATGATTTACCGTCACGGTTTAGTTTCGACAATTTTTTATCGTTTTACAACTACCATGCTTGCCGTTCCCACTATCATGACTTGTCTAAAAAAGTCGTAGACTACAGGTAATCGTGTCGTGAAAATCTCTAAATATATAAGCCACGACATTTAAACTACACGATTATCTGTCGTCTCGACAAAATAGGAACGCAGCCTTAAACATTTTCTTGGAGTTAACCTTTTGATGTAGCAAATTAAAACTAGTGGTTCTTCTTCTCAGTCGTAAATACACTCCTGGAGGAGTAATTGTGGTCATGGATCGTCTGGTAAAATAGTTGTAAATTTTGCGAGACTTCTCCATCTCTCTCTATTCGTAGCAATACGTGTACATTCAATGAAGGAACACTTCGAAGATGATTTAACGAGGTAATGTGGGTTACCGTGACATTGAAAGTAAGATTGTTTTGTTTGTAACCCAACATGTCCATCTCGTGGGTGGTCGACCACGAGAACGTTGGACTTGTACTCTTCCCTTTACTACTATATATGTTCTATTAGCTTTTGCCAGTGGCTTCGCCTGTGTACATAAAATATAGCCTATGTCACTCAGGAATAAATCAGCTTTCTATTAGTGAAAAAAAGGACCAGTACCAGACCCACTCCGCCAAAAGGCGGGAGATGTCATTAGATGATTACTCACCTAAAAAAGTAATCTAAACCTGGGTTTACTCCGATGTCAAAACTAAAAAAACTTGAAGCATTTATCTACACTATACACTAATATACTTAAGAGGTAGTTTTTTTTTTGTTTGTAGGAGATAATCTCTTCAAGTAGGTACTGGTCTGATTACTAAAATTTTTTCACCTATAGAAAGCTACTTTATTCCTGAGTGACATAGGTTATATTTTATGCACGCGAGCGAAACTGCGGGCAAAAGCTAGTTTCAAATAAACCAATAACGGGCAATTTTGAATTGTCAAGGTCAGTCAATCACAAGACAAGGTGAAGCTGTTTGCACGTTTCAAAGCGTAGATGTCAAAAATTCATGGACACACGGCTTTATATTTCATGTCGCTTCTATTTTGTGAGATCAAAAGAAAGAAAGAAAACACGTATATTTGGCACACAGGTACACATGAAATACCAATTAGACACTAAACATTAGTTTTAATATATATGTTAATACACCACTATTTTTTAATTAGTACACATACTTAAAGGGCTTATTAGAAAAACCCTTGTTATTTTATAAGTAAAATTTCAATAAATAATATTCATAAACAGCAAAGTTATTAGCGTTGGTTTATGTCCCAAAATGTCACTCAATTTATGGAAATATTGTGCAGGCTATTGATTAATGAATGAATAAGTGACAATTATTAAGGAAAAACACTGCCCGCAGTATTTTCTACTAGCAATTGTTATGTTTGATTGATTCTATGATGAATTTACTTTTTCGTGGTCATTTTTAGGATTTCGGTTTTTTCTACCTTTGACTACAAAAATATGATCAGTGACGGGTACAGATAGGGCCCCATTTTTTTTGTGTATTAATTAAAAAGTAGGGGTGTATATATGCGAAACCCAAAACGAGTGTTTAGAATTTTTATATGAAGAATCTATGTACAAAATTCATAGTCACCGGGTCATCCAGGCTACTGAGGGGTTGATTTGCACTTGCACTTAGCTGTCTGCTGGCGCTTATAACCGTTATGACCTGCCGTAACCTATGTTGTACTAAATGTCGGTGGTGCCCAACTTGTGACCTTTTTAAATATTTTTGGGAAGAAATTTAACATGGTGTAAAAACTATTGGAATGTACTCAGTTACTGATTCTTAACAAACTATGATCAGGTTTGGCATAAAATAAAAATAATGTTGTAGAAACTAAAATACTTTAAGTGTTTAAGTTTCTTCAACTAAATATATCTTAAATATATCAACGACAAGATCGAAAAGTAAATGACTTAGAAAAAAATATACAATAAGTAATTTCTGAACTTAAAAAAAATACAGAAATTAAAGTAAGCCACCAACAGCTAACCAGACAGGCCTGTTGGCCTAATGGTTAGTGACCCTGACTGCTATGCCGGAGGTTGTGGGTTCGATTCTCACCTAGGACAAATGTTTGTGTGATTAGCACGATCATTTGTTCTGTGTCTGGGTGTAATTTATCTATAATATGTATGCATTTGGAAATATATAAGTATGTTTATCAATTGTTTAGTACCCATAATACAAGCTCTGCTTAGCTTGGGACCAGACGGCGCTGTGTGATAGTAGTGAATAAAAAAAAAAGCTAAAAGATGACACATAACTATAAAGATAACTGATAACAGATAAAGATCTGACAGCGTTCGTTCGAGTTACTGACGGTTTGGACACAGTGTCACAACCAAATAAAAAAGGCTTAAAAATATAATATAAAAAAAAATGTTATCCGAAATTGCCGCCTTTAATTCACCTTAAAATAGTTTTAGTAACGCTTTTGTACTAAACAGTATGTGTCCGAATCATCAGTACTACGCATTCCAAATGAGAATAGGACCGATTCTTATGTTTTGACGTCTCGTCGTACTGTCAAATCGAAGAAATTTTGGCAAAATTGAAGAACTTAGAGACAAGTAAAATTGAAGAACTAGATTCTGATTAAACTTTTTTCGTTCACAGTTCATAAATAAATTGAAATTTTCGTAAATCAATTAATGTTTAAAAATTTCTTTCCTCGATTTGACAGTAAATCGTGACGTCACAACATGGCGGGCGATCGTGTTCTCATTTGGAACGCATTGTACATCGTTCGTTCACGGATATGACGCACTGGCGTTCGTACTGTTTGTACACAAAGCAGCAATCAGCGATGTTTTTTAGCCGTATCGATTATCATTTGAAGGTAAATGAACGATGATAAACAAATGATTACGCATTCCAAACTTTAGTTTTTTTCCTGAATTAGTAAAAAAATTGTAATGATATGTAAATTGACGTAAGTCATATTAGACGATAGTTTTTGTTGTTTTTTTTTTTGAGGTCGAAAATCATATATGGCTTCTCGAGTGCCCTCCGCTCGCGGGCTTCCCCGGGCTTCCCCAAGAGCGGGAAGGCGTGTCAAACCTTTACTGACTAAAACTACACCTGTGTCTTTTAGTTGCCCTTTGCATTCTTAGACCAGGTAACCTTTTCAGAAGTCGACCAATGTCCCCAGTAAAGCTTCGGCCCTGCTGAGCTTCCATGGTTTTGCTGACATCTCTTTGAAGTGCTCGTGGAACACGACGCGACGTCGACGACTCGGAATTAGACGATAGTTAAGTATGTTTTACTTACTATGTCTTACTTTTTACTTATCGTAAATTACCAATATTTCATCCTAAAGAGGAGTAAAAAATCACGTTTCTTTTGTGGGAGCCCCTCTTAAATATTTATTTTTATAGTGTGTAGTGTATTTGTTGTTACAGTGGCAATAGAAATACATCATCTGTAATAACTGATTGACTGTCACAGTTCAAAAAACTACAGCCCAGTGACAGATGACAGACAGACTGACGGAAAGTGGAGTCTTACTAAAATGGTACCGTATTTACCATTTGGGTATAGAACCCTAAAACAGTGTGTTTTTGTTTAATGATCTAAAATCATCTACGCAGTGTTGTCTTTCTGATGAAACTGGTTTAGGGCACATAAAATTAAATGGTTTCGAAGTTTACATACAACAGACATAGGTTGAAACAATTTTTGTGATTTAATTATATTATATTAAATAGCTTTTGCCCGCGCTGCTTCGCTCCCGCTCTTCCCTACTCCACCCTACTATACCCTTCTCTACCCTACTATACCCTTCCCTACCCTACTATACCCTTCGCTACCCTACTCTACCCTACTCTACCCTACTCTACCCTACTCTACCCTACTCTACCCTACTCTACCCTACTCTACCCTACTCTACCCTACTCTACCCTACTCTACCCTACTCTACCCTACTCTACCCTACTCTACCCTACTATACCCTACTCTACCCTACTCTACCCTACTCTACCCTACTCTATCCTACTCTACCCCACTCTACCCTACTCTACCCTACTCTACCCTACTCTACCCTACTCTACCCTACTCTACCCTACTCTACCCTACTCTACCCTACTCTTCCCTACTCTACCCTACTCTACCCTACCCTATCCTACTCTACCCTACTCTACCCTACTCTACACTACTCTACACTACTCTACTCTACACTACTCTACCCTACTCTACACTACTCTACTCTACACTAATCTACCCTACTCTACCCTACTATACCCTACCCTATCCTACTCTACCCTACTCTACCCTACTCTACACTACTCTGCTCTACACTACTCTACCCTACTCTACACTAATCTACCCTACTCTACCCTACTCTACACTACTCTACTCTACATTACTCTACCCTTATTATACCCTACTCTACCCTGCAAGGTCTGGCGTAACGAGAGAGAAGTGAAACCCAACAAGGTAGGAATAGTACTCGTTTATTTTAGGTTGTGGATAAACATTTATATATCTTAGTGTTCTATATATGGGATCTATACTAAAGATACATAGATTAGCTTAAACATAGGTATACATCCTTACAACCCTACCAAACTTCACATAAACCATCTACTAAAAAATCCGTGCAAAGCCTAAACATTTGGTTAGGACAAGTGAGCCCGTTCTTGAGTTATAAAATTACAACGAATAGTGGCATTGATTTTTAAATATATAGATTGATGAGCACTATTACTCGAAACACAACTATTTATTATTAATTGTAAATCCAGCAAGGATGCTGCAAATAAGTCTACATGGCCGTTTCTTCAAATGGGAAAGCAACCAATGGAGTGGGAGGGGGTGTCAGGTTTTTTTTTACTAAAACCACACTTGTCCTTTAGTTGCCCTTTGCACTCTAAGACCGCTGGTTTCTTTTTCATTCACGAACACGCTGCTAGAATTAAAAGTACTCCTAGGTTAAAGCTATAAAAAGACAAAGACTCTAGTAAGAAAATCCACTCCTTAGCTGTACGAACAACAAAGGTGACACAACAAGTCAACAACACAACACAATATTAACAAAAATAAACAACTTTATTTCCTTCAATTGAATTTTTAGTTTACTTGATTTGGTTATTTTCCTATGTTTATGTTTGTGGAATATTTTATCCAAAAACAACAAAAATAACACTATAAACTATAAGTACCTATATGATTTACAAATAGCATCACCATTATTAAATGAAGCAGCAGCAGTATTGAGAAAGAGTTGGGGGTGGGAGCGTTGTGGGAACCTCTAGGGTATCTGTTCAGTTTGCATGTAACCAAACGGCGGTGACATCACATTTTCTACATTCTTTTTGTTACTTGATAGTATTTTCTTTCATCAGATTTGAAAGGTTTCTAACTTACTTAACTTTGGCCGGATTTAGAAAATTGTAACTATTGGAGGAACATCGATGGGTCATTTGATGAATTTCCACTTAAAATACATTCATAATATGAATGTATTTTAAGTGGAAATTTTTGTTTATATATATATCTATACATATAATAAAATCGTAGGAAAGTCAAAACTGTACATTGAATATTTTTAAAAAAGAATACTTGGGGCGTGATCTACAATCGATATCGAAGCCAAAAATATAGTTTTTAGAATTTTTGTCTGTTTCTTTGTTTATCTGTTTGTCTGTTTGTCTGTATGTATGTCCGGGCTAAACTCAAAAAGTACTGCATGGATTTACTTCAAATTTTGCATGAATATTACTAAGAGGTCGGGTCAACATATAGGCTACATATTATCACGCTATCACCTATGGGGGAGGAGCTGTGAATCCTTATTTTTCTTAAGCATTCTGTGACAGCGTGTAATCTAACGATGCATATTTAAATGTTGTTTTTGAGTAAGCCATGCTATTATCTAGCTTTACACCATAAAAACTACGCCATTTAAGTAACTTGGGCAGAGAAACATAGTTTAATGAATGTTAGTAGTATAAAGACAATTTTAAAGCAGCGCTATCTATGAGATTTCATAAAAATCAAATCAAGTTACATGTTAAATTTTTTTGAAAATTAAGAATTTAATTTTGATCATGTAGTTAGTTATTCTTAAAATTCATAGATGGTGATGTGATGTGATGTGCATTTTCTTCATAAAAGTTGTATCATATAGTTCGTTTTGACAAATTCAAGTTCCAACAAAACCCTGAAAAAACTTGAGTAGAGTTGAGGAAGACAATTAAAAAAAAAATGCGGTGTTAAGTATTACTACTACTCTGTGAAGTCGACCAGCTTGCGAGATCCCTTATGTATGACGAGGTGCCTTCATATTACACGTACGACAAGCAAAGGGGTGTATTTAACTGACATCGACGAGGAGGTGCCGTGGAAGGTTTTCCGGGAATTTTCAAGAACGCCGTATTGGGTAGGGTATATAACGTGCATCCAAATAATGGCGAATGCTATTTTCTGCGGTTGTTAGTTCACACTGTCCGAGGCCCAACGTCTTTCGCCTTTCTGAGGACATTTGATGGCGTGGAGTATCATTTACCACGTCACCTTCTCGACGGTGACCAAAATTGGGATCCTCGCGGAGGCGAGCGTCGGTGACAGTCCCAGCCGCATGCGTCATCTTTTTGCCGTCATCTTGGTGTTTTGCGGAGTCGCGAACCCGGTAGCTTTGTGGGAGAAGTATCGCCATCATCTATCTGAAGATTTTCTACGAGCTTTGAGGCGTGCTACGAAGTCGAAGTAACTGATGAACGCGTGCTGAACACCTGTCTCAGTTCACTTCAAGATGTGGTCATTTCTATGGGCGGCAATCCGCTGATCGAATATGGGTTACCAGCTCCCCAATCATCACCGCATCAAGGGCGTGGAAATCGGGAGTATAACGCTGAGACAAATTACGAGCCGGGCGAAATGACCACCTTACGAAATGACCATGTCACCGTGTTCTCTTCAGAGCAAAAACAAATGACACCGTCCTTGAAAGCGTTGGGCAAAACCAGGGTAAAATGTTTTTCTTGGATGCTCCTGGTAGAACAGGAAAAACATTTCTTACCACTGGCATACTTGCAGAGGTCAGGAGGCAAGGCAAAATTGCTATTGCTGTAGCGTCGTCGGGAATCGCTGCCATACTGCTTCCGGGTGGCAAGACAGCACATGCAATGTTTAAAATTCCCATAGATTTAGGGAGTGCCGAAACGGCTGTTTGTGGTGTGTCACGTAACATCGATAAGCGACACGTGCTCAAAGATTGCTCTCTGATCGTATGGGATGAGTGTACGATGGCCAATAGGAAGGCAGTTGAGGCCGTGGACAGAAAGGAACGAACATTTGATGGGTGGAGTCACAGTTCTGTTCAGTGGCGATTTCCGGCAAACACTTCCCGTGGTGACGTGGGGATCGAGGGCTGACGAGGTGAATGCTTCGTTGAAACGATCTTCGTTGTGGTCACGAGTTCGTACGCTGCGCTTGACCATTAATATGAGAGCTCGGCTCGGCGGCAATGCACGTGCATTGCAAGAATTCTCCGATGTTCTTCTAAGTCTTGGCGAAGGCACTCTGACAGGTGGTGCTTCCAGAGTCTCTCGGTAGAGTGGTATCCAGCTTAGAAGAACTCATTTGCTGTGTGTACGGGGACATCAGTCGTATACCGCACCAGCTTCTTGGGTGTGTGAGCGATGACGCCGACGCCCAAAAATGATCAGGCTGCAGCAAATAACGAATGCATTCTCTCGGAAATTGAGGGGAATGAAGTGGTCTACACCTCGATAAACACTGTTGTCGAGCAAGATGACGCCACACATTATCCCGTGGAATTTCTGAACTCCCTGTCAGCAAGTGGACTTCCAGCGCATACCATCAAGCTGAAGGTCGGTGTCCCGATTATGCTTCTTCGGAACCTATCTCCTCCGAAGTAGTGTAACGGGACCCGCCTTAAAGTCATCTCGCTCCACAGACACCTTTGAGGCGGAAATTCTTACGGGTTGTGGCGTCGGCGATTCAGTATTTATACCACGCATTCCCCTCATACCTCACAACTTCCCGTTCCAGTTCAAGCGCGTAGAGTTCCCCGTGAGTGTTTGCTTCGTGATGACCACCAATAAGTCACTGGGGCAGACACTGAGGGCAGCGGGTGTCGACTTCAGTACGAGTTGCTTCTCACACGGGCAACTGTACGTCGCTTGCTCCCGCGTCACCAGTACTGACTCTCTTTACATTTTGGCTCCTGGCAGCAAACTATCAACGTAGTTTATAGGGAAGTGTTGTAAGGTATGATACCTTTGTACGTATTTTTACTCTTTTGTGTCCTGAAATGTATTCCTGCATTATTTTCTCTATTTCCTTCAGTCTCATCTTATGACTGAACTCAGCAGGATTCCCATATAACTCTCTTCACTTGCTTCGTTTGCAAAAAAAACTTATATTTTAATGCTATTTTAAAAGTTGTTTACTTATTATACTATAGCGACACTGGCATCTTAGGTATTTTTGGTGCTGTAGAGCCTTCACGCAGACGATGTCGCGGGCAGCAGCTAGTATTATATATACATAAACAAAAATTTCTTAAACAAGGTAGTAAGTGCGGTTTATTCTCAGAAGTCTACGAGGCTATTGTTGTTGAAAAATGCAAATGGAACAATGAATTTTTTCCCAAAGGGTCCACGACATTTTAAAATATTAAAAAATATATTTTCCTAAGGAAAAGTGTAGGAAGGGCTTTTTTTGGGGTTTATGAAAATATTTGGTACAGATTAGTGAGCAGACCCGACCGAGCTTGGTTGAGAGATAAATATTTATTATTTCAATGACATAAAAGAAAAAGATCAAGATCACGACCAACAGCTCTAAGAGAACTTTTTCTCTTCAATACCATCACGATTCTTCACAAGCCAATTTGAACTATTTAATTTAATTACAACACAAACCTATTTATGGCACCATAATACAAAGTCACACATTTCTTTCTGTTGCAAGCGAACCTGCCATAACCGAACACAAAGAGACAAAGCGTGTATTACCTATGATGCCATGATTTATGGCGTAAAAATGGCGGTTGTATACATAGCAAGGACAGTCCTTTCACTTGGCAAAGTACTGCTAAGTTATGGCGACGGTTCGACGACTTTGTTTTGATGAGCTGGTAAAATTGATGCCTCGTTCGAACAAGAACTCAATGATGCTAGCAATTTGAAGAGATTCTTTAATATGTTCTAAAGTAGCTAGTAGTATTTGAGGAACTGATATGTCTTGTTCGTTCCTTTTATGGAATTACATAGGAACGGTCTTTGGGGATTATAGTAATTGCAACACTACTTACCATCAGGTAGGATCGAATATTTTTTTCATATTTCTCAAAAATAGACAAATCAACCTTTTCTATGTACAAGATTTATTACATTTTAAACAGACTGTTTTTTTTTTCTCGAAATTGAGGATAGATTTGCAAAGGTCTCGCGATGAAACTGTTGGCACAATTCTTCATATTTTTTTTTTTGTGTAATTCTGTGCGGATATGAAAGAAAAGGGAATTCGTGATAGTGTGACAGTTGACAAGACAGAATAGAAGAAATAAACATATTGCTTCGACTCCAAATAAAATGGTACAAGTGCAGGAAGATGTTGATGAGTGCGGTGTATTTTTAGAAATTTTAAAAACAGTTAGTGCCTTTTTAGGTGTTTTTAAGGACTCCCCTCTTAAACCATTCCGTTAGTCAAGGTTACCAATAACACATGAAAGGGAACCCCGTGTTTCACTATATGAACAACTAGAATATTAATTGTACCTACAAACCCTGTTGGGGCATCTCTCTGGATACACAGTAGAGAGGTCTACCTTGAATTACGATATCGAAATTTGCAGCATTACAACATCTATTCTTACTTTCTAATATGCCTTTGTTCTTTGTGTTGTTTGTAAAAATATTTTAGTCTAATTAATTACTATTTTTATCTTTTGTAGAATCTAAAAGCTCATTGCACATAGGTCATAATATTAGGAACCTAAAATAACCTTGCTTAACTTTTTTTTTTTTCGATGCGTTCGGCCTCCTCCTTAGCGAGCATTACTGCTTCACAGAAGTCGGCGACCGCCTGCCACTCCTCCTCGCTCCGGACCATGGCCTCAACCAAGGCCCGGAGCGAGAGGTCTCCGCCGCCGATCGCCCCCACGAGGGCACGGCGATGCTCCGCCCAAGCAGGGCACACCTCGACTGTGTGCTCCACCGTGTCCTCCGGGCATTCCGCACAGTGGCGACACCCGGGCGTCACTTCCGCACGAATCCGGTGCAGGAACCTCCCGAACGAACCATGTCCGGTAAGGACCTGCGTCATACGGAAGGTAAGGACGCCGTGAGGTCTTTTCAGCCACGCCTCAAAGAGGGGATTCACCGCCATGATTGTGGCGTGCCCAACCTTGCTTAACTGGAGTATCGTAAGTAGCCTTTTGACTTCACCAGAATGACTGTTTTGGAAGGAACCAGTTTCAGATCTGGCGGGAAGAAACGCATGGATATCACCATTGTATGGATCATCTGAAGTATATGGTGGTAGTTTGAATCGTTTAAGCGGAGCCCCGCCGTGTTCTTGTAGATCAATGGTAGCGACCCAGCGTCCAGTCCTGGTTCAGGCCATGGTACGAAGCGGGAGGGAATGATAAACAGTAACATCCTTCTGATGATACTGAATGATACAAAACTTGGCCTTGGTTTAATCGTTTTGAGCCTCAACAAAGCATGTGCCCTACCATGAGTTAGGCGCCTTTTGGCCTCACACACACAGATTTTAATGTTATTTTTCCAAACTTATCAGTATACACTACCTACTAATATTTAATTAGTACAAATACTTAAAGGGCTTATAAAAAAGTGTCTTAATATTAATTTTAAGTAAAGTCTCATTATATAATATTCATAAACAGCAGTTATGGGCGTTTGTTTATATCCCAAATTGTCACTCAATTTATTATGATTATAAATGAATGAATGGCGATGAAAATGGAAAAACACTGCGCATAGTATTTTCTAGTAGCAATTGTTATGAATTCAATATTAATTCAATTATGAATTTAACAATTCTGATAAGTTTTCGTGGACAATTTTGGGATTTCGTTTTTTTTTAACTTTGACTTCATAAAAATCTACAATCAATTGTGTGAGGTACGAAAAAACGTTTTTCTTTCTTTCTTTAAAAGAAAGAAAAAACGTGTACCCAGTGGTACCCAGATACAAATAGAGATATCAGTATATCTCCGTATCATTTATTTATTTATTTAATCTTCATGCAACACAAAGTACATAGGCGGACTTAATGCCTTGGGCATTCTCTACCAGTCAACTTAGGGTGGTGAAGAGACAATATGGTAGGCGCACAAAAAGAAAATTTATTTTTAAAACAAAAGTAAAAAGTATACTTAGAGTTAAAATACACATACATATATATTTAATATAATATATACACTACATATCATCAGGCAACGGCGTTATCGCCGCCGCCGCCGCCGCCAGGATTCTGATCCCGATTTCCGGCCACCGTAGACGCGGGCTTGCGGGCAGTGAGAAATGGGTAGCTCGCTGTCCGGCCGTCCGGTAACTGTCCGGACCAAGCTCAAGTCGTCGACAGCGCGCACTGTTCCCGCGCGCCTCAAAGAGTGGTCAGCAACAGCAGGGACCCAGCCGGGTCGAAGCCTATTGGGGCCAGGGTTATCCGAAAGGACGCTCGAGCCCCGGTATGAAGGCTAGAAGGAACGGGGTGGGTCTTTTAGTCAGTAAGAGTCTGACACTATCTCCCGCTCCGCCCAAGAGCGGGGGTTGTCATTGGATGATTTGTACCCACCATAAAAAAAAAAATACACTACATATAAATATATATTTATGTAAAGTAAAGAAAGAAGTTTTGAGATAAATTATAGTTTTTAGTTGTGTATATTCACGGCACTGCTTAACAGTTTCGTAAAAGTTCCAAAATACAAGCTTCATAGGCAGTTATGGACATCTAAGTAGATAATCACAAGGAGCCAGCAAAAACAACTGGTTGCAAAGTCTTCACCGCATCGAGCTGTTAAAACCTGTGGTTAGAGAAGCAATTACAAGCAGACGGTCATTTATACTTGACACACTAAACAATATTGCTACAGGCTTTAAACAGAGCCTCTGAACTATTAATTTTGTGGGCTGACATTATTTTGTTGTGGTTTAAAAAAATTACTATAAAAATTGCGGAATAAAGAAATATTAGTTACTTTTTATCCGTCTACGGCAAAGCCAAAAGAGGGTTATGATTTAGACAGGCTTTGTGTGTGTGTATGTTCATTTCCGAAACTATAAGAAATATACTGTTGAAACGGTAAGTAGATTATTCTGTGAACCGCATTAAGACTTTCACACAAAAATAGACAAAAAAAACAATAACCTTTCGGGGTTCCTCATAGGTACATAGAACTGAAATTCGAATTTTTTTTTCATCAAACCCAAGATACGTGTGGGATATCTAAAGATAGGTTTTCAAAAAATTATATTGAGGTTTCTGTTATCACTTTTTTCTAAACAGAACAGTTTGCGCGAGAGACACTTCCAAAGTGGTAAAATGTGTCCCTGTAACTTTTAAAATACGAGAATAATAAAACTAAAAAAATATAATAATATGATGTACATTACTATGCAAACCTCCACGGAAAACTGGTTTGAGGTGATCTAGTAATTAGTTTTTTTTTAATACGTCATAAATCGTAAACCGCAATTTATATTTCATTCAATCAACTCAAATACTTAGCTGCTACGGAACCCTTCATGAGCGAGTCCGACTTGCACTTGGCCGCTTTTTTTTTTATCGTAGTAGGTTTTTTTACATTTTATTTTTTAATATATACTTATCAGAGCAAGTTCGTTATTGTATTGCAATAATGAACTTGCACTGATAAGGCCAAAAACCCCAATAGTACCTAGTCTTCAAGGACATATTGCAATATATTATCTAACTGAAAAGATTATTGATTAATTAAACAAGATTTTGATGAAAATCATTTTTTCATAGCAAGCTTTTGTAGCTCGGTATACCTAAGTATATAATTAATGCTCGTCAAGAAGAATCATACGAGCCCAAACTCGATGGGGTTGAGTAGTTTAAGCTACCAAGTTCCTATAGCCACCTTCCAGTTGCATCATCAGATCAGCTCCATGTTATAATGATTTTGCATTGTCATCTGATTTACACATGCATGCAAAATTTCAGCTCAATCGATAACCGGAAAGTGGGTCAAAAGTTTGTAAGATTTGATTACAGACAAACATCGGGACAGGTGAAACTAAATGAAGCTTGTAAAACAGTAAAAACTGTGTATCAATCAATTTGCACTTATGACACTCGGTTTGATTTACAGTTTTTTTGTACATGTTTTTCAGTAAATACACTTATGAATGGTCGGTCTAAAACCATTCCAAATAGCATAATAATACAAAAAATACAGAGGTTGGTAAAAATGATGTAATTTTTTATGTCATTTGGAATCATGATGGTAAAACATTGTGGTTACGATGACTTTATTTTCAAAAACATTCAGCGTGCAAAACAGGATATAAATATCAACTTTTTGCGTTTCAAAAAGTATGCTTTTTTGCCCTGATAGAATAGGTTAACCACCCTAATGATAGTTTTTTGATAGATTTCGTCCAGCTGAAAAAATACTAATTAAATGTCTGCTGCATGTCTAATGAGCTGGGGGCCCGTGAAACGCAGGATTGGTGCCCGGACACAGCGACGCGGCCGCTGCAGACCACGAAAGCGATGGCGGAGCGACCTAGGTGGCTTCCTTAAGAATTGTAATGAGAAAGCGAGGAACCGTTATCATTGGAAGGAGTAGAGGGAGGCCTTTGCCCAGCAGTGGGACAATATAAACTAGCTATAATAATAATAATAAAAAAAATAGCTTGAAGACTTCTGGTGCCCCCGTGCCGTTTAGATTGCACAAATTCTGATGCCCATTATGACGGACATACAAATAACAACAACGCTACACTAAATAAAATTATAATAACACTATGGCATACCTAAATAATTTTCAGTAGACAGTATACGATTTCAAGTGGCTGTCTATTATTTTTTGTTGACGTAAACGCTCACGCTATGTACATTGTACATGCACAAAGAGACAGAGCGTTTCATGCTTGACATACGTATATTAAACTGAATTCAAAACGTAAAAATCCAAAGACGTTAGAAGATTTTCGACATATGAAAACAAAGGAACTCAAATGGACGAGGAGTGGCGTCCAAAAACCTAAGAACAAGTGTTGATGTGCATTCACATTTGAATTTTCAGCTTTTGAATTCATCAGTCTTTAGTAAGAGTTCTCAAACAATAGGCTAGTGGCCGTAAAAACTGTAATTAGTCCCTCTTATAGATTATTCAAAAATAAGGGACATGTATTTTTTTATTTGTAAATTAAACCAAAAATGACAAAGATATAGCCCATTAAAGTTACGTGTAACGTCACGCCGTGCTGCATGTTATTTTTTGTTTAATCGAAAAAAGAAAAAATACGTGTCCAATATTTTTTTATAACCTAAAATACGGACTAAATAAAATGTAATTAGTTTGACCCTGGACACTACCCACCAGCCTCTAGTTATGAAAGAAGCCACTCAAAAGTTACAATCGGTAAAGGTGGTGTTTCACTTATGTTTGACAGGCATGTATGAGGTATAACTCGTAATCTAGTTTAGTAAATTTGCAGCTGCTATAAATGACTTTACTTAATAAAAAAATTGTAAGACCAATTTATTCAATACCGACCTTTCCCGATCACTATGTAACAAGAATTAGCATGCATAAGGTGAACCTTCAACTGATCACCATAAACTCATCTTGAGTGGACACCATTATGATATTTAGAATTTTAGTATGGTTCTAGCGTTAGTATAAAAAATTAAACGATTATAAATCTACAACTAGTTTTTTTTTTTTAGTATTTGCTGTACTCTTCCCGTCCGATTATAATTTTAGTGTCTTTAAGGTTAGAGTCAATAGGCTCTTGATAAATTAGTGCGATTTACTATCAACGTCACTGCTTACCATCAGGTGGGATCGCAGTCAAGCACTGGTTTATATAATTTAAAAAAAAACTTGCTTATTTTTTAACACAATGATAGTTGTTAGTATTACTGTAGTATCTTCTATAATATAAAAATGAATCGCAAAATGTGTTGGTAAGCGCATAACTCAACAACGCCTGGACCGATTTCGCAAATTTTTTTTTTTGTTGTGTTCGTTATTATGAGGAGAAGGTTCTTATGGAAAAAAAAATGAAAATTAGGGTAGTGTAGGGTAGAGTAGGGTAGTGTAGGGTAGTGTAGGGTAGAGTAAGGTAGAGGAGGGCAGAGTAGGGTAGAGTAAGGTAGAGTAGGGTAGAGTAGAGTAGAGTAGAGTAGGGTAGGGTAGAGTAGGGTATAGTAGGGTAGAGTAGGGTAGAGTAGGGTATAGTAGGCTGAAGTAGGGAAGAGCAGGAGCGAAGCCGCGCGGGTACAGCTAGTTTAGTATAAAAAAATAATATTACTTAATTTATGATTGGTCAGATTTCATAACCTAGACGTGTCAATAATACTACTCTGTAACTACAGACGTATGTGAACATTGCGTGCAATAAATAAATAAATCATATTAATTAACAGACAGCGTGTGATATTTGTAACTTAACTTCCAATTTAATTAAATTAATTACTGCAAATACTGCTACAATGAATGACTGATTGGTGGTACAAATCTAGGGGACAACTTACTCGCCATACAAATTAATTAGGTTAAATTACTTGTAAGTACTTACTTCTTCTTTCTTCTAAACGAAAAAACTGTTTTTTTAATTACCAATCTATACATGGGTTAAGAATTCCGGTACTGGTTCTCAAATTACACTTAATCGATTATTATTAGAGTGTTATTGAATTAAGGCTTTGAAACTGTCGAAACACCATTGCCTTCACGACATGTCAATTAGCGTATAATGGTAAACTTAAACATATCATGCAAGCGTACACACGCTATTAAACCAAGTGTACGTTAAAAGTACGTAGACGTTTGAGAAATATAGCTTTTTTAAGGTGAGATATTATCAAATAACTTCAGTGCAGATGACCGTGTTAGATTATAAGGCCCAAGCACCCGAAAAGTGCCATAAAACCATGACTCTCTGAAGCCTACTCCTCGGTAACGGTCAGATTAATAGATTTGAAAAAATATTTATTTATTATAGATTCATGAACAAAATTATCAACTAATGATTTTTTCAAAATTATCAAAAAAAAAAAAAATATTGTAGATAAGTTCGCGCTTGTTCTTACTCCTTCGAATCAGCTTGGATCATTAGAAACATTTTATACATTGGTGGTTAACTAATGTTCTATAAAATGAACATAGCTTAAATAAATATAAAATTAATTTTATAAAAAGGTGAAGTTTGTTTTTTTGTTTGTACTACAAACAAAAAATGGTAATCTCTGGAAGTACTGGTCCGATTGGTAAACATTTTTTCACCGATAGAAAGTTGCTTTATTCCTGATATAGACTAAATTCAATCAATATTTCGTCAAAAAAATGGATTTAAAGGTCAGCGACGCTGAATTCCGGCCAGATGTTTAAGGGACTATAAACCTTAACTGAGAAGCCCCGGTATGAAGGCTAGAAGGGACGGGGTGGGTTTTTATTCAGTAAGAGTCTGGCACTATCTCCCGCTCCGCTCAAGAGCGGGGGTTATCATCGGATGATTTTCCCCACCATAAAAAAAAGCCATAAACTGAGAAAAAATCACTTAGCGCCTTGTCATGACGTGATAAATTAAAATGTTAAGCGTACGGGCAAAGAAGAAGGACGAAGTTATAAACTCTTTAAATCTAAATCCCTTGAACAGTTCAGCTTTAAAAAAAAAATGAAGCGTGGAAAAAGCTTTATGGTTTCTGTGTTCCTTGAATTATCTTTTTAACCGACTTCCAAAAAAAGGAGGAGGTTCTCAATTCGATTGTATTTTTTTTAATGTTTGTTACCTCAGAACTCTGTCGTTTATGGACCGATTTGCAATTTTTTTTTTCCCCTTTCATGATAATGCTTCCAGATTGGTCGGTCACATTTTTTCAAAATCCAATTCTGATGATGGGATCAATGAGGAATCGAGGGAACTCCTCAATATAACATGATAAGCAATTATATAGTTATTTTGGTATTTTCATCGAGGACTTACAGTCAAAAAGTAACATTTGATGAAGCGGAACTGGTGATGAAGACCAGAAATAGCCAACGGAACTTCATACTCAAACAGATATCACAATGAACATACTTAAGCGACTGGGACAATACAAATAAATGAATAGTTCTGAATAGTTATGTCGAAGCCACAAAAACAGTTGTTGAAAAAAAATGATCTGATGAATTATGATGATCGAGCCAGAAGATAGGCACCGAAACTCCGTAATGAAGCAACCGTAGGGGCCCAGCAGGATTAAAGCCTATTGGGGCCTTGGGTGATGTGAAAGAGATCCCCTGGGCTCTGGAACACTGTCAAAGAAGGAACAGGAATGGGAATTTAGTCAGTCTTCCGCTCCGCTCAAGAGCGGGTGATTTTCCTATCTAAAAAAAAGTGGCTTCGCTCGCGTGACAGTAGAAAATTATCCTAAGGATAAATATTAACCTATGTGCTATACCAAGATTCACATTCTTACCATCAGGTGGGATCGCAGTCAAGCACTAGTTTATCTCAATTAAAAAAAAAAAAAAACTTTCGCCTTATATAGGGTGATTGGTCGAGGGACTGGAACAATTTGCCTGCTGCGGTCTTCCCGTCTGATTATAATTTAGGTGTCTTTAAGACAAGAGTGAATAGGCTCTTAATAAACTAGTGCGCCTCACCATCAACGATTGCATCACTGCTTACCATCAGGTGGGATCGCAGTCAAGCACTAGTTTATACAAATTAAAAAAATAAATATTGGTAATTAGTGACCGATAATTATACACGTTATTGTACTCATGATTACAAACAACTTTCTCAAAGAAACTTTTTTTTTATACTCATTAATTTTATCACAATAACAAAACAGCTCTTCGCGTAAATTCGGGCGCGCCGCGTGACACCGTTGTCTCATGTACTTTACCTACAATAATGATAGTGCAACCGCGCTGCTCGCAAACCCATCGGTGTATGTAACCAGTACCTAAATATTCCGGTGAACAATTTAAGTAAAATAATGAGTATAAAAAAAAGTTTCCTAGGTAAAGTTGTTTGTAATCATGAGTACAATCACATGTATAATTAACGTTCACTATTCTTATTACCAGTCACCCTATATAATATTAGCAAAATCATTATCCTAAGGCATTCTGAAGAAGAAATAGCTGGAAATCTTGCTATAAATACCGCTATCAACATTTTTACTATGTCAAGCAAATTGGGTATCTGATTGGCGTTTATTATTGATTGAAATATCTAAATCTTTTGGAGTTTCCAGTAAATATTTTAATATGAACTGTTATCTACTTAGTGTGGCCATTAATTTGGTTACACATAAAAAAACAACTTAGGCTTGCCGCACACGGACAATCGACCACAACCACAAAACGCCGACACTATATTTCCGACGATATTTCCTAAACTTTTCATACATTTTATATGGAATCGCCGTACACGGTTGACACCGGTGGCCGCTACACGCTACAAATCGCTGCTGCCTGCTCACGCATTGGCCACTAAAAGTCGATACCACCCACACATTTAAAAATTTTTCGTCAGACTCTATAAGTTAAAATAGCCACAAGTGGCTGTCGCACGCTTCATGTGTTTTTGTGGCCGCTTCTGGTTTTTCGTGGCGGCGTTTGTGGCTGTGGCATACGGCTCGTGTGTAGCAAACCTTAAATTTAGAACAAGACTAATTCATAAAAATACTGTATAGTTTTTCTGTGTAGTTTTTTGCCGCTATTTTTATAAATGGAATATATTATGTTATTATTAGTTTTTTTATGCTTATATTAATATTTATTATATTATTTGATTGACTGATTGTTGATTTGTTTTAAAGAAAACAGGATTGCTATGATGAAGCTTGTCATTGAACTATCTGTGCGGCGAAGCGCACGTGTGGGAGAATCAGCCTATACTTGACTGACGACGGTCCAAAGAAACCTCAAAGAAGCTCATCTCGACACCGACATGGCACAAATTTAATGAAAAATAAGGACAAGGACGGCCGACCCCAAAATAATAGGATAAGGTTGGGCAGAAGAAGAAGAGATTGTTATGACTCTTCTTCTTTATTCTTTATTGTACACAAAAATTTCTTCTGCATAAAGCGGGGATGGAATCCGCAACAATTTATTAGCACTGCTGAAGTTGTATGTTTGTTTATCGTATCTCACCATTACGTCTTCCGTTGACGAACATATCAGAGATCAGCCCCCCTCGCTAAGTTACAACCATTTCGCTTGCGTCGAACGCATCGAGTAGGCCACGCCTCCGATTCTGTTGCAGTTGTTCCGACGACGTGACTGAGCGTTGAGATGACGTCATTCCCGTACATTTGAAGTTTTCTACTAGCGTTAATAATTGTAGATTTTCAACTTGGCTAGGGGTACTGGGTGTTAAGTCACGTGGTCAGAACAAACGAATAGAAAAATTGTAGCCAAGTTCACATCGATCGTTCAAAATGATAGAATGAATTATTGTTATCGTTTCTACAATGTTCAACGTTACATCCTATGTTATACAAACGTTTTGTAGAAGGGGCGGCCGACTCAGGCGCATCAACATGGCTACCAACTTATCGTTTTCTACAATTGCTGACACCGAGGCGTTATCGATTGGAGAACCGAATTTGACACGAAACGGTTGTATCATGGCTAGGAGGGCAGGCCAGGCGTGTGTTGTGAGGACTCAACAGCAAGTGAATGTGGTCAGGGCCAGAATTCGTCGCAATCCCTTGAGGATCTTATCATGAATCCAAGAGTCTTATCTCATGAAATGAAAAAATCCGCTAAAACGCTGTCGCATATTATCAAAAAGATACAGCTTAAAGCTTACCTGCAATATACGGGGCACACGTTAAATGTGTACTAAGTGAAAAGATCAAAAAGTTACTTGTTCGTTACGCTGATGGAAAACACAGGGATATTCTTTTTACCGATGAGAAAATTTTCACAATTGAGGAACATTACAATAAGGAAAATGATCTAGTGTAGAGTTTGTCTAAAAAGTCAACCGACTTGAGAATTCTGTATAGTATTTAATCATTTAAAAATACTTATATTCGAAACTTTTTATAAGATTATTCTGTTAGTAAACAATGATCAATATCTCTTAATCAACCTTGATTATTGAACCCGTGTTGACTAAATCAGATTTCATTAAATCCTAATAATTACCCAAGTCGTTTGACTTATTAGACTGGTTGGCAGAGCCCTGAGTGGTCATCATGTGGCATCTAATGGTTTGATGAGTTTTGTGAGAAAGGTGTTAAAACTTCAGCTAAATTGTATCAAGATCTTTTTTACTCTTTTCGACAGTATATCTAATAGCCACTTAAAGATACACTTTTCGATAATGACTTTGGATATTTGAGTAAGGCTCCCTAGACTACTAATTATGTTCTGCGTTAGTGAATTAGACCTGTCGCTGCAGATGTGGACTACCTACTTTTGAATGGACAATGTATGTAGAATTGTAGGGCAAAAAACGTGTGACCTAAACACTTAAAGCCCTGGGTTAAGGGTAAGGGTGGACATTATGAGTAGAAGTATAATATTAGTACTTAGTAGTTTTTGTTTAAATTTTCTATCGCATAAGTATATCTACAAAAATATTTTTAGTAGGTATATAATTTTAAAACATTAAAACAACACGTATAAAAAATATTAACCTTTTGAATACTGTAATTAGAGAAACTTGGATGGTTTTACTGAATTAAAAATAAATAAATGCCCTCTTTTTTCAACAAATAAACCAAATGTATACATACCTATTTATTTTTTAGCATTGTAGAACTCGCCGGGTATCTGTTAGTATTCAGAATACAGTAAATTAAATTATGAATTTCTAATTTCACATCGTTTGCATAGCGGCATCTGTGAAAATTTTCCAAAGTGTTGTGGTTAACGCCCTCTATTGAAGGTACTAGTAATATGCTATAGTTTATGCTGAACGAGGTCCAGTGAGTTGAGTGAGTACGTAGTACACATAATATTGTGTAGATAGCGCTAATATACATTTTATCATCACGAATCGCAATGGAATGGGATTGGCAGGATTATAATTATTGAAATATTAATACTTTTTTTTTTTGTAAAAACTTCGTAAAAATAATAATGTTGCGAAAATTACATGGATTCAAAAAAAGAACATCGTTTTTAGGGTTCCGTAGCCAAATGGCAAAAAACGGAACCCTTATAGATTCGTCATGTCTGTCTGTCTGTCTGTCTGTCTGTCTGTCTGTCTGTCTGTCTGTCTGTCTGTCTGTCTGTCCGTCTGTCCGTCCGTATGTCACAGCCACTTTTTTCCGAAACCATAAGAGCTATACTGTTGAAACTTTGTGAGTAGATGTATTCTGTGAACCGCATTAAGATTTTCACACAAAAATAGAAAAAAAGCAATAAATTTTGGGGGTCCCCATACTTAGAACTGAAACTCAAAAATTTTTTTTTCATCAAACCCATGCGTGTGGGGTATCTATGGATAGGTCTTCAAAAATGATACTGAGGTTTCGAATATCATTTTTTTCTAAACTGAATAGTTTGCGCGAGAGACACTTCCAAAGTGGTAAAATGTGTGTCCCCCCCCCCTCTAACTTCTAAAATAAGAGAATGATAAAACTAAAAAAAAATATGATGTACATTACTATAAAAACTGCCAACGAAAATTGGTTTGAGCGAAATCTAGTAAGTAGTTTTTTTTTAATGCGTCATAAATCGAAAAAAATACACTATTATTAAAACATCGATCAAAGTTACAACACATTACAAGAGCTTTTATATTATGTTACTTGCTGCTACGGAACCCTTCATGGGCGAGTCCGACTCGCACTTGGCCGGTTTTTTTTTTTTTATTTCTAGTGAAAGG
Source organism: Mythimna ferrago (assembly GCA_910589285.2). NCBI lineage: Eukaryota > Metazoa > Arthropoda > Insecta > Lepidoptera > Noctuidae > Mythimna > Mythimna ferrago. Next base: position 26,677,961 of record OU342679.1, read on the forward strand.
CTGTGTCAGACGTTTACTAAATAAAATCCACACTCTTCCTTCAGTTGCTGTCTGCGAGGGTCACGGTAAATCTTTCAAGCTATCCCGTAGCCCTGGACCATAGACCCTGCCAATCTTGTTAACAACTTTTTGAGGTCAAAATGGGAAACAGTGCGCTATCGACCCTTGACAGTTTGGTCGATACCGGACGGGGAACAATATATTGCCCGCTATCTGCAAGCCCGCGCCTAAAATAGCCGGGAATCACCGATCGGCTCCAATTGCCCTGCCGCATATTTTGGGCCTCACAATTTCGACCATCTCTTTTGCTTCTAATCTACAAATGCTTTAATCTACATTACCAACATCTACAAATTGTGCTACGTATGGACACCGTGGATTTCTGAATCATCAAATCATTGTTTACCAAACAAACGGCGTAAATATAGGAAATAAACCTATCGGAAATCACGTGTTTAAGGCGTATAGTCCCTTGAACCATTTGGCCGAAATTATGTGAACGCAACTCTCGCACTCGCCTAGGCGGCAGTACGCAAATCTGTGCATTTATTTGCGGCCAGCAGCGCCCGGAAAGCGCTTTAAATCCATTTTCTCTGCGAGATATTGATTGATTTACATATGCAATATTCACTTTGAAGAATATTTAACCACCAATTTTTATGTGTAAAAATGTTTCTAAAGGTCCAAGCCGTTTCGAAGGAGTAGGGAAAAGTTGCGAAAAGTTGCGAAATTGCTAAATATATTTTTTTGACAAAAGTATTAATTGCACGAAAAAAACAAATGTTGATATTATTGTTTATGAATCTACAATAAAGATATATTTTTTTCAAACCAATTGATCTAGCCGTTACGGAGGAGTAGGCCTCAGAAAATCACTATTTTATGGCACTTTTCGGGCGCTTGGCCCTTAAAACACTAGGGCTATAGGGGTCCGAGCGCTCATTGAGTTGTGCGTTATATCAGCAAACAGCTGGTCGACTCTTCGCGTGACCAGAGGGCTGGGCTTTACTTCGGTCAACGAATCAGCATAGATATCCAACGTGGCAATGCAGCCAGTATTCTGGGCACTTTTCCCATTGATAGATAGATAGATAAATTCTTTATTGTACACCAAAAATAAAGCAGTACTTAAAATTGATAGGGTGCCACAGTGGGTGGTCTTATCGCTAAAAGCGATTTTTTACAGACAACCTTTGGATGGATTTGACAGAGAAGGAGAAAAAGTTACGCTGGTAGTTCGTGGTGTGGATGATTGTTTAATGCCCAATAAGTTCTTTTTATCCATTAAATATTATTAGATTTAGTTTGTATATTATAACTTTTAAGTTATTAGATAATAATATAATAATCTTGGTTAAAGATGAATAAAATTACCAAACATAATATTATTATTTATCGTTCATTTTAGGTATTACCCAAATATCACACAAGCCATCAAAGAAACATTATTGAATTAAATTAAATTGTTACAGCATATTAGATAAAGTAAATAAATACTTATTATTAAATTACATTAATAAAATTGTTGATAAATTATTGAATCACATTAATAATTATGCATATTAATATATAATATGCATAATAACTATGGTAATGCTTTTGTTTATCCAAGCAAAATACAAACAGCACGTGCCTGTTATGACAAATAATTTCAGAAACTCATCCGACCAATTTATATCCAGAATAACAGAAACAGTTAATTTGTAAATTTCAGCTAACTAGGAAAGTGTCGGAGCGCTAACTTTGTGGTGAAAGTTTTTATTCACGAAACAACCCTCGCCGTAGCCCATTAGACGAACGAAATTAACTTAAAGAGTAAACTCAGGGGATGGTAAGGCGAATGTAAACGCTGGATGATGAACTTGAGAAAAATATTTACGTATATTATTCTTACATACTATTAATAAACAGATAGGGCCTTGATTACCCTGTTCCCTTTCCTAGATAATCCTTCTTCCCCTTATTTGATTTCAGAACTAATTCAATTTCTTTACTCTGGGCACAATAAAAATCTTCGGTCTACTAATAATCTTCTTCTGAGTACGATGTCTCTCTCTTGATGGAGTGTATCCAGAATGAAAATACAAGAATCAATGTTTTTGGACTCAGTAAAACCTATGATATTGACATTTGTACGTGTAATACAATCCTCTCTTCTCCAATGCCCGATAAAGCCAAACAATTGTTTGAGTTAGCCTTAAGGTAGATTGTAAGTTTTTGTGGGATTGTAAGTTACTGGGCGATGTGGTCGCTAAGCGACAAAGCCCTTTAATCAAATAAAAAAAAAACGATGTCTCTCACACCGCTCTGGGCTTATCCACTCCTCCTTTTTCGTCCAGGTGACATCTTTTTGAATGCGATTTTCCCGTGATTTTTCCATGAGAAGGCACGTGAGCTTATTCGCAAGAAGTTGGTAGAATAATCACAACACTAATTGGGTACCCTACACTACCTACCGCTTACACTACCCTAGTCTACCCTACACTACCCTATTGTTTTTTTCCGTATGAACCTTTTCCTCACAATATCAAACACAACAAAAAAGAATTAGCGAAATCGGTTCAGCTGTTCTCAAGATTTGAGCTTAGCAACAGATTTAGCGATTCATTTTTATAATAAAGATAGTCCTTTTAGCTAAGCTCTCAAAGGATAACGCCATCTACAGCATAATTCATTTTAAAATGACATTTTAATTAGAGATGGCGTTGTATTCGATTTTTTTCCATGAGTTTTTACATATTTTCTCACCGTTTAAACTAGTTAAAGAGTAATTTTAGTTTTGAAATATTCGTGGAAGTCTAGGGAAGCCTAGACTTCTACGAATATTTCAAAACTAAAATTAGGGAAGCCTAGACTTCCACGAATATTTCAAAACTAAAATTAGCCAAATCGGTTCAGCTGTTCTCGAGTTTTAGAGAGACTAACAGAATTGCAATTCATTTTTATTTATATAGATAGATATATGACTGTATTTAGAAATTTATAAGTATGTCTATCAGTTACTCATAACACAAGCTCTGCTTAGCTTGGAACCAGACGGCGTTGTGTGATAGTTGTAGAATATTATATTATCTCCGTCCAACCAAAGGCGATTGCCGCCTAAACGCCAACATTACACGCGTTTTGCAAGAAAGTGGGTCCATTTATGTGAAGATGTCATCCAAAATTGTTCCACTTAGGATGCGCGATTACAGCGGAGCCGCGGCAGCCTTTCACCCTAAATTATATTCCGCCCAAAAATTTCATCGATGGCATCTATACATACATTATATTATTATATTTCAAATTGAAGGGTCTGTTTGTAATATAACATGAAAGTTAAAACTTACCTATGAAAACAGTTCAAACCGAATTGAGTTACGAGGATTTTTCTGAATAGCAAAAAATGCTTTTTTTAGTGACGTAACTAAAAATTAACAGTTTTCAGATTTTTTCCTATAATTATGCTATAAGACCTTACTTCATGGCAAATTTTAGGATTCTAGATCAACGGGAAGTATCCATGAATTTTGATTACCTCGAGAGTGTCGAAATATGCGTTTTTTTGCGACATAAATAGCCGTGTCTTTTATTCCGTTAACTTAGAAGGTTTGGAGGTAGGCGGAACAGAGAGTAAAGTCCCGCAAACCTCCGTTGAAAAGGGAGGATCCTCCGACCAGACAGGTGTTATAGTCTGGTGGGGGACTGCCCGATAGATGATTTCGGGCTGTCGTATATGTTCAAATCGCGCGGAGAACTTAGATTGCGCGATGCAGGATTTCGTACTTTCTTCGTAGTTCTTATGTGGCGCCATAGATGTCGCTACAAAGGTAACTGATTTTTCACAGCTTCAAAGGGTCACAGACTTGCGTAGTGTATATGGTTTTAATTTCAGCTCGATACCTCCTCATATTCCCGAGATAAAGGGTCTTGACAGATAGACAGACAACAAAGTGATCCTATAACGGTTTCATTTTTCCTTTTGTGGTACGGAACACTAAAAATTACGCCTTATTAATATTTTGGTTATGTTTGCACAACTTCTATCGAAAACAGTGCTCCAAATATAGTCTGTGACAAACCACCAAGCTTTGTATAAACAACCTCTTTATCAAAACTCCGGCTTATATTTCACTAAAATATTGCACCAAATATTAATTCTGGCAATTAGTTTTAATATATTTGCAATTTAGAGGGCAATATTGCCCGCCCCGGCTATAAGTCGGCTTTGTAACGCAAATATAAATTGCGCCTACGATAAAATGATTAGCAATTAGTTGTGAATTTGCTACTGTTATTTTTCAGCAGGCTCATAAATGTTTTTGTTTAGTTTATGACGATATATATTCCCGAGTGCTTTTTGAAAGGGTCATAAGTTACATTTTATTGAAACCCAAATTGATATTCATTACTTAGACAAGTTATAGCTTAGAATTTTTTTAAAACACGTTACCAAATAAAGTCAAAAGTGTGGCCGCCCTTGATCAAGTTGTAGAGAATCTTATCAAACAATATTTTTTTTCTTTTAGACCTAAGAGATATTCCAAAATTTACAAAAACTGGAAAAAAAAACAACTAAAACTTCCAAACTTACTATTCAAGCGACAGACGTCCGTTGCAGTTGATGAAAATAGATTTATTTTAGTTCAATTACAGATTTGATGACACCTTTCTTTAAATCGAATTCAATATTTTGATATACTAAATGACCATGCAAAATAGGCTACACTTACCTAACAGGGGTTGCTTTTTATCTTTTTATAATACATAATTATCATCATCATCATCATATCAGCCGAAACACGTCCACTGTTCGACATAATAGCCTATTTTATTTCTGAAGTCAAGATTGTAATGAGATTATGTGCCTTATTTATTATCCATCAAAGTTGTTTAAGACCAGTACCCCTAACCAAGTTGAATTATCTGCAATCGTTAACGCTATTAGAAAACTTCAAATGCACGGGAATGACGTCATCTTAACGCTCAGTCACGTGGTCAGAACAAAAGAATCGGGGACGTGGCCAACTCGAGGCGTTAGACGCAAGCGAAACGGTTGTAACTTGGCTAGGGGGGCAGGTTTTACTCATTTTGAACTTTCTTTTTATAAGCAAGTCAAGCTTTCTGTTTTCTCCAAAGATGTTGAGGGTTGATTATAGCTTTCTCAGACATATTTAAAAAAATGATTAGTTAGTAAGTTTTTGTATATTACGATCGTATAAAAATGTTAGGAAACCAAAATTTGATTAGGTTTGACTTGAGCTGACTGTACTAAATTGAAGTCATTGTTATGAGTTTGTACATTAAATTAAATTGTTCAAAAAGTGGTCATCGTTCATAATAAGCAATAAAAATGCGTTCAAAGTAATACTAATGGTATAAGATGTTTGGTATTAAAATGGAATAAACCAAAAGCTCCGTACCGAGATAAAATCAAAACATTATATGAATTAATTGGCTTAATAAAAAAAAAACGCAAATCTGACCCTAACTTATGATTTTAAACGTGTACCTACATATATCTAGGAGATTAAAGTTACGGCAATATTTGAAAGTTTCATAAAATAATAAAGCTTGTTTTTTAAAAGGGACTAGCAAAAACTAAAATCTTGAATAGTTACTCGGTATTTAGTTTACTAAAAATAAATTCGCTGTTATGGGACCGCGAAATCGACATAGACCCGGACATAGAAATCCGCCCAGTTAATACAAAATACTCTGTGACTTCAAAACGGTGAAGGAAAACATCGTGAGGAAACAGGCATGTCCAATAACCAAAAATTCGAAAGACATATGACATTCACCAACCTGCACCGGGCCCGCGTTGTAGATTACGGCCCATTCCGTCTCCCACAGAGAAGGCCTGAGTCCCAACAGTGGGAACATTATAAGGCCGACTATGCTACGCTATGCTACTCTGTGACTACAACCGGCTCTTAAACTACAGAGCGCTCTAAAGAAATCGGTATACAAACATACAGTAGGTACACGTAAACTCTTGGAAAACATTAACTTCTTTTGTGGGAGTCGGGTAAAAAGCCGAACAAATCAATCCGACACCATAAAACATAAAAACAGAAATCCTCAATTTCTTAGTTGAATAATGGAATCTTCTAATAAATGATGTTCGGAACAAGAAACGAACAAATGGGTCCACAGTGCAAAGGTCTTCGCGGCTTTATTAATCAGTTATAGAAGCTCCGACAGTTTGTTAGCCGCGAGATAAAAAACTTGGCTTTATTTGATCGAAATTGAATTCGATCATTTTGATTAAGGGAAAAATGACAGCGCTGGCAATCAGTTTTGGATTTGTAACAGATTTATTTTCGCAATCGGGGATATTCTTTGGTAAACCACGAGTATAATGTAGTTGTACCTATAACTTTTTATATTGGACGGTCTATTTCCTGCTTGCGGACGACAAACAATGGGTAGCTCGCTGTTTGGTAACCGTCCGAGACCGAGTCGTCAACGGCGCGTAGTGTTCAACGTGCGCCTCAAAGATATGTAAAAAAGCAAAATGATAATAAATAGATAATGTTGTGTAATCTATATATGTATATAAAAATCAATGCCACTTTTCGTTGTAATTTTATAACTTAAGAACGGGCTCACTTATCCAAACCAAATGTTTAGGCTTTGTTCGGACTATTAAGTAGATGGTTTATGTGAAGTTTGGTAGGGTAGAGTAGGGTATAGTAGGGTACAGTAGGGTAGAGTAGGGTATAGTAGGGTGGAGTAGGGAAGAACGGGAGCGAAGCCGCGCGCAAAAGCTTGTATAAGAATAAAATATTTTTCATTCTTTCTAGATGACAGCGAAACTATAGGGGCTCAGCAGGTTCGATGCCTGCTAGTGCCACGGTGAAAAATATGAAAGGGATACTCGTGGTCCAAGACCACAAGGCAAAGAAGGAAGGCAGGAGTGAGTTTTAGTCAGTAAAACTCTGACACGCCTAGAGCGGGAGAATTCCCACCCCGCCCTAGAGCGTTTGAATGGTTTCCCTAATAAAAATAGGCTCATTTCTCTCTACTAGAAAGCGCATCGTTATAAGACCTAAATGACTTACTCAAAACCAGAAGAATCCATTGGATACGAGAATTATTAGATTGGTTGATGTGGCGACACTTGATAAGGCTTTACTCAAGCATAGGACGTCTTTCAGCTGAAATAGTGAGGGTATATTTCAGTGGGATGTTATGAAATGATCAATAAATGCTTTAAGATTTAAGCACACATAAGAAAAATAATGACACCGATCCTCTAGTGCATTAGCTAAATTTATTTAAAATAATCGCTCTTTCTCTTACAATATAAAAGGTGTAAGGGACAGCCCTCCACAAACTTTAAGGGCTTGCTCAGTAGACGAAACTGAACAACCTTCCACAAATTCTTTTTTCAGGAAATGAAAATAAAAAAATCAGCCTCACCATACAAAATGATAAACTTGATTGGACAATTTGTATGGCGGCACCGATTTTTTTTTTCGTTTCCTGAAAAAAAGTCTCGTGGAAGGTTGTTCAGTATCGTCTACTGAGCAAGCCCTTAAAGTTTGTAGAGGGCTGTCCCTTACACCTTGTATATAGTAACTTAGAAAAGAAGATAGCAAGAAATTTACTCCTGTCAAATTAGTCAAAATTTCGTTTGCTCATTCGATCGATATACATGTACTACGTTCACACATTCTGTAAACTAATTTGGCGGGAGTAAAATTAATGCTTTATTTGTCTAATTTCAACGATTAGTAAACGAGAACGATAGTTTAAAATACGTTTAGGTAGTGTACAAGAGAATCGGCGCCATAGTCATACCAAAAGGTCTCATTATATTAAGATCTTCTTTAGCTATTAATATGGAGTATAGTCTGTCTAATAAGTCAACCGACTTGGGAATTTTGTATAATATTTAATCATTTAAAAAATACTTTTATTCGATACTTTTTTTAAGATTCTTCTGTTAGTTAACAATGATCTCTATCTCTTAATCAACCTTGATTATTACTACATCAGATTTCATTAAATCCTAATAATTACCCAAGTCGTTTTAATTATTAGACAGACTCTATGTTGACAACTTTAATGTGGCATCTTAAAAAGTACGTACATCGTAATTCGTACTCTTTTTCAACAATTCTCATTTTACAACAAAAATGGCGAAAGACGAATCGTGTCAAAAGAGTTATAAAATGTACTCTCAAAAATGATATTTTCATCGCACAGAACCGCTATATAAAGCGGTTAAGACTCAAGTAAACAACTCTTATGCCCAACTACATTACGCCAAACGTTCCCTGATGCAAACTTACGATAAGAAAATACAAGTAATGTTCAGCAAAGTTTTTTAACTGTCGAAGTTTGGCTGTTCGGGATGATTTCTGGTGTTTTATTTGACTTAAAGACTGTAATGGGGCTTTACATTGTCGAATAAAGTAAACCATCTAATTGATGAAGTAGCAACAAGCCTCGGGACGGTGACGGCTCATATTTTTGAAGATATTATTTACGTAATTCCCTAGACTGAAGTAGGACGGGCCTTATTGAAAATTAAGATATTGATCAGGATACGTTCGGCCCCTATGGATTCATGGATCAATCGTAATCTACTCTGTCTATAATATTATTATTGTTATCTTTAGGAAGCTAAGATAAATTTATTTAAGTAGTAGGGTCAATGATCGAAGCGAATGGCAGGCGGTTGCTTCCTTTTGCGAAGTATTAATGTTAGCAAAGGAGACGTCTGCACGTTAGTGGAAACTGACTTCCGCAAGCGTGCAATCGCAGTGATCCCGACCCCGACTATCAGCTACGAAAGATGTGGGCTTGCGAACGACGAGCGATGGGTAGCTCGCCATCTGGCCGTCCAGTAATAGTCCGGGTCGAGCTCAAATCGTCAATAGCGCCTGGTGTTCTACGAGCTCTACGAAGTGATATCAGCAAACTGTAAGGCCGATGTTAGCATGGGATACGGGGATTATGTGAAAAGCAAACTCATGGTTCTAGAATGCAAAGGAAAATTAAAGGACGCAGGTGTTGTTTTCTGATACAAGTGTGGTTTTTTGATCCACCTTAGAGAGGGAGAAGTCACCGAATGATTTCCTTTCTCGAAAAAAATAGTCAATGATAACTGAATAATTTTATACAAGATAGTGGTACAAGCCAATATCAAGCACAACAAAAAATACACTGACTGGTTCAACTCCCATGAAAAATAATAGAAACAAATGATGATCTAACTTTCTTTTGTAACAAAGACCAAATTAATAGTATACCAAGTAGTATTCCAGTCTCAATAAATCCCCAACCAAGCGGCCAGCAATGTTTAATAAACACACGTTGTAGTTCCGACCGTTTGATAGAGGAAGTTCGGTGGTACCGCAAGAAGTCATATAGATCTAAATTAGTGCAATAGCCCCGTACTTACACAAAGCGAGCGGCACAGAGTGGCTTGAAGCTCCGTAATACAGAATTAATGAAGCGTAGGAACTGGTAGTAATCATTATCTATGAGGTACGGTTTTGTGCAGGTTAGTTGGGTGGTCGTGTTTGAAGATAGAGTGTCGATATTAAATTATTTGCTGTTGAAGTTGTGTGACATATTATTCGGATATTTTTAACTGTGTATTAAAGACCTCTATTAATAACACTAATTATACGACAAATATTAATGGACTTTTAGAAATTATTAAGGGGCTTGGGGCACCCCGACATGGACAGATTCGTTTAAAAGGGAATGGCAGCATCTAGTGAGTGAGCGAAACAAGTGAAGACCAACCCCACCCACCATCCCTTTCGTATTTTTTTTTAAGACCACCTAAAAAGCATATTTTGTAGTAGAAAACAGGGATAAATTGTGGAAACGTTAAATACTACCTCACATTTTTATAAAAATACTACCTCATTTTTTTTTTTCTCAAAAGGATGAATAATGTAGAAATCACCTGAAATTTGAATTATCGAAGTTTTATTTTTCAATTGCTATTCAATGGGCATATTTTTTTCAAGATTCTACAACCATACGGTCCGAATTATTTTCATCCTACAGAATGTTACTTAATTTCCATCAAACTTATTTGCCGATGTTTAGAAATCACTTAAGAAAAAATCATCTGACTTTTAACCCATAAATAGTTCTATTATCAAATAATTTTTACGCGAGTATTAAAATACTCGTAGGTGGTTTATGATTTATTCTTTTATCAACTGACTATTAAAAACTTATCCCTTTAAAAAAATATATACATTCAGTCAAAAAAGTATCGGGAATGGATGATTGGCTTATGGTTCCAAATTCAAATTTTAGATTTTTTTTGTTGTTGCTAGATTGACACAATTGTTTTCTATTTTGGCGCGGAGTTTGAGTTGCATGTGTTATTTATATTAAATACAGTGCTGTTTTTAGTTATATCATATCTAGTGTGTATTGCGAATTTCATAATGGACAAAAACATCGATCAGTTTGTCTTAAATTTTGCATCGCCAATGGAATTTCGTGTTCGGAGTCACTGAAAATGTTACAGGAGGCTTACGGTGAATACGGTGAAAAACACGTGCTTATGAGTGGTACAAAGCACTCAAAAGCGGTCGAGATGTGATGAAAGATTTGCCTCGCTCTGGTAGGCCATCAACCTCTGCAACTGAAGTTAACATCGCAAAAGTGAAGGAAATAGTGACTGAAAATCCGTATTCAAGTTTGAGAGAGATAGCCGCCGAAATTTCTGTATCTCACGAGTCGATCCTTACCATTTTAACTAATCATTAGGGTATGAAACATGTTGCCGCTCGGTTAGTCCCAAAAGACCTGAATTTTCTCCAAAAACTCAATCGCATGAGAGTCGCTGAGGACATGCTAGAACGAGTCGATTCCGACACAACATTCATGAAACGCATTGTTACTGGTGACGAGACGTGGGTTTACGAGTTTGACATGCAAACAAGTCAACAAGCTTCGGAGTGGCACCTTCCAACTGAACCAAAACCGAAAAACCACGCCAAAGTCGATCAAAAGTCAAAGTCATGTTGACTGTTTTCTTTGACTATCGCGGTGTTGTGCACTCGGAATTCTTAGCGGAAAGTCAAACGGTAAATAAAGAATATTATTTGAGCGTTAGGCGGCATTTAAGAGAGCAAAACCGACGAAAAAGGCCAGATTTGTGGAAAAAACATTCTTGGATTTTGCACCACGATAATGCGCCTTCGCACAAGGCCATCATTGTGAACGAATTTTTGACCAAACACTTAACAAATACCAATCGAGCACCATATTCGCCAGATATGGCTCCAGCCGACTTCTATCTTTTTCCTAAACTCAAATTACCACTTCGTGGCATCCGTTTTCAATCTGTAGAAGACATAAAGGAGAATTCGCGGCGAGAACTGAATTCAATTCCGGAAACAGCGTTTAAAAAATGTTTAGATGATTGGATTATTCGTTGGCGTAAGTGTATCGTTTCTGAAGGGGCATACTTTGAAGGTGATAAAATAAATTTGGATGAATAACAAAATTTTTGTGTATTGTTGATCTTTTCCCGGTACTTTCTTGACAGAGTAGTATATACTAACCTTAGATTAAGTTTAGCCTTTCTCAGTTTGTTACATGCAAATTCCTTACGTAAATCAAATCAATCAAAATAGTCTATATACTAGGTAATGAAACGCCCAGAACAATAAAAATCTCAAACCGACATCCAGTCTTCATTAGCCCGATAACAACTGTCTGAGACTGACATTTTGAGGGCAGCTAATAACGTCACAGTTTCCAAGCTCCAGTTACTAAGCTATCTGTTGGCTAACTTAGTTCATCTACTATCTCATTCACCACATCAGGAACTGACGGTCTATTGAAAGGAATCTTTTAAGCTTTACAAATTTTGAAAGGCTTAATAAATAGTTACAGAGTAACGTAGAAATAGAATTAGGTTTGGTTTGACTGGATTAGATTTATTTTATTTATCTAAACTTTATGGACATAACACTGTACAAAGGCGGATTTAATGCTTTAGGCATTAGGTTTAGGCACAGGATATCACCAAATTTTGATCTATATTTTGTGATTATAAAAACTAATCAGATTTGGTTAAGTCCAACCTTCAAAGCCTTGAGCATAGGTGTGAGGTAGCCAGCCTTACGGTGTTTTAAAGGATGCATTTTGGAGAGTGTGCGCCGGAATTGCATGACTTTATTCCGCCATCTCAATTCTACCATCGGACAAGCCGACGAACGACGGATATCTTACGTTGTTAAAACCTCTACGGTCCGGACTAAGCGTTTCGCCTCGTCATTTATACCGCGTACGTCAAAGGACTGGAACAGTGGCTGATACGGTCTTCCCGTCCGATTATAATTTGGGTGTCTTCAAGGCTAGAGTGAATTTGACAGGCCTGTTGGTATAGTGGTTAGTGACCCTGACTGCTATGCCGGAGGTCGTGGGTTCGATTCCATTGGGCACGATCATTTGTTCTGTGTCTGGGTGTAATTTATCTCTAATATGTATGTATTTAGAAATATTAAGTATGTTTATCAGTTGTCTAGTACCCATAACACAAGCTCTGCTTAGCTTGGGACTAGACGGCGTTGTGTGATAGTTGTGGAATATTATATTATTATAATATCACAATAGGCTCTTAATAAACTAGTCCGCCTTACCATCAGAGATTGCATCACTATTTACCATCAGGTGGGATCGCAGTCAAGCACTAGTTTATATCAATATAAAAAGACTAATATTTGTTATTTTATGATTAATTTATGAAAAATTATAACACGAATCAAAATGATTTGTAAATTACTAAAATTATACAAGACAATAATGATGAAAATTCTAGTCAGTAGTTACATCGATGATTTATTTTATCACGGACTAGCTTTTGTAAGTATAGCCTTTGTCACTCAGGAATAAAGCAGCTTTCTATCGGCGAAAATTTTAGCGATCGGACAAGTACTTTCTGAGATTAACCTCCTACAAACAAAAAAACATAAAAACAAACTTTATCTCATATTCGTGTAGATGTCGCAGTAAGATAGATGAAGCCGTAATATAGTTATATCCCTAGGGATATAATTATATACCGTAACATACGAAAGCGATTATTACTATCTCAGATACTAAAATCAGCGACAAGATAACGTCACCGGTGACAAAATAGTTTCACATATTAAAACGAATTTTCACTACAAACAACAACTTGAACCCAAAAAGATGATAATCTAAACTATCAACTGCACGTCATATTTGAAAAGGGCAGCTTCCATTAATACTCTTCTTCTTCTTCCTGCCCTTATACCACATTGTTTGGGGTCGGCGCAACACGTTTTTTTCTTCCATTCTGTCCTATCACTCGTCAAACTATCACTAACTCCCTTTTCTTTCATATCACTCCTCACACAATCCATCCATCTTTTCTTCGGCTTTCCTCTCCCTCTCCATCCATCATGCAGATGGATATACTCAGAACTCTTTTGGTAATATGCGCTTCATCACTCCTCTTCACATGACCATACCAAGACAACCGATTTCCATTCCTCAAAATAATATTTTCAAAAGGCAAAATGATGGAGCAAACTAAGAAAATAATAACAAATTGAGTTTTTTTTTTATAAAATTGCATGTACCATTAGAAAAAACATCACTGATAAAGAATTTCCTCTTGTTAGAAGAAGCAGTAAACATGAAGTGATCGTTAAGGGTCCAATGATTAGACTTCTTGTATTAAAGTTTTGTAATTGGATCGGTTGTTCTGAACAGATTTGTTTGGATGTTGTAGTTATGATTTATCATATTTATCATCTTAACGATGATTAAAATGGTGATAATGTCTAGTACATCCTAATTATTTTGGAGACGGCTTTCTGTCTAACATGAATATCAGTATTATAAATTAGTTCCTTAAACATGAAAAAAAGCGTTTTTTTACCACAGCAATATTATAAAGAGAATAAAAAAGTAGCATTAATATAATATTTGAACTTATGATTACAATTCAATCTGAAGATATCAAAGTAACCCATTGTATAAACCCGTCTATTTCATACTTAAGACCTTTATTATAGTTACTGGGTACGGGTTTTCTTTTGTTGGTACAAAATAATTAAATAACTTCGCTCACTTGGTAGAGCGAGAGGGAGTGTAAGATTTTACAAAATCCTCCCAAAATTCTCAGCAACTCCTTGCGTTCTAGGGCTGCGGTATAAGTACGAGTACTTCATCATTACAAAAACTGACTGCAGTTACTGAGGGTCACTCAATCTATATTTTAGTATTATATTGTCTATGTAATTTTGCTAATGCTTGCAAGAGACTAAATGGAGAGGAACAAAAGCGAGAGAAATTGGTGAGGGATACAAGTTCTACTATTGTGGAAGTGATGGAAAAAGAAATGGTGTGGGAATAGTGTTAGACAGTAGATTGAAAGAATGCGTGATGGAAGTACAAAGGATTAGTGATAGATTTATAGTTGTGAAAGTTATGCTAGAGAATGTGATGTTGAATGTAGTTAGTGTGTATGCACCACAAGTAGGATGTGATGAAACAGTGAAAGAGAAGTTTTGGGAGGATTTTGATAGAGCTTTAATGAACATCCCTGTTCATGAAGAATTGATAGTTGGAGGTGATTTTAATGGACATGTGGGAAGAATGAAAGGTGTTTATGAAAGAGTGCATGGGGGATGGGGTTTCGGTAGTCTGAACAGTGAAGGAGAGACGCTGCTGCAATCCGCTACTGCATTTGACCTGGCAGTAGCCAATACGTGGTTCCAGAAAAGAGACGAACACATGATCACGTATAAAAGTGATAGTCATAAGACCCAAATCGACTACTTTCTAGTTCGGCGCAACAATTTAAAGCATGTCAAAGACTGCAAAATAGTGCCAGGAGAAGACCTAGTCTCACAACACAGACTCCTCATTATGACATCAGTAGTCAAAATACTGTCTAACAAACACAAAGAGCGTCCTCCCCCTAAAATAAAATGGGATATGTTAGAGAGGAATGATTGTGCGAATAAGTTCAGGGAACGAGTGGTGGACAGAATGATAGAGATGGGAGATATGAATGATCGAAGTGTAAATGAAAGTTGGAATGAGATAGCTGGGTGTATCAGGCATGCAGCGAAAGATATTTTGGGAGAGACGAAAGGAAAGGGCATAATAGATAGGGATACATGGTGGTGGTCGACAGAAGTTCAGAATGTATTGAAAGAAAAGAAGAGAAATTTCAAGGAGTGGCAGCGTGTAGAGACAGGAAACGCTAGTTTAAAAGCTGAAAAAAAGAGTGAGTATGACATTTTAAAGAAGAAAGCGAAGAAAGCCGTGGCCATAGCAAAATCAAAAGCCCAGGACAAATTATATGACACACTGGACAGTCCTGCAGGCCAAAAAGAACTATACCGGCTTACTAGAATAAGAGAGAGAAAGACGAGAGATGTTTGCCAAGTAAGATGTATAAGAGATGAAACTGGAATGGTTATATCGGATGATGAGAAAATCAAAAAGAGGTGGAAGGACTATTTTGAAAGACTGATGAATGAGGAAAATAATTGGAATAATGTGTTAGAGAATAAACCAGTGAATGTGGGGTTAGTGAGAATGGTTAGTACGGATGAAGTTAGGATAGCAGTAAATGGAATGAAGAATGGTAAAGCCATTGGTCCAGATGGCATACCAGTTGAAGTGTGGAAGTTATTGCGAGTGGATGGATGGACGTGGTTAGCTTTATTCTTCAATAAGTTGTTGCAGGAAGAAGCCATACCTGATGAGTGGTGCAGCAGTTATTTGGTGCCCATTTTTAAGAACAAAGGTGATGTGCTCGAGTGCAACAATTATCTATACATATAATAAAATCGTAGGAAAGTCAAAACTGTACATTGAATATTTTTAAAAAAGAATACTTGGGGCGTGATCTACAATCGATATCGAAGCCAAAAATATAGTTTTTAGAATTTTTGTCTGTTTGTCTGTTTATCTGTTTGTCTGTTTGTCTGTATGTATGTCCAGGCTAAACTCAAAAAATACTGCATGGATTTACATCAAATTTTGCATGAATATTACTAAGAGGTTGGGTCAACATATAGGCTACATATTATCACGCTATCACCTACGGGGGAGGAGCTGTGAATCTTTATTTTTCTTAAGCATTCTGTGACAGCGTGTAATCTAACGATGCATATTTAAATGTTGTTTTTGAGTAAGCCATGCTATTATCTAGCTTTACACCATAAAAACTACGCCATTTAAGTAACTTGGGCAGAGAAACATAGTTTAATGAATGTTAGTAGTATAGAGACAATTTTAAAGCAGCGCCATCTATGAGATTTCATAAAAATCAAATCAAGTTACATGTTAAAATTTTTTGGAAATTAAGAATTTAATTTTGATCATGTAGTTAGTTATTCTTAAAATTCATAGATGGTAATGTGATGTGATGTGCATTTTCTTCATAAAAGTTTTATTATATAGTTCGTTTTGACAAATTCAAGTTCCAACAAAACCCTGAAAAAACTTGAGTAGAGTTGTGGAAGACAATTAAAAAAAAATGCGGTGTTAAGTATTACTACTACTCTGTGAAGTCGACCAGTTTGCGAGATCCCTTATGTATGACGAGGTGCCTTCATATTACACGTACGACAAGCAAAGGGGTGTATTTAACCGACATCGACGAGGAGGTGCTGTGGAAGGTTTTCCGGGAATTTTCAAGAACGCCGCATTGGGTAGGGTTTATATCGTACATCCAAATAATGGCGAATGCTATTTTCTGCGGTTGTTACTTCACACTGTCCGAGGCCCAACGTCTTTCGCCTTTCTGAGGACATTTGATGGCGTGGAGTATCCCACTTACCACGTCACCTTCTCGACGGTGACCAAAATTGGGATCCTCGCGGAGGCGAGCGTCAGTGACAGTCCCAGCCGCATGCGTCATCTTTTTGCCGTCATCTTGGTGTTTTGCGGAGTCGCGAACCCGGTAGCTTTGTGGGAGAAGTATCGCCATCATCTGTCTGAAGATTTTCTACGAGCTTTGAGGCGTGCTACTGGAGATGAAGTCGAAGTAACTGATGAACGCGTGCTGAACACCTGTCTCAGTTCACTTCAAGATGTGGTCATTTCTATGGGCGGCAATCCGCTGATCGAATATGGGTTACCAGCTCCCCAATCAAGGCCGTGGAAATCGGGAGTATAACGCTGAGACAAATTACGAGCCGGGCGAATTGACCACCTTACGAAATGACCATGTCACCGTGTTCTCTTCAGAGCAAAAACAAATGACACCGTCCTTGAAAGCGTTGGGCAAAACCAGGGTAAAATGTTTTTCTTGGATGCTCCTGGTAGAACAGGAAAAACATTTGTTACCACTGGCATACTTGCAGAGGTCAGGAGGCAAGGCAAAATTGCTATTGCTGTAGCGTCGTCGGGAATCGCTGCCATACTGCTTCCGGGTGGCAAGACAGCACATGCCATGTTTAAAATTTCCATAGATTTAGAGAGTGCCGAAACGCCTGTTTGTGGTGTGTCACGTAACAGCGATAAGCAACACGTGCTCAAGGATTGCTCTCTGATCGTATGGGATGAGTGTACGATGGCCAATAGGAAGGCAGTTGAGGCCGTGGACAGAAAGGAACGAACATTTGATGGGTGGAGTCACAGTTCTGTTCAGTAGCGATTTCCGGTAAACACTTCCCGTGGTGACGTGGGGATCGAAGGCTGAGGAGGTGAATGCTTCGTTGAAACGATCTTCGTTGTGGTCACGAGTTCGTACGCTGCGCTTGACCATTAATATGAGAGCTCGGCTCGGCGGCAATGCACGTGCATTGCAAGAATTCTCCGATGTCCTTCTAAGTCTTGGCGAAGGCACTCTGACAGGTGGTGCTTCCAGAGTCTCTCGGTAGAGTGGTATCCAGCTTAGAAGAACTCATTTTCTGTGTGTACGGGGACATCAGTCGTATACCGCACCAGCTTCTTGGGTGTGTGAGCGATGACGCCGACGCCCAAAAATGATCAGGCTGCAGCAAATAACGAATGCATTCTCTCTCGGAAATTGAGGGGAATGAAGTGGTCTACACCTCGATAAACACTGTTGTCGAGCAAGATGACGCCACACATTATCCCGTGGAATTTCTGAACTCCCTGTCAGCAAGTGGACTTCCAGCGCATACCATCAAGCTGAAGGTCGGTGTCCCGATTATGCTTTTTCGGAACCTATCTCCTCCGAAGTTTTGTAACGGGACCCGCCTTAAAGTCATCTCGCTCCACAGACACCTTTGAGGCGGAAATTCTTACGGGTGCTGGCGTCGGCGATTCAGTATTTATACCACGCATTCCCTCATACCTCACAACTTCCCGTTCCAGTTCAAGCGCGTAGAGTTCCCCGTGAGTGTTTGCTTCGTGATGACCATCAATAAGTCGCTGGGGCAGACACTGAGGGCAGCGGGTGTCGACTTCAGGACGAGTTGCTTCTCACACGGGCAACTGTACGTCGCTTGGTCCCGCGTCACCAGTACTGACTCTCTTTACATTTTGGCTCCTGGCAGCAAACTACTAACGTAGTTTATAGGGAAGTGTTGTAAGGTATGATACCTTTGTACGTATTTTTACTCTTTTGTGTCCTGAAATGTATTCCTGCATTATTTTCTCTATTCCCTTCAGTCTCATCTTATGACTGAACTCAGCAGGATTCCCATATAACTCTCTTCACTTGCTTCGTTTGCAAAAAAAAACTTATATTTTAATGCTATTTTAAAAGTTGTTTACTTATTATACTATAGCGACACTGGCATCTTAGGTATTTTTGGTGCTGTAGAGCCTTCACGCAGACGACGTCGCGGGCAGCAGCTAGTAGAGGAATAAAGCTAATGTCACATACTATGAAAGCCTGGGAGAAAGTTATTGAAAGGCGACTGAGAGAAGAGAGTGAAATTTCACAGAACCAATTCGGTTTTATGCCTGGTCGGGGTACAACGGATGCCATTTTTGCTATACGCCAGATGTGCGAGAAATACAGAGGTGCGCATAAAAACTTGCACATGGTATTCATTGACCTCGAAAAGGCATATGACCGGGTACCTCGTGAGGTTCTGTGGTGGGCCCTTAAGGAGAAAGGTGTGCCTGGGAAGTATGTGCAGTTGATCCGAGCGATGTACAGCCGATGCAGTACCCAAGTCCGGTCTTCAGTGGGCACTACTGGAAGCTTCAATGTGGCTATCGGCTTACACCAAGGGTCGGCCCTCAGCCCTTACCTCTTCCTAATGATAATGGACGCTCTGACGTCGGACATTCAGGAAAAGGCTCCCTGGTGTATGTTGTTTGCCGATGATATTGTGCTGGTTGCCGAGAGTGGCCTAGAGGTCCAGAACAGATTGGAGGTGTGGTGGCACAGATTGGAGAGTGTTGGCCTGAAATTGAGTAGAACCAAAACGGAGTACTTGTTCTGCGATTTCGGCGGTCTCTCCAATCCAGTGCCCTTAGCTCTCGCAGGAACGCCCATACCGATCTGTTCCGACTTTCGGTACCTCGGGTCGCTCGTCCAAGGGGATGGTGAGGTAGACCGGGACGTAACACATCGGATCAACGCAGGATGGATGAAATGGCGACAGGTCACGGGAACAACTTGTGACCCACGGATGCCCCTCAAGTTGAAGGGTAAAATCTACAAGTCCGTGATAAGGCCTGTCATACTGTACGGATCAGAATGTTGGGCTGTGAAAAAGACGGATGAAAAAAGATTGCATGTAGCGGAGATGAGAATGTTAAGATGGATGTGTGGTGTGACGAGAATGGATAAAGTGAGAAATGAGTACATTAGGGGAAGTTTGAAAGTGGCGCCAGTGACTGAAAGGTTGAAAGGAAATCGTTTGTCTTGGTATGGTCATATAAAGAGGAGAGATGAGAACCATGTTGCTAAAAGAGTTATGAATTTACATGTGGATGGATGGAGAGGGAGAGGGAGGCCAAAGAAAAGATGGATGGATTGTGTGAGAAGTGATATGAAAGAAAAGGGAGTTAGTGATAGCGTGACTAGTGACAGGACAGAATGGAAGAAAAAAACGTGTTGCGCCGACCCCAAATAAAATGGGACAAGGGCAGGAAGAAGAAGAAGAAGAAGAATTGTCTATGTAATTTTGTGTTGTTTATAAAAATGATGATTAGTCATTTACTGAATCTAATAAATATAATTGGTTAACGAAACAATTAATATAAAAAACTCTTCTTTATTAAGTAACATTTCCTCCAAGTGCAACTAATATAAAAATGTAAAAGGAAAGATTGTAAAAATTATACCGTCCGACTGTTGGACCAGATGGTACTGATGTCACTTTAACTCTAGTTTTTATTTTATTTCAGACTGTTTCGTGTTATTAGACAAGTTTCTGAAGTTTCATTATGTTTTATTAAGGGGGGTGAAGGAAGGTACAAGATCTTATTTATAACAAGAGTGAACTTATTGATGACAAATCAAAATTTGGGACGGCGCGGCAATTTTAGCTAACAGTCTATTTACTAATGCAATTATCAAAGTGTGTAAGTTTTTCCATCTAATCTTAAAGTAAATCCGAAGGACGGGCCCTAATTTATTGCAGTCTAATCTTTTATAAATGCTAATAAGTAATTTAAATATATTCTAAACTACTTAATTCTCTTTACTAACCTATGTGATACTACTGCTTATAAAGTAAAATTCAATATATTAATCGAACCAAAGGTTGAGTAATAACAATGGGGCGAGTAAGCACCCGCGATGACCAGTAATCGTGTACTGAATGCCCGACTAAAAGTAAAAATGCGCGAATAAGCATTAGTACATTATTAGTGTATGGTTTGGTTTCACCGTACACTACAATTACCGGAACGGATCTTGAGCGCTCGGCGTCAGAGTGGGGATCGCTTTGCGCATTTCATTCATTGGCGAGACAATCGTCTTCGTTGTTAGATACATGCAGCAACGCAGGGAACGAATCAGGAGTGACGTCTAAAACACGATGGCGCGGCGAGCCAATCACTGACACTCCCCGCCCCCGCGTCTCACTTCGCACTACTAAAGAGACCGAATATTTGACTTCTGCGCAACTTGAAGCCAGCGCTTAAAATCCGTGCCGGTAATTGTACGTATGCGTCTAATAGTACTATTCTTATTGTTTCTATTAAGATCACATGATTTTTGTGTTTTTTAAGGCAAGGTTGAACTAATTTTGAACTTTTTTGAAAAATTATTTTATCTAAAATTGACTGTTATGACCAACCACTTTAAAAATCAAAACATGATACAAATTACTTAGCTCGATAAAAAAAAAAAAAACACAAATCGCACCCTAACTTACGATTTTAAATGTGAATTTCATATCTGCGCGATTACAGATTACGCAACGGAAATATTTTAAAGTAACATAAAACAATAAAACTAGTTTTTTTAAAAGGGTCTGGCAAAAACAAAAATCTTGAATGGAATCAGTTTTTTTTTTTTTTATGAAAATAAAATCGCTGTTATGGAAGTCGCGAAGTCGACATAAGACCCGAGGCAATACCTAAACAGTACTACCACCCGCTCTTAAATAATACTTATGATACATTATACTACTAATTTTTAGTTCTAGTTTCAATCTGAAATGGTGAAATAATTTGTAGGTAAAGCCGTATAAGTACTGAACTAATTTCAACAGATAAGGTAACTTTATTATTTGCTCTGATTGAGCCCGTATCTAGATGCTTTTCATCCACCAAATTTTATTTCGTAGGATTTTTTAAACAAGTTTTAGTTGCTATAAAAAAATAATTTTGCTGGAGTGTTCAAATGTGTGTATGGAGAGTATTCGATATGTTTCTAGAGCTATGTAGTTCTAACAAGGAAGCCTTATAGTTTTGCCGTGTCTTTCTGACTTTTCTACGTCTGCAATAGGCTAGTGGCTGCAAAAAATGTAACTAGTCCGTCTTTTAGATTATTTAAAAATAAAGGACACAATTTTTTTATTTGTAAATTAAACCAAAAATTACAAAGATATAGCCCATTAAAGTTACGGGTAACGTCACGCCGTGCTACATTTTTTCGCACGGGGTGACGTCACACGTAACTTTAATGGGCTATATCTTTGTTATTTTTTGTTTAATCCAAAAAAGAAAAAATACGTGTCCAATATTTTTTTATAATCTAAAATACGGACTAGATAAAATTTAATTATTTTGACCCTGGAAACTACCCTATTTATATTAGAGACAGTAATAGAAAGCTATAAGTAAAAGCGAAAGTAGCTTAGTAATCTTGGTTAAAGGATGTCCACGGTTGGACTTAGGCCACACCCAAGTGTCACCATAACGACCAGTTCCATACATCTCGCATCTATCAGATTTTCGCGAGCTTTATCAAGTCATTGGCTGGGGTGTGAGTCACATGACTACGGTGTCTGGTTTTTCACGGTAACGTGGATTTGTTAGGTATATATTATTATTATATTATTATACATACATGCATGCATGCAAAAATAAACCCTCTAATCTATACATATAATAAAATCGTAGGAAAGTCAAAACTGTACATTGAATATTTTTAAAAAAGAATACTTGGGGCGTGATCTACAATCGATATCGAAGCCAAAAATATAGTTTTTAGAATTTTTGTCTGTTTGTCTGTTTATCTGTTTGTCTGTTTGTCTGTATGTATGTCCAGGCTAAACTCAAAAAATACTGCATGGATTTACATCAAATTTTGCATGAATATTACTAAGAGGTTGGGTCAACATATAGGCTACATATTATCACGCTATCACCTACGGGGGAGGAGCTGTGAATCTTTATTTTTCTTAAGCATTCTGTGACAGCGTGTAATCTAACGATGCATATTTAAATGTTGTTTTTGAGTAAGCCATGCTATTATCTAGCTTTACACCATAAAAACTACGCCATTTAAGTAACTTGGGCAGAGAAACATAGTTTAATGAATGTTAGTAGTATAGAGACAATTTTAAAGCAGCGCCATCTATGAGATTTCATAAAAATCAAATCAAGTTACATGTTAAAATTTTTTGGAAATTAAGAATTTAATTTTGATCATGTAGTTAGTTATTCTTAAAATTCATAGATGGTAATGTGATGTGATGTGCATTTTCTTCATAAAAGTTTTATTATATAGTTCGTTTTGACAAATTCAAGTTCCAACAAAACCCTGAAAAAACTTGAGTAGAGTTGAGGAAGACAATTAAAAAAAAATGCGGTGTTAAGTATTACTACTACTCTGTGAAGTCGACCAGTTTGCGAGATCCCTTATGTATGACGAGGTGCCTTCATATTACACGTACGACAAGCAAAGGGGTGTATTTAACCGACATCGACGAGGAGGTGCTGTGGAAGGTTTTCCGGGAATTTTCAAGAACGCCGCATTGGGTAGGGTTTATATCGTACATCCAAATAATGGCGAATGCTATTTTCTGCGGTTGTTACTTCACACTGTCCGAGGCCCAACGTCTTTCGCCTTTCTGAGGACATTTGATGGCGTGGAGTATCCCACTTACCACGTCACCTTCTCGACGGTGACCAAAATTGGGATCCTCGCGGAGGCGAGCGTCAGTGACAGTCCCAGCCGCATGCGTCATCTTTTTGCCGTCATCTTGGTGTTTTGCGGAGTCGCGAACCCGGTAGCTTTGTGGGAGAAGTATCGCCATCATCTGTCTGAAGATTTTCTACGAGCTTTGAGGCGTGCTACTGGAGATGAAGTCGAAGTAACTGATGAACGCGTGCTGAACACCTGTCTCAGTTCACTTCAAGATGTGGTCATTTCTATGGGCGGCAATCCGCTGATCGAATATGGGTTACCAGCTCCCCAATCAAGGCCGTGGAAATCGGGAGTATAACGCTGAGACAAATTACGAGCCGGGCGAATTGACCACCTTACGAAATGACCATGTCACCGTGTTCTCTTCAGAGCAAAAACAAATGACACCGTCCTTGAAAGCGTTGGGCAAAACCAGGGTAAAATGTTTTTCTTGGATGCTCCTGGTAGAACAGGAAAAACATTTGTTACCACTGGCATACTTGCAGAGGTCAGGAGGCAAGGCAAAATTGCTATTGCTGTAGCGTCGTCGGGAATCGCTGCCATACTGCTTCCGGGTGGCAAGACAGCACATGCCATGTTTAAAATTTCCATAGATTTAGAGAGTGCCGAAACGCCTGTTTGTGGTGTGTCACGTAACAGCGATAAGCAACACGTGCTCAAGGATTGCTCTCTGATCGTATGGGATGAGTGTACGATGGCCAATAGGAAGGCAGTTGAGGCCGTGGACAGAAAGGAACGAACATTTGATGGGTGGAGTCACAGTTCTGTTCAGTAGCGATTTCCGGTAAACACTTCCCGTGGTGACGTGGGGATCGAAGGCTGAGGAGGTGAATGCTTCGTTGAAACGATCTTCGTTGTGGTCACGAGTTCGTACGCTGCGCTTGACCATTAATATGAGAGCTCGGCTCGGCGGCAATGCACGTGCATTGCAAGAATTCTCCGATGTCCTTCTAAGTCTTGGCGAAGGCACTCTGACAGGTGGTGCTTCCAGAGTCTCTCGGTAGAGTGGTATCCAGCTTAGAAGAACTCATTTTCTGTGTGTACGGGGACATCAGTCGTATACCGCACCAGCTTCTTGGGTGTGTGAGCGATGACGCCGACGCCCAAAAATGATCAGGCTGCAGCAAATAACGAATGCATTCTCTCTCGGAAATTGAGGGGAATGAAGTGGTCTACACCTCGATAAACACTGTTGTCGAGCAAGATGACGCCACACATTATCCCGTGGAATTTCTGAACTCCCTGTCAGCAAGTGGACTTCCAGCGCATACCATCAAGCTGAAGGTCGGTGTCCCGATTATGCTTTTTCGGAACCTATCTCCTCCGAAGTTTTGTAACGGGACCCGCCTTAAAGTCATCTCGCTCCACAGACACCTTTGAGGCGGAAATTCTTACGGGTGCTGGCGTCGGCGATTCAGTATTTATACCACGCATTCCCTCATACCTCACAACTTCCCGTTCCAGTTCAAGCGCGTAGAGTTCCCCGTGAGTGTTTGCTTCGTGATGACCATCAATAAGTCGCTGGGGCAGACACTGAGGGCAGCGGGTGTCGACTTCAGGACGAGTTGCTTCTCACACGGGCAACTGTACGTCGCTTGGTCCCGCGTCACCAGTACTGACTCTCTTTACATTTTGGCTCCTGGCAGCAAACTACTAACGTAGTTTATAGGGAAGTGTTGTAAGGTATGATACCTTTGTACGTATTTTTACTCTTTTGTGTCCTGAAATGTATTCCTGCATTATTTTCTCTATTCCCTTCAGTCTCATCTTATGACTGAACTCAGCAGGATTCCCATATAACTCTCTTCACTTGCTTCGTTTGCAAAAAAAAACTTATATTTTAATGCTATTTTAAAAGTTGTTTACTTATTATACTATAGCGACACTGGCATCTTAGGTATTTTTGGTGCTGTAGAGCCTTCACGCAGACGACGTCGCGGGCAGCAGCTAGTGATGCAATAAAAATTTGTTAAGAAGTTATCACTTTATAATAGATAAAAACTTATTTAAAAAAAAACCGGCCATTAGCGTGTCGGGCCACGCATAGTGTAGGGTTCCGTAGTTTCCCGTCCGTCACAATAAGTGTACTCACTTATGAGTTTAAAAAAATGCTTGCATATACGATTATACTACAAACTTAGTCCAGAAATTATTTTGTAGAACCTTTTTGTCTTTTTTGTACAAAAACTGTTCTTTCCATCAAGTTCAAAATGATTTTCCCAGAAAGTACTTATAAAGTTCTACTTTTCAGATTTTTTTCATATTTTCTAAACTTATGGTTCAAAAGTTAGAGGGGGAGGGGACACACATTGTTTTTTTTACTTTTGGAGCGATTATTTCCGAAATTATTGACATTATCAAAAAATGATTTTAGTAAACCCCTGTTCATTTTTAAATACCTATCTAACAATATATCACACGTTAGGGTTGAAATTAACTATACCCTACCCTAATAAAACACTTTTTTCCAATTTTTATTTTACCACTTTGTCGGCGTAATTGATATTTTGAATTATATTGGTACCAAATTTCAGCTTTCTAGTGCTAACGGTCACAGAGATTAAGCGAGGACGGACAGACAGACAGACATGGCGAAACTATAAGGGTTCCTGAATACGGAACCCTAAAAATAGATTCAATCGATTCAGTAGCTGATTTTTAACATGTGCTTCTTTCATGTTACATAATATCGTATATGTTTTCCGCATTCAAATAACCAATAGATTGTACTTAATTATATATATTTAAACGTCTACATTTACGACTCATCCCCTTAATTACAATTTGACTTGTAAAACATGTATTATGAATAATTTATAATCGCCTCGGCGTATAACTGATTTAACATATTTGCTTGTAGTTATGTTGAGGGTATATTGACTTAAAGTTAGTTTTGCAGGTGAATGAATATACATATTTTGGTTACCGGTGTATTATAATTGTTTCCTTTATTAACATTTGCTTTAAATTCCGCTTTAATAAGTTAGTGAAAAATCTAAATAATCTGGGAATTAATAAGCTTGTCCATGTTTTTCTAACCATTTTGTTTGACTTAGCAACAAGGTTTTTTTTAAGTGGCAAATCATCTAATGGTTTTCCGCGGAACGAGAGGGCGTGTCAGACTTTTACTGACTAAAACCCACCACTATGATCCTCACCGTAGGCGTAGGCTTGCGGACGGCGAGCAATGGGTAGCTCGCTGTCTGACCGTCCGGTAACTGTCCGGACCGAGCTCAAGTCGTCGACGGCGCGCACTGCTCTGGTGCGCCTCAAGGAGTTGTCAGCAACTGTAGGGACCCAGCTGGGTCTAAGCCTACTGGGGCTAGAGTCTGTTTCCGAAAGAGACTCTAGGCTCCGGTAACAAAGGCAAGAAGGAACGGGGTGGGTTTTTAGTCAGTAAGAGTCTGACACTATCTCCCGCTCCGCCCAAGGGCGGGGGATGTCATTAGATGATTTTCCCACCGGAAAAAAAGGGTAACAGAAGAAAGGCTAACGAAGGCATGGCTCGCTCAAGTAAGAGTGGAAAAAAACGTTTTGAAAACACACTCATTGTGCGTTCGTCTAAAGAGTGGCATCCCGTATAGTTTAACAACCCGGGGGTCATCACAACATCACTTATCATCAAATGAAAGAGTGGTCAAGCGTGAGCCCATCAATAAAAAATTTTTATGATGAATTAATTACTGACGATAAAAAAAAAATTAAGACGATTATCGTTTTTTTGGTTTCAACGTAATTATAAGTATTTCCAATGTTTAATTTTTTTTTGTTGTATTGTCATCTCTAGATAGTGTAGTTCTGAGTATTTTAAAACCACTTTCCTGCTCCCTGAATTACTTCGCTCTTATACAAAAATCTGTCCCAAAAATCTATTTAGTATTTACCCAAGCACCTACCCAAAAGCAAAGTACATAACAAGGTTAAATAAAAACTTGCAAATCCGTCCGTACTAAATAATATATTGAATTTAAAACTTGGACGCTAATTTGAAACTAAGTTACTGGACCCCTAATGTTGTTTACAGTTTTCAAAACCTGCCTCAAATTTAGTTATTTCGTCAGTAAAAAGAGTAGATGTGGATGGAATGGGGTAAAGTGGTTGAAACTTATCTACAGCTGATAGAACGGGAAGTTAATATAGATTACATGCAATTTGTGTACACTGTATGGTCAGCGCACCAGATTGAAAAATGTCGCTGTTATATACGCGGCTAGAGTCTGTCTAATAAGTTAAACGACTTGGGTAATTATTAGGATTTAATGAAATCTGATGTAGTCAACACGGGTTCAATAATCAAGGTTGATTAGGAGATAGACATCATTGTTTACTAACAGAAGAACCTTATAAAAAGTACCGAATATTTTTATTTTTTAAATGATTAAATATTATACAAAATTCCCAAGTCGGTTGACTTATTAGGCAGACTACCTCACATTCAACCAGATTTTAGTGGTGATACGTTTTAGAAAGCGGCGTTAAAATTAGATATCCACTGAGCACACGTGTGCCACGTATACCAATCTGGGCACGTCGGTCTCCATACATTTTTACATTAGATACCACGCGACGCTACCCGACGTCGTTCTAGGTACAAACCAGGCGTGTTACACGTGTGCATCGGGAAATTGATCACTTCATGATATGGCCAAGTAAGTCTGTGTTTCCTGATGGCTACAACCCGGGAATCTTTAAGTCAAGAGTGAATAGATTACTTCTAGGTAACCGCGCTCCATCGTCGACCGCATTGTCGCTTTCCATCAGGTGAGATAGCGGTCAAGCGCAAACCTATCAAAAATAAAAAATAGTTAAAATGGCCAGATCGTTCTAAACGTTAATGTTTGGAGACTTCTTTTTTTGGCCTATTTTCTTTAGACCTTTTATTGTCATAGAAATCTTACATCAACGATATGACCAAACGAGGATTGACATATCATCAAATTTTAGCGTTTAAACGATCTGGCCAGTTTTAGTAGGCCATTTCATGAAGTGATCAATTCTAAGATGATTGTGAATAATCTTATCACTTTTTTCTAAGTTATAACTTACTGAAGAATCTCACCTATAACTGATGTAACTTGGTAAAAGAAACTGTCGGCATATGCTCACTTTAAAGCTTCTCTATCTGAATGCGTTATTGGTAGTATGGCGAGCGACGTGCTTTATCTACTATTGGCAGATGACAACGTCTTGATATTTGTCTTGCTTCAGTGAAAATTTTTTGGGTAAAACATTTACACTCCACCGTGTAAATGTTTATACCTAAAAAATGTTTACTGTTCAAATGTTTCAAATGTTTATATTCCACTTTTTGATTTAATTATGCGTACAGCTAGTGTAAACCTGGAAGTATTTGAATTAAGAGTAAATATGATAATTCTAGGCAAGCGTGGTCCAACGACCACGACATCATCTTTTACCATCATAACAAAACTTAAATCAGTCCGTAAAGATTAAAAATGCTAGCATAAAAAAAAATGTAATAAAGAAAATATGTAGTGAACGAAATAATGGAAGTCTATTTTTAATAACGAAATCTCAATTATTTAGTTTACTTCTTCTTAAAACTCACGTTTATTTTGACATGTTTTTGTGTTCTAAGAATCAGCGGTTCTAAAACGCAAAAGGCAAATTAAAGATATAAGTGTGGTTTTAGTTAGTAAAAGTCAAATACGGGGAGTATCCTCCCACTTCACCCTAGAGCAAGAGAAGTCATTGGACAAACTCCCAACTCAAAAAAATGTAGTTAATTACTAAAAACTTTAAAGTTAACAAAATAAAGAGATAGATGCTTTATAGCTCACTTTGGGCAATACCGTGCCACTAGATTACCGTTTTCACTAACAGTAGGAAAAATCTAAATGTCATTATTAAGACAAAATTTTATTTGACTACCGTATTCTATTTCATCAAACTTACGAAACCAGTCAGCTAAAGTCTCTTAATGGTGCACATGTTTTTCCCTATAATAAAATAACCCCAAAAGTACGAAAGTATCAAGACTGCTCGTGTACACATCTGCACAACGAACTCCTATTGTTAACCGCACGGAAAAGATCAACTAACTGTTGCATTCAGATGAGACAGTACTTTGTAGTCTACGTTTTTTTTTTTTATAGCTCTGGTACCGCATGTTCTTAGGACCCAAAACTTAAGTACATAACTTATTTCATCATCATTGCTCTCGAAACCATGAAGGAAACATAGTGAAGAAATCAGCTTTTGTCAGAATCAAAAATTTGAAGTCATGTGACATCTACCAACTCGTAATGGGGTCGCATGGTAGGTTAGAGAAGAGGCTTGAGTCCCAGCAGTGGGAACATCGTAAGGCTGATTATGCTTTGCACTTTATTTGCTACTTTATTTTGATTATTTTGGTTTTTTGTTCCGTATGGTGTCCGGACGTAAAGAATAACACCATCCCATCTCTTCCCGTGGATGTCGTAAGAGACGACTAAGGGACATTTTGAGACCGTGCGTGCTGTTGAGCACCTAAGGTCACCGCGTGGTGGCGGGTAAACCACCAACAAAAGCATTCCCAAGGAGGGTTGGTGTCAGGCTGGCGGCCGACTTTAAAAAACTAGCCAAATCCCTTTGCAACATGTTCGGTATAAATAGATTGCGCGATAGGGCTAGGGCGTACCCCACAGGCGACACGCAGGGGCAGCACCCGGCTCCTGTGGGAAATGGACCAGGGTTGTTGCACCACCCCGGGCGGGTGCAACGTAAGAAGCAAGCTCGGGAAATGAGTTTGAGGTATGCAAGTTAGCGCATGCATGGAGAGGGGCCAGTTCCCACTTTGCTGGAAGACGGGGAAACTGGTCCTCATAGCGAAGCCAGGGCGCCCTGCGGACTCTCCGTCCGCGTACCGGCCCATTGTGCTGCTCGACGAGGTGGGCAAGCTCTTTGAGAGAGTCATTGCAAACCGCCTCGTCGGGCGCCTAACACGGGTGGGGCCGGACCTTTCGGACGGACAGTTCGGCTTTCGCAGGATGCGCTCTACGGTGGACGCCATCATGCGCGTGCGAGCCCTCACGACGGGGGCTGCGGTGTCCCGGGGCAGGTGTGTCGTGGCAGTGTCCTTGGACATTGCCAACGCCTTCAATTCCCTGCCCTGGAGTACGATCCGGAGGGCACTCCGGTACCACCGGGTGCCCGAATACCTCTGTCGAGTGGTCGAGGCCTATCTGTCGGATAGGTTCATAGTCTACCCCGGTCACCAGGGAGACTGGAAACGTCGAGAGATGTCGTGCGGTGTTCCGCAGGGGTCGGTACTAGGGCCACCCTTGTGGAACATCGGGTACGACTACGTGCTGCGCGGCGACTTCCCTGACGGGGTCAGCGTGGTTTGCTACGCAGACGACACGCTGGTTCTAGCGCAGGGAGAGTCGTACCAGGCGGCGGTCGCTCTAGCGACACGCGGGGTTGCGATGGTCGTTGACAGGATCCAGGAGTTGGGACTCGAGGTGGCGCTTCACAAATCCGAGGCGATGTGTTTCCATGGTCGCCGGTCTCGGAACGCGCCGCCAATGAGCTCCCAACTAACGGTAGGAGGAGTTGACATCGGTGTCGGGTCGACGATGAAGTACCTGGGACTCGTCCTCGACAGCCGGTGGAATTTCGTGGAGCATTTCCGACGTCTGGCTCCCAAACTCAACCGGGCTGGGGCTGCGCTCAAGCGGCTCCTGCCCAACCTTGGGGGTCCAGATGCCTCCTGCCGGAGGCTCTACGCGGGGATCGTTCGGTCCATGGCCCTCTACGGGGCGCCGGTGTGGGCGCCGTCGCTGAAAAAGCAACCGGCGGCCATACTGAACGCCTGTCAGAGGGTCATGGCGATAAGGATGGTGCGGGGATACTGCACGGTCTCCCGCGAAGCGGCGAGCCTTCTGGCTGGCCTACCACCGTGGGATCTGGAGGCAACAGTCCTTGCACACATGCACGATATGCGCGTGGAGATGCAACGCCGGGGTGAAAGTCCGCTGCCGCGACAGGTCACGGCATGGCGGACAGAGCTCCGGCGGGATCTCATGGTGAAATGGCGTCAGCGACTATCGCAACCCAGTGCTGGGCACGCCACAATTATGGCGGTAAGTCCCCTCTTTGAGGCGTGGCTGGAAAGACCTCACGGCGTCCTTACCTTCCGCATGACGCAGGTACTCACCGGACATGGTTCGTTCGGGAGTTTCCTGCACGGGATTCATGCGGAGGTGACGCCCGGGTGTCGCCACTGTGCGGAACGCCCGGAGGACACGGTGGAGCACACAGTCGAGGTGTGCCCTGCTTGGGCTGAGCATCGCCGTGCCCTCGTGGGGGCGATCGGCGGCGGAGACCTCTCGCGCCGGGCCTTGGTTGAGGCCATGGTCCGGAGCGAGGAGGAGTGGCAGGCGGTTGCCGACTTCTGCGAAGCAGTAATGCTCGCAAAGGAGGAGGCCGAACGCATCAGGCAACGGCGTTATCGTCGCCGCCGTCGCCGGGATTCTGATCCCGATTTCCGGCCAACGTAGACGCGGGCTTGCGGACAGTGAGCAATGGGTAGCTCGCTGTCCGGCCGTCCGGTAACTGTCCGGACCAAGCCCAAGTCGTCGACGGCGCGCACTGTTCCCGCGCGCCTCAAGGAGTTGTCAGCAACAGCAGGGACCCAGCCGGGTCGAAGCCTACTGGGGCCAGGGTTATCCGAAAGGGCGCTCGAGCCCCGGTATGAAGGCTAGAAGGAACGGGGTGGGTCTTTTAGTCAGTAAGAGTCTGACACTATCTCCCGCTCCGGAGCGGGATGTCAATGCATGATTTTTCCCACCATAAAAAAAAAAAAAAAAAAAAAAAAGGTATGCAAGTTGGAATGTAGGGACTATGACTGGAAGGGCCAGAGAGTTAGCGGATGTATTGAAAAGAAGACGGATAAATGTAGTATGCCTGCAGGAGACTAAATGGAGAGGAACAAAAGCGAGAGAAATTGGTGAGGGATACAAGTTCTACTATTGTGGAAGTGATGGGAAAAGAAATGGTGTTGGAATAGTGTTAGACAGTAGATTGAAAGAATGCGTGATGGAAGTACAAAGGATTAGTGATAGATTTATAGTTGTGAAAGTTATGTTAGGGAATTTGATGTTGAATGTAGTTAGTGTGTATGCACCACAAGTAGGATGTGATGAAACAGTGAAAGAGAAGTTTTGGGAGGATTTTGATAGAGCTTTAATGAACATCCCTGTTCATGAAGAATTGATTGTTGGAGGTGATTTTAATGGACATGTGGGAAGAATGAAAGGTGTTTATGAAAGAGTGCATGAGGGATGGGGTTTCGGTAGTCTGAACAGTGAAGGAGAGACGCTGCTGCAATCCGCTACTGCATTTGACCTGGCAGTAGCCAATACGTGGTTCCAGAAAAGAGACAAACATATGATCACGTATAAAAGTGGTAGTCATAAGACCCAAATCGACTACTTTCTAGTTCGGCGCAACTACTTAAAGCATGTCAAAGACTGCAAACTACTGCCAGGAGAAGACCTAGTCTCACAACACAGACTCCTAATTATGACATCAGTAGTCAAAATACTGTCTAACAAACACAAAGAGCGTCCTCCCCCTAAAATAAAATGGCATATGTTAGAGAGGAATGATTGTGCGAATAAGTTCAGGGAACGAGTGGTGGACAGAATGATAGAGATGGGAGATATGAATGATCGAAGTATAAATGAAAGTTGGAATGAGATAGCCGAGTGTATCAGGCATGCAGCGAAAGATATTTTGGGAGAGACGAAAGGAAAGGGCATAGTAGATAGGGATACGTGGTGGTGGTCGACAGAAGTTCAGAATGTATTGAAAGAAAAGAAGAGAAAATTCAAGGAGTGGCAGCGTGTAGAGCCAGGAAACGCTAGTTTAAAAGCTGAAAAATAAGAGTGAGTATGACATTTTAAAGAAGAAAGCGAAGAAAGCCGTGGCCATAGCAAAATCAAAAGCCCAGGACAAATTATATGACACACTGGACAGTCATGCAGGCCAAAAAGAACTATACCGGCTTACTAGAATAAGAGAGAGAAAGACGAAAGATGTTTGCCAGGTAAGATGTATAAGAGATGAAACTGGAATGGTTATATCGGATGATGAGAAAATCAAAAAGAGGTGGAAGGACTATTTTGAAAGACTGATGAATGAGGAAAATTATTGGAGTAGTGGGTTAGAGAATAAACCAATGAATGTGGGGTTAGTGAGAATGGTTAGTATGGATGAAGTTAGGATAGCAGTAAATGAAATGAAGAATGGTAAAGCCATTGGTCCAGATGGAATACCAGTTGAAGTGTGGAAGTTATTGCGAGTGGATGGATGGACGTGGTTAGCTTTATTCTTCAATAAGTTGTTGCAGGAAGAAGCCATACCTGATGAGTGGTGCAGCAGTTCTTTGGTGCCCATTTTTAAGAACAAAGGTGATGTGCTTGATTGCAACAATTATAGACGAATAAAGCTAATGTCACATACTATGAAAGCCTGGGAGAAAGTTATTGAAAGGCGACTGAGAGAAGAGAGTGAAATTTCACAGAACCAATTCGGTTTTATGCCTGGTCGGGGTACAACGGATGCCATTTTTGCTATACGCCAGCTGTGCGAGAAATACAGAGGTGCGCATAAAAACTTGCACATGGTATTCGTTGACCTCGAAAAGGCATATGACCGGGTACCTCGTGAGGTTCTGTGGTGGGACCTTAAGGAGAAAGGTGTGTCTGGGTAGTATGTGCAGTTGATCTGAGCGATGTACAGCCGATGCAGTACCCAAGTCCGGTCTTCAGTGGGCACTACTGGAAGCTTCAATGTGGCTGTCGGCTTACACCAAGGGTCGACCCTCAGCCCTTACCTCTTCCTAATGATAATGGACGCTCTGACGTCGGACATTCAGGAAGAGGCTCCCTGGTGTATGTTGTTTGCCGATGACATTGAAAATCATTGTGCTGGTTGCCGAGAGTGGCCTAGAGGTCCAGAATAGATTAGAGGTGTGGTGGCACAGATTGGAGAGTGTTGGCCTGAAATTGAGTAGAACCATAACGGAGTACTTGTTCTGCGATTTCGGCGGTCTCTCCAATCCAGTGCTCTTAGCTCTCGCCGGAACGCCCATACCGATCTGTTCCGACTTTCGGTACTCGGGTTGCTCGTCCAAGGGGATGGTGAGGTAGACCGGGACGTAACACAGCGGAAAAACGCAGGATGGATGAAATGGCGACAGGTCACGGGAACAACTTGTGACCCACGGATGCCCCTCAAGTTGAAGGGTAAAATCTACAAGTCCGTGATAAGGCCGGTCATACTGTATGGATCAGAATGTTGGGCTGTGAAAAAGACTAATGAAAAAAGATTGCATGTAGCGGAGATGAGAATGTTAAGATGGATGTGTGGTGTGACGAGAATGGATAAAGTGAGAAATGAGTACATTAGGGGAAGTCTGAAAGTGGCGCCAGCGACTGAAAGGTTGAAAGGAAATCGTTTGTCTTGGTATGGTCATGTAAAGAGGAGAGATGAAAAGCATGTTGCTAAAAGAGTTATGAATTTACATGTGGATGGATGAAGAGGGAGAGGGAGGCCAAAGAAAATATGGATGGATTGTGTGAGAAGTGATATGAAAGAAAAGGGAGTTAGTGATAGCGTGACGAGTGACAGGACAAAATGGAAGAAAAAAACGTGTTGCGCCGACCCCAAATAAAATGGGACAAGGGCAGGAAGAAGAAGATTTTGATTATTTTGGTGGGCTCTTGAAATTCCTTTATCATCTGTAGTAGCACTTCTGGATCCTGTTGACTCAAAAAACTTTTATGATTTTGCAAATAACTCAACTGAACTGGCTTCAAGCCACTGAGGCCAAATGTTCATCATTCTAAAGTAGAATGCTAATTTTCATTGCATTCAAATACTTATCATTTTACTGCTTAAACGACGCAGAGGACCATTGAAGGCTTCTACAACTTAAACGGCAATACAAAAAGAAGAAAATTCATAAAGCGCTTACTCTTGTACTAATGTCTTAGCGGGCAGCACAACATGTCTTTTATTTTCATATTTCTCTATTATTCCCCATTTTAATAGTTCCCCCAGATCGAGCATTTTTGTCTTTCACACAGTCCATCTACCGTTTTTTTGGTACCTTCCTCTTACAGACATCCACTCAAAACTTTACTCACTTAATTTTCCATTTATTCGAACACGATTCTACCATTCGTAGTAAAACTATGTCACGACCTAAAAAACCAAGTCGCATCTGCTCCAACTCTTTGCCCCAGCTACATCCCTTTTCGATACAACGTTTATATTAAAACTCGATGCGTCCAGGAAATTGCTATCATACTTGATCTCAAACTGTCACTGTTATGCGGCTGGAACCCGTGGCAAGCGAAGCGGTGGAGCGGGGAATAGTTATAATAGTGGGAGGACAAATTAATGTGTAAAGGGCATGACTAGGTGGACGAAATAGGCTGGTTTGAAGAGTTGAAAGCTGGTTTCTTACACTTGTCAATAGTTTGTTAGGTCAGTTGAAGCCAAACATGAAAAAGACTTAAGGGAACTTGAAAACATCAAGCACTAGTTTATATCGGACAAAAAAAAAAAACTTAGCGCAATAATATCTTCCATTCTTTTTCAATGTTTGTCTTGTGTTTGTATTAAATGACGTGCACAGAAGAATTTATTTATTTAAATAAATTAAATTAATTATTGATATTAATTACGTACCGTCAAGGAATTTAATCATTTACTGAAAATTTTAATAGAACACTAATGGTATGATGATTGTTAAACTAATCAAATAACTTCAACAGTCTTTGCACCTCGCTCTTCTAGATTCCTATACAATAAGACTGAGTATGATAGTACAGTGGAAAATAAAGAGAAGTAAGCTGTCAACTTCTAGCTTTAGGAAGAATTTCAGTTCCCTTTACGCTCTCTGAATCTTGGTACATTCACGGTGGTGTTTACAGAATAGATAGGTTGCTATGCTTCGAAGATTGTCAAATCATGTGCACATTTTTCGATAATCCATCAATAAAGTTTCATTGCACAAAATCACTCCGCTGCCGCTCAACAACAAGCTCGCACCTTTAAAGCTTTGTAACGCATTTCAACCCACACACAACTCGAATAGAATTGCAACCCTATAAGTCAACACAGAAGATTGCTTTTTGCAAAACCCACAAGTATCAATGGGGATGTTCATAAAATAGAAAACGTAAGCCCGTCGACAGATCAGAAAGTGTTTAGCTTTGTGTTGTATTGTTAAAAGTGAGACGTATCTCAGGTGCCATGACAATAGCAACTAGTTGTTATTGGAAATTGCCAAAGATTTTGACAACTTTGAAGGATTATATGAGTTGTTGAACGGTTGTGATATTTTGGGTTTTAAGTTGTGAAAGTGAACATTTTTGATTTTTTGCTTTACAGAGTTTTTTTTTGTGACTCTCTACGATGAAGTGAGTGAGTGTGTAAGAGTTGTACTTACTAAATCACACCTCACACCTATGTCACTTCTTTGTCTTGGTGATACAGAACTACGAGTTTACTACGTGCAGTCGATGACTCGGTTTTGGTCCGATCAGTTACTGGACGACTGGACGGTGAGCTACCCATTGCTTATCGTCCGAAAAATCTATGGTGATTGGAAGCTGATATCGGGGTCTCATCGACTGGGGTATGAGGATGTCCGTTCTCTTAAACTTCTCTACAAGGTGCTAGAACAAAACTGTCAATGGAAATATTAAATTTGAGTGTATCATTTGCACAGCTTTTTCTTATCATGTTGTGTTCATCTTCCTGCCATTAGACGAGCTCAGTGCAGCTGAGTTCCTATCAGTACTTTATTACGAGCCTTCTGCCTTCCACGATCCATAAACCAATAGCATTAAAATAAGTGGACTAAATGTGCGTCCAAAAAACGACGGAAAAATATTGAGCAAATTTTTATAACTCCGTTCGTTATGCGCGTCTTTAACAGTTACACCGAATATCGTGTCTGGAAAACTTTCTAATAAGCTTGAATTTACTTTAGTATAAAGAGTAAATAAGTTATTTTGAGGCAAAAGAAAATCTCATGCCGACACGAAAGAAGGTAATAACAGTTTCCCAACAGTACTTAATGCAAAAAGTGATAATACATCACAGGAGCAATTTATGTGCGTATTAATGTGTGAAACTTTATTAATATTCCTGTTAAACTCTTTCAACTAAGTCGTACCTAACTCCAGATATTCATTGTTCTAAGTTCGCTTTTGTGTGACTGAGAGTTTGGTATGAATGACTTACGTGATATTATTAAGCTGCAGAATATTATTATGTGAACCTGGACTTGTATAGGTAATGCCTAGTTATTGATAGATGTATAAGATGTTATAAGTACATGAAGGTTTTACTATAAAAGTAATTGAAAACTAAATGGTGTACTGCTGAACTGAAAATTTAATTTAACATTCGCTATAAAATTAGCCCACAACCTATAAGAGACTCTAGTCAAAGTGAAATTCTATCTGAGAGAACAGTAAATATCACATGGTCAATACCAAACACTTTGGACATTATATTATGTCAATGGATATTGCTATCAATCTGTCCCACATGAATTATAAATTCTTTATGTTCGTATATACCTGCACTTTTAAAATATCATAAATAAACAAATGATTGTACGTTCTAGTTTAGCTAACAAAAATTACAAATGCCATATGCACATATATCGTACACGTACCAAACTTGGTTCGTAATCACTTACAGAACTATCATAGCCAATAAACCTGATATAGTAATGATAGACTAAAATGAAAATCGAGGAATGATTTGTTTCTACAAAAGCAAGACAAAAACCCTGTAAAAACTGGGGAAGATAAGCAAATGAAGTATATAAACTTGGCAACCCAAGTCTAAATACTTTATTTGACTATTGTTATGCGGAATGTGGACTAGTGACCATTGTTCCGATAACCATGTCAGCCAATGTATTGATAGCCATGAATCTCGACCAACAACTTCAGAGGCTCTCGTTAGGAGGCTGGAGTCAAGTCTATTCAGAACGTAGTACTCCTGGACACGGTTCGTAATATGAGGATATGCTCTCTTTGGAGTCCTGATCGCCAGTAGCTTGAAGCCTGTTCCCAATACCGATTTTTTATACTTTTTAATAATATTAATATAATAATAATATTCACAACTATCACACAACGCCGTCTAGTCCCAAGCTAAGCAGAGCTTGTGTTATGAGTACTAGACAACTGATAAACATACTTATATATTTCTAAATACATACATATATAGATAAATTACACCCAGACACAGAACAAATGATCATGCTCATCACCCAAACATTTGTCCTGGGTGGCAATCGAACCCACGACTTCCGGTATAGCAGTCAGGGACACTAACCACTAGACCAACAGGCCAGTCAAAAATGTTTTCATCTTTCGATTTGTTATTATTCAAAAATGCAAATGACATGTATGTTTTAATGAATCCAAAAAATTACAAGGACGTAAGTAAAATGGAAAATGAAATTAAAAGTTTCACTTTTGTTTTGTGTTATTTTCCTTGTTAGACACGTGCGAGAGAACTTTAGCTTTTCCTCAATGAAATGAAAAGACACGTGCCACTTAATGGAAATATTATTCCCCCATATTCAGCGAAATTACCATAAAATTGACATCCCCATATTAACATTTTCCTGGGACATAGATTGATATATCCTTTGATATACAGAAGTGGGATATTGAGAATATAATAATAGCTCTCACATATTTGTCACAGAAGCAGTTGGTATTGTATAAGAAGAGAAAGTCTCTGGATTGTAATCTACATCGTGTATCGATATACAGTGGTTGAGGCTCATTGAATTTTGAATCTTAGTATAAAAACCTAAAATAACGCAAATATAACCGTATTAGAAATTATTTTTTAGCTATTTGGGGCTTTGTGAAATCAGCAAGCAGCTGTTAGTCAACGTGATCAAAGGACTGGCTTTATTTTTGTCCAAAGAATCAACTTTGTTATTTCATGTAGCAAAACTGTCGGTGTTCTGAGCACTTTTTTTATTTGTACTATCACTTGCAAAAGTCCATAAGAATTCTTAAAACTTATTCGTTTGACGTTTAGTTTGACTTACGACCTTTTATTTTCAAGTTTCGCCAACAAATGATTGAAATTCACAATTTCATCAACTTATCATAAGTCAAGATGGCCCAGTGGTATAGGCACACAGATTGAAGCGCAAATCAGTGTGCCGCAAGTTCAAATCCCACGCAATTATTGACTTTTTGTAAGTTCTTACCCGATTGGAAGTTATGTATTTGCATTACATATATTAAATTATTCTTTAACTTGTTCACACATTTCTTAGAGTTAGAAAGGTAGATCACAAAAAAACTAAATAAAGAATTAGATTTCTGCGAGGTAGACATGAGTTTTAACTTAACCGAAATGAACTGTCGTTTGGTTGTAGTTGTTGGTTAGTGACGTGAGGTTGACAGTATTGTAATATTCGCAAAATGCAGGCTAATATTAGTATTGAAGTGAGGGCGACTATCATTGAGGTCTTAATAAAACACAAATATCTGAAGAAACCGGACTGAATGTGAGTATAATAGCTATTAATGAATTGTAACTTTAT
Source organism: Mythimna ferrago (assembly GCA_910589285.2). NCBI lineage: Eukaryota > Metazoa > Arthropoda > Insecta > Lepidoptera > Noctuidae > Mythimna > Mythimna ferrago. The sequence goes on from OU342679.1 coordinate 26,718,070, forward strand.
TACAAATTAATCTTCTAATTAAAACGTATGCCATTTATGAATCCATTCATCGTATCTTTATGAGGTTTAAAAGAGAAATACGTAAATCGTTGGGTTTATTGGATTGGTTATTGGATTAATAAATGCAGTTTTATTTTAAAATTATATTCAATAATTATGATTATTAACATTTTATATAATGAAAATGAAGTGAAGTAGGTATAGCTGCCTAATATATATTTTTTTTTATTTTAGAAAAATACTGTAAATCTTTGGCTAAAAAGATATGAGGAAGAAGGTAGCCTTGCTAGTCGAAAGAGAAGTGGGAGACCGAAGCTTATTAGCGAGGCGCAGCGACGACATATGGTGGACGTATACGAAACGAATGGTTTCGCACCAACGAGACATTTTGCGGAATTATATGACACCTCGATGGATACTGTTCGCCGTGCACTTCACGCTGAAGGCGTGCATCACAGAAAACCTGCTAAAAAGCCGTACTTGACAGAGAGGCACAAACAAGAACGATTACGTTTCGCACTAAATATTTAATGTTAACTAAACTAAATGGCCTACCATTTTATTTTAACATATCTGTGATTATTCGTTAACAAACACTGTATTATATTGTGTTTACTTTCGTTTAAAACAGCTATATCTTTTAACTTGTGCCATCGCCTCATCTTAAGAATGCAGTGAACTCGCTATCAATTTTGTTGACAATAATCATGAGTCTATTTCGTTTTTTATTCTTCTACCCGCACTGTTTTAACATAATACTATAGTTCAATTTATTTTTCTCATCTAATTGACGATTATCTTGTGAGAACTAAAGTTCTTTTAACAGAAATTGAGGTTTGGTTTCAATCTTCTTTTCGTCAAGAAAATGAACAATTAAGCTATGACCTCAATACATTCATTGTGACGTTACACAAAAATAAAATGTTTACAAAGTCCAAATCATATATCACTTTTCAATAAATAACTGGATATAAACAATTACCTATATTTTATTTTATTAAAATTTGAATATCCGTTCATTGTTACGTTATTCATATTATGAATGGTCTAAGTGGGTATACTTCCAACAAACAATCTTAGGCGTAACATAGATAACGGTTACAAGATAACTTTTTGTCTAGGTAACAATTCGACGTCACAATTCTCATAAATGTTTAATTTGTAAATATAAAGAATAAACATTTTTATTAAACACGTCTTTTTATTTCCACCTTATAACATCGAAAAGATGTAACAACTAAATAATTGCAAATTACGAATGTGATTCTTCTTGTGGTTAATAGATCACATTCGTAATTTGCAACTATTTAGTGCAAAAAATGCAATAGTATTTTTCATAGAAATATAAAAAAACAACTATATCAACATAGATTGGGAATTTCAAAGTAAGAAATAACTGCAACGGACCGACCATGATTTGAACTCGGGTTACGTGATTTGCGAATCCAACACTTAGTTCACACGGCTACCAGCACATGACGTATTTGAGCGAATTTTGCTATGGTAAGAACAGAAAAGTAATAATGTTTTTAAGCTCAGTGCGACGACAGTTCCTTAGTGTGTGTTATCTGTGGAATGTGGATACTCATACATGCGCACACATACGCACGGCAGTATCGCGCTCGCTCGGTTCGTAGCAATGTAATCTTTAGCGCTCCTATGGACTTTTGCGGCCTTACTGTACATACAGTAATAAGATAATTTTCGATACTTAATGACATTTTTGCTTGTGGTGTTCGTATAAATGCAGTATATTTTTTGTTTCCACTTATAAATTTTTCAGTCTTGTTTAGACGTAACTGTAAAATGCCGAAATAAGACAACGTACCAATAAAGATGAGCTCAATCTGTGCTGGCCTCTGTGGCGATGTTTGGTCCCCCAAGTGTCGCTATATAGCAGTAGACCAGCACATAATAAGCGTTTGATCTCTGACTACGATATACCTTTAAAAAAAAAACCATGACGATTATTAGTCAGCTCTACCTTTTGTCTAAAAAACTCTAGATTGTAGTAAAAAGTAAAGATTAAAAAACGAAATCTGAGTGATTGAAAACAAGAAGGAGTGGTAGATATTAAAATATTTCCAATAAAGCCAGTTTCTACTCGATTTCAGTTTCACAAGAAAGAACTGGTGTAAAAGTTAAATAAGTTTTGTTTGCAACCGATTCAGTGCGCTTTGCTATCTCTGAAACAAAATCTTTCAATCGTGAATATATTTCTTCGTCACAAACAAGATGGAAGACTAAACCGATCGTCATAGGAGATAGAGGAGAAAATTTTCCAAATTTCCGACTGGATTTGCAAGTATTTTATATAAATCAGGCTTTATTGGCATCGAGAGGGCCGTATCATTTTAGTACATATCTATTCAGGGGCTATGCCAATCGTACGTGGTTAGAATACCAACTATTGCAATGCAAATTTAACTGTACAGTCTTGAAATTGCAGATCCCATTTCCGAAAACCTTAAATTTAAAGACATAAGGATGATTTTTGAAAAGGAATTTGACGTAGCAAGTGAAAATGATGAGAGTGGATTTGCACAATGTACCCAACACTATCTGTCAAACCATGAAATAAAGTGAGAATAAATCGAGATATTTTTACGATTGTTAAACTCTGAATGTTCTTTAATTTGGTTTAGATATATGGAGATTTAGGAATGTAATATTTGAATAGTATTAGAATGTGGTATTACAATTTTATTGGTAGCAATCCTAGATAAATCAACATCATAAAGCGCGTTAATATTACAGAGAATGGCTGTATTTTAGACGATATAAGATATATCGCACATCGGGTGCAACAACGTCATAACTAACAAATAACATTTTTTTTAGGATATCGATTTAAAAGTTGTTGTTTTGTAAAGTGAAATGTTTTTACAATACAATTATATATCGATGAACAAAATATTTTTTATATTCCATATTTGAAAATTAAGGTTGCTTCAGAAATAAAAATGTTACATAAGTGGTACATCTTTAATGTTTTTAAAAACGATACCTACATTTATGACGTTATTGTGCAGAAAGTTAAATTGACAGGTCATTTTAGGAGTTACATTTATGATATTGTCGCACAGGATGTAGACGCATGTTTGACATCATTTGTAATCAATAACTCATTTTCGTAAGTTTAGCATTTATTACACCTGGTGTGCGATATAGATAAAGAGTTGAAGTATTATCAAGATTTTGAAGTCTGTTAATATCTTGATAGTCAAATATATAAAAAAAATCATATCACAGTGTTTATTCGAACTCCTCTGAAACGGCTTGACCGATTCTCATATTTTTTTAAACTTATTTATTTAAACTTCATGTACAATAGTGGTACATAGGCGGACTTAATGCAACAAGGCATTCTCTACCAGTCAACCTTTGGGTTATAAAAGACAACACTGTGGTAGGTTTGCACAATAAACAAATAACAGATAAGTACTTCAAATGGAAAAATATAAAATAAGTAATATAGAATAATAAAATAAATATATGTATATATATGCATTATTATTATTTATTTATTTTATTTTTTGTGTATATTGAGAATAGGTTGTAGACTATCTTTTACCCTCAAACCCAATTTTTTTTTCTATTTCTTTGATAATTTATAAACTGAACAAATGACTGAACGTCTAAGGCAGACGTTGTTCAGTCATTCATTTATATTTAACACTTCATGTACACACTTAACTTCTAAAAGAAAAGAAGATGGTAACAGAAAAAAATAGGTACATAGGTGTTGCTTAGTTAGTGTTGTGTTTTACAAATAAATAAACTTTTATAACCAAAGAATCTGATATACGAGGTGTTACTGTCAATTTTCGATCAAATAATCTTATTGTTATAGAACTAGTTCCTTTTTCTTTGTTTTTTAATACTCATAGTTGCAGCAATAACATATTTGTTATCATAAAAGTTCTATTGTTCATTCCTATAAACGAATACAATATACAAGGCGATAACAGTTGGAATCCGTCCATGTAACATTGTATGAATTTGCAGCAACACTGCAAAACTGCTGTGTGAGCTAAATGGGGAACTGTTGCGAACTTTTCAGCTTAACACTTTATTGGAACATGTATGTACTTATTGCTTTAGGAGATCAAATTTGAGTTCTATCGTGTAATGCTATCATCACGTCTGTATTTTCTGAAGTGTTACGGATAGGAGATTTACAACGACATGTTAAAGTGTCAGTGGTGCGGGCGAGAAAGAGAGAAGTTTTTTTGGGATTGTAACTATTTTGGTGTAAAATAAAGTTTATTCTATTCTATTCTATTCTGTTCTATTCTATTCTATTCTATTCTATTCTATTCTATTCTATTCTATTCTATTCTATTCTATTCTATTCTATTCTATTCTATTCTATTCTATTCTATTCTATTCTATTCTATTCTATTCTATTCTATTCTATTCTGTTCTATTCTATTCTATAGAGCTATACACCCTATACAGCTTCAACTCTTTAACAGTTCAGTTTAGGTCGTAAAATAGATCACGTTAAGAGTTCGTCGTAGCATTACAGGTGTATCTACTAAAGCATACACATTTTTTTTTCGTATTCAATGACTTCTCTCACTCTAAGTTGGAGCAAGAGAGTGAGTTAAACTTTAATTGACTAAAACATACCTATGCCTTACAGTTGCTCTTTACGTTCCAGGACCAAGGCATCCCTTTAGAAATTTTCTGTGTCCTTAGTGTGAAAGTTTACATATTAAGGGCCTATGTAAGAAGCCTGTTACCTCGTACCGGACATATATCAAGACTATGGGCTGGTACTAAAAAATCTAGAATAAATAAATAAAATAAAAATAAAATAGGAGTAAATATCCATAGCAATTTGCCCAACTCAAAAAACCTAATCTAAGACCATGAATTCCCGAGTTGGGTGCTCGCTAGCGCTTGTGATGAGTACGAACTTATCAAAGCGTTTGTAACCACCAGATCAACGAAGTATGATTCTGAAACATTATTGATAAAATTTCAGATAAATGATACATTTTTAGAACATAAAGAATAAGTGGAATGTAACTGACACTTTGTGACTGTACCACCGTAGGTTGACTAGTAGAGAATGCCCAAAGCTTAATGCCTAATGCCTATACTGTCATAACTTTTTGTTACATGAAGATTCAATAAATTATTGACAGCATTTATTTCAAATGCCACCCTTATACTGATTAGCAACATTGAATTAAGAAAAGTAAGACAAAGTAACCAGTATATTACCTCGTTTATACCTGGGGATTTTTAAATTAAGAGTGAATAGGTTACTTGCATGCTCCATCGTCAAGAGTATCGTCGTTTTCCATCAGGTGAGATAACGGTCAAACGTGAATCTGTCAACAATATTATCTACATTAAAACGAAAACATGAAAGGAACCACATTCGAAACAAATCATACTTTCAACAAAATATCTTTATGCTTACCTGAGTCTCAAAGTATCTAATATAGAAAAATCATAACTACCATCTGATCTCACGTCCCATACTAACATTAAACACCACGACAGCCCATAAACGAAAAGATAGCCCATCGAACATGAACACCCAAAACCTTTTGTCCAAATTCTAACAATTTGCACGATCCGGACATAGCAATTGTCCTTTATGACTGCCAAAACCTTAATATTAGGGAAACTATATCACTAGTGTGAGCATTCATAATGTCCTACAGAAATTTTACTATGTAGTGTTGTTCAGAATTAGTTTGAATGAAAACGTGTCACCATCATTATCATTTCAGCTGAAAGAGGTCTACTGTTGGACATAGGCCTCCCCAAGTGTCATCATAACGATCGGTCCTGTGTATCTCGCGTCATCGTTCTACCTTGTGAGAGACTGTGAGAGACCTATCAACTTTATCAACGTACGCCTCAAACAGATGTCAGAAAAATCGTAACGGCCAGTAGAAAAGAAGTAAAAATGGTTGAGCTGAGTGGGGCTGATGCACGCGTCATGCTTGTGAACGGGTACTGTCAGTTGAGACTGGTCATCTCTTAGCTGCCAGTGGCTTAATTCAGTTTGTATCTTTTAATTATTATTATTTTTTATTTCTATTTTATTATCTACATTGTGCTTACATAATAGAAGCAACATGAAAATTTGTAACCAAGCATTATATGTAACACATCATATGATTTAAATGAGTGTCCATGGAGTTTCTTGTACGTTCTTCTCCTTAGAGATCTACTCTTTGAAACGTGCAATTTAGCTTCACTTTTCTTGGACTGACCGACATTTAACTATTCAAAAGTGCCTGCAAATGGTCTATTTGAAATAAATGATTTTGAATTTTGAACCGATGTCCGCTAGAGCCAATGGTATTTTTGAATGATATCCTACCTCAAAAAAAAAGGTTTAACAACTAGTCGCGAAGCATGATAGTAGCCTGAGGGTATCGAAAGGTGACGAAGTATCACCACATGTGGCAACTCTTCTATTGGCATCCAAAACGTTGGAAACAAGCTGGCAAACAAAAAGATCTATCCCATTAATTGTTTTGTCAAAACGCTTCGGGCAGTTCTCGCTAGTGACGTTGAAATGAAAAAACTGGCACCGTACACCGTGCCAGCGAAAAATAATCGAAGCCCACACGTAGTCGAAACAAACTGAAAGCTTCTACGAAAAAAAACACTGAAATAAAGTACATGAACATCAATAATACCGCAAATAATACCCGTCAGAAGAGAAATAAAAGATCATCCCAATATCAAAACCGGGAAGTGCATTTACAAAAATTTACAACGCATTTAAAATTTAACAGCATTCATTTGTTTTTGTGCCAAAAATACGCGGTACTGTTCCGCAGGGCATTTCAACTTCGCTATGATTTCTTTGCTGTATAACAAAGTTGTGTTTGCAGTTGGAAAAATCATGTATTTTATGTAAATAATGGTTTACTTCTTTTCCAATTTTATTTTGTAAGTAAATGTTTCTACTTTATACTGACGCTTAGATAATAGAATTACATGAAACATTCATATTTTTTGTCTAATATTATTGTTGTTTATTTTTTTAAATATTTGATGTTAATTGATAGCCTAAAAAACAGGTTTATATTAACCTAGATCACACAAGTCTAATTACAATTAGAATTATTTTTTTCTCGATTGTATTTAATGTAAATCATTATAAATAATTTCACTTACTTTATACTTGAATATTATTTTTATGATTTATTTATCTAGTTACTCGCAGACATTTCTTTGTCTTTTAAATCTAGCCCACTGCAGCTTATCGCTCTTTCTGATGTATTTTGGCCCCCGGTTGTATCAAAACAATCGATAAATATTTGCTCTATATCAGCATCATCATCATTTATCTTTCCTTCTCCTAAGTTATTTGGTTTCAGTGCATTATGTTTTCTGCTTCCAATCTCTCTCGTTTGACTATCGTGATATCATCTACTTTCTTGTTCTTCATATAATTCCTCTCAAAATCGTTTCTTTAGCCACCTTCTCCATTCATACATCGATATGTATTCTTCATTATTATAGCCGGTTGCACCTTGTAGTCAGAGTCTCGTACCACGTATACAAAGAAATATTTGACGGCAGGCACAATAACTTTGTTTTCCCGTATGTGCAACGCATTTTTAGATAAATACGGCGTAAGGCAAGTAAACCGCGATCATAACAGTAAATGGTGCGTCCACAAACGAATACATTAGCAGTTTTATGGACCGGATATGTGATGCTGAAGTTATTGTATGACTTCTGTGTGGAAAGAGAAAGAAAAAAACTGTGTGTGTTTATGTGTGTTTTGTTAACCTTAGCAGCTGTTGTAGGAGTTTGAATATTGAGGAGTGTGTAAAAACAGTATTTTTATTCTTCTAATTATAAGGTTAATTCTTATCAGGAGCCTTACCATGATGTGTTAAAATGTCAGTTGTGCAAGCGAGAAAGAGGGATGAAGAATGAAGATGTTGAACTCTTGAAAGCTGATGAAGCTTTCTAGGGTTCAACATCTTCATTCTTCATTTCACAGTTCACTTAAAGTCATCAAATGAATCGCGGTAAGAGCTCACTTAAGTTACTTAATAACATATTGGCAGAACGTCCAAGTCGTTCTTGTGAATTGGCTCAAAACCGGGATTGGAAATAATGGAAGGAGGCCTTTGCCCAGCAGTGGGACAGTATGGGCTAGATATAATAATCATCATCATCAGCTTTTTCAATGTTCCCACTACTGGGACTCAGGCCTCCTCTATAATAAATATACCTAATAATAATCATCAATTTCTAGATATAATAATAATATATTATTATTAATAAAAAAACATTAAAACAGCGGACTTGTCAGCTGTACGTATTCTCGTGATATCCCTTAAATTCTTTTGGTTAAGTACTTTTACTTCTTATCAAAGAACACCTATTAGACTGCAAGCCGACCCCAAGTTAGCTGGGAAAAAGCTATGGAGATGATAATTTCGACAAAAAATGTTTGGTGAGTTACTCATTTGTATGCTTTTAATTTTTCAGTTATAGATTGATTTTGATTTACAACCACATCGATTGTTTCTCCGTGGAAGAGGTTGAACTAACAGCAAATAGAAAAAAAAACCGATTGAAATTTAAATATTTAGCTGTTCACACTAACGACATGTTTGGTTTCAAAATATATTAAATCCAACTTCTGTTTAAAGTAGGGTGACCATGTTTAACAAGGGGTTTATTTGCTTGAAATGGAGTCATGCCTCTGATTTCGGAATCAAGCATTTCGAAGTTGAAAATTTGCTCAGTTTTCTATCGTTTACATTCTGGGAAGTGTGCATTGGACTTGCACAATTTAGTTCCGTCAAGTCTATTCCATCATCGGACCACAGGACCTATGGTATTGCGCCACCATTACATGGTGAATATCCCACCCAGTTGCATGCAGCATCATCCGTACTGAAATCGAAACTCACTGCCATTCCAGACATCAGGTCTGTTCAGAAAAGTTCGGCTTATATCCAAACAGTTGAAACCCAAGTTGTGGGTGGTCAGCAACGAAGACGGCACGGATATACAGATATTCAGGCCATAGCTGAGAGATAGCACGATTATTGTGAATAACTGTACGATAGCCAGCGGCTCACACCGTGTGTTGTGTAAATTCGAATCTTCAAGATTTGAATTTATTAACGAGTAGAATTTGGCCACACAACTATATCTTCGCAAGTCTGGACATGTCATTGGCCATGGCCGCTTCTTGAGATATGCATGAAGTATAGCGGCTTGGTGCCAGAATTCGCCATCCATCTGCAAACACTGTTGTTCACTATTATGCATCCTAGAATTCCTAGATAGTAAGTTTGCTGGCTCTAGTTGCAACTTCTAACTAACGGTATGCATCTCTAATTTATGCATTAAATAATCGTGCGATGTAAGAGCTATTTCCAAAATAAGGTTTTTGGTACAGTAAATTTTAAAACTAATATTTTAAGCCCTGACTGTATAGCACCAAACTTTTTTGTTCCATTTAAATAGGTCACGAATAGTGCAGCGTTTGAGCAATTGACTGCTACGCTACATGACTTTGATTGACGCGTAGAAATAATATTTTTATGGCCTACAGATTTAGAACTAGATTTAGAACAGATTAGACAACATTACTTGTGTATGTGATTTCTTATATTCCAAATGGAATTCTATATGAATTTCAAACAATCACCGATTGCTTTAAAAGTATAATTTGATACAAGTTTGTCTTTGTGACCAAGCTGCAAGGTGAGGTTGTTATGGAGCCGACTGCTGCAGTGACAATTGCTACGTGTATCAAATTATGTTTTTCAATATACATACGAATAAATAAATAAACAGGAGGCATCCCCTGTTTATTTATCCCCCCTGATGCGATAAATACAATAAATTGTGGCGGGAGTGAGCTCACACACTTTTTCGCTCTAGTGCGAAAAACAATTGCGTGCCTAAAAGTGAAAGGACGGGCTTTCGAACAACTTAAAGAAATATTTTAATTACATTTTTAAAGCATGTATCCAAAAGTATGGTAACCCTACTCAAAAGTAACATCTTACCCACAAACACGTGTTCCGTTTGGGTTTTTTACAAGTTTTTTTATCACTTTTTGCATGGACTCCGAAACGAAACTGTTACACATGTCAAATACTTAATTTCTTGAGGATTTATAACTGTCTGAGGTTAGGCCCAGAATAGATGGCTGTTTATTCAGTGATTGCCACACTGCATTCTTAATCGATTCAGAGCTGTGTATTAGCTGTGTATTATCTGATTATATTATTGCGAAATTGATTTTTTTTATTTATTTATTTTTTACTTTTTTGGTCTACAATAAAGTTTATTCTATTCTATTCTATTCTATTCTATTCTATTCTATTCTATTCTATTCTATTCTATTCTATTCTATTCTATTCTATTCTATTCTATTCTATTCTATTCTATTCTATTCTATTCTATTCTATTTGTTTAGTGCATGTTAAAAGCAAATTCTATTAAAAAGACTACCAAAAAAAAAAGGAATATGGGCTAGGTACCTAATTACATTATTATTGAGATATTTTTAAAATCCTATCATGCTTTCAAACAAAAGTAATAAATACATGTATGTATGTGTAGGTAATGTAGAAATGACCTTATTAAGTACCTAACATAATATGTTACTTAATTAGGTGATTTCTATACAAGGTGCAGTTTTAAAACTGCACAATATTTCAGGAGGTTGTAATAAAACTCATAAATAATCATATAAAAAAACGATACCTGGTCAATAATCAGTAATACTTGTTATTTAATTTTTTAATTACACTAAACTAAATCGATTGATCGATGGCTGCGGGGGCGTGGCTAGGGTGTGGCGTGCGGGATGATGATTGGATGATACATTATTTATGAAACTATCGTTGCAAGTTAGTGTGTGTGAAAACGCCCTTTATTGTTCCGTGTTTGTGTGTGTGAAAAAAAGCGCGGTTATAAAAAAAAAAAAATTACCTACTTATTTTATTATTGATTCGGGTCGAGAATCACTAACATAATTACCTCCTGAAATATTTTGCAGCTTCAAAACGACACCTTGTATAAGTACACTTAAACAAATTCAGATATTAAATGAATCTTATCTCATCAATAATTCAATACGAACCTTTGTATCTTTTCTCCTTCTCTGTCAAATCCATCTAAAGGTTTTTTGTAAAAAAAATCGCTGTTAGCGATAAGGCCTCCCATGGTTATACCTTATTCATTTATTAATTATAAGCTCCTACTGTAATTTTGTATTAATTAATTTGTGTAATTGTTTATATGGTGTACAATAAAAAGTATATATATTCTATCAATCTATCTGTAATCTGGACAATAAGTACAGATTTGAAAACCCTGGACCAAGCTTCATCTGTCCATCGGACGTGTTCTCGTGAAAACTATCGATGTTCTCTGAGGAGTTTGGGATCATTTGCTGACCTAATCATCAGCTTGTGGTTGTGGACGGTTAATTTTCTAAAGGTTGTTTTGTACCTACTCTTAGTAGTAATCACAATGAATCGGTTTCCTTCTATAGAATGAATAGGCTCTTAATAAACTAGTGCGCCTCATCATCAAAGATTGCATCGCTACTTACGATCAGGTGGGATCGCAGTCAAGCACTATAGTCTAGTCAAATTAGCAAAAAGATTGGACCTAATTCGTGTAGTTGTAATTTTTTGTGGAATCATTAGAAGACATGAATATAAGTCTTCTCTGAGTTTGCACCATTCCTGTTATGTACGGAACATCGTTTGATATTAGGTTTTAACATTAAAGTCCCAAAATTTAAAAATTTCATAAGTATTTCGTTGTGGTAAGTTTAGATATATGTAGATACCCCTTTGGTGTATAATTATTTTTCACGAAAAAAGTGTGAGGTGTATGAAACACTAATAAATCATTATTTTTATTTTGCGGCTCAAGGGAAATTTAGCCAGTTGGTGCAAACTCATAATAAGCTTTTTAAAGCATCCTATACACCCAGTTATTTTTGCACCCTTTTGCACCCCTAGGAAAACAGCATTTTACAATATTTGTAGATTGTACTTCGGGGCAAATTAGTGTAGTCATGGATTTTTTAATATATAATGTATTCTATATATAAAACATTCGCACGTAATAAAAATAAGAAATATATAACTGGAAGTTTATGTAGAGTTAACGTGAATACATACTGCGACTCGTGGCACTCGGAGGGCGAACGCGGGGCCGCGCGGCGCGCGCGCGGTGGGGTCGAGAGTAAGTAAGTGCGTGCATGTATATGCGTTTAGATCATTTTTGTGGCAAGAAGCGATCCCTGCGCTATACAAATTAATAACTATAATTTCCTCTATTTTATTAGCTGTGTTGTGAAAATGGATTATGGATTGTATTGCATTGTTTGTCGTGACCTCCCGACCTGCCCCTGTATTAAGTATTTATTTAACAAGAAATTATGATAATCATATCAATTCTCTGTCGATCTTTATTTCTTTCTATACCTCAAAAGGAAAAAACGGAATCCTTATAGAATCACTTTGTTGTTCGTACGTCTGTCTGTCAAGTCCCTTTATCTCGGGAACACGTGCAAGTATCAAGTTGAAATTTAAACCGTATATTCAAGACTGCGGTCCCTTAAAGCTGTGTAAAAGTAAAAACTTCTAAGTTAACGAATAAAAAAGATACGTCGCAAAAAGAAAATTATATATTTCGACACTCAAGGGAATCATAAAGGTACTTCCCGTTGACCTAGAGCCCTGAAATTTGGCACGAAGCAAGTCTTAAGTATATAATAAGTATAGGAATAATTGCTGCTGGCAAAAGCTTGATATTTATTGTATTTAAGTTAGTTATCAACTAACTTAAATACAATAAATATCAAGCTCGGAACCCTCAGTGTGCGAGTCCGACTCGCCCTTACCCAGTTTCTTTTTGCGGCGCATACATAAAACTCCACATTTTTTATACTAATATTTTATTGTTCCTACCTTACCCGATGCCGTAGAAAAATCAGCGCTGTCAGACGATTTATAGTTCTAAAGACAACCGAAATACAACTAATTTATTTGAAACTAGCTGTGCCCGCGAATTTGTTCGCGTGGACTACAGGATTTTGAATTTATTTTTTCTAAAATAAAAGTAGCTCATGTTACTCCTTATTACATCAGCTACTTGCCAAAAAAAGTCCCGTCAAAATTAGTCCAGCCATATCAGAGATTAGCCCGGACAAACAGACAGACAGACAGACAAAAATTGCAAAAAATGTTATTTTGGTGTAGACTCTGACCAACGAAAGATGGCAAAACAAAAAAGAGGCCGTATTAAAAAAAAATTGAAGCTCTTCACCCTAGCTGTACGCCACTTAAACAGAGTTGATACTGTTACGCCATTAAACGTGAACCCGCCATATCTCCGAGAAAATAAAGAGTAGCACGTAATAATTAAAACGCATTGCTGTTCGAAAGGTCTAGAATGGTTGTGCGTAGCCAGGCTTACAAAAATCTCGAAACATCCACAAGGTACCTACAAGTAGTAATAGGTATTCATCTAACCGATAAGGGAAATGGTACTCTCCGACGTTAACAATAGAGTCGAAATTCGCATGAAAGTGACTCTTATTACCACGAGCCATAAAAATGATTTATGACTTCGAGAAGCGATTCAATTGTTCTGGAATTCTGGATAGATCCGGGGATGTCGGTATCTAGAATTTTCTTGGCTCCGCATATAAATACGAGCCCCCGGCCGGAAGCGAGTCAGTTGTGATTTCGACTGCGATCAAGAGCGAACTACCTAAGAGTGTGAAGTGATTTTATCTAACGACCTGAGCGATAGTGTTACGGTACTCTAGTGTTAATTGCGATTCGGATTATTGTTGACTGGACTAATTTGTTATTGTTTGTGGTGAATAAAGTTGTCTCTTAGTAAATCGGATTTTTTTTTATTATTATATTATTATGTTAGATGGCACTCAGTGGCGGATTAGCCATTTAGCAAGAGTAGCAAATGTTACAGACCCCCCCCCCATTTTGGGGCCCCGCGCGTTCAGGGATCCCGCATTTTTGAACATAAAAAAAAAAACTAGTCAAAATATTGGTACTGCGTGAAACCTAAATACAGCTGATTTTTTTGGATGTGATGAGATAGTCACTTTACTTCAGACTATCCTGCAAGCAAACTACAGAATAGAAGATCTCTTAGAATTTATCCCATCATCGTACTTTTTACGCAAGTGATCTTAAAATCCACGGACTTATTGGTAAATAAAAGCCTTGTTCAAGCTTATTTTAGAAAGGGTAGCTTTAGCCAGCAGCTTCTAGCAGCGCTAGCTAAAACCACTTAATTTTAATATGTGTAGGTTAAGCTCAATCTTAATAACCCTACTAAGAATAAGCTTAAACAAGGTTTCTAGGGAATTACATATCTAGACATAATTACATAATTAGTCTATGTGAATATTACATTGCCTGTGCGTAGTGACATTTGGCTTTGAAACGTGGTCGTTCACAATGCGCCTCATCAGATGTTTTTAAGTAGCACAAAGAGCAATGGAGAGGAAGATAAGCTTAAGTGGCAGTAAACTGGGTACATATATTGCTCGCAGAACAGATAATCGATGGGGCCAAAAGGTTCTGGAATGGCGACCGGATACCTGAAGACGTAACGTTGAAAGGTCTCGCAACAAGGGTAAGAATAACCTTTTATTTAGTAAGGTTCACGTGAATTCGACGGAGGCGTGATAAACTGGACCAGCCGTTGTGGTGACATAGGAAAAACCTTTGTATAGCAATGGAAGCCTTTCAGCTGAAATGATGATGACTATCGATGTTGGCGTGTTGATGAGAAAAATCACTCAGAAAAATTACTCCACTTAAAAATTTGCTAAATCAGACTACTTACAGAAAAATAAATGTTGCATCCTAGGTAATCCTAAGTAAATCTTAACTGTACAGCTTTTCTGTATAAATTCACAAAGGCTTCGCCATCAGCATCGAAAAGACTCCTTAATTCTGTATTACTTGTCAGAAGAAAACCTAAACGTCCTAACCAAAATTCTAATCATTCGGGGTATGCAAAAAACGATCATCATCTAGGTTTTCCAAAAGTACTAAATTAATTAGTATCTTACTACTAAATTAATTGATTAGTGGTAGGGGGCCCCTTGGTTAGCGTTGAAAAAAACAGGGAATATTCCCGTTTCTTTCAAATATTGTTGTTTAATTCAATGTAACATTCGAAACTTTCAAGAAATTTATAAATTATAAATTTCATGTATTTTTTCAATAAAACCGAAAAAAACGGAAAAATATGAAAAGAACCGAAAACTTCATGTTTGTTTTTTTCAAATACGCACTTTTTTTTTAAATTAATATAAACTAGATGATGCAATGTGATAGTGAGGCGCACTAGTTTATGAGGCCTATGTCCAACAGTGGACAGCAGTCATTATAACGCCTAAATGGCGATACTTGGGGGAGGCTTATGTCCAACAGTGGGCTTCAGTCATTATAACGCCTAAATGGTGAAACTTGGGGGAAGCTTATGTCCATTACTGGTCACAGGTCATTATGGCGAGGGGAGACTTATGTCCAACAGTGAGCATCAGTCATTATAACGCCTAAACGGTGATATTTGGAGGAGGCTTATGTCCAACAGTGGGCATCGATTATTATAGCGCCTAAATGGCGACACTTGGGGAGTCTTATGCCCAACTGTGGGCCTAGCTCATTATAGTAAGGGGAGGCCTATGTCCAACAGTGGGCATCAATCATTATAGTGCCAAAATGGCGACTCTTGGGGAGGTTTATGCCCAACAGTGGGCATAGGTCATTATAGCAAGAGGAGACCTATGTCCAACAGTGGGCATCAGTTATTATAACGCCTACGTGGTGACACTAGGGGAGGCTTATGCCCAACAGTGGGCATAGGTCATTATAGCGAGGGAAGACTTATGTCCAACAATGGGCATCAGTCATTTTAGCGCCTAATGGCGACACTCGGGGGAGGCTTATGTCCAACAGTAGGCATGGGTCATTATAGCGAGGGGGAGGCCTATGTCCAACAGTGGACAGCAGTCATTAAAGCCCTAAATGGCGATACTTGGGAGAGGCTTGTGTCCAACAGTGAGCACCGATCATTATGGTGACACTTGGGGGAGGCTTAACCGAAACAATGAATAAAACATTCGAAGGATTTCTATTTGTTCCCAAACGATTTTTTCCGCAAAATTTCAATGCAACATGTGAAAAAACGGAGAAAAAACACAATTTGTTTTTTTCATTGAAAGAAACAATTGTTTCTTTCCGGAATTTTCAACGCTACCCTTGGTCGAATTAGCAATAGACTCCGGGTCAGTTTAATCCGGCACTGACGGCGCTTTATACCAGGCCAACATCGAATGTTATACAAAGCACAGGTCTAATCATTTGTGGAGCCAGTGGGCCTTTCAATGAACACTTCCCTGGAATCTTTAAATTTGAATAAAACAATGTGTTATCGATTTTTTTTATTAATTTGGATGGACGATTGATGTCATTATGTATGGAATATAATATCGTTCAAATGTCCGCCGCTACTTTGCTAGATAGCGCGCATACGAAATATACAACTTTCCATGTCCTTTACTGTTTTCATTATTAGGAGTTTCGTCTACTCATTGCCGAAACCTCCTGAAAAGTATAATACACCGTGTGAGTAAAATTACAATTATTAAATAGTCAAAAAGTATCAAGTTTTTATAATAGTAATTAAAAAACTAACCTAGAAATGATATTATTGTATCCAACCGTCGCATTTTATCTGCATGTTTTTAATTTAATTCACTTTTTGCGTCTTTAAATTTGTCCATTATATTAAATAGTAGCCTTTCCATCGAACTACTACTACTACTACTAACATCGTGATTGTTTATGGCATTATTTTAAGCAAAATGAGTATAATAAGATGCAGGAAAACAATTTTGACAATTCTTAATTTTTTTTAATGCTGCCATACATAACGTTTGATTAATAATTCGTTGTCTTCTTTCGATGGTCAAACTCTATGTACCGTATATATGTATGCATGTAGTAAAAAGCAGTTACTTCAATATTACAAACAGATACTCCAATTTTATTTATATGTATGTATAGAAGATAAATAAAGGACATGCTTGCAGGACACTCTCGTTTTTTTTGTTTAAACATAGACGGTTTTTTTAACTGTTTTTTTTTTTTTAATAACAAAATTAGGTTTCTTTACTTACACTTACTAACAGAGCATTTACAATCAGAAAGTACTCCTTCCTCGTAAAATACATCCCACAACACTCCTAGGTAATGACTACGCGTATCTCTTCTTGTCAGTTTATTATTCCGTGTCGCGCGCTTGTCACTTCCATGGCGTAATAGTTCTTTGGCAATTAAGACAACACTAGAAAAACGTATGTTCCTTAAAAAAATGCTAATTTTTTATAGGGTGCAAATATAAAGGAAACCAAATTAATGTAATTGTGATTATTTTCATAACTACTTAAATTTCCCCCGAAGTACAGAAGCAAAAAAACGTGAAAAACAAATTTCCATACGTCGCACTGGGGTGCAAAATCAATCATGTACTTAGGTCGAAATGTATAACACCTTCCTCAGTTTACAAAACTACACAATTTTCCCCAATGCCGCAATGGCCAAAAATAACATTTTTATTTTTTTCTAATGCTGCGTTGGTCGAATTAAAATAATTAAAATGCAATAATGTAGGTTGAGGTTTAATATACCATAAAAAAAAAAATGGTGAGCACACCTATATTCTCTGGTTAGTTATGAGCAATAAACAGTTTTCACCCCCTTCCGTAGGGGTGCCAAATGATTTTTTTTTTTATACTCTATTTTTCACTCATACAATACCATCAGAAACGTTTTTGCCTCTCCAGAGAATTTATTCCAATCTTTATTAAAAAATGACCTAATTTGACTAGACTACTAGTTTAACTCAATTAAAAAAAAAAAAAAGTGTATCTTGGCAATTTCTCCATCACAAGATGGAAGCAGATTTCAGCCTTGTTGACTATGTCAACTTTGGCGATACATATCAACATCCCATCTGTCCAAACATCACAGTTTGTGTGTACTAGCCTTAACTTCGCTTCAAGTTGGTGTCATGTGATATTGATTTGATACGGTTTTGTGCTACGGATTAATTTGTAAGTAGAATCCAATAAAACAGGAGCAGCTCTTTGAAATATCGTATTATTTTTTATTTTATTTCAATGACTCTTGAAATTTTATGAGAATGGATCCCAAAAAAGAAATTCTAAGAACAATCGTAGCAGATACCACCCTTAACGAGTTAGGTCAACTACGAAGTCTGTCACCAATTAAAAGGTCAAAATGTGACAATAACCCAGACAGACGGGTGAGTATTGTCACTCACTGGACGCCTGAGAGAGGCCGATGTCGTCAAGGTCGATCGCAGCGAAGGTGGTGTGACGACTATTCATGTTCGCGGGGCAGCTTGGCCAGAGTTCACCCTAGACAGAGACAGAGCGGCGTTTGCCCAGCATTGGGACACTATAGGCTATTAAAAAAAATGCTTGTAGTAGGTAAGCACCTACTGATATACTCTGGAGTGCCTTATGAGAAAAGAAGAGATTTGAACTGCGAGATTGTTAAAAAGAATCACCGCAACATTGTAACGTTAAAAGTAACTAGAGAAACACGGGTGGGTTCTTCAGCAGATCCGATGCCTGCTAAGGCTGCGGGAATAGGATATGACCGTTCCTGTCGAGAGCAGTAAGTAATTGTACAATTTTTTACCACAAAAAGAAGGGTAGTCATTAAAAGTCTGATAAGTACTCTCTCTCACTACCTACACCAACAATAAGAAAAGTGGGTTGAGGGTGAGAAATTATCAAATAATAATTTCATAAATAAAAAAAAAATTCAAGAAATCTACGTACCACGCATTCTTATGCGAAAAAAAAATATTAGCAGTAAATCTTTTACAGAAAAGACATGAGTTCTAGCAGTCAGAACATTATAATGCTGGTTAGCGCATTATGCTATGCGTTACGGTTTGGCAACCGCTTCTTGCCAGCTAAAAATAAAATAATTAAAATCATAATGAAATACACCTTTCTCATTTTAATAGCTTTTCTATTATATATATCTCGATTATTACCTAACACTTAAGGATAACTATGAAAAGAGCAAGAAAAACGGAGCGGAAACTTTGTAATTAGTTTTAAAGCAGGAAGTTGCACGTTACTTAGACATCGGTTTTAGCAACGTGGGTTGGTGCTAAATTGAATAAAATCTAGCAAAAGAAACAGAAATAATTGAATTTACTTGATGACTTTGGAAAAAAAATTATAAGTGTAGTGAGGAAAATGGTATAAAGTAAAGATAAAAGGTTGATCAAATCAAATCGATCAAAGATGAGTAATTTTTATTAAATTAGTTATTTTTAGGGTTTTGTTATTCAGTCGGCAAAAACGGTCTCTCTTATAGGATCATTTTCTTGTCCGTCTGTTAGTCTGGCGGTCTGTCGGTTTGTCGATCTGTCGATCTGTGGGTCTGTGAGTCTGTGGGTCTGTGGGTCTGTGAGTCATTGGGTCTGTGAGTCTGTGGGTCTGTGAGTCTGTGGGTCTGTGAGTCTGTGGGTCTGTCAGTTTGTCGGTCTGCCGGTCTGTCGGTCTGTGGATCTGTCGGTCTGTCGGTCTGTGGATCTGTCGGTCTGTCGGTCTGTTGGTCTGTCGGTCTGTCGGTCTGTCGGTCTGTCGGTCTGTCGGTCTGTCGGTCTGTCGGTCTGTCAGTCTGTCGGTCTGTCGGTTTGTCGGTCTGTCGATCTGTGGGTCTGTCGGTCTGTCGGTCTGTTCATTGAAAGGCTGATTATGTTATGCTTTACTCGGGTCTGTTACCTATTGGGGCAGTAAAAAAACGAAAAATTTCTAAGTCGACACGTTCTAAAGATATGGCCGTTTATACGTCATAGTTTGCCACTTATTTTGACACTTTCAAGGAAATCAAAACTTGTAAGGTACTCGTACTTAAAGCTGTTTAAATATGGCGGTAGTTTTTGTGAAGTATATGTGGTATTATATTAGTCATCATCTTCCTGGCCTTGTCTTGTGTCTTTAGGGTCGGCGCAACACGTTTTTTTCTTCCATTCTATCCTGTCACCCGCCATGCTATCACTAACTTCCATTTCTTTTATATCACTCTTCACACAATCCATCCATTTTTTCTTTAGCCTCCCTCTCCCTCTCCATCCATTCACGTGTATACTGATAATTCTTTTAGTAACATGGGTTTTATCCCTCTTCTTTACATGACCATACCAAGACAAACGGTATTATACTAGTGTAGATATTATATATTTTGGGTAGATGTATTATATAAATAAATCTAATTATAACCGGGAGCCCGATCATAGGTTTCTTCTAAACTGTGCCATATGTTCCAGTCCTCCACCTAGCTTATTAAAATGCTGGCTTGTCATCAAATAAGGTTATATCTAGTTGAAGATGTCATTTACCTGTACGTGTGTTCCACTCTAAATTCATACAAAAGCACATGAGTCAGTTTTTAATATCACTAGAAAAGCAAACTCGTAAATCATTATACAAACTCATATAATAAACGAAGTACATTAGACCACCGCTATAAATATGAGAGAATCTGCTGTACCTAACCACGCAGTCACGGGCCAAATCAAACAAACTAAGTTTTAGGTCGAGCCGGTAACTAAGCTGCTCTTATTTGTACAGATCGACGTTACAACGGACATCGTTTAATAAATGAACAAACAAGATCACTTATACGTGGTGGTGTAATTTTAGAAGCAGAATGTTCTAGTAGCTAGGTAGTTTTTAGGTGTGACTAAACGTAGTCTTAGAATAAATTGTTTTTTCAGAATGAGTCTAAGCATGTGTGAAGCATATTTTTTTCTAATCAAGCTAACGAAATAGTCTTAAAAAGTCTAAGCATGTGTGAAGCATATTTTTTCCTTTTCAAGCTAAAGAAATAGTTTTAAAAAGTATAAGCAATTGTGAAGCAGTTTTTTTTCCTTATCAAGCCAATGAAATAATCTTAAAAAGTCTAAGCATATATGAAGCATATTTTTTTCCTTATCAAGCTAAAGAAAAAGTTTTAAAAAGTCTAAGCATGTGTAAAGCTTACTTTTTTTTTTTCCTTATCAAGCTTACGAAATTGTTTTAGAAATTCTCTTCGAGCGGCTAGATTGATAAATTTTAGAATTTAAATTGTGTTATTATGGTTATTGTTCTAAAGTGGGCTCTAATAAAATTTTGGAACTATAACCGATAGAAATTAACACAGAATAAACCTATCTAGTGTACTTCTTAATAAATACTTTAAACACCGTTTAACCTTCGATTCGATACCCTGTCTCAAAGTCCTGGTCCTGTTCAAAGTGACCGGTATTAAATATATTTAAAACTTACATAAAAAATTGAAAATATTTAGTAAATTCAAGTAAAAAAAGATAAATATAAAAAAGTTTTCAATTCAGGATTTAAACTAATAAAACTTAAGAGTTGCACAAGGTTTAATACTAGAATCAATCTTTTTCGTTTTATTTGTTAATGATTTAACTAAGTATTTGCGGTATAACTGTATTATACTGAATTTGTGCTTTTCAATGATGATACAAAAGCTGTTATAATCGCTAAAGATGTAGATACTCTCAATAATAAGGTCGAAACAAATTTGTCTCCGTTTTATCATCAACAATTTTAAGAACTTCTAAAAACATAGCAAAAATAAACATAATACGGCGTAAAAATACATTGACTTGAAGTTTTTCCTCTGGTGTTTTTTAAATTTTGTCCAGAAGTTATCTAGGCAGAGGAGACTTCCAATATAAAGCGCAATCGCATAAGAAAGAAGTTTGTCATGCTGCAGGTTATCCATTAGTTAAACATTAATAAACTACCTCATAATTAAATCATACTAAGCATCAGTCATTGTCATTTCTAATAGAATATGAACTTTCATATTAAGATGTATGAATTTTCATTAAGTACTTAAATATTTTAACTTTTGACACTTGCACTGGTGAAATCAAACAATTAATTTCGAATATGTGTATTTAAAATATTGTAATACAAAAAATAAAATCCGTACAATATTTGCTGATTCTTCGCAAAATAATTTCTCAGAATAATCTTGCGCAATGAGTTATTGAAAATTATTTTATTAATTATAATGATTTATTTATAATTGTGTATCTGTTTATTTTCATAGTACCTATAATATAAGCTTTCGATTTAAAAATCAAACTGTTATTAAAATGAAATGTTAACACATTTTTATTTATAATCGACCACCTGATTATTGGATAAACCACAGGAGAAATTTTGGTACGCATTAAATATTACGTGCCTGCTACAGCGCTGGCTCATTTTCTCTTAACATTTTCAAATAAATTCAACAACATTGTACGGTAATGAAGCTATTTCAGTTTATTAAAATTATTTCATATCATAAATTCAGAAGTACTATAATAAGAATAATTTATTTAAATTTAGATGGAGTAAGACGCCAAAGAAATTATGAACTTTATGAGTAATGGTATGAAAGCCGAAAAAAGTATACAAATGCACTTCTATTCCCAGAACGGTTGGGCAGATGTTAAAAGATATTTTATAATGGCACTTTTCAATTTTGTAATATTTAACATAATATATTACCTCTGTTTTTGGAATAATATACTTTGATTATAATACTTACTCCTCAATTTTCAGAAACGTCGAAATATTCTTTTATAACTAATTTTTTATTGGTATTTTTTTTTCAATAATATCTTTCACCTACCAAAATTAATTTTCACACAGTAATTTAAATTTTCCTTTCACATCAAAAATCGTTCACTATCTAACTGAATTATTCAACGACACTTTAATTGAGGTGACTCCATCGATAGTGTTGCCAAGGGAAGACTTTTAACCGAGTAAAAGAATTATTAAAATTATATAAATAATTTTAAAAGTAGTCATATTAAAAGTGTTAATTAATTTCATCATCATTATCATTTCAGTCGAAAGACTAGGCTTCCACGATGACGACGACAAGTGTCATCATAATGACCGGACCCGCATCCATTGGTTTCCGCAACCCTCACCAGATCATTGGCCTACCTTGCCTTCCAACACTGCGTCTTCCCGGTGCTAATTCATTTAACGAAAATATTTTTTTCGCTTGAGAATATTTTTGGATCATACAAAATCGGAGTCACGGCTCCTGGGTTTATATTTCTATTTGTATCCGTAGTAATGAGAGACAACACACAGCCATCGGCACAACAATAAAATTCCGAAAAGAGAAAACATTTTGAAATTTTATTGCGTGTGTCGCAATAAAATTTCAAAATGTTTTCTCTATTTCCAAATATTTTTGAGCAGTATGGCATACATCAACTACTTATATCTATAACCCAAATGAATTGGTGTAAATAAATCCATAAATACCTGTACTGTCTGCATAAAAAAAAAATTAAAGAGAGGAATTTTGTTCCAAAAATCTGCAATTAAGTCGAAATCAAAAAATTCTCTTCACCTGGCCACCCAGGGCGCCCGTTTAATTTACTTCTATACGCCGGATGGGCTCACAAAGAGCTTTATTGGATTTTTCTGGCGCCTTTTGAGTAAAAGGTAGGTTATGATTTAGATGCACAGTGCTCAGCGGAATACCGTTTATGACACCCGTTGGGTTTCATTAAGAACTGGAAATTATATCGGACGTTTTGGTCTTACTAGTTTCAAAGGACGATTTTTCTTTGATTTTGTGGGACTTTGCTGGCTTAGGATTTTCGAGTCTGAAAGGTAAAGAAGTATGTTTTATATTATTTAGGTATCATACAATTATTATGATCTCCATTTTACTTGTAGAAGATGGATTGAGAATGTTTTAGAGTAGCAAGTGCGTACCGAAAGACCAATAACAAGAAAAGAGTTACGAGATTCCATTGGTCCCGTATTCTATGCAATATTGCCGGCAACTAAATATGCAGTTTTATTTTTTCAAAACATTTTTTTTATTTCTAATAAACCATTTACATGAACTTTTGAAAAGTCAAAAAGTCAGTCAGTCAGAAAAATAATGCTAATTGCACATTCCAAAGCGTAGATCTCTATGGAGAAGAATGTGCTAGAAAGTCCATAGACACACTTTTCAGCCATGTTATGACAGATATCTCAGTTACATGTTTCTTGTCGCTACTATTTGAGAACAATGTAAATAAAGTAAAAAAGACCTTGGTAAAAACACCTTTAAGTTAATATATTTTTTTTTATGGTGGGAAAAATCATCCAATGACAACCACCGGTCTTGGGCGGAGCGGGAGATAGTGTCAGACTCTTACTGAAAGCCCACCCCGTTCCTTCTAGCCCTCATACCGGGGCTCGAGTTCCCTTTCGGATAACCCTGACCCCAGAAGTTAATATGATTATGATTGCCTACGTTTGCTGTTATTAGCCGATGAAAATTATTAATCTGCTAACAACAGGAGTTTTAGGACTTCGCAAAAATTGCTTTTATCGTTAATCCACCAAGATTTGATATCACCTTCCAGTATTTTTACGATGTTCTAGTATCAGATTTTATAACCAAAACCACAATTTACGACCCTTTTTAGTCACGTTCGTTGATTTAATATCCTAGCATTAGGTTATTATTTTTTGCTCATACAAACGAAAAACAAGGGTAAATAAAATATTCATGTAAAAGATATTAACCCACAAAAATTTTCACATAAAAGCTGTTGGTATTGCGGTATAAAATTGGTGATAGTAATGATCCGAGGGTGTAGGAGCGAAACACGAAATTGATGTTGCGGTTTTGAACCCGCTTGTATTAATGTGTTTTTGAATGAATGGAATTCCCGTTCGTTCATTCAAATAAAATAGAGTGTTACTGAATGCGTGATAGATGCAGTGATTGTTTATAATGTGATCTCTTGACTGCCAGTGGTTTATTTTAATTTTAATATTTTTTATAGATTTTTTTATTTTTCTTTCTTTATTTACATTGTCAAAAATTTGTAACAGAAAATGGACAAAAATTTGTAACCGAGATATTTGTAATATAAATTAATAATTTAAAATAATGTGTAATTATTTAGTGACCATGGAATTTCTTGCACATTCTTCTCGATAGACATCTACGTTTTTGTGTTCAATTAGCATGCATTTTGGTGTTTTTTGACAGACTGATTTCTAGACATCCAAAAGTGCATATACATGCTTTGTTTGACATAAATATTTTGATTGATTGAGGTTAATCGTGAACTTTAATGATATGTCAAACGTGTACTTAATGAAATACATAGATTTGACTTTGATATGATCAAGACAATGCCCACAATTGCGAATGTGCTCTTTACCTGCGTAGGTATTACTAGTACATGCATGTGAACTCTAAGATCCCTGAATTATAGACGACCTAAATAACCTCGGAGATCTAATTTGTTTTTAGAGAGAAGTCGGATGGATGGGATAAGCCAGCCAAAGGATGGCGGCCATGGCACACGAGCAACGATCCGCATAGAACTAAGTGCGGAAACCAGATCCTGATAAATAAATAAATCAAGACAATGCTCGTGGATCTGTAATAACAGCCGCAGGGTTCAATCTCTAAAGTTAAGCGACGCACGTCAAAGTCAGTCTGTAGATGAGTCATCTTAAGATAAATCTACATACCTCCATGCCTCGAAATGCATGTTAGGCAACGGCTTAACATTGGTACTAACGGGTCCTGATTGACATTTTGCAGATCTTATCGGAAACGTCAGAAATCTGAGAAAATCTGAGACCAGACATGCTGATGTTACCAAATTGCTGGGTTGTGAAGGTCAGACATTCAGTCGCTCCATTACAAATAATACTATCGTTACGTTATCGTACCTTTATAGCGTTATTTCCTCTTCTAAAATTATACAAATTCTTCATCTAGCAGTTGTCCACCAACCCGCATTGGGCACGCGTGGTAGATTACGGCCCATTCCTTCTCCTAGAGAGGAGGCTTGAGTCCCAACAGTGGGAACATTATAAGGCCGACTATGCTATGCAGTTGTCATGCAAACATTAAGATAATAATTTGAATCACAACGTCTCGTTGAAGTCACAGTACACGACGTAGAGCAGACGCCAGTATCCGTAACACGAGTCCGGACTGTTGCAAAACTTTCCCTGCTGCTAACTTGGGCCGCTCACTTGCCCTACATTTTGTCTCTTACTTGTAAGTTAGGGCCATAAAACTAGAGATATTGGAATTTAAAAACGTGGAACTGCTTGCGTATAAATTTAAATTTCATCTTGGCGAAAATGTTTTGTGAATGTAAATGTCTAGGTCAACGAAATAGCTTTGAAGACTTGTCATCATCATCAGCCTTTTTAATGTTTACACTGCTGGGACTCAGGCCTCCTCTCTAGGAGAAGGAATGGACCGTAATCCACCACGCAGGCCCAATGCAGGTTGAAGGACAACTGCTAGATAAACCAAAGATTTTTGCGCTTAGCACCAGTGCGATTTTGAAGAAGATTTTTAGTTCTAGGATATACCGGTTTCTTCACGATATTTTCTTTCACCGTTTTAAGAGCAGTGGTGCTGAAATAAATTACACAAAATAATGCACCTGGCTGGGTTCGAACCCCCGACCGTTCGTAAGTAGGGGCGATTACCACCCGGCCACCACTGTTCTCTAAAAGTCTCTTAGAAGACTAAAAGTCACCCAAAAGGCAATGGAAAGGCCTATGCTCGGAGTTTCCTTGCGTGATCGAATTAGGAATGAGAATATACGCAGGAGAACCAAGTTCACCTAAGTGGCAGTGGGCAGCGCACTTTGCTCGTAGAACTGATGCATGATGGGGCTTGAAGGTTCTAGAGTGGCAACCACGCACCAGGAGGCGAAACATTGGAAGGCCACAATGAGGGCTGATGACTTAGTGAGAGTCACCAGAATGCGATGGATGCGAAACGCACAGGAACGTTCGTTGTGGCGACACATGAAAGACGTCCGCTGCTGGACATAAGACATCTTTCATCCGAAATGATGAATGATGATGATGATAATTATTGTTGGATACATGTTTCAAAATACAACTAATTCAATAAAAACAGTTAAATTAACACAATCTGTTAACTTCATAACTTTTAGTGGCCCGACGTTTAAAGATATGGGCGCCTACAACATTTTCATATTCGGTTAAGTTGAATATTTTACGTAACTAAGTGCATTTCGCGCAGTCTAACTTTTAAAGTTCTGAAAAGATTTCTATAACTTATTCGCAGTCAACAAAAGCAGTTTATTTTTAATAGTATGAAAATAGAATAGAATAAAAATTTACTGTACAACAAATGAGGTCTGGTCATCATCCTTTCAGCTGAAAGACGCTCACTGTTGGACATAGGCCTCGTCCAAGTGTCGCCACAACGACCGGTCCTGTGCATCTCGCGCCCATCGGATTCCCGCGGCCCTCACCAGGTCATCGGTCCATCTTGTGGAACGACTTCCAACGCAGCGTCATCCGGTACGTGACTGCCTCTCCAGAACCTTTCATCCCCATCGATTATCAGTTCTGTGAACAATGTACCCTGCCCACTGCTACTTAAGTTTGGCGATTCTTCGAGCTATGTTGGTAACCTTGGTTCTCCTTTCGACATGAACCTAAATGGGCCTTGCGGACACTTCGTCCACATACCGGCCCATCGTAATGCACGACGAGATCGTAATGCAAGCTCTTTGAAAGTGTCATTGCAGATCATCGCTTCGTAGCGCGGTTGGTAGAACTGAGGCTGGATCACATTTATTTACCTTTTGGCTTCATCATCAGATCAGTTCGATACATTCCCTCCCCCTTTTCTTTCAGTCAGTCATCGATTACACGTATACACGTTTTACTTGTTACGACAGTTTTGCTGTGTTTCTATGAGAAGTTCTGTTCCATATCTTCGAAGTTCATAATCAGATCAAAACAATATTTCTATGGGACCAACTTGGAAGCATAACCTTTCAATCAAAAACAATAATTTTCAGAATCGGTCCACAACTGACCGAGATATCGTTGAACATAAATAAAAAAAAATACATTCAGACTAACAAAGAAACTCCTCCTTTTCGAAGTCTGTTTAAAATAGAACCTCCTTCACGTTTTGGTCTTAAACAATTGACGTCATGCCACAAATTCCGACAAGCGTGTAAACAGCCAGTACCAGCACACATGTCTGCAGAGCTGTCTAATAGAATCTGCATAACAGAGAGTATGCGTACAACTACTGCCTCGGCGGTGTCGAACTCGATGCGAAGTCACCGAGCCAATGTACCGGACTAGTTTGATCGGCGTAGTTAGCAATTGTTTGGTACAGTTTTGAATGGTTAGTGAGATATGTGGTACAGGTGAGTATGTTTGATGGTTTATTTATTTATTTATTATATACTTTGATGTGGTTGTATAAAGAAACATAACAAAGAAAAACTTATATCTTAAACACATACAATGCGCGATCTCTTCCAGGCAACCTAGAAAGAACTGGGGGCGATCGGCGGTGGAGACCTCTCGCGCCGGGCCTTGGTTGAGGCCATGAGCGAGGAGGAGTGGCAGGTGGTCGCCGACTTCTGCGAAACAGTAATGCTCGCCAAGGAGGAGGCCGACCGCATCAGGCAACGGCGTTCTCGCCGCCGCCGCCGCCGCCGGGATTCTCATCCCGATTTCCGGCCACCGTAGGCGCGGGCTTGCGGACAGTGAGCAATGGGTAGCTCGCTGTCCGGCTGTCCGGTAACTGTCCCGACCAAGCCTAAGTCGTCGACGACGCGCACTGTTCCCGCGTGCCTCAAGGAGTTGTCAGCAACAGCAGGGACCCAGCCGGGTCGAAGCCTACTGGGGCCAGGGTTATCCGAAAGGGAGCTCGAGCCTCGGTATGAAGGCTAGAAGGAACGGGGTGGGTCTTTTAGTCAGTAAGAGTCTGACACTATCTCCCGCTCCACCCAAGAGCGGGGGTTGTCATTGGATGATTTTGTCCCACCATAAAAAAAAACCTAAAAAGGACAGTATTGTTCAATATTAAAAAAAAAACTCCACTTCTGAAAAGCTCTTTCTTGGGAAGTTGGAAATCTTCGTATCGACATCTATGGCGTCAAAGAAAAACTAATCCTGCATCGTACAATAAAGTTCTCCACGCGATTTGAACATAGAAGCCCGAAAATAATTTGCCGGGCAGTGGCCCACTAGACACCACACCCGTCCGGTCGGAGGATCCTCCTTTTCCAAAGGAGGAATTTTACTCTTTCAAATCAAATCAAATCAAATCAAATCAAATCATCTTTATTGTGGATCATAGGTAATTGTACATAAAACAGATGGTGATAATTATATATTTAGCGAACAGCTATGTCCTACCCTTAGGGCGTACAATAAAATGTAGGTACATAAAAGTGAATTTACATGTATGTCAACATTAATTAGAATACATTGCAATATTGTTACATTTCTAAATATTAGTTGCAGTTACAAATATCATCAGTAAAAAAATTTCATCATGTGTCTAAGTATACAAAACGCATCATGACCCAGCCAGATTGTATTTTAAAAGTGATTTATCGTCGAAGAAGTCTTTCATAGAATAATAGCATTTATTTACTAATAGTTCATGGATTTTCTTTTTAAATGATTTTATTTCAGTAATTGCTCTTATAGACCCTGGAATGTTATTGTATATACGCGGAGCAGAGCAGAAAATGCTTTTGTGCAGGAAGTGCGTCTTACTTGTAACTATGTCAAGCTTGTCCTGATGGCGTATACGCGTTCGAAATTTAAATAGGTCAATATTATTTCTAACAAAAACTGCGACCTCAAAAATGTACAGACACGGTAATGTCAACACGTTCATTTTTTTAAAAAATGGTTCACAGGATTCAGTTCTCTGTAAGTTGAATATTGCCCTGATACACCGTTTCTGTGCAATGAACGCGCGTTCTTTATCAACACTATTACCCCAAAATATCAAGCCATATCTAAGGTTAGAGCTGACGTATCCATGGTATGCCGTTATTAGAGTTGGTAAATTAGAAATTCTCCTTAGTCTGTAAAGGGCATACGAGAACTTGCTTAACTTGTTACAGACATAGTCGACTTGTTTTTTCCAATTTATTTTATCATCCACATATAACCCCAGGAATTTTGTTGTTTCTGTTTCTTCAATGTTTTTATCTTGATACGTGATATTTAAAGTACCAGTACGTCGAGTTCTTATTTTAAAATTCATTATTTTGGTTTTGTCAATATTAATCATTAATTTATTTGAATTAAGCCAGTCATTTACTAATACTAAAGATTCGTTGATGTCAAATTCTAAGTCAATCGTATTGTCATTAGTGAATAGTACAGTGCTATCGTCAGCGAATAATGTCATGTCATGATTTATTACTGAAGGCATGTTGTTTATATATACAAGGAAGAGCGGGGCGGATAAAATACCCCCTTGTGGAACGCCAAGTTCTACCGTTCTAGATTCAGACGCATAAGTTTCTTCTGTTTTTGTGACCATGTTTACCCTCCTTATCTCTGTAATCTGTTGCCTATTAGATAGATATGATTTTATAAGATTGTATGCATTACCTCTCACACCATATGCATATAGTTTTCTCAGGAGTATATTATGGTCAACACGGTCAAAAGCCTTTGACATGTCCATATATATTGCTACAGCCGGTAATCCTTTGTCCAAATTTGTCATTATTTTTCCTAAGAAATTATATATTGCTACATTAATTGATTTATTTTTCCTAAAGCCATATTGACTTGGAGAAAAAATGTTATGGCTTTCGAAGAACGTGTAGAGACATTTATAAATGA
Organism: Mythimna ferrago; assembly: GCA_910589285.2. Taxonomy (NCBI): domain Eukaryota; kingdom Metazoa; phylum Arthropoda; class Insecta; order Lepidoptera; family Noctuidae; genus Mythimna; species Mythimna ferrago. The sequence goes on from OU342679.1 coordinate 26,748,884, forward strand.
CCTTTTCTAAAATTTTGGCAAAGATAGGTAATAGCGCTATGGGTCTATAATTACTCATATTTGTTTTGTCACCTTTTTTGAAAATTGGTTTTACGATTGAAATTTTTAATTTCTCCGGAAATATGCCTTCTTCTATACACAAATTTATTATATAGCTTAGGGGTTCTGATATTATGTCAGCAACATCTTTAACAATTTTAGTCGTAATTCCATCATAACCGGTACTATTTTTATTTTTTAATGAAATTATAATTTTACTGATGTCTTCTGGAATTGTCGGAGTCAAAAAAATAGAATTAGAATTATATGTCAATTTATTTATAGAGTTATTAAGTGTATCGAATTGTTTATTATTATTATTAGTGTCAAGAAAAAAGTCATTAAACGTTTTAGCGATGTCTTTGGGATTGGTTATTATTTCGTCATTTGTATTTATCTGTTCTACGCTATCGATAGGAAATTTATATTTGATCTCATTAATTACATCCCATGTTGCTTTGCTTTTATTTGTGGAAGTCCTAATGTGGTGGTCGTTTTGAGATTTTTTTGTCAGCCTTATAATTTTTTTGTATTTCTTCGCATATGTCTTGAATGTGTTTTCGTTTGATACATTTGGATTTTTTCTATATTGCCACAAGAGATGGCATTTACTCTCTGTACCGCTTACCTCTAAACATCTAATGACTTCTCCTGCTCTAGTGTGGAGCTAGATCGCGTGTCAAATTTTTACTAACTATAGCCCACCTGTGTTCTTTCACTTGCTCTTTGCTTTCTAGGACCACGGGTTTTCTTTTCAGAAAATCTGGCATCGGCTCTGCTGGGCCTCTATGGTTTTGCTGATATCTCTTTGAGGTCGCTCGTGGAAAACTAAGGCCAGACGACAAGCTGCCCATTGCTCAACGTCCACAAGCCGTGACACTCGGGGCGTCTCCTGTCGTGGCGATTGAGGCGTAAGGATGTACATTCCCACACGCGTGCGACATTAAATTGGCTATTTGGACCAAGTCACATGTATGTATATCGCTTAAATATTTAAACTAATCGAGGAACCTAAACCTAATTCATCTTTTAACTAGCTTTTGTGATATTCGACTGGCCTGTTGGTCTAGTAGTTAGTGGCCCTGACTGCTATACCGGAGGTCGTAGGGTTGTTTCCCACCAAGGCAAAAATCCCCACCAGGACAAATGTTTGTGTGATGAGCATGATCATTTGTTCCGTGTCTGGGTGTAATTTATCTACAAAAGTATGTATTTAGAAATATATGTTTATCAGTTGTCTAGTACTCATAACATAAGCTTTGCTTAGCTTGGGACTAGACGGCGTTGCGTGATAGTTGTGGAATATTATTTTTATAAAGAAACGCTTAGTTAAGCGTAAGTTAGCCAAGTGATCCATCGCAGTAATTCGATCAGGATATTGGCATATTTGCTGCAGTTGAATTATGGTTGAACAGTTTCAGATAGGTCCACTCCGCAACAGTTGTCCAACTGAAACTAACTATGCGGGGAATTAACTCACCCTGGCGAGCGACGGCGGTGTCATAAGCATAAATGTCACGAGATTATGTAAACTAGTGAATTTGGATGTGATTTATCGTAAACAAAACGATTTTTTTTTTTCATAATATATCGAGAAATCGAGAGAATAGTGGTGGCTGAGTGGAACGACTCCAACTTACGAGTTGTAAACCGCGCGTTCAAACCCAGTCAGGTGCATTACTTTGTGTAAATATATTTCTACTAACAACCTTGCAAGACTGTATTACTAACATCATAAATAACAACTTTTGTTCTATGTCTTTTTACAAAACATAATTCATTTACCAAAAACAAACCTTCAAGATTCGTGGTTCTATCTAACAAATTTCAACTCTGTATTTTGCTGTAACTACCTTCGTATGTATGACGAGACCAAAGCTCATCAACCACCCCTACCGCCCGATCCCCTCCGCTATTGTCGTACACTTGCTTCGCATAGACTTCGCAATATTTAGAACGGTCAATTTAAATATTTTATTTATTTTTCAAAACGGTGTAGAAAAACATCTTGAAGAAACCGTCATGACCTAGAACCAAAAATTTGAAGACATGTGACACCAACCCGCACTGGGCCCGCGTGGTGGATTATGGCCCATTCCCACTCCTAGAAAGGACACCTGAGTCTAAGCAAAGAGAAAATTAAAAGACTGAGTAAGCTAATATGCTTATTATTATTATATCGAAAAATTAGAATCTAATAAAGATTTTTATTACAATCATAAGGATTGTTCAATTTTCCGGTGACATACTTATTCTGGTTAATTATAAAATTATAACAAGAGGTTCCTTTCTCTGGAGCCCTTACCGCCAATAGCTTGGTTCCTGTTCCCGATACCGGTGGGATACTGTTTTTTTTTTTTTATATACTATTTTTAAATGTTTTTATATACAAGGTGCAGTTTTAAAACTGCACAATATTTCAGGAGGTTGTAATAAAACTCATAAATAATCATATAAAAAAACGATACCTGGTCTTTAATCAGTAATACTTGTTATTTAATTTTTTAATTACTCTAAACTAAATCGATTGATCGATGGCCGCGGGGGCGTGGCTAGGGTGTGGCGTGCGGGATGATGATTGGATGATACATTATTTATGAAACTATCGTTGCGAGTTAGTGTGTGTGAAAACGACCTTTATTGTTCCGTGTTTGTGTGTGTGAAAAAAAGCGCGGTTATAAAAAAAAAAAAAAAATTACCTACTTATTTTATTATTGATTCGGGTCGAGAATCACTAACATAATTACCTCCTGAAATATTTTGCAGCTTCAAAACGACACCTTGTATAGTATTTTTAAATGTTTTTTTTAATAAGTTATTATAACTGATAAAGAAAACGATAATATAAAGCTAAAAAGTTTGTTTATTTGTTTTGTTGAACGCGCTTATCTCAAGAATTAAAAAGAGTTTTAATTAGGTAATTTAATAATCAGATTAAACATTCTTATAATTGTGAGTAGGTAGACTATTTATCGAGGAAGAGTATAGGCTATATAAAATCACGCAATGACTAAAAAGGGCGGAGCAGTATTCAAAAACGAGGGTTAAACCAAGGGAGCAGGTAGTTAAAATATATTTTAGTGTCCTACATAAATATGTTAATTAACGAAATTCTACCTAAAGTAAATTATTTGAATTCAACAACATTTTAGTTTCAATTAATTATTATCGTTTTATGTACAAAACATGATTACAGTTTCCGGCAATTTGATGAAAGGAGACATAATAATAACATTTCATTGAATTTATTTATTCTGTTATACCTAATTACTTATAAAATTATTTCCACAAGCATTGTAGAGCTTACATCACTCCAACATTTTTAGACAAATTCGAAATAACAGTTACTCGGACCCGATAGCGCTCAAATTGGATTAAAACGTAGATTTGCGACTGGCAAAACCTGCAGCCAGCCTCGGAATCACTCCCGGCTGCGACTGCAGGCAACAACTGCGCGTTATGCATGTGCTACCTGCATTCGCAGCCTGTATTTGCAGCCTGCATTCGCAGCCTGCATTCGCAGCCTGCATTTGCGGCCTGCATCCGCAGCCTGTATCCGCAGCCTGCAGCCGATGTTCAAATGGCACGGTGACAAACTCACCCAATTTTTTCTTCATTTGCATATTTTTTTATAATGTATCAAAATATAACATACTAATGAAAAGTCTTTGTTTGTGTTTGTTTTTATGTTTCTATAGATATAAATAAAGAAATTATTAATTTTAAGCATTAGATAATGTTCCTTCCGGAGCAGAGTAAAAAGAAAGAGGTCTCAACTCATCGATTGTACCACACTATTCCGACAATCGAAATCCCGACGAACGCTATTTCGACAGATCACTATCCCGACCTGCGGTATATCGACAGAACACTAAGTCGATGGAGTTTATCTCGACTGAACGCTATCCCGACAGTCATTTGGTCGACAAAACACTAGATCGACTAACTGTTGGCCGACTGAACGCCATGCCGACGTTCAGTAACCCGACAGCACACTTTGCCGAAATGCTTTATCTCGACTAATATCCACAGATAAACAACGGGACGTCAAGACACCACAGCAACAAGCGGAATAACCTAGAATTTAGAAAAATAAGGTTCAATCAATAGAAAAATTTAGAAAAAAATAAATAATGAATATTTATTGAGATAATGAGAAAACATGTAGGAAAGCTAAAACTATTCTCTCAGGGTGAACAAATTATTTAAATGAGTTCAACATCGGACCTCTATTTTTGAGTAGGTACCTAATCTATTTTTGGATGAAACACAATAATTTACATATCGCTATATAAATGCGGTGTGTGTTTGTATCACTGTGCATTGAACAGTGGTCCATTTTTAAATGATGCGGGCTAATGCTTGACTGCGATCCCAAGTGATGGTAAGCACTGATACAAACGATGATTGTGAGATGCACTAGTTTATTAAGAGCCTATTCAATCTAAACTTGTCTATTTAAAGCCTTTCACTCTAGCGGTGAAGACAGCTAAAATATAATCAGTAAGACCGCTGCTAGCAAATTTTTCGTCCTTCGGTGTACGTTGTATAGACAACGAGGCAAAACGCTTAGTCCGGTCCATAAAGGTGTCAACAATGTAAGGTTAATGGATACTCGCCATACGTCATGTTATCCGATAGTAGAAAGTTGATGGCGGTATCAAGTCAATTAATTCCCGGGCATAGAAGACCGAAAAGCTGGCTACCACACGCCTGTGCACCAGGTTTTGTACATTAGTCTTAACCATCTTCACCAGCTGGTTCAGTTGAAAAGTATAAGCGTTTGATGTTTCTCACCTGGGTTGACGCTTGTAAACGCTAAGTTTCGGATTCGAGCTCAAATAAGAGAGCCTTTAACCATGCTGTCAAGTCCTACAAAAAGCACTAAAGAAGGCACGCTTCGGCAGCATTACCCACATCAGCATGAAGCTCTCTGCGCAGCCGTCCGGTAGCAAAACATTCTGGTCTCTTGCCAAATCGGTAGAATGTCTGTCGGCCCACACTGCCTCCGATTGTTAAACCTGATAGAACACTGGCATATACAGTTACTCTCTAACTGTAAAGCAGGTCTCTTTATATCTCTGTTCACCCATAAATCGCGTCTTGACATGTACTAGCAATACTACTACACCGGTATTGCTTAATTGCGATTCCTCGATGCGTAACTTCAATGGTCGAGGTTCGCATAAGGAATAGAGAAGTTCTGAGAGCCTGTGTCGTCCAGACAAGAATAAAGGTAATGCCAGAGTTCCTCAAGGGTACAGACTCCCAGACAGATGAAAACCACAGTTGTAGAGGTTTAAGGTAGTAAGGAGTTAATCCAGTCCGAAACAGAGACTATGGTAGAGCGAACGAATGTCTCACTTTAGGCAGTCTAAAAATAGGACAAGCCAATGTAGTGGGGTTAAACGCCGTCAAAACCCAAGCATGTCTATTAACCGCCAAAAGGAGCTCGTAGTACACCTGGGCATCTGCTTGCACCGACCGCCTTCAGTTCTTGGGAGTTGAAATTTCTTCAAACCTACACTTTGGGTTCAGTAATTCATTAAGTCCAAAGCTTGGATAGCTGATAGGAATCTCGGCGTTCTTGCAAAGATCCGACGGTACAGACGGACAGCTTCTAATGCTAAACAAATCACAGGCCCAATCGTATGTTGAGAGTACTGCAGTCACACATGATCTGGTGCTTCAAAATGTTACACAGCAGCTTTGGACTCAGTAGAGAGGCATGCGAAGAGTTTAATTGGTGATCGCCTATTGTTTGGTATAGACTATATAGACCAGGGTCGATAATTTTTAAAACCAAAAAAAATAATAGTAGGATGAAACCCATTAGAAAAGGAGGAGAATATTATAAAAATGAAAGGAAAAATAATTTACGGGCGATCTGAGGTCGGGAAGGGGATGGGGGTGAGTTTTTAAGGGTAAAAAACGGTTTTTCTCGATTTCCGGCAAAACTAAAAGTCCTATGGAAAAAAGTCAAATGGCAAAGTTGTAGGTAATAAAAAGGTCTAAAACTTTTGTATTTACACTTTTTTCACATAATCTCAATATGTATGTGAAAAATTCAAAAAACCAAGTTTTTGGTTTTTTAATTTTATCTTTTTCAAAAAAAATTTTTAATTCACAAAATTTGGTGAAAACTTACCTTTTTATGTCCCAAATACGCTGTAATTTATTTGAGTAGAAATATTTATTTTGTTCACATTTTTTTGAATTAATATCGAAAAAGCACCCCAATTTTCAATCGAAAATTCACCCGTCAAAATGTCGGCTTTTTTAAAAAAATTGGTATGTTTTCTGTTCGTTGAAATCTCTACTTTCCGATGGTGAAAAAAAAATATATATGTTACCATAGTAAATCTTCTCAGAAAATGCAAAAAATCGAAAAAAACTCGAATTCAATATTTTTTTTAAATTAGAAGATTTAAGTGATAATTTGGATATTGATAGGGAACGCAGGTCGCTAGCTGTTCGTTGTAACATGCTGGCCCGCAGGTTTGCACGGTGTACGAAATCAGTAAAGATCACGCTTTTTAAAGCATTTTGTCAATCTTTTTACACCTGCAGCCTGTGGGTCGGGTATTCGCAGCGGGCATACAGCGACCTGCGTGTCCAATATAACAATGCACTCAGGGTACTGTTGGGGCTGCCGTGGCGTTGCAGTGCGTCAGGGATGTTTGCTGAGGCGCGGGTTGATGGCTTTGCCGCCATAATCAGGAAGAGATGCGCCTCCCTACTCGCTCGCGTTCGTGGCAGCACCAACACTATACTGAGTGTTTTTGCAGATAGGTGGGAGTCCCCCATGCTGCAAAGATGGATGCGCCTTCATGTCGTAGTGTAGTTGTGTGTGTAATTGTTTTGTAAAACCTACTAACACTAGTTTTTAAGATATTGTTACTAACAACATATGGACCTCGTCCGAAATAAATATTTTATTATTATTATTATTATTATTATATACAATTTTGAGCTATTTATTAAAATTTACACTTTAATTACTCGAAAAACGTAAGATTACATGTTTTTACATTGATAAAAAAAAAATGCAAATCAAAATATACTACTATAATTGACAAACAAATAAGTTAATAAAATTAATATTTAATAAGACATCTACAATATTTGGAGAAAGTAGTCAAATCTTCTTTAAATTATATGCGTAGATGCCTATTTATAACTATTTTTAGATAACTTATATACCTGAGTGACCTACGAAAAATTTTAGCCCATCAAAAGGTATTTCATAGAGAAGTGGGGAAGGGGCTAGGCGGGTCTGGGTCTAACTACATACATACCTACTATTTTGCATACTGTACTGTATTTCGAATACTGGCTAGGCTAACGGTTGTTACAGCTGCTACGAAATAGTAGGTATGTATGTAGTAAGACCCAGACCCGCCTAGCCCCTTCCCCACTTCTCTATGAAATACCTTTTGATGGGCTAAAATTTTTCGTAGGTCACTCAGGTATATAAGTTATCTAAAAATAGTTATAAATAAGCATCTACGCATATAATTTAAAGAAGATTTGACTACTTTCTCCAAATATTGTAGATGTCTTATTAAATATTAATTTTATTAACTTATTTGTTTGTTAATTATAGTAGTATATTTTGATTTGCATTTTTTTTTATCAATGTAAAAACATGTAATCTTACGTTTTTCGAGTAATTAAAGTGTAAATTTTAATAAATAGCTCAAAATTGTTTATAATAATTTAAAAAAAAATTTGAATTCGAGTTTTTTTCGATTTTTTGCATTTTCTGAGAAGATTTACTATGGTAACATATATATTTTTTTTCACCATCGGAAAGTAGAGATTTCAACGAACAGAAAACATACCAATTTTTTGAAAAAAGCCGACATTTTGACGGGTGAATTTTCGATTGAAAATTGGGGTGCTTTTTCGATATTATTTCAAAAAAATGTGAACAAAATAAATATTTCTACTCAAATAAATTACAGCGTATTTGGGACATAAAAAGGTAAGTTTTCACCAAATTTTGTGAATTAAGAATTTTTTTTGAAAAAGATAAAATTAAGAAACCAAAAACTTGGTTTTTTGAATTTTTCACATACATTTTGAGGTTATGTGAAAAAAGTGTAAATACAAAAGTTTTAGACCTTTTTATTACCTACAACTTTGCCATTTGACTTTTTTCCATAGGACTTTTAGTTTTGCCGGAAATCGAGAAAAACCGTTTTTTACCCTTAAAAACTCACCCCCATCCCCTTCCCGACCTCAGATCGCCCGTAAATTATTTTTCCTTTCATTTTTATAATATTCTCCTCCTTTTCTAATGGGTTTCATCCTACTATTATTTTTTTTCACTTTTTATTATTTTTAAAGGCTTCTACCCTGGTCTAATACTATAATCAATAATTTTAATAACATATTTTATATTATAACGTTCTATCATAGGGCCTAAGGAAATCGAAAATTAATAGGTGCAACAGAAATAGTAGCAAAAAGCATACATACCTATAGATTTTGTGAAATTAGATTCAGACATAATCATTTATATTATAATTGACCCATTTTGCAAGTTCAAATGAAGAATCAATTTGTATTGAAAAAGCTCAAAAAAATGTGGTATTGTAAACTGATAGCTAAAATGAAAATACTTTTTCACTAAACTCGGAGGTCCTAGATTCGATATGCGGGTCGTGCTATTGGGTTTTCATTTTGGCAGTTACTATACCCGGAGTTGGTTTGGTGGTAAGACACCACCGTTGTTCCACGGAAATCACGCATAGCTTGATTTTAGCTGTCATTAAAAGTCTTCAACAACCAGTCTTCTTAAGAATATCGTCTATAACCAGTTTCCCAGTTTTGAACTTAGACAAGCAGTTGCTCCATATACCTTATATTCTGGTAAGGCATTGGTCAGCATTTGTTTTTAATTCCAGGCATAAGTGTAGGTAGAAACACTAATTTAAGGAAACCTATTTTTTTTTAATCCATCAAGTCGTTCAGCCAACAGAGCTGGCCAAAGAACGTTTTTGTCGTTCATTCACATTTTAGTTCAAGGAATTCTCCCGTTTTTATCCTTATTTTTCTAAATTCTAGGTTATTCCGCTTGTTGCTGTGGTGTCTTGACGTCCCGTTGTTTATCTGTGGATATTAGTCGAGATAAAGCATTTCGGCAAAGTGTGCTGTCGGGTTACTGAACGTCGGCATGGCGTTCAGTCGGCCAACAGTTAGTCGATCTAGTGTTTTGTCGACCAAATGACTGTCGGGATAGCGTTCAGTCGAGATAAACTCTATCGACTTAATGTTCTGTCGATATACTGCAGGTCGGGATAGTGATCTGTCGAAATAGCGTTCGTCGGGATTTCGATTGTCGGAATAGTGTGGTACAATCCAACTCATCGGTATAAAAAGATAGCCAGTAAAAAATCCTAACCTAACCCTAATGCCTTGATCACCCGTACCGAGTAAAAGGGCGAGACAGTAAAGTGTTGCTCGGCCGAGACAGTGATGATGTAAGCGAATTGTAAAGATAAGCGGTCGGCCGAGCAATCAGCGCTGTGTTTACACGTACCGAGTACTGGGCCGAGAGCACTGTCTCGCACTCTGTCCGTACTCGGTACGTGTGATCAAGGCTTAACAGTCCTCACATGTAAAATCCCTAACTGCGACTCAAGGTAGGGGCACTTCTTATCAACGTGCATACAACAGACTAGGAATGCAAATTCACTACTCTTATTGGTGCTCTGTTGTCTTGTTCAGCAGTTAATTATCTTTTAGAATTGTTTACTAGATAGTATTTGGCTTTGTTCAGAAGTGTGTATTACGGAGATTGGCGCTGTGTTAGTTTGTCTTTCTGTGTTTGTACTGTTAAGGGTGGGAAGGTAAATGTGGAGTGATGGAAAGTAAGGTGCAGTAGTAAACCAGCGTCAGGCAACAACTACGTAATTTTCTGGCGTTTTGCTGATCTGGACTTATTTGGCGTAGACGTGAAACATGTAACTGTTTTTTTTTTCTTTTTTACTGTATGGTTCTCCATATTGTTTTCTACATTGTGTTTTAATAAAGAGGTTTCCTTTCTAGCTTTTTTTATTACGACATGTACATCCTTCATTATTTTTACGTTTTGTTACGCGTTATATTGAGCTTAGGCAAGATATTGCCTAACCTCAGCTTGCGCGGATGATTGGGTTCGTTATACCATATCTATGTGGGTTTTACAATCAAACCCAAGAAATTGTCTTGGAACAAATATAAAACGCTTAAGTTTATATTATTCTACAACTGAAACCTAAAACCTGCCGAAATTCGTAGAAGCTGCTCAAATAATTATTGAGAAAGGTCTTGATTTAAAAAATAAATTTCAGCCAAAAGATGTCCACCATTGGACATAGGCTTCATAGGCTCATCTATATTAAATAATTAATTGAATTAAATAATTGTATTCTGATAATTAATTGCCTTATTTTGTATTTTATTTATATGCTTTATTCATTTTATTATTTTGACTAAGTTATTTTATATTTGTAAATGTTATGAATTGGATCCAAATCATTATTGTAATTTATATTTTTGACTACACTATCGCATTGGATTGGTCTGTAATGATAGCTGTATTTACTTGTTCAATAAATAAATAACAACTAATTCTATTACACATAAACATAATCTCATGTTTTCTATAATTCTTATTTCTAATGAGTCGCCGACCTTCTAATTACCCCGCGAATGATGGGTACGAAACGCTACTCCAGACGCCTGTAACCATATAAAGTGTACAGTTGGACAAAACATCTGCAAGTTTTTGAGATGATCATCTGAATCTCTTAATTGCGTAACATTTACTCGTGGCTTTTCTTTCATGAATGTTACTCTTTAATTATAATTATTATAACGTTTTCGAGTGTTCTACTAAAATAATAACACAATTTTAATTAATTAATCCATGCAAATATTTTGAAAATCATAAGAATCTTCTTCTTTACAGACCCTAGATTTTATAGCTAAGTTGAATACATAATGAAATACGATCTATTCTATGCCCTAACAATTGAAAGTCCAGGTTGAATTAAGGTTCATAGGTAGAATTCATTCTCCGAACATAGAATAGGTAATATCCCCGTCGAACTCCATTCAACCTGCAAATTCTTGGCTATTCCTAGAAACAATAGCATACGGTTCTGAACTCAAGTACCTACATATTCCAGAGAGTATTTGGATGCCTCTGTGTAACACAGGTAGAGACGGCATTAGAAATAATACTTGTACAAATCACGCGATAGTTTTTTTTTTTTTTTTAAGGCAGGAAAGAATCGAGTGACTTCTTGCTCTCTGGGTGGAGTGGGAGTTAGACTTTTATTGATAACCACAACTGTGTCCGGCAGTAGTCCTTTGCATTCTGAGGGTCTAAACAGACGGACCGCATTTCAACTGCAACCCAACCGCAAATTGCAGTTTAAGTGCAGTTTCAATGCAGTTGACACGACTGCAATAGAACTGTACACACGACTGCAATAGAACTGCAAACCAAACGTGCAGTCCGATTGCAGTCGTGTGAATTGCACACCGACTGCATCCGAACTGCACCATACCCACCCGCCCGGACGCTCCGCCCTCCCTGGATCCGTCTGTTTAGACCCTAAGACCAAGAGTTTCATTTTCAGAAAATCTCCACAGCTATAGCGGACATCGGCCCTGCTGGGCTTCTAGGGTTTGCTGACATCTCTTTGAAGAGCATGTGAAACACTATGCGCTGGCGACGACATAGGCTATTTTAAGTACGCGAACGAAGTTGCGGATAAAAGCTAGTAGGTTATACTAGTAGGTACTCCTCTGTGGTTTCACTCGCGTCCCTGCTCCACTCCTATAAGTCGTAGCTCTCGTAGAGTTTTATTATTAGCCTATATCCTAAAATTCGGACCAGTTAATTCAAAAATTCACTCACTCAAACAATCAAACTCTTAAGCTTTGTAATAATAGGCATTAAAGAAAATACAAAACACAAAGAAGCAAATAAATACCTTATTTCAAAAAAGAATTTTTTTCAAATAATTAAAAATAATATATACACTAAATGCCTAGCTAAATATGAGGTCATAAAACTCCTCCGCATCGCTGTTGACTGGAAGTGTGCCCAAAAGGCTGGCGGCTTTGCCACGGTGTATGGCAATGCTTAATCTCTGACCGAGGTAGAAGTCACGCGAAGAGTCAACTAAGCGTTTTGATAATTCTTTAAAAGCATATAAGCACTCGGACCCCACGGCCCGAGAATTTCAACCCCAAACGGCTCAAAAATATACGCCGACGAGGCTGTTATATTTCCGCCGCTTGAGGTTCTCTGCAGCCGCCGCGGCAGCACCAGCACAGCACGATGAGCTAGGAAGATGGGATGGCGCAAGAGTATCGAGTATTTTAGACTTTTATTTTCAAGTAAATCTAAAGACACTTCGAAGTAACCCGTTTTAAAAAACGGCAACTTAATAGGTAAAGACCTATTTAGTGTAGGTAACGATAAAACAAGTACGAGTATACTAGCAGTTTTGGCTGACGCTCGAAGGCAGACTTTTTGTCGGATAAAAACTGAAAATTAGGTTCTCAGATTTTTTCTAACAAAAAGTGAGAACCCAATCGCAGCGCCATCTACTGGATTTAATTTTATTTCCAAACCATCCGGGGACCCACTCAAATATACACACAAAAATTCATCCAAATCGATCAAGCCATTTAGAAGAAGTCAGGTGTTGTCACATGTTCTCCTTCTGAGTCATACAGTCTTTGAATTTGTAAGATATATCAAGATACATAACGCCTCGACCTTTGATGCTGTTGGACTATTCACACATACAACCGTAAATATTTTCAGTCTTCAATAAGTTTTCTATTTACATTTGTAGGGCACATAATGTCACGTAGTCAATATTGATCCCCTGTTGTCTTTACATACAAGTTAAATAAGCTTGAAGGTCGCCGAATGCCTTTAAGATTGATTATGCTATTGGTTGTTATAATATATTACAGTTTTGGGACAGTCAGACGCGTGGAGACAGAGAAAATGGAAGAGGCATTGAGCGTGCCATTTATTTATTTATTTATTATAATCTTTATTGTTCACCAAATAAACAAAAATATAGGACAATCATTTAACAGAATAAGTGCACAATGGGCGGTCTTATCGCACAGGGCGATCTCTTACAGACAACCTTTGGATCGACTGAGAGGAAGGAGATAGATTTAGTTTTCAAGGAAATGTAAGCAAACTATAGGGCCCTAACAGGGTCGAAGCCTACTGCGCCGCCAGCCGTTTGGGTACATTAACAGTCGACAGCAATGGGGAGAAGTTTTTCGATTCTATACTTTTAAAAATATAAACTAGTGCTTAACTGCGATCCCGCAATGATACAATCGTTGATGGTGAGACACATTCGTTCATGAGGAGCCTATTCACTCTAGCATTTAAGATACCCAAATTATAATCGAACGTGAAGACCGCAGAAGGCAAATTGACTTTAGATTACTTTTCTGACTTTTGACGGTACGGTGGAATCTAATTATGTTAAGAATGTTACCCATCCAAAGTCCTGCCTCATAATCGTTGCTTTATCTTGTGCAATCAGAAGGTCTGTTACATTTTTTTTGTCGTGTGACTACTATCTCACCTTATGATAAGCGATAATGTGGCCAACGAAAAAGCACGCTTAGGTAGAAGTAAACTATTTATTCTTGACTTAAAATCCCCAAGGTTGTAGCTATCAAGAAACACAGACTCCGGCAGGGAATTCCAGTCTTTAGTTGTACGCACAATTAATATACTCCCAAAACGCACGTATGAGTGGGATCTTCACCATCTACCGACCCATGATTTTCTTTCATAATACGCTCAAAAATTACGAAGTGTCACATCTAGCACCTTTTCATCTTAGTCCCGACTAGATCTGTATGCATTGGCTCACCAACGCTATTTGTTCGGTCCGTGTCGATCGCCATATCTCACGTTGACGCGCTATTGATCAAACTACTTGTACAGCATATGCTTCTAGTACTTTTGATAGATTACTTGCAAGACTGCGGTTTATGTTATGGGGTTTGTGTATTGATTAGTGCATTTGTTATTTTGGGGCTAGTGTATCACTACAGAATACGATGCTCTTGATACTTCTTGACACCATCTGTCAGCGAGGAGTCAGCGGTGCTGGACACCCTGTAGCGTCGAGTAGACGGAGGCTCGATACTAAAGGAGGAAACGAGACGCCACCATGCAGCAACTGATGAGAGGGGCGAGAGGGATGCCGAAACGGAGCACTGATTGGTCGTCATGAAGGAATTCAATAACGTTCGATCCTCAAATCGACTGGGCGGGCATTAAGGCTTGGACAATACACCAGTAGAATGAAAAATTACTTGATGGTAGGATTAAACTTATCTTTGTATATACCCAATAAACGTTTTCAAAAATACGATGATAATTGAAGAGCTTCTAAAGAACAATGAATACTCAAGTAACATATCATTTATGTTTGATTTTAAAATCAAGATCATATACCTGTTGTATAATGGCAGCGCGGAGCGGGGAGCGGCGCCGGTGTGAGAATGCACGCAATTTGTTTGGCCAAACTGGCTGTGCGGAAGCGAGGATCTCAAACTGGTTCAAGCTATGCTATGGCAACCGCCGCTTCCCGTACCGCGCTTCCAGTTTGGCCAAGCAAATCACGCGCGTTCTCACGCCTGCACCGCTCTCCACGCCGCGCTGCCAGTCTGGCTGAGCACTAAGTATTTCACCTTATTGTTTATAACGAATATATCAAAGGACTGCAACAATTTGCCTGTAAGCTTAGATCTTCCCAACTGACTATAATTTAGGTGTAGGAAGTTTACCAGCTTTCCATCTTCCAGTAGTCCAGAAACTTTCAGCCTCATCCATTATCTGTACTACAAGCAAAGTGTCCTGCTCATTTTATGTCATATCTAACTTCAAAAATTCTATACTTAACGAGAAATAAATCAAATTTTATGTCTGTTTACGTATCTAAAATCTCCATACCGTGATCAAAATTGAAGTTCCATCTCCCAAATTACAGGCGACGTATAATTTTCTATTCGATTGCTAGCACATCGATATAAATTACCAAGAACGATGCGTTGCCAACAAAATGTGTGCGGACGTAGGTAATGCATACGGAATGCACAAACATCATAAATAAACGAGTTATGAGGAGGCTTCCTTGCAAGCTTGGGAGTTTAGACTAAGTTAGTGCTGCCGGTTTAGCATTTTCTTGGTCTATTGGTTGAATTTTACTTTGTTTCTAGAATACGACCTGAATTCAATAAACCGTAACGCTTGTTGATTTTTCTGGAAGTGTTTTATGCCGTTTCAATTTAAAGTACGATACTATGTTGTGGCGATACTCGGGGGAGGTCTATGTCCAGCAGTGGACGTCCTTCTTGGCTGACTATGGGAATCCTTTCATACATGAATTTGTGGGTTTGAAACCGTGCAACTACCAATGTAAATATATCATTTAATAATATGTACTTTTCTAAGTTCATCGGAGACATTACTAACACCTCATATCTTGGAATGCACATAAAGCCGTTAGTCCCAAGAGGAGTATAGTGTTGCCTAGTAATTGGGTTGTGGAAGTCTGATAGGCAGTCGATCCAATACACAGGTCAGGTATTTAGTCGCATCTAATTAGACTGGAAGCCGGACCTAAGCTAGTGGAAAAATGCTAAGGAGATAATGATGAATGAGACTGTGAAATTAATTTAAAATATGGCGCCTAAAAACTCCTTTGCACTGCTGTTGACTTGTAATGTGCCCAGCAGACTGACGACAGTACCACGCTGTATTAATAGTCATACTTATCTTCTATCCAACGCAAAATTATATAAGACATGTTGCTAAATGAAATTTTGCGAATAGGTTTTAAAAACCACTCTTACTAAACTAAACTAGGTGAGGTCAGTGTTATTTAGCCGACTACCCTGAGAAGAAACATTGAATCAAACTCAGAGATCAAAGTTTCTTTTAAAATCTGTATAGCAATATTATAATTAACTAACAGTAAGAGTCACTCATAATGAGCCTCATTAGAAGGCTTAAAGTCACCCAAAAGGCAATGGAAAGGGCTATGCTCGGGGTTTCCTTGCGTGATCGAATCAAAAATGAAGATATTTGCAGGAGAACTAAGGTTGCCGACATAGCACGAAGAATTGTCAAACTTAAGTGGCAATGGGCAGGGCACATTGCCGCCTGCCAGAGTGTCATGGGCCTGCCAGAGGGTCATGGCAATAAGGATGGTGCGGGGATACCGCACGGTCTCCCGCGAAGCGGCGAGCCTTCTGGCTGGCCTACCACCGTGGGATCTGGAGGCAACTTCCACACATGCACGATATGCGCGTGGAGATGCAACGCCGGGGTGAGAGTCCGCTGCCGCGACAGGTCACGGCATGGCGGACAGAGCTCCGGCGGAATCTCATTGTGAAATGGCGTCAACGACTATCGCAACCCAGTGCTGGGCACGCCACAATCATGGCGGTAAGTCCCCCCTCTTTGAGGCGTGGCTGGAAAGACCTCACGGCGTCCTTACCTTCCGCATGACGCAGGTCCTCACCGGACATGGTTCGTTCGGGAGTTTCCTGCACTGGATTCGTGCGGAAATGACGCCCGGGTGTCGCCACTGTGCGGAATGCCCGGAGGACACGGTGGAGCACACAGTCGAGGTGTGCCCTGCTTGGGCGGAGCATCGCCGTGCCCTCGTGGGGGCGATCGGCGGCGGAGACCTCTCACGCCGAGCCTTGGTTGAGGCCATGGTCCGGAGCGAGGAGGAGTGGCAGGCGGTCGCCGACTTCTGCGAAGCAGTAATGCTCGCAAAGGAGGAGGCCGAACGCATCAGGCAACGGCGTTATCGCCGCCGCCGCCGCCGCCGCCGCCGGGATTCTGATCCCGATTTCCGGCCACCGTAGGAGCGGGCTTGCGGACAGTGAGCAATGGGTAGCTCGCTGTCCGGCCTTCCGGTAACTGTCCGGACCAAGCCCAAGTCGTCGACGGCGCGCAATGTTCCCGCGCGCCTCAAGGAGTTGTCAGCAACAGCAGGGACCCAGCCGGGTCGAAGCCTACTAGAGCCAGGGTTATCCGAAAGGGCGCTCGAGCTCCGGTATGAAGGCTAGAAGGAACGGGGTGGGTCTTTTAGTCAGTAAGAGTCTGACACTATCTCCCGCTCCGCCCAAGAGCGGGGGATGTCAATGCATGATTTTTTCCCGCCATAAAAAAAAAGGGCACATTGCTCGCAGAACAGATGGCCCTTGGGGCCGAAAAGTTCTGGAGAGGCGACCGCGTACCAGAAGACGCAGCATTGGAAGGCCTCCTACAGGGTGGACCGATGACCTGGTGAAGGTTGCGGAAAACCGATGGATACGAGACGCACAGGATCGTTCGTTGAGGCGACACTTGGGGGAGGCATATATCCAACAGTAGACGTATATCGTATATGAATAGTAAGAGAACCTTGCAGATTAGTGTCTGTGATGATCTTTTGAGGTAAAAACCGCACAGATTTGAGTGTTTTGTTCGGTCAGTGCAAGCGTTTGTCAGTATTCGTGTAGTCAAAAGCCAGGCTTTGAGTTATGGGCGAGGTCAACAAGGCGTTCAGATAGGTCTTTACTTTTGCAATTTGTGAGCACTCGTTAGCATAAAAACAGTGCCTAAACTAAATCATCTTATAGGGACAGAGTTGACGATGAATAATTTTTCTACGAATAAGCTCATCTTCTTATAAGTATCAAAGCTATCTGAAAATTTTCTATTCTTAGAAGCGTAAACTCTCACGGAAAAATATGGCGCAGTCTATTTTCCCTAGGTATCAAGATTATGCATTATATTTTCATTCTCACTTAGGTAAAGAATATTTCGCGAAAAAAGGCACGTGCAGTCTTTATTTCCCGGGCATAACTCGAGTCTTAAATTGGAGAAAAATCTTAACTCGAGAGCGCACTACAATAAATTCTTTTTCTCATTACAAAATTGACGTTTAATTTAATATTATTGCAGTTTATAGTTAGCTGCTACGTTGAGAAGTTCCCTGTACATTGTAGGAAACAATTTTATCGGTTTACGATAAACTTGACGTTGCAAATTGAAGTTAAGTTCGTGTTGTTAGAAAAGTGCAGTGTGAAAGTAGGACATGACTTTTGGGAAAACTTGAATTTCGTGTTGAGAGTTTGGTGAATGTGGACTATATAAAATTATTATTGTTGGATGAGAGTGTATTTGTCCGGCGTAGGCGTTCGATAAACGTATACGCAGCGTTCAGCTGACTACAGAAGAAACGCCGCAAAAACGCAATGCCTGCGCCGCGTTAGCGCAGCGTTCAATTTACTCCAGAGGAAACGCCGCGTTGTCACAGCGTCTGCGAATGCCTACGGTGGACAAACGCTAGTGTGAAGGCGCTCTTAGTATGTGTGTGGATTAGCAAATTTCATTATTGTCTGATATCTGTTAATTTTATTTATATTAACATGATTTTAATTACCTAACTTGTTCCTAACTAGAACAAGTTTTGTTTTGCCTTTTTCAATTCTTATGTACCTACTTTTTCGTTCATGCCGATAGTGGACACTCCAAGTGTCGCCAATGATCGATCCTGTGAGGTTCACACCCATCGCATTCCCGCAACCCTCACATGGTACACCTTGTGGGTGACCTACCAACGCTGCCTCTTCTGGGACACGATAACACTCCAAAAACTTTTGGCCTCGTAGACCATCTGTTTTGCGACCAATGTGCCCTTAAGTATGACGATTCTTCGGGTTATGTCGATAATTTTGATTCTCTTGCAGGTATCTCCATTGATGATCCAATCAAATAATGAATTTCCGAGAAAAACCTTATTCATTACTTTTTAGGCGATTTCAAACCTTTTGATGTGGCCCATAGTGAGCGGTCACGTATAGAACCATATATCACACTGGCAACATGCACTAGTCACAGACTTTCGTCTTGAGACACTGTGATAGGTATGCGACATGAGAAAATACCGCGTAGCTTGCCGAACGCAGTTTTTTTTTGTTATCTTACATACAATACAGTAAAGACAGAAAATTCTCTTGTTTTAGAAAATGCATCAGACGTGTTCACTGACTAAAGTACTAAGTTCTAATTATACTCAGCCTTGACTAAAGTAAGATGTTCAAGACAGTATTTAATTGGTTTTAGTTATCTTCCTCCCTCAGTATATGCTCTTCCCTATCTCAACATTTAAGTGCTTGCCACATAAATGTTATCATGAATTCTTGTAACTTTTCTACTCGTACTTTAAAAGCCTTTTACGTTAAAATGTTCATCTTCAGATGTGTTCATATGTTTTCTTTTCGAAATGATACGATTTTAAAGTACAGAGACTGAAGTTCCTACTTTGCTTATGTATATAGACATCAAGTACTTTGGAAATATGGACTTAAAAGGTTTGAATTTTAGTTGGAACTTACAGTTATGAGATGTAAATATTTTAATTTTACTTCATCAGTGCTTAGAAATTGTGCGCCAAATTCTAAATTTGTTCAGTCGTTTGAGCATTATGAAATAACCAACATATATTTCTTCAAAGAAATAAATTTCGCTTTGTGAATAAGTAATCTTGTCCAATACAAGATAGTGATAAACTCTGCAGTAGAGATCTCACCCAATACAAATACGAGAAATAGATACTATACAAATACATATATGTATACATATCATCCTCAACATAACCGTCACCATCATTTCAGCTCAGACATTCACTGTTTGACATAGGCCTCCCCCAAGTATCGCCATAATGAACGTTCCTGTGCCTCTCGCATCCATCAGATTCCCGCGACCCTCACTAGGTCATCGGTTCACCTTGTGAAGGCCGCTTCGTTTATGTACGTGAACGTTAAGGTAATTTGCTCTTTTTTATTTACCTAAGAAATATTTCATAATTAATCATTTTGTCAACAATTACAAACACTAGCATTAAAGAAAAATTACAGTGATATTTTAATTTTAGGTCTGAAATCCAAATTTATGGAGCTTAGTGATAGATTAGTCTCCGACAAGACGATTCCAATGAGAATGACCATCTGACGCAGAATTCTCTTTCACTAGCAAATCTAGAATATCATCAATCAAGCAAGATTAATCCCTCAGGATATCAATAAACAAAAACCTTTATTATGCCCGCAAAAAGTCTTACAATGTCCGTTTACAATCAGCCATCGGCCTTGACTTATTTTACGCATAGAAGAAAAGGCTGCAGAAGTTCTATTTCAGACAGTGCCAAAACGCATACTTTTGTACAACCGGAATCTCCTCAAAATCACTAGTATAGTAGTATAAAATTAGTCTTGGTTTTGCAGACGCTCTGGATTTCTGGAGTGGTAGGGTTATTATTGGTCACTGCAGGCGCAGGTTTGCGGATGGCGAGCAATACGTAGCTCCCCGTTTGAAAAGTACGAGGCCCGGCTTGATGGTGCGCCGTGATCCACGCGTGCCTCAAAAATATTTCAGCAAAACGAGGATCCAGCAGGACCAATGCCTATTAGGGCTTTTTTTTTCGGTGGGTAAACATCATCCAAGTGACATCCCTCGCCCTTGGGCGGAGCGGGATATAGTGTCAGACTCTTACTTACTAAAAAACCCACCCCGTTCCTTCTTGCCTTTCATACAGGGCCGAGCTTCTCTTTCGGACCTAGATCCTCTCCAGTAGGCTTCGACTCAGCTGGGTCCCTGCTGTTGCTGACAGCTCCTTGAGGCGACTTGGGCTCGGTTCGGACAGTTACCGGACGGTCGGACAGCGAGCTACCCATTGCTCGCCATCTGCAAACCCGCAATACGGTGGCCGAAAATCGGGATCAGAATCCCGGCGGGTGGCAGGATTGTAGGCGACCGCCTGCCACTGCTCCTCGCTCCAGACCATGACCCGTACCAAGCTTGGCGCGAGAGATCGCCGCCGCCGATCGCCCCTACAAGGACACGGCGATGATCTGCCCAATTCCTAATAGGGCTGCCGTATTGTTCATAAAAGAAGTTAATGATTTTCTATACAAAAAAGTGTAAATAGTCATGGTAATTAATCTACGAAAGTAGACCATTGCCGGTTACCTCGGAACACAGTTGGGTTTTAGTTAATAAAAGTCTGGTACTCACTCCTGCTCCACCCAGAGCAAGAGAAAGTTTTTTATGATATCTCACCGACAAAAAAAGGCAAGAAGATGATTCTAATATCTAGCTTCAGTTAACTCATGTTACTTTCTTTTCTTTCCTCTCTGGTATACATTCTGCATCTATCTACAAACTATTGTACGTCGTACGGTCAGCCAAACAAGACAAATGTTCGCCTGTCGAGATCGCCGCATCGATACGCGATGTCCCATTCCCATTACAAGATGTTAGAAGTTTCGTAGATAAGCCTTTGTTATTTATATGGTGTTTGGGCTGGTGTAAGAAGCTGATTAACAATTTCGTCTTCTGGTAATAATTATTGTTAGTGTTAGGTCCTTATTATTTATTATTATGTTTTTATATATACAAAAATTGTCTTGGCCAGAGTTTGCATTATAAAGCCTCTTACAAGCTGGACTGATGACCTGGTGATGGTTGCGGGAATCCGATGGATGCGAGACGCACAGGATCGTTAATTGTGGCGACACTTGGGTGAGGCTTATGTCCAACAGTGGACGTCTGCCGGTTGAAATGATGATGATTATAATGAGAGTTCGCATAAGACAGGGTTTAGAATATGAAAGAGGAAGATATATAGAAGAAATACAGAACAGGATGTAAAGTCCCGCAAGTCCCCGTTAACTTCTCAGGCACTAGTATACCGATTACGGTACACCTCGGTACCATCAATTTAAACCTTATTTTTATGTTATAAGGTTACCGGCAACGTACTTGGTACACCGGTGCTTGAGAAATTAAAAAAGAAGGCTTCTCCAACCCTGAAATTTGTCTCACGGGTAGACCACAACCTTAAATATGACTTAGGATACTTTTATTCAGGTATATTCAAAGCAAAAGCTAGTGTAATATATATTCGTAATAAAGTACATAACAGCGTCGCAGCAAGATTATAATCAGTCTTTGGTTCATCTATCATCATTTCAGCTACTCAGTCCACTGTTGGGCACAGGTCTCCACCAAGTTTTGACATAACAACCGGTTCTGTGCGCCTCGCATCCATCGAAATTTCGCGATCCTCACCAGGTCATCGACCCACCTTGTAGGAGGCCTTCCAACGCTGTGTCTTCCGTTACGTAGTCGCTACTCTAGAATCTTTCTGCCTCATCAATCATCTGTTCTGCGAAATATGTGCCCTTTTCACTTTGGTTATTAAGGACCAGTACGATACTATGTGGAAAAGTAGTGTTATTAGCAACAACAACAGTTACAGCAAAGTCTAGCATTTGCTGACTTCGATAAAGTCAACGGCTAAAAAGCCAAAAAAAAAAACTGAATAAAATCATACATCTATAATCTTAATTCAGCCCCCAGTCACCAGTCTTCCGATATCACCCGAACTCATCCCGTGATTAGAGGCCCGTGATTGATGAGAGCGTCACGATTCACGACGAATGGATGATCGATCACGTGGCATCTGCGACCCGACGTACCTCATTGTCGCTAGCTTTCATTAAACTTCATTTGGACTTGTTGATAATACGTTAAATGGCTTATTGCTTAAATTAACCAAGTCTTTAAGAAGATCTTTTGTTTCTGGTGGGACTTCATCTAATGAATTCTCTCACTTTAAGATGGAACTACCCGGGTGTGTCAGATTCTTGTTGATTAAAACCTGACTTTTTTTTTTTTTTTTTTTTTTCGATGGGAAAAATCATCTATGTTTCTACAGTTTTTTTTTGCGTTGTCAGACCACGAGTATCCCTTTCATAGAGAAGATCTGCTAAATGGTAACAGCTGTACAAGTCAAAACTTACCAAGGGCATTCATTTACTCAATGTCACTCGTCCGTGCTTCTGAAAACACTTAAAGCTATCATTTTTGCTGACGTTTGATCTAATTTAGAGATATGTGGAACAGGTTTTGTTTTTTGACTCTAGTGGTTAGTGACCCTGATTGCTATGCCAGAGGTCGTGGGTTCGATTCCCACCCAGGACAAATGTTTGTGTGATGAGCATAATCATTTGTTCTGTGTCTGGGTGTAATTTATCTATATATGTATGTATTTAGAAATATATAAGTATGTTTATCAGTTGTCTAGTACCCATAACACAAGCTCTGCTTAGCTTGGGACTAGACGGTGTTGTGTGATAGTTGTGGAATATTATTATTATTATTTTTATTATTGGTAGGCTTGGTAGGCTCACGCGTGATCACTATCTCACCTGATAGAAAACGACGATGTGGTCTACGATGGAGCTCGTTTACCTAGAAGTAAGGTTTTCATTCTTAACTTAGAAATCCCTAGGTCGTAGCTATCAGGAATGTAAAGTCCTGCAAACCTCCGTTGACCAGGGAACTTCTCTCGCTCTGGATAGAGCGCTCAGATCATATGAACTATTTTTTATATCTGTGGTGGAGCAAGAGGGACTATCAGACTTTGACTGATTAAAATCTACTTGTATTCCTTTAGTTGCCTTTTGCGTTTTAGGGTCAAGATTTTTAGTTTTTGGTACGTGGCTGCCACTTCAAAACCTTCTGGCCTTACCATACTACGTGGTAAAGTAAATATATCTAGTTATTTGGTTAGGTCTTTCATTCCTAGAAAATGGATGTTGAAAAATATGAATAAGCGATATCTATATGGTTTATTTACACGTGGGTGTCGTTAAAGGTCACTACATCATCATTAGAACCAATAAATGTCAATTTTGTTACTATAGCTTTTGGTTCCCAAAACCAAAAACTAAAACGGACTTCGATTTTTTTATATCTACTTAGGTTTTTGTTTTGCGAACATTATTGGTCACACTACTGAATATTGGGATTCCTCTAGACAGAGAGTGGTCTGTAATCCACCACGCGGGCCAATTGCTAGTTGTTGAATGTCACTTGTCTGAATTTTTAGTTACCAACTTCCCACAATGTTTTTTTTTTTTAATTTTAAGGAAATCAGTAAGGGATCGATCTTTATGATCTATCAAGGCCATTTTAGGATCACCAATGGTTTCTTTAACCCCCGATAACACCAATTTCGTCTATTCATATCGTTCCAATTGTTAGAACAAAAGCTGTTAAAATTCTAATTACAAGGTCTCTTTAGTAATACAGTCATTACTGGCTCTAATAAGCTCATTACTAACATTCACTAGTGCCTGTAATTGTATTTGGCAACTGAGCCTGTTTGGGTGAATGGTAATTAAGTTCTAATCATGAATTGGCTAAGTTATGGTGTCTGTACAAATTCTTTACTATACTCTCATTTGGATACTTTCTGAGGTCTAGCTGAATATGTATGAGGACTGATAGACCGCATTTTAAGAGTTGTAGGGACACAATGTACATGCTAATTCAGCAATATTATTATGACGCACGGCTGCGCCCGTGATGCATAGACAATATAATGGAGTCGCGAATAAACCGTAGTCGCAAATAGTCGTTTCAATTAATCTTCACCCCAACACACCGTATAACACATTCAGTGGAAGTAAAGTCGAACTCTCAGTGAACCTTGACATTACACACCCATAAACATAATACAAAGAGTCTTTAATATGTTATACTTGTTTACAAATTCCCAGATTTGCTCTACAAATCTATCTCCAGTTGATTTCGGACTGTTGTGTATTTCTAATTTTGTGGAAAACTCTAAATGTGCGTCACAGAATTTTATTTTTTTAGTTCCTGTGTAGCGCCATAGATGTCGCTACAAGTTTGACTTTTAAATCATACGATTTTTATTTTGCGAAATCCCAGCGTGTGGTTTTTCACTTCTCATGTACATATTTAATTTTACTATAGTTATCTTACTTAATGTTTTAACATCAAACAAGTTATACACCGCTAAATTTTAATCGTTTTAATCCCGTGGAGGGTCGATCCGGTACATGAAGCACTATCGATTTGTAAAGATAAAATTAAAAAATAAAGTACCTCTTTTTCAAAACTCGTATTAATTCACGCATGTACGAAATTAGTATCTTTAAGAAAACGTCAGCTGAGCGAGTTCAATGACCTGTAGTTAATAGTCGGCGTTGGGTACAAAGTACCTACAGGTCATTGAACTCGCTCAGCTGAGTTTGCTGCAAATGCAGGCACTTTTGAATAGTCAAATGTCGATCAGTCCAAGAAAAGTGAAGCTAAATTGCACGTTCCAAAGCGTAGGTCTATATGGAGAAGAACGTGCAAGAAACTCCATGGGCACTCTTTTTAAAACATATTATGAGTTACATAGATAATAATAATAATAATATTCCATAACTATCACACAGCGCCGTCTAGTCCCAAACTAAGCAGAGCTTGTGTTATGGGTACTAAACAACTGATAAACATACTTATATATTTCTAAATACATACATATTATAGATAAATTACACCCAGACACAGAACAAATGATCGTGCTCATCACACAAATATTTGTCCTGGGTGGGAATCGAACCCACGACCTCCGGCATAGCAGTCAGGGTCACTAGCCACTAGACCAACAGGCCTGTCAAACAACAGATCTTGGTTACATATTTCTTGTCGCTTTTAATATGTGAGCACAATGTAGGTAGATACGTAATAATAATAAGTTATTATTATTATATAAGGTATATTATTGAGGATTTTCGAAATAAACCACAAATTGTTTCTCTGAAAACAAAGATTTCTTTTATTCAACATGCTTTAACAGTATTATGTAATAAATTATCGTTTAACTAAAATTACACTTTTATCTCACCTGAAAACAAAGAAACGACATTAAAGTTCACTAATATCGCCTCCTCAATTATATCCCTTTAATTATCTCTCTACAAGTTTTTATAACAATAAAATGCACAAAATTAATCTCAACATCATCTGTCATTGAATGATAAGTCACCCCGTATCCACAGCTTAAAAATTAAAAAAATGAAATGTCATTTCCAAGGAGGTCATTTCATTACATCTCCCCCCCATAGGAACGAAAATTCTAAATAATATAATACAAACAATGCACCTGCAAGCTATCTTTATACCTATTCGTTTTCTTCTACTTCATCTTCTGCCGTAACAGGTTGTAATTTTGTTATGTGGAATAAAGTTGATTCTGTTTTTCTGTTGCCAGTGTCAATCTTATAAATGGAGTTCGATATTTTCTCTATTATCTTGAAAGGGCCTATTTTTAATTCGTCTAATTTTTTCCTGTTCAGTCTATTTCCATTTTCTACATATACACTGTCTCCTATCTCGAACTCTTGTATTTTCCTATTTCTATCAAATATTTTCTTGTTGTACTTGTGAGATTTTATTGTATTCTCTAATGCTAATCTTCTATCAGCAATCCACTTGTCTTCCTTTTCTATTATTTTAATTTCATTTGGTAAAATACTGACATTTGTACCATCCAGTAAATATTTTGGTGCAAAACCTGTAACAGAATGGTCTGTTTCATTATATTTCTGTACACATTCTCTTGCTACTGTTGTCCATGTTCTCTTATTATTTTTCTCATTTATTTTACATCTTATTTTATTTACTATTGTTTGGTTTAATCTTTCGTTCAAGCCGTTCGAAAATGGCGTATTCACAGCTGTAAATATTAGTTTGAAGTTATTCTCCTGCAAATACTGTTTAAATTCTTTTGAATTGATGCCTGGATATTGGTCTGTCAGAATTATTCCAATCTCATCTGTCTCGAGTACTTTCTTTGTTAGTTTTATAAAGTCACTTGCGTTCTGTGTTTTTGAAGTCAAAATAAACGCATATCTTGTGTAGTGGTCTACTAAAAGGTGTAAGTATTTTTTTGTTGACCTAGATCCTCCAAAGCCACCTATAGTATCCATTGACATTATCTCAAATGGTTTTGTTGCTGGTCCCAGTTGTGACATTAACCCAAATTTTCCTTGACATCTTGATTTATTTTTTATGCATATTTCGCATGTTTTACAAATATTTATGATATTTTTTGTTAGGTTTTTAGCTGTATATAGTGGACTTATTTTTTTCTGTAATTGTCTGATTCCAATATGGCATAAATCTTCATGCACCTTTTTTATAATTTTTTTACTAAATTCTTCTGAGAGTATAATCTTTTCAAGTTTCTTTATTTTTTTATAATAGATTTTATTTTTGTGTAGTAGATTTTGTTTCTTTTCTTTTATTGTTTCATTTTTTTCTTGGTCTTCAACTATATCTTTTATTTGTATTAAATTAACTATTTTTAATAGTTCCTCCTTGTTATCTTCTGATTCTAATACAGGGTTTCGGCTCAAACAGTCTGCTTCTATATTTTCTTTACCAGGTATATATTTTACTGTAAAGTCATATTGAGATAGGTAATATGTGAGGTCACCCAATTCTTCATCTGTCCTGCATTTAATATTCATGTTCTCTAGAGGTTTGTGGTCTGAGTAAATAGTGAAATGTTTTCCAATTAGCCAGTGTTGCCAGTATTTAACTGCTTCTTTCATAGCAATACATTCCAAATATATGGCCTTTTTTCGTTTTTGAGATTCGTTTAGTTTTTTTGAAAAATATGCCACCGGTTTGTCTTTACCGTCTAGTTGAGTCTGTTTTAATATTGCCCCGATACCCTCTAAAGATGCATCTGTAAAGATCTTTATTGGTAAGTCTTTGTCGAATATTTCCAACACAGGTTGAGAACATAAATATCTTTTTATTTGATTAAATGATTCTTCACACTTCTCTGACCACACAAACTTTTCATTTTTTCTTAATAAATTATGTAATGGGTCTAAAATAATTGCACTTCTTGGTATGTATTCATGGTAGAAGTTAATTTTTCCCAAAAATTGTCTGACATTCTTTTGTGTCTTAGGAGTTGGAAAATGTCTTATCGAGATCAAATTGTCTTATCGAATTGTTCTGAATTACATGGCCGAGGTACTTTACTGAGTCTGAAGCAAAGTTACATTTCGTAAACTTCAATCTAAAGCCTTCTTGTATTATTGCCTCTAATACATTTCTTATGTGTTTTATATGTTCTTCAAAGGTGTTCGAGTATATCAGAATATCATCAATATAGTTTACGGACTATCCTGTGAGATTGTGCTTTCTTAGAATATTGCTTAAAATTCTCTGGAAAATTGCTGGTGATGTTTTCAAGCCAAAAGGATGGCAGGTCCACTGGAAGTGGCCATCTTGTGTGACAAATCCTGTTTTATATCTGTCTTCCACCCGTAATGGTATCGCCCAGAATGCTGAATTTATATCCAGTGTAGTAAAATACTTACAATTTCTAGTTTTAACAATCAAATCATCTATTAACGGAAAAGGTTGAGCTTGTGGAACAACAATTTTATTTAGTTCTCTGAAATCTATACACAAGCGGGATTTCCTATTTTCACCCTTTTTAAATGCCAATGTCACTGGAGCAGCGAAAGGACTGTAGGATTCTTCTATTAAATTATTCTTTAGTAACATGGATATTTGCTTTTCAATTTCTAATTTATCTTCTATTGTACATCTGTATGGTCTTTTACTACAGTATCTATTTACTAGTAAATCTATGTGAGCTTCATAATCTCTAACTGTTCCTATATCATACTTGTCCTTTGCAAAAATTGTTTTATATTCCTTTATTATTTTCTCGATCTCAATTTTCTTTTCATTATCTAAATGGTCTGTCATACTTACAAACTCTTCTGTTTCTATATGTTCATTAAAATTTATTGCTAATGTTTTTATATTCTTTTCTTCATTTCTGTTATCTTTAGACATTTCATCTATTTCTGTTCTTATCTTTTGTTCTATCCGCAAGTCCTCGTTTTGGGTTAGTCTGAATTTCTTTATCATATCCAATCCGATTATAAAATCATCAAAATATTCATTTTCTACTATGTTTACATCCACCTCTTCTTCTAAATCAAATATTTTTATTTTTATTGTTATCAAGCCATCTGTTTTTTTCACACCATTAACCGTTTTTATATATGCTATATTCTCATTGTCCTTTTTTTCTTTTATTTTAATTAGTCTTGAATTTATTAAAGAGATCTGTGAGCCTGAATCATAAATGCCGCTCACTTCTAGTTTATTTTCTAATAAGAGCTTGATTTTGATTAATGGTGTACTTACTCGTTTTTTTTCTCAGTATTTATATCTACTTCAATAATGGAGTTGTTATTTACATTTCTGGGTTTAAAAACTTTTTCAGATTCATTTTTATTTTTCTTGAACCAACATGACTCTTCCGGATGATATCTAATTCCTTTGTTCAAAGATTCACAAGTGTTACATGGCTTCTTCTCATTAGTTTTATTTTTATATTGGAATGTACAACTCTTTATTGTACTTGAGTTTTTCTTGTACATCATACCTTCATATTTTCTTATCTCATTGAACAAATCAGTAGTGTCATTGAGTTCATCTCTGTTTAACCTATTTAAGATAAACCCAGGTAAACCTGTTGCAATAAGATCTATCATTGTTTTGGAGTCTATCGATTTGTTTATGCCTAGCATTAGCCTTTCTTTTCTAATAGCGTAATCAATTAGTAGTCCTTCTTTATATCTAAATGCGAGAGCATATGTAACTATGTCCCATCCTCGGTTTTTTAAAGTTTCTAAAAATTTGTTTTTCCATTCATTCCATTCAGCCTTTATTGTTAGTTTTATGGCCATCGAGCTATACCAATCCAAACAAGATTTTTCTAAAAATAATCTCAATATATCTATTTTTGTTTCATCTTTTGATATATTAAAGCGCTCACACTCCTTTTCAAAATTCTCAATCCATTGCATTGCATTAGGGTTCTTGCTTGTGAATTTTTCAATAATAAATTTCTCTGAAATATGTTTTAGGTTATGTTGATTTTCTTTCTTTGTAGTAGTTTCTATTAATTTTTCCAAGATATGTTGGAAATTGTCGTTTATGTCTATTGGTTGTTTTGTGCTCATTTCTTCTAAATATTGATCTAAAAATTGCATATTACCTTCCTCATCTCTATATGTTTTCTTAAGATCTTCATCCAATTTTATCCATATTTTTCTTCTTTGATATCTTTTTTTATACTATTTTTTATTTTTGAGAAAGTATTCATTTTGACAATATATGTATGATGAATCACCGGCTTCAGCTCATCAGGTAAAACATAACATTTTCCTTCTTCTGTAGATATTGAGGTTATGGCTAATACATTTGATTTGCCATCATTTGAAGCTATCATCGTAAACTCAAATTGCAGCCGGTCCATCTTCTTTTAGTTAACAAGAATGTCGTTTTATAAGGTATATTATTGAGGATTTTCGAAATAAACCACAAATTGTTTCTCTGAAAACAAAGATTTCTTTTATTCAACATGCTTTAACAGTATTATGTAATAAATTATCGTTTAACTAAAATTACACTTTTATCTCACCTGAAAACAAAGAAACGACATTAAAGTTCACTAATATCGCCTCCTCAATTATATCCCTTTAATTATCTCTCTACAAGTTTTTATAACAATAAAATGCACAAAATTAATCTCAACATCATCTGTCATTGAATGATAAGTCACCCCATATCCACAGCTTAAAAATTAAAAAAATGAAATGTCATTTCCAAGGAGGTCATTTCATTACAATTATTTAAAGGTAATTAAAAATAGAAACCGAATTAAGCCACTGGCAGCCAAGAGATGACCAGTCTCAACCGATGGCACACGTTCACGGGCATGACACGTGCACCAGCCCCACTCAGCTTAACCATTTTAAAGGGAACTGATATTCATACTTCGGGCAATATTGCCACTTCACAGCAATATTGCCGTCAACAGCACATCACTAATCGTGACGCTGTGCAAAACCATCAATCTACGACGCTGATTTTCAGCAACTGTACTACAACATGTACTACAACTCTGGTTGCTAGCATAACAAAAGACGAATCTAACCTAAATCGGAACGTTAGAAAGATTTACTATGGCCCTTGAAAGCAAAGAGTAATTAAAGGACATAGGAGAGTTTTAGTCAATAAAAGTCTAGTCTAACACGCTAACTTAGAGCGGGAGTAATTTGCTTATTTTATTTAGGTTGAAAAAGTCATCCAACGACATCTCCCGCAGTTGAGCGAAGCGAGAGGGTGTGACTTATACTGACTAAAAACCCTATTCCTTCGTTGCTTTGCAAACCAGGACCGAGTTTTCCTTTCAGAAACAAACCCTTGGCCCCGATAGGCACCCTGCTGGGCTCCTACGGTTTGCTGACATCTCCTTGAGGCGCGCGTGGAACAGTACGCGCCGTCGACGACTTGTCCGGACGGTTACCGGACAGTTGGCTGGTGAGCTAAGTAATTTGATGACGATGATTCCTTGGGTTGAACTGGACTTATTTTGGTGAAATAGTGAGGCATACTATTTTGTTTTTGTTTCGTTTATACTATACCCTATTCGCGTTAAGAATAGAAATTGAAAAAAAAAACTTTTTTACTGTCTGTTCAACCGATTTTAGCTACTTTGTAGGCATAAGAATGGCATTAAAAGCAAAAAAGTGGTTTCAATACTAACTATTTACTGCAGCCGCCATTTGTCATGCCACCAACGTAATAAAAGTCGAAATGGGTTGAACGGACAGTAATAAAAGGTTTTCGTAAATTTCTAAAGTTATTTTGAACAAAGTATAACTAGTGTTTGTGCGCCTTACAAACACTAGTTAGGTATAAATGAATTGTCAACGTGCTGCCTCTACGTCTCTTTTTATTTCAAAATGTAATGAAATAATCTCAATAAATAATAAATTGGAATTCTGTTTTTTGTAAACTTTAATGATGAGAGTCGACTTCAAAAAGAGTCCCAATTGAATCTGAATGTATTTTATAAAATAAACTTAAATATTTAAACTTTTAATGCAAAAAACACCGACCAATATGTTACCTTTTTGCTAGAACAAATACAAATAGAATTTTCGTAAAATATGTTAGCTACTACATTATTTTATTTTCAGATAAGTTTAAAGTTAGATCTACTTTTTATTACAAATGTATTGGACCAATATTTAACAGACGAGTGGTTAACCGATTTACGTATTGAAACAATTTATTAAATAAATATGCGCACTTCTAAAATCCACTTTTTATCGGGTTTTTTAAACTCCGTTTCCGATTCCCAGAATGTAATGTATCTAAATGATTTTTCTGGAGTGTGTCATCATCAAATAACTTTTCTTGCTCTGGGTGGAGCGCGAGGGAGTATTAGACCTTTTGTTGACTAAGATCTGCCCGTGTTCCTTCAGTTACTCTTTGCATTCCAGGGTCGTAGTTTTTCTTCTGAACAGTTCCGCTTTTGTGGAGAGTGCAGCTGCTCATTTCTAGTTCACTTTCTCTAACTTTTCACGGTAAATATTTTTACAGAGTATCGTTGCTAGAGGAAGTTTGAAAGTGACGCTAGTGACTGAAAGTTAAAGGGAAATCGTCTGTCTTAGTACAGTCATGAGAAGAGGAGTGATGAAGCGCATGTTAATAAAATAGTTATGAGTTATACATGTGGATGGCTGTAGAGGTAGAGGGAGGCCAAAGAAAAGATGAATGGAGTTAGTGATAGCGGGACGGGTGATAGGACAGAATAGAAGAAAAAAACGTGTTGCACCTTCTTTAAATAACATGGACAAGGGCAGGAATATGATGATGATCGTTGCTATTTAGTATGGCTCATCTATTTAGCCGTATATTTAGTTCTTTTTCTTTTTCGTTACGTTATCCCTTCAATCGGGGTCGGCTCTCCTCGTCTTTAGGCGCCAGGATAGTCTATCCTGGGTTGTCTGTGCGTCCAGCTGAGCTCGTTCTAGATCTTTGGATACAGTTGACCACCACGTAGCTAGAAGGCGCCTTCTGATTTTTTCTTTCCGTGATTGCCAAGGCCTTCTTTACTGGGTACTCTTCATCCCTTCTCATTACATGAACGAACCAGCGCATACGTCTCTCTGACAACGCAGACGATTATTTAGTTAAGCTGCATTAATTCATTATGAGGCTTTAAATTCCATTTTCATTTGTACTAATACACTTTGATTGCGATACAACAACAACTATTCCATTCCAATAGTTGAATTATTAATGACTGAATTAATTACCGACATGTTTGGTTAAATAGCGGCTGTTGAGGTTTTGATTGGGTGGTGATTAGAGAGAGTGAATTATAAGTAGGTAGTTGTGTTCACTGTTGGTTCTACTAAGTCCTAAAGAAAACTTTTTAGTTGTCATGAGTTAAGCTATACTAGTTAAACTAACTAATGCTTGCACGAACTGTTCGGGTCCAATCAAATCTGTGTGGATCTTTCTCCAAAAAACCCGTGTTGTGTATGTGTGTGTGTTCTTCTGTAACTAAAAGATTTGCTAGGAGAAAACTCATTGCTTAGTTGAACGATTATAATTTGGGTGTCTTCAAGGCTAGAGTGAATAGGCTCTTAATAAACTAGTGCGCCTCATCATCAAAGATTGCATCGCTACTTACCATCAGGTGATATCGCAGTCAAGCACTAGTTTATATCAATTAAAAAAAAAAAAAAACTCGCCTTTGTACAAGAATTCACTAGATTACTGTGCACCATGTTATGTTTCTGTGTACAATAAAATAATAAGACCATCTCAGGCACTAACCTGCATGGTTCTCATATAATTTGATCAATATGGTGTATAAGATTTAAGAGACTTTGACCTCTGAGTCAGACCAACTTGTCAGAATAGTCCAATCTTTCAGTGTTTTTGGCCTGCCTCGGTGACTACGGTCTTGTTCAAGTAGCTATTGTGTCACGATCTTTGCCCATCTGTTCTCATGTATTTTGTAAGTGTGACCCACCCAGTCCCACTTCAGCCTCGTATATTTGTCTGCAACATAAGCGATGCTTGTCTGTAGTGATATCATTGCGCTCCAAAAAACGAATCGTTGAAGTTGACCAAAAAGCTGTGCAGCTTAAGTGGGATTGCGCTGGGTATATTATATATATCACATTTTGGTTGAGCGGTAGGCTCTTTGGTGCCCCAAAATTGTCAGGGTTGCGGCAGTTTAAGAAGAAGATTGTGGGACGATTTAGAAATTCAGAACCAGAAACAATAGTACGAATGGAAGAAAACATGCCCAGTAATATAACACTAAAAGTATTATCTACTACAACCTCACTAAATTCTACGTAGAAGACCATAGGACTTTATTTCAGTAATAAACTAAAAGACACTAATGTATTCTATTTACATATCTACGAAAGGTACAATAATAATAACATAACTCTCTTTACTGGAAAGCATAACGTACTCAGCTTTCATGTCATATAAAAATTATGTTTATACGTGGATAGTACTAGCAGTAAAATTAATGTCAATGAATATTCAAGGAGGTAGTAACTTTGTTGACCTCAGCTGGTTATACTTGTAGGTCGGTCTTTATTTTTCTTGACTATAGAGGGCGATACCTAACCGTGGAATAAAGTACATTGACCTTTTACTAATATCTCTGCGTAGATACCCGAAATACATACAAATAAAATTGCTTTTCTTTACTAGATCATGTAAAGGATCACGATAAATGTCGATTCAAGACAGCTTTATGTCTTTATTTTCGTTTTTGACATTAAGAATGTCAAGAAATGTAGGAGGGTCAATGACCGTATTCCACGTTTATCTGACGCCTACCGTACCTCAAAAGTATCAAGTCATTTTTATTATTTAGTTTATTTACACTGAACATAGTTTTAAGTACTTCAGTTTAGTCACATTTCAAAACTAATATTAGAAGAAACATACTGCTGTATCATTATTTTTTATGAACATTCTGGTTAAGTCTGTCTCAAAAAAATATTTCATGAACCTAGACAGCTTTTTTGGTACAATATAACGTTAAACAAACAATTGTTACCACAACTCGTTTTTCGCAATAAAGTTGTCAAAAGTCATCAGTCTTTTCAATTGTAGTATTGAAAAATGAAGAGCGATACGTTTTATCTCAAGAGTATGTTTTTTTTGATAATTTTCTTCTATTACACGGGCAAAACCATTGGCAGTATCCTTTTTTTAAAATTATTGATAGGCTCGCGTTTGACCACCATCTCACCTGATTGTAAGCGATGATGTGGTCGACGATGGAGCACGCTTGCCTAAAAGTAACCTATTCACTTTTGACTTAAAGACCACTAAGTTGTAGCCACAGAACACAGGAATACACATACAGTAGATCTTCTGTTCTGTGGTTATAGCTATCAGGAAACACAGACTCCGGCAGGGAATTCCACTCCTTGGCTATACGCACAATAAATTTGTTTCCAAAACGCTTTGTGTAAATGGGTGGGATGTCTACCATGGGCCGGTGGCGCAACGCCGTACGTCTTCCAATATATTATACACTAGCTGACCCAGCGAACTTCATACTGCCTAGCCTCTTCTCATCTTTTGATGTAGTCGACCGACTGCAATGAAACAAAGTCTGAGTAAGTTATAATACAACCAATTTCAATGTATAAAAGTTAAGAGTATCTACATCGGTTTCGTACATTTTACATGATGTGCGTACAACTAGAAACTTTTACAGATTTATAATATGTATATAGATTTGAAAATTTAGTTTTTTGCGGACTGATTGATATCAAACAACTGACTAAAAGAATTTAGTCGAAATTTGGCACATACGTAGACCAAGCTAGACCAGGTCACAGGTAACTTTTTATCCCGGGAATTATTTTTACACTTGGGCGGAAAATTCCACTGGCTGTAGCTACTATAGCAAAATAATACGCAAAAAGCCACTTTTAAAAAACCTCCAAGGTTCGAAGTAAGCTTTTAAACATTTATTTTGTATTGAGAGATGATTGTATCGAGAGTGCACTCTTGATGAATATTAACAATGGAAACGCCGCAAGCTTTTTCAGAAAGAAAGGAAATGTTTTTGTTGTAACAAATTGGGTTCTTTGAAAATTCTGTAAAAAAAAGCCCAATTAGGCTTTTTTCAAGCCATTCATCACACTCAATTTGACAATTTTTAATAATAAATTATTTATGCGCCTTTGTACCTTAGTACCTTAGGCATTCTCTACCAGTCAACTTAGGGTGGTGAAGAAAAATTATGGCTAGTGCATAAAAAAATTAAAAGATTATTAAATAATTAAGGGTTCAAAAGTATGTAAGATTTTTTAATTAACTTTTTTTTATCTGTTATAAACTAGTACTTTACTGTGATCCCGCCTGATGGTAAGCAGTAATGCAATCGTTGATGGTGAGGCGCACTAGTTTATTAAGAGCCTATTCACTCTAGCCTTGAAGACACCCAAATTATAATCAGACGGGAAGACCGCAGCAGGCAAACTGTTCCAGTCCTTCGATGTACGCGGTATAAATGACGAGGCAAAACGCTTAGTCCGGACCGTAGATGTTTCAATAACGGAACAGAAAATAATTCCGCAACAGACTGGTGGCTATCCTAATGTCGGGAGCAATAGTGATATGAAGACAACAATTCCATTTAATAATTTACTCATAACCTAAATTGAACATTGACAATTTAGTTGTTGCCTTCTTACCATGTCTTGCAACCGATTTTTTCTATTTACAACTAATATCTTAAATTCAAACAAACTATTTGGTATACAAGCAACTGTCTTGTTACTACTTTTAAATAATATTATTTTAATATTTTTTTAAATAATATTTGACTGGCCTGTTGGTCTAGTGGTTAGTGGCCCTGACTGCTATGCCGGAGGTCGTGGGTTCGATTCCCACCCAGGACAAATGTTTATGTGATGAGCATGATCGTTTGTTCTGTGTCTGGGTGTAATTTATCAATAATATGTATGTTTTTAGAAATATATAAGTATGTTTATCAGTTGTCTAGTACCCATAACACAAGCTCTGCTTAGCTTGGGACTAGACTGCGTTGTGTGGTAGTTGTGGAATATTATTATTATTTCCTTTATATTATTATTATTATGTTTAAATGTGCTGACTGTTACCGCTATTAGATAGGTATAAAAATTGATCACGCACACGCCAAGCATAGCAGTGTAGCTGAACGAAG
This sequence comes from Mythimna ferrago, assembly GCA_910589285.2. Taxonomy (NCBI): domain Eukaryota; kingdom Metazoa; phylum Arthropoda; class Insecta; order Lepidoptera; family Noctuidae; genus Mythimna; species Mythimna ferrago. The sequence continues at coordinate 26,785,987 of OU342679.1, forward strand.
AAATACACTTTTGCTTGTATACAAAATATATTTTTAGACAATACTCAAGATACAGTATCATTACACTCCCCTATACGTGGTTATTCTGATCACCCCAAACAAATGCGTCATTAGTATTAGAATTTATGATTGATATCGAAATTACAGCTGGGGCGATGACTTGGGGCTACTAACCCCATGATTATTGCTGGGTTGAATAGTGTCTGATTCGATGTACCAAATCCTATTCATGTTGGGTCTAATAAGTAAGGAAAATATAATTCTAGGGGTCTTGGTTTGTTTTAGAGTTTTTTGTGAGCCATTTTGAAAAAATCCCGGAATCTTAAAGTCGAGAGTGAATAGGTTTCTTCTAGGTAAGCGCGTTCCATCGTCGACCGCATCATCGCTTTCCATCAGGTGAGATTGCGGTCAAGCGCGAACCTATCAACAATAAAAAAAAAACACTTATTAGCGCATTAAAATATTGCATCTATTCAGAACTATTTGTACATGCATAGTATAATTATAATTTATATGTACTATTGCTAATATATACACCCTTACTTTTTTAATTAGTACAAAGAAAATGGGGCCCTATCCGTATTCGTTAAACACATTTGTGTAGTCAAAATTATAGGTACAAAAAACGAAATCCGAAAATTGTCTACGTTTGTATAGTCTGTCTAATAAGTCAACCGACTTGGGAATTTTGCATAATATTTAATCATTTAAAACATACTTATATTTGATACTTTTTATAAGGTTCTGCAGTTAGTAAACAATGATCTATGATCTCTTTCTCTTAATCAACCTTGATTATTGAACCCGTGTTGACTACATCAGATTTCATTAAATCCTAATAATTACCCAAGTCGTTTAACTTATTAGACAGACTCAAATAATTGATAAATTCTCTTAATTGAATCAATTTAAAATAAAACTTCCGTTTTTATCGTCATTCATTCATTCCTGTACAATAATCCCATAAATTGAGTGACATTTAGGGATATAAACAAACGCTCGTAATTTTGCTGTTTATGAATATTATGCATTAAGGTATTACTAAAATAATAATAAGATCTTTTTCTGATAAGCCCTTTAAGTATTTGTACTAATTAAACATTTTTAGCGTAATATTTTATGTTTTAATTCATAGAGACATATTTTTTTATATATTTTACAAATTAAAAACTGGCTAGAACCAGAGCGTCATCATCTTTTCAGCCAAACGACGTCCACCGCTAGACACTCCACTAAGTGTCGCCACAACGAACGGTCCTATGCGTCTCGTATCATCTCACCAGATCATCGGTTCACCTTATGAGGCCTTCCAACGTGTCTTCCGGGAAACCAGGTCACAACATAACAAACATCTTTTTTTTTCCATAACTATCACACAACGCCGTCTAGTCTCAAGCTAAGCAGAGCTTGTGTTATGAGTGCTAGACAACTGATAAACATACTTATATGTTTCTCAAATACATACATATCTAGATAAATTACACCCAGACACAGAACAAATGATCATGCTCATCACATAAACATTTGTCTTAGGTGGTAATCGAACGCACGACCACCGGCATAGCAGTCAGGGCCACTAACCACTTGACTAAAAAGGCAGCCATTTTATGAGAGCTTATGTAAGAAAACAATATTTCAATATTGACAAAGGTATAGAAAACGGGCATCAATAAGAGAATACGATACTACAGACATAACCCTATTATCTTCTGTCATAATAGTTTTGAGGGGGAGACCAGAACTGATGGTTCATGAGATGATAACAATCTGTAATTAGAGACTTGCCTTGTTAACTAAAATTATTGTTATAATTACCACGTATACGTAATAGAGCCTGTCAATTATAATTAAAATGGATACATGCTAAAGAGCTGATAATGTAAGTTGATGGACGTTGGTGAATATCTCGGTTCAACGATTTTTAAAAGTTTTGTTTAGTGTGTAGTCTTAGTAGGTGTAATGTTTTCGGCGAGGCTTATCCCGAAATGATAATAATAATGTGGACTCAGCGATCATTGTACCGATAGTTGTTTCAGCCAACGGCTTAATAGCCAAGAGTCGTTAGGCGACTGGATCAAGGGCTATTCAGAAAGCAGTATTGCTAGACACGGCTCGTATAGTCAGGAGGTTCCTTTCTCTGGAGGTTCCTGTCCGCCGGTAGCTTGGACCCTGTTCCCGATACCGGTGGGCTACTATTTTTTATGGTTTTAAATGTTTTTTTTTTTATTCAATATTTAAAAATATAATTTATATGAATATATTATGAATAAACGAGATAGGTAATTATAATATCATTTTATTTCAAGTTTGCACTTATAGAAGGATTTTTTATTAGCCTGTTCTGTTCCACTCCTGGGTAAAGGCCTCCCTCCACTCCTTCCTTCTTTCGCGCGCCCGGGCTTTTTCTTGCCAATTCTGGTGGAATCTATCTAGTTCGTCGCGCCATCTCCTTTGCAATCCACCGCGACCCCGATGCAATGTTTCAGGGCACCAACTTTGTGTTACTTTAGTCCACAGTTTGTCGGGCATACGGCAGACGTGTCCTGCCCAGGAAGGATTAGTGACGATATTTACTTAAAACTATGTTAGTAGCTATAAAATTCAAATTAAAAAAAAAAATTAAATTAATCAGGTGATCGGCAATCTCTATTTGGTATTCTTCCCATAAAACAACAAATTAAATGTCATAATAGAAGCAGATTTAAAAAAAAAATAAGTACTTGATCTGATTTTGCGAAATTATCCGTAACAACTGTCAAAAATCTAAAAATCACAGCCGGGACCAAATTCTTAATGTGCTTTCCGAGGTACGGAATAATCTCAGTTCATTAAGATAGGTAGACACACTAGTACCCACTTACAGTCCAACAGCGATAAGTGTTGTTTAACCTAGGAGATCAACCCGACTGTTGTTATTTTAACTAGACTGCAATCCCACCAGATGGGCTCCGCACTAGCTTCAGAAACCAGTTTAATCTAGCCTTGAAGACACCTAAATTATAATAGCTCGTTTTCAAACACAAAAAAAAAACAAAGGGAGAAATAAAAATTCGTATGCAAATAACTACCAAAATCCAGCCAATACGTCTACCACTTTATTCAACGAAAAGAATCATAAAAAAGATCTTGTAAAAATTACAGTAACGTACCTGCTTCATAATCTTATCTAACAAACGGACTGTTATCCAGAAACTGTCAGAACACACCAATGTCTTGGAGGATATCATACGATTTTTCCTCCTATTTTTTAGCCCCTCTTATTTTCGTATTATCAGGGTTGATGATTTTGTAAGAACCTTCCGCAAGTTTTTGACAGAGCTCTTAATTAAATGTCAAGATACTGGAGACATCTAAGTGAAATTGGATCAAATTACAGGTGAAATCAATTTATTAGTTCGGTTTTATTTTCTTGATTTCATTTTCGAAGAAGATAAAAGTTTTTGAAACTGATATTCTTTTTATGTGAGATTTGTAGAATTTATAAAATTTATTTTTATTTAATGTAAAATCATGGTAATTAAGTTTTTACCTACTCTAGGTTGTACTCCACTGAAACGACAAATGTAATCTACACTAATATAATAAAGAGGTAAAGTTTGTTTTTTTTTATTTTTTTGTAGGTAACCTCTGGAAATACTGATCCGATTGCTAAATTTTTTTTACCGATAGAAAGCTGCTGTATTCCTAAGTGACATAGACTACATTTTATGTAAGCAGATAAAGCTACGGGCAAAAGCTAGTATAATATTCATGAAATTAATCTATAGAGTGGCAAAAACAAGTGATTTATTTGCGCCGTTCCAGGAGTAGGATAGACAGAGAAAACCACTTACCCTGGCCACCCTGTATGTGACAATTTGACGGTTTCAAACTCAAAAAAAAAAAGTTTTGAATTCATATCGAAAACGGCAACAGTTATCGTCTCGAACAATGTATTTCATACATACATAAAATAATATGACTGACCCGAAAACCATTACCATAAATGTCACCAAACCCGGTAACGCAATGAAAAGAACTCACACCCTACGCCACTTCCGTACCGCAATCAAATTCCTTTTTGTTTAGATAATGTAAAAATTTTAACTTTACTTGATGCGGACCGCCCGGAGGACACGGTGTGTACCACTTGGGCAGTGCACCGCCGTGTCCTCGTGGGGCGATCAGCAGTAGTACGTGCCCTGGTCCAGGCCGCGGTCTGGAGTAAAAGGGGTGGTGGTCACCGACTTCTGCGAAGCAATAATGGTAACGAAGGAGATGGCCACACGCGTGAGGTAACGGACGTCCTCACGTTCCAGCCACTGAAACCTCGACCTCAAGTACCAGTTACAGTAGGTAGGCGTAGTCTTGTGGACGACGAGCAATGGGTAATTTGCCGTCCAGCTGCCATGTAACCGTCTGGACCGAGTCCAAGTCCAAACACCATTCTATAAGGGATGTCAGCAAAACCGTAGGGCCTAGCAGAATCGATGCCTATTAGGGACCTGGAGATGAAGACTTCTGAAAAGGTTTGTGATCCTGGGATGCAGAGGGCAACTGAAAGACCACAGATGTGGTATTAGTCAATAAAAGTCTGCAACTCCCTTTCCCTCCCCTTAATTTTCTGATTAAGTCTAGAGACAACAAATGACATTAAATGTCATTTGTAGCTTGTAATTGTAATATTTTTAAATTATATATTTAATATTTTTTTATAAATGTTGCTTGGAATAATAAATTTTATTCCAAGCATCATTTCAAAAAAATATAAATATAAAATCACAGTTTAAATATTTCTCTTCCGTTTTTGCAGACCCTACCCAATTGTACTTCTTTATGATTGGCTACTCTAATTCCACACCGCCAGTTCAGGTTGTAGTCCTTTGATGGACTTTACGCTTAGCTAGGATTTCAATAACCCACTTTTAGTAAGCTCGTTCTGGATTTTATTATCGATGAATATTTGTCGTTAGTTTAGTTAATTAGTCGCTAACTCAATTTCATACCACTCAATTTATAAAAACAGTATTTTATCATCAGTCGCAGTTTTTTAGGGTTTCGTATCTCAAAAGGAAAAACCGAATCCCTTATAGGATCACTTTGTTGTCCGTCCGTCTGTCTATCTATGTGTCTGTCTGTGGTTCCTTCAGGTTGTGAAAAAATCAAACTTCTAAGTCAACGAATAAAAAAGATACAGAAGCTTATGTCGCAAACAAAACGTATATTTTGATACTCTCAAAGATCGAAAATCATAGGTTACTTCCCGTTGAATCAGAATCCTGAAATTTGGCACAAAGCAAGGTGTTATAGCATAAGTATAGAAAAAAAACCTGAAAACAGTAAATTTGTTATTACCTATGCCACAAAAAAAAAAATTGCAGTTCGAAAAAATCTTCGAGACTCCATTCTGGAATTGTAGTTTGCACGGAACCCTCAGTGCGCGAGTCCGACTCGCACTTGCCCAGTTTTTTTTTATTCGCTCGTTTTATAATTCTTTTTTGCAGACCCTACCCAGTTATGCTTCGTTATTATTGGCTACTCTAATTCCGCGCCGCCAGTTCAGGTTGTAGTCCATCAAAATATTGCCAATATTCATGTAACATGACGTTGCTGTCCGTATTTTGATTAATATTTGCTATTGATTCTTCGAATGTATTTTGGATTTTTTTATATTGATGTGGACTCTGTTACTTACAATTTTAGATACAATGCATTTGTTAAATTAAATCACTTCTCGGCTATGTTAGATAGTATTTTCTAATTTCAAAATTTCATTCACAGCGTGTTCAAATTACGCACATAACAAATGCCTCAACTAATTAGCAGGTACGAATACAACTTTTTAAAAAAATTTTTTTTTGATGGTGGGGAAAATCATCCAATGACAACCCCCGCTCTTGGGCGAAGCGGGAGATAGTGTCAGACTCTTACTGACTAAAAACCCACCCCGTTCCTTCTAGCCTTCATACCGGGGCTCGAGCTCCCTTTTGGATAACCCTAGCCCCAGTAGGCTGGGCCCCTGCTGTTGCTGACAACTCCTTGAGACGCGCGGGAATAGTGTGCGCCGTCGAAGTCTTGGGCTCGGTCCGGACAGTTACCGGACGGTCAGGAAGCGAGCTACCCATAGCTTGCCGTTTGCAAGCCCGCATCGCATCTACGGTGGCCGGAAATCGAGATCGGAATCGATCGGCCGGCCTCCTCCTTTGCTAGCATTACTTCTTAGCAGAAGGAGGCGACCGCCTGCCACTCCTCCTCGCTTTGGACCATGACCTGAACCAAGGCCCGGCGCGAGAGGTCTCCGCCGCCGATCGTCCCCACGAGGGCACGGCGATGCTCCACCCAGGGGGCACACCTCGACTGTGTATTCCACCGTGTCCTCCGTGCCTTCCACAAAGTGGCGACACCCGGGCGTCACTTCCGCACGAATTCGGTGCAGGAACCTCCCGAACGTGCCATGTCTGGTGAGGACCTGCGTCATACGGAAGGTAAGGACGCCGTGAGGTCTTTCCTGCCGCGCCTCAAAGAAAGGACTTACTGCCATAATTGGGTTGATGTTTTGGTGTATATCATAACATATTTGCTGTAAGAACATTAAAAGATACTTCGACCCCTTAGTTTGGTTCGTTGTTTCTTCTCAGAGCCGTCTAGCAAACACTAGCCTCATATAGTTTAAACTGATAAAAAATATCTGTTTTTTTTTTTTTTTTTTAAACCTTTTTACAAAATATATATCATTAAATCACGATACTGTTTTTTTTTTTTTTTTTAGTTAATGATACCCTCGATTGACAAAAAAGCAATATCTGATGGTCTACAATGAGTCTAGCGTGCTAAGAAAATACCTGTATAGTCTTGATTTGAAGACTGACTGATGGATTTCAGGTGGTATCACGCCCTCTTTGAGGCGTGGCTGGAAAGACCTCACGGCGTCCTTACCTTCCGCATGACGCAGGTACTCACCGGACATGGTTCGTTCGGGAGTTTCCTGCACGGGATTCATGCGGAGGTGACGCCCGGGTGTCGCCACAGTGCGGAACGCCCGGAGGACACGGTGGAGCACACAGTCGAGGTGTGCCCTGCTTGGGCGGAGCATCGCCGTGCCCTCGTGGGGGCGATCGGCGGCGGAGACCTCTCGCGCCGGGCCTTGGTTGAGGCCATGGTCCGGAGCGAGGAGGAGTGGCAGGCGGTCGCCGACTTCTGCGAAGCAGTAATGCTCGCAAAGGAGGAGGCCGAACGCATCAGGCAACGGCGTTATCGCCGCCGCCGTCGCCGGGATTCTGATCCCGATTTCCGGCCAACGTAGACGCGGGCTTGCGGACAGTGAGCAATGGGTAGCTCACTGTCCGGCCGTCCGGTAACTGTCCGGACCAAGCCCAAGTCATCGACGGCGCGCACTGTTCCCGCGCGCCTCAAGGAGTTGTCAGCAACAGCAGGGACCCAGCCGGGTCGAAGCCTACTGGGGCCAGGGTTATCCGAAAGGGCGCTCGAGCCCCGGTATGAAGGCTAGAAGGAACGGGGTGGGTCTTTTAGTCAGTAAGAGTCTGACACTATCTCCCGCTCCGCCCAAGGGCGGGGGATGTCAATGCATGATTTTTTCCCACCATAAAAAAAAAAAAAAGGTGGTATCACGTGTATGTAATGTTTCTCTTATAATAAAACGGCTAATGGATTTCAATGTTTAGCATTTAAGGAGATCATTTCTTAAAATAGCTTTTACTCCCTAGATTAGGTTTTTTGAGATATTTTTTCTTTTACGTGGGCGATGCCGCTGAAAGAAGTTAGTACAGACTGATATACATTCAGTCAAAAAAGTATCGGGAATGGATGATTTGTTTATGGTTTCAAATTCTAGATTTTTTTGTTGTTGCTAGATTGGCATAACTGTTTTCCATTTCGGCGCGGAGTTTGAGTTGCATCTGTTATTTATATTAAATAAAGTGCTGTTTTTAGTTATATAATATCTAGTGTGTATTGCGAATTTCATAATGGACAAAAACATCGAACAAAGAGTTTGTCTTAAATTTTGCATCGCCAGTGGAATTTCGTGTTTGGAGTCACTGAAAATGTTACAGAAGGCTTACGGTGAATCGATTTTATCAAAAACACGTGCTTATGAGTGGTACGAAGCATTCAAAAGCGGTCGAGATGTGATGCAAGATTTGCCTCGCTCTGGTAGGCCACCAACCTCTGCAACTGAAGTTTACATCGCAAAAGTGAAGGAAATAGTGACTGAAAATCCTCATTCAAGTTTGAGAGAGATAGCCGCCAAACTTTCTGTATCTCACGAGTCGATCCGTACCATTTTTACTAATCATTTGGGTACGAGACATGTTCCCGCTCGGCTAGTCCCAAAAGACCTGAATTTTCTCCAAAAACTCAATCGCATAAAAGTCGCTCAGGACATGCTAGAACGAGTCAATTCCGACCCAACATTAATGAAACGCATTGTTACTGGCAACGAGACGTGGGTTTACGAGTTTGACATGCAAACAAGTCAACAAGCTTTGGAGTGGCGCCTTCCAACTGAACCAAAACCGAAAAAACCACGCCAAAGTTGATCAAAAGTCAAAGTCATGTTGACGGTTTTCTTTGACCATCGCGGTGTTGTGCACTCGGAATTCTTACCGGAAGGTCAAACGGTAAATAAAGAATATTATTTGAGCGTTATGCGGCATAGAGCAAATTCGACGAAAAAGGCCAGATTTGTGGAAAGAAAATTCTTGGATTTTGCACTACGATAATGCGCCTTCGCACAAGGCCATCATTGTGAACGAATTTTTGACCAAACACTCAACGCCATCGAGCAGCCACCATATTCGCCAGGTATGGCTCCAGCCGACTTCTGTCTTTTTTCTAAATTCAAATTACCACTTCGTGGCACCCGTTTTCAATCTGTAGAAGACTTAAAGGAGAATTCGCAAAGAGAACTGAACTCAATTTCGGAAACAGCGTTTAAAAAATGTTTTGATGATTGGATTATTCGTAGGCGTAAGTGTATCGTTTCTGAAGGGGCATACTTTGAAGGTGATAAAATAAATTTGGATGAATAACAAAATTTTTTCTGTATTATTGATCTTTTCCCGGTACTTTCTTGACAGAGATAGTATACTGAAAAACCTACAAAAATGCATTTTTTGACCAAAGTCCTGAACAAAGTAATAAATAAAGTATTCATCATCATCATCATCATTTCAGCCGATACACGTCCACTGTTGGACATAGGCCTCCCCCAAGCGTCGCCACATCGAACGTTCCTGTGCGTCCCGCATCCATCGGTTTCCTGCTACCTTCACCAGGTCATCGGGCCACCTTGTAGGAGGCCTTCCAACACTGCGTCTTCCGATACGCGGTCGCCACTCCAAAACCTTTCGGCCCCAACGGCCATCTGTAATAAAGTATTATTTATATATTTTTTTTTGTTATTTGATATAAACTAGTGCTTGACTGTGATCCCACCTGATGGTAAGCAGTGATGCAATCGTTGATAATGAAGCACACAAGTATATTGAGAGCCTTTTTACTCTAGCCTTGAAGACACCCAAATTATAACCGGATGTTAAGACCGCTGCAGGCAAATTGTTCCAACAATATAAAGAAACCATACTACAAGACCACTAAACAGTATTCAAAACGATTCCTTTGAAACCAGAATACTAAGGAAACAATACTGGTACAAGAAACTCACAAAGATCTGTATTTGTACTGCAAACTGTGTAGAAAAAGTTAAGTGCTTCCGTACTGCGTAATAATCTGCAGAAGAAGGTCCATTAATATAGTGATGCATTTCCGTCGCTCGTAATATGGAATTTGTTGAGAAAATATCATAAACTATAACTAATTGGCTCCTAGAATAATGTAGATACACATTGTAATCTTTGCCCATATTTAGGGTCCCATGCCTAAGTCGGCAAATATTGAACTTTTATAGGATGACTTTGTTGTCCGTCTGTCCGTCCATATGTCTGTTTATCGGTTTATCTACCAAGACCCTTTTTTCAGGCATTTGTGAAGGTATGAAAATGAAATTATAAATCAAATACTCGGGTTTGCTACCCCAACCAATAGGTAGTAAAAAAAACAAACTTCTAAGTCAACGCAATAACTGTAATTTTGTAGTTACTCAAACATACTTTTTGCTATTTGAAAAAATTTTTGATACTCGATTGGGAAATTTGACCATTGCAGTTTGCAAGGAACCCTCGGTGCGCGAGTCTGACTCGTACTCGTTTTTTTACATTGAAATCGGTAGTATTTTTTATTTGTAAAAAAGTTTTTCATTCTTCGTGCTGTATTATTGTATCCTAAATTCTAAGCTAGTGTCATCCAACTCTGTTTAGGAATTAGGTACAGAATTAGTTGAGTACTAAGTACGTTTGTATTTTAATCAATAGAACTGTCGATACCGGGCGGTATGGAGTACCCACTCAGCTTCACAAGCCGCGTTACCGGTACTACGGTGATTTGATTACTGTTTAGGAACGTGAAAATATAAAATTCGGTCAGCCGGCACACTGGAATTTTATTATATTTTTCATTAAAATCTAATTTGGGTCCAATATTGTGGAGCTCGTTGTTTCTTTTTTTTTTGGGAAATGGCTAAATGATTATGAGTAGAGGTCGTAAAAATGTAAAAAAAATGTATTTTGAAGCATTAAATTAACCAAACATATCGCATTATACCCCCACATAAGGCCTCAGTAGGCTTCGACCCTGCTGGGCCTCTACTACCTACTACTACTGCATGCTGACATCTCCATGAGGCGCGCGTGGAACAATACGCGCCATCGACGACTTGGGCTCGGTCTGGACGCTTACCGGACAGTCGGACATAGTCAGTCTAATTCAAACACAACACAAGAAAAAAAAAACTAATTTCCCTTTAAAAACAAAACTTAATTAAGTTTCTAAAAAAAGAAATAGTCTCACGGAAACATATTTTCAAAAATTCCAGTCTCATTTTAAATTAAAAGTATTTCTGGAAAGCTAATTAGCATCGTATCACGTAATTTAACGCGTATCTGACGTTATTAAACAGCTGAAGTTACGAAGGAAGAATCATTAATTATAACTCCATATTATTATCAAAAGATAATTAATCCAAAAGCAATTTTTATACGTGTCAAATTACTTTCATAATTTGTTATTAATAAGAGACAAACACGATGTGATTTAATACGTTTGTTATCTTTTAGAAGGTGGAGTAACATTAAATTCGATTACCGGCCACCGAGCAATGGATAGCTCGCCGTCCGACCATCCGGTAGCCATCCAGAACGAGCCGGAATTTTTGACGGCGCGTAGCATTCCCCAAGCGCCTCAAAGAGACGACAGCAAAACCGCAGGGGCCCAGCAGGGTCGAAACTTACTGGGGCCATGGTTTTCCTTCTGAAAAGGAAAACCCTTGGTCCTAGAATGCAAATGCAACTGAAAGAACATAGGTGAGGTTTTAGTTAGTAAAAGTCTGACACGCCCTCCCCAGTGTTGACAGCCACGACTCATTTTGTAGGTCGCGAGTTCAAACCTAGCCAGGCGCATTACTTTGTGTCATTTATTTCACTGCTGTTCTCAAAACGGTGAAGGAACAAAACATCATGAGAGAATCGGGACGTAGAACCAAGAACCAATAGTCATTCGAAGACATATGACATCCACCAATCCATAGTGAGCCTGCGTGGCGGATTTCGGCCCTTTCCCTCTCTTAGAGAGGAGAGCTGAGTCCCAGCAGTTCCCACTGCTGCAACATCAGAATTTTCGTGCAGGCTGGGTCATGTTCTTTCATTCATTGTTATCTCATCGTGTGTACCTGTGTGCCAAATAACCATATTTTATTTATTTATTAAATCTTTATGCACATAAAACTGTACAAAGGCGGACTTAATGCCTTAGGCATTATCTGCCAGTCGACCTTAGGGTGGTGCAGAAACATAACATGGTAGGTGCAACTTAATAAAATAATAGACAAACAGAAGAGAAAACAAAAATAATAGCAAATTCATACTTAGATACACACATATGAATAAGCAATGCTGTAGTGAAAAAAAACAAATCCAACCAATCAGTGCTGTGATGATTATACCAACTTCTTGCGAATATGCTCACGTGCCATCACCTTAAAGGAAAATCGACTGGTCGCCATCCTGATATTCTGGGGAAGCGCATTCCAGAGAGATATTCCCTGGACGAAAAAGGAATAGTGGATAAGCCCAGAGCGGTGTGAGGGACATCGTAGAAGACTATTATTAGTAGACCGAAGATTTTTATTTTTATTTTATTTCATTCCTTCTTCATTATAAATCTGATTATGCGTGTGCCTACCTTCTCTATTGGTCATTTTTTTCTGCGTGTAAGTTTTCAGTACAGCAAAGTAAAAATAGTGTGACCTTTTTTTTTTATGGTGGGAAAAAATCATGCATTGACATCCCCCGCCCTTGGGCGGAGCGGGAGATAGTGTCAGACTCTTACTGACTAAAAGACCCACCCCGTTCCTTCTAGCCTTCATACCGGGGCTCGAGCGCCCTTTCGGATAACCCTGGCCCCAGTAGGCTTCGACCCGGCTGGGTCCCTGCTGTTGCTGACAACTCCTTGAGGCGCGCGGAAACAGTGCGCGCCGTCGACGACTTGGGCTTGGTCCGGACAGTTACCGGACGGCCGGACAGTGAGCTAAAAAATAGTGTGACCTGAATTGTCATTCAAAATCAAAATCAAAAGCATTTATTTCAAATAGACCATTTTCAGGCACTTTTGAATAGTCAAATGTCGGTCAGTCCAAAAAAAAAGTGTTTTCTGATAACTGTAACCTACGGCCTTTAAGTCAAGAGTGAATAGATTGTTTCTAGGCAAGCGTGTTCCATCGTCGGCCATATCATTGGTTACCATCAGGTGAGATAGTGGTCAAACTTGAGCCTATCCACTATAAAAAAAAAGTGAAACTAAATTGCACGTTCCAAAGCAAAGAAAAGAATGTGCAAGAAAGTCCATTGACATTCTTTTGAATCATAATTATGAGTTGACATATGTATAATTTTGTTTAAAAAATAACAAAGCATTGGTCAAAACAAATACCAGTTTTAATATTAAAGTTCATATCACGCAATGTATCATAGTCAACAATAGAGAGGTTTTTATTCGGGACCTGACCCATCACTCATGCATGTTATACGATATTGCAGTTTTGTGTCGCATGAATAGAATATTATAAAAAAAAACCAGTCAGTTTTGGTTTTACATAGAGCTCATGTTTTGCGTGAAGTAGGCATTGACTTTTTAGTTTACTTTTTATTTCCATACGTCAAACGTGTTTGGGCTCGGCTCGAAGGACCGATGTTTGGGGTGACATTAAAATAAACCAAAATTAAAGATTATAAAAATAGCTATATTTCAACAACACCGATTAAACTAATAAAAATAGAAAAACTATTAAAACTAATGAGGTGAATGAGATGAGATTGAGTCACGCCCGATATGCTATCCGAATGCGTACCGACTGTATTTACTTCGTCGCAATTATAACATGTTTATTTTTACTATTTGACTGATTTTTTTTTATATACTTTATTCTTACAATTTGCAATATTTACACTTTTGTAAATTTTATTATTGTGATTGTGATTATGACTCATATGATTTGACCATTACATGTTTTGCTGTATAGACTTTAATAGTACGTTGTTACACTAGGGGTGAAAGTAACTCATTTCGTCCCGAGAAGAAGTTGGCGGCCGAGCGTAGCGAGGTCGCTAATTCGAGAGACTAAATTAGTTACTTTCACCCCGAGGTAAGCACTGTGCTTTTCATTACGAATACAAGAAAAGTAAAAATAAAATAAAAAGTTTGAAACCTAAGTCGTTGTACCTATGATTTTAGGCGGAAGATTTTCCACTACTGCTTTAGCCTCTTCTCTTATGAAATTAGGCGTTAAATCACTATTTTAATCTGATAAACATAACGTGTTAATACAAATCTCTGTTGTACGGAAATATAAACAAAACTCGAAAAAACCAACGACTGACTGCCACTTTCCCGCCATTTTGTTTCTTTTTTCTGGGGCTGGCCATATATTCAGCCTCATTAATGAAAAATTAGAAATTAATTGCAATCTTTTAAAAATAAAGTATTTTGAAGAAATAGTTAAACAAGTAAGTCACTTAAAATATAATATTATTTAATTAATATCTATCTTTAAGTTATTTCAATTTTATATCGCGCTGTGATTGACTGGCTGTATGGAAAATTGGAACATGGTTCAATAGAAATGGGAACATAGAACTAGTTTTTTTTTAAATAATTTGACAGCTGTCAGTTCTAAAGTTAAACTCCCTAGGGATGAAAAGTATCACTTTCAGCCCGCTCCTCAGGCAACTTCAGACCTACTCGTACTTTTAGAGTATGAGTAATGAAAAAGAGACTTTGACCCCTGAGTTTGTTTCAGTGTATTAATGGACGAAAACAAAATTGACATGTAAAAGTATTTTTATAAAACCTACTTGCAAAATAAAGACCATTTATCATTTATTACGCTGACAAGGTCATTATTGTTCGGTGATTGACTCGAACAATACGGAAGGTTAATTCCACTCGAATTTGAAATTGTTTTATATTATTTTAATTTTTATTAATTTTATTAGAAATTTCTACTTTATTCACGGCCGCCCGTGGCGAAACCGTTTCACAAAGCAAGCAAAAAGATACCGTCTGTCTACCTAGTCGATATGGCAAAACTAATTTCACTCGTTTCAATACGAAATCAAGTGAAAATCTTTGCCGCTGTTTTGTCAATTCCGCGCAGATTTAAATAAAATAGGCTTTTGTACAAAATGGCTCCTGTTTTTAAACCTGCTAGTCGCTATGGTTATGTTATGCATCAGATTCTAATAATTGGCTGCGACTCATACATATACAACAACAGAAATGCCAACATAATGTACATTTCTTTTTTTTAACTTTTCAATTCTATGTTATTTAATGTACCATTTTAACTATAAATAATTAAATAATAAAAGCATTTATTCATTGAATGTAGATTTTGGAATTTTAAAATACTAGTGTAAAAGTGGAACTCGGGTGCCTGAGACGAAGGCAAAGAAAGAACAGGAGTGGGATTTTTTTAGGCAGTAAAAGACTGACACCCTTTTATTTTCCCACTTAAAAAAAATGATTATTATTTTAATATATTCTTTATTGTACACCACATATACAAAAAAATACAGGACAAACACTTTTAAAATAAGTGTACAATGGGCGGTCTTATCGCACAAGGCAATTTCTTCCAGACAACCAGATTATTATATGTATTAAATGCTAAATGACATCTTCGCAACAACTTTAAGTTTGTACATATTGTTACGTGAAATAGGTTTCTACACTGAGCGGAGCAAATAACTTCGTGCAAGATTGCTGTGAAGGAATGGTTATTTTTGGTAATATTGATATTTATACATTACATATTGTTTTTAGTTTTATAGAATAATTTTTCCCAAAAATATTTAAAAACGTCACAATTTGGACAACACCGTTACTAAGTATAAAACAGGTCATGGCAGGTCGTAGCGGTCTTTAGGCGCCAGCACACAGCTGGTTGCGGAAGCAAAAAAACGCCTCAGTCGCCCGGGTGGCCCGGTGACCAATGTGACCATGATTTATGTCACCAATAAGGTACTATAACGAGCTATAATTTTGTGAGTTTTTCATAATACAGTTTTGAAATTTTAATAATATTCCACAACTATCACACAATGCTGTCTAGTCCCAAGCTAAGCAGAGCTTGTGTTATGGGTACTAGACAACTGATAAACATACTTATATATTTCTAAATATATACATAATATAGATAAATCACACCCACACTCATCACATAAACATTTGTCCTGGGTGGGAATCGAACCCACGACCTGCGGCATAGCAGTCAGGGCCACTAACCACCAGACCAACAGGCCAGTCTAATAATAATAATTTTGTACATAGATTCTTTATATAAAAATACTAGATACGTATTTAAGGTCTCACATAAATATATCAAAAATATTGTTGTATAACTGGTGATACACTTCAGCTCGATGGACTAGAAACCCTCACGGTCGAACGCAACTCGTTGCTATTCAGGTGCTACCAGGCGCAAATAATATCTGATTTAATTGTTTGAAAAAAGCATTAGGAGCGTCACGCATAAAATATTTTATGTGTGGGATAATTTAACCCCTATCTACATGCAGAATTTTTTTTTTTAATTTTGTGATAGATTCTTATGGTGAATACCAATTGTCTTCTAATTTTCAGATGATATTTAACGTTAATAGAACAATCTCATTGTGAAACGTTACTTAGGAATATCATCTCATCCTTCATATCGTCATTCGTTTAAGATTTCAATTAGATTGCAGGTTGATTTTAACAACTTTTTTCTGTCGCAAATACGAGGGAATTGTTTGATTTTTATGTTTAACTTATGCTAAAATCAATAGTGTAGCTAAGCGAAGTGGGCCCTAGCCCAAGGCCTCGCATCCAAAGGGACACCAGACAAGCAAGGGCTTAAAACGAACGAGATTTTTTTTATCATTGATAGGCTGACGTTTGACCACAATTTCACCTGATGGATGGTCGCTGTCTCGTTTTCGAATTTATGAATTTCTTTCATAAAGCCGAAAACGAGATAGGCTCACTGAAGACAATACCTCACTGATGTTGTGCCTTCACACAAGTCTATATTAGGTCACGCTACGTCTCTGGCTAAAATATTGCTTATTTTGCAAATTAAGTTATAAATAAATAACACGATTTTTCATAAATCTAAACAAGATGAAGGCTGGTGTTTCGTAACGGACCCTGAGAAGAAACACCGAAACAAACTCGAAGGTCAAAGTTTCTTTTAAAGGTAAACATGTTAACATGTTATGGTCAAATCAAATGAAAACCATGCAGCAGTTCTGAAAAAGGAACCACACAGATTTGAATGAACCTGTCCAGTCAGTGGAAGCATTTGTCAGTATTCGTGTACTAGCTGCAACTTAGGACTAGGAAAGAGCAAGACCACTCTAATTGAAATTATTTGAAATGGCTTTCAGGTCAAATTTAATTCGTCGACATGAGACAGCCACCAATCCGCACAGGTCCCGCGTGTAGGATTATAACGGTCCATTTCTCCAACGATTCACTTCAAAACTCAACCGTTGTCATGCCAACGTACGTTCTCAAGCATAATAATTTTTAATACGAATATATTCTTTTATTTGTACTGATATTATAAAAATTTACGCAACCAGACGAGTACCATTTGCAGTAACGTTCAGACGTTATGTGAAGTGCTATGAAAGTGTCGAGTAAAATATTATAAAGATGGTTTGTGGTTGTCGTTTTTAGTGTTCCGTACCGAAATGGTAAAACGAAGCCCTATTACTAAGACTCCGTTGTCCGTCCGCCTGTCTGTTCGTCTGTCACCAGCCGTCATAACAACAAATACTAAAAAATAGAATAAAATACATAACATTTTGCCTAAGACTAAAACCACAAAATAGATAGGTACAATAGACAATCTCATGTATATACTTCACTTTTTATACTTACGTTCGGTGGACGCACACTAATGAGCGTTTGAGCCGGAACTGTTCGACGAGCGGGCCAAGGCGCTCCGAGATATCGTGTCTATGAGCGGTGTTTGTGTGTGCGTTGCTCGAGCGTAGATTGACTTCTGTACCTATCTATTTTGTGTTAAAACCTTTGTGAGAGCAGAAGTCTGAACTAGGTTCGGGAAAATAAATATTTAAGGGGTCTCTCATATAACAAACGTGATTTTTTTGCCGTTTTTTTGCTACGAACGGTACGGAACCCTTCGTGCGCGAGTCTGACTCGCACTGAGGTTTTAGTAAGATTGAGAAAGTGATGGGTAGATTTTTTTTTTAAGATGGGAAATCATGTAATCGCCACTTTAGGGTGAAGGGGGAGGGTGTGTCAAACTTTTACCGACTAAAACCACACCTATGTTCCTTCAATTGCCTTTCGTTTTCTAGGATCTCTTTGAGGCGTGCGTGGAACACTACGTACTCATCCACGCCGAAAAAATTGCTGCTTGTATTTTGTATTTTTTTAAATAATTGTTTCTTAGTTATTTCGTTGTTTACCTACTAAATAATTACTCAAATAATAAGGAAAACAAAATTAATAAAAAAAAATTGGATACCAAAATGTTGGTAGAGTCTGTCTAAAAACTCAAACGACTTGGGTAATTATTAGTGTAAAATGAAATCCGAGGTAGTCAACACATTCAAGATTGATTAAAAGATCTTGATCATTGTTTACTAATAAAAGAACCTTATAAAAAGTATCGAATATAAGTATTTTTTTTTGGTTTTTTATTATACAAAATTCCCAAGTCGTTTGACTTTTTACACAGACTGTACCTACCTACCTATCAAAAACAAAATCCTGGCCTGGTCAAAATCTGCTACCATTTTCAATACAATTTTTTTTCAGCATAAAGTTTCACCGGCTGAATCACTGATTGACTGTGGATAGTTAAAGTTACTGCAACATGCTTCAATATAGCGATCGTTAGTGCTTGCGAGTCATTGGAAGCTGCATCCAGGGGCATTCAATGGTTGATGAAGCAATGAAAGGAAAACCGACAGTTATTGCAATGTTTTGTAACAGTTTCAAGTACGAGTATTTCTTTACGGTTTTAAATATAAGCAGGATTTGGAGGATTACGAGAGGTAGGTAACTAAACGGGTTAAGAAATGTAAGAATATTTTTTAATATTATTTATCATATGGCGAGTGCCCATCCTTACGTTGCTGACATTTCTATGGTTCGGACCAATTGTTTCACCTCGCCGTTTTTACCGCGTATTTCGCACGATTGGAATAATTTGCTTTCAGCGGTCTTCCCGTTTGATTGTAATTTAGGTGTCTTCAAGGTTAGAGTGAATAAGCTCTATAAAGAGCTTGCAATCGTTGATGGTGATTAACGATTGCATCACTGCTTACCATTAGGTGGGATCACAGTTATGCATTAGTTTACATCATTTAAAAAAATCATCAAAAGTTTTTTGTAGGTATTCTGAAATATCCGTCAAAGCCCTAACTTTTTTGAAGAAAGGAACAGTAAAAATATATATGAAATATTACGGGAGGACGACGGCGGCATCGAGGTCGACCGCGGCGAAAATGGTGTGACGATCGGCAAACTTGGCCAAAGACCGTCTTAGATTGAGACGTCAGAAAGGACAAAGGGGAGGCATTTGTTGAGCAGTGAGACACAGAATAGGCTAATAAAGAGAAAATAGAAAAATAAAAAATAGAAAAAAAAACCTGACACAATTAAATTCAGTAATGTTTATAATAGTTAATTGTGATATTATTATAACAATAGTGAACCTTACAGAAGCTCATAGAAAAGTTTTTTCTAAAAACATAAAGCCTATAATTAAATGCACATTCTAAAGATGCCATGATGACAGTGTATCAAGAACACTAAGCTTAGAACATGCGATTGTACTCTCGTCACTCTAATTTCAACTTTATTGTGATATTATTTCAGTACATAAAAGGTCGTAAAACCCAAGATAAATTTACATTTAAGTGAAGCGTCAAAGCTGTGTTGGTTTCCTTAGTCGTGGCTTCATGAGGACACGTTTTTAGTTGTGTGGTGCAAGTGTAATGTATTTTGAATTACAATTTATCTTTATTTTACTTACTTTATAATAATATCTAATAATAATAATGCTTCATTAAGTATCGGAAAAACTAGTAAAGATATTACAAGAAAATCCTACTCTTTTATTATTGATAGGCTCGCGCTTGACTTACCTGGTGGAAAGCAACGATATGGTCGGGGATGGAATGCGTTTATCTAGAAGTAACACCTACGCACTCTTAACTTAAATATCTCTAGGTTGTAGCTATCAGGAAACACAGACTCCGGTAGAGAATTCTACTCCTTAGCTGTATGCAAAAATGTGCCACTCCTTTGCTAAATATTCAGTCCAAAACATTTTGTGCGTATAGGTGGTTCGATGATGGAAGGGGCCAGCTGGAATTAGGCTACGCAATTCCGACACACACTCCCCGAAATGCAAACGGTAGAAAACAAATAATCGAGCAACTTGGCGACAATGCTTAAGGGCCAAGCGCCCGAAAAGTGCCATAAAACAGTGATTTTCTGAGGCCTACTCCTCCGTAATGGCTAGGTCAATTGGTTTGAAAAAAAATATATGTTTATTATAGATTCATGAACAATAATATCAACATTTGATTTTTTCGTGCAATTAATACTTTTGTCAAAAAAAAATATTTAGCAATTTCGCAACTTTTCGCAACTTTTCTCTACTCCTTCGAAACGGCTTGGACCTTTAGAAACATTTTTACACATAAAAATTGGTGGTTAAATATTCTTCAAAGTGAACATTGCATATGTAAATCAATCAATATCTCGCAGAGAAAATGGATTTAAAGCGCTTTCCGGGCGCTGCTGGCCACAAATAAATGCACAGATTTGCGTACTGCCGCCTAGGCGAGTGCGAGAGTTGCGTTCACATAATTTCGGTCAGATGGTTCAAGGGACTATACGCCTTAAGATTTTGAAGCTTGAACTTGACGAGTGCATCATTACGTGCATTTACTTTTGATACATATACCTATTAAAAATTGGTATATACCGCACCTAACATCTTAGCCAGATAGTTTACATAATTGAGCTACACGACTACGTGACAAAAGTTTGCACTGACTGATCAGGTTCACTGAAATCTGTGTGATTCTTTCTTCAAAAGACCATCTGAGACACTAATCTGCATGGTTCTCATAATGATTTGACGGTTACATGTTTATTGTATGGACTTTAAAAGAGAATTTGATCCCTGAGTTTCTTTCGGTATTTCTTCTCAAGGTAGTCAAAAAAAAAATAACATGTAAAAGTGTTTTCTTTTTAAACCTATTTGCAAAATAAATATCATTAATATTATTAACCTGTGGTAATGATACCAGTTCCATTTCCCATACATATCCCATTAATTTTTCATTCAATCTGTCCCGCTGAGGGTAAAGAGAGAAAGAGTGTTGGGCTAAGCTGACTAAAACTCATCATCATCATCAGCTTTTTAATGTTCCCACTGCTGGAACTAAGGCCTCCTCTCTAGGAGAGGGAATTGGCCGTAATCTACCACGCGGGCCCAGTGCGGGTTGGTGAATGTCACATTTTTTAGAATTTTTGGTTCTAGGACATGCCAGTTTCTTCACGATGTTTTCCTTCACCGTTTTGAGAGCAGTGGTGATGAAATAAATTACACAAAGTAATGCGCCTGGCTGGATTCCAACCCGCGACATACAGCTCATAAGTCGGTCTAAAACTCACAGTGTTCCTATTGCTTCTTTTGCGAGGGCCACAGTAACTATTTCGAACAATGTTCAACCCTGGCAAGCAATTGGCTTTAACTGGTTTCATAACATGCTGAATTTTAGAATCCCACCTTACTATCAGGTGAGATCGCTGTCAAGCACTTGTTTATATCAATTTAAAAAAAAAAAATTAACTCTCCTATCCAATAAGATGCTCAAACAATTTCATGTCATTGAATGCAATTTATCTTTATCATACCATAAAACTTGATAGCTCCATTAAAATACAAAATGGCTTAAATCGCAATAATATAGTTAATAGCATTTTTAGTCTTCAATTTCCAATATTCATTCGTCTGGTCCCTATGTCAAAGTTCAGTCATCTGTGAAACTCATCGATCAAAGAATATGTTTTCTGGGAATATTCTCGATTCTTTTTAAACCCAAAATATGTGGATAAGGTAAAAAATCTGTATTGGGTCGCAATGGGTAGATCGCACCTGCTTCAAATATACGGGTAGGTAAGTATCTACGAAATACGAGAACATATTTCATGGAATCATACGCTTTTTATTTTATTGTTGAAATCATTCAATGACTTCTCCCGGTCTAGAGAGGAGCGAGAGGGCATACTAGGATTTACTAACTAATACCACACTGTGTCCTTCAGTTGCTCTTTGCGAGGATTTTTCTTTAAGGAATTCCCCAGGGTTGTCCTTTATGGAGTACCCCATGGATTTAGCGCACATCAGCCCTCTCTTGGTCCCCTTTGGTTTGCTCACATCTATTTGAGGTGCACGTGGAATTCTACTCACTGTCGATGGCTCAGGCTTGGGCGTTACCGGAAGGTTGGACGGTGAACTACCATTGCTTGTCGTCTGCAAGTCTGCGTCTGCATCAGCCGGCAATCACCATGCAACTCCCGACGCCCGCAGCGTCTCTGGCACTCCACGAATACACAACAGTGGTCCGCCCAAGCAAACCACCACCGTGTCTTTCGGGTGGACAATGCTGGTGTCAGTTTGTTTGACGACGAATAAATCTAAATTCCAATACAAACTACCAAAATTTTTCCTTATGATTTCAAGAACTTTAAGGGAGTCAGAATATTTGAATCATAAGCCTTCAACATTTACCGAGGATGGCATATATGTGGCGAATGCATGAAAATGCAAGGCAAATGTATACAGCAGTGTTAGCCACTGTGAAAACGGCGATCGCTATGACCGTTTTAATGGGTTTTCCGCACACATTAGTTATTATGACTCAGCGGATTTCCTCTAAGCTCAGTGCTAGGTGGAAAGGCAAAGCAAATCTAATACCAAAGAGAATTTGATATCCCGTATGAAACGGTGTCAACGTCATATTCCCAAAATGGTAAGATGATTTAATAAGATAACACAATAAGAAAACATACTATTATCATCATCAGGCTTTTTTAATGTTCCTACTGCTAGGATTCAGGCCTCCTCTTTAGGAGAGGGAATGGGTCGTAATCCACCACGTGGGCCCAGTGCGGGTTAGTGAATGTCACATGTCTTGGAATTTTTGGTTCCAGGACATGCCGGTTTCCTAACGATGTTTTCCGTCACCGTTTACAACAACATAACGTAACATACTAAGCAGTAAGCATATGACTGGCCTCATGGTCTAGTGGTTAATGAGTTATGTTAGCATTATTGCTTCGGAGAAGGAGCAAACACCCCCTCCGTCGGAATTTCGATCCCAATTGCCAGCCACCGTAAGCGCGGGCTTGCGGACGGCGACCAAAGAGTAGCTCACCGTCCGACTGTCCGGTAACCATCCGGACCGAGCCCAAGTCGTCTACGGTGCATTATGTTCCACGCGCGCCTTAAGAAGGTGTTAGTCTTCTGGGGCCATTAGTTTGCTTCTGAAAGGAATACCCGAGGACCTGGAATGCAAGGCAACAAAGAAACGGAGTAGGTTTTAGTCAGTAAAAGTCTGACACACCCTTCGCTCCACCCAAGGGCGCGAGATGTCATTGGATGATTTCCGACCTAAAAAAAAACCTTGAATCTTCAACATTTCGGTCGTTTTCACCCAATCTCCTAAATCACTCGCTGCTTCATCCATCCATAAATAACATAATACATTTCAGCCTAATAACAAGCACTTAAATCCTGGACTTAGTCGCCAATTCGTGAACGGCCTTTAACCTTTTTTTATGGGCTTTTTTTATAACCTTTTTTTACCTGAAGCGTCCATGGTTTGTTAGATCCAGTGAAAGATAACCGGACACAGGACTTTGAGGGCAATGATCTTTGTAATAGCCAGCCTTTGTAAGGACTGTTTAAGAGGGCAGTATTTTTGGATACAAGAGCTTTGGTCTCAATAATTATAGTCGTATATTGTGAGGTAGGCCAGACGCTGTAAGTTCGATGGAATTACGACCATCTCTACAATTAGCTTATTTTTTCTGACTGTCCGACTTCTGACCATTCTAAAGTGCTTGTACATGGTTTATCTATTTATATACATAACTAGCTTATGCCCGCGCGGCTTCGCTCCCGCTCTTCCCTACTCAACCCTACTATACCCTACTCTACACTACAGTACCCTACTCTACCCTACCCTATCCTACCCTATCCTACTCTACCCTACTCAACCCTACTCTACCCTACTATACCCTACTCTACCCTACCCTATCCTACCCTATCCTACTCTACCCTACTCTACCCTACTCTACCCTACTCTACCCTACTCTACCCTACTCAACCCCACTCTACCCTACTCTACCCTACCAAACTTCACATAAACCATCTACTAAATAGTCCGAATAAAGCCCAAACATTTGGTTTGGATATGTGAGCCCGTTCTTGAGTTATAAAATTACAACGATAAGTGGCATTGATTTTTATATTTATAGATAAAAGGAGAAACAAACAAACTGACATATATCAACGCACATCCAAAACCATTGGAACTATTAAGATATCCTTTTATGACATAGACGTGGAGAGTATTTTCCAAAGTTTACATAGAGAAAAAAAAATTACAAATTTTACCATCAGGTGAGATTGTGGTCAAACGCGAGCCTATCCATTATAAAAAAAAAAAAAAAAAAAACAAAAAAAAAAAAAAAAAGAGAAACCTACGTTTACGCGGGCGATGCCGCTGGCAGAAGCTAGTTTAAAAATAAATACTTTGACTGTCAGAGCGGACAACTCGAGGTACATTTTCATACAACCGCTCTTACGTGATTATGATGTTATTAGATATCGTTTTCCACATATTTTGGATACACGTATATCTTGTAAATATGTATTATCTAGGCGTCTATAGAAATCATAACATAAAATGTAAAACAAATCCCGTAAAGACCTCTGAAAGTCTGCTATTTTACTTGAATTATGGCCCTCCATAATCTACCATTTCTGAAATATTCGAGTAAATCACGGAATTACCGAATACTAACAGAGTTTTCATGCGTTCTCTCTCTTCTATCGCGTTGCCTCTTCATCAAACATCGCGTTGGATTGCGTTAGATAAATCAACACGTTGACGATAGGTGAGTGGAAAAGGACCCTTAGGTGAGTGGAAGTCTTTCATGTGCAGTTCATTTTTTTAGACCACTTGGTGTGGGTTGTTCTCTAAGAACTCCTTAATAGCTTCTCTAACGGTCCCTGCTGAGTCTTACTTCCTGCACCACACCACATCTTCAAACATATTTCTCACGTGGCGCAAGTGAATTATAATTGCATTTATTTGCGCACCCGCGGTGTCGAGTCGCGGCTTATTTGTAAATGTGTGTTTGGATGTTTGTTTGTGTTAATGATCTTTTGTGCTGCACGTTGTTAGAATGTGATTTTGAATAGTATTGTTGGAGGAAAACTTGGAATGTTTGAAATGTTAAAAGTTGGAACTGTATAGTAGTTTAATAGTTTATTGATTGACATTAGTCCTTTTAAATAAACCGTAATGATAAATGTATCACCCTGTGTCTAAAACTGTTCTCTTCTTCTGTTTTTTTTTTTTTTTTTTTTAATATATCATAGAAACTTCTCACATTTAAAAAATTAAAAGCTTAAAAAAATCGACTAAGCTATTTTCTCCACAGAGATCTAAGCTCTGGAATGTGCAATTAGCATCGTCTTATATTCTAGTTATAGACAAGCATGCTCATGGAAACTATTTGTCAAAATACGAAAAGTTAAAACAAAAGTTCGCTGTAGCGGTCCTTTGGCATTATGTCGTCTAACAGAACTATTAAAATATACAGTGCTAGTAAGTCTTTAGAGGTTACTTTTTTCGCGACCAAAATGTCTTAAGTGCCATGAATTTCGTGTCACTTACTTGTTTCGTTTAACATAGCGTAATTTTCAACCTTGAAATGATAAATGAATAAATTATTCATTCATTATTTTGTTTATCTGTTTTGTAAATTTTTACAGAACTCTCCTGTAAAGTTTACTCGATGTCGCATAGTAATTTTTGCCTTTCAAGCGTCGATATTGTGAAGTCATAATTAAGGAATCAAAAGGTTGGTAATGAGCAACTGTTTGAACAGTTTTCTAATACTGACACAATAGTATCTTATTATTTCGAGTATTATTGTGCAAAAGTAAACTTATTATCTGTTTCCTCTTGTTATTTAATTAAAAAACCAGTTTTCAATTGAATTCATTATTGAACTCGCGTTTATTAAAATGAAAGTAGCTTCGTCGAAATGTGTCAAAAAGGTTTAAAAGATTAAATATTCGAGTGCATGTATTGTACAGTATTAATGATTGTATCAGATTGTTCTGATAATACTCGTGAACATAAACAATATACCTACTCATCATCTCTCATTTCTACCATCGGAAAATCCGATTTACGGCAAGAACGTTTTCCCTTACGTTGTTGAAACCTCTACTTTATTTTATTTATTTATTTATGGTTTTACTTTAACAAAAACGGCTATCCGCCAATTACATTAGTTAAGGGGATGCATCTCGACATACATTTTCACTGTTTTTCATACAACCGCTCTTTTTTCATTAAATACTAGCTGCTGCCCGCGACATCGTCTGCGTGAAGGCTCTACAGCACCAAAAATACCTAAGATGCCAGTGTCGCTATAGTATAATAAGTAAACAACTTTTAAAATAGCATTAAAATATAAGTTTTTTTTGCAAACGAAGCAAGTGAAGAGAGTTATATGGGAATCCTGCTGAGTTCAGTCATAAAATGAGACTGAAGGAAATAGAGAAAATAATGCAGGAATACATTTCAGGACACAAAAGAGTAAAAATACGTACAAAGGTATCATACCTTACAACACTTCCCTATAAACTACGTTGGTAGTTTGCTGCCAGGAGCCAAATGTAGTTTGCTGCACCACCTGTCAGAGTGCCTTCGCCAAGACTTAGAAGGACATCGGAGAATTCTTGCAATGCACGTGCATTGCCGCCGAGCCGAGCTCTCATATTAATGGTCAAGCGTAGCGTACGAACTCGTGATCACAACGAACATCGTTTCAACGAAGCATTCACCTCATCAGCCCTCGATCCCCACGTCACCACGGGAAGTGTTTGCCGGAAATCGCCACTGAACAGAACTGTGACTCCACCCATCAAATGTTCGTTCCTTTCTGTCCACGGCCTCAACTGCCTTCCTATTGGCCATCGTACACTCATCCCATACGATCAGAGAGCAATCCTTGAGCACGTGTCGCTTATCGCTGTTACGTGACACACCACAAACAGCCGTTTCGGCACTCTCTAAATCTATGAGAATTTTAAACATGGCATGTGCTGTCTTGCCACCCGGAAGCAGTATGGCAGCGATTCCCGAATACGCTACAGCAATAGCAATTTTGCCTTGCCTCCTGACCTCTGCAAGTATGCCAGTAGTAACAAATGTTTTTCCTGTTCTACCAGGAGCATCCAAGAAAAACATTTTACCCTGGTTTTGCCCAACGCTTTCAAGGACGGTGTCATTTGTTTTTGCTCTGAAGAGAACACGGTGACATGGTCATTTCGTAAGGTGGTCATTTCGCCCGGCTCGTAATTTGTCTCAGCGTTATACTCCCGATTTCTACGGCTTTGATGCGGTGATGATTGGGAAGCTGGTTACCCATATTTGATCAGCGGATTGCCGCCCATAGAAATGACCACATCTTGAAGTGAACTGAGACAGGTGTTCAGCACGCGTTCATCAGTTACTTCGACTTCGTCTCCAGTAGCACGCCTCAAAGCTCGTAGAAAATCTTCAGACAGATGATGGCGATACTTCTCCCACAAAGCTACCGGGTTCGCGACTCCGCAAAACACCAAGATGACGGCAAAAAGATGACGCATGCGGCTGGGACTGTCACTGACGCTCGCCTCCGCGGGGATCCCAATTTTGGTCACCGTCGAGAAGGTGACGTGGTAAGTGGGATACTCCACGCCATCAAATGTCCTCAGAAAGGCGAAAGACGTTGGGCCTCGGACAGTGTGAAGTAACAACCGCAGAAAATAGCATTCGCCATTATTTGGATGCACGGTATAAACCATACCCAATGCGGCGTTCTTGAAAATTCCCAGAAAACCTTCCACAGCACCTCCTCGTCGATGTCGGTTAAATATACCCCTTTGCTTGTCGTACGTGTAATATGAAGGCACCTCGTCATACATAAGTGATCTCGCAAACTGGTCGACTTCACAGAGTAGTAGTGATACTTAACACCGCATATCCTCAACTCTACTCAAGTTTTTTCAGGGTTTTGTTGGAACTTGAATTTGTCAAAACGAACTATATGATAGAACTTTTATGAAGAAAATGCACATCACATCACATCACCATCTATGAATTTTAAGAATAACTAACTACATGATCAAAATTAAATTCTTAATTTCCAAAAAATTTTAACATGTAACTTGATTTGATTTTTATGAAATCTCATAGATGGCGCTGCTTTAAAATTGTCTCTATACTACTAACATTCATTAAACTATGTTTCTCTGCCCCAGTTACTTAAATGGCGTAGTTTTTATGGTGTAAAGCTAGATAATAGCATGGCTTACTCAAAAACAACATTTAAATATGCATCGTTAGATTACACGCTGTCACAGAATGCTTAAGAAAAATAAAGATTCACAGCTCCTCCCCCGTAGGTGATAGCGTGATAATATGTAGCCTATATGTTGACCCGACCTCTTAGTAATATTCATGCAAAATTTGAAGTAAATCCATGCAGTACTTTTTGAGTTTAGCCCGGACATACATACAGACAAACAGACAAACAGATAAACAGACAAACAGACAAACAGACAAAAATTCTAAAATCTATATTTTTGGCTTCGATATCGATTGTAGATCACGCCCCAAGTATTCTTTTTTAAAAATATTCAATGTACAGTTTTGACTTTCCTACGATTTTATTATATGTATAGATTTTGGAAACACAGTATTTTGTGAATTATGAAATCAATTTATAAATTTGTGTAAAACTAATGCAGTTAAGACCTCTGAAAATCTGCTATTTTGCATGAACTTTGACACTTTATAATTTACTCAAAAATGAAAAAAGTACAACATACAAGCCTAACAAATTTTATCAAGATTCTAAATAATGACAATGTCTTTTCAAAAACTTTTAAGGGTTTAAAAAAAACACGTATTTCCTGGAAAAAGTTTTATAAAATATTCGAGTAAATCACGGAATTACCGAATGCTAACAGAGTTTTCAGGCATTATATCTCTTTTTTCGCGTTGCCTTTTCGTCAAACATTGGGTTGGATTGCGTTAGATGAAGTAACAAGCTTTTAAACCATGCTCGATGTTGACGATAGGCGAGTGGGAAAGCAGCCTCTTAAAGACAATATACAAAAAAATCACACACTCATCTCACAAAACTCCAGACACAGTGACATGATCTTATTCCATTCGTCCGCGAACACATCACAGTCAGGGTGCGTGTCCAAAAGAGTGTTAAGCGCAAAAATAGTGCGAGGGACAGGAGACTGGGCTCGCGCAACAGTGTGACTCGCAAGCACAGCACGGTCTGGACTAAGCATTTAACCTCGTTTTTTTGTACCGCGTACATCGAAGGACTGGAATAATTTGCCTGCTGCGGTCTTCACATCCGATTATTGAGTGTCTTCAAAGCTAGAGTGCTTGCACTGCTTGCAATGCTTCTTCCGGTATGCCATCGCTACTTCAGAAGCTTTCGGCCCCAAAGGCCATCTGTTCTGCGAACAATGTGCTCTATACATTGCCATTTAAGTTTAGCGATACTTCTTCTTATGCCGATAACATTCATTTTCCTGTGAACATCTTCAATCCTGATGCGATCACGCTAGGGAACTCTGAGAATAGCCCTTTCCGTTGCTCTTTAGGTGACATAAAGCCTTCTGATGAGGCCCATTGTGAGCGACCACGTTTCGGAGCCATAATTATTACCTTTTGTCTTTATACCTCACTAAATGACCTGCCCATCTCCATTTCTATTTCAAGCTATACATGTAACTTATATGATATTATGAATTAGCTGACCCGGCGAACTTTGTACAGCCTAACAGTCAATGGATTTAGTATATGTTTCGATATAGTCAACCAATTGCGATGGAACAAAGCCTAAGTAATAGTTATAGTCATAGTCATAGTAGTTTATTGGTAAGGGATTCTTTCAAGTCATATACAGATATTTAAAATTACACAATAGTTAACAAACGATACAAAAAGATTAAACTACAATGTCAAATAATATAAAATGTCAAACATATAAAATAAAATACAAGAAAACAAATCAATGGAAGTCAAATCACAAATTAAAAATTAAAAGTCACATCAATTTTCGGTCCTAATTAATATTTACGTCAAAGTTACATAACATTAAATCATAAATTCGTCAAAAGAATGAAAAGCTTGCTCGATAAGCCATTTTTTCAAACGAATATATCAAGTTACACACAATTTAAAAGTACAAAAATTAATTACATTGATTTCGTATATTTTACGTAATGCGCGCACAATTAGATTAATAATAATGTAATAAAATATCATATTCCAAGAGTTATATCCATCTTAATACTATTTTCAAACTCTTAGAGGATCCACTGTAACTTTTACACCTTCATTACGGTAGTCTTTTAAAATAAAACCTAACAGCTTGCGGAGCATCCAACTAGAAGAATATCCCGGCTATTACAACATTAGCAGCTCGTAATGCCATCTTCACTTTATAATTTTAGTTCCCTTTGTTAGTCTTAGTGCGATGGGCATTATTTTGTTAATCTTGTTGCTAATAGCAGGATGGACTTTTAGCAAGTACTATTAAATGGTTGACTGCAAAACTGAGGATTTAAGCTAGGTGCAGCGAGCTGACGTGCCGTAAACGCTTTTGAAGAATGCCACTTTTTTGAGACAACTGAGTTGGATTCTCACCGAAGAAAAATGTTTGTATGGTGAGTAATCATTTGTTCAGTTTTTGGGTATCTATATCAAATCAAAAACATTTATATATGAATAGTCAAATGTCGGTCAGTCCAAGAAAAGTGAAGCTAAATTGCACGTTCCAAAGCGTAGGTCTCTATGGAGAAGAACGTGCAAGAAACTCCATGGACACTCTTTTTAAATCATATTATGATATACATAGATCTTGGTTACATATTTTTTGTCGCTTCTAATATATGAGCACAATGTAGATACGTGATAACAATATAAATGGTGTAAGGGACAGCCCTCCACAAACTTTAAGGGCTTGCTCAGTAGACGAAACTGAACAACCCACCATATTTTTTTTTTTCAGGAAACGAAAAAAAAATTTAGCCTCTCCATACAAACTGTCCAATCAAGTTAATAATTTTGTATGGTGAGGCGGATTTTTTTTTTCGTTTCCTGAAAAAAATTTTTATTGTGGGTTGTTCAGTTTCGTCTACTGAGCAAGCCCTTAAAGTTTGTGGAGGGCTGTCCCTTACACCTTGTATTTAAAAAAAAATAATATGTGTATGTGTATCAGCTGTTGTCTACTATTCATAGAACAAGCTTTCCTTAGTTTGGGGCTAGATGGCGTTGTGTTTATTATGCTATAATAATCTATATATATAAAAATCAATGCCACTTTTCGTGGTAATTTTATAACTCAAGAACGGGCTCACCTATCCAAACCAAATGTTTAGGCTTTATTTGGACTATTTAGTAGATGGTTTATGTGAAGTTTGGTAGGGTAGAGTAGGGTATAGTAGGGTTGAGTAGGGTAGAGTAGTCTAGAGTAGTGTAGAGTAGGGTAGAGTAGGGTAGAGTAGGGTATAATAGGGTAAAGTAGGGAAGTGCGGGAGCAAAGCCGCGCGGGCAAAAGCTAGTGTTATATGACTTATTCTTTAGATTACTGTTGGTATTGTTTTTTGCTTCTGTTAATATCACTTTTGTGTGTGTTTTTTTTTATTGTTTTTAGTTTGTGATCCATAAATGTATCCTTAGGATCCACAAGTCCTATCAAGACATTCGTATTAATATTGTTATCTAGAAATATATGGGAGCTTTTTGTTAGATCTTTTTTTTAGAAAACTATCGATTGGAGTCATGCACTAGTTTCTGACGTTTTAAAATGAAACCCACGTGAAACGAAAAGGGTTTGTTTTCTTTTTTTACTTTTCGACTTTGTAATTTTATTTTAATACAAATTGCAGCCTTTTTAATTCTTAGTGTGTTAGCGCAACCTAGAGTAATTCTTAGTGTGGGGCACCTTTTAATTAGAAAAAATAAATTACAAATACATATTATTTAGCATATTATATTGAGATCAAAGTTTCAGACTCGTTCTTCTTTTTTCCGCCAATCAGTGCACACTTTACCGTAGTGCCGCGTTATTGTAGTATGTTTGCTGTCAGTTTTTCGTGCATTATGTGTAAAAGGTGTCTTAGTTATGCCGAGTACGCGCCAGTCCCAACACCATTCTAAGAACGCTGGCTGACAGGTGAAACTCTCCGATCTTGGGGCAATGGATACGATTGCACGCGGTCAAATAGACATTGTCCAGTTTCACTTAGTTTAGAATAAGTACCTATTTTTGCTATATGTTACTAACACTAGTTCTAAGTATAAATTGTTACTAACAAAATATGGCTTTTTTTTTAAATTGATATAAACTAGTGCTTGACTGCGATGATAAGTAGTGATGCAATCGTTGATCGGCAAGTCCCGTTTTTATTTTTGGCACCTGCAACCATAAATAAGTGACCATTTTCAATCAGGTGGGCCGATGCCACCGGCCTGTTTACCAACCAATAAAACAAAAATAAAGAAGTTTCGAGAATCAACAATAGTTACTGAAAATATTTGTAAAAATTCAAACAGAATTAATGCATTACAATAATGTTATTTCTGTAATATAAAGTACACATGTGTCAAGTGTAATTCAAGTCAGAAATTCTTTCTTCAATAACATAAGTAATGGTGACACTTTTCATGACACAATTTCTACAAGGTCGTCTTTGTCTCAATTCAGTTATTCTTAGAACGTGTACACTTGATAGCATATAAAAACGAATTTATCCGAAAAAGTAAGCACGTGTAACATTTCAACACACAAAAACGACGACATAAATCAAATTATATCTGCACATCTTCTAAAAGGCTACATTAAAATCAGCTCTTCAAAGAGTCGCCGAGACCCGTTTAAAACGATTAACTAATAAAACAGAATTCATTAGGGACTTGCGAAAAAGGACGTAAATGACAAAAGCAAAAAGATGGTTGAGATACGGTGGCGCAAAAAAAAAAACTGTGACACTTCATATCATATCACACATGCGAGGCTGGAGCTAGTCACCGTATTGTCTCTAGAGATGGACTGAGTTGTATGTGTGTGTGCAAAGGTGAATGAGTTTAAAGATCAGGAATATATTTCTGTAACTCTATTTCATTATCTTTTATAAATAATATAAATATCGAGCAAAAAGCACAGATGAAAACGTTATTTTAAATTTAGTTAAAAATTAATGGAAACCTCCATGAAAACTGTGACACTTCATATTATATCACACATGTGTATATTGAACTGGTCACTGCCTTACGTATGATGGGCTAAGTATTTAAAGGCAAAAATTTTGACGACTAAAAGCATGCGACTTTTGAGCTCGAAGTGAAATAATTTTTAAATTCGGTTATGTAGTTTTTAAGTTTATTCATTACATACAAAATTAAAATATCTATCCTCTTTATAGTATAGATAAAATAAAATTAAAAATAGATCCCTCAATCAATACATAAACCTAAACGTGTGGTATTGATTTTTTATCACCATCACTAATCACCGAACTACGAAATATTAGGAACTGGGGCAAAAAAAGTGCCCCACACTTCATTCACACATGTCCCTAGTGTCGCTTCCCTAGCGTAATGCTGACAAATCGCCGGTGGTTTGTGCCGAGCGCGATGATTCATGTTTATTGGCGGGTTGCCAGACACTCCCCACCAACCGATGTTTGGTCAAACATTTGACGTGGCAGAAATGTTTTATGTCCAACTATTTGTTTGTCGTATTTCGGGGACTTATGCAGTGGTTTTTGAGATTGTCAATGATTTTGATGGTGAAGATTTAGATTTTACTTAACTCTTTATTGATTTTAATGGGCTTTCGTAGACAAAACATACAATTTTGCTTATAATACATGAGTACAGTTCATTGCATAGGTATGTTAACACCTTAAGCATAAGCATAATCAGCTTTTTAATGAACCCACTGCTGGGACTCAGGCCTCCTCACTAGGAAAGGGAATGAGCCGTAATCCACCATGCGGGCTCAGTGCGGATTGGTGAATGTCACATATATCTTCGAATTTTAGGTTCAAGAACATAACGGTTTCCTCGCGATGTTTTCCTTCCCCGTTTTGAGAGTAGTGGGTTTAACTTTGAGCTGACCGAGCAACAGAAGAGCAAGAGAACTGTATGACGTTTTCAAATGGGCTCCGAGATACTACACCGTACTTACTACGGTCAACAGCGACAAATATCAACTGAAGGAAAACAGTTGAGTTTTAGTAAGTAAAATTCGGACACTCCCTCTTGCTACACTCAGAACCGAAGAATTTATTTGATAAGTTCCCACCCCCAAACAAATAATGGAGTTTCCAATAAAATAGAGGCGATTTTAGGCGCGGGCTACGAGCAGTGGGATGTCGCCACCCGGCCGTCTGATATGCCTTGATCACACGTACCGAGTAAACGGGCGAGACAGTGCTTTCGGCCGAATACTCAGTACGTATAAACTAAATGCCGAGTGCTCGGCCTACCATCTTTACTACTCGCTTACATATCTGTCTCGGCCGAGCAACATTTTACTGTCTCGCGCTTTTACTCGGTACGTGTAATCAAGGCAATAAAGACCGACGCTGAGTCGTTGACGACGCGTAGTGTTCCAAGCGCGTCTCAAAGACATCAGCAAAACTGTAGTAAGGCTGATGATGCCTACTAGGGCCACGGGAATTTTCGGAAGAGATACCGTGGTCCTGAAACGATATGGGTAAGTGAAGGACACGGGTGAATTTTAGCCAGGAAAAATCTGATACTCAACCCTAGGGAGGAAGAAGTCATAGGATGATTGTTACCTCAAAAAAAAAATGTCTCAATGTAAGTACATTTTTTTTTTTGAATTCTTTAAAGACTCTTTAAAAAAGGAAATAACTATATTTGTTCTGCAGATTGATATAAGAATAAAATATTAATTGTATTGAATTTTTCGATGGTTAGATACATCAGGTCACACCCATAATTCAATACTAAGATGTTTCTAGATGGAACTACCGACCGGAGTAGTTGTTTTTTTCCGCTAGATTAAAGTACAATTTACATGCAAAAGTATTTTTAGAAACCTATTTGCAGAGTAAATATCCTTTATCGTAGTGTATATGTTATACTAGCTTCTGCCAGCGACTTTACCCACGTGAAAGTTTTTTTTTTCATACAAACTTTGGATCCTAGTTTCATCTCTTTAGGGAGAAGGGGCCCAGCAGGCTTGATGCCTGCTAGTACTGTGAGGAATTTCTAAAAAGGGAACCCGTGGTCTTAAAACGCAAAGGGTAACTGAAGGACACAGGTATGGTTTTAATCTGTTTTGAAAAAAAAAAAAGCGATTTTGCTAAAATCGATCAGTTGGCTATTCAAACTCTAGGGCAACAAATTGGGCAGTAGACTCAATTTTTTGATTGCATGTATCGAAAAGTAAAAGCATTCAAGTTTACTTAAAAATTGAGTTAGTTTAAAAAAACAGCCCCCTTAGCCAAATTACAACCGTTTCGCTTGCGTCGAACGCCTCGAGTTGG
This sequence comes from Mythimna ferrago, assembly GCA_910589285.2. Taxonomy (NCBI): domain Eukaryota; kingdom Metazoa; phylum Arthropoda; class Insecta; order Lepidoptera; family Noctuidae; genus Mythimna; species Mythimna ferrago. The sequence continues at coordinate 26,821,538 of OU342679.1, forward strand.
CCACGCCTCCGATTCTTTTGTTTTGACCATGTGACTGAGCGTTGAGATGACGTCATTCCTGTACATTTGAAGTTTTCTACTAGCGTTAACGATTGCAGATGATCAACTTGGCTAGAGGTACAGGATACAAGCTGACTAGTAACGTCACCGCCATTAAGTAACGCGCGTACAAAAGAGATAGCGAGATGTTCCCACCTTGCTCTCATTCTTCCTCATCCCAGTATTTGAAACAATAATTGTTACTTCATTTAACAACCAATTCTGATACTGTTTTCCGTAAAAGATTTTTTTTTGTGTGTTATTTCCTGCTTAGTATAAACTATTACAGTTTACAAGGTAGACCAATGACCTGATGAGGGTGGCGGGAATCCGATGGATGTGAGACGCACAGGACCGTTCGTTGTGGTGACACTTGGAGGAGACTTATGTTCAATAGACGTCTTTCGGCTGAAATGATGGTGATGATAAAATATAAAAACAAATGCAGTATATACCCAATTTGTCACAATATTTTTGCTGTAGAAGCTACCCTTAGACCCTCTCTCGATACCGTTTAGATCTGTGTAAAGTTTTTGGTCCTGAAGTGTAATTATGATAAAATTACACTCCAGGACCAAAAAATCTACACAAAAAATGCTCGCCTATAAAACACTATAGCTCAAAACTTTGTCATAACAGGCAAAGCTGGTATAATTTATAATTTACTCTTAAAGGTTAAAGTTGAAGACAGTCGGCTATTAGGGAGATTTTTTGGCTCAAACTTAGCGGAGTTATGGATCAAGTTCCTTCACACAGCTTCCTTGCTTCGCCGTGAACCGTCTTTGAAAGGGGCGAAAGACAGGCCGTTATAAAAATAGTTTTCTATAAATACACCGGGTTTTATTATGGATTTCGTCTTCAAGTTCGTTCTTCGTTCGTGTTTTTCTAAGGGAATGTTTGTGTGTATTGTAGTCGGTAAAATTGTTTTGGGTACTATTTATTTGTGTTAGGCTTTAAGAGGCAGTTTGGTACCTATTGGATGTTTAGCTTGCTTAGAGACGAGCGGACAATCACACGTGTATAAATAAGTATTTCGATCTAAAATAGTAAGGTGTTACTATTTACCTGTAGGTCTTATTTTAAAATCTATGTAACCCAAACCAATAATTGTTTAGTTCTTATGTCAGTCTACTAATTAAATTAACCTTTGCCTTGACCGATTTACACCAGCACCTCATAAGCAGGTATAGAAAGTTAAGGTGTACCACCGGTAGATACGGCTAATAGTGTTATCACACGCTCCGACTTGGTGTGCCATGTGTCGTCCGAAAGGGAACCCCATGATCCTAGGCCGCAAGGCAAAGAAGTAAAAGAGGAGTCGGTTTTAGTCAATAAAGTCTGACACGTCCTCTGGCTCCACACTCATGGATGATTTCCCACATAAAAATAATGCTCCAGCTTGGTACGACGGATTTGGTCTGTCGTACCAAGATTGTGGTCTGTTGGTATCTAAGCTTGAAACTGCGTAATTAGAATTAAAACGCACTCTCCAATTGGTACGATGGACCAAAGATACTCTGAGTAATTACTCTCGACTTTGGGACGAAACAGACCAAACCCGTCGTACCAAATTCGAGTGTGTGTTAACACTATAAGGATTGGTACCACATTGGCAAAAACTAAGCATTCTTTTTTTGTCACAATCTTATAATCCTGTTATAAAGTTAACGGTTTTGTTTCACAATTAGTCTAGTGTGACGTGGCCACCAGTGGTACACGCCACCAGATTAGCAAATACTCCGTGCTCCACCAGTGGTACACGCCTGAATGAGTTACATAAGATTTTTAACTATGGCAATATCCTTTATCACTGCTCGATATCATTATCAACCCATATTATATTTATCAGTCAATCCTACAATTCAGGCTGACCCCGCCAATGATAATCCGACATTCATTCCCTCGATATCGCCTCATTTCGCTGTCAAAACGACAACGATTTGTCGTCCGCCGCCGTCAATATGACACGGTCAATGAGCTTCGCAATATGAAAATAAGCAGGATCAGTAAAACCACAGAGCAGGGAATCACGCAAATATCTAGACATGTCAGGACTCAGTACTAATAAAATTAGTGGTGCCAAAAGTGTCATTGTCACACTTTCCCTTCAACAGTAGTGAGACTGCTCAAAAGAGTGACCGCGGCCATGGAACCCAAACTGTAGAAACACCGCACGCCTCAAGAAGATATCAGCAAACCGCAAGGGCCCAGCAGGATCGAAGTCTACTCAGGCCAAGGGTTTGCTTCTGACAGGAAGACTCGGCCGTGGTATGAAAGGCAACAAAGGAACAAGAGTCGGTTCTTAATCAAAAAAGTCTGACATACCCTCGCACTCCTCCCTTGAGCGGGGGATGCCATAAAATGATTTACTCTCCGAAAAAAAAATTGAAGGAACATAAGTGAGTTTTGGTCAGTGTTGTCCTTTAGAGGTATGTAGTACAGACTGCAAAGTCCCGCATACCTCCATCGAAAAGGAAGGCTCCTTCGATCAGACGGGTGTTATATATCTGATCTTGGTAACTACCCGATCAATGATTTAGGATTGTTAAAGGTGTATATTCAAATCACCTATTCAAATCGCTTGGAGAATTCTAATTACTCAATGCAGGATTTCGTATTTTTAGTTCTTATGTGGCGCCATAGATGTCGCTACACTCACTCTCGCTCCACCCAGAGTGGAAAAAGTTATTTGGCGATTTTCAAAAAGCACACACATTCTGACATTGCCTCTATTAAAACCCATCAGTTTCTATGTCACTTTTCTTGTAGCATGAGTAAACTGAGATATGGTAGGTGATTATAAAAACCCAGTTATTATACCAACAGTAACATAATTAAAAACAGAGTCAATGAAGCCTGACGTACACGTTGAGCTTTCGAAGAAGCAATTCAATTGTCTTAGATCCCGCAACGAACTTCAGAAAATAACAGTAGATGTAGAGAAATAAGAAAACAAATTCCACTTCAGAGAGCAGTAGTAGCCAAGCGGTAATGGCTTCGACTTACGAGTTGCAGGTTGCGGGTTCAAACCCAGGCGTTTTACTTTGTGTAATTTATTTCATCACCACTGTTCTCAAAACGGTGAAGGAAAACATCGTGAGGAAACCGGCATGTCCTAGAACCAAAAATCCGAAGACATGTGACATCCACCAATCCGCACTGCGCACGTGTAGTGGATTACAGCCCATTCCCTCTCTCAAAGAGGAGGCCTGAGCTCCAACTGTGGGAACATTATAAGACCGACCACGCTTTGCTAAATTCCATCCCTATCAAGCAGGAGACAGAACATAGCTGGTTTTTTTAAGAAAGATTAAACATTAAGTAAAACCAGCCGTCAAGAACAAATTATATACTTAGATTAAGATGCTGTCAATCGCAAAAAAAGGGGTTTCTTAAAAAAAATATAATCAAATCTTTTTATTTTGAGCCTGCGGATAATGTTAATCTTTACGATATTTCCAAGAAATTGGTCCTTACGTAAATACGTCAAAAACAATGTCAATACTTATTGTTGGAAATACCTCGAAATTTGACCTTGAAAAAAAAAACTTTATGTAACGCGTAACGTTTGTCGGCAAAATTTGTTTTTTGTTTGTGTTGTCGCGTTTCTCTTTCTTTTCTGAGCGTTAAGTGTTAATAATGTTAGACTGCAGGACTCTTCGAAACAGTTACCGTAGCCCAGGAATGCAAAGCGTAACTGAAAGAACACAGATGGATTAAGTTAGACTCGCGACGCCGGTATCTCGCCGTCCAACCGTCCAGTAACTACCCGGATTGGGCCTTGGGCTCACCCAAGTCGTCGACGGCACGTAGTGTTCTACACGCACCTGAAGGAGATGTCAGCAAAATCGTAGAGGCTCAGCAGAGTTGAAGCCTATTGGGGCCATGGGTTATGCGAAAGTGAACTCCGGGGTCCTGGAACGAAGGTAAAGAAGGAACAGGAGTGAGTTTTAGTCAGTAAAAGTCTGACACCCCTTCCCGTCATTGGATGATTTTCCAACTAAAAGCAGCCGTGATGGACTTGTCGTTTTTAATAACTGTAATGAAGCTTTACATTCGCTGTAGATTATATATATTCGATTTTTTTTTCATAGTAAACAAAGGTGGGTTTAAATCAGTAAAAGTTTGGCTTTCCGTCTACCTCCACCTAAAGTGACAAAAGTTATTTGATGATTACCCGCAACAAAAAAAAATATATCTCTAGCACCAGCCACAAAAGTGTTTCCGTGCCCTGTATCCAGGACTGTCGGTTCGCGAGGCGGCGCGTCTAATGCTGTGGGACTTAGCGAGAGTATGTCAAGTGGTTGAGACGATGATGAGATGTTACGTCATGATTGAAAACAATGCCACTCTTCTTTAATTAATTGCTTCAGTAGCAGACAGATTTTTGATTCATACATTTTGTAAGATTTTAACCTTTCAATCGTAAAAATTACAGACACAATAGAAAGACAATAGGTGCGCGAACGCCGGCGTTCGCTTGGGGTTTAATGAATACAAATGACATGCATAATGATGGTTGTTTTTTTAGATTAAAAAATAAATATTGTGTAAGTAATTGCTACAATGAACACTCATTTTCATTTTTGTTTTTTAAATTAAGCAGACCCAGGTATATTAAAAATATTTTGTAGGTGAAATATTTTCTACTGATGAATTTGAACTAAATTTTAAAGGTACCATATTACCTTGTTAACATTAAAAAATTAATAAAATCCGTGCAAAGATTTTTCATGTTCAACAAAATTTTGTCCCTCGTAATGAAATTAAATTTTCAATAATTATATTTTCTCTCATTTTACCAAATCTAATAATATGGAACAGAGCAGAATTTTTAATTAAATTCTAAATCGGATTCTCTTGGTGGGTACTCGTATTTTATTTTTCTCGTCTGAGCCATGTCGTGTAACATTGGCATCTATATTAATTGTCACGACTTTTTTTTTTTTTTTTTCGATGGTAAAAATCATCTTATGACAACTCTTGGGCGGAGCGGGAGATAGTGCCAGACTCTTACTGACTAAAAAACCCATCCCGTTCCTTCAAGCCTTCATACCGGGGCTCGAGCGCCCTTTCGGATAACCCTGGCCCCAGTAGGCTTCGACCCGGCTGAGCCCCTGCTGTTGCTGACAACTCCTTGAGGCGCGCGAGAAAGAAAGAAAGAAAGAATAATAATTTATTTGGTACATCACAAGGCCTAAACACAATACTATACAATAAACACATCAAAAATAAAAGAAGCAAAAAAAAATAAAAATAAAATTAAAATATGTCTGCCTCATGGCTGCACCAAAATAGGAAAGAAGAAGAAATAAATGTACATATATTTTAAATGATATAAACTAGTGCTCGACTACGATCCCACCTGATGGTAAGCAGTGATGCAATTATTGATGGTGATACGCACTAGTTTATTAAGAGCCTATTCACTTTAGCCTTGACTAAACCTAAATTATAATCGACCGGGAAGACTGCTGCAGGCAAATTGTTCCAATTCTTTAATTTACGCTGTATAAATGACCAGGCGAAACGCTTAGTCCAGACCATAGAGGTGTTAACAACGTAAGGGTGTACACTCGCCGTAAATTGGCTTACCCGATGGTATGGTATTTGTTGCTATGTTTGCAGATATAAAACATAAATTAGGATTTGTGGTATAATTGGTATATGCATATTCATTTCAGTAGAAAATAATTTCGTGGTTTTAGCATTTGAAAACAACTTCTTCTGTCACACTTCAGTCTTTTATACTAGTCAATATTAATTACCATTTGCAATTGAAATTGACCAAAACTTTTCAATTTCATTTCTCTACCATCAAAATATTCACAAATCTCAAACAATTTTCTTAAAGGACATCTCAAAACTTGTTTGAAAATTATGAGAAAATGACAAGATATTGTTCAGAAAATGAGATATTCGGAATTTAGTTTTGTAAACCTCAGGTTCGCAAATGTCGAAACGAAACAGCGTCCAACTTTGCTTGAACAACATCTTCGACACTTTTGTTGAGATGTCCTCAATTACAGTGAATTTGTAAAGGTCTACGTGTACTGGTCTTTTAAATATTCTAATAAAATCAGTACCAGATAACTTTCGCGAAGTTTTAAGCCTTTGAGAATGAGAAAGTTGAAAGGGTAGCATGGGAACCCTTTAAAGTTGCGACGTAATTGATCGCAGCCATTTCAATTTGTACCTATCGTATCATTCTGATTGATTTGTTCGCATTTAACTTCTGGTGGATGCAAAATTTAACTCTAGTTAAAAGGTTCATTAATTCAGATGCTGATTTCAAATTGCTTTTAGTTATTTTGAGAACATATACTCTGTAAACTGATGACGAAGCCAGGTGGGCAGCTATACGTACAAAATAATCAGAAGGAGGTACATAGGAGCCAATGACCCACATAGTCTATTTATACGAAACAAATTTTAACACTGTTGGATGTGATTGAATTCAGGTTAAACACATTTAATACGTAAATCATCCACACAGCAAAGAAAGAGCATATTTATTTACTCCAAGTTGATATCACTTAAATATTTGGATGTAGCTGAATTCGGGTTAAAACAAAAACGTGAAAATTATCCATACGAAGAAGAAAAACTACATTTACTTGTATCAAGTTGATATTACTTAAACATTTTTTCTTTCCAACATAACTAGGATTTCATTTTTATAACATTTCTATAGGATTTATATATTTCTAGCTTTTGCCCGCGACTTCGTTTACGTACATAAATTATAGCCTATGTCACTCAGGAATAAACCAACTTTCTATCGATGAAAAAATTTTAGCTAACGGACTTACAGTACTTCCAGAGATTACCTCCTACAAACAAAAAAACATAAAAATAAAAAAAAAACAATCTTTACCTCTTTATTATATTAGTGTAGATGTGTAGATGTATAAAACATTTCTAGAATTTCGTACCTGAAGGTTAATGTAACTCTATTACCTACTAAGCCTCTACTATCCATCCCTTGGTTAGAAATATGTATTTCTATTGTTGCTATTACAACAAATAATGAAAAAAATAAAAAATAAAGGGGGCTATACAAGAAGCAAATAATTAGTATGATTTATGGAACTCTTTGTGTGCTTAGTATGTTTTGATGCTTTTTTTTTAAATATATACCTGTATCATAAAGCTTTTTATCCAGAAGATTTTTTTTTCTGACAGACATGTCTAATAAAAATATTACGTTTTCAATAAAATAAAACTTTTCCTATTTAAATTTTCAATTTGAAATCCTTCTTAAAAAGCACTACCCCAGTAGGATTTCAAAAACCAACCAAAGCATAAAAAAAAGATTTCATAACATTAAGTAATCATCACACATACGATGTTGTAAATGACAAGACGCCAAGCTTTTTTAATCTCCTCTGAAAGACCGCAAAATAAACTTTGAACATTCTGCCGCTTACAAAAATATTAGTTAAACAGACCACGACTCTAGATCAAAGAATGTTTAAATGTTTGACTACATACGATTTTACTACCATATGACCAACCTCAGATTTATAGCATTATCCTGTTTATGCTTCAATAAGTTTGATGCTTGGCTGAACAGACTTGAGTCTTTGCCCGTTTTCGTGCACTGTATGACGAAGCAAGCGACTCAACTCAGTTTGATCCTGACCGCGCGCGGGAAGGACGTACGTCCCCTTTGCAAGTTGTGTGACGAAAATAGTAACGTCTATTTGACGTTTATCTATATTTGTATTCGAAGTGAAAGTGACTAGTACTTTGTTGAGTGTAACTTTAATTGAAGTGAAATTGTACAGTTCAGAGGAGTTTTTGACAATTTTTGTTTTATTCGGAGAGGATTTTCTGAACGAAACGTGAGTATTTTCTTTTCATTCTATTTAATAATAAATACCCTTATTTAGAGTTACTGAAACAATGTCGAATTTCATAAATTTTTCGTTGGTTGCAAAATATGAACTTATTATTGTGATTTTCAAGTTAATAAAAGATGTTCTTTATATTATCATCTTGACTGTGATTAATATTAATCCGCAGTTTTCATGGTTTCTTTATATAAAAGAAATAAAAATGAAATTAATATTTTCGGCTAAAAAATTAAAATTGTTAGAAATTCGAATTCATAAATAGCTGGGAAAAGTCTATTTGACTTCCATTACATAACAAATTTGAAATTCAAAATTACTATTTTAACCCTTCAACACGTCAAAGAAAATTAAAAAAAAAACTGCATGCATAATCCAACACATCAAAGCAGAATTTTCCAATAAGCATCCCAGGGGTAAACAAGATTTATAGGATGCAAATGTTAATGAAAATATTCATGAAAATTCACCGATCAAAGGGACGTAAATACGGGTTCATAGACTTATAGGGGGTGCAAAGTTCGGCCAGAACTGTCATCGGTTGACTCAACCGAAATTGATTTGATGCGTTATTAAGTGAAGACATGTTCCACGTTTGAAATGTAATAGAGTTGATTGGCATTCGATGATTTGAAATTGGAATTTTGTGTTCTTTTGTTAATCGTTAAATTGTTTCCAGAAACGGTAAATTATAACATTGGTGTAGTTTATCCCCCAATAAAAATACTTTTTACACCACCTGCTCGATAATGTCGTTTTACACGTCATACAAACCTCACTTAAAGTTAGTCATTATATGCCTAGGGAGATAATGCAGTATGGCCGATCCCTAGGGAATAATGAGATTTGAATTTGGAGCATCAAGAATCGTCAACATTGTGCATTAAAATGTAGGCGCATCGAACAAGTTGACTCGAAATTCAAACCAAAGAGTATGTAATCACTATGATTCAAACTAGCCACTAACAAAAAAAAGAAAATAGAATAAAACGTGCGTACTGACGACACGGGAGCATTATAGAAAATTGAAACTATAGAATCTTGGAGTAGTGAATTTGGTTTGTTTGATGAACTTGTAAATATAATACTTATATTTCTCTAATATATGATTTGGTCGACCAAATTGTCTTTTAATTATCTCACAGAAGGTGTAAAAAGTAGAGTATGCAACACGGGGATAAAGCTGTCTTTGTCTTGGGCGGCTTAAATTCCTCACTTCACTCAGGTTTCTTTATTAACTCCCTCGCAATGCTCGGGAGTTAATTTTATAAATCCCTCACTGTCGTTCGGGATTAAAATCAGCAACCTTCGTTTTGTTCGGAATTCAACATGCCGCCCGCGACTTAAAGACACTGCTTTATCCCCTAGTCACATAAACTACTATTAAGTATATTATCGTCGCATTTACTCGATAAAGCGCAGGCAGACCCTGCAACAATTTATTTGGTGTGTATCTACTGTCATATCGTAAAGTTTCATTTATAAAATTAATAATTTAACGTCGACCGACTTTACCTACAAAAAAATTATTGTTTTTTTTTTATTCTTACATACACTTTAAAAGTTATGGTACGAGTATAAAATGTCTTAACTCAATCTCTATATTGACATTGTCGAAAGTAATAATTAGATTACACTTTATTTAATGGAGTTACTTTAAATGAAAAATACGAAACTACATTGATGAAACAATTTTTTTTTTATACTTAGTCGAAAAACTATTATCCTACTTCCTACCACGTTTAGGCTTATAATTTAGTGTATTTTGCACTAATAAGTAATACGAAAAGTGCGTCAGGCAACAACTTACAATAACTTGTCCTAATTTACTATATAGGTAATTATTGTATCAGTCTGGTCATGGTCACCGGACAGTCCCCATTGGTTACCGGGCAAAAACTACCAAGGGACAAAAAATAATACCCACTAATTGCTCACAATAAATTGTGTAAGTTAATATTATTTTTAGGAATTTTTATTTATTAGGTATTTTCGTAATGAAAATTGGCGAAAAGGCATATTTAAATTTATCTAACGAACAAAATAAACAATTTAAAAAAAATGCTGTTTTTATATACGTAGTAAAAATACTTAATCGACACAATAATAAAACACCTAAAACAAATTCATATTTTTACGACTTGACAATCAAATGAAAAGAGATACCATCTGGCAATGATTATGGTTTTTTTTGGTTTGTAAGAGGGAATCTCTGAAAGTACTAGTCCGATTGCTAAAATTTTTTCACAGATAAAATGCTGCTTTATTCTTAATAGACATAGGTTATATTTTATGTACGCGGATGAAGCCGCTAGATAAAGCTAGTTTTCTATAATTTGCAACATTTTCTTTTTATATTGTTACATTTTTGTAAATTTCATTCATTATTGTGAATATGGGGACTACAACCTGGATTACTTTTCCCTATTCTGTAATTTTAATGTATGTCTCGCAGTTTTAAGTTAAAGTACTTAAAAATGCGAGACATACATTACAAGTGACCTACTTAAATTATCTTCTTTGGTAATGTTCGTCAATTCGTTGAGTTCCTTAGTAGTGCTAAGTTGAGCTACACAAGTACTGACAGATCGATTAACTAGACAGGCCCATTCAAATCTGTGTGATTGTTTTCTCAAAAAAACATCTTAGACATTAATTTACATGGCTCTCGTATAATTTCTAAAACTACTTTAAAAGAGATCTTCTACTCTGAGTTTGTTTTGATGTTTCTTCTCAGGGTAGTCGGCTAGGAAACACCGGCCTCGTCTAGTTTAAACTAACGTTATTCTTTATTGTACACAACATAAACAAAATACAGGACCAACATAATATAAATATATCATTTAGTTCAGTTTAATAACAGCTTCTAAATGAAACCATTAAATAAAGTTACGAATTTAGTTAAGAATGAAATAATTATTATTATTTAGCAGATAAATGCTACAAAATGAGTTGAGATTATTATGTAGGTACTAATATTTGGTAATTTAAATAGTTCTAACGAAAATCTATTCTCATCTTATTAATGTTCGTTATAAATCACTAGAAAATTTAGATAAATAAGGTAATGTAATAATTTATCATCCATTATCTAAATATTCAATGTACGAGTATTATGAATATTGGACGTTAAGATGAGTTAATTTTCGTAGAGCTCCAAAATTCTGATTATCAAGATAAGTAAATGAATAGTTACGAATTATTACGCAGATAAATAATAGGTTATCAAGCCTTAAGCAATCTAACGAAGTTGATCGTAATAATTAAGTGGATATTGTGATTAATTCTATGATTCAAGTACTTATTCGTTTTATATCTGTATCATATAATTCTTATTTTAATTAATCACTTTCAGACGTCACTTAGTCAGAACCACTGTGTCTAAAAGCACGAAATGCTTTGCTTTATGCATTATAAAATAAAGGTGAGCACTTTAATATGCATAGTATTTTCCCTAATATATTGGAGTGGGCTTCCATCCAATCCTAACCAGTAGCAGCTGAATATCAGTATTTTACATAAAACGACTGTCTAAATGACCTGCACCACCCAGTAGCTGAGAAGCTTGAGAAGCTTGAGAAGGATAGCGTCAAATTTTCAAACTTGTGGTTAAAGGATGAATTATAAAAAACCATATCCAAAAGAGATTAATAAAAGTAAAGATGAGATGTAAGTTAGTATTGAAGCTCATAATTTTTTGAAAATTAAAACCCCCATCGGGCCCACTACTTATGTTTGGCACTGTATACTATGATATTTAGAAACTGGTGATCACAAAGAAAACTGAAAAGATTAATCTGTTAATCGTTTTAATCCATCAAAAGCATCTGATGTGGATAATCGCATCGCAAATCTAGTTTCATCCAGCAAATCGATTTTTGTTATTGACGCGAGTTGACCCTCCACGACAATTGGATTTTTATGATTGGAACAAATTGTATGGAACAGATTTCTATCGATATGTTATCGAGTATGATAAATTACTGTTAGGAAATAAAATTATGTTAGCAAATACTGTTAATTGTTTTATAAATTAAGCATGTTGTAAAATGGTTAAAATTTTTCATTTCTGTTAAAATGTTATTACTGCCCCAAGATGCAAACCAATAAACTTGTTACATGTTAAATACGTTTAACATATATCTGCCTATACGAAAGTTATGTAAAAAATATTAAATGCAAGAAATTCACAGCGTCACATTTTTTAGGATGTATCAAAATACCATGTCATCGGTCATTTTGAAGTTATGTAAACGGTACATCCTACAGATAAAGTTTACTCATCAATTTTAAAGTAGACAAAATTTTCTACAATTTGTGTGGATTTGTAAAATCTCTATTGGTTTTACAAGTCTCGAAATACAGAACTTTAAACATTGAGCATTATTCCCAAAATGAACGATATTATATATTGTTAATGGAGCCTGATAAACTACAGATCTTTTGTAAAGGATAATAAAAACAATTCAGCACAAAATTTTAATATTATGCAAAATTAAATTCAATTAATTTATTGTACGCATAAAATCAAATTTCATGAACAAATATTTTGGTAGAAATATTTATGAACGGGAAGTAATTAAGATTATGGGATGGGAGGACCTCAATAGACTGACTCCTGTTGACAGTTAGACACAATAGAATGTAAATTAGTATTTTATTATTTTAATGAAAGAGCGTGGGTATTGATCTCAAAATTAATAACCATAAGACGTACACTGTTGGAGAAAGCTTTTCAAGAAGACTATTTTACTACTTACTCAACTTTTACCGATTTAAATTTTGTTCGAGGTTAATGGTCTCAATTAGTAACTAATTTTGATCTATTAGTGCCCTATGACTAATCCAAAATATGATACTAATTGATATACTAATTTAACACCACTGGGGCCAGGGTTAGCTCCGAAAGGAAAACTCGGCCCCGGTATGAAAGGCAAGAAGGAATGGGGTGGGCTTTTTAGTCTAAAGAGTCTGACACTATCTACTGCTCCGCTTCCAAGGGCGGGGGATGCCATTTGGATGATTTTTACGCACCAAATAAAGAACTAATTTAACACCACACTTAAGGTTTTTTCTTTGATGTTACCAAAAGAATTTTAAATCTCGTAATTCGTGGGTTGTATCATGCTGTATATTTTCTCAAAATATATCATTGCACCTTGTCAGACAGTGGATTTACAAGTCATAGAGCGGAGAGAACATTCAAGTACTCTTAAATTTACTCATTACAAGCAAACCTAAAAATTAATACAAGTCTTGCGAAGCTGTAAACTTGGTTTTACAATATTGGTAGGTATCTATCCTAAAAAATTAACAACCGGTAGTGCAGTGAATAATTTTACAACCTATGTTCAATTTGTCTTCGGTGGCTAGCCTATTTACAATGTTATGAATAATATACGCTGCTCTTAACATAGAAATAAAAACAACAGCAAGCAATTATTGCTAAAATACAACAGTACTTTACATTTGTCCGTATTGTAATAAATGGTTTCAAAATTGATGCTATTTTAATGGCCAAAACAACCACTACCAATAATTCAGTTCATAATGTACTAACATTACGATAATAACATCTTTGTTTACAGTTTTGATGTTGAAATGGACTATAATGATTTCAGCCATGAAGTTTTTTGCCGGTTCTTCTCCATAGAAAACGACCATTTGGAATCGTGCGCTAGCTTTTGACGTTATGTAAATGCCCGTGTACCTACGCCTATGTGGCCGAAAACAAAAACAAATCAATTTTATCCAAAATCGTTTATCCGTTTTATCTTGAAGGAGTAATAAACATATAAACTTTTGCTTCAATAAGATTAGTGTCATTATCATTAAAATATTCATATTCATTCATATTAGCATCTAAATTCTCTACTTCATCAACAGTGTAATTCTCTAATATATCTACTCTAAAGTCATGAATAAAACTTACTGCTTTACTAATAAACACTTTATCTTCAACTGCATAATTTACCAACATCAAAATTTAAGCTGGAGATATGCAAATTCTTCACATACATTCTCCAACAAATTAAATGAATATAGATTCATGTAGAATTTAATCATCGCGGCAAAGTCCATGTGGACTGGAAAGTTGGGATTTCTAGATTCCGCTTTAATTTGCACGTATAATATGCACAGAATATAACGGACTTTATAAAACAGAAGGTTTGCTTCAGACAACACATCACAAATTGATAATAAGTTAAAATACTTCTTGGTGACTTTTATTAATCAACTGAAGTGTCGTAATCTGTGTTTGCGCTGGAGACCTATGAAAGGTCAGTGACCGAAAGGATTCTAATGACTTGAGGGCTACGACAAATGGATTTCGTTTTCAAAGCGTTTCGTCTTATCTTAACGACGTTCAATGTAATTGATAGGTTTTTAGGGTTTCTGGTAGTTTATGGCAATCCAACATACTTAGTCTATTCTCATATTATTTTCGTGTCTGATGCCCTTCAAACTATCTAAATGAATTTGTGAGTGCATTTTCGTTTACCGATGAGAAGCAATTTGATAAAAAAAAACAAAATTCAAAATTTTTATTTCACCTATACATGAGCACTTATAAAACGTCAGAAGCTAGTGCACGGTTCCAAATTGGCCGTTTCCTATGGAGAAGAAACGTAAAAAACTACATGGTTACTCTTTTAAAAAAGTGGTTGATGTTACAATTTTAATATGTATTATCTAAGAACAGTGTAGTACAATATAAATAATCATATTAAAAAAGTAATTCGTAATAGTAAGTAATCTAAAATTTCGTGGAGTGTACAGTGTTCTCACGTTCACACTACAAAAAGATGCTATTAAAAAAAAAAACAAGAAAAATATTATAATTACAATTATCAATAAAACGTTTTCAAAATAAATATCGTACCTATGTGTGCGTTTTCGTTGCATAGAGTCGAGCCTTCTGTATCTACATTTCTGTTCTATGGTACCTACATGATAGCAATTCGTTCCTGTTGTGGAACTAGGATCACACATTCTAACGCTCGGGTTAATCCTAGGAGCGATGTTGAGTCACAAATGTGATTTATTGGTGACTTCTCTACAAGTTTTGGCGTCGGTTTGGTAGTCAGTTGTTTAGTTTTCTAGTTGCTGTTTCCTAGCACATTAATTATTGGAAATAGTTTTACGATTTTATTATTTGCAAGATTTTGTAACTTAAAGACTTCACACAATTTAGTTAATTTTTCAATGTATTAAGTCATAAATATTTTTTTCATTTATTAAGTATAGGTGCAATAATAATACCTAAGTATAGGACCAGGCCAGTACAGGACAGGGACTTGAGTTGGTTGTGTGTAAGTAAGTGTGTGTATAGTATAGTATTACTGATTTATTTGGGCTGTCTGAAAAAAAAATAGATCTATTAGAATTCAATTACTTATGTCAGTTCTAATGAAGTTGGTACTTACAATAGCAGTAGGCTAGTTGCCGTAAAAATTTAATTAGTTCGTCTTATTCAAAAGTAAGGGACACATATTTTTTTTATTTGTAAATTAAACCAAAAATGACAAAGATATAGCCCATTAAAGTTACGTGTAACGTCACGCCGTGCTGCATCTTTTCGCACGGGGTGACGTCACATGTAACTTTAATGGGCTTTATCTTTGTTATTTTTTTTTAATCGAAAAAAGAAAAAATACGTGTCCAATATTTTTTTATAATTTTAAATACGGACTAAATAAAATGTATTTATTTTGACCCTTGAAATTACCCTAATAGGGAAGATAATGAAGTATTAATACCTATTTCAATTTGGCATCACCTGTCAATAATGGCCTATTTTATTAATTTTATAAGTGATTAACTAGGTCGGATTATTAAATCACACCAACTTCTAAAATGTATATCCATGCCAGCAGTTGGACCTTTACTTCTCCAAGCGTAGCACGAAGATTCAATAGAATAGAGTTTCAAATTATATTGGTTACCACTGACTTATAGTCTAGCGTATTATGATCTTTTAACATGAATAGCTAAAGCATATTTTTTTATAAATCTCAAACTATAGTAATATTGACACTTTAAGGCAAATTTAATCCCTCAAAAGGCCTTTTGGTTCTACTACAACACACAAATTATTATGTTTATAATTTTCATTGTTTCCAAAGTTTACTGTTGTTATAGAAATGAAGATTAATACCTACAACGTTGTAAACAAAATTGTGGGCAATTAAATGTAACAAATGAACCATTTTGCTCTAATTGGTTATCACTGAGTTAATTTGTTTGGTATTGTTAAGGTTCAATATGTAGTCTATATTAATAACACGCAATAACCGCGTATGAAAAATATTATTTCTTATATGAAAGAAAAAAGTGGGTGTGTTTTCAACGTTATATTGAACGTTGAACTTAGTTTGGTATCTTGGTATATTCTAGACGGCCGATATAATACAAGCCACTATCTTTGATATAAATGAATTTATTTAACACTTTTAATTTAACAAGTACCTCTTAACCTAGATTTAACTCTTTTTTTTCTGGCTAGACCTTACTCCATTTATTTGGGGTCGGTCCTCTTTATCTTTGTCATGTCAATGTGCACGATTTTGTGCCATATCGATGTCGAGATGAGAACCTAGATTTAACATTATTAATAAAAAAATTAACATGCATATAATATGTGCGGTACCAGGTTTAAACATCTTGTAATACGTCTCGCTTACAGTGCGGCTAAGAAAAGTATAGACTTCCTTGTCGTGCGGAAGGGATAACATCAATTTAGTTCGGTGTAAGAAAAAGAAAAAGATATATTTTTACATGAAGCCAAAAAAAGATTAACCCCTTTTTTATTTTTTTTTTCGATGGGAAATGAGACCCCAAGCCTTTAAATAGGTATAAATACGAAAAAATGGAAAGTTTGCTTATTTTCGAAATTACTACAGACTACTTTATGAAGAATTTCTTATTTACATTCTTAGATACATAACCAATAAATAAAACGCTCAAAATTTTAATAATCTACGCGGACTTTTAATAATCTTAGTACTCAACCGAATGGCGCGAAATCACGCGCGAACACTAGCGTTCCCGCGAACGCCGGCGTTCGCTTGGGGTTTGAGGTTTCTTAAAAGTTACAGGGTCTATAGGCCTTTTGCCGCCACAATTAAAGTTTGATTACCAGAGACCTTGTGCCGCAGGAATAGAAAGTATGTATAGAAAAATCACTGCCGCAGCGAACGTGTTAAGAGATAATGTTGATGACTGTACTACTATATACTATGTTAAAATCGAAAGCATCTTCCTCCCTACGTAATTACTTTAGAAAACATGTGCTATATTGTGTTTAAGAACAAATAAAAAATAAAATAAAAAGTAAAACAACTCACGACTATTACAATTAAAAATTTAGGACAACTTACAAAATTTTGTACAATGGTACATGTACCCGTGTGTTTAGTGTGGCGTGAAGAGCGATGTGTTGGTAAATTACTACAATTATCAGGAAACTATAGGTAAGTTTTTTTCACTTTGCACCCGTCTAGACGATTTCTGTATTGTATAATAATAATATATTGTATAAAATGTTGTAGGACAAAGTAAATCATATAATGTTCATGACTAGAAATATTGTATAAGTATCTTCAGATTTTATGTATACTATACTAGTAATCCTCACCCGCCCTAGTTTCAGTCAAGTGCTTCTGTCAATGTAGAAACTTAACCTTCCTTATGAATCACTCTGTCTATTAGTAAAAAGCGCATAAAAATCCATTGAATAGTTTTTAAGATTTTCGCGAAGAAACAGCACTTATGACCCGTACCTCTACCTATACCAACAAAACATACCTTAAGACTCAATCATTAAATGTTAAGCAAAGCAAATCAACAGAATTAGCGAAGGGGCGAGCCTTCTGGCTGGCCTACCACCGTGGGATCTGGAGGCAACAGTCCTTGCACACATGCACGATATGCGCGTGGAGATGCAACGCCGGGGTGAAAGTCCGCTGCCGCGACAGGTCACGGCATGGCGGACAGAGCTCCGGCGGGATCTCATGGTGAAATGGCGTCAACGACTATCGCAACCCAGTGCTGGGCACACCACAATCATGGCGGTAAGTCCCCTCTTTGAGGCGTGGCTGGAAAGACCTCACGGCGTCCTTACCTTCCGCATGACGCAGGTCCTCACCGGACATGGTTCGTTCGGGAGTTTCCTGCACCGGATTCGTGTGGAAGTGACGCCCGGGTGTCGCCACTATGCGGAATGCCCGGAGGACACGGTAGAGCACACAGTCGAGGTGTGCCCTGCTTGGGCGGAGCATCGCCGTGCCCTCGTGGGGGCGATCGGCGGCGGATACCTCTCGCGCCGGGCCTTGGTTGAGGCCATGGTCCGGAGCGAGGAGGAGTGGCAGGCGGTCGCCGACTTCTGCGAAGCAGTAATGCTCGCAAAGGAGGAGGCCGAACGCATCAGGCAACGGCGTTATCGCCGCCGCCGCCGCCGCCGAAATTCTGATCCCGATTTCCGGCCACCGTAGGCGCGGGCTTGCGGACAGTGAGCAATGGGTAGCTCGCTGTTCGGCCGTCCGGTAACTGTCCGGACCAAGCCCAAGTCGTCGACGGCGTGCACTGTTCCCGCGCGCCTCAAGGAGTTGTCAGCAACAGCAGGGACCCAGCCGGGTCGAAGCCTACTGGGGCCAGGGTTATCCGAAAGGGCGCTCGAGCCCCGGTATGAAGGCTAGAAGGAACGGGGTGGGTCTTTTAGTCAGTAAGAGTCTGACACTATCTCCCGCTCCGCCCAAGAGCGGGGGATGTCGATGCATGATTTTTCCCACCATAAAAAAAAAAGTCAACAGAATTAAGAGAATGCAATGATTTAGATTCATGCTTTTTCGTAAAAGCTGTGACAAAATCAATTATCATCATAAACCGCACTGTTTATTGTAGCACACCCCCTAAAACAATTTCCTCATGCCCCGCCCAAGCCGCCGGGACCCCGAGTCTGATTTTGAGCCACCGTTAGCGTGAGCTTTCGGACGGCTAGCAATAGGTAAGTAACTGTCAAGTAACCGTGTGGACTTAGTTCGAGTCGTCGACAGCGCGTAGTGTTCAAAGCGCGCGTCAAGGAGATGACAGCAAAACCGTAGGGGCTCAGCAGGGTCGAAGCCTACTAGGGTCATTCACTTCTCAATAGAAAACCCAGGATCCTGAAACCTAAGTCAAAGAGAGAACATAGGGGTTTTAGTCAGTAAAAGTCTGACTTGCCCTCTTTGGAGCTCAGAGCGGAAAAAACTTTGGATGATTTACCAACTAAAAAAAATCCCTAAAAATTGTTTTAGGGATTTTTTTTCTCGTCACATTTTAATGTCAAAATGCCCTCCATCAGCCATCAAAAACAGATGCCCAACATGATTTACTAAACAACAGTTTAACATAAACAGTGATTGAGGTAAACAAACTGGTTGTTTTGCCTAAAATAAAAAAGGCACGTCATCCACAATTTCAGTTAACTCAACCGTCATTGTCAATCTCTTGGTGAAAATGTAAAATTATTTACTTTTTCTTCCTTACTGCTTTTAGGGTGAAAGGAAAATAAACTGTGTCGTTGGCTTCTTGTCATAAACTGTAAAGGTCAATGGGCGGTACTTTTTGTCGTTCGTGTAGTGTTCTCCATGGACCGGTTTTATAGTGCCTAGATAGGTGTTTTTTCATACAGATAAGCAGAAAAAAAATATCTACTTGATAAATTAACCAATGCCTTAAGTAGGGCGAGGCACGGATACCAAATATGCAGTTACTAAAGCGTCATGGGAACTTGGATTGTGAAGGTTAGGTTCTAAAACGAAAAAAGTCTGTAATAAGTTTCCATTTTAGTGAAAGTTCTAGCGTGTAAAAATTTTCAAAAATGTAAAAAAAAACGTCATTTCGAAATACTCCGGCACGATTGATTTTGGTATTACTTTGATGGTTGTCCTATCAGGATTACGGAAAACCAATTATCTGACGGTTTTCATGAGGCAATGTAGCCAACAGCATCGATAAGTGTAAAATTTTCAACATTCCAAACAAAATTATCTTAGCAAACTATGGTAAAAAAATTGCACGTATTATCAACAGAATATTAACAGGAACCTTAAAACCTTACTTTATGACTCGCCCATTGGCTTATGCTACGCTCAAATTTCACGCTCACTTTTCTGCATGTATTTAACTTTCTTTGTCTTAATCTGACGCGATCAATTTTTTCTGAGGATTGATCTTTTTTTTCTTATCTGACGGACTGCCCTCAACGAACCCTACCACATTAATTTCCCCATATGATTTTCTAATGCGCTGTAGTTTTGCGCAATATGCCCATCTTGCCGACTCTACCATTATAACAAAGTGATCATAAATATCAAATACCAGAAATAAATGTAAGCTTTTGAACTTGAAATTTATTTGGCATTATTTTCTTTTTCTTTTTTTTTGTAAAAACCTTTTTTTAGATATATGTTCTTTCAGCAAAGGTTAAATTATTACATTTCTCATTCATAGTCGACATTTTTTTACATATTTTTGATTGATACTCCATCAATATAATGGTGATCTAGTTTATTTTTAAAGTCGAATAACTCCTCAATATTCATTAAACCCCAAGCGAACGCCGGCGTTCTCGCTGTCATTGTCTTTCTGTTTTGTCTCTAATTGACACGATTGAAAGGTTAACTAAGATATAGAGCTGATATCTACTTGATCAACTAAGTATCAATACCTTCTACAATGTAACATAGATTACGATACAGTTAAGTTTCTCATCGGGGGAAGTTTTGCTATGGAAGTACGGCTGTATATTGATAAGTCAGTCAGTCAGTTTCTCCTTTTATATACCCGTATTATATAAAAACATTAAATTGTTTTTTTTAATTATATAAACAAGTACTTTACTGCGATCTGACCTGGTAGCAAGCAGTGATGCAATCGTTGATGATAAATGGCAATAATTTATTAAGAGCCTATTCACTCTAGCATTGAATACACCTAAATTACAATGGGACAAGAAAACGATAAAGCGAAACGCTTAGTCCGGGCCGTAGAGGGGTTAACAATGTAAGGGTGGATATTCGTCGTACGTCGGGGTGTCCGATGGTAGAAACTCTATGTGGTCATGTGAGTTCCTACTGTCATTTTTATTGTTTGTTGTTATTTGATCAACTTTTAATAAAAAAGTTATCGTCAGTGTTATTTTATTCACCATGTTTGCTTGACACAGTTGTATTGAAATAGTTTTATCTGTAGCCAAACATCGATCGCGGTGCGGGTCCTTTGGGATGTGCAATCAATCCATCACTATTTGCGAGCAATTACGATATTTAATCTAGATGGACATGCGCTGTGTGTTGGCCTATAACTCTGTCGATTTAACAGCTTTTGGGGAAACGTCACATGTGAATTAGTTGGGGTTACAGTCAATATCATTAGTCTGTTTACGTTCGCTGTATATTAAAAGTGGTATCTCTAGAGATACCACTTTCACACACACCAACCTTTACCCTAGGGTAAAGGTTTTATAGACACAGATCTTTTAGGGAAATCATTACATGACTCTACTGTTCTGGGAGATACGGAAGGGAATATCAGATTTTTACTGACTAAAATTCGCTCGTGCTCTTTCAGTTGTCCCATGTGTTTTAAGGTCAACGACACAAATGTTGTTGAAGAAAAACAAAGTAGGTATTGGTAAACTGAAAAATTCTGACAGCTATATATGAAAACATTTGAAAATAATATAACTTACAAATGGGTATAATTATATAGAAAATAAAAAAATAATAATTAGGTTTTAAAGGTACAAATCCACGTTACTCCAATGGCCACAGTCGTAGATGCCAATCATTTTCATTTTCAATTATTTTCTTCTAACTTTTAAAAACAACTTCTCGCGAAGAGTTAGTAAGAATTATGATTGTTAGTGATTATCTTATATTACTCCGGTAGAATATATTATGTTATCCTGGTACCGAATTTCATTGGAATCTACAACTACGTAACAAACTTACACACACACCGTGAAAAAACTTTTAATATTAGTCTGATATTGGCTTTTAGAAAACAGGATTCCTCTTATACCGTTTTGTTACTCCCAGCGATCTACATCATAAGGAAAGTTCTCAAAACAATGATAGCGTACTCTCTTTGTACCGGTAACAGGTACACAAAATACTTGTAGGTGTACATGATGATATATCGAGCTAACATTTCCAGTATAAGCTAACCTCACATTGAACAAAAAACCGCAATAATGCAAGGTCAGCTCATACTGGAATAATATACCAACTGATATATCATCGTGCGTACACGGCAATGTACTACTTACATATAAAAGCCGCGTGTTTCCATCAGTCACTTCGCAGACTCTCAAACGTATTGACATCCCCCCACTCTTGAGTATAAGTATTTGAAATGCTTCTAAAGTACGTATATGTATATATGTTTAGATGTATAGGTAAAACATTTTCAGTTTTAACTTTTGAGGGAGGTAATGTTATGAAATGTGATGCTGCAAATTTCATGATTGATTTTTTTAAGTTTCAGCGTTTTTAAATGGTTTGTCTAACTGAAAATTAGAGGCACAAAAAGTATTTTTTACACTAGCAAGTTCACCGTAACAATTTTTGTAACAAATAGGTGCAATCCCAAAACAATCAATACTGTTTTTTTAACTCCACCGTACATACCTACCAAAAACTAATAAACATAAAAAAAGATCCTATAAAAGAGTATACCAAAGGAAAATTACAAATTTAATCGCCAAATAGTATCAAACTAATCAGTACGTTTGGCTGTAAGCCCATAAAGACTACGGGACTCTGTGTTTAGTGCCGTTTCTAGTTCATTGTCAGTCAGTAGGGATCCTAGTGAATTGTGTCCAAAATTTACGACCGTTTTCCAGCTGAGATTTAGATGTGTGTTCCTTTGCATTCGTGTCGCGGATAAGCTTGATTTGTGATTTCGGAATTCTCGAATCGAAATTGCTGTAGTTAAAGTAATAAGTACTTTAGCTATGAGATTGTTTTGGGGGAATAGTAATGAGAATTGTTTATTTATTTTCTTCAGTTACTCCTTTGAATTCATAATTTTCTCTCAGTGGAGCTAAATATTAATAGGCTTGACGGAGCCCAAGTATTTTCTTATTGTTGCCCGATATTCAAAATAAATCTTACAGTATCTTTAATAATAATAATGGTTGTCGTTTATTTTCTCTACACTAGTTACTTAATGCTAGGTATAGTGGAGCACGAACATGCAATTAACTTTGTGAGAGACAGTAATCTCTTTTCTGATCTTCAAAAGTAATCATGAATTTTAAAATAAATAAATAAAACTACCTCTGTTCAGAATATGAGTCCGGAAAACTTTCCATTACGGAAAATTATACGTCCTCAATACAAAAAAGAAGGATGAAAAGAGCTTATAGATTGGTTTATTTTTAGTGCACCTTGAGGATTCTATTAAATATTCCTTTATATGGCCTCCGGGGATGATATAAAAGCCTGTCACTCTTACCTTATGATCAGATGCTTGATATTAACAGGAAAATAGTAGAAATAAGTCGAAGACTCAAAGGACGGCATAATTAATTCGCAAGTGTATAATTTGATGCTAAAAGATCACTCAAATAGAACTCGGTAGTCTAATTTTTATAGTTTCTATTAATGACAACTGTTATGATATTACCGTGGTTTTTGAATATTATCTTTTTATGTAAATTGTTCTTCTTTGTCATATCGATCGATAATATGAGTCCCACCAGAAGTAAGATTCTATTTATTTTTTATATCCACATAATATTATTTTCTATGTATAGTCTAGTGTGTAGTTTTTAACGTAAAAATATATTTTTTTCATTAATTTAATAGCCGTACACTTTAGACTATTTTAAGTTCTTACAGTGTATTCTAAGGTTTCCTGGTAGATATTGTTGTCACCGATAAGATCACCATTCATACATTTACCTTGTTATGATTTTTGTGTAATAAAGTTTATTTTATTCTATTTTAATATCTGAAGATTACTTTTCTATTTCGTTAACTGTTGTGCTTGTGTATGTGTGAAGTTTTGGTTGTTAATTACTTCACTGTCACAACTACGCACTCTTCAAAATATTCATTGATTAAGAAACCTTGCAACAGCTAGCTAAGTGCATACACCTATTAAAGCATTACAATTCTGACGCCTTGCCAACTCTTCACAGATTTTATCAGAGTTAAAACTAACGCAATCTCAAGACTTATTTTCTACCCTGAAATTTTTGAACACAAAAGATTAACGACTTGTTTTCTTGAACCACTAAGAAGACAAATAGCTCTACAGCATTAAATACATTAGCAATGGTTAACCAAGCATGACTTTCAAGTAATTTATAAACAAGCTAAGTGATTTCTTTATCAAAATATAGTAATGTGGCTTTTAGAAATATAATTTGCCACTCATCTTGATAATAGTTGATATTTTAAGTAGAAATTTTCAAATTCAGCTAGCCGTTTTCAGTATTATTAATCATTTAACATTTGAACTGAATAATGTGAGCGTACGGGTATCAGTCAAATTAGTTCTTGGATATGAATTAACGAATGAATTCTTCATCCATGTATTTTATTTTATTTTATTTTTCTTGATATTTACTAGTACTCCGCAGACTACCCTTTTTTAGTTTAAATTCTTATATTCCATCCTAAAGTTGCCTGATAGATATCACTGTCTGATAAGACTGCCATTATACCCATAGATTTTAGTTTCTGTAAAATTGTTACTGTTTTGTTGTACAATAACATTTATTTTATTCTTTTCTATTTTTGGACTTGGTTAGTCATGTTTAACCTCATGTTATATGTAGAATGAAATATAAACTTATTATTTTGTTTTAATTAATTTTAAGATCAAAGGATTTTAATCATGGTTGTGTATATAGCTTAGAGTGGTTTCAACAACCATAAAGCCAATGCCAGGTACACTGTTAATCCCACAACAAAAAAGGGCTTCAAATAGAATCGAGATTTTTCCTTATGTAGCAAAATTTCTGCTATACGATTTTATTTCCGCCTCATTTGATGTTACGGATTGGTGAACCTCTCGTAATAACTAAGTTACATCACTCTTGTTGCCAATATCGATAGGGATATTGGATTCTCGTTTCGGCTACATATAGACTCATATTGAATTTTCAGGTTTTTCCGAGATCTAGGTGAAAATACAGAAATTGTGTATATTTTAAAACGTATTTCTTATTAATTTGCTTTCTCTATAATTTGTGAGTAAAAATTATTTATTTACGTAGAGAGCTTCAAAACTATTACTTTACATAATAAATCAGGTTTTAACCATCCAAAATTATATGATACCTTCCACTATACCCGAGGGAAGAACTTGACTATTCTATTCTTAGTTAGGCTACTATGTGGCCAAAATACATTTATGGTAAATATATTATATACAGTACGGTCTTAGTTTCACCATGTCCTTTGGGATTACTATATGCCTCCGGTTATGCAAAGTTGAGTTTATACTGTAATCCCTTCGAGCTTCGACATAGTAAGCCAATCCTTTATTGACACCAGGTACCAACAGCGGCGGTTGCTTAGAACTTTTAATTGGCAATTCCCAGTATCACTTGGGGCTTATTGACTGATTTTTAATTTTTAATTTTGAATCAGAAAAGTCAATTAAACAAAATAAAAGACAATTAAAAACATTATATGCAACGGTATTTAAGATTGAGATGACGACTAACAAACAAGTTAGAAAGAAGACATATTTCAATTACTTTAAGTGGAATCGAATGATGATGATATATAGGTATACTTTACAGGCGATATATACACAAAATGATGAAAATATGAAACATTTTATTAAACAATATATAGGTATACTTTACAGGCGATGTCTTCCAGACAACTTAGAAGGGACAGAGATGGCCTGGACTCAAAATGGGGTTGCACTCAGTGCAAATATAGTAATAGTAAACCAAAATTAAATAGGTATTGAATACAAAAAGAGATACATGTTGTAATTACATACATACAATATATATATAGGCAAGAGAATAAGTGATAAAACGAAAACAAGATCGTCTTGCACATCGAAAAAAAGGCAAGCAAATATAAGATACTGCTGTTACAGCATCATAATTTACCAAAAGTAAAAATTACGTAACCACAAATTCATCACTCACGATTGTTTATCAAACAATGTCAATATCAACAATATCAACAATGTCAACATGAAACGCAAAAAAGGGAAGTTCCAAAGACTATTTAAATCATAATACACGTATCGTATGATTCAGAGCAGTCTTTGTTCGCTTCAATGGCTGACAACATAAAAGGACCGCCAACGTTTGAGCTTTTCTCAACTTTGCCAGTAGAATCCCTATTGAAATAGTGATTTTGCTAAATTTTTTCAAGTAGAAAAATATGCGGGTATTTCGCTTAGAGTGATTATTGAGGTAGTTACTAAAGATTTTAATAGTCTCAGTTAATTTGTGGAACGGAAAACAGAATGTTTTAGTTGACAAAGACTTTGTGATAACTTGTCTGTTAAAATTTTTTTGCTTCTATTACTTTCATCGTAAATTCTTTCAAGGTTGCTATCATATTTCATAATTCTGTTTGCTACTATCTTTTTGTGAAATTCCACATCTTTTTTCTTTTCATAAACAGTATTTACACCTATCACTTATTTTTGTTTTAACAATAACACATTAGATTTTTTTATCCTTCTCACCGAAATTAGTTTTCTCTTTATCTGCTATGTTGATATTCTTTTTTCGTTTAGCTGTTGTGCTTAAATTTAATTTTGTGATCTTGTTTATTTATTCAATTGCTCCCAACTATTCCAAGTAGGCATAGTGTCGCATTGTCAACCCTTATCAACTATATAGGTGTTAAGTTAGGAGAAGACTGCGTACTGGTAAATATTTTTAGAGTTTGTATGTTTAGGTAAAGGCATCATTGCTCGGTATTGGCACTTTTTGGGTGTTTATTTTTAACCTCGGAGGTTAAAAATAAATGCGTGAATCGGTATGAATTCAGTTGTTTTTTAGCGACAGTTCAATTCAAACATTTTCTATCTAAATTCAAAAGAATCAATCAACAGTTAAAAGTAATGGAGGATAAAAAGAGATGATTCGTTCTTTGCGTTAAAATTTTAAAACTAAAAAACGCTCAAGGGTTTTCAATTTAAGTTTTTGTTTATAAAGATTTTCGCCATACGTAGCAATTTCGTTTGTCCATTGTAATAGTTATTACATAGTGTTTCCTAATAGCTACAACTTAGGGGTCTTTAAGTCAAGAGTTAATAAGCTACTTCTAAGCAAGCGTGCTCCGTTTCGACCACATCATCGCTTACCATCAGATGAGATGGTGGTCAAACGCGAGCCTATCAATAATAAAAAAAACACGTTATTTCAATCGCTTTCTCATGAATATTATCATTTATTAACGCACCACCATACCCTTGCTAGATTGTGACTGTTGTTATAGCTTGCCATCTCGTAATGTTATGATTAAATGGATTCAGAATATTTATCACCGATTCAGGATATTTATCATCTTATTGTAAATACTTGCATTCCAAGTAAATAAATCAATATTCTATTCTATTCAGCTACACCCAAAAATGAAAAGTACCTTTTCGCTTCTACTCTCGTTTTAAAACCACTCTTAGGATTCATCCCTTGCAAAGTAGGCTGAGACACAAAACAGAGTGTATAACGCTAGTGTGCCGAATTACATTACGCAGTCCTAGAACGATGCTTCTACCAATTGTAAAAGCCGTTTGTTTTTCCGACCTTCTCTACTAAAGGGTCATCTCGAGATCAAATTGAATGCTTTAAGTCGTAATTTGTAAGCAGTAGCCGGCTGGCTAAATTATAGTTTTTGTTAATGGGAAAGTGGGCTCTTGAGAGTGTCTAGTGAGATAAGTATTTTTGTTGGAGGTAAAAACTTCTAACCTTTGACTCTAACTATTGTTCTAGATGTTAGTTTGAGGATATTTGGAGAATAAAGTGGATTTTATTTATTTAAACGTCATATACAGTAGTGGTACATGGACAGACTTAATGCAACAAGGCATTATCTAGCACTTAATTTTTGGGTTAAAAAATAAAAACAAAATTTCAAATAGAATATAATATATATTTGAAATTTTGATGAAAAAGAAACATTAAGAAAAAAAAACATAAAATAAATTAATAAATAAATAATAATAATTAATTGAATTGTTACTATTTTGGTGTACAATAAAGTTTATTCTATTCTATTCTAAGATATAATATGACTAAGTTCTATAAAGTAGTTTGTCCAATTACCGTGAATACAATTTTTTGACTAATTAATGTTCCAATTAAACTAAAATACAAAAATGTTGAAATTAATTTTCGGTGCTGTGACTTCTACTTTAAAATATAGCAAGTAACAAATATTAAAAAAAAAACATGTTACTAGGTACTGATCTTACAGAGTCTTCTATATTATTATCATATTTGGTGATGTTTCATTAGGAAAGTATTATATTTACACCAACAATCCAAAAAAAAAAAAATATTAGCATTGAAAAAAAATACACGTGATAAGATATAGACTTATACTTTTTTAGCGTGAAAACGCTTTGCAATAATTAAATAAAAAGATAAAGAAACGCTAATGGCAGTAGTATTATTTCTCTATTGCGGATTACGTTACCGTTACATTTTTATAGCATAATCAACCTTATGATGTTGCCACTGCTGGGACTTGGCCACGTTGAAAGCAAGATAGTATGTTGTCGATCCCTGATTTGTTGAATCGACCTTATCACCAAGGCTACCCAGTTGGCTGAAGTATAGTGTACGCGTAATTCCAATAACTGCCAGAAATGGAGAGACATCGCTCAACATGCCAAAGTTTTGGAGGCAAGCGACGACGATGCACCGTAGCCCTGTCCATCAACAAAAGACACGATCACTCTGATAAGAATACCCGACTAAGAAGAGAGATATTAATATAAATTAATCATAATCCAAAATAGAAAGAAATACAAAACATAAATTTGAAAACAAAAAGCGACGTCACGAGCCATAAATTTAAGCATGCACAGTAGACTCTTGGCGCCTTTTAAGTCTCGAAGGAATTTCGTTAATTAATTTATAATTTAGTTAACATAAAGTGTCACTATGAACGCTGGCAATTACTTTTATTAAATGTTCTTGTTAGTTTTCATAACAGTTTGAGTTAACTGAAGTTTTAATACTAACGGTCCTTTTTTTACTCTATGAACTCACTGAAAAGTGTCCATGAAAGATATCACACTAATTTCACTCTAATATTATAAAGCAAAAATTTGTGAGCGTTTTTAATGATTGTGAATTACTGCTGAACTACGGCTGAACGGATTTAGTTGAAATTTGGCAAATGAGTAAACCATATATACCTTGAAAGACTTATAAGATTTAATTTAGGATAATTATCAACTTTCGCGAAGGCAAAGTCGCTGACAACAGTTGATTTATTTTTTAAATTAAACTGAAATTTTATACTCTTTTTTTTTTTTTTTTTTTCGATGGGAAAAATCATCTTATGACAACCCCCGCTCTTGGCGATTTCTTTATGCATGATTTAGCCATAAATTGTATAAAAATACAAGTTGAGAAAATATGTCACTGTGACCGAGACAGAATTCACCCGAGCCGCAAGGACCATAAGGTGTGCAGTGACCCACGTCTATCAAACAATGTTTTTCAATATACTTAAGATGAAATAAACAAACGGGGGTGACGTGCGAGTCGTGGGGATCGTTTAGCGCCCACCCTGATATGATAAATGAAATAAATTGTAGTGAAGGTAAGCCAAAGCACTTTTCTGCACCAGTGTGAATTCAGTAAATTGCGTGCTTAAAAACGGTAGGGATAAGAGTGAGTTTTCGAGTAGGTAAGTGTTTCAAAAATAATATGTTTTTCTATTTAAGATGTCAATACTTCTAGTCTGCTTATTAATGAATCTATAATAATCCTACTTATATTATAAATGCTAAAGTTTGTATGTATGTTTGTAGGTATGGATGTTTGTTACTCTGTCACGCAAAAACTACTGAATGGATTTCGATGAAACTTGGTACACAGGTAAGACATGTCTTGGAATAGCACATAGGATACTTTTTATCCCGGGAGTCTGTTCCCTTGGGATAATTTTGTACTATCCCGCGAGCGAAGCAGCTGGCAGCAGCTAGTATGATATAAAAGCGAAATACCACTCACCGACTAATCACGAAATTTCAGAAACTATAACACCAACAAAATTATTTTACAGGTAGGTTCCTCATAGGGTGAACATCCGCTAAGAATAAATGGGACTATTTGTTGAAGATTTTCCAAACTTTACCCCCCTAAGGGGATGAAACGGGGTCCAAAGTTTCTATGGAGATACCGACTTTCACGCGGGCAAATCCAATGGCAGAAGCTATAGTCTGTCTAAAAAGTCAAAGAACTTGGGAATTTTATATATTTAATCATTTAAAAAATACTTATATTTGATACTTTTTATAAGATACTTCTATTAGTAAACAATGATCAAGATCTCTTAGTCAACCTTGTATTGAACCAGTGTTGACTTTATCAGATAATTTTGACCTAATAATTCACAAGTCGTTTGACTTTTTAGACACACTCTATAATAGTGTTAAAAAATATTTCTTTGAGATTCGCATGTTCATGGAATAGCTTATTTTTAGAAAGTCTATACGTTTTCCAAACATTCGTTTAAATTCCAACATAAAGTCAACTGATTCATCTTTAAAAATGGGCTGAAACATAAATACTCTACATTAATCCATCTCGAAATTCTAATAATGTAAAATGTACTCATAAAAAATACACTGTAAGGAAAAGTGAATGAGCCACGTTCTGTATTGTCTGGCCACATTGAATATTGCGTTTTCAGTTCAATATTATTGTACTACTGAGTTATATTAAACTCTTTTGTTGGCCTCATCACAATGGCTCGCAGTGTACATTGCGACTAGTTCGGATTTTTATTAATTTTTTTATGTGACTTTTGTTTTACTGTGTACAAAAGTAACCAGTCTTGTTACAATATTTTTTTTTTCGGTTAATAAATCAGTTAGGTTCAATGGTTAAATGTTGCATTGACTTTTATGTATTTAATTCACTAATTAAGAGAGACAAGGTTCAAAGTTGTAAGTCATGAAAAAAAAATCAAATTTAAGTATGATTTATTTATTTAATTTATTCATTAATAAGGCACACCAACATGATTTAATTGATTTTTCAACACACTTACTCGAAAACCCGCTTGTATCTTTACCGGTTTCAGGCAGGCAATTTATTTTTTCGCACTAGTGCGTTAAAGTGTGCCAGTGAGCAACAATATATTATATTTATTTCATCAAGCTGATTGCTAAGCAGCCTCCAGTAGTCGTTGGGTAGTTTCGTTTATAAAATTCTTGAAAAGTGTGTTTTCAACAGTTCTGTTCTATGGCGAACACTTATTGATTTTTCGGTATTTGTATTATGATTTTTCGATTTTTACGTATTCTATTTTACTTATTACGAGAGACCATGTTTAAAAAAATATATAAAACTAAGAATAATATAAATTAAGATTTTTGCGCAGCTGTTACATAGAGATTTTGAGTCATACTAAGAAAAGACAACAGTTTACCATAGTGTCCCATAAAATAACAGTCTGAAATCTTAACTATTTTTCGTGATAATAAATGATGCTTCGGAACGCTGGAGCTGTCATCTTCACTAAATGTTATTCTTGTTGTTTCCTAGAGCCCAGGGGCCGTATTATGACCTCTTAAAACCATCATGTTTTCGGTGTGAAAAAGAGACGGAGCTATACAGGACGAATAGCACTATCCTTTTCTCACACAGAAAACATGATGGTTTTAAGATGTCATAATACGGCCGCTGGAATCAAATCAAAACACCTTTACACGACTTATGCTTTAACATCTAGGAAACGTTAGATGCCACATACATTTACAAAACACATACATTTTCCTGCATTTCCTATTCCAAATCACATACAGGCACACACTACAACAAATGGAAAATTTTGACGCATCATCAATCATTGACAACTAAACTGTAGATGTGGTAACCGATGCTTTTAAAACAAATAGGTACGCTTACTGAAGTCTGCTTGAATAGTATTGTATATTCAGTAGATATAAACTCGAAGGTTGAGTTGCACCATTTAACTATAACGATAATCAAACCATAACCAGCCGTGAAACGGCAGCCTATTGGTCAATTCGACGATTTGACAACTGTTAACGGCTTTGTTATCGTTATAGTTAAATGGTGCACTTCACCCTTAGTGTCACTATCGACAAATGTTATAACATCGTTGTAACATTGTGAGTGCATTTGGGAGTGAATATATTGCTTGATAATTAATTAAACCCTACCTAGTTAACAATATATGTGCAGTTTTACGAGAACGTGTATGCAGAACTTTTGCAAGAATTAGGTATACTAACGTTCGCGTCCGTATTTACCTTCCGAAGATTTTTAAGTGAAATTGTAAAAATCTTCTTGTTTCTTTGGTTTACATACAATTTTATACTGTTCACAGTAGGCTTTTTTACATTATTTATTATTTTATTTCATGTCTATTTCCGTAAATAAAAAAACGGTCATGAAAATCTATTTGTGAAACACTGTGAGATGTGAACGCTCTTAAGGAATCTCTCTGCAGTAAAAAACACACCACATCCATGATTTTCTCTCTTCACTCTTCTTATCTCTACTTTACTTTGTTATTCAAAAAAAGAATATTTATGATCGGACATTTAAAGGAAAGGGTTATATTTTCGCGATTACAATCGTAAACCTTATGAATACGGGGTTACGGTAGATTTTTCATGCTCAATTTAACACGTCTTATAGCTGTTCTCAGAACATTACACCCGTTATTTATTATGTTGGTAATGTTCAGGATTTCGGTGGTTCTTTTAATACTTTTTTGTAGTTTTGTAAATCAACATTTGTTTGCCAAAATAACTGAAATATCTCGGTAGTAAGAAGTATGTACAATTCTCATATCTACCTTATTGAAGGATATAATGATGATGATATAAAGTTAGTATGGCTGTGACACTAGAATTTAAAAAAAAAAACAAAAATATGAAAAAAAACCGTTTGTTTCATATTTTTTTAAAAGATCCTAGTGTCACGTTGTGTGTATAAATAAATTCACTTTTATCTTTTTGTAAGTTCCATTTTTTATTTATTTATATAAACTAGTGCTTGACTGCGATCCCACCTGATTTGTAGCCATTATACCGAAAATAAGCACTATTATTTGATGGCACTCTGCATTATTAAACAATTTGAAATATAAATTAACAAGCATCCCAATTTTGCCATTTAATTCCCTTCGACAGCTTTCGTTTATCAACGAACTATCTTTCATAAGAATCTACTTACTATTTTAATTGTGTAAAATCTACTAGAAATTCTCATTCATAATCTCACATTCTTATAACGTCCATTCAACCTACATCTTGAAAATCTTCGTGGCCGATTTTCTCAGTGACGTCAACTTAAATAAAACTAGAAACATGTTTTATCATGTCTTTGTACTTATTTTTACGTGACATTTCCTTATAAAGACTTTTCGTGAACGTGAAGTCAGCTGGTATTAGATTTGCGATGCATTCTTCTTGGAACGTACTCAGCTCTTTCTTATTATGTAAGGATATTCTTTTGTAAGTTTGCATGTTTCATAAATTGTCGCCGTATTCTTTAAGCGTATACTTTACCTATCCAAGATCTAAGTTTGTGTTATGATTTGTGTTCATGTTTCTTTGATCTAATCTTATGGTGACTGGCTAGTGACATCTGGGGCCTATGTCTGCTATTTTTATAAATTCGTCATTCCAACACGATCCCATTGTCATTTTGCTAAAACTTTGTAATCTGCTAATTCATAATGATCGATCATTGATCGGTCAATGGTCTTGTAATAGAATTGTGGTAGAATGGCAGTATTGAGCTTAATAAAAGCACTAATTGCGCAATAACGTCGTAATGGTAGGTCACTGATCAAAGGAACTGTCAAAATTTTTGCAGATTGTCGCATACGTTAGATATTCATTTGTCATTATGTACGAGATTACCATTCTATGCCATTTCTTTCAATGGATTGTCAGTGTTTAACCATCGGAAAGTCATAATGACGCCATTATATTAGTACGAGTAGTATACCAAAACTTATCAAAATCAACAATTCAATGATAGACCATTCTGACACTATTGTAATAGCAGACTTGAGGTCCTGGTTTCTGGTACGCCCGATTTCAATACGGAAGATGTTCTCAATTTCTGTAGTATTAAGTTTTTGTTCAGTATTTCGTCAAACCGATGTAAAAAATAAAAATATTTTTTATTTTAGAAAATATACCTCCAGGTTGGTCCAATTTTTATTAAAATCCATTTTTAATAAATTTTATTTATTTAGAAAATAGGTGTTATAAAACACTTTTACACGTAAATTTTTTTGTCAGCTTAAACTTGACGAGGCCGGTGAAGACGATGGTGAGTTACATGACAAACTAACAATAAACGAATAACTAATAACTAACCTATAACTAATTCTACAAATATTATAGGCACACATATTACTCGTATTATAAATCCTCTTACCTATTTAACATCTAATTATTATGCATAACATAATACAGGTTAGTCAAAATTATTCTAGAAATAAAAATAAAAATTGTTAGTAAAATTTATTGGGCTATGTATGATATCTTAATTGCCCTTATTTTGCGTTGTTTTTGTTTTAATAATAATGAAACTAAAACCACAAATAATTAATATTTGCCAGCTAAAGTAAATATTGAATGTTTGTTGCAATAATACTCGTATAATCACACTGTGAAACAATGTTTTAATATATTTATTAGAAATTTCCGCATTACCTATTTAATTGGATACAAAATTAGGAAATATAAGCGAGTTATTAGTTTAACAAATAAAAATTTAAATGATTTACAAACGAATGAAGAACAAAAACGCAAACTGTTCTTTTTTTCCATTTTTCACCGCTTTAATCCAAATTCCCTTTACCATCTGACAACCCTATGCGTATGGCAAAGATCCTTACATTTTTAACACCTCTATGGTTCGGACTAGAGATGTGTCGTTGCCGGCAGTATTAGCCGAAGTATAAATATTGGTGGTAATATTGCCAGTAAAATTTCCACTTTGGGCAATATTGCCGGCAACGGCACATCTCTAGTTTGGACTAATTGTTTATACTGCGTACATCGAAGAACAGGAACAATTTGCCTAATAAGGTCATCCCTTCCGATTATAATTTAGGTATATATCTTCAAGGCTAGAGTGAATAGGCTCTTAGCAAACTAATGCGCCTCACAATCACTGATTGTGTCACTATTTACCATCAGGCAGGATCGCGGTCAAACTCTAGTTTTTAATATTATAAAAAGTTCTCTTTTTAAAAACTGTAGCAATAACAAACCAATAAATGGCTTGTTATTGTTACATAAAAACACTCCAATGTCAATAATATTGAAAGTTAATATTTTAAATCTAGATACCAATATTAAATTACGGGCAGTGATATCCTATTTAATCCTTGGATCAGAACTGAAGCCGGTCAAAAATATTCATTACCTTAATGGAATTGCCATATTTTTTTCCCCTCTGTATTTTGTTGCTCTTTCGGGCGTAATGTTTTGTTCAAAAATCATTTTTCGCCTGGACTGATGGCGATTTTGTATTTTGTTGAAATAATAATGACATCATCATTATTCTCTCGGTCTTTGTTTTCCTTACTTTATACAATTTTATTTTTGGTGTATTCGAAACCTGATTAAAGTTTCTTCAGAATCAGTAACTGAATCGATTCCAATATTTTTTAAACCATTTTAATTTTTTTCCAAAAATATTTAAAAAGGTCACAAGTTGGACACCACCGACACTAAGTACAACACAGGTCACGGCAGCAAAACACCTCGGGATGATCCGGTGAAAATGCATTTGTGCGGACTACCAAGTAACATACTCGTAACAATCTATAATTTAGTGATTTTTCTAATATGATACCTACAGTTATAAAATTTTATAGATGGATTCTTTACATAAAAATACTAGATACGAGTGTGTGTTTTAGTTTTCGCATATATACTATAACTAAAGTTGTAAAAATTAACATAATTTATTTAAATGATTGGTAGGCTCGTGCGCTGAGTGTATCATTGTCGATGGTCTAACAAAATGTTATACTTGTAGGTAAACATTTTGTTTGGTTTTATCTCTTATATCTAAATATGTACCTTGTTTTCTAAATACTATTTGCCATTAAACCGTACTTTTTAAGTAACGTTTGACAGATAGAGGTCATTGACATTCCTCTTCTTATTTGATTAGCATCGTATGTATATTTAATTAAGAATGTTTCTCACTGCTCTGTTCTCTACTAATTACTTTGACAGAACTCTTGAATTAAAATTAAACTCTCTAAGCGAGATTGCATATTTGTGTTATGAACATTTAGCTAAAACTAGTTCTATTTTCTGACGGGCGGCGGTTTGGTCTTGATTGTGTGCGTAAAACTTGCACATTGATTCGTACGTAAGCTATTTGTGCTTACGCATTCAAAAAAACAAATGTATGTGGATCAATAACACCATTATCGACCTTTCAGCCGAAAGACGTCCACTGTTGGACATAGGCCTCCCTCAAGCGTTGCCACAACGACTGATCCTGTGCGTCTCTCGTCCACCGCATTCCTACGACTCTCACGAGGTCGTTGGTTTACCTTGTGAGAGAATTTCCAACGCAGCGTTTCCTGGTCTTTAACACTCATCCAAAACTAACTCGCTTTAGCTTTAGCATTAGTATAGGCTAGTTGCCGGAAAAAATGTAATTAGTCCGTCTTTTAGATTATTCAAAAATAAGGAACACGTATTTTTTTATTTGTAAATTAAACTAAAAATGACAAAGATATAGCCCATTAAAGTTACGTGTGACGTCACGCTGTGCTGCATTTTTGTGCACCACACAAAAATGTGTTTGAATTTTGACCCTGGAAACTACCCTATTATCAGTCTTATAATGTTCCCACTGCTGGAATTCAAACTTCTCTAGGTGAGTGAATAGGCCGTAATCCACCACGCGGGCCCAGTGCGAATTGGTGAATGTCACATGACAACCCGCCTTACGGCCTGTTCACGATTTTGGTAATAAGGGTGAGCGGCGCGGCGTGCGGTCCGACTCGTGGCGCTATAAACGGCGTTTCGCGGCGTGCTTTTAACATTTTCATACTTTTATTCTTACCGCTGGTCGCCTCGTGCTTAGCTACCGCTCACAGCACCAATGTCATGAAAGAGTCGTTAGTGTGATAGAACAACTAAACTAGTTTAAATAAGTAGTATCCATCGAAAGTAGAGAATATGGAATTTCTGCGCTGGCAACAGAAACTATTCGTTTAAAACCAAACCGTATAGGTACATTTTGTTGGAATATAACAAAAACAAATCCATCCTGCTTCAACACTATGGTCTTTCTCTTTCTAAACCATAAATATTGTATTTAATTGGTCTAAGCCCCTCGTCAGCACTTGACTGAAATCCCTAGTATGGTTACAGTTACTGTATTCCACTAGCCTTGCTTAGGAGCACACGTCTCACGTGATGTTACTGAAACACACCTTCCCAATATAAAGAAAAGGATAATAAACAGTTATAATTGAAATCCTTAAAATGAAGTTTCTCTTTGGAGCCCTAATCCTAACACATTTACACGTACCTAGTTGTATAATGTGAATATTTAATTATTATTGATTTGTTAGTTACATTACAAAAAAATTGCATGGGTATGGGTGAAAATGATTTGAACAAAAGTACAGAGGCGGATTTAAGCCTTAAAGCATTTTCTACCAGTCAACCTTTGGGTGATGCAGTCTAGACATTGATTTTGAGTGATTGATTGATTAAAGAAGTCTATTGCCCCATCGATCATCTGTTCTACGAGCTATGTGCACTTAAATTTTGTGATTCTTTGGGCTATGTCGGCGATTTTGGTTTTCTTGTAGATGTCTACATTCCTGATGCAATCATGCAACAAAACTCCCAGCATAGCACTTTTCATTGCCCTTTAGGTGACTTTAAAATTTCTGATGAGCTTTATAAAATGTGATAGTTAATAGACGAATAAGATCATTGAACTATTAGTCAAAATATCGAAAAAATATGCAATGACAGCATAAACTAATTTTGAATTGATACCTGTTATCGGTGTAGTATTCAAACTACATCAAATAAAAAAACCCACGAAAGCAAAAATAGATTAAAACCGCCATTTTGATGACCAACATTTAAAAAACAGTTACGAGCATAAATCAAACAGACTCGATTTATTAAATCGAACATCGTCCAACGCAGCGTAAAAGTTTTAGAGAAAAATAAACCGTTTGAAAACTAAAATAAACCGTTTTTAGTCTGAAAATGCTTCAGTGTCGGGCACTACTATTGATTGGAATGTACCCACTAGTGCTGTCAAATGTCCCGGGCTTCTCCCCGGGGTTTCACCCTTTACGGGATTCTAAATCCTGCATTTGCAGACATTTAGAATCTCATTGATAGTTGTTCTTGTTGGAAGCTGAATTATTTGGATAGAACGTCTATCAGCTGTCTGAATAACTGACTCTGGATTGTTTAGCTCTTAATAAATTTATCTCTGTTTTAGTTACAGTATTTATGTTTTATTATTCTATACTTCCGTCATTTGGACGGCATGCCTTTTCGCCTTTTCTTGTGTATAAGGTGATAATTTTATATTTGTGATAATTTTGGACCATTGTTTTCCCTGATGATCTTTACACATAATGATGACATAGTTACAACGGCTCAGATTACTTGTAACAGACTGGCGATGGATAGAATAAAACAAAGAGATTTCTCTCCAGGACAAGGTTTTCACTGCCAGAGAGGTCCTATTAATACAGATTACGATCTATTAATAAATAAGAATCGAGAAAGTAGACGTACTAACACAACTCATAATGTAAATGTAAAATCTGTGTAAGGAACAAATAAAACTATTATTTTTTATGCTTACTATGATATAAGACTAAATAGGCCTAATTAAATAACGAATAATACTTTTATTCGTTAAACAATTAGACGGATCATGAGTAGTCTTTTTTAAATAAATTATTATTATTATTATTTTAACACTAAATAACTCAATGATTCGTTTATTTGGAAGGATGGACATTCCACCCTTAAGTACAAAATGATTTGGGAACACAGTAATTGTGCGTACAGTTTAGGAGCAAAATGTTTCCTGATAATTACAACCTAGGGGTCTTTGAGTTACAGATATGGAGTGGAATTTCCTGCCAGAGCCTGTATTTTTATAGAGACAACTTAGGGTCTTTAAGTTAAGAGTGATAATAGGCAGGCTACTTCTAGGCAAACGTGCTCCATCGTCGACCACATCATCGCGTACCGAGCGGTGTTTAACAGGTTGCATTTTGGAGAGTGTGCGCAGGAATTGCATGACTTGATTCCGCCATCTCATTTCTACCATCGGACAAACCGACGTACGGCGAGTATCCACCCTTACGTTGTTGAAACTTCTACGGTCCGGACTAAGCGTTTTGGCTCGTCATTTATATCGCGTACATCGAAGGACTGGAACAATTTGCCTGCTGCGGTTTTCCCGTCCGATTATAATTTAGGTGCCTTCAAGGCTAGAGTGAATAGGCTCTTAATAAACTAGTGCGCCTCACCATCAACGATTGCATCACTGCTTACCATCAGGTGGGATCGCAGTCAAGTACTAGTTTATAACAGATAAAAAAAAAGCCGTCAGATAAGATAGTGGCTAAATATGAGCCTATCAATAATAATAATACAACATAATCCTGTACCTACCATAAATACCAAATTGTAGTTGTAGAATTTAAAGAAAAAAAATCTTTCCACGCTAGAAATCACGTTCTTTACAATCTCGTTTACAGAATTGAATCAAACACTGGCACTGTCGGTTGAGAAGGACTTTATATAAAAGCTCCTACATATTAAATGAACTCGTCTCACAAAGGATTCTGGACATGTGAAAGAATATCACGTTTATGAAGACTCGATTGAATATTGGATGCAGTGGAATTATTTAAAAGGAATCTGAGAGAACACTAAATTGGGTTGCGCTGGAGAATAAAAGTGAGGATTGAAATGTGAGCTTAATATACTAGAACGGTATTGTTTGTTATCTTTTGAAACTGTAGAACAATGTGGTACCACTACAGATATTTTGGTCACCAACATGTATTAATCTGTGCTTCCTATAAAGAGTGATAAAAACTCGACTTATATCATTTTTGAGATTTAAAAAAAACTCTGATTATTGCATTGTCATCGGTCTTTGATGGGTGTGCAAAGTTTTAAAAAAATCTGATCGCCCGAAGTTGGGCAAAATCGAGCTCAAAGGCGTTGGTTACAAACATACAGATGAAGCTAATAATAAATAAATAAATAAAATGACTTTCAAATTCATAAGTTAAATACACACACACACAAACACACTTAATATTCTATATACTACATAATATACTATATTAGTTTGTATGTTTGTTACTTCTTGTCGTTTGAATGTCTGCACATATTTGAATGAAATTTGGCAGATAAGTAAACCATATCCGGATACATAGTATCCTGGGAATTATGTTCCATTGAGACAATTTTTTAATTTCACGCAGGCGAAATGACTGGCAACAGTTAGTTTATCTAGACTCTTCGTCTTTTAGGAATTTGTAATATCTATAAGCGATAGTTTTGTCATTCTATCTTATAGCTTGTAGTATTTCCTATTTTTTACCTTTTTTTTGGGTTCCCCTATGGGCTATACCAGGGACATCAATCATCTTGCCCCATGTGTGTGTCTACGCCATAACCCTTTTTTTGAATATGGTAACATTTAAACTACAGTAAACAGTTATGGACTTTGTTCCTTGAAAATACAAAAGAATAAAATTGTTTAAAAGCTCTATACACTTGTTCTAACTAATTGCAATAAATTCTACTTTAAAACCGCAGAGAGAAGTGCACATATGTATCTTTTAAACTAATAAAAATACCAAGTTGCAAAAAGATGCGGGCAGTGGTGGCGGTAGAAAATGAAACATAACTTTTCTCAAATACGGAAAAAAACATTGTATAACCTCAAGCACTTACTTAATTTAAGTTGAAAAACTCGTAATAACTTTTATACAAGAAATGTGGCTGAAAACAAAAAACTTCTATTTAGATTATCGGTTGATATTAGAAATATACTGTTTGATATAAATTCACAAATTATGTTTACTCTCGAATATAAAAGTCGAATTATATTAGTTTGGTTGGCTTCCAGTGATTTTAATAAAATACTCTATAGCTGGCTAAATTTATCTCTTGCATTTCGCCTTATCGCTTATACCGCGTACATCGAAGGACTGGAACAATTTGCCAGCTGCGGTCTTCCTATCAGATTACAATTTAGGTGTCTCCAAAGTTAAACTGCTTAGTTAGTGAGAAAGGCTAATTATTTCCTCCAAATTGAATAACTAGCAAACAGCTAGTCGGTTCTTCACGTGACCAGAAGGCTGGGCTTTTTTTCAGCCAACGAATCAGCAATGCTCTATCATTTTATAATTCATCTTTACACGGCAATGATTCGCAACTGAAGTATCAAATGGCGATTATTTGATGTTTCTGTAATAACTAAATACGATTGCGACAATCATAGTAAAAAATAAAATATGTTTTATTCCGATTATAGTTCAGGCCCTTTATAAACTAGCGCGTCTCACCTTCAACTATTGCTTCACAACTTACCATCGCAGGTGGGATCGCAGTCAAGCACTAGTTTAAATCAATTAAGAAAACAAAATAAGTACATGAAGATGTGGGCAGTAGCGGTAGAAAATGAAACATAACTTTTCTCAAATACGGAAAAAACATTGTTCCACGTATATCAAGTACTTACTTAATTTAAGTTCAAAAACTCGTAATAACTTTTGCAAGGAACGTGGCTGAAAACAAAAAATCTTCTATTTAGATTATTTGTGGATATCAGAAAAAAAATATTTGATATTACTCACAAACGATGTTTACTTTCTCATGTAAAAGTCGAATTATATTAGTTCTGTTGGCTTCCATGTTGCCCAATGATTTTAATAAAATACTGTGTATCTGCCTAAATTCATATCTTGATCAAGAAGCTTATTTATATTCTGTACGTTATAATAATGTTTATTTGGGATATCTGATACTGAAAATTTAAATTAAGGTTCATGTCGATTATAGTTAGTATACAGTATACTTCTTTAGGAAATTGATAGGCGACCCGATATGCTTTTAATGAAATTGAGTTGAGTTATGGCTGCCAATTTCTGATCTATCGATTTTTCGCATATTATTTCATTAGTAAAATAAGGTGTGAGTGAAGACAATTTTGTGCTATCAGAGGAAGAAGAATAAGCATAATTAATTATCACAGTTTATTTATTGGGTCTGTTTTATTAACCTTCCTAAGGTAATATTACTGATCTTACCGTGCTTTGGATTAAAGGTCATGGGGCAGGATCCGATCCGGTTTTTTTAATAATGCGGCCATAAACCAAATTAGTTTTGTTGCAAGGACGCCGAGTTCCCTAGCAGCTACCTTAGTTTTGGACTCAATGAACCGCCCAAAATTCAAGGCTGATGAAACTTCAACCCCCAAGAGCAAAAGGCGGTCGGTGTACTCCAGGGATAAATTCTGAAAAGTAGGAGCCAAGGTGCACGGGCTTAGCTCGCTGTCCGGCCGTCCGGTAACTGTCCGGACCAAGCCCAAGTCGTCGACGGCGCGCGCTGTTCCCGCGCGCCT
Source organism: Mythimna ferrago (assembly GCA_910589285.2). NCBI lineage: Eukaryota > Metazoa > Arthropoda > Insecta > Lepidoptera > Noctuidae > Mythimna > Mythimna ferrago. The sequence continues at coordinate 26,864,312 of OU342679.1, forward strand.
CAAGGAGTTGTCAGCAACAGCAGGGACCCAGCCGGCTCGAAGCCTACTGGGGCCAGGGTTATCCGAAAGGGCGCTCGAGCCCCGGTATGAAAGCTAGAAGGAACGGGGTGGGTCTTTTAGTCAGTAAGAGTCTGACACTATCTCCCGCTCCGCCCAAGGGCGGGGGATGTCAAAGCATGATTTTTTCCCACCATAAAAAAAAAAAAAAAAAAAAAAGTGCACGGGCTTCTTTTGGCGGTGAACGCTTGTGTTTTGGCGGCGTTGAATCCTACCAGATTGGCTTCACCCCACTTGGAGACTGCCTTTTTTTTATGGTGGGAAAAAATCAGACCCACCCCGTTCATTCTAGCCTTCATACCGGGGCTCGAGCGCCCTTTCGGATAGACATTCGTACGCTCTACTATTAAGCCTCTCTTTCGGACCGGATTAGCTCCTTACTAGTCCGAGCACTTGGCAGGTTTCTCCCTACAACTGTGTTATCATCTGGTTCCCCGTAGATACCAAGCATTAGCCGATCGTTGATATGCAGCAGGAAGAGAGTTGCAGAGAAAACAAACCTCTGAGGAACTCCGGCATTAGTCGTCATGGGTTCTGATGAGCATCCGTCAACAACAACTCAGAGAGACCGTTTATTCAAGAAATTTCTAATAATTTACACAGATGCACTGCACTGTATCATCAGTTTTAGGTAATTTTTTTTTTTAATCAACATGGATTTTTGTATTAAATTTTCTTTAAGGAACTTGTAGTTAAAGAATAGAATAGAATAGAATAGAATAGAATAGAATAGAATAGAATAGAATAGAATAGAATAGAATAGCATAGGATAGCATAGGATAGGATAGGATAGGATAGGATAGGATAGGATAGGATAGGATAGGATAGGATAGGATAGGATAGGATAGGATAGGATAGGATAGGATAGGATAGGATAGGATAGGATAGGATAGGATAGGATAGGATAGGATAGGATAGGATAGGATAGGATAGGATAGGATAGGATAGGATAGGATAGGATAGGATAGGATAGGATAGGATAGGATAGGATAGGATAGGATAGGATAGGATAGGATAGGATAGGATAGGATAGGATAGGATAGGATAGGATAGGATAGGATAGGATAGGATAGGATAGGATAGGATAGGATAGGATAGGATAGGATAGGATAGGATAGGATAGGATAGGATAGGATAGGATAGGATAGGATAGGATAGGATAGGATAGGATAGGATAGGATAGGATAGGATAGGATAGGATAGGATAGGATAGGATAGGATAGGATAGGATAGGATAGGATAGGATAGGATAGGATAGGATAGGATAGGATAGGATAGGATAGGATAGGATAGGATAGGATAGGATAGGATAGGATAGGATAGGATAGGATAGGATAGGATAGGATAGGATAGGATAGGATAGGATAGGATAGGATAGGATAGGATAGGATAGGATAGGATAGGATAGGATAGGATAGGATAGGATAGGATAGGATACGATAGGATAGGATAGGATACGATAGGATAGGATAGGATAGGATAGGATAGGATAGGATAGGATAGGATAGGATAGGATAGGATAGGATAGGATAGGATAGGATAGGATAGGATAGGATAGGATAGGATAGGATAGGATAGGATAGGATAGGATAGGATAGGATAGGATAGGATAGGATAGGATAGGATAGGATAGGATAGGATAGGATAGGATAGGATAGGATAGGATAGGATAGGATAGGATAGGATAGGATAGGATAGGATAGGATAGGATAGGATAGGATAGGATAGGATAGGATAGGATAGGATAGGATAGGATAGGATAGGATAGGATAGGATAGGATAGGATAGGATAGGATAGGATAGGATAGGATAGGATAGGATAGGATAGGATAGGATAGGATAGGATAGGATAGGATAGGATAGGATAGGATAGGATAGGATAGGATAGGATAGGATAGGATAGGATAGGATAGGATAGGATAGGATAGGATAGGATAGGATAGGATAGGATAGGATAGGATAGGATAGGATAGGATAGGATAGGATAGGATAGGATAGGATAGGATAGAATAGAATAGAATAGAATAGAATAGAAAAACTTTTATTCGGTACAGACACAGCACGTTACAGCACAGCACGCAGTTACGTACGTACCCAAGATTTAGATATGTAACTTAAGTGTGATACAAATGCATTTACCAATCTCAAAATCTAGTTGGAGTCATTCCAAGGTTTTAAAACAAATACCTCGTGTATATGTGCTGTTTTTGTACGAATGTATGTTTTATTTTTGTATTTATTTTGTTTTGTGAATACCGTGGCTATCTAAATATTTTCAGCACTATTTATGTGAATATAAAATAGGTGTTAGGGTAAAATCCTACAAGAGGTAAAGATAAGGTTCATAAAGTCTGTGCCAAAGTTTCTAAATACAGACTAAGACGGCTACAACTTAAAATCAAGAGCGAATAGTATACGTCTATGTAAACGTACTCTTTTGTTGATCATATCATCGCTTAACATCTAGAAAAGCTTTTACAGTATATGTATAGTGGTCAAAAGAGTGGAATTCCCTGCCCGAGTCTGTGTTTCCTGATAGCTACAACCTAGGGGTATTTAAGTCTAGCTCGCTGTCCGGCCGTCCGGTAACTGTCCGGACCAAGCCCAAGTCGTCGACGGCGCGCACTGTTCCCGCGCGCCAAAGTAGTTGTCAGCAACAGCAGGGACCCAGCCGGGTCGAAGCCTACTGGGGCCAGGGTTATCCGAAAGGGCGCTCGAGCCCCGGTATGAAGGCTAGAAGGAACGGGGTGGGTCTTTTAGTCAGTAAGAGTCTGACACTATATCCCGCTCCGCCCAAGAGCGGGGGATGTCAATGCATGATTTTTTCCCACCATAAAAAAAACCTATTCACTCTTGACTTCAATACCCCCTGGTATTGAAGTCAAGAGTGAATAGGTTACTTCTAGGCAAGTGTGCTCCATCGTCGGCCACATCATCGCTTACCATCAGGTGAGATAGTGGTCAAACGTGAGCCTATCAATAATAAGACAAAAAAATACGAGTCCATCAATACCAAAATAAAACAAATGATTATTTTTTATTTCAACCCTCGTTGTTACAAATATAACTGAAGTTACTATGTTTTTACATGTATTTTATTCAGTTAAACCATTTGCTGGAATAAAATAATTAATGGTGTATATTGGCCAAGAAAAATGACAAATTTTCCTCAAAATATTTTTCGAACTAAGTAGGTAAGTCAACCAGTCTTTTCTGCAATTTCAGTCCCAATTTACTTCCCAAAATATTTCCGTCTCAGCTATTTTAAAAGGAAGAAAATTATAAAGCCATCCAGTTTCAAGTGCCATTGCGTTCGGAACCGTCGCACAGCCTTTGCGCTCTTGACTCTCAACTCGAACTGAAAGTTTAAACATGGACGCACTTGGGCTATCACTGTTTACTCTCCAAGTCTAGTGGTTACGATTGAAAATGTGCGCGCGATGTTTTGGTTTCAGTAAAATTGTGTATTTCGAATGATTATTTCGGTTTTTATTTAGAAAGAAGACTAGGTTTGAGGTAAAAGTTTGAGTAACATAAACCAACTATCTTGCCTTTTCCTTAGTATATTGGAGTTGGGGTCTTTCTATTTGGCGGAATCTTGATACTCCAAATTCTAATCGGCAAAACACACTTGGCATAATCTTATTATCGAGTATGTTTAAAGCATAAAAAATATTTAGCATGTCTCTTGTTTGGTAGAATATTTACGTGTCCGAATTCACAATGGCATATTTTACCATGGCAGAACTTGTTTCGCATTATTACCTTTGCCATAATTAATATTACGCATCATTTTGTTTAGCACAATGTTTATTTAGAGATACGAGTATTTGGTATGGGTACATATTTGAACATCAAAAAATAAAATACGTGTATCTTCTTGTAAAAAGTCAATATTACGTTGTGCTACAAAATGTAGTGACAAAAACGAATCGCTGCAAAACCGACTTTACGCAGTCATGTCTGCCCTACCTTTAAAGGTGCCTAAAGTGTAATTCAATTCCGCGTAGGCGCGGAGGGGTAGGGCGGCTCGTGAGCTGAGGAGCAGGTGGTTTGAAGGCCCGCCGTTGCGGCTGAGGCAACCGAAGCTGCAGTGGTGAGCGTTAAAATCATCTGCGATGATAAGTTTGCATGGGGTCACCTAATCGCCGCAGCGCCAGCATGCCTGCTTGCATGCCTGCTTGCATGTCTGCTTGTATGCCTGTTTGTATGCCTGCTTACATGCCTGTTTGCATGCTTGCGTGTATGTCTGCTTGCATGCCTGCTGCATGTTACATGCCTGTTTCCAGGCTGCAAGCCTCCGGCCGTCCGGTAACTGTCCGGACCAAGCCCAAGTCGTTGACGGCGCGCGCTGTTCCCACGCGCCTCAAGGAGTTGTCAGCAACAGCAGGGGCCCAGCCGGGTCGAAGCCTACTGGGGCCAGGGTTATCCGAAAGGGCGCTCGAGCCCCGGTATGAAGGCTTGAAGGAACGGGATGGGTTTTTTAGTCAGTAAGAGTCTGACACTATCTCCCGCTCCGCCCAAGAGCGGGGGTTGTCATAGGATGATTTTTCCCATCGGAAAAGAAAAAAAAAAAGGCTGCAAGTCTGCTAGCATGATGCATGCCTGCTTGCATACTGCATGCCTGCTTGCTTGCTGCGTGCCTGCTGCATGTTGCATGCCTTCCTGCATGCTGCATGTCTGCTTGCATGCTACATGCCTGCTAGCCACCATGGTTATTTTTTTTATTATCACCCAGACATAGGAGGACCTACATGGGGCCTCCGTTGACCCTATGTAAACCAATAATGTTTCGTAATTAAGACGCTCTCTTATTTTCACCTCTTAACGTATCTTCTCAAGCTATTTTGTAGGACTAACTCTAACCCTTTTATATTGAAGTAGGAATACATAAAATGATTTCTCCCACTCAGCGACTCTTTGCATTTCAAGGCCACGATAACACTTTAAACAATTATGCAGCCTCAAAACTTCAAACCCTTACATTACAATGTTCTGGCGTCGAAAATTGACTGACAAAACAGTTTGTTCAAAATATTATTTCTTAATTGGTCTACTCCATGAACCCAAGCAATTTGAAACCGACTAGGAAGTTCGAGCTTAACCAAGTGTACGATTTAACAAAGCCAATTTGATAATCAAATTGTTAACCGAACTCACTGAAATCAAATCATATGATCGAGTTAAGCAAATTCTTGTTCTCTAATTAAATTATAGTTCAAGCCAATCATAAAACTTTAAAAGGATAGGAATAAATCGTAAATTCTTTCAAAAAGTAACTGGAATACTTTAGATGCCCTATTGAATGAGGTATTCCAGTTATTTTCCAGTTAGGTATCCATTTTTTGGAAAACCACTTTTGAGGTATCCGTTTTGTGGAAAACCACTTTAGTTTCAACGTTAAATCTTACGATTAAAAACGAAACGAAAGTTTGCTTATATTATAAGTAGGTATGTATGTTTGTTACGTCTTTATGTTCAAAAGATAAGCTGTTACAAAAAAAAAAAACAAAAAATTGCAATTGCAGATTATAAAACTATTTTTTGTAACAGCTTGTATCTTCCGAAAATGTTGTTCAATGTTGTTCAAAGAGTTTACATAAAAAGTTTTTTTTTTTTAATTAGTATAAACTAGTGCTTGACTGCGATCCCACCTGATGGTAAGCAGTGATGCAATCGTTGATGGTGAGGCGCACTAGTTTATTAAGAGCCTATTCACTCTTGCCTTAAAGACACCTAAATTATAATCAGACGGAAAGACCGCAGCAGGCAAATTGTTCCAGTCCCTCGATGTACGCTGTATAAACGACGAGGCGAAACGCTTGGTCCGGACCGCAGAGGTTTCAACAACAAGTTCAACCATACTTCCTAATTACTCCGTAAAAAAACATAGTTATAAATTATTATTATTATTTTTTAATAAGATAGTCGTATACATTCGTTTATAGGTTTTATTTACTTACTTCTTAATTGATAAAATTACTGCCGTTTTTATAAATGAATAACTTATTTTCTCTTATTACCGGGGTAAATTACAGGATAATATGTAGATGTACTCTACAATATTGAAACTAAGTTTTTATAATAATAATAATAATATATAATAATAATATTTTATTTAAAACACTTGAATACAAACATCAATGTCGCTGGCTCCTGTACTAGGATATCCTGTATCACAAGAGCCAAATTTATTGATTAGGTTATTCATAAATTGTCTCTTTTTAACGTTCGACTGTTAGTTTAGTTTATAACAAATAAGGAGATGAAAATGTTAATTTCAGCCTATAGCTAACTAGCTTCTATAGTCCATCAGACTATTATCAAATTCAATTTATTTATTAAGAGAATTGGCCTAAAATATAGGCATGAACCACAGTCCCGGGGTTGTTGAAATTAATAAGCCTGGGGTAACCACAGCACTGAGACGCTATTACTAGGGACAGATTTTTAAAAAAATCACTGAACTGGCTTTGTCAGATCACACCTGTCAAATCTTGAAATGTCCCATAAAAAGAACTTTTTACGTAAATCACTGGTATGTTAAACGGCGAGACATTTGTTTGGAAAATATGAAAAAGTTTAGAGAATGTTTACAAAACACTTCTTTCTCTAATATATATGAATGCGATAATCCAGATAGGGCTTACAACCTATTTTTGGAAACATTTTTGTTGTACTATAACTTGTGTTTCCCATTTCAAAAAATAAAAATAAAGGTACACCAACGACCTCGATGGGTTTCACGTGGAATTAGAGCTTGTAGTAAGCAAAAGAGGGCACTTTTGTGGCGTTACCGTCTCAATCCAAATGAGGCTAACAAAATAAAATTTAAAACTTATTCTACTACGTACAAACGTATAGTTAAATTAACTAAGCGAGCTCAAAATACACACAAATTAAAATCAGCAGCAAATAAATCAAAAGCAACATGGGATATCATAAATCAGTCTAAACCAAAATTACCTAAAAACTCTATTTCAAGTATTAAAATAGGAAATAAACATATAACACAACCTCGTGAAATAGCTAATACTTTAAATGACTTTTTTATTGATAAAATTAAACCAGTTAGCAATACCGGCATACAAAGTACTTCAAATATATCCCAACACAACAACTCAATGTTTAAGGCTCCCAGTCACGAGAATGACATAAAACAAATAATAAAAACCTTAAAAAATACTAAGAGTGTAGGAAATGATGGTATAGACACAGAAACGATAAAATATGTGTCAGACAGTATTAGTGGCCACTTAAGTCATATAATTAATTTAAGTATAACGCAAGGTATATATCCGACCAAACTTAAAACTGCCGTAATAAAACCTTTATATAAAAAGAACGAAAGGAATAAACCTGAGTCATATAGACCTATTGCACTTGTACCTATTATCTCAAAAATATTTGAAAAATACATATACGAACAAATTTATAAATATTTAATAAAACATGACATCTTAATTGAGGAACAGAAAGGGTTTAGAAAAAATAAAACTATTAATATGGCCATTTATGACTTTCTAAATACAGTTATCACAAATGTTGACCATAATGTACCGGTATGTTCAATCTACTGCGATATGACTCAAGCTTTTGACCACGTAAATCACAATATCTTACTTAATAAGTTAGAAGCCTACGGGATAAGAGGAAATATCCTACAGCTTATCGAGTCATATCTAAAAAATCGAAAACAATATGTGGAAATATCACAAATCGATCCTAAAACAAAGAACGAAAGGATCTATCGTTCGCGTGACAGGACAATCACATATGGTGTGCCACAGGGCAGTGTACTTGGACCTCCTCTATTTGTACTATATATAAATGACCTACCAAAAGTAACGGAACATCATATGACTCTATTTGCTGACGACAGCACTGTTACCATTGACTGTAAAGACAAACAAAATTATGATACTGACATTTCTAATACTATAAATTCAATTATAACATGGCTAAATAACAATAATCTTAAGATAAATATTGACAAAACCAAATTAATGACTTTCAACCAACGCAAAAACATACCCATGAATATTTATTATGATAATAAACAAATTAATCAAGTAAGCACGTCTAAATTCCTGGGATTAACCATAGACCAACGACTGGACTGGAAAGCACACACATTAGATTTAGCGAAGAGACTTAGCAAATCGGCATATGCTTTATATAAACTTGCACCAACCATAGGGATGGATGCTATTGTTACGGCATACCATGGCATGGCTGGTTCATTACTAAGATATGGAGTTATTTTTTGGGGAAACTCAACAAATAAGGACCTTATATTTAAGGCTCAAAAAAAATGCATTAGGTCAATGTTTGGGTTAAAATGCACAGACACTTGTAAACCTTTCTTTATTAAATGTAAAATACTGACGTTGCCCTGTTTGTACATTTTCGAAGCTGCAATATTTGTAAAAACCAACCAAAAACTATTTCCTAAGCTGTCAGATAGAAATGACCGCAGTCGACGGCACGCGAATATTTTGTGTTCACGGCAATCCAAGACAGCATTGATGCGTAATAGCATTTTCTGTATGGCTCCAATAATTTATGATCACATACCAGAAACAATTAAAACGTTAAACATCAATCTTTTTAAAATACATTTAAAAAAAATTCTCGTAAGTAAAGCCTACTACACAGTTTCTGAGTTTCTGGAAGAAAAAATACTTGATATACCAAGTTAAAATGTTTTTGTTTTTGTGTGTTCTTTATTAATGTCTTTATTATTATCTATTATATTTAATTACCGACATTTGACATCGAACTATAAATAATAGTGTAACATACACACACACATAATATATTTATTGTAATTTTTGCTCATAATTGACTAATGTTTATTATATAAATTTGACATAATTTAAATCCGATTTTGACATGCTATATTTAATTGTATTTTTTTTTTTTTTTTTTGCTATTAATTGACTAATTTTTTATATAAAGTAGACATAATTTAATTCCTTACTTTGACATAATGTATTTAATTGTAATTTTGCTATTAATTGACTAATGTTTTATATAAATTTGACATCATGTAAATTCATACTTTGACATTATTATTTGATTGAAATTTTGCTATTCATTGATTAAAGTTTTATAAATATTTGCCATAATTTAAGTTCTGTTAATGTTATCGATTTTTTCACTATTCATATAATTATTTTGTGACCACATAATTATCACACGCATGTTCAAATAATTATGATAATGTTAATTTGAAATTATTAACCCTACTCAATATTTGCACGCCATTGAACGTGGCAAACATGTCTGGACCGTTTCTTTTTTTTGTCATCCTGCATGCACGATTTTTTGTATTATTCTTGTATGTGTACACATGTTTTAGCAAATAAATATCTTATCTTATCTTATCTTATCTTATCATAAGCGCACTGACTTATGATTTTTTTGAGAACAACCAAATGAGAAGCACGCTGAATTTCGAAGAATGCGCTTCACGAGCACAGATCGACTCCGACTGAGCTTAGGCTTCGTTTGCCACGATTACCCATGTACAAAATACATAGGGCGCTGGTGTATGCTTTGGACTCGTTGCTTAAAAACATCTTTGAGAGTAGCGAGAACCTCGTTGATACATACTCAATCCTGTATTGTGGGGCGGTTGCGGCATGTCGTTAAGCGAATATCAAGTTTCCTAATACAGATGGAACTATTCGACCAAATCCATCTAATGATGTCTTCCGCTCCAGAGTGCAGCAAAAGGGCGTGTCAGAATTTTACTGATTAAAAACCACACCTTTTTCCTTCAGTTAGGTATCCTTTGTGTTCTATAGTGTACACTCTTTTATTATTTATTGAAAGGTTACTTAATTATTAACGGATTTTAAATTATTTATACCTTAAGGATTGGCCAGAAGTCGCTCAGGACAGAAAAGAGTGGAATAACGGAAGGGAGGCCTTTGCTCTGGCGGAAGGGAGGCCTTTGCCCTTTCCATACGACCCATTGGGATCGTAAAAAAAAAAATTATAATTTGCGATTTTAGATAAAGTTACTTCTTGATACAAATACTTTAAGAGAAATAAGTCAAATAGGTATCCAATTAACCTTTTAACCAACTTTGTCGGATATATCGGACGAACCCTGTCGCGTTTATTCTGCCAGGGTCGCATATCCACGACCAAATTACTCCATTTCGTCAGCTCTTTTGTCACCTATGGAGATTGAAGAGCTAAACAAGATGGAGTACCCAGTCACAGACGCACGACCCTTTTTTTTTTATGGTGGGAAAAAATCATGCATTGACATCCCCCGCCCTTGGGCGGAGCGGGAGATAGTGTCAGACTCTTACTGACTAAAAGACCCACCCCGTTCCTTCTAGCCTTCATACCGGGGCTCGAGCGCCCTTTCGGATAACCCTGGCCCCAGTAGGCTTCGACTCGGCTGGGTCCCTGCTGTTGCTGACAACTCCTTGAGGCGCGCGGGAACAGTGCGCGCCGTCGACGACTTGGGCTTGGTCCGGACAGTTACCGGACGGCCGGACAGCGAGCTACCCATTTCTCACTGTCCGCAAGCCCACGCCTACAGACGCACGACCCTGGCGAATAGGACACAAAAACTCACGTCGGACCAATCCAATGACTCGAACGCAAGCGGTTAATTCATTAAACTCTAAGGGTGAGTTGCACCATTTAACTATAACGATAACCAAACCATAACTCACTGGCCTGTTGGTCTAGTGGTTAGTAGTCCTGACTGCTATACCAGAGGTCGTGGGTTCGATTCCCACCCAGGACAAATGTTTGTGTGATGAGCATAAGCATTTGTTCTGTGTCTGGGTGTAATTAATCTATATATGTATGTATTTAGAAATATATAAGTATGTTTATCAGTTGTCTAGTACTCATAACACAAGCTCTGCTTAGCTTGAGACTAGACGGCGTTGTGTGTTAGTTGCGGAATATTATTATTATATTATTATTATTATTTCGTTTATTTAAATATACGTACATATAAATTATATTTTTAAATATTCGATAAAAAATAAAAACATTTAAAAATATAATAAATAGTAGCCCACCGGTATCGGGAACAGGGTCCGAGCTACCGGCGGTCAGGGCTCCAGAGAAAGGAATACTGCTTTCTGAATCAAGCCCTTGATCCAGTCGCCTAACGAAAGCCTCCTAAGGTGTTTGTCGAGGCTCTTGGCTATTAAGCCATTGGCTGAAACAACTATCGGTACAATGATCGCTGAGTCCACTTCCCACATCTCTTGCACTCTCAACAAATGGGCCCCCAAAATGGTCGCTAGAACGAAGTGACGTAGCAACAAGAGGGCAACATATCCTGATGTGCTTGAGGAGTGGAGAGGTATACCACGGCTATCAGGACAATCCCGGAAGTACGGTCAAGATCCCTACCAGCGCCTTACTGGATTATACATCCTTCTCCCGAGCGCATTTGCTCTTGCGAATCTCCACTCAAGCCAGCCAATAAAGGCAAGAGAGAGGTGGGAGCTCTGTTCCTCGTCAGTGTTCACTACGACCGGCCAATAAAGGCAAGCCGGAGATGAAGAACAAGAATTCTCCCGGGAGATCGGGTCCGTGGGATCGCTAATACCCAACAGTTCGCCACAAAACTGCCCTGCGGATTGTATCTCTCTTGGTCTGGCCCCTCACCCTATACATGTTACGGCTAAGCAAGCGCTACCGACACAGACTTAGGGTTCATTGGAGCGCGCAAGCCCCACCACGACGTCAACGTAGAGATACGGCGATGGGGTTATTATTATTAACTAGCCGTGAAACGGCCGCCTATTGGTCAATTCGACGATTTGACAACTGTTAACGGCTTTGTTATCGTTATAGTTAAATGGTGCAACTCACCCTAAGCGAACGCAGGCGTTAGCTCTCTCATTGTCTTTCTATTGTGTCTCTAATTATGGTATTCGAAGGTCAAAAAGTTAATATAAAATGGCGTCTCAAATCGTCGCCAACTGGGCGTTCCGTGATCTGTTAGCCCAACCTTTTCAACTATTCAATAACAGATTGTTTTGAATTTAGACGACTTAGTCTGTGATTTACAGCCAAGAGTTGTCAAGAGCAAGACGAGTTCAACCAAAACTCTCCAATTCCGTTTTGAAGATGGTTTGGTTCGTACAAATTGGAATAGATAGATATGTACCTTATTTAATATTTTCATAGTAATATCCTCGCATTGTATTCATATTTTAAGCTATAGTTCTAGCTCCAGCTTTTTTTTTACGTGGGATATCATCAAATAACTTTTTCCGCTCTGGGACTGAGCGAGAGGATGTATCAGACTTTTACTGACTAAAACCTATAGATATCTTTTAGATGCTTTTTTTCGGACAGTCCGTAGGCCGGGTAGGCGTCGGCCTTATTTTTTTTATTATTGATAGGCTCGCGTTTAACCACCATCTCACCTGATGGTAAACGATGATGTGGTCGATGATGGAGCACGCTTGCCTAGAAATAACCTATTCACTCTTGACTTAAAGACCTGTTAGTTTTTTTGTCTAAGTATACCTTAATAAAGAATATTCTTTATGAAACTATACACCTACTAATATAGACAATAAAATGTTCATCACCATATTTAAAGTTAAAATTAATTGCCAATATTGGCATTCTCGATTCGATGAACTTGAACATATTACCGAAGCTCAAAAATGGCGAATGCTTCGGAATTGTTTTTGACGTCATCCCAGCAAACTATCATTTTGTGGGTACTTACTGAAGAGATTTAAGAGTTGTTGTACACCCTTTCATTACGTTACTTGAAATTTTCCATAATATACTTAATGAATATTCAGTTAAAGGTATGGGGTGATTAACCTAGGTCTCGTTTATAGGTATTCGTGTAGCAAAAACATAATCAGTCTTATAATGTTCGCACCGCTGGGACTTACGCCTCCTTAGAAAAGACGGGGAATGGACCGTAATCCATCACCCGGCTGCAATGGTGCATGACATTTGTCTTTGATTTTTTGTTCTAAGACATGCTGGTTTCCTCACGATAGTTTTCCGAAATATGGAATGTGGATACAGCAGTCAATGTGCCGATAGTCGTGACGGCCAATGGCTTAATTGCTAAAAGCCTCGAGCAACATCTGAGGAGGCTCGAGTTTGGCTGTTGATTCAAGGGCTTGATCCAGAAAGCAGTACTCTTGGACAATCAATGTTAACTTGTTGGTTAGCTCGTTGTACCACCGAAGTAAAAACAACTTTGTTCAAGGCATTCTGTACATCTTTCTAGACGAGCAGCCTGTGGGTCTCATACACGCCCGGATAGAACAACGCCCTGCGCGTACAATGTAATAATGCATTCAGGATGCTGATCGGGCTGCCCCAATTCTGGAGCGCATCGGGGATGTTCGCCGAGTCGCAAGTCGACTGTTTCTATTCTACTAAGCGAAAACAGTGCACATCCCTGGTATGCAGGGTTCGGGCTAGCTCCAATGGCATCCTGAGAGCATTCATGCAGAGGTTCGATTGTCAGTACCTGAACCATTGCTGTATGATTTACTTACTGAATGATCGGCAACTGTAAATACATATTCCGTGTCTGAATATTTTGTGTATGTGACCTTTGTAATTGTAAATTGTACATGGTTTTGTTATTATTTTATTGTGTGTGTGTTATACGTATTATTATTAATAATATGTATAATAATATTTAGAGGTTCCTCTCTTAGGATCCCTAACCACCGGTAGCTTGGACCTTCTTCCCGATGCCGGTGGGCTACTATATTTTATATTTTTAAATGTTATTTTTTCTTGTTATATTTTTTTAAGAAATATTTGAAAATGTAAAAAGTATATATTTAACATAAAACAAATAAATGGAATAATTATAATAAAAAAAAACATACATTCAGCTGAACATAGAACCTCCTCCTTTTCGAAGTCGGTTAAAAATAGAAAACAGAAGGATGTTTCGAAATGTTATTAATCCTACTTCTTTTTTTTTAGTGACATTTTGTATTGCTATTCCAATCCAATTATCGGGAAAAAAAAAACACTGCAATATATTGCAGGCCGGCTATAAATGTCAGCTCTATTAAATCAAACTCACCTACGCCATGACCAAAACAACTGCGTCGATTTATGATATTAAATGTACCAACGTGATAAAAATATTCAGCTGAAAAATAAAGAGTGACGGCACTAAATTATTATAAATGGTCCAATGGTTTTTTTTTAAACCCCGCAAAATATTCATGACAATTTTTTTTTGTGCCAATTGGGTCATTTGGTGTCCCTATAGTATACCTACATTACCTGCCGGTGTGATTTCTTCAATGTCATTTTCTTTTTTTTCTTGTTCTTTTTTGTGGTACCCTGCCAAAAGAGTGAAACGGTACCCTATTACTAAGATTCGCTGTCCGTCTGTCTGTCTGTCAGTTTGTTTTAGTTTGCCCTGATTACAAAGAGGTTTAAGTAACAAAGTGGACGAATCAAGGTCACACACAAATTATATTAAATAAAAATATATGTATTTTAAATCTTAATTCACGAATCCCCAAGCGAACGCCGGTGTTCGCGCTGTCATTGTCTTATTGACGGTATTCAAAAGGTCTATATGTTGTCACCAGTAATATAATGATTTTTTTTAAGGTAAAATATTTTATGTACTTGGTGATAATATTTGATTTTCTATCCACACAGTTTGTTAGGTATGCGGCAGCTTTTTGACCCACATCAGCTATCCTGGTTTCGGAGCGCAGTATAGTTTATCAAACTCGATCCGTTAATTTAACATCTAGTACACTGCACTCAATTGTTCATTGGCAAACCATGAGTTTTAAAGACATACTACTGTGAACATTTTGAAATCTAAATGTAAAATTATTACTAGACTATAGACTAAACTAGACTTCTTCTTCTTCTTCTTCTTCGTGATTTTTCTTCTTTTTCTTTTATTCTATTTTTTTTTATTTGAGTTTTAGACTATTTACTATTTTGCTGTACAATCAAGTTTATTCTGATTTTAGTGAGAAATGAGTATATTAGGGGAAGTTTGAAAGTGGCGCTAATGACTCAAAAGTTGAAAAGGAATCGTTTGTCTTGATAGGGTTATGAGTTTACATGTGGATGGATGGAGAGGGAGAGGGAGGCCAAAGAAAAGATGGATGGCTTGTGTGAGAAGCGATATGAAAGAAAAGGGAAAGAGTGCTAGCGTAACGAGTGACAGGACAAAATGGAAGAAAAAAGACGTGTTCCGCCGACCCCAAATAAAATGGGACAAGGGCAGGAAGATGTTGATGATGAACTAAGTTTATTCTGTTAAGTTTATTAATGAGAAAATATGTTGATCACTTATTTCATTTTCAAGGTTTACGATGTTTCAACTCCCTAAAAACTTAGGAAATCGGCTCATAAGATGGAGGATCAAGGCAAATAATTCACTGTTGTTTTTGTCCGCGATGGGTTGACAATCTGTTATGTTTTGTGAACTACTACTGAGATTTACGACCACAAAATGTAATTGGATTTAGCTTCTAGCGGTTATAGGCAGTGTCAAAACAGTCAGTTGTGAAGTTTGTTTTACTAGTATTTCTTGGTGAGTTACTTGCTTGTAATCTTCGATTGACATCTTGGATATATTATTTTTTTAATTGATATATAGTAAACTAGTGCTTGACTGCGATCCCACCTGATGGTAAGCAGCCCAGTGCCTGATGGTATTATTATTATTATTATACTTACAACATTAGTTTTAGTATAGGCGAAACCCGAAATACGTTTCTAGTTTTTTTATGTAAAGAATCTATATACAAAAGGGGATTGCCCATTTGAGGCCATGAGCGGACAATTGACTAGAGAAAAAATACTTTATTCATTAATTTTGCCATAAAAGAATATGTATTCCCGTAGTTCCAAATAAGCGCCACTATAATAAACAATAAGTGGTAAATAAAAAGTAACTTTATGGAAATAACAATAGTTTTATCATTGATTTGATGTCTTTGGCCTGGAACACCATAGAGGCTGGGCAATTTCCTTTCATAACTGTATCATGAAAAATCACAAAGTTATAAGTTTAGGTCAGCAAAAATACATACAGACTGACGGGTTGTTTCGTACTTAGACCCAGATTTTTGCTGGCGCCTAATGGCCACTATTATCAGCCGTGACCTGTGTTGTAGATACTTAGTGTCGGTGGTGTCCAACTTGTAACTTTTTTAAAAATTTTGCGAAAAAGTATAACGCCGCCACAATAAAAAGCTAGAAGCGGCCACAAAAAAAAGCTGAAGCGCGCGACAAAAAAGGCCGCCTCAAAAAGAAGCTTGTAGTGGTTTTTTTTGTGGCCCGTGTGCAGGGACATTTACAGTCAACTTTTGGATGGACTGAAGAAAAGGATTAGGGCTGTCTGTGTACAATCATCAGAAATAATACTAATAAGACATAGCAACACAAAATAATAACACTACTGTACCAAAAAATATATAGTACTAATAAATTTAAAAAATTTAGGTAATTAAGTCAGAAGAAGAAAAATCGAAGTGAAAGGTAGTGCTCTTCATCAATTTGTAACAGTAATTTTAGATGCCGTTAGTACATATTGCAGTATAGTTTTAAGCTTAGAAAAAAACAGTCAGATAGTGCTTGACTGCAATTCCACTTGATAGTAAGCAGTGATGCAATTGTTGATGATGAAGCACACTAGCTTATTGAACGCCTATTCACTCTAACCTTGAATACCACTGCTGGTAAATTGTTCCAATCCTTCAATGCACGCGGTATAAACGACGAGGCAAAACGCTTAGACCGTAGAGGTGTTACCAAATTAAGGGTAAACACTCGCCGTACGTCGAGTTATCCGATGGTAGAAAGATAATGGCGGAATCAAATCATTTAAATCCCGCGCACAGTTTCAAACATGCTTCCTATAGAATACCAAAAGCTGGATCAAATCATATTATTTATTTGCTAGAATACGGTACATAAGGTGTTACAGTAAATTTGTTTCAGCATATCCTGCCATAACATGGCATGCAAATAATTGTATTCACAGTCAGTGTCATCAATTAATCTAACTTGCACATTACAGGTTCTATTGATATTCTACGCCTGTGCCAAAACCAAATGTTTACAAACAATTCGCTGATTCTTTGTGCCATCGAGTTTTAGCTATTTTATTACTCTTCTATAACTCATCATGGACTCAAGTAACGGTTCTTGCAAAATTTACTCCCCAAAACCAAAATCAGTTGATCCATTCAACTTAAGTGCAAGAATTACTTTCAAAACTCCTACCATAAAGATCCTTATGCGTTCTTACCGAATTCAATTCCAAATAGATTGGAAGCGTTTATTTTTATCAATATAGCCCCGTCGAGCCACACCACAAATCTGTGGCTTCTCTTTACGGGCCCTTTTATTGTAATGGAAAGCTATTTTGAAACTTTATTTGTGTTGTAGCTATATGTTACGCTGTTGGCTGTACTAGCGAATAGTAATTTTTTTCGAGCGTTACGTCTTTGCTGGTAGATTTAATTTTTTTTTTTACCAAATCCTAAAAAAGAGGAGGTCCTCAATTTTTTTTTAAGATATAAACCAATTCTTGACTGTGATCTCACGTGATGGTAAGCAGTGATGCAATCATTAATGGTGAATGGTGAGTTACTAGTCTATTGCCTATTCACTCTAACCTTGACAACACCTAAATTATAATATTGTCAATTATAATGTGTATAAATCTTTTATTTTTTATGTATGTTCCTAGATTACATAAAGATACCTATACCGGTTTTGTTTATGTACTCCTTAGGTGCTATGGCCATGAAGACAGCATTTGATGTTGGGACCTTACAGAATTAGAGGAGACTCTTCTAGCATAGTTGTACTGATTTTATTCTTTAAGTGCCTGACTATATCGTACACTCTTTGGGTTCAGCTGAAGAGAAAATAGTGTAAAAAAAAGTTTTGTATAATTTGAAATACCACAAATAATACAATTATGAGCTATGCAAGTCTTCAGAACATAACTGTATAAACTAATTCCACTTCATCATCCACAGTTACAAACATTTTTTTTATTATTATTGATAGCCTCGCGTTTGCGTACTATCTCACTTGATGGTAAGCAATGATGTGTTCGGCAATGGGGCAAACTTCCTTAGAAGTAATCTAATTAATGCTAAATGCAAGTTGAGATCAACCATTGCACTCATCTGCAAGATTTAAAAGATTCTGGACAAAGCATCAAATTCGTATTTTTTCAATATTGCGGAACCTGCTCAGATATCAAGTCATGCTCCAAATGACGCTCATTATAAAGCGATTCGCCCTTTTTACAAAATTCATGATTTTCAGTTCTTGTTTTATGCTCACTATTTTTATCTTGAGTATTAAATTAGTACTATCCCACTTCTCCTAGCCTAATGGATCACGTACACTGAACATTAAGGTTGATAGTAGGAGCGAAATGTTCAGTACTTCTGAACTTTTTACTGAGTCTTCCTGGTTCGAAGTTTTTGTCAGAGCTTAATGTGGGGCCGGAATTATTTATAGAAGTTATGTTTCTGAAAAGGAGAATAGTTAACTAGCTTTATTTTACGAGCCAAAAAGATTTTTTTATTTTCCGGGAAATATTCAATTTTTTTTTTTCAGTTTTTAAGCCTGTAATCTCTGTGAAGCCTAAAAGAAATAAATTTAACAGATAAATCACTAAAATGTCAAGCCTTCTGCCCACGGAAGTGTAGCTTCATAGATGCTTCAAAATACGCAAGACAGCTTAAGCAGCTTAGCGTACTAAACCCTATCTACGAGACGTTTTACACGAGTATGTTGTCAATCATTTGTCACAATTTCATCGGATGACGAAGAAGTACCTGCCAATAAAAACATGCTTTCTTTCGATGTACACCCTGACGTATGACATGCGTTACGGCAGGCGTCATGAAGCCTGCATGTAGCGACGCGACGTGAATTTGCCCCTCCTTCGGCAGAGTTTCATAGCTATGAGCAGGCGTGCATCGAGCGTATAATAACTAGTACGCGTCTATGAAGCTACGCGTCCGTGGACAGTAGCCCTAATACTCGTAAAGAGAAAGAAGTGGTTTACATAATTTTAAATTATGTCAGTGTAAACTAAATGGTAAATGATATTTATTTTGCAAATAATTTGACGAAAAAAATAATTGACATATAAAAGGGTCTTTTACCTTTTACACGTCAGTTATTTTTTTCGTCGGATTAAACTAGATGAGGCCGGTGATTCCTAACTGACTACCCTGAAAAAAAAACATAAAAACAAACTCAGGTCTAAGTCTCTTTTATAGCCCATACAATAAATATGTAATAGTCAAATCACATGAGAACCATGCAGATTAGTCTAAGATGATCTTCCAACCTGGCTAGTCAGTGCTTGCTTGTTTTCATTTATGAAATAAACAACAGCTGTACCTGATCTTATGAAACACGATACAGTAATTAAAATAAATGAAGCTATAAATAATGCAAGATAAACCTGAACTTCCTAATTCTTACTAATTAATGGAACAGTTATTTAGTTATCTTAACCCTTAAATTACATAAGATTACACACTAAAGTACTTAACTTTATCCCGAAACTGACCTATCTAAATTAGGTTGTGGCTTCATCTTTAATGAACATGTAGTTATATTTTGAACTGACTTAATTATTGTCAAAGGATTCCGGTATTCCGGACTAGAAACCTTCTCAAGGAAGACTATTAGATATTCTGATTAGATTATTCTAAGGTCAAAATGAAATATATTGTGGGCTATATGCTTCACAAATGTAAAACCGGAAAATAGACTGACGTTTGGGTAGTCTGGAAGGAATTAAACAAAGAGGGACAAGAGAACCTGCAAAGCAAGATTGAGGGATGATTTATTGTTTGCTAAAACTTGCTATACCATTCCCAAAGACCCTTGAAATCCAGAATAACTGTAGTGATTGCTACAAAAATGCTGAGGCATACGCAGTAAAATAATAGTACTAGAGCGGAGTTCGACGAACCATGAGAAAAGCAAGATTATCGAACTCGATTGATTGAATGGTCAATCTCATATCTGGAAGGGACACTCAGTATAAGACTGTCGTAAGCATCTCATAGTGAGTGTTGAAATGATTCAATTCTGGTCCTAGGTTGGACGACAACACTCAATCCTTAATCTTTTAATATCCGGTCTTTTCGCTCTTATTTCACAATGATATCCCAAAAAATAAACACAGACCATAATAACACTAATGTTATAATAGACAAAATTGTGTACCTAGACATCTGTGTGTGTTACACACACATGTGTTTGTTACTCCATCACGCTCAAACGAATATGAAACACGACGTGACGATACATGTGTAGAGTAAGTATATCCTGGAATAGTAAATACATAGAATCATTTTTATCTCGGAAACATGTTCCTTTAGGATAATTTTCTACTTTCACGCTGGCAAAGTCGCTTGCAGAAGCCAGTTTTTACTATTTGTTATAAAGCAAGTAAACAACCCTTGCTAAAAACTCATCACAAAAACCAAACTAATTTTAGCAAAAATAAATCCATAAAATTACCACCGACGTCAGCAAAAAATGAGAAAAACCTCGCGAAATTTTCGTTCATAACCGTCGAAAAAATCGTGGAAGAAATCGTTGTCCTACGCAGGTAAGGATAATCAAATATCTGGGCGAACAGACCCGTATATCAAAGGCCTCGGTGGGGTGCTTACGTGAAAAGCGGGTTGGAATAACTTAGGACCCTAAGGCTGTTACTTTAGGAGGCTAGAAAAACCGGATCGTCTGCTGAAATTGTATAAGTCGACTACAGAAAATTATGAGTGTTAGGTGTTATTATATTGGTGCTTTTAGGGAGCAATGGTCGGGTAAGATGGTGTGGACCTTAATGTGGTTGAAAGAAATGACTTTTCCCTTTTGTTTTGTATAATGGACTCTACATATGGTCTGGGCTCGCGGTAAAAATCTGTTATTTCTTCTTGTGGAGCAAACGCTCTTGCAGGCCTACTGTTTAAAGACGCGTATTTGTCATTATTATACGCCTGCATGAATCTTAGATACAAAATACTATGAAACTAAAGAAGGAGCGACAACTACGCGACGGCATGACGTTCGCGTCGTGTGCAGAGGGCCGATATGTTACCTGGTCTGGGCTCTCGAGCAAACGCTCTTGTAGGCCTACTGTTTAAAGACTCGTATTTGTCATTATTATACGCCTGCATGAATCTTAGATACAAAATACTATGAAACTAAAGAAGGAGCGACAACTACGCGACGGCATGACGTTCGCGTCGTGTGCAGAGGGCCGATCTGTTACCTACGAATGGCGATTGGTACTTCTGTCTATGATATAATTAAAACTTTCAGGTGTGGCACTTGTACCAGTTGTCCTGCGAGCGTTCAATTTTTTCTAACTAAAACCACATCTGTATTCCTTCAGTTCCTCTTTGCGTTCCAAGGCCTTAGTTACTCTTTCAAAAAATTCCGCAGCCCATTCTTCTGCCTTTCATTAACCTAAAGGTATATACTCTTAGAATAAAAGTACTCTATGTCCCTTTCCAGGCCATGGCCTCCACTTGTGCCAAATTTCATCCAAATCTAATCAACCATGCAATCTACGAGTATAACACGTGAAGGACTTGTAGACACACATACATAACGCTGCTATAATAGGAACATTAATGTGATACTCTTTGAACCTGAAGTCATAAATAGTACTTGTTAGATATCAGAAGCAGTAACTTTGGCGAAAGCGGAATTTTATGAAATCTGACACTCTTGAAAAATATGAAAGCATTTCTCTTTTACCAAGTCTTTGAAGCTGATCATTGTGGAGGCTTGAGTTGAAAGTGTCAGTTTCAGTTTTCACAAATCTGGCTAAGTACAAACTCCAGGCGAAAGGTGAATCCTGGCTAAAAGCCAAAATCCAAAGGAAAAATGTTGAGAAACCTGAAAACATTCTCTCCCGCATTTAACATGTAACAAAACGCTAGAAATAAAACAGTCTTACTAAAATTGAGATTGGGTAATACATTTAGGGGTGGACGGTTTTTTTTTTCTTGTTTATTTGGTCCAGTTTAGGCGAGATGTTTTATTATCTTATCTTTTTTTCTGTGTGAAATAAACTAAGCAAATTATTACGATGTATTCTTCGTGAACGGACTATTCATTGCATATTGTAAGATTTTATCAAATATACTAAGAAAACCACTTAGTAGATAGTACATTGTAACTTAATAAAAATTCTAGCTTTGTTTGTGATTTAGGAAAAAAGAACATGCCAACAAAATGAATTCAAATTCAGCAATATCTCTGAAATAAAGGAAAATTTATAAAACGAATGTTTCTAAAGATCCCTTGCGACGTATTTGAGAAGAACTCAAGGAGCCCTTAAGTCAATTAAATTAGATTTTTAACGGCCATTACCTTACCTACGTCAACCGATTTTTTCTTCATTCAACATTTTCTTAGCGTAATTGAAATTTCATCGTATCCATTTTACCTGAGAACGGTCAAAGTTTGAAGATAGCGGTATGAATAACTTTGGCATGCATAAATTCTTGTTCACAGTCCTTAGGATGTTATAAGTCAAGAGGAAATGGCTCGATACGGTGATCAAAGAGATTGGGTTCTAACTTACCTACAATATACTAGAACCATTATTGGCAAGTTAGTTATTATCTTAAGTTGAAAATTTAGGTACTTTTGGATTTCTGCATAGCTCTTGTTATTTATAATACATAAATATTAGAAACAATCATAATATAAGTGTGAAGCAGAATATATAATACAACACATTTTTTCTCTATTATAAATTAATTAATTATCTACACTTATAAACAACTTAATAACTATAATTACAGTAAATTACAAAATAAATAAATAATAAAACCCTACGCTAAAATACACTATCTAAAATATTTTTTCTTGCATGCTCTTCTTTATAGAACATAATTATTTACTATAAGACAGATTAGTATTTTTTCAAGTAGGAATTTCTAAACTTGTTAAAAAGTTTTATTCTAACCCTTTCTGTAATCTATATTATATATATATATATATATTATATGCTAAGGATGTGTCTTATATTATTATTGTACGTAATCCTTCTGTAAAAAAAATTAAACAGTACTCAGTGATCATACCATTCATGTGCGCCTCACCATCAATGATTGCTTGATTGTTTACCATTAGGTGGGATCGCAGTCAAGCACTAGTTTATATTAAAAAAATGTGCAAAGATAGAACCCAACAATGAGTTTTTCCTACCAAACCTTTTAGTCTGGGCAGAGTAGGATTCAGTGATTCCTCTTGGGGTTTAAAGTCGTGACATGACCTAAAGCGCAGGCACTGTCGGATTGCAAAAGAAATGAATGAACTCTCAGTTTATATGAAAAATATGAAGCTTTTTAACCATTTACTAATAATTTGTTGAGTTATTAAAATATAACACTATAAGTTTGACATTAAAATTTGATTCCTTATTATTATTATTAATATTTTTTCCGATGTACGATGGTTAGTAAAACGAAAAAAATAAATTAAAGGTTTAAAGTTGGAAACAAAAACGATCGTTTCTATCGTAATATTTTTGATTGCCTAATTAGTTCTTGATCAACGAACTCGGACTCCTGCAGATAACTCCGAGTAATTTTCTAATAATATTAACCTCAGTTTACATAATCGGGCTTTAGTGTATAAGAAATATTGTGTTTATCGAACTTAAAATTTAAAGTTTTCCCTTGCTTCCTACCCTTATCCTCGGTTTCATAAAATAATTTAACGACGCAGTACCATATAAAAGCCAGTCAAACTAAAGTGATTAGCTGTTGAAAATTCATCTAATCAATCACAGCATAACGTGTAATTGACAAGTTTTCACATTAATTTTAGGATAATTGTCGAATGAAAATATTGCTTTGCCTTCAGCTTTAGAAGCTCTACCATGAGCTCGTATGGCCCTCGTTCTTGTCTTGTTTCTCCATGAGGATATCAGTCATATACACAATCAATTTATGTATTCTTTGTTTTTCTGCTAAGTCTTTTGTCTATACTAGCTTTTTTTTTTTTTTTTTTTTTTTTTTATGGTGGGAAAAAATCATGCATTGACATCCCCCGCTCTTGGGCGGAGCGGGAGATAGTGTCAGACTCTTACTGACTAAAAGACCCACCCCGTTCCTTCTAGCTTTCATACCGGGGCTCGAGTGCCCTTTCGGATAACCCTGGCCCCAGTAGGCTTCGACCCGGCTGGGTCCCTGCTGTTGCTGACAACTCCTTGAGGCGCGCGGGAACAGTGCGCGCCGTCGACGACTTGGGCTTGGTCCGGACAGTTACCGGACGGCCGGACAGTGAGCTACCCATTGCTCATCGTCCGCAAGCCCGCGTCTACGTTGGCCGGAAATCGGGATCAGAAGGCGATAACGCCGTTGCCTGATGCGTTCGGCCTCCTCCTTTGCGAGCATTACTGCTTCGCAGAAGTCGGCGACCGCCTGCCACTCCTCCTCGCTCCGAACCATGGCCTCAACCAAGGCCCGGCGCGAGAGGTCTCCGCCGCCGATCGCCCCCACGAGGGCACGGCGATGCTCCGCCCAAGCAGGGCACACCTCGACTGTGTGCTCCACCGTGTCCTCCGGGCGTCCCGCACAGTGGCGACACCCGGGCGTCACTTCCGCATGAATCGAGTGCAGGAAACTCCCGAACGAACCATGTCCGGTGAGTACCTGCGTCATGCGGAAGGTAAGGACGCCGTGAGGTCTTTCCAGCCACGCCTCAAAGAGGGGACTTACCGCCATGATTGTGGCGTGCCCATGTCTATACTAGCTCAGAAACGTCTTATGCGTACATCGTACAGTCGTACCTCCAAGAGCTACCTGCACCCATGTAAAAATGGAATTATCCAGTGAAACTTACTGTTACAATGCGCACCTTAATACTCTGGGGATTCGTTTACAACTGGAATTGCAGTATGCTTTAAATTCGGAGTAAGCTTTAAACAAAGAATGTTGGCGAGTGTGTACAATTTGCATTGTTTAAGTTCTGTGATTTTTCGGTGCTTTGTTGCATTTCGTTAACATTGCTTTCTCTTGAAAATACAAAATACCTTGTCAGTTTTAGGAAATATATTTTATGTTCTAATATTAATAATAATAATTTTTATTCAGGTCAAAGTACCCATTTTCACAATCAAAATACATTAAATACCAATAACATAAAATTGAAACCTAATCAAATACATTAAATTAAATCAAAGTCAATAAATTAAAATAAAATTAAGATAAATTAAATCAGAATAAATTAAAATCAAATTAAAATAAAATCAAATTAAATTTTTCTTTGAATATCTATAATGTTATTGAAATGTTAAGAACTAACGCTTGACTGAGATCTCACCTGATGGTAAGCAGTGATGCAATCATTAATGGTAAAATGCGCTAGTTTATTGGAAGCCTATTCACACTAGCCTTGAAGACACCTAAATTATAATCGGACGAGAAGATTGAGAAAAGAATAAATTACTTTTTTTTTGCGTCCAAAATTTTTCTTCACGCTTAATCAAAAATAAAATGCTTATCCTTGCGGTTCGACAGGCACCAATGATGCAAAACTTAATACTACTAGGGAACTTTTAAATTACTTCATTTTCTGTGAATTTCGTCGAGGCTAGCTCTCGCAAGTCAGCCAAACGTACAAGTTGGGAACTACTGGAACAGTAGTAGCAGTTTACGGAACTTTCTCAACACTTGCATTCCCCGCTTGAATTATTGCATAATATACGTTTGGCGATAAAACTAACAGTTCCCATTGTTCCGCGTCATTGTTTTTATTGGTACTTGTAAAATGTTTGATGGTGCTCCCTGCTTTATAACAGTTTGTTTCTTTTTGGCAACGTTTATGGAGTTCTAATTCTTGTTATATTATGGTGTTTTAAATTTTAATGTTAACCTATGTGAGTACATGCGTTCTTGTTATTCTTACTGTTTACGATTCGTTTTTTATCACTTTAGCTTCTATAGCATTAAAAAAAAAGACAATCATTTGACATTTGTATTGTTTGCTTAGTTTGGTTTGCACGATCACATATATTTTTAATAATAAAATAGTATTAGTGCACACATCTTCACAAGTATTTCCAATTGTCGAGCTGTTCTTTGGAATTTAATACGCTCGAGTAATCTTGGTTGAGAAAAATGCATGGCATGGATTCCATGCATTTTTCTAGGACTAAACAGCTTTAAAAAATATGCGATTTATAAATTTAATATCAACGTTGAAAAATATGAATTCAGTATAATTTTGAAATCTTAATTAAAATGTAAATAAGACTTGACAAAGTCACTTCACAATTTATTTTTGTCTATTACTGTTTATCTATGTGTAAAATATGGATGCGAGATGCACAGGACCGTTCATTAAGGGCGTCACTTAGGGGAAGCCTAAGCAAAGTGTCTAATGGTGGACGTCTATCGATAGAAATGATAATGATGAAAAATTATATAAATAAAGCCGGTATTTTGAAACAACAAAATGAATGCACAAAAACTTTTAGTACCAAGTATTACAAAATCCACAATAATTTGCCACTATTTGAACGACTTACTCATTCATCAGTCAACCTACATGACGTAATGTTTTACGAGACGCCTTCAATCTCCAACGTATCTAGGTCTAACCATTTCACTTTCCCCACAAATCGTTTCAATCCGAAATAAAATGAAACATTTATTCCCCACTTTATTTCTATCTCACAAATCTGGAAACACTGTTGATCACACCATAAAACGCGACGAGAAGAAACCCGAAGCCGTAATCCAATTTACTGCGAACAACAAACATTATAAATAAACACGGAGACCCCACAAATAGCGAAAACTATAAATAATACGAGCACATAAACATCGCCATAGTTCAACACCATGATATTGATAATAAAAATTCCTTTCCGGATGGAGGGGAAACCTAAGCCCGCGCACTGAATGCCGAAGTGTGGATAAATCGAGATCTGCCGAAGATGGTTTTCGAAAACGAACTTATTGAGTATTTTTCTCCAGATTAAGTGTGCACGTGTGAATCCTTACAACTTTGCAAATTGGAAACAGCTGCAAAGTTAATAGAAAATATTGATAGGAAAAATAATATATTATATGGCATTTCAGCTGCTTCTTGTCCCACGTATTCCTGGTAAATGTCTTTTGTGGGACTGATGTCAATGAAACTGTACTAAGGAAAAATAAATCAATTTATTGATACAAAAAATATTTTTGTTTTATGACATGTTCATATAAAATGCAAAATGCTACAACTAGATGCTGATACTAAGTTACTTCAAGATTTAGAAGTAAAAACATGAGGACAAAATTAAATCACGTTCGGATAGAAGACGCTGAGAGATTAAATCAACCAATCTTTGCCTTTTAACCAACATGGCTAATGAGGACTGATCCTGCGTTTATTAGTGAGTTCTTTAAGGTATTCAAGATTTCGGGAATAAATCTTTCTTTGCATAAAACATTGACCTCAGCAAGCCTTAGGCAAACTAGCTTCATCCTGAGATAAGACCCAGAAAAAATACAAATCCAAATTTAAGTAGCAATTTGTCTTCCCACGCAGGCAAATCCGAATATTTTACATAAGATCGAATACGAAGACTACGTCGGGTCGAACCCAAAAGATAACCTCGAATGGATGGGAAAAGCGACCACAGAAGAAATAAAATCTTTCATAGAGTCAGTATGTTTACTGTTTACCATTGCATTAACTGGATGTTTAAGTTTAATTAAACTGTGTGTTTTATTGTTTATGCGTTTAGGTAAATGGTCTTTGGTAACTGCTTCTGTAAGTTTATTTACGTCACCACATACTGAGATTTTGATATCAGTAGTTACTTGCAGATTGTCTATTTAACCTTTTGAATGTCTTAAGTTACACAGTTCGACATAAGCAATTGTCTTTCTATTGTGTCTCTAATTACGGCATTCGATGAGTTAATAGTTCATGCATGCACTTATAATAAAAAGAAAAATAGGTACAAAGGCACCTACTATAGTAAATCTCTTCCAGCATACCTGCATGTCTTTTGCCAATTTGAGTTGGAAAAAAGAGAATATGGTGATATATTTTATAGTTACAGATTAATTAAAATGTTATTTGTTTGTTTTCAGGTATTGTAAGTGTCAATTCGAAGTGTTTATTGGGTACGTATATCGAAAATTCATTTCAAAATATTACTTCTATAAACTCATTAAAACTAAGACACCAATGAGCGTTAGACTAGAAAATAGAATCGTTAACGTTTACCATAGCCCGTTTATTGCTTCTATACTTATCCATACATCTACAATAATATCAATATCAAACGCTTACGCTTTCATATCCCAATTCCCTACACAGCCATAAAATAAACAGTAAACTCGTAAAAGTACAACATTTGGTAACCTTGCCACCAAATTAGAAGCAAAAAAGGAGAAATTTACGAAGAAACCTATAATAATTGGGACTAAACTAAGGCTGTATATACATTTACTATTGTAAAATTGAAACAACAAACAGTTAACGACACAGTTACCACAATAGTCGAGCTATCATCCCCATCCCACTTTTACCCATCAATTCTATCACGTATTTTCAGGAACGTATACAATTGCAGGCGCGCGACTGATGAGAGTAATAATCACTGAATGCATAGTCTTTTTCGTCCCCTTTTCAAAATCTTCACAAGTGCGTTCTTTTGCACACGATTACTGTGTCATTTGTGAAAACCGGCTAAGAGCGTGTCGGGCCACGCTCAGTGTAGGGTTCCGTAGTTTCCCGTCCGTCACAAGTGTAC
This sequence comes from Mythimna ferrago, assembly GCA_910589285.2. NCBI lineage: Eukaryota > Metazoa > Arthropoda > Insecta > Lepidoptera > Noctuidae > Mythimna > Mythimna ferrago. Next base: position 26,893,176 of record OU342679.1, read on the forward strand.
CCACTTATGACTTTAAAAAAATGCTTGCATAAACGATTATACTACAAACTTAGTCCAGAAATTATTTTGTACAACCTTTTTGTCTTTTTGTACCAAACTGTTCTTTCCATCAAGTTCAAAATAATTTTCCTAGAAAGTCCTTATAAAGTTCTACTTTTCAAATTTTTTTCATATTTTCTAAACTTATGGTTCAAAAGTTAGAGGGGTGGGGACACATTGTTTTTTACTTTTGGAGCGATTATTTCCGAAATTATTGACATTATCAAAAAATAATTTTAGTAAACCTCTATTCATTTTTAAATACCTATCCAACAATATATCACACGTTAGGGTTGAAATTAAAAAAAAAATCACTTCCCACTTTACATATAGGGGGGCTACCCTAATAAAACATTTTATTCAAATTTTTATTTTACCACTTTGTCGGCGTGATTGATATACATATTGGTACCAAATTTCAACTTTCTAGTGCTAACGGTCACAGAGATTAAGCGAGGACGGACAGACAGACATGGCGAAACTATAAGGGTTCCTAGTTGACTACGGAACCCTGAAAAGTGACTATGTAAAACCCGCTATTGGCTGTTACGCTGCGTGTTATGGGCTCAATTATCGTTTGGAATATGTATATGTATCTGTGTATATTGTATAAAAATCAATGCCACTTTTAGTTATAATTTTATAACTCAAGAACGGCTCACCTATCCAAACCAAATGTTTAGGCTTTGTTCGGACTATTTAGTTACGGTATTAGTAGATGGTTTATGTGAAGTTTGGTAAGGTAGAGTAGGGTAGAGTAGGGTAGAGTATGGTAGAGTTGGGTAGAGTAGGGTAGAGTAGGATATAGTAGGGTAGAGTAGGGTAGAGTAGGGTAATGTAGGGTGGAATAGGGAAGAGCGAGAGCGAAGCCGCGCGGCAAAAGCTAGTAGAATATAATGATAATTGTTCCGGGTCTGGATGTCTTGTGTTTGTGAGTTTACGTGTTCGTAAACGCATTCACGATACAAGATTTAAAAAAAAAACCGCGTCTGTATAGTGATGGTAAACAAATATATTTTTTCTCTTAAATCGCAAGACTCTATTGAAGTAGGAAGAGAAGAAAAAAGACGTACGTCTACGTTTCTATCATAAATAACAGTTAAGCAATATTATAGATACCTACGAACTCCCTCTAGATATGATCTCAATCAAGGTAACCTCTCAAGCACTTGATAGCTGTCTATGAGTGTTTGAGCGTGTACTGTCTGAAGAGGCACAACATTTTTGGGGTCAAGTCTCTAGGTACCTACTATAATTAACCTGAATTTTGGCGAACTCAACTGTATGTTACTACGGACAACTCATTTTGATCCGCCATTATGACCATAAGTATCAAGAATTCATTAAAAAATGGTTAAAACTGCCTACGTCAAACACTTTCGCGTTTATTCCACCAGGATTGCAAATCCACCACCAAGTACTCCATCTCGTCAGCTCTTCTGTCACCTATGGGGATTGAAGAGATAACGAGGTGGAATACCTAATAGCAAACACATGACCCTGGTGAATAGGACGCGAGTAGTTAAAGGCTTAACCGTTTCGTTGATCTAGGGTATCATTGATCTTGGGTAGTAGGTCAAAAAAATAGTTACAGTAGCAGCTTGTATTCAAGTTTTTCTTTATCTTTTCAGACGCGCACTCCTAATGGAGTGGTCGTGGTCATGGATTGTCTGGTAGGTAGGTTGCGACTTTAGCGAGACTTCTTCATCTCTCTCTGTTCGTGGCACTTGGTTTTGTATCTTGCTATATTGTCCTTATGTCCTAGTACTCCGAATACAGACATCATGCTTTACGATCAATTATAGAGAGTTCCAATCCAATATAAACCTTTTGTTTTAACTTTTATAGCTTTTTTTAAACCACGAGATAAATTGTTGACGAGATAACCTCGATTTTATATTTATAGCTGAAAATGGTTTGATAGAGTCAATCGTTTAGTTTGCATCGTACAACATTCTACAAAATGTTGGCAACGTTCGTAATTTAATTGATTAGTCGTTGATTGAAAAAAAATAGTTTATCGTTTTACGTAAACTAAGAGTGAAGTTCAGATATATTTTTTTATGGTTAATATTTTCGTTTGGAGCCACAAATATATAGAATGTGGTTTTTAGGGTTCCGTAGCCAAATGGCAAAAAACGGAACCCTTATAGATTCGTTATGTCTGTCTGTCTGTCTATCCGTCCGTATGTCACAGCCACTTTTTTCCGAAACTATAAGAGCTATACTGTTGAAACATAGTAAGTAGATGTATTCTGTATACCGCATTAAGATTTTCACACAAAAATAGAAAAAAAAGCAATAAATTTTGGGGGTCCCCATACTTAGAACTGAAACTCAAAATTTTGTTTTCATCTAACTCATACGTGTGGGGTATCTATAGATAGGTCTTTAAAAATGATATTGAGTTTTCTGAAATCATTTTTTTCTAAATTGAATAGTTTGCGCGAGAGACACTTCCAAAGTGGTAAAATGTGTGTCCCCCCCCTTCTAACTTCTAAAATAAGAGAATGATAAAACTGAAAAAAATATGTGATGTACATTACTATGCAAAGCACCAACGAAAATTGGTTTGAACGAGATCTAATAAGTAGTTTTTTTTTAATACGTCATAAATCTAAAAAAATACACCATTATTAAAACATCGATCAAAGTTGCAACGAACTACAAGAACATTAGATTAAGTTACTTGCTGCTACGGAACCCTTCATGGGCGTGTCCGACTCGCACTTGGCCGGTTTTTGAATATCATATAAACCGGGTTTGGTTTCCTATGACAAAATCTATGTTTCCTTTGAATCAAAATTATTATCATCATCCTTATTAAAGACAATGCAATTCAATTTATGTAAAAAATAGCAGCCGTTACAAACGTATACTTAAGATCCAACTATCAATTTGCTTTGTAACATTAAAAGGAACTATTTTAATAAATTCCCGTTGCTGCAGTTCCAAGCGATTTTACAAAGAATAATATTTTTTGTAACAAATGCAAGGCTTTGCTTTTAATGGAAAGTTTCTCTGCAGCATCAGGCTGTCAGCTTTGTAACTCCTTTAATAGTATTTTATAGTTTTAACTTCTGTTTCTGCTGCTCTAACGTAAAAATGTGGGAAATATATTGTTAATTTGTTATTTTTTTTGTTTGTGCGTTTTGTTTTGGGTTTGTCTAGGTACTACTTTGACTGGTTTTGTCACAAAAATGCATGTAATCGTGGCATTGTCTAGATCGGAAAACTGCCGGTCAGCAACAAAAAAACATAATCGCAGTTACCTAGTTCTTAGACACTGACAAGATCAGGCTAATAATAAAAAAATTGACAAGTGTTAATCGTCATAAAATCTTAAAGACTGTATTATTTCAACTTCTGTGCCGCTCATAATTGCACCATTCCAAAAATAATTTTGGTGATAATAAAGAAACAGATCAAATGTTAAAAATGAAATAATTAATATCTTTAAATAATTTATACCATTATATTCACATTTTTTTTTATTTATAGTAGAGAATAGTTAACATAAAGAAATGAATAAAACAATTTTTTAAAACATCGTTAGCATTCAGAACCTTTGAAAGGCACTCTGTGTTTTATAAGTAAAGTTTCGATTGTCCAAAAATATTCACATTCAGTGAGCATCTTGCCTTGGTAAGTCCCCTCTTTGAGGTGTGGCTGGAAAGACCTCACGGCGTCCTTACCTTCCGCATGACGCAGGTCCTCACCGGACATGGTTCGTTCGGGAGTTTCCTGTACCGGATTCGTGCGGAAGTGACGCCTGGGTGTCGCCACTGTGCGGAATCCCCGGAGGACACGGTGGAGCACACAGTCGAGGTGTGCCCTGCTTGGACGGAGCATCGCCGTGCCCTCGTGGGGGCGATCGGCAGCGGAGACCTCTCGCGCCGGGCCTTGGTTGAGGCCATGGTCCGGAGCGAGGAGGAGTGGCAGGCGGTCGCCGACTTCTGCGAAGCAGTAATGCTCGCAAAGGAGGAGGCCGAACGCATCAGGCAACGGCGTTATCGCCGCCGTCGCCGCCGCCGGGATTCTGATCCCGATTTCCGGCCAACGTAGGCGTGGGCTTGCGGACGGTGAGCACTGTCCGGCCGTCCGGTAACTGTCCGGACCAAGCCCAAGTTGTCGACGGCGCACACTGTTCCCGCGCGCCTCAAGGAGTTGTCAGCAACAGCAGGGACCCAGCCGGGTCGAAGCCTACTGGGGCCAGGGTTATCCGAAAGGGCGCTCGAGCCCCAGTATGAAGGCTAGAAGGAACGGGGTGGGTCTTTTAGTCAGTAAGAGTCTGACACTATCTCCCGCTCCGCCCAAGAGCGGGGGATGTCAATGCATGATTTTTTCCCACCATAAAAAAAAAAAGCATCTAGCCTTATTTTGCATCAATTGAAATATTAATATTACACAACTTTCATACAATTCTATCTCAAAAAAAAAAATAATACAAAACTAATTGAATTAGACTCCGCTTCTAAGATTACATCCTCAGGACACTAGGGTGCTGGTTGAGACTTAATTGGGTTGTAGGGGTCAGACGGCAGTCTCCTTGAGTAAAATACTAATATTCAGATGCCTCTAGTAAGCTTGAATACCCGACCCAAATGTACCCAGAGCTTGATTTCAGCCTAAAATTTATTAATGAAAGATTTTTTCATGGCTTGATTTCTCAAAAGATTGTAACTCACTTGCTATTTGCAATATAAAAGTATATTTAAATGTTTAATATTCAATCATATACTAAAAGCTCAATTGTTTTGAATAAAATTTCGAAAACGGATACATGATGAGCTAGCCAGGCTAGGAAGTAAATTATCGCTGAATGATTCTCGCTTTTGACGCGAAAGCAAAATTGCTGGAAGAAACTAGATGCAAATAGATTAAAAAAATAAGTACCTATTCTTAATGTTATAAAAATTCCGAGATCGTCATAAATGAATGAAAGAACTGTATGTTTCTATTTCGTCATAGTTGCATATACGATTATGTATTATTTTATTATAGGTATTATTTATTATGTATTTTTGTGATATTTATTTTACTCTCTGTATAATTATAATAGTATATCTTTTTTACCTTTTATATTATTTAATTGTTAACTATGTATTTTGTGTATACTTAAATATTTTTCTTTTACTTTCACGGTGTCTACATCTGTATTATCTTCAACTCTTCTTTCGCAGGTATGCTATATACACCGTTAAATTTTAGTCGTTTTAATCCCGTGGAGGGTCGATCCGGTACATAAAACACTATCGATTTGTAAAGATAAAATTAAAAAATAAAGTACCTTTTTTTCAAAACTCGTATTAATTTAAGCATGTACGAAATTAATTTCTTTAAGAAAACATCAGCTGAGCGAGTTCAATGACCTGTAGGTAGTTTGTACGCAACGCCGACTACTACTTATAGGTTATTGAACTCGCTCAGCTGATGTTTTCTTAAAGAAATTAATTTCGTACATGCGTAAATTAATACGAGTTTTGAAAAAAAGGTACTTTATTTTTTAATTTTATCTTTACAAATCGATAGTGTTTCATGTACCGGATCGACCCTCCACGGGATTAAAACGATTAAAATTTAACGTTGTATATATATATATATATATATATATTTAGAAATAGGCATCACTTTTGTACTATTCTTCTGTTTCCATCTTCTTTTCTTTTATTATCATGAGTATAAATAAATGTTTAAATAAATAAATATGTAGTTATTAATTTTAATGACTACTTTTAGAAGTCTATGCAACACTTCACTGTGGCAAAGTTTGTACCATCTGACGGTCTATAGACAGTTAATTGACAATTACAACCGGTCTATAGCTGGTGAATTCGGTGACATACTCATAGTTTGACATGCCCGGCTGCGTAGTAAACGGACGTTACCTGAGCGAAATTGCTCTTGCTGTCTCTGCTACGTATTTATTTGTTGTTCCTGCAGCAGGACTAATTTGTTGATTGGTTTTAGGAACATTAATATCAATGTAGATGTCAACATTGATATCTGTAGAAAATTTTATGTTAACTTTTTCGTAATTATCATCTTCGAAAGATTCTTTATCTTTAATAAATCTTACTCTCATTACATACTAACTTCTACCAGCGCCATTGTCCGCGTGAAAGTTAGTTTCTCCGTACAAACTTTGGGCTCCGTTTCATGCCCTTAGAGAGTGAGTTTTGTAAAATCCGTTCTTATCGAATGTTAACACTCCATGAGGAACCTACTTGCCAAATTTTAAGTTTTTAGGTTTTATAGTTTCTGAGATTTTGTGATTAATCAATGAGTGATATTTTGTTTTTATAGATATAACAGATTATATTATACTGGTATCTCCTTTCTTTTAATTACATCATGTCTCGCACAGTCAATTTTTCAAAATTCAAATCTTTCCTCACAAGTATGTATGAGTATAAATGCTCAAATCTGGCTGCTCAATTTGTAGTTCTATGTTATTTTCAGACCATTCTAATCCGATACAGCTAGATATCAGTACTTTACATGAAACGATAGCCTTGGTAATCCCTTGGCAAGACTAGTGCTATAGATTTCCTAACTTCCTATTAACAGTAACAACTATCAAAGGTTTTATATATATAGCAGTCTTGACCAACGGCTTGACATGTTTATCAAAGCAAGGAATGTTGATATGCTAAAATGGTCACTCATTCACTAACAGACCTCGACTTGCGTTGCATAGCCTTCGTGACCCTCCAGTGCGGCTGTTGTTATTCTAACTACGAGCTCTTCAATATACCTGCACAAATATGCATATCAGTCAGCTGGACGCATTACTTTGTCATTAATTATTTCATCACCATTGCACTTAAAACATCGTAAGGAAACAGGCATGTTTTAGAACCAAAAGTTTGAAGACATTATTTTGTGATAACATAGGCCTGCATGATGGATTACCGTCCATTACCTCTCTTAGAGAGGAGACCTGAGTCTAAGCAGAAGGAACATCATAAGACTGATTATGCTATGCTATTATGCTAACATTTACTACAGTGTTAAATTTTCAATGGCTCCAAATATCTGCAATTTTCTAAATAGAAAGCGGCACAATTATACACATCAATTGCCCCTACCACGAGTTTGAAATTAGCAGAATCGTTTCTATCCCGCAACACTACGGTTCTGCAAAGTTTTCTTTGTCCGCAGAGCTGTTCTATCCTCTTTGCGAGCCGGCTTCCATTTTGTTCCCATTATTATATTTCAATACATTTAACTATTAAGCTGGTGAATTACCATCGGGTGGTTACTACGCTTCTATTATAGTTTTTATATGCTGGCATATCGTGCTGATATAAAATATATACATTACAATACATAGTTTACACCAGCATGATGCAGTTTTCACGTAAGTAAATTGTAATTGATTGTGTTGCAAGTCAAAATAAGACAACGCTCAATTTTAATAAGGTACATTTATGAAATCATTATTATTTCTAATAATATAAATTACTGCTTTCCTACCTGATGGTAAGCATACAATCGTTGATGGTGAGGCGCACTAGTTCATTAGGACCTATTTACATATTATAATAAATTACAACCAGACAGAACAAATAATCGAGCTCAACATACAAACATTTGGTTTGAGTGGAAATTGAATCTGGCATTTTATTTTGGCAAATTATTTTGGGTCAACACAAAAAATTTTGTATAAACTCATTGATAGCCTAAAATCAAGAACTGAGATCAGTAACACTACACATAATGAACTGACGAAAAAAAAAATACAATTCTAAGAGTACCTATACACAGTTTTCTTAGTTATCTTCCCCAGTCTATTCTTCACGTTTTATAACAGGTCTCTGATCTCTCAGTTATTTGCAGGTTTTCAAGCCAGATGCTAGAGTAATACTGTTGTTTAAAGGATCGTAACAATATGTCACCGTCGCTGCCGTGGCTAGTTTCTCTAGTATTACTTGCGCACTAAAAGAAGAGTGGTGTTTTCTGTTTAGACGTGGATACACGTTTGCAATTTATTTTCTTATATTCTTGAAGTTTTATTTTGTGGGGTATTTTGTTATGAATATTATGGAAACTAGTATTTTGTCATAAGAAATTTGAATTTCATTTGTATGCGACTAAGATATAGGAAAATACTTTCTTACATTACTTTGCTTCTAGTGGAATTAACATTTTGGATTCAGTATGTGTCTAAGCAGTGTATAAAAATATACATTTTGTAAAAAATATATGCCTATTAATTTAAAATAATATTGTTTCATAATAATTATAAGCAGAATAAAGAAAACAGAAATATTACTAATGTTTTAGTTTCATGGCTTTGTTAATCATACAACCCATCAAAACCCACCCTATAAATAAAATTTTAGGAATAATAAAACAATCAAAGTGACGTTTTATTTCCCGCACAGATATTATTGTTTTGGGGCAAGAAATAAGAAGGGCTGATATTCAATTTAATGGGAATCCCATATAAAAACATGAGGGAAATGTTTAGGGGACATTCTGTCGATTTCTACTCTCAAGTTATTGAAGGGAACTCTAGAAGGGCAGCACTAGGCATTCAATTTTCAACTCTAGTGTCGTGACAATTTGGTTTGAAATTCTTTGCTTGTGGTGAGTGCTTATTTTTAGTATCACCTATTAAATTATCAAAGTAATCTAGTGATAAAAATCTCGGTGTAAAGGAAATGTATCACTTACGCTTTCTTCCAATAGGGTGTGGGAATGAGGGAAGCTGTGCTGTGACGAAACTCATTTCTGCTATCCGTTGTGATAATATCTTTTAAATATCATTGGGGGTGGTAATGGTGTAAGAATAAAGTTAAATTTTACTAAGAAGAATAGAAAATTTGTATCTATTTTAACCCTCGGTCCGTCGCGTGGGGTCTTTGAAAGCCTAGGTGTTAGAATTATGTAAAATTAACACATTTAAAACTATCCACGAGTTATGGTACTTTAGGTACCCTCTGAAATTGGATTATAGTTCACATGCATCGCCGCTAATTTAAGTTCTCACACCAGCGAAGTGAGATATAGACGTGTTTTGTGCGCGCGGGCTGTGAAAGACCCCACGCGACGAACGACGTAAGTAAAAATGTATGGTAGATTTCTTGTGTAATATGGGTTTTTATTATTTTTTTACTGTTTAAGGTTCAAATTAAGTTGTAATTGACTACTAAAATATGTGAATGATAACAAGAACGTATAATGAGTTGGTGAGAAAATGAATCTGATGATGTTATGATGATGAGGATGAAAATGGAATCACTTCATACTTGGACCAAAAAAAGTGAACATAACACGGATTCGGAACAAGAATGTGATGATTTGGTTCCTACAGAACAACATCAGGAATCTTTGAAGGAACCAGATCAGGTTTTAGAATCGTTGGATGAAGAGTACATGAAGTTGGGAAGTTCATATAGATGATGATGAAAAGCCCTTGATAAACATATCATCACAGAACTTTTATACATCAAAAAGAGTCAGAAATGGTCCATGGATGGTAAAAGTTTTAGAGGATAATGTCGATTTCGCCAATACATGCTCATGCCCAGTACATCGGCAAAATACTGGATCAAGTGGTTTTCTCTGATGGATGCCGTTACATTCTACCCAAAAAAGTTGGAAATATATGTCGGAAAGCAACTAGAAGGTCCATATTTTCAAAATACGTGCCCAAACAACAACAAATGCCCTTTTCAAGAGAATAAAAAAAAACACATACCAAAGCGGTATGTACCAGTCTGTGAATAAAGCAAAAAAAATTGTCGGATTTCATTTGATAAAAGTTATATATTTTTTTTGTTGTTAAAATCCAAATTTTGTAAAAAATTATTAATTAGTCTAGTGTGATATCATACAGATATAATATAACTTAAATTTGATTGAGTTAGTAGTATTAAAACAAAAATAACTGTGAAAAAATCTCAAAGAGTGAAAATTGTGATCCTAATTTTAGTTTGTAAGTTCAGATAGTAAATATCTGAATATTTTTGATTAATTTGTTGTAGTTTTATTGACATTAAATAAAAAAATAAGAAACTACTAAAATAGTTCGAAAAATACAAGTTATAAAGGTTTTCAAAGGTATCATACTGTTGGGGTCTTGAGGGACCCCACGCGACGAACCACGTTATTAAAAATGCGCGACGGACCGAGGGTTAAATGTAAAAGTAATAATTTTCTTGTATCGTTAAATTTTCGACATGCTTTTCTTTTGGAATTCAATATCCAAATAACTTTTGCAAACCTTTAGTGGTAAGGAAAAAAAATCAATGTAAGTCTTCTTATTACAACAGACATAATAATATTATTACGAGTATAAGTTTGACTTGGTGTTATCTGCGAGTTCGTTTGCATGGAGTTCAAGAACTTAACTCCCCTTCTTTGAACGAGGCGCGTAAAAAATGTCATTCATTTTACGAAAATTAAAAGTAGCGTAACTTACTTCTCGTAACATCAGTTATCTATTCATGAATAGTCTAAATCGTTGCAGCAGTTCCTGAAATTAGCAGGATCAAACAGACAGACAAAAAGAAGACAAAAATGTTTAAAAATTGCTTTTACTTTCTATATATAGTATTAGTTTCATAAGAATTTGAAAACAATTTTTAACCGACTTCGAAAAGGAGGAGGTTCTATGTTCGGCTGAATGTATGTTTTTTTTGTTTTGGTTTCAATAACAGACAAATTTTAATAACAGACAAATTTTATTTATCCATAAAAATATATTATATAAAAATGAATTCCACTTTTCGTTGTAACTTTATAACTCAAGAACGGGCTCACCTATACAAACCAAATGTTTAGGCTTTGTTCGGACTATTTAGTAGATGGTTTATGTGAAGTTTGGTAGGGTAGAGTAAGCTATAGTAGGGTAGAGTAGTGTAGAGTAGTGTAGAGTAGAGTAGTGCAGAGTAGTGTAGAGTAGGGTAGAGTAGGATAGGGTAGGGTAGAGTAGGGTAGAGTGGGGTAGAGTAGGATATAGTAGGGTATAGTAGGGTGGAGTAAGGAAGAGCGGGAGCGAAACGGCGCGGGCAAAACCTAGTAGATTATAAATTTAAGTACCACTATAATATTTACTGATTATATTGGCTAGAGTTCAAGAATCTAAAGGTCAAGAAACTTCCAAATAATAGCTAAAAAATTGCTAGCTTAAATATACTAGTCAAAACAAAATAAGGGCCACCACGTTTTCATAGTATTCTGATGAAAATTTGAGATTCAAGGGTTGATTAATGATTCGATTGGATAAATTAATTGATTTTTATTGTAAACAGCATAAAATAATGAAGGACTTTCTCCGAAAAAAAAATTACTCCCACTTTTTCTAAAAACTAACATTTGTGCAAACAAAAAGTAAGGAATAAAAATTAAGTGAAAAATAAACAAATTGGGTATTGGTAGTTTTGTGAATTTCCTCAATATTTTGTGTGCCCTCCTCGTTTTCTAATGCACTCTTGAAGCCTGGATGGTACACTCTCCACCAGGTGTACCACTGCTTCTTGAGGAATTTGTTCCCAGCTTGATTTAAGAACGTTTATTAGCTGTTTTTCATTGTGCAGAGGTTGGTTTGTGCTTCAAACACTGCGTTTTAGTAAATCCCACATGTGTTCAATGGGATTGAGATCCGGGCCGTTTGCAGGCCAAGACAACGTCAGTATACCAGCCTCGTCTAGGGATTCCCCAGTGGCCCTAGCTGTATGAGTGCGAGCATTATCGTGCATCAGACGGAATCTTGCGCCGATTCTTTAAGCATATGGGACCACAAGGGGTCGTATGACCTCCTCGATTTAATGTTGAGCCGTAATTGTGCCTTCGTTGAGAATTACCAACTCGGTTCTACCTGATGTAGAGATTCCTCCACACACCATAACGTTGGGGCCCCCAAATCTGTCACTTCCATGGATACAAGCATCCGAAAATCGCTCATCTTCACGCCTCCAGACCCTAATGCGACAGTCATCACTAAAAAATGTAACTTTGCACTCATCCGTAAACAATATTGGGCGCCAGTCACTCGTACTCCATGCCAGATGCTGCCTTGCGATCGATAATCGGTTTGCACGATGAGCACTTGTCAATGGAATCCGCACTACGCGTCTCCTGGAGAACTGCTGGTCCTCGTGTAACAGATTTCTAATCGTTCGATCACTAACACGTGTACCCGTCGCCTGCCGCAAATGGTTTTGTAAGGAGCGGGCTGTAATGCAGCGTTCTCTGCGCGCAGTCAAATGCACGTAGCGGTCTTCCTGAGCGGTATTTGCTCGAACTCTGTTAGATCCCTGTCTCCTGGTTAGTCTCTCAGTCTCTCGGAATCGATTCCAAGTATTCTGATTCGCTCGCCAAGAAAAACCCAGATGCAACGCAACAGAACGCTGCGAATGGCCTTCTTGAAACAAAGTTACAGCCCTAGTTACGGTTGGTAAGACCATATGTCGTTGGATTCTTGGCATAACTTTATTAAAATGCTAATTCAGCCACTACATAAACAAAACTTAACTATTATTCACAGAATCGTCAGTTTGGCCGAGTTAAAATCCGTTTCAAAATTGGGTTAAATTCAGTGGCTACAATAAATTATCAAAAATTACCCACTTTACACAGTTAAGCAGGTAGAACACTCAAGAAATGTTTGTAAACGAATAAGGTAACACTACAAAAACATTCAGCTACTTGAAAACGCATAAAAAATAAATTATCGCTGTCGTTGTTAAAAATAACAAGTGGCCCTTATTTTGTTTTGACTAGTATATATACAGCATTCAGACCATACAGTATTTTGATCCTATTATATTTACATAAACTAAAACGGTCCGATATGAGAACAAAACAAACAATGTATCAATTGGAGTTGAAATAGTCCCCCGTGGTATATTGTAATTAAACTTTTTGTATGTGAACCATGACCCAATTTTCTTACATATACATCATATACATGTGTATGTACACATACATATACATTTTCTTATACATTAGTGGGCCGATACTTTTTTGTCATAATCAACAGGTTATACAATATTTTCATAAATTAAGTGACATTTTGGGATATAAAGAAACGCTAATAACTTTGCTGTTTGTTGTTTCTAATAAGCACTTTAAGTATTTGTACTAATTAAAAATTAGCGGTGTTTAATATAATTAATATTATTTATTATTTTTGTACACTGTCCACCCCAAATCTATCTTTCGTTCACTCCATCCTGAAGCTGCCTTTCAGGAATTACCCTGTGCGATGAGATCGCCCATCGTACACTTAAATTTTGTAAAATTTTATCCTGTCCACATTATGAGGAAAGTATTTAATAAATAAATCAGCCTATTTAGCATGCTCAGATTATTCAATAAAGTTACTGCGCCCCTGCAATGCAAAAGGCAACTTAAGAATACAGTACCCTTACCATGAGTTACTTTCGAAAAACTACACGATCTTACCGTAGTCGATATCGAATAAACGCGTTTCAAATAGTTTACAATGAAACTCGTACCATGAGTCGTACGGTCTCGCTAGCGAGAGCTCGATAGTAGTTTATACGGTGTCGAGTGCTTACGTCTACAAAAACCGCATCGTGGCTAACTTCACACTTATGTTTGCTCTCTTTCTAGCTACAGTAAAAGACAGAGTAAGACAGATAGACCTAAAAACCCTACCAATTCACGAACACAGATTCTCTCTCGACAGAGTATGCTCTATAACCCGGCCAATTGAAAATGTAATAGTGTAGTTAAATGTTGTAGTTGTACAAATATTTTGATGGATAAGTGCAGTTGTGAGTTTGTAAATTCTTGAATGAAAAAAAAAACGTAAAGCTATGCCAGTAATACGCTAATAACTTCCATGTGCGTAAAATAAAAGTGGGCATATTGAAAAGTGGTATTTCTATTATGAAATGGACGTATAAAAGGAAGTTTATAACCGTATTTCTATCATACTTTTAATTTTCCTTAGATTCAAATGTTACTCTTTGTGTATATTTAAAAACTGTGTAAACCCTTAAGTTTTTATAGAGCCTTTATTCTTTGATGAAATTATTTTCATTATTTTTTTTTAAATGCCTTTCGTATATTAGCTTAGAAATTTCTTTTGAGGCATCGTTCGTCTTCATAATCATCCGTACCTAACATATTCTACGTTAAATAAGTTTTACCGGACATATTTATGCAAACATAAATGAAATATTGTTTTACTCGACGCTCTTCACAACACTTTCACCCTTCAATATGCTAGTGAGTTACTTTACTACTGTAGTAACGGTTTGTTTCGATAGCGCCTGTCAAATTTGTTACTCATGGTACCGATTTTCTATAGCAAACTACAAAAAACTTTAGTCGCTAGCGAGTTCCTACTCGATACGTTTTGTACTTGATGACTCATACTACCGATTTTAGTTCTGCAAGTGACCGCTAGAGGCGCTGCAAATTTTGCTTTACAAAAAAGTCACGCAGTCGATATCGAGTAGCGACGAATAGTATTGCTTTAAACTCATGGTAGAGGTACAGGTCAATTCTAGTCAATACAAGCCCAACACTCTTTCTTACTCCGTTGGTTTCCCACCAAAAACGGCCTTCTCATGTTCAAACTGCTAGGACTCGGGTCTCCTTTCTAAGAGAGAGACTGAGTTGTAATCCACCACGCAGGTCGTGTGCAGGTTGGTAGACGTCTTCGATTTTGTTTTTATTCTCTTTGTAATTTTTAATAAGGTTTTTATCATTAACTTTGGGTGTCTACAAAAGCATAACACTGTTTGATCTCGAAAATATAAAATTGCAATTAATTTGCAAAGAAAATCTAATTATAATATCGTTTTTATAAAAATACTACTGCTGCCAGCGGATTCGCTCATGTAGAACTTGAAAATTTTTCCAAGGAAATATACTCGCAGGATGAAGGTCAGGACATGGTTGTCGCGTGTACAAAGTTCATTCAAAAACTTTTCATTCGTTAATTGTTTAGGACGTCAGACGCGTGCATCAAAGAGATGTCAGCAAAACCGTAGGAACCTAGCAGAACCGGTGGTTTCAAGGGCTATAGAATGACTTCTGAAAAGATAACCCATGGTCCTAGAACGCAAAGGGCAAATGAAGAACACAGGTAGGTTTTAGTCAAGAAAATCCTGACCCACCGTCAGGCTCTTCCCTAGAGTAGGGTATGTCATTGACGATATTCTGCCAAAAAAAACTTGTTAAAATGTGAAAATATAAAAGACGTACAGACAGAGTTATACATTTATAATATTATGAATTGGTGAACCAAGCGTTACCATTGCTAATTGCATCGTCCTCAAAGACATTTCGTAGGGAAGAAATTTTCGGAGAATTTCCCAGAGTAGTTAGCATCTCACTAATTAAAGTCGCCCGCTGTTGCAATTTTAGGTTGAAATAGGTTTTTGGTTTTTATAATTACTTTGCGCTTTGTAATATTAACATCGCCTGTTTTTTGCTGTGGACATAGAAGATTGTTAATTTGTGTAAGTATTTTTTCGTTCTCATATCGAGGAGGTTCCAGTAGTAGGAACTTTATAAACAGATTTTGGTGATATTTTTCAACGATCGATCGATACATTGCGTTACTATACGGCTCATTTGTTCTTTACCCTAAGAATTAGCATTATCATTCAACGTGTTGGTGCTACCAGCCTTTTGGGCATATATCCAGATGAAAAGAATATGAAGCAGTACCATCTTATGCTCTGGGTCGGAACTAGAGGGTGTATCAGACTTTTATTGACTAAAACCACACCTATATTTCTTCAGTTGCTTTTTGCATCCCAGGATCATCCCCCTTCAAATCCCTTTCAGAAGTCGACTCATGGCCCCAGTAGGCTTCAGCCCAGCTGTAGGAGCCTTCCTACAGTTATGCTGATGTCAGCAGAACAGAAGAGATATCTCTTTGAGGCGCGCGTGGGACACTATGTCCCGTTGACGACTCGGGCTTGATCTTTGTTGTACGAACGGACAGCGAGCTACCCATTGCTTGTCGTCCGCAAACCCGCCAGCGATTGCTCTGCAATTCACGAAGCCTATGGCGTCTTCTGTCGCGGCAGCTGGAGCGTGGGGAAGTTTTAGTTAGTTAGATTATTATATTATTCTCTCTCGCTTCGGACCTTAGCATGAACCAGGACACGACAGTTCATTAAGATTTAAGGTTTAGATTAGGTTTATTTTGCACAGTTCAGTATTTTTAAATTGCTTAATACCTTTTTTTTTTTTTTTTTTTTTTTTTTTTTTTTTTTTATGGTGGGAAAAAATCATGCATTGACATCCCCCGCTCTTGGGCGGAGCGGGAGATAGTGTCAGACTCTTACTGACTAAAAGACCCACCCCGTTCCTTCTAGCCTTCATACCGGGGCTCGAGCGCCCTTTCGGATAACCCTGGCCCCAGTAGGCTTCGACCCGGCTGGGTCCCTGCTGTTGCTGACAACTCCTTGAGGCGCGCGGGAACAGTGCGCGCCGTCGACGACTTGGGCTTGGTCCGGACAGTTACCGGACTGCCGGACAGCGAACTACCCATTGCTCACTGTCCGCAAGCCCGCGCCTACGGTGGCCGGAAATCGGGATCAGAATCCCGGCGGCGGCGGCGGAGGCGATAACGCCGTTGCCTGATGCGTTCGGCCTCCTCCTTTGCGAGCATTACTGCTTCGCAGAAGTCGGCGACCGCCTGCCACTCCTCCTCGCTCCGGACCATGGCCTCAACCAAGGCCCGGCGCGAGAGGTCTCCGCCGCCGAAATTGCTTAATACCTGAGACGTCTTGTATTCTTTTGATTCCAATCAGAAAAATACAGAAATCAGATTGCATACTCAGAAAAGAACTTCCGAATTGGTTGTCATAAAATATTTCGCACGTAAACTCGGCACTACTTGAAGAACATTTTGGTTTATATTTTTCTGATAACATCGTAAACATCTTCTTGGGTAGGAGCGTAAATAATGAATCCGTTTTATAACTTTTTTCTTATTTTGTTTTTGTTGTTTTTTTTTTATTTATTTACTGATATTACTGAGGCTCGGATGATTGACTTTTAACTTTATGGTAATTTTTGAGTTATTTTTGGCCTTGTATTTATACATTGTTTTATGGGGTCTAAAAATTTACATTACCTTGTAAATTACTAAGTCAACCACTAACACTCGTGGTTATAAACAAAATAACCACGAAGGCTAAAGCGGGAGCTCCGCTTTGGCCTTAACCTAATGGTTTTTTTTTCGGTGGTAAAATCATCTGTCGTTAGATGATTTTGCCATCCCCCGCTTTTGGGAAGATTCGTGTTGGAGTGTCAGACAGTTAGAATTCTGAGTTCGCTTCGCTCGTTCTTAGACTCAGAATGTTTCGTTGGTGTTGTAAAAAAGAGAGGCTATCTCATTTTCCTCTTACTTATTATAAAATGAAAAATTTCACCCCGTGGCCAATAAAACAATTTGTCGCTGGACTTCAACACAATTATTTTCAACACAATAATATTTCTGTTAGTTTATTACCCACCACCATTTCGTATGGGTGTCAGAAATGTTCTAAATGTTTTACTTTTTTGTACTATAATATGCATGTATTATAATACTCTTCAACCTTACACATGAATTACTAACTTAGTCTATTGGTAGAACCTACAAGAAAACTCGTACATTAGTTGTTGAGTTTATCACGATCATACAGACAGATCCATATAGACGCGATGGTTAAGGACTTTCTTTTATTGGTCAAGAGTTAGAAACTGTTGCAGAACTGTTGACAGATCGACATCTTTAAGGCGCAGGCCCACCGCGGTGCACGGAGAGGCTACGCACGTGTGTTAAGCTTCACTTTGTAAGAAAATGTATGAGGTTGTGTCCACTGCAACCCACGGAGAAGCTACGCATGAATTGACGTCATTGATACATCGTGGCTTGCTCGAATAGGCGGTTACATAGCTCAACGCTGTCGACGTGGGTCTACGTTTCCACTGGAGTACACGAATATGACCCACGACTATGTACAGCTTGCTTATCGCAGCGCAGTTTTCAGTCATACACCTTCCGCAGTGAAGCCCGTGTCCGTGGATTGCAGTGGTACGTGCGTAGCCTCTCCGTGCGCCGTGCCACGCTATACATAGTCGTGGGTCATATTCGTGTACTCCAGTGGAAACGTAGACCCACGTTGTCAAACAAATTAATACACGCAGCTTAAATGTGCCGCATGCCCGTGCAAGTATTGCTTACCGAAATTGGTTGGTGGATGGCTAAACACCAAATACAATACCGGTCTTTAAAAACTCACCCTTGGCCTCAGTTGTCCTTTGTAAATCTTTACCTGTCGTTACGGATGAAGACTAAAGCCTAGGTAGATCATTGTATGAAGGACAAATGGCTGGGAAAAGTAGTAGGGTCTTTGTAACCGAGTTTATACGAGAAAATACCTAATTAATACGACGTTCTTCCCCGCCGTTGAAAGCATGTTGACATGAATTTGTGGAAAACACATTATCCTTCGCTCTGTTCGTAGTTCAATGACCGGATAAGGGAACACTTAGGAAAATATGTGATATAGTGTTTAAATTTTGATATTAGCACTGTAAATTAATAATGATATAGAAAAATACATTTTCAATACACTTACTCGAAAACTCGCTCTTATTCCACCGCTTTTAGGCACGTAATAGACTGTCTCCGCACTAGTGTAGAAAAGTGCACCTACCTCAATGTTATTACATTTATCGTATCAGGCTAGACGCGTGTCGACCCCCATGAGTCGCCGGTCAACCCACGTTTATTTATTTCTTCGTAAGTGTATTGAAGAAAGTCTTTTGATACACGTGCAAAGTCACTACAGCCCTCGGCTCCATAACAAACTCGCTTACGGCTCGTGCGAATTCCACCTCGATCGTAATGACAAACTTTCGGCACTTTTATCAAATGTACTATTTTGTTGTCCAACACCGCGTCAGTTTATCTGTTTCCGATAGTTAAAAAAACTACTGAACGAATTTTACTGCAGTTTTCACTAATGATAGAGTGATTCATCAGGAAAGCTTAGGGCATATTATATTGTGCGTGTCGGTGAATTCGGAATACTACAGAAGCAAATGAAACGAAGTGTCACGTGACGTACACATGCCTTGACAGATTCTGGCATGACCTTCGCAGTAAGTCCGGCCATAAAAGAAATTATCAAGACCCCAAGAGCTCTCATCTTTGGACTTCGTGCAAACAACGTTGCCTAGAAACTGTCTCTCTGCTCGTTGTGAATTGAATATCAGTTTGCAATACTATCACCCATAAAATAGAGTCAATCAGCATCCTGGATCGTGCATATTACAGTAAAGAAGAGTTGAGATTATTAAAGATTTGTAACACGTGAGTGAAACAGCGTTGGAAGGCCTCTTACGAAGTGGAACGATGACCTGGTGAAGGTTTAAGGAATCCGATGGATGCAGGACGCACAGCATCGTTCATTATGGCGACTCTTGGGGGAGGCCTATGTCCAACAGTGGACGTCTATCGGCTGAAATGATGACGATGATGAGTGAAACTAGACGAGTTGTTAGTTATGATGAAAAAAAATTCAACCAACCGATCTGTTTTGAAATTTTTGATTTGATATTGAGTTATTGATGAGAGAAGACTTTATAGTCAGCAAAACAAATATATTTTGTATTAGATTAATACCTAGTCTAGACGAGTAGGTGCGAACTCGATGATAGATTTGTAACATAGAAAATACTTCCAGACAAACATATCACTTTTTATACAATACACAATGTTTCTTCAAGTGTTTTGTTTTATGGTGCGTAAAATAAATTACCAACACTTACATTATCTTCTGTTTTACGACAGGGGTAAGTTTTTAGGGATGGGACCGACCAGTTTCAGAATTCGATAGAATAATTATAAATGAAATAATGATGGCTGAATCAAATTATCTTTAGTTAATGATGAACGGGATGGAATTATAACGAAATTGCGACTCGCATCACTTAGTTTGACAAAATTTTATAAATTGTACCTGGTAATGAGCTTAGCAAGTATTTCATCTAGTAAACTGTCATTGACTTACAAATTGTAGGTACATCGTTTTACTTTGTGTAATTTATTTCATCACCGATGATCTGAATCTGGCATTGGAAAATATTGTGAAGAAACAAGCGTGTCTTGGAATTAAAACATCGAAGACATGTGTTATTCAATACGCTCTGGATCCGCGTGGTGTGATATTTTAGGATATGGTCTACCCGATGGCCAAATTTCATTCATAGCAAGAAGTAAATACTATAAAAGCTAAAACAACGACGGATGTATGTCACCTTCACGTCTAATCTGTGGAACTTATTTGGACTACTGGTAGACCACCTTAACCAGCGGGCGAAGTTATTGGCAGAAGCTAGTACTTGAATTATTAGATATATACGTTTTAATCGAATCACAGGACTTCAACCACTAACCTTAATAAACGGCTACCCTAAACTCCGATTAAGGTCGAAACATTGTTCAGATTCTGTTGTATATTGGACATCAGACGATAATTTATACGACCGATTTTATTTGCCTATGGAAATTGTTGCCATTCCGCTATTGTTTCAAGCTATTTGCGTTTATAAGTAAATTGCTATAGGTTTGTGTTTTGCGTAGCATTGAAGGGGTGCATACGTAAGACAGCATTATGTTGATGATGACTTATGATAATAGCTATAGGAATATATTTCCATGGTGAATTTGGGTAGGAGAGAATTTTTGTTCATGTTTTGGTCTCTTTCTTACACATCTAGTGATAAATAGCAGTCGTGGCCCAGTGGCAATGGGTCTGACTTATAAATTTTTCGTCGAGCCTTCAAACCCAGGCAAATGTTTTACGTTGCACAATGTATTTCATTACAACTTTTCTCTAAACGGTCACGAAAAGCATCATGAGGAACTGGCATGTCCTAGAACCAAAAACTCGAAGACATTTGACATTCACTAACACGAACTTGAGCCGTGTGACTAATTAGATCCCATTCCTTCAACTAGAGAGGAGGTCTATTGAATCGCGTTTCTTTTAGCGGGAAAACCATTAAATAACTCCTCAAACTCTGGGTAGAGCAAGAGGGAGTGTTCCTTCAGTTTTCTTTTGTTTTTCGTGGCCTTTTTTTAATAATCCTGCAAACATGAATTACCTTATTCTTTCTCTAGTCGTCCTCTTAACAGTCACTTCCCTCAATAGTCACATCATCTTTCATATGAGCATCCATCATTTGAACACACAACCAGAGATCCATACTCAAAACTTTCTTCGCGACATTTTCCTCATTACAACCCAAACTAAGAGATGGGGTATTCTTCGACCATCACAACACTAATATTATGCGTTTCGTACTCAGTATTATTGCATTACGTATTACTATTATGATCATTTTGGTTCAATTAACATCTTAAACAATGGAAATATGAATACAGTGTGTATTTAACTAATTGTTATAACAATGATCTTATATCATTGTTAGTTTATGCGTATTAGATCATAGTTAGGGATATTATAATTCTAGTAGATATCACGATTAGAGAAATAAATTATGGTTTATGTGACCCTAATGGTTTTAATTCATACCTAACATGTAATGTATATTGTACAATATACTTGTATATAGTTTTTATTTTAAGCAAGTCTATACTGTTGAAGTACTAAATGCTAAAATAATGTACACTAATATTATAAAGAGGAAAGATTTGTATATTTGTATGTTTGTACTTATGTTCACAACGAAATAAACTCGAAAACTTCTTGACCGATTTCAAAATTTCTTTGCTCTTTTATCTAGCTAGTCCGATGAAAAAATATGGTGTTGAGTACATTTTTTAATCACCTAAGAAATGTCTTTGATGAAAAAATTCAAACTTTTTCTTCGGCATGATTAACTTAAAAAAATCCGGAAATACAAAAAAAACAAAATGATGTTTAATTCCAAGTACCTACCTGAAGTAATTATCCCGCAACTCTGGCTCCCAGGATTATAAGATAAAAAGAAAGAACGCAATCTGGAAACGCAAAAAACTACTATTCTTACAGTTGGTGGATTTTAGTCAGTATCGGTATCGATCGATCAGAATCCTCAATATTGATCTGACACTCGCTATGACCCATCGTTCCATCCAAAAAGAGAAAAGTTACTTGATGATTTCCCGTCCTCAAAAAATAAAAATGAATTCAAGTAACTTGAATGGAATTCCATAGAAATTTTGTAACAACTATTTTTTCGACAACCTACATTGTTTTATTCACACCGTTTTTGACAAAAGTTTGTACCGTGACCCAATTTTTTTATATAAAAACGGCTTGTTACTGGTGAGATATAGTATAACTTTTGTCTTTTTCGTTGAACTTTAGAAACCTTTGAATTGAATAAATCACTTCTGTTGATTAATTGGTCACTAGAAATACGTTGTGAGTATGACACCCTTTCTCGATATTATTAAAAAAAATCCTGAGATGCTGACTACTATATTTACTACCACTCTAAATAAGTGTGCATATTTGTTGTCAACTTTTGAGGTATCATCATCAAGCACATCCCAGGCATAGACCTCTCTTTTGTTGTACCAATCCTCACGTTTCTGTCTCTCCCTCCTCCAAATTCTACCTATGATGGCAACAATACGTGTATCATCTTCCCATCCCATTGCTAGACGAGCATATTTCCTTCTGCCTAATTTTAGTTCACCAATCGTAACCTTGTCTTGACTTGTGTTCTTCTCAACTTTATTTGAGTTCTATTACTTGTTTTCCAATATCGTAGACATTCGTGCGTTTTCCTATCTCAACTAGAATACTGAGGTATACTCCTAGTTTTATTAGAGTTTCCATTATGTCTATCTATTGTTGATTTTGTTTACTAAACAATGTTATTGGTGTTGATTGACATGTTTTTATAGTACATTAATCTGGTCTACTTTCTCTTCTTAACATTTTAGTCCAGTTCTAAAATAATGTAATTGAACTGGCCCTTACTGTTGTTCGGAGACCTTTCTCTATGCCCACTCCACACATGTCTGTTCATTACGTTGCGTTGCAATGTAGTCTGTTATTTCTTAGTCTTATTTTCTTTATTGTACACAACTTTTACAATTAATAAAAAATAGAAGCTGATGTACACAGGCGAATTTAACCTTTTCATTTAATTTCCATTCCATCTTTACGATGAGATTCAAGTTTTTCCGTATATTTTCGTCGTGGTCAGCCGCAATGTCGATAGAATTAAAAAAAGTTCATCAGAACTACTCACACAAATTGGAGTCCACTCAACATTGTCAACAGTACCCAAAACTAAAGTCGGAATAAAATTTTCAATATTTTATTTCAATTGAATATTGAAATATTTTATTGTGAAGTGTTGCGATACACAATAGTGTCCCAATAAACTGTCCATTAAACAAATAAAATACGTTAGCAATAAAATTGGGTGGCACTGACTCAATAGAAGGATTACTATTTGAATATTTGCTTTTTCATACCATTTATGTTCTCTGTAGCAGATTTGTTTGCTGTTAGTAGTATTTCATGCAGTATGTCGTTTGGTTTAATTGAGCAGTCTGGCTACGAAATGGTAATTTTTTATGCAATTTTTATCCAACTCTATCATTTCAGCTAAGGCCGAATATACATAAGCCAGAGCCGAAGGTAAATGTTATTTTGGAGCCAATTACAATTCATTACCAACGTTTATTAAACAATGCTTATCTAAATAAGTATTTGAGAATAATATCTAAGTAAAACTTGTTAAACAAAATATTTATTAATAAATTATTGTGAGCAATGGCTCTTGATGTTTTTGTTAATACATTTTGTTGCGGACTACTTAGCAACTTTCTTCTCTGGCAACCAGTAGGTTGTTTGTTTATTGTTCCCAGAGATCCACGAGTATGAAAAAAATGTATTAATGTTTTTAATGTTCATATTATTACATCAATACCCAACGGGTACACGAGATTTGTCCAAAACGCAGTCAGTAAAACATGCTAGTATCAGCTCAAATGCATTGGTTCGCTGGAATTTTGAAGAACCATGATTACAAAATAATTACCATGACCCTGAAACGCAAAAAGCAACGAAAGAGGACCCCAGTTGGAGTAGTCCAGTGACAGGCCTGGTATAATAAATAGAATAAATTGTGGAGAGGTCTAACCGTCGCGCGCCGTAATGCACTACATTCCGTGCCCTAATGCGATGTTGGAGCGGGTTTTGAAATGTGTTGCTTTTTTTGCATATGACTATAACAGAATAATTCTATAATAAGCTGTTGGGTATGTTTCAAAACGTGTCTTTACATATTATTCAAATAAAACTACTAAAAAAGTCAAGTAAACTAAATGTTCCCTTAAAATAAAGGACAATAACCTATTTCTTGGTAACATGATTTATAACAGAATGTTGATAACGGACAAGACCCTCATCAAACGCGTTCCCTGTAAACATTAGCCTATAAAACATATAAAAATAAACTACTGAACACAAAAATTTAGTAGAACCAACCTTTTGTTCTTATTCAAACAACGGACCGTTAATTACTAAAACAGTTCCTTTAATCGACATGTACTGCGATCATCGCCCTCACATCGTCCAAACTATAATGAACTTTAAGCTAGTAGCAATAAAGTATTATTTTAATTGCTGTTGTTAAAGCCATCGATCTATTTGTAGAAAACATTGTTGGGGAGGTAATTAAAGATGTTATATTACATTTTCCTGTAATAAGCTTCGAGTTTTGTTTGATAACAACAAATTGTTTGAAACTTAGTGTGTTCACAGTATTATAATTTGTTTCAGAAAAATAAATTGTTATGAGAGATTTGTAAACGTTAATTTGTGTGCAAATGGTATGCTTGGTTACTCGTTAATGTTCAATAATTTTATTTTGTTATGTTTTCTGATTTGCGTTTTTGCTAGTATACCTACATGTATCGTGTTCTGGTTTTTTGCTCTTAATTTCAAACTCAGTTTCAACTCTCTCACTATGTCTTGTCTTTTTAAATGGCTATTTCATGATAAAAAACTTGAACTTACCTGTAAAATGCAAAAAACTTAAGAATATTTGAATTTCGTAGGCCACTTTTAAGAATCCCCGTAAAAAGATTTACTCTTTTTACCCTCGTTAAGAGAAAAATATATTTAACATATTTGAAGTATTATATGAATATGGATAGGCTTCAAGATTTGGAGAAAACCAAATAAATGATCTATCTAGTCGGAATCTGGTTTCTGCACTTTAGTCTGATGTGGATCATTGTGCGTTAGCCATGGTGGCCATTTTTTGGTTGGCTTATTCCAAATAGCCCACCGCTCTCAAAATACAGATTAAGCATCCCAGGGTGCAACGATCCTAGGGTTCGCATGGGAGTAACGGTGATTTTTTATGAACCTATATAATTATAATTATATCCAAATAAAATAATATTTGTTGAAAACGGTGACCAATCTTGGGCTAGAAAGTGAGTGATTTCGGAAAACTATTTAGTAAAGTATCACTTCTTTACGCTCGACGGATTTGGATGAAATGTGCAGATAGATGAACCATGTCCTGGAAGAACACACAGTGTACTTTTTATCTCAGGAGTATTTTCCAATTCGACAATTTTCCACGCTCAACTGCAAGCATCATCTTGTGTTTCTACAAAATTAATATATATATATATTATTAATATATTATATATATGTATAATATATTAATATATAATATATTAAACCTAGTGACCTGCTCCTGTTTTGTACGGGTGTAATTTATATATAGTTTTTTTTTACGTTTATAGCTCATTCTGTTAGTGAATTAGCAAATAAACAGACAGTCGCTGAAAGTGACTTTAAATTGTGTTAGATTTTGTGTTTTGCGATTTTTATGCGGGACAGACAGCACAAAAGTTACAGAAACAAAGTAAAAAAGAAAAAGTACAGAATACGTCGAACCCACCCCATACGACCTCAGTATTTACTGGGCATCCGACACCTAGTTCTGGCTTTCAATTGGCACCCCGCAATGACAGTATTGGATCATAATATTATGTACTAAAACGAAATATATTACCGTTTACATTATTTAACACAATATAATTATAACAACAATATATTATAAAATTTTTGAATATCTGCCCAAACCTCGTCAGCACAGTAATGCATGTGTTCAAGACAAACAACAGTATACCTACAAACACTTCACTATGCAAAGATACAGATAGAATTTAAAACTGGAAAACAATATCAAAATTCACAGCTCACGTTCTCGAGTTTATTATTTCCTCAAGAACAAACAGTCCTGTTAACGACATAAGAGCATATGGACCCAAAACCTCAGCAGCATTAAAGACTCTTTTATATAAGATTGAAGGATCTTTGTGGCTTGCAAGACTGCACATGCTAAATTGTCCTTGTAAAGACATGTCACGCCCGGACGAATGCTATGCTCCAACAATTTTAGTGCCCACAATAACAGTGATTCCTTTGGGTAAGGGGTCGTACTAAAAGTGTAGTTTGTTGGGTATCGTAAAGCTATTAAACTTGGTGGGGTTATAGTTTGAGAAATGCTAGTGCGGTTAATGAGTTGTAAAATGAAAGTGATGTCTAAATATCGTGCAGACAAAAATAATCACAACACTATTTACGTTGGCGATATTCCATTTTAATCTATTGAATTTCATCGTCTCCTTCACCATCATATAGGTACATGTGACAGGAATTAAACATCATAATAGTAAAATAGATTTTTGACACACTTACTCAAAAACCGCTTTAGGCGCGCAAATCAATGTTTTTCGCACTAGTGCGGAAAAGTGTGTGAGCTCACCCCCGCCACAAATTATTACATTTATCGTATTACACTGTCCACTAAACTCCTAATTATTTGTTACGTAAGTGTATTGAAAAAGGTCGTTTGATACACGAGGAAAGTCACTGCATCATTAGGTTCCACAACACCCTCGCCTGCGGCTCGGGAGGATTTCTCCTCGGTCGCAATCACAAAATTTCTCCACTTGTGTTAAAATGTACTGTACCGTGAGAGCAGAGAGACATATTTTTTTTCTCTCCCATTCAATAAAATGTGCTTAGAGTCTGTCTAATAATTAAAACGACTTGGGTAATTATTAGGATTTAATGAAATTTGATGTAGTCAACACGAGTTCAATAATCAAGGTTGATTAAGAGATAGAGATCATTATTAACTAACAGAAGAATCTTAAAAAAGTATCGAATAAAAGTATTTTTTTTAATGATTAAATATTATACAAAATTCCCAAGTCGGTTGACTTATTAGACAGACTATAATCCTGACGCGTCCTAGATTCTAATTTTTCATTCAATTCGAAAATCGAATCCTCGATCCACCTTCACTTCAAAAACAAAAGCCAGATTCCATTTTTGAAATTATTAAAAACTCGGAAAGCAAACGAGGTAGTGAAATGCAAAGAGATGGAAATGGTAACGTAACTAGAAAAGCTAGCTAGTTTAAAATATTAGTGAAACAATGTATGCCTATGGCACATAACAAATGGAACATTTTTCTAAGCGGACGTTTATGACTACGGTACTACAGGCGGCTGCAAATTTAGCTCGTAAAATTCTCCGGAAAATTACATAGGTAGTTTGCGGATATTGTGTTTTGTGTTAGTAAAAATAGAATTTCGTTCTCTAAGACTCGCAGAAAGCAGTCTTGAATTTTCATATTGTTTTCGAACATTGAATCTCATCGTCATCTTATTAAGTACTAGCTTTTGTCCGCGCGGCTTCACTCTCGCTCTTCCCTACTCTACCCTGCTCTACCCTACTTTACCCTACACTACCCCACTGTACCCTAATCTACCCTACTCTACCCTTCTCTACCCTACACTACCTCATTTTTTTCTATAAAACCTCCTGACTTAAAATTATATACTATACACGCCGATCAGCTATCGCTAGATCATATTTTCATATTCATCACTAGATCATATTCCATAAGGATAATTTTCTATTTTCAAGCGGGCAAAGTCTTTGACAGTTGTCAAGCAGGCAGAGCTGTTGGCAGAATCTAATAGTTACTAAATCGCAACCAAATCAAATAATAAATTGCATACCTAAGGAACTACAACCGATTCTTAACTAAGCCATTTGTGCATTCCTTAATGTACATAGGTACACTTGTTAGCTTTCCCAATTAATCTAAAGAGTTTGTTCAACTAGTTCAATGAAGACGGATTCTAATCGACGGTTTCGCAGCAATTAGTTCACCTCAATTTGTTGTGCCTCTTCATCAATTCAATCTTCAGTTCAGAAAAATAATTCGCCCGACTCTGAAACGCATAAGGTAATTGAAAAAACACGGCTGAATTTTAGTCAGTAAAAGTCAGATACTCCTTCTTGCTCCACCCAGAGCGGGAAAAGTATTTTGAAGAATTACCAATAAAAAAAATTGGCCAAGTGCGAGTCGGGCTCACACACGAAGAGTTCCATACCGTCCGTAGTAAAAAACGGCCCAAAAAAAAAAGACGTTTGTTGTATGGGAGCCCCATTTAAATATTTATTTTATTCTGGTTTTAGTATTTGTTGTTTTAGCGGTAATAGAAATACACGAGGCTTCAAAGTCTTGAGCATCGACGCAGAGTTACTAGCCTGTCGGTTTTCTACCGGTTGCATTTCGGGGAGTGTGCATCGGAATTGCATAACCTAATTCCGCCTAGCCCGTTCCATCATCGGACTACCAGACGTACGGCGATGCACCACCGGTATATGGTGGATATCCCACCTACACGCACAAAACGTTTTGGGAACACATTCATTGTGCGTGCAGCTAGGGAGTGGAATTCCTTGCCGGAGTCTGTGTTTCCTGATAGCTACAACCCGGGAATCTTTAAGTCGAGAGTGAATAGGTTTCTTCTAGGTAAGCGCGTTCCATCGTCGATCGCATCGTCGCTTTCCATCAAGTGAGATAGCGGTCAAGCGCGAACCTATCAACAATAAAAAAAAACAAACATGATTTATGAAAATTTCAATTGTCTAGCTATCACGGTTCATGAGATATAGGTTGATGACGGACTGACAACGGAGTCTTAGTAATAGGGTTCCGTTTTACCCTTTAGATACAGAAGCCTAAAAAAAAATGTTCTTTATTACAACATTCACAAATGAAATGTAAAACAAGCTCGTCGTTATCGTTAAATGTATTCTGACACGACATAAAAGGAAATTTTTTGGCTAAAAATGTCTAATTCAAAAAAACAAAGCAGATTATTTTTACATAACAGCCCTTATTCGACCTTATATCTACGAACAAATAATTGGGTAGTCCTAAACCCGCTTTAAAAACATGACCAAATTTAATTCAGCCTCTGAATTATTTTCGAATAAATGGGTTTAGTACGGCGCCCTGATTCGGTGTCTCAATTTCCTAATTCAAATCAGACGGTGGCCTTATCTCGGTGTTAAACAAAGACCGTGCTTAGTTTCTGGCTTAAGAAAATCTTGGAAAAAGCGCGTCGGAAAATAAATAGAGGTCAATGGGTCAGTATTTACCCGTAGGCTCACTCATTTGGTCAAAGTGTAGACTTAGGGCTTGACGAATTGAAATAACAAACCTTTTACTCGTAGGAGGTTTTTTTTTCTGACTCGTAAACTTTTATGATCTCTGTTTCGGAGGAAACTTTTTTAATTAATTTTAAATTACTTTCGCAATGGTACCTTTATTCTTAGGAAAATATAGGTAATACATTTACGATATTATTATTTTTTTACAATTTTCTTTTGTGTTATTAATAAGTTTCGTATGCTTTTATGATCTACAATTTGGAGGATAAGCTTTGATTAATTTAAAATTATTTTCAATTTTTTTTATTATGAATGGGCTTGCGTTTGACTACTCTCTTACAATAATCCATTCTTAGAAAAACATAATACATAGATGACTTTATTCTTGTCTCACAATTCTATTTTGTAGCGGTAGCAAATAGGTATTTTTTCCATTTTGACAAACCTAATTTCATAACAATATGAAATCAGTTCTTCTTAAATCTTTTCATAATAGACATACGGAGGAGATTCCTCGTAAGCCATCTTGTCAAATGGACAGCAAAAATAAGTCACAATGAACTACAATGAAATAATATTTTGATGACAGCAAACAATATTTTTCCCTAAAATAATCTTTACAAGGAAAACATGAGGGAAATTGATACAAAAGGGATTTACGTGTACTCTCTTTAAACTGGGTTCCCAGTATCGCTGGGGGTATAATAATATTGATCCCTGTGGCAACAATGGGTAATCCCGGAGGATGGTGAAGATACAGTGTCTGGTGTAAAGTATAGGAGGAAATTCGGGTGGCAAATTGTATACAAAAATATTATCTGGCTAGCCATTATCATTACATCTTTTAATAAGACGGGAAACGAACTTTTTAATTCATAGAATCACAATGTTTTCTTGACGGGACCACTTTGGTTTATTTTTAACCCCAAATCCAAAAAAAAATCTACATATTTTGGGATAAAAAAAACATGATACAATATATTCAAAACTTGTAATACACCTGCTTTTTGGAATCAAAAGGAAAGAGCATTGTTATAGAAAATACGATATTTGTGATAGATAATTAAAATCTTTTCGCAGTCAATGTTAGTCTGTTAGTTTTCAAAAGGAAAAATTGAAATTGTTGGAACTTTTGCTGACCATATTTTAGCTCCTGAGGACCAACAATGGGTGCATGAACTACAAAAACTAATGTTCATAAATGCAAAGCGACAATGCGACAACATCTATCCATAAAAATGTAGAATTCTAAAGAATATAAGCACATTTTCTATGAAACCGCGTTGCTGCAGTTTCGCATTGCACTTGTCTCTAGAAGCCTTTAGTCAAAATCATATGTGTCTTTGCTAATAACGTCATCCAACATCATCCAACAATAAAAAAATAAATTCAACTTGAATATTTTGTGCATCAGCAAAACTCGGTTCTAAATCTTAAAATCTGTTGACAGTATAAACACAGCGATATATAATAGTAGTACCTATACATCTGTCATTAATCTAAATCAATTCACTGTTACCATTGTAAATACATGTCATTATGATGAAATCTGTTCCTCAGTTCGTTACAACATTATTATTTTAAATAACGTTAGTAGTATCTACAGTTATGTGTGTGTTTGTCTCCAGTTTACTCTCAGATGTAATGAGATCATCGTCTTTGTCTTTATGTTCTGGATGCGTTAGTCACGTTTTTTAGTTCATAATAATCTCATGTTCAGTGGTCAAACAATTAACACAGATGACTGGTTCCTTACAAAAATGAATACGAGTTGTATCTACTATCAACATTATGAATCGTCATGTAGTTTGAATTAAAGTGCTTGTTTCTTATATTTTGTTATATATTTCTTCATTTCGATCCACAACTAGATTGCTCACATCTCTGAAGGTACCACTAAATTTTATTTATTTTTTTATTGTTTTTATACAAGACTTATAATAAAAACAAGTGTACAATAGGCGGTCTTATCGTACAAGGCGATTCTTTTACAGACAACCTTTGGATGGACTAAACGAAGTAAAATGGATTTAGGGCTGTCAGTGTACTCTGTAAATAATGTTTAATACAACATATCGATATCAAATATACAACTAATAAAGCAGAAGAAAAATTAAAGTGAAAGGTAATGCTCCTCTATCATATTTTAAATTTTATTTTACGTTTGCAAAACACTGAAGTCTAAACGCCAGAAGATTAAACGTTTGAAGACTAAAGACTCAAACATTTAATTTTAAATTTCTTAAGCATGCCTAAAGGAAAGTTCTTTCCTAGTTTATGAAGAAATTTTCATAAGCCAGTCATTGTTTTTTATAATGAGGGAGTAATAGATTGATATTTTGAATCATTCATTATATAAAATTTAATAATAAGATAATTTAAACTTAAGAAGTCGAAACATAGCAACCTCGTGTGCAGTCAAATTTTCGAACCATTTGAGATTGAAACTTTTGGGCTGAGAGGTTCGAGTGCTCATACACTATTTAAAGAATTATGCAAACACCTAGTTGACACGTCGTGTGACTCGAGAACTGGCTTTCATCTCGGCCAGAGATTTTTATTCAGCGTGGCAATACTGCTAGTTTTTGGGCACATTTCCGGTCGACACGATGAGGAGATTTTCTTTGTGCGCCATATTTAAAAAAACATTCAGCTACAGCTTTTCATGTACAGTATAATTAGCTGATATAATAGCATAGCATAAGCATAATCAGACTTTTAATGTCCCCACTGCTGGGACTTAGGCCTCTCGAGGAAAGAAAGTGGGCCGTAATCCACCACGCGGGCCCAGTGCGGATTGATGAATGTCACATGTCTTCGATTTTTTGGTTACAGGACATGTCGTATTCTCACGATGTTTTTCTTCACCGTTTTGAGAGCCGTGGTGATGAGTAATGCGCCTGTCTGGGTTTGAACCCGCGACTTACAACTCGTAAGTCAGGGCCGTTACCACTCGGCCACCACTGCTCATATAATATTATATTGTAAATACTCAAATAAATAGTTTTGTCTTTAACACAGGTACATATAGTTAGCTTTTTTAGTAAACAAAGGTAGGTAGACACTAGCTCAGAATTCGTCCCAAAAATGCCTACAGAAGATTTCAAAGTTCATTTTCAAACGTCAATAGCCGGGCAGCCCTCCATTCAGCTCTCTAGAGCATTTGACATGTAACTCGTAAATCTAATCCTTTCGCTCTTTTTCTATTATTCGCGTTGATTGACAACCTATTCCAATTTTGACAATGAATAGAACTCAATTACGTCCTGGAATTTTTGAAGTCTAGTGAATTTGTTCCACTTTGGACTGTCAAACGTAGTGGATTGTTTTATACTTTTGTTTCTAGCACTTACCAAAAGATGGTTTTGAGGTATTATTTTTTATGAAAAAGAACACATGAGTGTTCTGGTTTCAAGCACAGTATGTTTTCTAAACTGAAAGTCATCATACGATTACTATAGTGACACTTGGGGGTGGCATATGTCCAGACATATGCCACCCCCAAGTGTCACCAAAACAAAGGGTCCTGTGCGTCACGCATCCGTCGCATTCCTGCTACTCTCACTAGGTCGTCGCTTCACTTTGTGGGAAAATAAAAAGGTAAACTCAGAAAATCATCCAAACAAATTTTAAGAGACAGCTTGTATTTGATCAAAATATAAACAGATTTTATATTTTCATTAATAGTCTCGCACTATGTCACCTGATTACTAAGCAACGATGTTGTCGATGACGGAGTACACTCGACTAGAAGTAACCATTCACTTTTACGTAAATACCCCTAGGCTGTAGCTATCGAGAAACCCAGACACCGGCACTCAACTCCTTAAATGTAAATAAACGAGCGTGCTCTCAAAAAGTTTTGTGCGAATTTGGTCTATGTTCCAATCGCGCGTCACCATATGTATGCCGAAGTTATTTTTATAAACTTATATTGACTAGATATAATAATAACAATAAAACATACAGATTAGAAAATATTGAGGCTTTAATTTTTTTTTAATTTTAAACTTGAAAAAAAAATACTAAGCCAAAATTAAAAATAAAAGTAACAATAAAAATAATATTTTTGTACACTGCAGTCATCAAATGCACTAATTTTTACTTAACATGCAATAATTAATCTTACAGTTATTACTTTGACAGAACATTAACACAAAATATTAAAACAAATAAAACGCTTACAAACCAAACCCATACAATCAGAACCCAGCGGCAAAATAGGGAATACAAGGTGTCGTTTTGAAGCTGCAAAATATTTCAGGAGGTAATTATGTTAGTGATTCTCGACCCGAATCAATAATAAAATAAGTAGGTAATTTTTTTTTTTTTTATAACCGCGCTTTTTTTCACACACACAAACACGGAACAATAAAGGTCGTTTTCACACACACTAACTCGCAACGATAGTTTCATAAATAATGTATCATCCAATCATCATCCCGCACGCCACACCCTAGCCACGCCCCCGCGGCCATCGATCAATCGATTTAGTTTAGAGTAATTAAAAAATTAAATAACAAGTATTACTGATTATTGACCAGGTATCGTTTTTTTATATGATTATTTATGAGTTTTACTACAACCTCCTGAAATATTGTGCAGTTTTAAAACTGCACCTTGTATACATGCAATTTTACTTATATCCAAATCAAATAATTTGTTTTACAAACTAGTGTAATGTTATCAATTCCCGAAGGATGATGCTGCCCATCCATTAGTAGTCTGTTACGACACCCAAGAGAATTATTCGAGTGATCCATTTGTTACCATAACCACAAGCGTTCATTACCTAAGACAACTCCGCTAATTATTTTACCTACATTTCATGTAGACAGAATTAAATTGGGCTTTAAAGTCTCATGTAATTGAGGCAAGCCTGTTACTATCTCTTAACGTGGCACAAATTCTCATAAGTGACTTTTAAATAGAGAAATTCTTGATGGAAATTCCAATACCACTTTTCCCGTTCTAGGATTAAAACCCAGAGAGCCATGTTCAGGGTACCGTGACCCTGGATCACAAAAGTAAACACAAGAAACACTGGTGAGTTTTAAGCATTGACCACAGTGGTATAATTTAGCGTCCCAACTAAGGTACTCATAACTAAGGTTATTGCAATTTATGTAGATAGCAGAAATAATCCTTTTGACACAAGCTTCAGCGTCCTTGGACACAGTTTCGAGCGCAGTGACTGATTTATGAAAGTGTTGGCGCAGATTGCGATTGGTGTGGATTAGATAAGTATTGCCGCAAGACAAACCATGGTCCCACCAAGGTGGTCTCTATTAGGTTGCTGGATTGCATCCGTGTGGCCCATGTTTTAGTCTGTAAAAATATGATACTCCTTCTTGCTCTGCCTATTACATAATCCTGTCATATCCAACAGAAACAACGCTAATAGCCATTAAATTAACTGGAAGTAAAAGAAATATATTCAGTCAACCTATTTTAATTTTAAAACACTTCTATTAAACATTTTTGACAAAAGTAAGCGTAGGCTTTTGAATTCTAGTAGCTCTCAAATTAATTATGCCAACTTTAACATAATTTTCGAGTCTTGACAGAAAACATGGCAAAATATTATATATAAACTGAATAAAACTTTGTAGGCGTGAAGGGATGAATACAGTCTTTCAGTGTATTTAGTGCTTTAGATCTGAATAAGGGCGTAGCGCACAGTTTAGCGAATGCGGTAGTGGGTTTACTATAAAAAATAATGATAATGAACAATTTGCCAATAGAGTTTCGGATGTTTTAATTAGTTTGTGACGAATGTTATTGAACCACTAAAAATAATGTTGTACAAAGTGCTTTTAGCGATCAATCCTAAAAAGTTTGAACACGAATCGTTTCATTGTTTTTCCGTCTTCATAATACTTAACATATTCGTTATCACCATTATTGCAACCGATAAACGTCAATTATTAGATATAGGCCTCCTCGAATTTCGCCAAAACGACCGGCCATGTGCATATTGAGTCCATCGGGAAAAAGTAAAAGTAATATTTCATTCCTATGAATTACTAATTCAAATTTAAGTATTGCCAAGCAAGAAAACCGTTATAGAAAAATAATTTTCTGAACAGAGATGTTAAGTGTAATTAATTACCACGTGGAAAATAATTAATACTCGCACTTGCTTGAACTAGATCTTGTATCGTTAATTAATCTTACGTAGCTAGCTGAAAGGTACTATTTTCTAATTACCATCAGAGTATCAAAGCGAAAATTTTAACTAGGCAACTATAGTAATCTGCCCCTGTTTTATTACCGTGAAATTTATAGATTAACTAGCTGACACGGCAAACGTTGTTTTGCCATATAAATAATTTTTAAGTCATTTCTTAGTCTAGGGGTATGAAAAATAGATGTTGGCTGATTCTACCCTACTCTACCCTACTCTACCCTACTCTACCCTACTCTACCCTACTCTACCCTACTCTACCCTACTCTACCCTACTCTACCCTACTCTACCCTACTCTACCCTACTCTACCCTACTCTACCCTACTTTCTTAGTCTAGGGATATGAAAAATAGATGTTGGCTGATTCTCAGACCTACTCAATATGCTGACAAAATTTCATGAGAATCGGTCAAGCCGGTTCGGTGTTACGGGAACGAACATTGTGACATGAGAATTTTATATATAAGATAGATGTGTGTGTCGTTTACAATGAGCCTCATAAGAAGACTTAAAGTCACCCAAAGGGCAATGGAGAGGGCTATAGTCGGAGTTTCTTTACGTGATCACATCAGAAATGAAGATATCTGCACGAAAACCAAGGTTACCGACATATCTCGAAGAATCGCCAAACTAAAGAGGCAATGGACAGGGGACATTGCACGCAGAACAGATGGTCGATGGGGACGGTTCTAGAGTGGCGACCACGTACCGGAAGACGCAGCGATGGAAAGCCTCCCACAAGGTGGACCGATGACCTAGTCAAAATCGCGGGAATTTGATGGATGTGAGAGGCACAGGACCTGACGTTGTGGCGTTTGGGTGAGGTCTATGTGTAAAATTGCAGATTCATCGGAAAAAATGACATTTACAATAACGATCGTCTTAGAAATCAGCCAAATGATGGTGAAAACTATCTGTTCAGCTAAGGGTGTTGGTGTCATTTTCGTCTAACCGAATGCAACTGAATATTATTACCTACTTATTTTATGATATGACGACTGCTTATCTATAAGTGTATAGTCGGTCGCCTCCTTCTACGAAACAGTGCTATCAAAAGAGGTAGTCACACTTATGAGAGAATAGATCTCTTCACGCCCCAACCATCGGAATTCTGACCTATATTTCAAACCATCAGGTGTGGGCTTACAGACGACACAGACGATGAGCAATGAAGAGCTCGCCGTTCGGCCGACCGGTAACCGTCCGCACCGAGCCCAAGTCATCGTCGGCGTATAGTGTTCCATGCGCGCCTTTAAGACATGTCAGCTAGGCCAAAGCCCAATGGGTCTGTGAAATAGCTTCCGAAAGGGCAGCAAAGAAGGAATATAGATGTGGGATTTGGATAACTTCCCACCTAAGGAAACAAAAATCTTTGTATTGACCATGAAAACTACATAGAAATCCATCAAACAGCTTCTGAACTAAGTGATTATACAGATAAATGACATGACGTTGATGATAAAGTTTATAGGTTGTCGCAATAAAGGTCATCTCTCAAACAATTTCGTCCAAAATTGAAACTGCCTGGAAAACGCCGACATCGCTATACGACTCATAAATCTATTCAACAGCCACAATAAGGTATTTTTTCGCAACACACAGTAAACACTGGACGAACCCGATTTTTGTTCGATTCGACACAAAGAGAAGTAATAAACTCCTTCCTTTCAATATGTCGGATAGGGAGGCAGTCGGTTAAAATTGTATCGATTACAGAATATCGATACTGCTTTCGTATTGACACATCGATGAGTTCAACTTATATTAATTGTTAATTCAAAATAGAAACGAATTTATCGTTCGAGTAGCATGTCTTTTGATACATTTATCATCAATTATAAAGATGTGCTCGCCGACCACATCATCGCTTACCATCAGGTGAGATGGTGGTCAAACGGGAGTCTATCAATAATAAAAAAAGTCCACTGAATTTTCATATGAAGCAGTTTTTTTTTATAGTTTTTTACCTACTCTGTATAATATTCTGTTCTATAGACTCTATCTACTACATACTCTAAACACATGATAAAAAAAATAACCTTACCTAATAGTCACCGGCTGGCAGTCAATCGAACAAAAAATACTTAATTAATTTACAAAAAATCGATACAGATCACATCACTAGTCAAGGGTGCTAGAAATAAAACTCGGGGTAAAGTCGAAAATCACATCTCAGAGTTTCAGTCCAATACACTGGTATTGAACAGAAAGCTTAAGTTTCTTATACAATGCTGCGAGTAAATGAACGTTTAACGTAAAAGAAAAAGTAATTTTTAAGTTTCCAGATTTACCGTTGATCGGCGATGGTTTAGTTGTATTTGGTTTGACTGTAGCATATGACGAAGTTAGGAGTAGCAAAACATAATATAGTACCCTTATTGTAAAAACCAGCTATTTACATTTTTTTACCCAAATTAAGTTAAATATAGTATCGATACGTATCATCAAGACGAATCTGCAAGTGGTGTAATAACTGCTGGAAGAGTGACCTCAATAATAACACTTATTTGCAAAGATAGCTTAAAAAGTAAATAAACTACAGAATTGATCGAATTTAATAATGTAACATAATAATACAAAAATGCAGATAGTTTTTACAATAAGGGTATAACATGAATGGGCACGCCACAATCATGGCGGTAAGTCCCCTCTTTGAGGCGTGGCTGGAAAGACCTCACGGCGTCCTCACCTTCCGCATGACGCAGGTACTCACCGGACATGGTTCGTTCGGGAGTTTCCTGCACCGGATTCATGCGGAAGTGACGCCCGGGTGTCGCCACTGTGCGGAACGCCCGGAGGACACGGTGGAGCACACAGTTGAGGTGTGCCCTGCTTGGGCGGAGCATCGCCGTGCCCTCGTGGGGGCGATCGGCGGCGGAGACCTCTCGCGCCGGGCCTTGGTTGAGGCCATGGTCCGGAGCGAGGAGGAGTGGCAGGCGGTCGCCGATTTCTGCGAAGCAGTAATGCTCGCAAAGGAGGAGGCCGAACGCATCAGGCAACGGCGTTATCGCCGTCATCGCCGCCGCCGCCGCCGGGATTCTGATCCCGATTTCCGGCCAACGTAGGCGCGGGCTTGTGGACAGTGAGCAATGGGTAGCTCACTGTCTGGCCGTCCGGTAACTGTCCGGACCAAGCCCAAGTCGTCGACGGCGCGCACTGTTCCCGCGCGCCTCAAGGAGTTGTCAGCAACAGTAGGGACCCAGCCGGGTCGAAGCCTACTGGGGCCAGGGTTATCCGAAAGGGCGCTCGAGCCCCGGTATGAAGGCTAGAAGGAACGGGGTGGGTCTTTTAGTCAGTAAGAGTCTGACACTATCTCCCGCTCCGCCCAAGGGCGGGGGATGTCAATGCATGATTTTTTCCAACCATAAAAAAAAAAAAAGGGTATAACATGAAAGACGATCCAAAATTCAAATGTTTTTTGCACATAGGCCTACATGGACACTTATGAAACGTTAGGAGCTAGTGCACGGTTCCAAATTTGTTGTTTCCTACGGAGAAGAACCAGCAAGAAACTCCATGGTTATTATTTTATAAATATGGTTGTTCTTACAATATTTCCATATTACAGTGTTAATAGATCTATATTATGTAAGGCCAGTGTAGACCAGTCAATATTGTACTCAAAAGCACAGTTATGATGTTACTTGAAATCATAAATAGCTGTTAATTTTTTATAGTTATTGTTATAAGACTAGTGTTTCACAAAAACCGCAATTTTTTTTGGGAAAATAAGTATAGATTTGCAAGAGCTTTTGAGTTGCCTAGAAACGATAAATCTCCAATTCGGACTAGCTCTTAATAGGTACAAGACGAAAATTATGATAGTGGTCCGGACTGAACATCACACTAGAGAAAACGAAAGTAAAATAATTTTCATAGTAAAATCTAGATCTAAAATCTTCTAGAAAGAATCCTAACTAACAAATAAATTTTTCCACTTGGTAATATTTGTTCAAATATATTCATTCTAATATTAGTTAGCCCATTTATGTCCCACTACTGAGCAAAGGCCTTCGTCTCCTTTTCCCACACACGTCTGTCCACGGCCATTGCGGGTCGGTCCCTTCAGTTATCCAGCTCATCTCTCCACCATTGCCTTGGTCTTCCGTAATTTTGCCTTATGTTTAATGTGACCCAATAAGTGGCTCTTTTAACCCACAGCTCATCTAACATGCAGCAGACATTTCCAGCCCAATCCCACTTTAGAGTGGCAGATTTTCAGATTCCTTACGCGGGCAGAAATTTGAACACCCAGTATACTGCGCTCCATAGCTCGCTGACAAACCTCGAGCCAGGGCCTCAAGTCTGCTATTACAATAGTGTCGGAATGGTCTATCATTGATGTCATAATTGTCGATTTTGACAAGTTTGGTAATCTACTAATATAATGGCGTCATTATGACTTTCCAATGGTCAACCACTGACACTCCATTGAAAGAAGTGGCATAGAATAGTAATCTCGTACATATTGACAAATGAATATTTGACGTTTGCGGTAATCTGCTAAAACTTTGACAGTTTATTTGATCAGTGTTTTACCATTAGAACGTTATTGTGCAGTTATTGGTTTTAATATGCTCGAAATTATCATTCTACCACAATTTTATTACAAGACCATTGACCGGTCAATGATCGATCATTATGAATTAGCAGATTACAAACTTTTAACAAAATGACAATGGGATCGTGTTGGAATGACGAATTTATAAAAATAGCAGACTTGGGGCCCCTAACCTCTGCTGAAGCGTCAAAGACAAGGTTTGTGCTCCGTACGTAAGTATAGAGATAATTTACAGGTCCATAATTTACCATTTCAGGCATAACGGAATTCATGCTAATAAGGACACAAAAGCAGCTGAGTAATTCCCGACAAAATTTGCGAGTTACAATTTAATGTAGGTCATGGGTTTCCTGTGATATGCTAGCAACCTGTTACTACAAACTAATCCTTTTCCTCGAACCCTCCATACTGTCTACATAGTTCAAGTTTGTATCCACTGGGTTCTAATTTATAACCCACACCCTACTAAAGAACATAAGAACATAACGTATATTGTAGAAACTAACATTGAAGGAAATATATATGGATGTGTGGACGTTCCAACAGAATTTGCCAAATCAGTAAAAATGTTTTACTGATTTGGCGAATTCCCTAATGCAAATGTTATCAAAAAATCTGAACGTGATCAAGACCTTTTTTTAAATAAAACAGTAAATATATTTTCTAAGGTGGGAAATCATTCCATTACTTATTTAGGACGTATATCGGTATACTATGTCCAACAGTGGACGTCTATCGGCTGAAATGATGATGATGATGATGACTATTACTGACTTAAAACCACATCCATGTTTCTTTTTTTGCTTTGCTTCGGCCCTGCTGGATCCTAACGATTTTGCTGACGGTTTTTTTAGGCGCACGTGGAATTATTTATTTATTTATTAATGCTTATTGCACATAAAACTGTACAAAGGTGGACTTAATGCCTTAGGAATTATCTACCAGTCGACCTTAGGGTGGTGCAGAAACATAACATGGTAGGTGCAACTTCAAGGCAAACAAACAAAAAGAAAATTAAAATCAAAATAAATACATAATTAGGCATATAAATAAATGCTTATATAAATACATATAAATAAACAAAATTATTATGAGAAATGAATATAACAAATCACTGCTGCGATGATTCTGCCAACTTCTTGAGAATGTGTTCACGTGCCATTACCTTAAAGGAGAACCGGCTGGATGGCATCCTTATTACTTCTGGTCCATCAGCCCATGTCTAGAGTCTGTCTAATAAGTTAAACGACTTGGGTGATTATTAGGATTTAATTAAATCTGATGTAGTCAACAAGGGTTCAATAATCAAGGTTGATTAAGAGATAGAGATCATTGTTTACGAACAGAAGAACCTTATAAAAAGGATCGAATATAAGTATTTTTTAAATGATTAAATATTATACAAAATTCCCAAGTCGGTTGACTTATTAGACAGACTATACAGTGAAAACAACAAGTCAAATATAAAATAAACCCCAGCAAATCTAAATCCTAATAAAAGAGGGAACATTGACGCTAAGAGATTAATCGTTTGTGAACTTCCTTAAAATAAGAACTCTCGTAAAATTAAACACGACTTAAAAACAATAGAAGACTAAGTACTTTCAAATTAAAAAGATTTTTTCCTACGTACAAACTCATTTGCGGTGAGGTAAATTAAATTTGTCCCATTATTCATCGTTTAATTTTAAAGAACCTCAATTAATACTTGTCAATGGTCTAGTAAAAAGATGAACGATGCCATGAAAATAAAACTTGAAGCGCCTTCAACGTAATTTACTTTTTAGTCCTTCATTTTATAGAATAAGCTATCAAAGAAGACTCTTAGAATTTATTTGGTAATATAAAGTATCAAAAAGCGAAGAGTGCTTACTTAGTAATCAAATTGCCTATCAAATTTTTTAATTTCGACGTAAATCAATATCTATTAAACATTGATATATTAAAATGGATGTTGCTATGATGATGATATGGGGTATCATATCATGATCATGACAACATATATTTTAATATATTATTTAATTCATTTAACTCCAAGCGAACGCATCTATTGTCGTACTATTGTATCTCAAATTGACGGTATCTGAAAGGTACAATCTACACTAATATTAAAAACAGGTAAAGATTGCTTTTTTGTTTATAGGAGATAATCTGTAAACGTACTGGCCTGATAGCGATTTTTTTTCCACTGATAGAAAGTTATTCCTGAGTGATATAGGCATAACAAACACTACCTAAGTGCAATTAAGTAATAATACAGTAAAATTCAAAATAATAATCTTGAAAAAGCTTGAATTATGACATTGTAACACCATCACACTACTTTTGTAATAGCGATAGTTTGTAAGATGGTGTGTTTGTGTGTTTGTTACTTTGTCACTCATGGAATAGCACATAGGATACTAAGTATCTTCCATCAGGTCAGTTTACTAATTTTACTCGAGCTGCTGGCAGTAGCTGGTGATAAAAAAAAGTACAAAATGCAAGTAATTTCCGACCGCACGCAATTGAATACAAGCACCGAATTTTACAGAGAGGAAAATACCATTGAACTCAGTGACCCACTCTTTATAGTCAGTAATTCAGAGTAACAGAAAATGACAGTTAAACTGTTGATCCGTTGATCCCATATGAAACACTCGCTCAAATGATTGGGGCCGAGTATCGAAAATAAAGTTGTAAGGCGACCCACATAAATGCGGAAATTCCGCAAGCAATCGTAAATTTGCATCTGCGTTTACCTCCGCATGTTTTTAGCAGAAAGTCGCATATCAACGACAGGTTCTTGATGTGAGAAGTCATCAAACAACTTCTGCTCTAGGTGGAGCGAGAGGTAGTATCAGACTTTTACTGACTAATACTCACCTGTATTCCTTTAGTTGTTTTTGTGTTCTAGGGCCACGATAAATTTTTCCACAGGAGAACCAAGGTCACCGATATAGTCCAAAGAATCGCCAAACTTTAATGGCAGCGAGCAGGGCACAAAGGGGTAGAAAGGATGGTCGATGAGACCAAAAAGTTCTAGAGTGGCGACCGCACATCGGAAAACGCAGCGTAAGGGCTAGGCCACACGACGTGTTGCGGTACCGCACCGCAAATATTTCGACGAATCGGCGGGCACACGAATGACGCCACCCCGCACGTACAACCCGTCGACTCGTAGAAATATTTGCGGTGCGGTGCCGCAACGCATCGTGTGGCCTGGCTCTTAGAAGGCCTCCCACAAGGTGGACCGATGACCTGGTGAGAGTCACGGGATGCGGTGGATGCGAGACGCACAGGACCGTTCGTTGTGGCGACACTTAAAGGAGCCCTATTTCCAACAGTGGAGTGAGACTAAAACCACACGTAGGTTTCGTCTTTGACCTTTGCGTTCCAAAACCACGGGTTTTCCTTTTTGAAGTAAACCCGTGGCCCCGATAGGTTACGGCCCTATGGCCGCTACAGTTTTGCTGACATCTCTTTGAGGCGCGCATGGAAGACCACGCTCCGTCGACGACTCGGTTCCTTTTCATCGCTACGAAATAAGCATCGAAAAAATTCCAAATAAGGCGGATATTGCGTAGATTTTTGATAATAATGATTGGAACTGTACTAAGCTTCTTCTCTTTTGGTTTTCCTGTCATGGTTCATTTTTCATATTATATTCGGAGTCTTATCTTTAGTAGGCGGATATTGATTTTTAAGTTTATTTTTTGTAAGCGATGAAACGATTACGGTTGGGAGTTGTATTTTTAACATTTTTTTTTTTTGCTAGTAATGTGCGTAAAAAAACCAGTCAAATGTGAGTTGGACTTGCGCACTGAGGGTTCCGTACAAACGTATCTCTGTAAACAGATCAATTCCTGCATTGAGTTAGGTGCGACGATTTTTGCGAATCGCAAAAAAGTTTTTTTTTGTGATGTTACTTCACACTATAAATTTACAGTTTTCATATTTTTTCCTACATTTGTACTAAGAGACGTTGCTTCATGCTAAATTTCAGGGTTCTAAGTCAACCCGAAGTACCCTGTGAATTTTAATTCCCTTGCAAGTGTTGAAATATACGTTTCTTGCGACATAATATCCGTATCTTTTTTTTCGTTACTTCAGTAGTTTGATGTTTTTACAGCTTCAAGAGGCCACAAACCTGAGATATGGTTTTAATTTTAAGTAACGATACATCCATGCAATCCAGAGAAAAATAATCTTGACAGATAG
This sequence comes from Mythimna ferrago, assembly GCA_910589285.2. Lineage (NCBI taxonomy): Eukaryota > Metazoa > Arthropoda > Insecta > Lepidoptera > Noctuidae > Mythimna > Mythimna ferrago. Next base: position 26,937,638 of record OU342679.1, read on the forward strand.
ACAGACGGAGACCAAAGTCATTCTATAAAGTTTCAGTTTTTTCCTTTTGAGTTACAGAACCCTTAAAAGAAATAATGTTGTGCTATAATAATTACGATTCTAATTGGATTAAAAAGTATGCTGTTCGCAAGACTCAAATAAATTTTTAGTAGCATTTATTGTAATACGTAACTACAAACCATTATTTGGTCATGGATTTTTACTTAAAACTCACATACATTTCATATTTCGACTCCCATTTATCTTTGACGCTGTAACAATATTATTCGCTGAATCAATCCCCAAAAGCTTTTAACAACCAAATATTCGCCAATCCATCAGCTGATAATTTTTCATTCGTTATGTTGGACCAAAAACTGATATGCAAATATTAATAACCTATCAATAGGATATACAAAAATGGCATGGAGCAATCCCCTATTGATGTATCTCGCGTGTGGCGAGGTCGTCCAATTTGTATAGATTACACTGTCTGGTCCGACACTAGAGAATTACGTGAAAAATGGTTTTTAATTTATCTTCTGCAAAGAGTCTATAATCCAGGAAGCGAAACCACGGATGGAAATTACTTTGCTGATTTGTGATCGATAGTCTTTTCAACTTCGGTATTAGCAGTTTTTTTCTTTTTTGCTGAAGTCACCTTTGTTTGTCTTTTAGAGCGAGCTGTCTTATTTCTTTGTTTTATAAATCGACAGTTGTCGCTGTGAAGCTTTGTTGGTTGGTTTCTAGAAAGATTTAGTTTTGCGACCATAAAGATTGCAAAGAACAAAATGAAAATTCTTACTCTTGTTGAACTTTGAGTTTGTCTTGTATTTGTTCCTAATAAGACTTGTTTGTTTTAAAAGTTTTATAATTACTTACAATTTAAATATTGTATGAGTTTTTTTCGAATGTTAAATTAGAAACGAACTTCTTGTAGATTTTACTGTAATGGATGTTTTTTGACTGGATGTTTTAAATTTCTGATTAATCCAAACGTCTCCCATAGCAGCTATTATTCTCAATTCATATCTAGCTAAATTCGTGTAAAACAAGAAATTGTTGCAATCAATTCCCTTGTCACCCATTAAGGAGAACAAGAGTTTACTGAACAAATCAACAGAGTAACGTTTTGAATTAAAACACTAAATCAAAGTCTGAAAGCAAATTGTTAATTTTATTAACCTTACATAAATCTCTAGGGATATTGTGAATTGTTCATATTTTATGTTTGCCTCAATTTTGCCGAGTTTACATGTTTTGTTTTTTTTGTGCTTCGTTTTTATTTTCGGCGATATCATCATGTTTATTATTTGCTAGCTGTTGCCCGTGACTTTGTTCGCGTCCAGTTCGTAAAAATGAACAAACGTTAATTACGAGTAATTCTGTGCTTAGAAGTCGCTCCTACAAGGTGGACCGATGGCTTGGTGAGGATTGGGGAAAGCCGATCGATGCGCGATGCACTGGGTCGTTCATTGTGGCGACACTTGGGTGAAGCATATGTCCAACAGTGGACGTCTATCAGCTGAAATGATGATGATGATGAAGTCACGCCAAAAGCATCTAATTCGTTTATTTTACTTTCACATAAAACGTTTAAAGGCTAAAACGAAATAGGTATACAATGTAAGTACATTGTATACCTATTTCGTTTTTCCTATTTATTTGGACAGAAGTCTGTCCAGAATCAATTATTTTATTTTATTAATTACGGTCACACTTATAACTCATGTAACTCACATTATGGTTGAAAAGAGTGTTCATGAAGTTTCTTGCACGTTCTTCTCCATAAAGATCTACGCTTTGGAACGTGCAATTTAGCTTCACTTTTTTTTGGATTGACCGACATTTTGACAATTCAAACGTGCTTGTAAAATTTTTACAGGCACTTTTACATTATATGATCATTACATATAGAACACATGAAAATAAGTTACATCAAATAAACTTATGAAAGACAATAAACAGAAAGAGACATGTTGAGGTCACAGCCGTCGTTCTAAGTTTCTGTGTTACCCTAAGGGAAAAGGCGTTAAGTAATTTATATATGTCATCATCATCATCATCATATCAGCCGATAAACGTCCACTGTTGGACATAAGCCTCTCCTAAGTGTCGCCAATCCTGCGCGTCCCACATCCATCGGATTCCCGCAACCTCATCCAACAGTGTCTCAAGACGAAAGTCTAATGTGACTAGTGTGTGTTGCCAGTGATGACATGGATTCGAAACAATGTCGCTCACAATGGGCCTCATCAGAAGGCTTGAAGTCACCCAAAGAGTAATGGAAAGGGCTATGCTCGGAGTTTCCTTGTGTGATCGAGTCAGAAATGAATATATATCAGCAGTAGAACCAAGGTTGCCGACATAGCACGAAGAATCGCCAAACTTAAGTGGCAATGGGCAGGGCACATTGCTCGGCCCCAACGGCCATCTGTTCTGCGAGCAATGTACCTTGCCTATTGCTACTTAACCTCTCAATCGTCGAAATCACAGACACAATAGAAAGACAATAGGTGCGCGAACGCCGGCGTTCGCTCGGGGTTTAATGAATTAAGTTTTTATATATGTTGGCTTTTCTTGTAATTTTTGACTGTGAAATTCGGATGTCGTATTTGTTGATGTATTGAAGAAAGAGTTTTTTTTTTTTCATTTAAGCTCCTGATGCTAGAGTTGTGCCTTAATATTACCCCCTTTTTAAATGGCAAAGAAACCCATAGAATACTTATTTTTGCACTCATCTTTAGCACAGACGTCTTTATGAAGCATGTCTGGGCGTGTTTACGAGTAGAAGCGTCAAACTTGCGGAGTAAAAAATAAATTAGAAAAACTAAACGATGGTCGTTAAATAAATTGAATTTTCTTTGTGTGAGCAAACTTTTGTAATTCATGGTTTTTAGGGTTCCGTACACAAAGGGTAAAATGGGACTCAAATGCTACGACTCCGCTGTCCGTCTATCTGTCTGTTTGTCTATCACAAACTGTATCCCATGAACCGTAATAGTTATACAGTTGAAATACTCATAGTAAATAATAATAATATAATAATACAAAAGGCCAAGGGACCTCTAGAAAGCCCAGTTGCCAAAATTGACAACCCAAGATAGAGCCACTTGGCGCAGGAAAGTGAGAAGACCCGACCCCAAATAATGGGACTAGGGAAGGAAGAAGAAGAATAATAAAAAGGCAGTACTCCTCGATACGGCTCGCATTTTGAGGAAGTTCCTGTCTCTGGAGCCCTAACCTCCGGTAGCTTGGACCCTGCTCCCGACATCGGAGGACTACTGTTTTATATTTTTAAATGTTTTTTTTTAAAATATATATTTGTTATAAAAATATTTAAAAATTAAAAAAAATATATGTATTATAAGAAAAATAAAGGAGATAATAATAATAATTCTCATAAAAATAAAGTACTAAAAACAAAATAAAATAAATATTTAAGGGGGCTCCCATATAACAAACGTGATTTTTTGGCGTATTTTACTACGGACGAACGGAACCTTTCGTTAGCGAGCCTGACCGGCACTTGGCCAGTTTTTTTTTTGTCGTTCAAATATTTGCCGAGAAATGCTCGAAGAAATATTAACTTCTGGGGGAACTTAATAATAACCTTTGTCTTTGTGTAAATTGTTGAATAAATGTTGGAACTGGTGTCCGTACGGAACGTTGGTTAGTAAGGTTTTTGTACGTCTATCCATTCAAATAATTTGTAGGTCTTTCTTATCATTTTGAGCTCGTCTGTTCTTAATTAGTAAGGTCTATAGCTTTCAGTTTCTTCACTTGATGAGCTTAAATTATTGGCATGTCAGAAGTACTGTGAGAGGGATTGATACACGTATACATGTTGTTTATAGCTTTACTTTTTTTTTTGTTTAGTTACTGTAATTGGTTGTTTAACTGTTGTAATTAATTAAAATAAATAAATAAATTAATATATATTAAAAAGATTAGTAGATGAAGTCTACGACTAAATCTTTTTAATATATAAATATTCTTCTGTATGTGTGTTTGTCACTTAATTGCTCTTAAACAAATTTTGTGTGTATATTTGACTGGATCCTTGGATGGTAAAAAAACTGGGTGCTGGTGGTGCTGCAATCGGGTTTACAGGTTGCGACAACAGTCTGCAAATGTGAAGTTTGTTTATTATAATTAACTAGTTTTTGCTCGCAGCTTCGCCCGCGTACGTAAAATATAGTCTATATCACTCAAGAATTAAGCAGCTTTCTATTGGTGTTGTTGTAAACAATTTTAGCAATCGGACCAGTACTTCCAGAGATTACCTCATACAAACAAAAAAACCTAAAAACAAACTTTACCTCTTATTAATAAAATAAATTATTATTTATTATACATTAACACCTTGAAACTATACAGATCGTTATTAAATTATATATACGTTTACAGTTTACTAGAAGTACCATCGATATATATGTAATATAAGTCAATGAGAAGTACAGAAAACTACATAGGGTACATTTCACCCTAAATGAAAGATCTTTCCCCATTTTTTTTTTAAATTTAATCATTGATCCGTTACCAATGTATTCATATAAATATAAGTATACTACGAAATAAGTAGGTATGTCGTTACTAGAATTAAAATCAAATTCACAATATAATATTACCTTTCAACAGGACCCCAAAACCCAAAATTATTAGAGAACCCTGTTTATATTAGGCACCTACATTAATTTTAGTTGATATAAATCTAGGTAATATTTCGGACTTATATTCCTAGCAAGGCTATCCTCAGGTAATTTAAGGGCTGTGATGTATCGCCTTTCTCTTCTTATCTGAATTTTAACGTAAACGAAAAATTCTTTAGTAAAATGGACGACTTTTATAATCGTTTCACGGTGAGTTTCAAAGAATTTTCCTCCTTTGACTTATGATAATAAGTTTCAGAATTCAATGAAGTTAGAAAAAGTTTTTAATATGGAAATGGACTTTGGTAGATAGCATAGAAGTGTGATGAAAGGGACGACGCTATAGACGGTGAGCAATATTCTTCTGTATAACCTGTTACAATAAATGGTGTAAAGGTAATAAATGTCAGAAATAACATAATTTCAGTGGAAAAATAAATATTAATTTTAGTTAGAATAAAAAAGACTTGTTCGTCAACTCGCTCCCGCAATTCGCGCGAGTCCACGCGAGTTGGCACCTTCCGAGATCACCTACTTTTTCTGTCGTCTGTGTATATTATGTGGCTACAACATGCAAATTTTTGTTAAGTAAAGGTAAAATGAAATAGATATTTATTAATTAAACAGTACAAATAAACAAATTTTAATTATTATTCAATTCTTGAATATAATCAGTACTTAAATTATTGGGGTGTATAAAAGTTTTCATTATTCCAGTTGTATCAAATAAACAAACTTAGCCAATAAAGAAATCGCACTTGACCATAAGTTCTGTTACAAATATAGGGCCTTAACTCAACAAGTTACAGAAATCATTGATTAAATTACTGTGCTCTTCTAAATTGATATTATAACGTTCATAAAGCTGTCAATAGTCACAGACAGTTAATTGCTTTAATACTTTTTATAACTACTACTTTTTCTTTTTTAGGGTCTTTTCAGAAGGGTTACACGGGCGGACAATGGATAGGTTTATCAAGCTACATGTCAGACATGCCTCTTGATAAATCCTCCTCAAATTGAATTCTAAATTATTTATTTTTTTGTACTTGTCTGTACCTAAGTCGTTATAGATATAACACAGTTTTTAAGTTGTTTGGTAATACTAACACCCTATTGACTTTCGATGCCTTTTTTTATTTTTTATAGTGGGAAAAAATCATCCAATGACAACCCCCGCTCTTGGGCGGAGCGGGAGATAGTGTCAGACTCTTACTGACTAAAAGACCCACCCCGTTCCTTTTAGCCTTCATACCAGGGCTCGAGTTCCCTTTCGGATAACCCTGGCCCCAGTAGGCTTCGACCCGGCTGGGTCTCTGCTGTTGCTGACAACTCCTTGGGGCGCGCGGAAACATTGTGCGCCGTCGACGACTTGGGCTTGGTCCGGACAGTTACCGGATGGCCGGACAGCGAGCTACCCATTGCTCACTGTCCGCAAGCCCGCGCCTACGGTGGCCGGAAATCGGGATCAGAATCCCGGCGGCGACGGCGAGAATGCCGTTGCCTGGCCTCCTCCTTTGCGAGCATTACTGCTTTGCAGAAGTCGGCGACCGCCTGCCACTCCTCCTCGCTCCGGACCATGGCCTCAACCAAGGTCTGGCGCGAGAGGCCTCCGCCACCGATCGCCCCCACGAGGGCACAGCGATGCTCCGCCCAAGCAGGGCACACCTCGACTGTGTGCTCCACCGTGTCCTCCGGGCGTTCCGCACAGTGGCGACACCCGGGCGTCTCTTCCGCTCGAATCTGGAACAAGTGCCTCCCGAACGTGCCATGTCCGGTGAGGACCTGTGTCATGCGGAAGGTAAGGATGCCGTGAGGTCTTTCCAGCCACGCCTCAAAGAGGGAACTTACCGCCATAATTGTGGCAATCGTATGATTTTAGAAAATTAATTTATATTAATATTTATGATTGTATAATAACTTAATAAAATAATGATTATTGAATTGTATAACTCCAATTAATTCTTTCAATTACCTTAAGTGTTGTTCGCGAGGTCGCGAACCTTGTCAGGATGGACGAATTGTTAGCTTGTCAAAAGTTCATGGTTGATTGCAAGTAAATATATTATGTTTTTTAGATATTTTATGTAGGTAGTTCACAAATAAGTAGTGAATTCTACTAAAACTTTAGTTTGTTACGGAAGTTGTAGTAAAGTAAAATATTAATTATCTTTCCATCGTCTATAAAGTGTGTTGATTTTAATGTGAATTTCCTAATGATTTTAATGTGAATTTTCCAAATGTTTGTATATTTAATCTGGTGTTACATTTTGTAAGTGGCTTAATTCTGACTTCCCGTCGCTGTGACGAAATGTCTTTAGTTTGCATTTGAGTGGGGAGCGCACTTCTACGTTCCGACAAGCAACGACAGTCAGTCGGAATTGAGCTACGAAGCGAGTTGGTTGTCTATTGGATGTGTTAGAAGTGTATTTATGAAAAGAAGTGAATTTATGCAACAGTGCAAATATATTGTAATAAAGTTAATTGAACTAAGACAGTGTTTGAATTTTAAAACCAGAAAGTTTTATCAAATCAGAAGTGGGATAACACCAAGGAATTCTGGTGTATTGCTGCCAACCTGGTGTGATTATACGCCCACAATAAGGTATGTTAATAGTTAATTTGATTATTTAATATGAATTTTATTTGTCTGCTGTTAATACCCGTTAATGATTACTTACTTGTATTTTGTAAGGATAGAGTTACTGTTAACTGTATTCTGGGTATAATTAAATCGTTAGATGTACGTCAACCACGCTGAACAGTTTCATAATATGTTGACACAGAAGAGAATTTATTTGTTATACCCTTAAAGGTTAATTTTACTTGTATTTTATTGTTAAACCGTGCTGTATAATCAAAATTTTAAATAATACTGGCTTTAGAGCAATTTAGTTGAAAATTGTTTTAAAATAACCGTTTCTTGAGTAGTTTATGTTTGTGTGAAATAGATACTCGTTGTTTTAAATATTTCAGATAATTTTAACATTGTACTGACTGTACAATCGAGTGAAGATGCCTAAGCCACGGTCCGAGAGTAGACGGGAGGCCACTGTTAGGTCTCCTAGCGTAGTGCTGGAACACACCTCTAGACGCAGCCGATCACGGACACGTGCTCGAGGCTCAAGGCAAAGGCGGCGCTCATCAGCTGCGCGCCGCACCGATAGTCGAGGCTCCGAACGGGGCAGATCCAGAAGATCGCCATTCAGGGCGGCGATGCAGGCAAGAAGTAGAAGCAGGTCAGTTCTTACCCCTCCTTTAGAACACCGCGCATCACGTGTGCCACAAAGAGTCGTTAAGAAACGTGAACCGACAAACCAAATTAGAGATCATAGTCATAGTAGGCAGAGGCGACACAGATTGCAGACCCCTCGTAGAGAAAGCACTGATAGATCACGTAGCCCAGTTCGCTCTTGCCTAAATGAAAGATTTATATCTGTGACACCGCAGCCACTACCTGTCGATACTGTAAACAATGAATTACTTAACTGCATCAAGGAGTCCTTGCAATCGATTTCGGCTGTAAAATCACACAGTAAAGAAAGATTTACTAATTATAATGCAGTACCAGAATTTGATCCTAAATCAAAAAATCAAACAATTGTGACTTGGTTGAATAAAGTTAAAGAGTGTTCCGAGATCTATGGCTGGGACAGTAAACAGACTGCTCACTACGCTCTTCCTAAGCTAGTTGGTACTGCAAAGAAGTGGTACGAAGGGCAGCCATCAGTATTACTATCATGGGACGAATGGGTCAAAAAACTTCAATCCGCTTTTCCGTCCTATGAGAACTACGGGCATTTGCTAACTGAAATGCTAGCTAAAAGGGCAAAGTTTGGCGATGACTTAGAAGAGTACTATTATGAAAAGTTAATAGCCTTAAACCGTTGTGGTATAGTTGGTAGGAATGCTATTGACTGCATTGTTTATGGAATAGATGATAGGTCGGTTCGATACGGAGCAGAGGCAGTAGGTTTTGAGGATGCTGATAAACTATTGGGTTATCTAAGAGGTGTCAAACATGAGAGATCAGACAAGATCAATAAGAAACCGATACGTTCTGTAAATGAAGCGCGTAAACCTGAAAAAAATGAATTAGCTAGAGTTACAAAATGTTTTAACTGTCACGAAACGGGTCATGTAGTGTCAGGGTGTAAAAAACCTATTGTTAAGTGCCAAAAATGTAAACGCATTGGCCATGATTATGCTGAATGCAACAGGAGTGTATGGGTAGAAAAAGCCGAAGTTAAAACGTTATGACTAAATAACAGCGGGAATGTAGGAGTAGACGACAAATTTATCAAGGTTGTGAATGTAAATAATGTATTCTTGACAGGGTATGTAGATTTTGGTAGTCAGTGTACCTTAATTAAAGAATCCGTTATGAAGAAAATTGTTCCGTGCGAAAAATGGCAAGGAAATAATTTGCCATCTCTTAAAGGTTTTGGCAATACATTCGTGAGTGCCTTAGGTAAAGCTAAGATTTCATTGATTATTGATAGTGCAAAAATGTATGTGGAGGTAGTAGTTGTGCCTGATAATTTTCTAAACTATGATTTACTTATTGGACAGACAGCTACTGAACAACCCCACATATGGGTGTTTAAATCTGATAAAGACTTAGTGATCACTGATAAACGGGTCAAAGACGGTAGACGATTAGTTCTAAAATGTCTCAAATCTATTATGATTGAAGGCTGTGTCTCTGTAAAGGTTTTTACCGATGACGATTTTTGTGGAGCCATTTTCGTTGCAAATGGTCATCGTTTTAATTATAGTATAGAAATTGGTACTTATAATATCGAAAACGGCCGTGGTCATTTAACTATTCTGAATTATGATAATAGACTAATTCAATTTAGAGAAGGGCAAGTATTAGCCCGAGCCTTTGCTGTAAAAATTAATAAAAATGTAAAATGCATTAATAGGGTAACAGAGGTTCAAAATGGTGTCACAAAGTCTCCATTTATCTTGGGTGACTTAAATATTGACGAAAATTTAAGCAACGGTCAAATACTAAAATTATTTAATACTTTGAACAAATACCGCGATTGTTTTGCCAAAGACTTGTCTGAACTAGGTCATACAACGGTTACAGAAATGAATATTCAGTTAGAAGACATAGAACCAGTCGTTTATAGACCATACAAGTTGAGCCATTCAGAACGGGAGGAGGTTAGAGTTATGGTTGAAGAACTCTTAAAATATGACATAATAAGAGAGTCCCAATCTCCATACGCGAGTCCTATTTTACTAGTGAAAAAGAAAACTGGCGATAAAAGGCTTTGCGTAGATTACCGCGCCCTAAATAGAAAAACGATTAAGCAACATTACCCATTGCCACGTATTGAGGACCAGATTGATCGTTTGGCTGGCAATAAATATTTTTGTGCTTTAGATTTGGCATCAGGTTATTACCAGATTCCATTGACCGAAGAGAGTAAAAAGAAAAGCGCATTTATAACGCCCGATGGACAGTTCGAATTTAACAGGATGCCGTTTGGTCTGGCCAACGCACCAGCCGTTTTCCAGCGAACTATCAATTTGGTCTTAGGCAATTTACGCTATAATATTGCATTAGCTTATATGGACGATATTTTGATACCGAGTAAGACTTTCGAAGAAGGTATCGAAAGATTAGAAGTTGTACTTCAACGGTTTAGAGAGGCAGGGTTAACTTTAAAACCACAAAAATGTTATTTTTTTCAAACTCGCATTGACTATCTAGGTTTTGAAATCTCTAGCGATGGTGTAAGACCAGGTGTTAAAAAAATTGAATCTGTCAAAAATTTTCCAAAGCCTAAAGATGTCCATAATGTTCGCCAGTTTATCGGCCTAGCTAGTTTTTTCCGACGTTTCATCAAAGGTTTCGGTGAATTAGCTCGTCCTCTTACGAAATTACTAAAGAAAAATTCCATTTGGGGTTGGTCGCAGGCTCAAGATGAAGCTTTTGATAAATTAAAAATTGCGCTTGTTTCAAGACCCGTGCTGGCGTTGTATAATCCAAAACTAGAAACTCAAATACATACAGACGCTAGCAAGCATGGGATAGGGAGCGTTTTGCTACAAAAACAAATAGATGGAGTCTTTAAACCAGTAGCTTATTACAGTAGACAGACCTCTCCTGAAGAGTCCCATTTTTCATCGTATGAGTTGGAGACTCTTGCAGTAATTGCCGCGTTAGTAAAATTCAGGACTTACGTACTTGGGTTAAGCTTCACTATTGTGACAGACTGTAATTCGCTTAGGGCGACATTTTTAAAACGTGATATGATACCTAGAGTGGCGCGTTGGTGGAGTTTGATTCAGGAGTATGATTGTAACGTAGTATATAAATCTGGTAAAGGTATGATTCACGTAGACGCGTTGAGTAGGAACCCGACCACGGAAAACGCAGGGATAATTCAAGCCATTGACGCTTTCGATATTATGACAATAACAGATGATTGGTTAACAACCGTACAGTCGGAAGACTCTGAAATACAACGCATAAAAAAAATTCTTTCGGATAAAGAATTTGATGATATGATAGAGATACGCAAGAATTTTGTACTTAAGCGAGAAAGGGTGTATAGGATAACTGAAGACGGACTAAGATGGGTGGTGCCAAAGGGCTGTAGGTGGCAGGTACTCCAGAAAAACCACGATGACATAGGACATTTTGCGTTTGATAAAACTTTAGATAAAATTAAACAACATTATTGGTTCCCTCGCATGCGAAAGTTTATAAAAAAATATGTAAATTCATGTTTAGAATGTGCTCACAATAAATTGCCGTCTGGAAAAAAACAAGGCTTTTTGCACCCTATACCTAAAGACACTGCACCCTTTCACACCATCCATGTTGACCATGTTGGCCCATTTGTAAGATCAAAAAGAAAGAATTGTTATATTTTAGTGATTGTAGAGTCTTTTACAAAATTCATTGTTCTAAAGGCGGTTAAAAACACTAAGTCCACTACTACCATCACAGTTCTCAGAGACTATTTTGGAACGTTTGGGCTGCCAAAACGCTTGATTAGTGATAGAGGCACTTCATTCACAAGTTCAAAATTTAAAAGTTTTCTCACCGAAGTAGGAGTTAATCACATAAAGAATGCAGTTGCTTCACCCAGAGCGAATGGCCAAGTGGAGCGGTATAACCGAACCATTTTAGATTCTTTAGCTTCACAAAATCATGGCAAAGACGAAAGGCTTTGGGATGACCGATTATTACACGTACAATGGGGATTGAATAATACTGTTAACAAAGGCACAGGTAAAACTCCCTCAGAGGTATTGTTTGGATTAAGGCTTACTGGGATCAAAGAAGGTAGTCTAGTTTCTGAAATAGATAATGATATGATTGAAAGTTCTCTGGACGAAAATGTGGTAAGCACTGGTTGTGAAAAGATACGTAAGATTAGGGATGAAGTAAATGAATATACAAAAAAGTCCCAACAAAAACAAAAATCTAGATTTGATAATAAAAGGAAAAAACCGTTAGAGTTTAAGGTCGGAGACTTGGTGAGAGTCGAAAGAGTAGCACATACTGTTGGTAAAAGCAAAAAACTATTACCGAAGTGTTCGGGACCATACAAAATAACAAAAGTTTTAGATCATGATAGGTATGAGGTCGAAGATACTCCTATTACTAAAAAAGGAACTTCAAAGTATAAGGGTGTATTTTCTATCGATAAAATACATCCTTGGCTTTGTTTTAATAATAAAGGTAGTGAATCGTCTACTAGCGATGGTACCGATAGTAATGACGATTAATTTATGTGTTTTATATAAGCAGTTCAGTGACATTGATTTGTATGTGGTATTAATTCGATACATATATTGTCATGCAGAATATAGTTTATCTGATTTGTGTAATTCAATTAAAAACTGTGCAGTACCCAAATTGTGAGCCTACACTGCTATGAGCGTGAGTGTAGCTTGTAGTGCAATGTGCAGTCAAACCGCTATGAGCGAACATGGTTTTGTAGTGCAATGTGTACACAATAGTATCAGTTGCTATGAGCGAACACCTAAAAAGTGCAATGTGCACGAAACGATATTAGTTGCTATGAGCGAATATCTTCGAAGTGCAATGTGCACACAACATTATCAGTCGCTATGAGCGAATATGATCCTTGAAGTGCAATGTGCACATAAAGATAACCGCTATGAGCGAACATGATCCTTGAAGTGCAATGTGCACATAAAGATAACCAGTATGAGCAAGTATTAGTTTGAGGTGCAAAGTGCACAAAAATTGTAATTTTTCGATGACTTATTGCGATTTATATGAAAAAAAAAATATGATTTTTAGAAAATTAATTTATATTAATATTTATGATTGTATAATAACTTAATAAAATAATGATTATTGAATTGTATAACTCCAATTAATTTTTTCAATTACCTTAAGTGTTGTTCGCGAGGTCGCGAACCTTGTCAGGATGGACGAATTGTTAGCTTGTCAAAAGTTCATGGTTGATTGCAAGTAAATATATTATGTTTTTTAGATATTTTATGTAGGTAGTTCACAAATAAGTAGTGAATTCTACTAAAACTTTAGTTTGTTACGGAAGTTGTAGTAAAGTAAAATATTAATTATCTTTCCATCGTCTATAAAGTGTGTTGATTTTAATGTGAATTTCCTAATGATTTTAATGTGAATTTTCCAAATGTTTGTATATTTAATCTGGTGTTACATTTTGTAAGTGGCTTAATTCTGACTTCCCGTCGCTGTGACGAAATGTCTTTAGTTTGCATTTGAGTGGGGAGCGCACTTCTACGTTCCGACAAGCAACGACAGTCAGTCGGAATTGAGCTACGAAGCGAGTTGGTTGTCTATTGGATGTGTTAGAAGTGTATTTATGAAAAGAAGTGAATTTATGCAACAGTGCAAATATATTGTAATAAAGTTAATTGAACTAAGACAGTGTTTGAATTTTAAAACCAGAAAGTTTTATCACGTAGCTAGCTGAAAGGCACTATTTTCTAATTACCCTCAGAGTATCAAAGCGAAAAATTTGAACTAGGCAACTATAGTAATCTGCCCCAGTTTTATTACCATGAAATTTATAGATTAAAAGATGTGTGTGTCGTTTACAATGAGCCGCATAAGAAGACTTAAAGTCACCCAAAGGGCAATGGAGAGGGCAATAGTCGGAGTTTCTTTACTTGATCACATCAGAAATGAAGATATCTGCACGAAAACCAAGGTTACCGACATAGCTCGAAGAATCACCAAACTAAAGTGGCAATGGACAGGGCACATTGCACGCAGAACAGATGGTCGATGGGGACGAAAGGTTCTAGAGTGGCGACCACGTACCGGAAGATGCAGCGATGGAAGGCCTCCCACAAGGTGGACTGATGACCTGGTCAAGATCGCGGGAATTCGATGGATGTGATAGGCACAGGACCTGACGTTGTGGCGTTTGGGTGAGGCCTATGTGTAAAATTGCAGATTCATCGGAAAAAATGACATTTACAATAACGATCGTCTTGGAAAGCAGCCAAATGATGGTGAAAACTATCTGCTCAGCCACGGGTGTTGCTGTCATTTTCGTCTAACCGAATGCAGCTGAATATTGTTACCTACTTATTTTATGATATGACAACTGCTTATCTATAGTGTATAGTCGGTCGCCTCCTTCTACGAAACAGTAATGCTATCAAAAGAGGTAGTCACACTTATGAGAGAATAGATCTCTTCACGCCCCAGCCACCGGAATTCTGACCTATATTTCAAACCATCAGGTGTGGGCTTACAGACGACACAGACGACGAGCAATGAAGAGCTCGCCGTTCGGCCGACCGGTAACCGTCCGCACCGAGCCCAAGTCATCGTCGGCGTATAGTGTTCCATGCGCGCCTTTAAGACATGTCAGCTAGGTTTGGCCTAGCTGACATGTCTTAAAGGCGCGCATGGGACACCCAATGGGTCTGTGATATAGCTTCCGAAAGGGCAGCAATGAAGGAATATAATAGATGTGGGATTTGGATGACTTCCCACCTAAGGAAACAAAAAACTTTGTATTGACCATGAAAACTACATAGAAATCCATCAAACAGCTTCTGAACTAAGTGATTATACAGATAAATGACACGACGTTGATAATAAAGTTTATAGGTTGTCGCAATAAAGGTCATCTGTCAAACAATTTCGTCCAAAATTGAAACTGCGTGGAAAACGCCGACATCGCTATACGACTCATAAATCTATTCAACAGCCACAATAAGGTATTTTTTCGCAACACACAGTAAACACTGGACGAACCCGATTTTTGTTCGATTCGACACAAAGAGAAGTAATAAACTCCTTCCTTTCAATATGTCGGATAGGGAGGCAGTCGGTTAAAATTGTATCGATTACAGAATATCGATACTGCTTTCGTATTGATACAACGATGAGTTCAACTTAATTTTTAATTCAATATCGAAATGAATTTATCGTTCGGGTAGCATGTCTTTTGATACATTTATCATCAATTATAAAGATGTGCTCACCGACCACATCACCGCTTACCATCAGGTGAGATGGTGGTCCAACGGGAGTCTATCAATAACAAAAAAAGTGCAATGAATTTTCATATTAATCAGTTTGTTTTTTATAGTTTTTTACCTATTCTGTATAATATTCTGTTCTATAGACTCTATCTTCTACATACTCTAAACACATGATAAAAAAATAACCTTACCGTATAGTCACTGACTGTCAGTCAATCGAAAAAAAAATACTTAGTCAATATACAAAAAATCGATACAGATCACATCACTAGTCAAGGGTGCTAGAAATAAAACTCGGGGTAAAGTCGAAAATCACATCTCAGAGTTTCAGTCCAATACACTGGTATTGAACAGAAAGCTTAAGTTTCTTATACAATGCTGCGAGTAAATGAACGTTTAACGTAAAAGAAAAAGTAATTTTTAAGTTTCCAGATTTACCGTTGATCGGCGAAGGTTTAGTTGTATTTGGTTTGACTGTAGCATATGACGAAGTTAGGAGTAGCAAAACATAATATAGTACCCTTATTGTAAAAACCAGCTATTTACATTTTTTACCCAAATTAAGTTAAATATAGTATCGATACGTATCATCAAGACGAATCTGCAAGTGGTGTAATAACTGCCGGAAGAGTGACCTCAATAATAACACTTATTTGAAAAGATAGCTTAAAAAGTAAATAAACTACAGAATTCCTTTTCAAGGAAATTTCACGCCGACTGATCGACACTTCACGTGACCAGAGGGCTGGCTCGTTCTTCGCCCAAAGAATTAGCATTGCCATTCAACGTGGCAATGCTGCCAGTCTTCTGGGCACATTTCCGGATGACAGCGATGTGGAGGAGTACTTTGACGCCTGAGCGTACTTTGTCATTTTGTATTATATATATGTACATAGTTAGGTTTTAGTATAAATAGTTTATTTAGTATTTAAGTTTTTTATGTACATATGTATTAAACAGAATTGATCGAATTTAATAATGTAACATAATAATACAAAAATGCAGATAGTTTTTACAATAAGGGTATAACATGAAAGACGATCCAAAATTCAAATGTTTTTTGCACATAGGCCTACATGGACACTTATGAAACGTTAGGAGCTAGTAGTAGCACGGTTCCAAAATTGTTGTTTCCTACGGAGAAGAACCAGCAAGAAACTCCATGGTTATTATTTTATAAATATGGTTGTTCTTACAATATTTCCATATTACAGTGTTAATAGATCTATATTATGTAAGGCCAGTGTAGACCAGTCAATATTGTACTCAAAAGCACAGTTATGATGTTACTTGAAATCATAAATAGCTGTTAATTTTTTATAGTTATTGTTATAAGACTAGTGTTTCACAAAAACCGCAATTTTTTTGGGAAAATAAGTATAGATTTGCAAGAGCTCTTGAGTTGCCTAGAAACGATAAATCTCCAATTCGGACTAGCTCTTAATAGGTACAAGACGAAAATTATGATAGTGGTCCGGACTGAACATCACACTAGAGAAAACGAAAGTAAAATAATTTTCATAGTAAAATCTAGATCTAAAATCTTCTAGAAAGAATCCTAACTAACAAATAAATTTTTCCACTTGATAATTTTGTTCAAATATATTCATTCTAATATTAGTTAGCCCATTTATGTCCCACTACTAAGCAAAGGCCTTCGTCTCCTTTTCCCACACACGTCTGTCCACGGCCATTGCGGGTCGGTCCCTTCCACCATTGCCTTGGTCTTCCGCAATTTTGCCTTATGTTTAATGGGACCCAATAAGTTGCTCTTTTAACCCACAGCTCATCTAACATGCAGCAGACATTTCCAGCCCAATCCCACTTTAGAGTGGCAGATTTTCAGATTCCTTACGCGGGCAGAAATTTGAACACCCAGTATACTGCGCTCCATAGCTCGCTGACAAACCTCGAGCCTGGACCTCTGCTGAAGCGTCAAAGACAAGGTTTGTGCTCCGTACGTAAGTATAGAGAGAGATAATGCAGAGGTCCATAATTTACCATTTCAGGCATAACGGAATTCATGCTAATAAGGACACAAAAGCAGCTGAGTAATTCCCGACAAAATTTGCGAGTTACAATTTAATGTAGGTCATGGGTTTTCCATGATATGCTAGCAACCTGTTACTACAAACTAATCCTTTTCCTCGAACCCTCCATACTGTCTACATAGTTCAAGTTTGTATCCACTGGGTTCTAATTTATAACCCACACCCTACTAAAGAACATAAGAACATAACGTATATTGTAGAAACTAACATTGAAGGAAATATATATGGATGTGTGGACGTTCCAACAGAATTTGCCAAATCAGTATAAATGTTTTACTGATTTGGCGAATTCCCTAATGCAAATGTTATCAAAAAATCTGAACGTGATCAAGACCTTTTTTAAATAAAACAGTAAATATATTTTCTAAGGTGAGAAATCATTCCATCACTTATTTAGGACGTATATCGGTATACTATGTCCAACAGTGGACGTCTATCGGCTGAAATGATGATGATGATGATGACTATTGCTGACTTAAAACCACATCTATGTTCCTTTTTTTGCTTTGCTTTGGCCCTGCTGGATCTTAACGGTTTTGCTGACGGTTTTTTTAGGCGCACGTGGAATTATTTATTTATTTATTAATGCTTATTGCACATAAAACTGTACAAAGACGGACTTAATGCCTTAGGCATTATCTGCCAGTCGACCTTAAGGTGGTGCAGAAACATAACATGGTAGGTGCAACTTCAAGGCAAACAAACAAAAAGAAAATTAAAATCAAAATAAATACATAATTAAGCATATAAATAAATGCTTATATAAATACATATAAATAAACCAAATTATTATGAGAAATGAATATAACAAATCACTGTTGCGATGATTTTGCCAACTTCTTGCGAATGTGTTCACGTGCCATTACCTTAAAGGAGAACCGGCTGGATGCCATCCTTATTACTTCTGGTCCGTCAGCCCACGTCTACAGTGAAAACAACAAGTCAAATATAAAATAAACCCCAGCAAACCTAAATCCTAATAAAAGAGGGAACATTGACGCTAAGAGATTAATCGTTTGTGAACTTCCTTAAAATAAGAACTCTCGTAAAATTAAACACGACTTAAAAACAATAGAAGACTAAGTACTTTCAAATTAAAAAGATTTTTTCCTACGTACAAACTCATTTGCGGTGAGGTAAATTAAATTTGTCCCATTATTCATCGTTTAATTTTAAAGAACCTCAATTAATACTTGTCAATGGTCTAGTAAAAAGATGAACGATGCCATGAAAATAAAACTTGAAGCGCCTTCAACGTAATTTACTTTTTAGTCCTTCATTTTATAGAATAAGCTATCAAGGAAGACTCTTAGAATTTATTTGGTAATATAAAGTATCAAAAAGCGAAGAGTGCTTACTTAATAATCAAATTGCCTATCAAATTTTTTAATTTCGACGTAAATCAATATCTATTAAACATTGATATATTAAAATGGATGTTGTTATGATGATGATATGGGGTATCATATCATCATCATGACAACATATATTTTAATATATTATTTAATTCATTAAACTCCAAGCAGACGCCGGCGTTTGCGCATCTATTGTCTTACTATTGTATCTCAAATTGACGGTATCTGAAATGTACAATCTACACTAATATTAAAAAGAGGTAAAGATTGTATTTTTGTTTATAGGAGGTAATCTGTAAAAGTACTGGCCTGATAGCGATTTTTTTTCCATTGATAGAAAGCTGTTTTATTCCTGAGTGATATAGGCATAACAGACACTACCTAAGTGCATTTAAGTAATAATTCAGTAAAATTCAAAATAATAATCTTGAAACAGCTTGAATTATGACATTGTAACACTATCACACTACTTTTGTAATAGCGATAGTTTGTAAGATGGTGTGTTTGTGTGTTTGTTACTTTGTCACTCATGGAATAGCACATATGATACTAAGTATCTTCCATCAGGTCAATTTACTAATTTTACTCGAGCTGCTGGCAGTAGCTGGTGATAAAAAAAAGTACAAAATGCAAGTAATTTCCGACCGCACGCAATTGAATACAAGCACCGAATTTTACAGAGAGGAAAATACCATTGAACTCAGTGACCCACTCTTTATAGTCAGTAATTCAGAGTAACAGAAAATGACAGTTAAACTGTTGATCCGTTGATCCCATATGAAACACTCGCTCAAATGATTGGGGCCGAGTATCGAAAATAAAGTTGTAAGGCGACCCACATAAATGCGGAAATTCCGCAAGCAATCGTAAATTTGCATCTGCGTTTACCTCCGCATGTTTTTAGCAGAAAGTCGCATATCAACGACAGGTTCTTGATGTGAGAAGTCATCAAACAACTTCTGCTCTAGGTGGAGCGAGAGGTAGTATCAGACTTTTACTGACTAATACTCACCTGTATTCCTTTAGTTGTTTTTGTGTTCTAGGGCCACGATAAATTTTTCCACAGGAGAACCAAGGTCACCGATATAGTCCAAAGAATCGCCAAACTTTAATGGCAGCGAGCAGGGCACAAAGGGGTAGAAAGGATGGTCGATGAGACCAAAAAGTTCTAGAGTGGCGACCGCACATCGGAAAACGCAGCGTAAGGGCTAGGCCACACGACGTGTTGCGGTACCGCACCGCAAATATTTCGACGAATCGGCGGGCACACGAATGACGCCACCCCGCACGTACAACCCGTCGACTCGTAGAAATATTTGCGGTGCGGTGCCGCAACGCATCGTGTGGCCTGGCTCTTAGAAGGCCTCCCACAAGGTGGACCGATGACCTGGTGAGAGTCACGGGATGCGGTGGATGCGAGACGCACAGGACCGTTCGTTGTGGCGACACTTAAAGGAGCCCTATTTCCAACAGTGGAGTGAGACTAAAACCACACGTAGGTTTCGTCTTTGACCTTTGCGTTCCAAAACCACGGGTTTTCCTTTTTGAAGTAAACCCGTGGCCCCGATAGGTTACGGCCCTATGGCCGCTACAGTTTTGCTGACATCTCTTTGAGGCGCGCATGGAAGACCACGCTCCGTCGACGACTCGGTTCCTTTTCATCGCTACGAAATAAGCATCGAAAAAATTCCAAATAAGGCGGATATTGCGTAGATTTTTGATAATAATGATTGGAACTGTACTAAGCTTCTTCTCTTTTGGTTTTCCTGTCATGGTTCATTTTTCATATTATATTCGGAGTCTTATCTTTAGTAGGCGGATATTGATTTTTAAGTTTATTTTTTGTAAGCGATGAAACGATTACGGTTGGGAGTTGTATTTTTAACATTTTTTTTTTTTGCTAGTAATGTGCGTAAAAAAACCAGTCAAATGTGAGTTGGACTTGCGCACTGAGGGTTCCGTACAAACGTATCTCTGTAAACAGATCAATTCCTGCATTGAGTTAGGTGCGACGATTTTTGCGAATCGCAAAAAAGTTTTTTTTTGTGATGTTACTTCACACTATAAATTTACAGTTTTCATATTTTTTCCTACATTTGTACTAAGAGACGTTGCTTCATGCTAAATTTCAGGGTTCTAAGTCAACCCGAAGTACCCTGTGAATTTTAATTCCCTTGCAAGTGTTGAAATATACGTTTCTTGCGACATAATATCCGTATCTTTTTTTTCGTTACTTCAGTAGTTTGATGTTTTTACAGCTTCAAGAGGCCACAAACCTGAGATATGGTTTTAATTTTAAGTAACGATACATCCATGCAATCCAGAGAAAAATAATCTTGACAGATAGACAGACGGAGACCAAAGTCATTCTATAAAGTTTCAGTTTTTTCCTTTTGAGTTACAGAACCCTTAAAAGAAATAATGTTGTGCTATAATAATTACGATTCTAATTGGATTAAAAAGTATGCTGTTCGCAAGACTCAAATAAATTTTTAGTAGCATTTATTGTAATACGTAACTACAAACCATTATTTGGTCATGGATTTTTACTTAAAACTCACATACATTTCATATTTCGACTCCCATTTATCTTTGACGCTGTAACAATATTATTCGCTGAATCAATCCCCAAAAGCTTTTAACAACCAAATATTCGCCAATCCATCAGCTGATAATTTTTCATTCGTTATGTTGGACCAAAAACTGATATGCAAATATTAATAACCTATCAATAGGATATACAAAAATGGCATGGAGCAATCCCCTATTGATGTATCTCGCGTGTGGCGAGGTCGTCCAATTTGTATAGATTACACTGTCTGGTCCGACACTAGAGAATTACGTGAAAAATGGTTTTTAATTTATCTTCTGCAAAGAGTCTATAATCCAGGAAGCGAAACCACGGATGGAAATTACTTTGCTGATTTGTGATCGATAGTCTTTTCAACTTCGGTATTAGCAGTTTTTTTCTTTTTTGCTGAAGTCACCTTTGTTTGTCTTTTAGAGCGAGCTGTCTTATTTCTTTGTTTTATAAATCGACAGTTGTCGCTGTGAAGCTTTGTTGGTTGGTTTCTAGAAAGATTTAGTTTTGCGACCATAAAGATTGCAAAGAACAAAATGAAAATTCTTACTCTTGTTGAACTTTGAGTTTGTCTTGTATTTGTTCCTAATAAGACTTGTTTGTTTTAAAAGTTTTATAATTACTTACAATTTAAATATTGTATGAGTTTTTTTCGAATGTTAAATTAGAAACGAACTTCTTGTAGATTTTACTGTAATGGATGTTTTTTGACTGGATGTTTTAAATTTCTGATTAATCCAAACGTCTCCCATAGCAGCTATTATTCTCAATTCATATCTAGCTAAATTCGTGTAAAACAAGAAATTGTTGCAATCAATTCCCTTGTCACCCATTAAGGAGAACAAGAGTTTACTGAACAAATCAACAGAGTAACGTTTTGAATTAAAACACTAAATCAAAGTCTGAAAGCAAATTGTTAATTTTATTAACCTTACATAAATCTCTAGGGATATTGTGAATTGTTCATATTTTATGTTTGCCTCAATTTTGCCGAGTTTACATGTTTTGTTTTTTTTGTGCTTCGTTTTTATTTTCGGCGATATCATCATGTTTATTATTTGCTAGCTGTTGCCCGTGACTTTGTTCGCGTCCAGTTCGTAAAAATGAACAAACGTTAATTACGAGTAATTCTGTGCTTAGAAGTCGCTCCTACAAGGTGGACCGATGGCTTGGTGAGGATTGGGGAAAGCCGATCGATGCGCGATGCACTGGGTCGTTCATTGTGGCGACACTTGGGTGAAGCATATGTCCAACAGTGGACGTCTATCAGCTGAAATGATGATGATGATGAAGTCACGCCAAAAGCATCTAATTCGTTTATTTTACTTTCACATAAAACGTTTAAAGGCTAAAACGAAATAGGTATACAATGTAAGTACATTGTATACCTATTTCGTTTTTCCTATTTATTTGGACAGAAGTCTGTCCAGAATCAATTATTTTATTTTATTAATTACGGTCACACTTATAACTCATGTAACTCACATTATGGTTGAAAAGAGTGTTCATGAAGTTTCTTGCACGTTCTTCTCCATAAAGATCTACGCTTTGGAACGTGCAATTTAGCTTCACTTTTTTTTGGATTGACCGACATTTTGACAATTCAAACGTGCTTGTAAAATTTTTACAGGCACTTTTACATTATATGATCATTACATATAGAACACATGAAAATAAGTTACATCAAATAAACTTATGAAAGACAATAAACAGAAAGAGACATGTTGAGGTCACAGCCGTCGTTCTAAGTTTCTGTGTTACCCTAAGGGAAAAGGCGTTAAGTAATTTATATATGTCATCATCATCATCATCATATCAGCCGATAAACGTCCACTGTTGGACATAAGCCTCTCCTAAGTGTCGCCAATCCTGCGCGTCCCACATCCATCGGATTCCCGCAACCTCATCCAACAGTGTCTCAAGACGAAAGTCTAATGTGACTAGTGTGTGTTGCCAGTGATGACATGGATTCGAAACAATGTCGCTCACAATGGGCCTCATCAGAAGGCTTGAAGTCACCCAAAGAGTAATGGAAAGGGCTATGCTCGGAGTTTCCTTGTGTGATCGAGTCAGAAATGAATATATATCAGCAGTAGAACCAAGGTTGCCGACATAGCACGAAGAATCGCCAAACTTAAGTGGCAATGGGCAGGGCACATTGCTCGGCCCCAACGGCCATCTGTTCTGCGAGCAATGTACCTTGCCTATTGCTACTTAACCTCTCAATCGTCGAAATCACAGACACAATAGAAAGACAATAGGTGCGCGAACGCCGGCGTTCGCTCGGGGTTTAATGAATTAAGTTTTTATATATGTTGGCTTTTCTTGTAATTTTTGACTGTGAAATTCGGATGTCGTATTTGTTGATGTATTGAAGAAAGAGTTTTTTTTTTTTCATTTAAGCTCCTGATGCTAGAGTTGTGCCTTAATATTACCCCCTTTTTAAATGGCAAAGAAACCCATAGAATACTTATTTTTGCACTCATCTTTAGCACAGACGTCTTTATGAAGCATGTCTGGGCGTGTTTACGAGTAGAAGCGTCAAACTTGCGGAGTAAAAAATAAATTAGAAAAACTAAACGATGGTCGTTAAATAAATTGAATTTTCTTTGTGTGAGCAAACTTTTGTAATTCATGGTTTTTAGGGTTCCGTACACAAAGGGTAAAATGGGACTCAAATGCTACGACTCCGCTGTCCGTCTATCTGTCTGTTTGTCTATCACAAACTGTATCCCATGAACCGTAATAGTTATACAGTTGAAATACTCATAGTAAATAATAATAATATAATAATACAAAAGGCCAAGGGACCTCTAGAAAGCCCAGTTGCCAAAATTGACAACCCAAGATAGAGCCACTTGGCGCAGGAAAGTGAGAAGACCCGACCCCAAATAATGGGACTAGGGAAGGAAGAAGAAGAATAATAAAAAGGCAGTACTCCTCGATACGGCTCGCATTTTGAGGAAGTTCCTGTCTCTGGAGCCCTAACCTCCGGTAGCTTGGACCCTGCTCCCGACATCGGAGGACTACTGTTTTATATTTTTAAATGTTTTTTTTTTAAATATATATTTGTTATAAAAATATTTAAAAATTAAAAAAAATATATGTATTATAAGAAAAATAAAGGAGATAATAATAATAATTCTCATAAAAATAAAGTACTAAAAACAAAATAAAATAAATATTTAAGGGGGCTCCCATATAACAAACGTGATTTTTTGGCGTATTTTACTACGGACGAACGGAACCTTTCGTTAGCGAGCCTGACCGGCACTTGGCCAGTTTTTTTTTTGTCGTTCAAATATTTGCCGAGAAATGCTCGAAGAAATATTAACTTCTGGGGGAACTTAATAATAACCTTTGTCTTTGTGTAAATTGTTGAATAAATGTTGGAACTGGTGTCCGTACGGAACGTTGGTTAGTAAGGTTTTTGTACGTCTATCCATTCAAATAATTTGTAGGTCTTTCTTATCATTTTGAGCTCGTCTGCTCTTAATTAGTAAGGTCTATAGCTTTCAGTTTCTTCACTTGATGAGCTTAAATTATTGGCATGTCAGAAGTACTGTGAGAGGGATTGATACACGTATACATGTTGTTTATAGCTTTACTTTTTTTTTTGTTTAGTTACTGTAATTGGTTGTTTAACTGTTGTAATTAATTAAAATAAATAAATAAATTAATATATATTAAAAAGATTAGTAGATGAAGTCTACGACTAAATCTTTTTAATATATAAATATTCTTCTGTATGTGTGTTTGTCACTTAATTGCTCTTAAACAAATTTTGTGTGTATATTTGACTGGATCCTTGGATGGTAAAAAAACTGGGTGCTGGTGGTGCTGCAATCGGGTTTACAGGTTGCGACAACAGTCTGCAAATGTGAAGTTTGTTTATTATAATTAACTAGTTTTTGCTCGCAGCTTCGCCCGCGTACGTAAAATATAGTCTATATCACTCAAGAATTAAGCAGCTTTCTATTGGTGTTGTTGTAAACAATTTTAGCAATCGGACCAGTACTTCCAGAGATTACCTCATACAAACAAAAAAACCTAAAAACAAACTTTACCTCTTATTAATAAAATAAATTATTATTTATTATACATTAACACCTTGAAACTATACAGATCGTTATTAAATTATATATACGTTTACAGTTTACTAGAAGTACCATCGATATATATGTAATATAAGTCAATGAGAAGTACAGAAAACTACATAGGGTACATTTCACCCTAAATGAAAGATCTTTCCCCATTTTTTTTTTAAATTTAATCATTGATCCGTTACCAATGTATTCATATAAATATAAGTATACTACGAAATAAGTAGGTATGTCGTTACTAGAATTAAAATCAAATTCACAATATAATATTACCTTTCAACAGGACCCCAAAACCCAAAATTATTAGAGAACCCTGTTTATATTAGGCACCTACATTAATTTTAGTTGATATAAATCTAGGTAATATTTCGGACTTATATTCCTAGCAAGGCTATCCTCAGGTAATTTAAGGGCTGTGATGTATCGCCTTTCTCTTCTTATCTGAATTTTAACGTAAACGAAAAATTCTTTAGTAAAATGGACGACTTTTATAATCGTTTCACGGTGAGTTTCAAAGAATTTTCCTCCTTTGACTTATGATAATAAGTTTCAGAATTCAATGAAGTTAGAAAAAGTTTTTAATATGGAAATGGACTTTGGTAGATAGCATAGAAGTGTGATGAAAGGGACGACGCTATAGACGGTGAGCAATATTCTTCTGTATAACCTGTTACAATAAATGGTGTAAAGGTAATAAATGTCAGAAATAACATAATTTCAGTGGAAAAATAAATATTAATTTTAGTTAGAATAAAAAAGACTTGTTCGTCAACTCGCTCCCGCAATTCGCGCGAGTCCACGCGAGTTGGCACCTTCCGAGATCACCTACTTTTTCTGTCGTCTGTGTATATTATGTGGCTACAACATGCAAATTTTTGTTAAGTAAAGGTAAAATGAAATAGATATTTATTAATTAAACAGTACAAATAAACAAATTTTAATTATTATTCAATTCTTGAATATAATCAGTACTTAAATTATTGGGGTGTATAAAAGTTTTCATTATTCCAGTTGTATCAAATAAACAAACTTAGCCAATAAAGAAATCGCACTTGACCATAAGTTCTGTTACAAATATAGGGCCTTAACTCAACAAGTTACAGAAATCATTGATTAAATTACTGTGCTCTTCTAAATTGATATTATAACGTTCATAAAGCTGTCAATAGTCACAGACAGTTAATTGCTTTAATACTTTTTATAACTACTACTTTTTCTTTTTTAGGGTCTTTTCAGAAGGGTTACACGGGCGGACAATGGATAGGTTTATCAAGCTACATGTCAGACATGCCTCTTGATAAATCCTCCTCAAATTGAATTCTAAATTATTTATTTTTTTGTACTTGTCTGTACCTAAGTCGTTATAGATATAACACAGTTTTTAAGTTGTTTGGTAATACTAACACCCTATTGACTTTCGATGCCTTTTTTTATTTTTTATAGTGGGAAAAAATCATCCAATGACAACCCCCGCTCTTGGGCGGAGCGGGAGATAGTGTCAGACTCTTACTGACTAAAAGACCCACCCCGTTCCTTTTAGCCTTCATACCAGGGCTCGAGTTCCCTTTCGGATAACCCTGGCCCCAGTAGGCTTCGACCCGGCTGGGTCTCTGCTGTTGCTGACAACTCCTTGGGGCGCGCGGAAACATTGTGCGCCGTCGACGACTTGGGCTTGGTCCGGACAGTTACCGGATGGCCGGACAGCGAGCTACCCATTGCTCACTGTCCGCAAGCCCGCGCCTACGGTGGCCGGAAATCGGGATCAGAATCCCGGCGGCGACGGCGAGAATGCCGTTGCCTGGCCTCCTCCTTTGCGAGCATTACTGCTTTGCAGAAGTCGGCGACCGCCTGCCACTCCTCCTCGCTCCGGACCATGGCCTCAACCAAGGTCTGGCGCGAGAGGCCTCCGCCACCGATCGCCCCCACGAGGGCACAGCGATGCTCCGCCCAAGCAGGGCACACCTCGACTGTGTGCTCCACCGTGTCCTCCGGGCGTTCCGCACAGTGGCGACACCCGGGCGTCTCTTCCGCTCGAATCTGGAACAAGTGCCTCCCGAACGTGCCATGTCCGGTGAGGACCTGTGTCATGCGGAAGGTAAGGATGCCGTGAGGTCTTTCCAGCCACGCCTCAAAGAGGGAACTTACCGCCATAATTGTGGCGTGCCCAGCACTGGGTTGCGATAGTCGCTGACGCCATTTCACCATGAGATCCCGCCGGAGCTCTGTCCGCCATGCCGTGAGGTCGCGGCGACTTTCGATGGCTGAGAATAAAATATTCTTTTTTTTATTTTATTTTTTATTTACTGACTAAATTGTCATACTTGTTGACCATTAATCGTGCGACAATTTAAATACCTAAGTCAAAAAGTTTTAATATTTGTTGTTTTAATTTTGCATGTTTAATTTGTTTGTATAGGTGTGATTTGTTTCAGTATGTGAATTTTGTTATTGTAAGTTTAATTTGTTTTTGAATGTGCTATTTGTTGTATAGGGTAATTGTAATTATATTTTGTGCTGATTTGTTTTGATGAATTCTGCGGGTCTGAAATAAGTTTATTATTATTTCTTCATTTTTTATTAAGAGTACTACCCAGGTAATAATATAAAAATTGGCCAAATACGAGTCGAACTCACACACGATGGGTTCTGTAGTACAATATTAAAATCGAGCAAAAAAACTCAGACAGTATAATGTTAATCATCCATACCAGAAACCTTATTTTATCGTCTTTAATTTTCAATTTTATTCCAATTCGATTGTAGCGGCAATAGAAATATAAATTGTGTGAAAATTTCAACGCTCTATCTCTTACGGTTTATTACATACAGCCCGCTGACAGATAGATTGACAGACAGATAGACGGATGGACAGCGGGGACTTTAGTGATAGGGTTGGCACCCTTCGGGTACGGAACCCTAAAAATGCTTTCATAATAAGGAAGTTTAATATTCGTACACGTGGCTTGGTAATTAAGACGATGTTAACAGAGAAGATTAAAAGTGAACGGAAAACAATTTTAAAGGTCAATTACAAGGTAAAGACGGAAAACTATAACGATATTTTATATATATTATTATGTATTTATTTATTTATTATATTATTGTACACCATTAAACATACAAAAGGAAACTAAACACATACATATAATGGGCGGCCTTATCGCATTCCGCGATTTCTTCCAGGCAAACTGGAATCCATTCTAGGTTGCCTGGATGATATAATGTAATTATCTGGACAAGAAATGGGGCTGTCATTGGTGTTAAAAAACTAGTATTAAACATACATACTATAATAGATACACAGACATATACTATAAAACTAAAACTATAGACAAAAATATAAGTAAAATACGACTATCGATATTCACAGCGACAGGCAATGTTCCCTAGCTCCTCTTATGCGGTTTGACAGATTTAGACGTAACTATGTTTATTTTTGAGTAGGTGCCTGGACAGTTATGAAAATATAAATAGATCAAACAGGAACCGCAAGTCTTCTTCATCGTATTGACTCATAGGCTACTTTTTATCTCACTTCGACTTCGTTTCCGCAATAACCGACATTCACGCAGGCGAAGACACTAGCAGAAGCTAGTACACTAATATAACATTGTTTTGTTTGCACTGGAATTGCACAATCTAATTCCGCCAAGTCCGTTCCATCATCGGACTACTAGACGTACGACGTTGCGCGACCGCTACATGGTAGACATCCCACCCATACCCACAAAACGTTTTCGGAACACATTTATTGTGCGTACAGCCAAGGACTGGAATTCCCTGCCGGAGTCTGTGTTTCCTGATAGCTACAACTTAGGAGTCTTTAAATCAAGAGTGAATAAGTTACTTTTAGGCAAGTGTGCTCCATCGTCGACCACATCATCGCTTAACTCTTTGAATACCGTAATTAGAGACACAATAGAAAGACAATTGCTTATGTCGAACTGTGTAACTTAAGACATTCAAAAGGTTAACATCCTGTGAGATGGTAGTCAAAAGTCAATGGTAGTCAAACGTGAGTCTATCTTACGTTTGACTACCATCTCACCAAATATAATAGAAAAGATGCAGTAAGAAATTATTATTATGCTTTTCAATTGTAGCGGTCAGAGAAACTTACTTAGTCTGATGTTCATTCATTTATTATTCCTTTGGTCTCAGCTTAGGTTAAAATCTGGCTTTTCTTGGTAAGCCTCGGTTCCTGCAGTAATTACTTGAGAATAACAATTTTTATCTCTATTAATAATTTCATGTTTGCGGAGACCAATCTTTTGTTTTCTAAGTGCTGCCTGGGGGTCTGTGTGAGCTTCTGTACTTACGCTAGCTTCTGGCTTCGCCCTCTTGCCTTCTTGAAAGTTAAAAATGATCTCTAGAGAACAAACTCTCGGCATAAAATGGTCTACCTGTATGTGCAATTTCATCCAAATCAGTTTAGTCGTTTGAACGTTAAAAAGTATCAAACGTACACGATGTGTATGAAAATGTGTTTACACATACATACGTGCAAACTTTCTAATATTGTCTGATTATTTTATTTTCGTTTTCTCTTTACAAAGAACCATAGAGAGAAAAAGAAAATAAAAACACGTTCTTTGTAGGGTTCTGGACCTAAAACGGAAAAACAAAACTGTAACACGGTCACTTTGTGGTCCATCTGTCTGTCTTTCTGTCAAGACCTTTTATCTCGAGAACGCGTGGAGGTATTGAGTTAAAATTCAAACCATATACTCAGGTCTACGGTCTCTTGAAGTTGTGATAAAACCAAACTTCTAAGTTAATGAAAAAAAAAGATGCGGCCGCTTATGTCGCAAAAAATATATATTTCGATATTCTCAAGAGAATCAAAATTCACACTTCCCGTTGACCCAGAATCCTGCAAAATTGCATAAAATACGGTCTTATAGCACAGATACCAATAGGAATTAATCTGAAAATAGTAAATTTTTTGATATTTGATACGTCAAAAAAAAAACTTTCTTTGCGGTTAGGAAAAATCTTCGCAAATTCATTCGAGAATTGAACTATTTACATAGGTAAATTTGTACGGAAGCCTCTGTGCGTGAGTCCGACTCGCACTTTTTCACCAGTTTTTTTTTTTCGTTTTAAGCCAGATACAATTAGCGCAAAAAAAAACAATTGCAAAATATTTACAGCTTTTACTGAAATACCAGCTGAATTCATTATGAATGACGCGTGTGTTATTTTCCAACTTGCTAACGCCTGTCAAAGTCATATTAATGTTAGTGAAAAGTCGGTTGGCCTTCACGTGGTTTTACAAACGAACCTGATGTTGCGTAGAGCCGTTTTGGCTGACAGGATTTCGACTTTGACTATGTCAGAGTAGATAAATATTTGAATAAAAAGCATTGAGGATCTGATTTTACCTTTAATGCCTTTTTTTAAATGGGAAATCATACGTTCCGTTGACCCAGAATCCTGCAAAATTGAATAAATAGTAAATTTGTTGATATTTAATAAGTCAAAAAAAAAAAATTGCTGTTAGGAAAAATCTTCGCAAATCCATTCGAGAATTGAACTATTTACATAGGTAAATTTGTACGGAAGCCTCTGTGCGTGAGTCCGACTCGCACTTGCCCAGTTTTTTTTTTTCGTTTTAAGCCAGATATAATTAGCGCAAAAAAAAAACAATTGCAAAATATTCACAGCTTTTACTGAAATACCAGCTGAATTCATTATGAATGACGCGTGTGTTATTTTCCAACTTGCTAACGCCTGTCAAAGTCATATTAATGTTAGTGAAAAGTCAGTTGGCCTTCACGTGGTTTTACAAACGAACCAAATGTTGCGTAGAGCCGTTTTGGCTGACAGGATTTCGGCTTTGACTATGTCAGAGTAGATAAATATTTGAATAAAAAGCATTGAGGATCTGATTTTACCTTTAATGCCTTTTTTTAAGTGGGAAATCATGTAATGACGTCTCCCGCCTTTGGGCGGAGCGAGAAAGCATGTTAGATTTTTACTGACTAAAAGGAATCCACTTCTTTGTGTAAAAGTTTGACTTTTCTGTTTCCTTCTTTGGCTTCGTTCCAGGACCCCGGGGTACATTTTTTGCCTTAAAATATTGTTTTGGTTTTATTTTATGGCAGGTTTACAATGACTTTTCCCGCTCTAAACCTGAGCGGTATCAGACTAAAATACACCCCTACTTTTTAATTAGTACACAAAAAAATGGGGCTGTATCTGTACCCGTTACTGATCATATTTTTGTATTCAAAAGTAGAAAAAACCGAAATCCTAAAATTGACCACGAAAAGGTAAATTCATCATAGATTCAATCATACATAACAATTGCTAGTAGAAAATACTGCGGGCAGTGTTTTTCCATTTTAATCGTTATTTATTCATTCATAATCAATAGCCTGCACAATATTTCCATAAATTGAGAGACATTTTGGGATAAACACAAACGCTAATAACTTTGCTGTTGATGAATATTATTTATTGAGATTTTACTTAAATAATAACAAGACCTTTTCTAATAAGCCCTTTAAGTATTTGTACTAATTAAAAATTAGTGGTGTATATAATGACTAAATCACATCTATATGCATTCATTTATTTATTAAAGCTTTATGCACATAACATTGTACAAAGGCGGAAAATGACTAAGGGGTTACCTTAGTCATTTTCTACCAGTCGACCTTAGGGTGGTGCAGAAACATAACATTCCATCCACATTATCTATCATCCATCCATCCCATTCATCATCATTAATTTAATTTTTTTTATTCATTTTATTATGATCCTTCTTTGTCTTGCGCTCCAGGACCCTGAGGTTCCCTTTCGGACTACCCATGATAATTATGGATTTAAAAGTGTATTCATCAGGTATGCGGAACATCGTATATAGTTCTACTTAATTCCGTTGAAAAGAGCGGATCCTCCGAGCAGACTGATGTTACGACTGGTCCAGGCAACTGCCCGATAGTTGATTTTGGTCAAGACAGTCCAACACCGCATTGTAGGATTTAGTATACTTATCTTTATGTTCCTATGTAGCATCATAGATGCCGCTACATATACATTGCAATCCTATATTACTTGTTTTTATTATATTCAGATCATATCCCTGCTATCTGCTATGTAAAACCATTCCATTTGGAATTCATTTGTGACAAATATTTTCAAGAAGTGAATTCACTTATTTCATGTAGGTACCTACCTACTAAGCATCGATATATACCTACCTATGTACTACGTCCTAGATTACGCGTACCGTACACTCACTTCAATCGACTCAGCACGCTTAGCCAAGTTGTTATACTGCAATCGTTAACGCTATCGAAAAGTGACGAAACGTATGGGAATGATGTCATATCAACGTAAAGTCGCGTGGTCAGAACAAACGAATAGACAATTCGTAGCCAAGTTCACATCGTTCAAAATCGTTTCTACAATGTTTAACGCTACATCCTTTGTTATACAAACGCTACATTGTAGAACGAGCGGCCGACTCAGGCGCGTCAACATGGCTACCAACTTATCGTTTTCTACAATTGCTGTCACCGAGGCGTTACCGATTAGAGAACGGAATTCGACACAAACTGGTTATAACTTGGCTAGGGGGGCAGGTGTAATGTAGTCCGTACATTTTGAACATTACACTATGTTGAACGAAACGTTTAAGTACCACGAAATTCAGGCTCTTATGTCATTTTGGTAGCGAAAAAAGTATATAAGCGCTGTATGTTTTAATAGTTCTGTTAGACGATACAATGCCAATGTAGCGCTGCAGCCAACTTTTGTTTTAACTTTCCAGTATTTTGACAAATAGTTTCCATGAAAGGGCTTGTCTATCACTAGAATGTAAGTCGATGCTACTTGTTTCTAGTATAGTAGCATCGACTTACAGTCTATTATTTTATTTCTAGGGGTGTTTTTAATATCATGCGGTTTTATTATGCATGCCCTGCAAATGTCAATTTCATACAAGCATTTATTATAATGCGTGGATTATTTTTGCTTTATAAAATTTGTGATGAAATCAGCACGTTATTAAAAACACCCTGTACACTCAAAAATTTATTTTCTAACTAAAGTCACTGAACAAAACTAAATTTTAGGAAATCCGGAGCAATACGTCAAACAAATGAAGTGTAAAACCCGTACCCAGTACATATCCGTGCCGGTGCGGCCGCGACCAATTTTTCAGGATTACAGATTTACGATGTATCGGTTTGGACCGAACGGCAGCGGGAAAAAATACGTAAATTCACATACTTTGACTTTAAGTCCAGCTATTTATTTACACGTAAGAAAGAAAAGCTTGTGTGCCAATATAAACTATTCTTTCTTACGTAAATAAATAGTGTTAGTATTGTACAAATTCTAGGTCTGCTAGATTCAGATTCAGATATTTTTATTTGTAGAACATAGGTAAGTAAACAAAATTACAGATGTGATGTCAATATAAATGAACACTATGTCTTGCCATCATGGCGTACACATATTTGCATCACAATTTTAATAGAGAATCAGAGCCACAAATGATATATTTTAATATCATCATCATCATTTTAGTGGAAAGACGTCAGGCAACGGCGCTCTCGCCACCGCGGCGCCGCCGGGATTCCGGCGCGGGCTTGCGGACAGTGAGCAATGGGTAGCTCGCTGTCCGGCCGTTCGGTAACTGTCCGGACCAAGCCCAAGTCGTTGACGGCGCGCAGTTTCCGCACGCCTCAAGGAGATGTCAGCAACAGCAGGGGCCCAGCCGGCTCGAAGCCTACTGGGGCCAGGGTTATCCGAAAGGGAACTCGAGGCCCGGTATGAAGGCTTGAAGGAACCGGGTGGGCTTTTTAGTCAGTAAGAGTCTGACACTATCTTCCGCTCCGCCCAAGAGCGAGGGTTATCATTGGATGATTATCTCCACCAAAAAAAAACCACTGTTGGACAAAGGCCTCCCACTTGGTGAGAGTCGCGGGTGTCCCATGGATGCGAGACGCATAGAACTGGTAATTTTGGCGACACTTGGAGAGGTCTATTTTAATATAAGTTGAGACAAGTAAACAAAACAACATTATTTTCAGTTTATATGAAACCCGAATATAGTTTGTTCAGAACTAGAAACTGAATGGATGCCAATAGTTTTTACACCATGTTATATTTTTTTCTAAAAATATTTTATAAAATCACAAGTTGGATACCACCGACACTAAATACAACAGGTCACGGAAGGTCATAGAGGGTCTTAAGCGCCAGCAAACAGATGGGTGCAAGTGCAAAACAACCTCTCAGTTGCCTGGATGGCCCGGTGACTATGTATTTTTGCTGACATTACAAGCTTATAACTTTGTGATTTTTCATGATACAGTTATGTCCATATATTGCGCATATACAAAAATTAATGTTATATATTCTTTATTGTTCACCGCATAAGAAACAAAACAGGACAATCATTTATACAATGGGCGGTCTTATCACACAGAGCATGGAATATTTTCATCTCGAAGAAATTATGTTTGTTTACTTACACAATTTAGACAGAAATAGAATAACGTGCCAAGAAATTAAAAACATTAACCCACCTTAAATAATATGAACTAGGCACCTTAATTGAAAATAACTCGAAAATCTGAGAGTAAATTTTCCTTCACGCTAAAATTCGGATCTATTACAAGACTAATAAACAACAAGATGTTGAAATTCAATATGCTCCTTAAATCATACTCGTACTAATACTATAAAGGCGAAAGTTTGTGAGTGTGTATGTTTGTTACCTCTTCATGCTCGAACTGCTGAACGGA
The DNA here is from genome assembly GCA_910589285.2 of Mythimna ferrago. Taxonomy (NCBI): domain Eukaryota; kingdom Metazoa; phylum Arthropoda; class Insecta; order Lepidoptera; family Noctuidae; genus Mythimna; species Mythimna ferrago. The sequence continues at coordinate 26,972,611 of OU342679.1, forward strand.
TTTTGATGAAACTTTCTACACGGGTAGACCATTGTCTACATAGTTAGACACTGTTCCTGTTTCCTGTGTCCCCTAGTTTCGCTCCAGGTCTTCCAAATGTTCTTCGCCTCTGCGATGACCGTTCGTCGCCAGGTCTGCTTAGGGCGACCACGTTTACGCTTACCTTGAGGGTTCTAATCTAGGGCTTGCTTTGGTATATGTTCAGGATCCCTTCGTTGCGTGTGGCCGATCCAGTTCCATTTGCGGTGTTTGCTCTGCTGGTCGATCGAGATTTCACCACTGCGCTCCCACAGATCTACATTTATTTTTTTTGGGCCAGTAGTCCTAAGAGTAAGTTCCTCTGGGATATTTTTCTACAATTATGCAGGCAAAGCCACTGGCAGCAGTTAGTTTTCTACTCGCTGTCAAGAATAGAAGTAAAGTTATCAATCTCCCCAGCCTTTTCCCCACTACCTTGGGGTAGGCTTCCAGTCTTATCAGAAGCAGTTAGATTTCAATATTTTACACGGCGTGTCTGCCTGTCTGACCTCTTCAACCCAGTAATTGGGAAACACGGTATCCTTTGGTATAACTGATGTAAGATGGAAGGACTGTCAATGATCTACAAATGACTGCTGGGACAATGGTTTTACTTGCTTTCCGAGGCACGCACGAGTCTTTCGCATGTTAAGGTGACCCATTCATAGATTGATCTCGCTAAGCGTTACCTTAACGTTAATCTTGGAGACTGACCTGTTTTTTTTTTAGAATAGAATAGAAAAAAAAAAATTGTACACCATAAAGTAACAAAACTTTTACATAAAAAACTAAAAAAGGATTTTTCCTTTTTAGTTTTGTTTTTAGGGTCTAAGTGGAAAGTCTAGTAGTCATAGTATTACTGCTTTACATAAAGAGGCGACCTGTTTCCATTTTCTCACTCCGGACCCCGGCCTTAACTACCAGCGTTTTTATCCAACCATATTGGTTTTAATATTCTAGCAACGAGCTCTTGAAATAGCAGATATATATCATCAATTGTAAATTTCATCTACGCATTTCTTTAAATATACTCAGCAGATAGCCTGTCAATTCAAAAGTCAAACTCAATCGACTTTCTCAACTCCTATTACATGTCAAGTTCATTTCGATATCACCTGAGATATTACGTCGAAAATATTCAACAGAATGTTCATTCTGATATCAAATAAGTTGGATGGGTTTATCGTGTCTCGACTTGAGATATACTTCGTAGTGTAATAACGTTTTACAGGATCTTCTACGATGCTACTATCGATAACTGCGCACTATATCTATCAGTTATGATACTTATCGTGCGCTGAATCTTGTAAAGTTATGAGTAAGTTAGTCACATCACTTAAGTTCTCGTTTGCTGAAGTAAAGATTGCTGTTCTAAGCTGAGAGCGGTATATTTTTTTGCAGAATTACACTTAATATTGCAAAAGTGAAAGTTCATTTGTATATTTGTATTTGTAATTTTCAACATTCGTTTTAGAATATGCAAAACCCGAAACAAGTGACTAGTATTTTTATGTAAATAATCTATAATAATTAAAAAAAAAAAATAAAGAAAGAAAAAAAAAATTAATAATTTATATAAATATTCTATGTACAAAGGGGATTGCCCAGCCTCTATGGTGTTCCAGGCCAAAGACTGACATCAAATATTACTATCAATGATAAAACTATTGTTTTTTCCATAAAGTTACTTTTTATTTACCACTTATTGTTTATTATATGGCGCTCATTTGGAACTAAGGCAATACATATTTTTTTTTAGCAAAATTAATGAACAAAGTATTTTATCTCTAGTCAATTGTCAGCTCATGGCCTCAAATGGGCAATCCCCTTTCATAACTGTATCATGAAAAATCACAAAGTTATAAGCTTGTAATGTTACTTGGTTGTCCGCGCAAATAAATGGTCACCTGGCCATCCGGGCCGCTGAGGGGTGGTTATACTTGTTATGCTCCCGCACCCAGCTAGGCGCTGGCGTCTAATACCCGCTGTGACCTGCCATGACCTGTGTTGTACTTAGTGTCGGTTGTGATTAATTTGTGACCTTTTTAAGTGTTTTTGGGCAAAAATATAACATAGTGTAAAACTTATCGGATCCGATTCAGTTAATGATTCTGAACAAACTTTATTCAATGTGTATTATAATATAGTGTGTATATGAAAAATCACAAAGTTATAAGCTCGTTAACTGCCAGTCCTGTGTTCGTTCCGGTTCCTTGTTAATCGCAAAACTTAAGTGGCATTGGACAGGGCACATTGTTCGCAGAATGGATGGTCAATGGGGACGAAAGGTTCTGGAGTGGCGACCATGTACCGGAAGACGCGTCTTTGGAAGGCCTCCCACAAGGTAGATCGATGACCTGGTGAGTGTTACGGGAATCCGATAGATGCAAGACGCTCAGGAGCGTTCATTATGGCGACACTTGGGGATGGCTTACGTCCAACAGTTCACGTCTTTCGACAGAAATAAGAATGATTGGATAGGACGCAGTACTCTTTCCATATTCTCTCTTTCCATCTGTACTTACTCTTCTTTCATACCCACCCACACCTCTCATTATTTTATTAAGGCAAGAAAATATTATTTCTACCCTTATACCATAAAATATATCTACACTATCCGCTTAATTCCTCGTAACAGTCTTTTTTTCGTGTTCCAAATAAAATTGGTAGCGCTAGCAATATGTCTATCGCAAGATGTATAACCTTACGTTTGGGGCGATCCTAACGTAATTCAATAATTCCACTAGAGTATCGGATAATAAGATTTTTACTGACGAAAAAACATTTCCAAATATAATAATATCTAATACTAGCTTCTGCCAGTGGTGTTCGCCCGCGTGAAAGTAAGTTTCTGCATACAAACTTTGGACCCCTTTTTTTCCCCCATATGGGGTAAATTTTGAAAAAATCCTTCTTAAATCATAAAAGGTTTAGCAAAATTTCATGTTCCTAGTCTCAGTAGTTTTGGCTGTGTGTTGATATGTTAGTCAGTCAGTCAGTTTTTCCTTTATATAAATATAGGCTACCTTCTGCCAGAGCCGTTACGCCTATGTCAAAGTTTCTTCATACAAATGGACCCCCGTTTCATCCTTCAAAGGGTGGATTTTGAAAATTCTTCTCTTAGTGCTCACTTACGACATAATAGGACATTTTGTGCAAAATTTCAGATACCTAGTCCCAGTAGTTTAGTCAGTCTTCTATCTTTGCTTCTAAACAAGTAATAATGATAAAACAAACAAAAGATCATTTGAAGACACAATTGTGATTTTGGACGAAAATGTAGAAGATAAAATCAAGTAATCGAATAATGGTAATGACGCCGATCCTTTTACCGATATAACCGTACACTCTCCTACAAAACCGAGTGAATTTAATAAGCGGCCGACTTAACATTATTCAAATAGGAGCGGAAGAAATTCGTAGGCGTTTGTATAAAATTATTCAGCATTGAGATAAGTTGAGGAAAACAAGATTCTTCTCAGACGATATGTAAGTATAGTCTGTGTACTGAGCATTATTCTGAATATAGAAGAAGAGTGAATTGTAAAAGTAACTTGACTATTCTTAAAAGTGTGTAGCGCATAGTGGTGTAGGTGGTGTGTAGCAATGATACTCTCGGTAAAGTACAATAGCTAAGATTTTAATGAGGAAATTTTTACAATAGTTTTTTTACAATTGACGTCAGTATATCTCATGTACATTATTATATGTACTCTATGCACGGTAGAGAACGAAAAAGATTGCAGCTACAAAGGTATCTGTGGAAACCTCCCATTTTTTGAGTTTCTTAATTGAGGGATATCAACGGAACCATATTACTGAGCCTCCTCTGTCCGTCTGTCAGTCAATCCGTCTGTTTGTTAATCTGTCTGTCAGCAGGTTGTATCTTTTAAACCGTAAGAGCAGAGAATTGAATTATTCACCAACTATGTATTTGTTTTGCTGCTACCATAATAATTAATGTGTGAGGTTTTTTGTCTAAGTTTAATACTGCTCTGAACCCTTCGTTTGTGAGTCCACATGGCCAGTTTTTTTAGGTTTAATTTATTTATTATATTCTTTATTCCACTTTTTTTTTAATTTTTTTTTATTGCTCTTTATTTAAAATATAGTGTCTTACGTTCAGCAACAGGTTTTTCAATGTAACCAAAAGTAAGTGGATAAGAAAAACTTCATCATAAATTATTATTTATTTATTTATTTAAGAATTGATGTACCAAAAATAATAAAAAAAAGAAGAAGGAAATAGAAGAATAGTAAAACGGTGATACTTATTTTTAAAGAAATCTCTTCCACCTGCGAAAGGAGAGTTGGAGAAAATAGAAATGTAGACACTGTGTGTAAAAGTAAAACTGTGTATTAGTTGAAGGTCCGCTTCTCGACATGGTTCGTCTACACTAATATAATAAAGAGGTTTTTTTTTTGTTTTTTGGTTTGTAGGAGGTAATCTCTGGAAGTACTGGTCTGATTGCTAAAATTTTTTCATCGATAGAAAGCTGCTTTATTCCTGAGTGACATAGGTTATATTTTATGTACGCAGGTGAAGTCGCGCGCAAAAGCTAGTGGTTCATAAAGACCTGGATATTAATAAAAAACTACGAACAGCTCTGTTAATACAGCTTACACTGCTTATACTTCAGAAAAAATCCATTTGAAATTCTTTGTGCAAAAATGTAGAACAATATTCTTAAAAGTTACTATAATCCACCACAGACCGCACACAAATTGTGGTATCTCAGACTGGCGCGTCTGAGTTCTTCCCAACAACCACTCTAAGTGAATATTTTCAGAGCACCGAGACGATTGCCGTTTAAAACCAAGAGCTCCGTGCGATGGAAGATGACAATACCTACCCCTAGTACGTACTGATATCGTACACGCGCGGATTTTGGTAGTTTCCTCAATTTATTTGGAGTATGCCTACTTAAATTTTGTCGTCGTGAGTGCTATAATAATAGAAGAACAATGTTTGGGTAATTGTTTGTTAGCAAAACGTGAGTGGTAAAGTAGCTGTGCCTAGAGGCATTATACTGAAATGAAACGAGCGCGGTTAATCTTGTTAGGAGACAAATTAAAGTGTCTCAGAAGGTTATGAAAATAATTCCTAATTCTATTGTATTTAGGCTGTATATTGTTTGAATTAATTGAATAGACTGCGATGGGAGGATTACTTATTATAAGAAGCCTAGATGATCACTTGATTAAAGAGTACCTTTCCTTCGAAGGGCCTTAAAAAACCTAGATGATAAATGTCCTTAAGTACATAAAAGTATTGGAACTATACGAACAAGACGTTCGAGACGGACATAAATATGGTGTCGCATGATTGGAAAAGCCGAACTCGCAAGTTGAAGAACTGGTTACTGTTAGTTTGTCTGATTCGACAGTTGGTCAAAAGCCTCCTCATATCTTCTAGTTTTTCAGCCTAAGACTGCTGTGATCTAGATGCGATAGCTCGTTCCACCCATCGATTTATATGTTCTACGCACTAGATTAGGCGTGCCGAACATTCACTTCAGTCGAGTCAGATGTTATGTCGTTTGTACATCTTGAAAATTACACTATATTGAACGAAACGCGTAAGTACCACGAAATTCAAGGCGCTTAAGATATTTTGGTCGCGAAAAAGTATCCTTTGAAACATGCAGCGCTAAGTAACTTTTATTTTAGCGCTGGATGTTCTAATAGTTCTGTTAGACGAGTTAAGGCCAATGTAGCAATGCAACTAGCAATTATTTTTAATTATCAAAAATAGCAATTTTTCAGTATTTTGATTAGGTAATAGTTTCCATGAAAATGCTTGTCTATCACTAGAATATAAATCGATGGTTCCACCATTCATATACTTAGTCTACGTTGTCCCATAGCTGAGTAAAACCCTTCCCCATATCTTTTCAGCTTTCTTGGTTTCTGATATTCTCCGGTCAACCTGTCTGATACGAGTCCGACGAGCTCATCTCAGGTCTACCTATCAGAAATGAGTCTAAATTATCACGCTGGTGCACGGTATTTAGGCCTGCCTTGGTAACAATAGTAAGGCTGGTTTTCAGGTACCTACTGTGTGACAATTTCTACCCATCTATCTTCATGTATTCTAAAAGTGTGACCCGCCCAGTTCCATTTCATCCTCACAAAGTTTCCATCATTGGCAGTTTCTTTAAATCACTATCTTTACTTTATATGGAAACCATATACAATTTGATTTATCTCAACCTTTTATCAAATTGTCACCCCCTCTTACCAATATCATAGAATTACCATGAAACAAGCCGTCGATTTACCAAACTGACAAAAAGCTCTACGTCTCCAAATCAATAAGTGTACGATGCATAAAACATGGTGGAACTAAAACCGAAGGTAACTCTCTAAGACAAGTGTTGATCTTACGGTATTTGATCGTATAAAACAATGGATTGAGGGAGTCAAGTGGTATCCACACTGACTTTGTGTTTGGTTGAATAAAGACCCTGAGTCTGATGTATGCACATCAGACTCATGTGTAGCGGCTTTGGCATTTGTATTTTCATGGGGTTTAAGAGTTTGATGTTTTATGGAGTCGTATCTACTGTCTGTACGGATGCAACTTGGTCATAAAACTGACCAAGTGCAAGTCGGACTCATGGCGTCCTATTCTCTAAGAAAACAGCCTTGAGCACAGCGCTGGTTATGACGAAATCCAAATAGGTACTTTGGATTAAGGCGTATAGTCCCTTGAACCATCTGACCGAAATTATGTGAACGCAACTCTCGCACTCGCTTAGGCGGCAGTACGCAAATCTGTGCATTTATTTGCGGCCAGCAGCGCCCGGAAAGCGCTTTAAATCCATTTTCTCTGCGAGATATTGATTGATTTAGATATGCAATGTTCACTTTGAAGAATATTTAACCACCAATTTTTATGTGTAGAAATGTTTCTAAAGGTCCAAGCCGTTTCGAAGAAGTAGGGAAAAGTTGCGAAAAGTTGCGAAATTGCTAAATATTTTTTTTTTGACAAAAGTATTAATTGCACGAAAAAATCAAATGTTGATATTATTGTTCATGAATCTATAATAAACATATATTTTTTTCAAACCAATTGACCTAGCCGTTACGGAGGAGTAGGCCCTTTTCGGGCGCTTGGCCCTTAACAACCCAATGGACCTATTCATTGGATTGTTAATTCAATGTACTGCGGTCTCGACTCGTCGCTGCGGCCAGCGCTGTGCTCAAGACCGTTTTGTTAGAAAATAGCACCGTTGCACGAAGGTTTACGTAGGTACCACTTATAGCAAAAATATCAATTTTTTGTATAGGAGCCCCTATTTGTGTTGTTATAGCGGCAACAGAGAAACATCAACTGTCTTGTTTTCACGGTTCATGATATACAGCTTGACAGACAGAGAGATAGTGGAGTAATAGCAATAGCGTCTTGTTTTTGCCCTTTGGACAAGGAAACCTACAAAGCAATTATTCTACTTATGGCCCGTCAGTCAGATTATCAAAAAATAATAGACACATTTTTTAATCAAATGAACTTGCTTGTTTTAAAAGCTTAAAAAGCTTATGAACATAAATAACTACAAAACATTCGCATACCGCACCTTTTTCATCCTCTGAAACACAAACAGAAAAAACATACACTCATAAGTAAAATATATTTAAACAACTTCCTGCATTTTAAAAACGACAACTATTTACAATATTTATTGCTAGGCTATAGTTATAACACACAAATCATAAAGAGACAGACAGACGACATAAAGAATATTAATAAGTCCGCATAGTCCTTTGATGTTCGGTGTTCAGTAGACTGAATAACTTATAGAAATGATGCACAGGAAAACTTTCAAAGAAACCTGCTCATTGGTTTTAATTTCTTGTGTGAATGATTACATAGTTTAAAGCTTGTCTCTGAATAGGGTGACTATACCTTATTTCTTTACATATATCACGTTACTAGCTTTTGCCCGCGTACCTGCTTAAAATATGCCTATGTATATATTCTATACGTGCTGCTTGTGGGCCGATTATACCCAAAAGTTTTACAGTGCCCTCCGAGTCCAATTTAATAATGCGTTCAGGATGCTGATGGGGCTGCGGCGATTTTGTAGTGCATCAGGGATGTTTGCTGAACATCGCGTGGACTGCTTTTATGCTACAATACGTAAAAGATGCGCATCTCTGGTGCGTAATTATTATTATTATTATTTCGTTTATTCAGCTATATGTACATGTAAATTATATTTTTAAATATTGAATATAAAAAAAAAATTAAAAAATATAAAAAATAGTAGCCCACTGGTATCGGGAACAGGGTCCAAGCTATTATTATTATTATTATATTATAGCCTATGTCACTCAAGAATAAAGCAGCTTTCTATCGGTGAAAAATTTTCGCAATCGGACCAGTACTTCCAGAGATTACATCCTACAAAAAAAAAAAACTTTACCTCTTTAAATATTAGTCTAGATTTAGTCACTTAAATGTGAGTATCTATCCAAGTAATTTCATGAAATCAGAGAAACTTAAACACAAGTTAAACATAAGCATTAGAAGATGACAAGAAACCACTTCAGATTGTATTCCAAAACGACCAAATGAGAATAGTCCGGAAGAGCAAAACCCAAACTAAACCGCTTCTTCTAGGTCACTTTAGTGTAACAGGGACGAAAATATCAAAACACGAATGTAAGAAAGAGAAAGGACATACCCTAACGACTCCTCGTTTTGACATCCTGGATGTTGGTATTTATAGTTTCCGTGAATTGCCGCTGATTGTCCCGAAGGGTATTAAATCTCGTTTCTTGGAACATTAATGTTTGGAATTTAGTTAATGAATGTACAAACAAATATTTGGTTTGTTGATCAGGTGAATGAAATTCTTGATCTCCGTTAATTTATTAGTTGTGACATCTTTTATCTTTCAGTATTCTTTTATGACTTTAATCTGCCGAGAAACCTTTTGTTCAAAATAATCTCTAATTAACATTGTATCAAGGTCAGTGATCTAAAATAACTTACGGCATGGCAGTAGAGTTCATTAACCTTCTTATATTGATTAACATTTTTGATTTAAAAATCAGTAATAAAGACAATAATAAATTATATTTATATTTCAAATAAGTTTAAAAAAAAAAACACTACACCAAATTTTTTTTTTCAGTTTAAACTAAATGAGGCCAGTGTTACCTAGCTGACTACCCTGTGAAACACCGAAACATATCCAGGGATGAGTCTCTTTTAAAGTGTACACAGTAAACATGTGATGTGAATGTGACCATCATCAAATAATCTATCTTATGAGAAACTTGCCGATTAGTGTCCGAAATGGTGTTTGGAGGAAAGATCCACACAGATTTGACGTTAATTCTTACTGAATCCTTATCTATCTTGATGCTCACCATTATGTTATTGAAAAACAATACATGGCTTATTTTTTGAAGATAAAAACAGCATAATATCCTGGCATCGATTGAGAAGCGAGGAACATCGGTGATGATGCACTTGTCGAGTCAAAACTCCAAAGCCTTGAGCATCGAAGGCTGTCGGTTTTCTATCGATTGCGTTTTGTGAAGTGTGCGTTGGAATTGCACAATGTAATTCCACCAAGTCCGTTCCATCATTGGGACACTAGAAGTATGGCATTGCGCCATCGGTACTTGGTGAACATCTCACCCATATGTACAAAGCGTTTTCGGAACATTTTCATTATGCCAATAGCTACGAAGTGGAATTTCCTGCTGGAGTCTGTGTTTCCTGATAGTTACAACCTAGGAATCTTTAAGTCAAGGGTGACTTCTAGTCAGGCGTGCTCCGTTGTCGGCCACATTATCGCTTACCATCAGGTGAGATAGTGGTCAAACGCGAGCCTATTAATAATAATAAAAAAAGATCCGACGAAAATATAGGTGATAAGTTATCGGAAAGGGTAATGCTCCCCATTGCCACGCTAAAATGAAACTTGTACAATAAACCACAATTTCGTAAGGTAATCAGCGATGTGGAAGGAATCTGGAATTTCATTAAAATCATCAGTTTCTCAAGTGGATTGTTAAAGTTTAATAACTTAATTTTACAGCTCACTGGCTGTTCAATATTTCTGGTAGGTATATAATGTACTTAGAAACCAGTCATTGGCCTTTTGAATCTGAAGACCATTTTTTTTCTTTTTTTTGAGATGGAGTAATGAGTTTTCTAGCTCTGGAATGATGGTGGGAGGGCCTGAGACTTTTACTGACTTATACCATCATCATCCCCTTTGCTGGGACTCAGGCTCCTTTCTAGGAGAGGGAATGGGCCGTAATCAGTGCGGTTTGGTGAATATCATATGTCTTCGAATTTTTGGTTGAAAGATGTTTTCCTTCACCGTTTTGTATACTAATACCGATTTGTTCTTCGTTCGGCCCACTGAGTTTTGTCCCACATAAAAAAATCCTGGTTTGTCCCAAACTACATGCTTCTTTCGTCCCAAAATGTAATTTTAATTATTTTGTTCTCGATTCGTCCCATTTTATATTCCTTGTTCGACCCATATTTTTTTTGTATAGGCGGTTTTTACATTTTTGTACACTCAGCAACAAAAACTTATTACTATTTTATGAGTACAAAGAATATACTAGCTTCTGCCAGCGACTTCGCCCGTGTGATAATAGAAAATATTTGCCTACGTCACTTTATGTAATGAGGTAGGTTTCTTCTGGTGAAATTATTGTTAAAGGCGGTCTTGCAGTTTTTTATTTTGTTCAGTACTTATAAAAAACATAAATCTTTCCTAATTATAATATTTGTATAGAAGTAAAGACTTAACTAAAATGAACTACATACATAAAACAATTGCTTCTCTCTGCCTTCTCCTTGAAAGAAAATTTAGACATATTATTTTTTATTAGCTCTTTAGCCGCTGTTAGTAAGCAAGTCAAGAGCTGACGTCACTGGAATCTGTTTATAAGAGTAAGATTATTTTTTTTAAATAATAATTTCTTTTTTTACTTGTATTGACTAATGTTGGCCAATAGTATTATTTTCCGTAACAACAACACACACACAGAACACACACAACACAACAACAGTTTAAACTGTTGTAATGATAAGATGATTATTATTATACCATTTCTGCGATTTTGATTACAATACTCGATAGTAAAAATGATTTATACATAATTTAAAAAAAAAATGTTTTATTATTAGAAATTGAATTTTTATTGAAAAAATATTTAGCCAACTTTAATTACAGTAAAACTAACAAATAATAACAAAAACTCTAATCTAATTAAAAGTAACTAAAAACAAACTAATATATGATGTTTGTTTTCAGTTAGTTTTAATTGCACTCTTGTCACCGTCGGTGTTCCAGCCGTATTGGAACCCCTGGCACGCAAAGATGGCAAGAGACGGGAGAGCATGTCGTTATTCCCATGGAACATAGGTATGAAACATAGCTATTTGTGTCGATACTCTTGCGCCATCCAATCTTCCTAGCTCATCGTGATGTGCTGGTGCTGTCGTTGCGTCTACGGAGAACCTCAAACGGCAGAAATATAATAACCTTTTTGGAAGTTATATTTTCGAACCGTTTGGGGTTGAAACTCTCAAATTATGGGGTGTGCTCACAAATTGTAGTATAAAGATCTTTCGAAACGTCTAATTGACACTTCGCGTGACCCAAAGGCTGGCTTTTACCTCGAAAAGAGGATAAGTATTACTATACAGAGTGGCAATGCCGCTAGTCTTTTGGGCACATTACCAGTCGACAGCGATGTAGAATAGATTTTTTCTCGTCATATTTTAGTTTGATTTTAGTTGTAATTAGCCTAGGGTTTTTATTATTATTATTTTATTTTACTGTAATAGTTAACTATTTTTTAAATATGTGATTAATGAGCAAATAAAAAATATTGTTACGTTTTAATTAGTTTTTTTTTTATTATTATTAGAAGTATGTATATTTTTTTTAATATTATTGCATATGCACTGTCGAAGACTCGGGCTCAGTCTGCACGGTTACGGCGAGCTATCCATTGCTGAGGGATGGGGCGGGGTGCTTCTGGCGGTTAAGGATAACTATACAGTCAAAAGAATTACAGATATAGATGGTTTGACTGACGACAAAGAGTTGCTATTTGCACTAATATCGTGGAAAAACATAGCGTTTATGATCTGTGTAGCCTATTTACCTCCTAATTATAGTAGTAAACAATATCTTGATGTTATAGATTGTGTAGAGAATGCTATTTGTAAATATTCAGAATATCGATTCTTATTGGTTGGTGATTTCAATCTAAAATCACATAATAACAGTGTTGTAACTCAATTCGATTATTTTACAGACTATTGTAAATTGCGACAATTTAACAATATCAGTAATAAATATGGCGGCATTTTGGATCTGGTCTTAGCAACTTTCGAGAGTGATAGTGTATGTGTGACATCAGATATCGACCCCCTGGTGCCTGTGGATGCATACCATCCGCCCCTGGAAATAATATTAACTCTATCCAGGTGTGAATTAGTCAGGAACCCACCGTCTGAAGCACATAACCGTTCTGATTGGAATTTTAGAAAAGCAAATTTGCAAGGGCTGTATATTGATATTGCTAAAATGGACTGGACTGACCTTTTGCAACAGACGGATGTTGATGGGGCTGTCGACACATTATACAACAAAATATACAGCGTCATAAACGATAATGTCCCCAAAAAAAAGGCGCCTAGCTTAGAGTCCAAGTACGTATATCCTATATGGTATACTAACGAAATTAAGCATTACATTAAATTGAAGTATTTTAACTTAAAAAAATATAAACAATACGGTTTACAATTTAATATAGAATTATTTAAATACTACAGAACTAAAATTAAAACTCTTTCAGATACAGCTTTCAAAAATTATATGTACAATGTAGAAAAAAATATAAGTCATGACCCCTCAACATTTTGGAAATATGTAAAAGATAAAAGAAAGAGCAGACAACAAAATAACGAATTTAAATTTGAAAATAGGACAGTGGCAGGGCAAGAGGCAGTCAATGCGTTTGCGAACTACTTTAGTTCCGTTTTTCATAGCGAACCTCCGCAGTTAGATCCCGAGGCGGCTGAACGCGCTGCAACCGATAGAGGCTGTATGCCGATAATTAGTGTTGACCACGTTGATGTCTCTGAGTTGCGCCGAGCAGTCCGCCGGCTTAAAGCTTTTTCTGCTTCTGGACCAGACGCTATACCGGCTTTTATCCTGAAGGATTGTCTATCCGTACTAGAGGAGCCTCTTCTATATATTTATAACTTGTCGCTCCAGCAAAATATTTATCCTGCTTGTTGGAAGGTGTCCAGGGTCACACCGGTTCCAAAGAGTGGATCATCGATGGACATAACAAATTTTAGACCCATTGCAGTTTTGTCCGTTTTCGGGAAGGTATTCGAATCGATTATAAACAATTGTATCTCCAAGCAAATAAGCAATCGGTTGGATAATTGTCAGCATGGGTTCCGTCCTGCTCGTTCTACTTTAACCAACCACATACACTTTGCTGACTATTTGAAGACCAAAATTACTGCAGGTTGTCAGGTTGATGCAGTTTATTTCGATTTTAAAAAGGCGTTTGATTTAGTTGATAACGACATTCTTTTGATGAAGTTTGCATCTCTTGGATTTAGTCCGCAACTTCTTAAGTTTTTATCTGATTATCTTAGGGATCGGAAACAATTTGTAAGACTAAACGGCTATCAGTCATCAGAATATTATACAAGATCGGGTGTCAGTCAGGGTAGCACAATGGGTCCTCCACAATTTTTAATTATGGTTAATGATCTGCCAGAGGTTCTATCTAGGGCACAATGTCTTATGTTTGCGGATGATTTGAAAATATTTTTGTCTATAACTCAGGCTGAAGATTGTCTCGTTCTTCAGCAAGATATCGATGCTGTTGTTGATTGGAGTAAGAGAAACAAGCTGCCGCTAAATATTTCTAAATGTAAAACCATTACATTTTCTAGGTCTCGTACGCCAGTAACCACAACCTACAGACTGGGCGATAATGAGCTTGAGCGAGTTTCAACAATACGGGACCTCGGGCTCAAGTTGGATAGTGGTTTCAATTTTCACGAGCATATAAAGAGTGTATGCAAAGATGCAAATAAAGCGTTGGGCTTCATAATTAGAACTTCCTCCCAATTTCATGATGTCAGAGTTGTAAAATTACTGTACAACGCATACGTGCGCAGTAAGCTGGAATACAATGCAATTGTGTGGGATCCCAAGGAAAAATTATATTCACTTATGGTTGAAAAAATTCAAAGGAAATTCTGCCGATATGTGTATAGACGTACCTACGGATATTATCCTTTTCTGTATCCTTCATTATTTGTATCTGGAATGGTTGGACTGGACACTTTGCAGCTCAGGCGGAAATTAATGCATATCATTCATTATTATTTATTGTTAAGTAATAAAGTTGACAATTCGTCGGTGCGAGAGCATATTCACTTATATGTTCCACAGAAATACATACGTGGCGCAGGACGGCGGCGTCATCAGCTCCTAACATGTCCCCCGACATGGAACATTCGTCGGACCAATACCAGCCCAACAGCAAGAGCGGTTGCTCTCATTAACGAATATCTTGACCACAGTCCAAATGCCGACATATTTGTTGATAGTTTAAATGTGTTAAAGAAAGATGTTATGACCTTTCTTAACAAAATCTGATATTTGATTTTTTTTTTTTTATGTATGACACCGTTTTATAATCTGTGTGTTTTATTTTATCTTTAATACTATTTTTCTTTTTTTAAATAATTTGACAACTATATTGACAATTTTATTTAATATGAGGTTTTTTTTTAATTTTATTATCAGTGACGAATTTATTATTTATGACAATTTTATTTTACTTGACCATTTTATTTTATATAACAATTTAATTCTATGTGACTATTTTATTAATATGACATTTTATTTACTATGATTTGTTTTCGTTTATTATTATTTTGTATAACCATTGCATGATGATTAATTTTATTTCATTTTATGTTCTGTTCTAGTTATAAGCGTTTTGGTTCCAGTACTGTAAGCTTGTAATGTATTACTTAATAAATAAATAAATAAATTGCTCGTCGTCCACAACCTAGCCTACGGTGGCTGGTAATCGAGGTGCTGGAACTTCTGGTGGAGGTGATTTTCTCAAAAGTTCAGCTGAATTTATATGTTACTATAGCATATCTTATGTCACTAAAGAATAAAGCAGATTTCTATCGGTGAAAAAATTTTTGCAATCGGACCAGTAGTTTCAGAGATTATCTTCTACAAAAAAAAAAAACAAATAACAAACAAAAAAATTAAAAAAAAAACTTTGCTTCTTTATAATATTAGTGTACATTGCTTACTACTTATTCGCGTCCACTTATTATAAAATAAATAAAATCTGTAACGATCCATTTAAAGTACACTGTACTTCAAGTTGTAGGATATTCCTAATTTGAAGGATTAAATAAGGGGTTGTCTGATCTATATATCAACAACATTTAAAGCTTATAGATGATGCTTATTCCAACTAGCAATGAGTTACCACAAATACTATTTTTTTTACCGGATATAAACTAGTGCTTGACTGCGATCCCACCTGATGGTAAGCAATGATACAAACGTTGATGGGAAGGCGCACTAGTTTATTAAGAGCCTATTTACTCTAACCTTGAAGACACTCAAATTGTATGACGAGAAGACCATCCGATTAGAATTGTTAGCATTTGACACTAATTGAGCCATCAAATTACTTAAATAAGTTAACAAAACACTTGTCAAACTGATAATATCAGATGTCAAAACCATCCATCACTAAAAACCTCATCACAACAGCTAAGAACACCATTAATATAAAAAAAAAATCATCCCTTTGACACGACAAAATAATATCTTGATAAAACGACATTATTTAATAATATTAATGGCTAAACAAGTGAAGTGAATCGTGCAATTAGATCGTCCGTCACGGAAACAATCAAAGCATTATATCTCTTATTGACTGGACAATAAACACTAAAGTTGCTTTCAAACGAGTTTCATTACGATCGTATCACACAATTGACCCCTATATGCCGTCAATTGGAACTCGGGTTTTTGGTACAAACGTTAGGGTACATCTTAATGGTACATTAATTAAAATAGACCTCAAATTGATGATGTCTCTTTGATCTACAACCATAAGTACTTAGTCAAGATTGTATTATGTCAGTACCTATTTCAATTGAATTGGGAGGAGTAAAGGTATGTATACACCATCTTCTATATAGCTTTTCGATGGTGCGTAACAAGTGAAGCGTTTCTGTCAACAGGAAGGGGAACCGTATTTTGAATTAAACAGTCTGTCAAAATAACCATTAATTCATGCGGAATGTAAAGGTAGCTATACACGCTAGGTTATAGTTATACCTGTCAGGTAAACAAACTTGTGTGGAAACCTGCACAGTGGTGCAACATACTCGCTCCGGTTTACCTGTACAACTGCACCTTACGTTCAGTCAGTTACTCTTTGTTCCCCAAGAAACGTAACCCTTTCAAAAGTCGACCTATGTCCTCAGTAGGTTTCAACCCTACACTGCGCACACATGTGCCACACACGCCGATCTGGGCGCGTCAGACTCCATTCATTTTATATGGAATCTAGACTTTTAGAGTTACACTTGATCCACGCCACGCGACGCCACGCGACGTTGTTCTACGTAAAAATCAAGCGTGTTAAGGTCGTGCGTCGTCGGTCTAATGTAGTTCCAGCTTGATGTGTGTGCACAAACCTTAAGCAAGTGTGTTTAGCAGCTAATTGCTTTGTCGCGGCTCCTGACGCAGTTAGTAGAGTCATCAATATGATATATTGATAATGTAATGTTCGCATTATGGGCTCGTTAGATCAGCTATCTCGAACGTATTAGCGTTACTTGTAATTACGTTGAAATTATTAGTTTACTGTCAGTTTCTGTGCACTAGAGTTAGGCTGCTAGATTCTTCATTGATTAAATTTAATGACTTAATTGTATGAACGAGACACGCTTATAATATTAATTAAGCAACAACATATACGTTTTGTATTTAATATTTGTATCATCATTTATAATTATCATCATGTTTTTATGAAAATGAATATTATTATATTTTTTTCAGTGGTGGCCGAGTGGTAACGACTCCGACTTACGAGTTGTAGGTTGCGGGTTCAAACCCAGCCAGGCGCTTTACTTTGTGTAATTGTTTCATCACCACTACTCTCAAAACGGGAATAAAAACATCGTGACGAAACCGGTATGTCCTAGAACCAAAAAATTCGAAGACGTGACATCCGTCAACTTGCACTGGGCCCGCGTGGTGGATTACGGCCCCTTCCCTCTCCTAGGGAGGAGGCCTGAGTCCCAACAGTGGGACCATTATAAGGCCGATTATGCTATGCTACACCTACGTCCACCGCTATGTCCACCTACACGCACAAAACGTTTTGGGAACACATTCATTGTGCGTGCGGCTAGGGAGTGGAATTCCTTGCCGGAGTCTGTGTTTCCTGATAGCTACAGCCCGGGAATCTTTAAGTCGAGAGTGAATAGGTTTCTTCTAGGTAAGCGCGTTCCATCGTCGACCGCATCGTCGCTTTCCATCAGGTGAGATAGCGGTCAAGCGCGAACCTATCAACAATAAAAAAAAATGCCATATATTTTTTTCTATTCGAAAAAACCAATTCTACCCTGAAACGCAAAAGGCAATTGAAAGAACATGGGTGGGTTTTAGTCAGCAAGTTTGTCACTCTCACTTTATCTAGAGCTAGAAAAGTTATTAAGATTTTCTACAAAAAAATAAAAGATTGGCATGTTATAGGATATACCTACTAAAACTCCGCTAACAAGCCAACCCCTTTTTTAGGACAGTATTTAATTTTAGAAATCGATGTGTCTTTCCATCAGGTGAGATAGTGGTCAAACGCGAGCCTTTTCATAATAATAAAAAAAAGAATGTCATTCGAGGGCCAAAAACATACCCACATTAAAAATTAAATGGCAAAAAGATGTTGTATATACGTTCCTTTAACTCCACACTGTTTTTTGGGTGAGATGTCGTTAATAAACTTCTCCAGCTCTGGATGGAGTGAGTCATCATCATCATCATCATCTCAGCCGATACACGTCCACTGTTGGACATAGGCCTCCCCCAAGCGTCGCCACATCGAACGTTCCTGTGCGTCCCGCATCCATCGGTTTCCCGCTATCTTTACCAGGTCGTCGGTCCACCTTGTAGGAGGCCTTCCAACACTGCGTCTTCCGGTACGCGGTCGCCACTCCAAAACCTTTCGGCCCCAACGGCCATCTGTTCTGCGAGCAATGTGCCCTGCCCATTGCCACTTAAGTTTGGCAATTCTTTGTGCTATGTCGGCAACCTTAGTTTTCCTGCGGATATCTTCATTTTTTATTCGATCACGCAAGGAAACCCCGAGCATAGCCCTTTCCATTGCTCTTTGGGTGACTTTGAGCCTTCTGATGAGGCCCATTGTGAGCGACCACGTTTCGGAGCCATATGTCATCACTGGCAACACGCACTGGTTAAAGACTTTCGTCTTGAGACACTGTGGTATGTTGGACGAGAAGATACCGCGTAGCTTCCCGAACGCTGCCCAACCGAGTTGGATTCGACGGTTGACCTCTTTCTCGAAGTTAGACCTACCCAACTGGACTGTCTGTCCGAGGTAGACGTAATCGTCCACAACTTCGAGTGTAAAGTCTCCGACCTTGATAGGAGTGGGCGCTATATGGTTGTTAATCATGATTTTGGTTTTATCCATGTTCATTTTAAGACCCACTCTTAGAGAAGCTCTACTGAGGTCATTGAGGAGTGAGTGAGAGTGTCAAATTATTATCTACTAACTAAAACTCACCTTTTTTTTAGGTAGAAAATCATCCAATGGCATCTGTCGCCCTTGGGCGGTGCGGGAGGGCGTGTCAGACTTGTATAAAAATTTATTAAAACCTACTCCTAGTTCCTTCGTTGCCTTTCATACCAGGGCCGGGTTTTTCTTTCAGAAGCGAACTCATAGCCCCAGAAGGCTTTGACCCAGCTGGGCTCCTACGGTTTGCTGACATCTTGACTAAAACTCACCTGTGTCCCTTCAGTCACACTTTGCTTTACAGGGCCACGGTAACATTTTCGAACAATCCCGCAGTCCTCCCAAGCTTCGGCTGTAACGGGCCCCGTCAATCATGCTGACATGACACAAACACGGCAAACTATCCGTTGCTCGCCGCCCGCAAACCCGTGTCCGCTTTTCTCAGAACACTTACAATAAGAAAAGTTATGCAAATAAACTCAAGTAATTTTAATGATTGGGAATAAAACAGAGCCTTTTTATCGACGTCTTATAATTTGTTTCTTTAGCACACGTTTTCTTAATAATTCAATGCCAATGCCGTCGTCGTAATGTGTCCTAGCTAGGTTATCGTCCCTCTCTTTCTCACACTTGCCATCTCATTCCTATAGCTGCGTTCAAAATTCCCACATTCGGCCATCCGACACTCATGTTCGCCCACGAACATGCATCCATTCCAATATCTTCTCAAATCATTCACATAATCACACACATTCATAAATCGACACACAGTGGATAAACTTTTTCTTATATGCCATAGCTGCAACATTACACATTATTAAATCTAAGTATAAAGATACAAAATGAAGTAAAAGTACCTTACAAATCTCTGACAAATTTAAATCAACCGTTTAATGTAAGTAAGTAAAATAAAATAAAACAGAGTCACAGTAGTGAATACTTCTTTCATACATCAACAGACTTGTTCAACATAAAATAATGAATAGACATATGGCTTACCAAGTTGTTTATTCCTGGTCAATGCCTGGCCACATTTTCATATGGTCTGCAGAACTTGAAGTTTTATTTGATCCCTCCGCATTGGGGTCAATTTTTTCCACTTCATAACGATCATTACCTTTCACAGTAGTAACACGATATGGTCCAAGGTACTTAGGTTTTAACTTAAGGCCTGTCCCAAACTGTGTTCTCTTGATCGCCACCAAATCCCCAACCTCGTACTTATGGCTAGCTCTCCGAAACCTGTCGAAACTTTTTTTGTTTTCTTCTTGTACTTTCAGAATCTGTTGTTTTGCTTGAATCCTGAGATCTTCCCTGTTCTTGTCAAAACAGTCTATTTCCTCTTGTTTTAACAATTGTACTATTTCTAAATCTTCCTTTGATCTCATGTCTACACCAATCATTAGTTGGAATGGGGAAGTATTTATGCTTCGTTGATAAGTGCTGTTTAAGGCACGTTGTAATCGGCTCACATGCTTGTACCAGACTGATGGGTCCTGTACACATAACTTAGTTAGTACGGATATGATAATTTTATTTACTCTCTCCACTTGACCATTGCCTCGGGGGACTCCAGTAGTTATAGTCACGTGTAGAATTTTCTCTTCTTCACAGAATCCTTTGAACTCACTACTTGTAAAAGCAGTTCCTCGATCAGTGATTATTCGAACAGGACTGCCAAAGTGTTGCTGGTATATTTTTAACTTATCTAACGTTTCCTTACTGGTGGTACCCTTTGTGGGAAGGCATCCACCATGGTAAGAATGTAGTTATAGTGCTTCTTTGTCACAGTTAAGGGTCCTATATGATCCAAGTGATGTGTATGTAAAGGGATCCCTTCCTTTTCCACTGGATTAAGATATCCTTCCTGTTTTCCTACTTTTCTAGTAGCCAGCAGGCATGGTATACAGGTGACCACAAAATCATATAACTTTTTTTCTAAGTGGTCTATATGATAGTCCTTCATTATAAGCTCCTTCATCTTTTTTGCTGAAAAATGTCCATTGCTATGGACCTGTCTTATTATCTCTTTCTCCAATGTTCTGGGTACTACAAGTAACTTTTGTTCTCCCTTATAAAGTAGTCCATTATCAAGCCAGTAATCCAGATACGAGTTAGTCTTCAATACTTCACATATAGCCTTTAATCCTTCATCATTCTGCTGAGCCGCCTTAATCTGATCCTGAAGATTGTTAGCCACTATAGTAAAACACGGATTCCTGCTTAATGCATCGGCATGACGCATCTTCGAACCTGACCTATGCTCGATTTCATAATCAAATTGATCCAAAAACAGCACCCAACGAGCAACTTTAGCAGACAAGTCCTTCTTCTCCAATGTTGATTTGAAAGCTTGGCAATCTGTAACAATTTTGAAGTGCACACCATACAGATAGACACGAAACTTCTTTACTCCTTCAATGACAGCTAGAGCTTCCAACTCGTAACTAGAGTATTTAGATTCAGCTTCTGTTGTTCTCTTGCTTCTGTAATATACTGGATGTAATCCATCTGGGTGGAGTTGTAATAATATGGCAGCATAGGCGATGGATGAGGCGTCTGTATGTAGTTCTATTGGTAATTTAGAATTATAAATCTTTAACACAGGACTGTTGCCTAAACATTGTTTTAACTTATTATAAGCAGCCGACTCATCTTCACCAAACTTGAATTGTACATTTTTTCGCAATAAGTCTGTGAGTGGTTTCGCAATGACTGCATAATCTTTTATATACTTTCTAAAGTAGGATGTAAGCCCAATAAAACTATGTACTTGCTTGGTATTAGTTGGCTTTGGGTATCGTATCACAGCATCTGTCTTTTCAGGAGTAGGGCGCACTTCTCCATTCTTAACTAAGTGCCCCAAATATTCGATTTCATGACAAATCAGCTTGGCTTTTTTCCAATTTATTTCTAGGCCATATTCCTCGGCGATCTTCAATACAGATTTTAACCTTTTGACAGCTTCTTCCTCATCTTTAGCTGGGATCAACAGATCGTCAATGAAGATTAATACCTCACCCCGCACTAACAAGTCTCTAAATATCATTGAGATGAATCGCATAAAATAACCTGGGCAATTGGACAACCCAAAGGGTGCACGCAGGAATTCAAATTGCCCATGGTGGGTCACAAATGAAGTATAACGAATAGACTCCTCACTAATTTTAAGGTGGAAAAATCCATTTTTTAAATCTAATACGCTGTAAACTTTGGCATCTTTTAATTTATCTATCAAATTCTCAATGACTGGTAAAGGGAATTTATCCTTTATTATCTTTCTATTTAACTTTCTGTAGTCAACACATACCTACACGGGTAGAGCCATCCTTCTTCTTTACTAGCACCAGCGGACTACTATAATCTGAATAACTTACCCGAATAATGCCCTTTTCCAACCACTCAGACACTTGATGTTCAACTATCTCTTGCTCTTTAATCGATAGACGGCGAGGCAGCTGCGCCACTGGATTGTCATCCTTTAACACAATCTTAAGGAGTAGCGGTGTCTCCCTAGTTTGCTTAGGTTTGTGTTCATTCACAGTCTGAATTATTTCTCGTTTTAATTTAGGATTTTCCATGGAACCTAGGACAAAATCATATGAGCATACATCGCTTGCAAAACATCCCAGTAACGACCATTCCTTAGACAAAAACCTTACACGACCACCTTCCATTACTACTGTGACGTTATCTAAAAATTCTTGACCTATAATGGCATCATACGGAACACAGTTACAAGAAATGATATGAAAAACACCATCATAAGATTGTTCGTTAATGCACACGTTTAGTCTACATTCACCCATCGAACGCACTGTTGAAAGTCCGAGGCCGGTTAGCATTAACTCGTCCTTTATGCATTTAGGATTACCAATAGCGTCGTATACCGCAGACGATAGAATGTTCACGTCGCTACCGGAATCTACTAATGCATGAATATTCTTCCCATTTATTTGTAGCAAGATCATTGGTTTTTTCTCTAATTTTTGTCGTTTGTTTACAACTTCAACTTGCATGACTTCAGTTCGAACTGACAGGTCGCTATCACTGTCACTCTCATTCTGAACTTTAACCTTTTCCGTTTCTATATAGTCTATGTCGTTAGAGTTATTCACCGACGTGAAGTCGTCCTCTTTGGTCATTGCTCCGAACATCGTACGCTTTGATTATTTGCTCTGTTGGTGTCGCCGACCTTTACCGAAATCTTCCGACAACTTAAGATCTTTGCCGACACTTTCAGTCTTCGTACAAGTAGATCCGACATGGCCGAATTCGTTGCATTTGAAGCACTTTAGTCCTTTACTCTTGTGTGGGCAATCAATGGATGCATGCCCCCGCTCACCACAATTATAACATCGGATTCTACTGCGTACTTTCAATGTACTTGGTTCTAATTTTCGTTGTTCTTTCACTTTAGAGCACACAGTTTCATAAATTATTAGTTTGTCTTTAAATTCGGCATAAGTCGTGATACCATATAGCAACATCTTATTCGTTTCCATATCAGGTATCCCGTCCACGATGTACTTGATAGCTACACAATCAGGTAGTTTCCCACGTTTACCTAATTCTTTCATAGTCAGCATGTAATCGGTACAGCTCTCATTGGCTCTTTTCTTTCTATTGCTCATGAGCTCATGGATAGCCTTAACGTCAACCGTATCCGGAAATTCTTTAGATAACGCAGTTTTTAGTTCGTCCCAACTCTTGAACGGTCGTTCCGTGCGTAACCAGAGTTCTGCTGTGCCAGTTAGCGCTCGGCGAGCCACTAACAGTTGTTGGAGAGGTGTCCAACCAAATATTTCGGCGTTGCTCTCCACGTCGTCCACCCATCGTTCTACTGTGTAGGTGTTGTCACGGCCGCTAAATTTGGGAAGTAGTTCCGCCGTCATCTGCAACATACTTGTGCCTGGAGCCGACGTCGTCTCAGGGCTCTCTTGCTTTGCGTCTTCCCATTCCAGTAACCGGCTTCGTCGTCTTTTTCGTGGCATTTTCGTCGTGTGTGTCGTTAAACAAAATTCAATCGAATCTAAACTGACACGTCTATCAAAGATTTGAAATAAATTTTTGACACTAATGGCTTCTTGATGTGCTGAGTCTTTTTATGTCGCCAACCCCGAAATTTTCTTTTATTAGATCCCGGATGAGCCCCCAAATGTGGGGTTGGGGATTGGGAATAAAACAGAGCCTTTTTATCGACGTCTTATAATTTGTTTCTTTAGCACACGTTTTCTTAATAATTCAATGCCAATGCCGTCGTCGTAATGTGTCCTAGCTAGGTTATCGTCCCTCTCTTTCTCACACTTGCCATCTCATTCCTATAGCTGCGTTCAAAATTCCCACATAAATAGAATATTTTATAACCCATTTGCAGCAAAAAGAAAGGGCGTCATAAAAAGGTTTATTTATTTAAATATAACAAGGCAATCCATCACTTTTATTGTACTCGCGAGAGTAATATTTTAACCTACTAATATTATGTTTATGTGGAATATACATAAACGGTGTTTTATCTTTATAAGATAATATTAATTCTTATTTAAAATAAAAATAATATTAAAATATTAAGAGGTTAAAATAATAATTCAAGTCAAAACAATAAACAAAAAAAAATAATTGTGATCTACTATAGGTATAGTCTGTCTAATAAGTCAACCGACTTGGGAATTTTGTATAATATTTAATCATTTAAAAAATACTTATATTCAATATTTTTCATAAGGTTATTCTGTTAGTAAACAATTATCTCTATCTCTTAATCAACGTTGATTATTGAACCTGTATTGACTACATCAGATTTAATTAAATCCTAATAATTACCCAAGTCGTTTAACTTATTAGACAGACTCTAAATACTAATATTATAAAAGCTGAAGAGTGTTTGATTGAACAAGTAGATCTTAAAAAAATCTTGAGTTTTGGATAAGCCACTTATTGACAACTAGCTTTTGCTCGCAGCTTCGCCTGCGTACATAAAATATAGCCAATGTCACTCAGGAATAAATCAGCTTTCTATCGGTGAAAATTCAAAATCATAGCAATCGGACCAGTACTTTCATAGATTACCTTCTTCAAACAAACTTTACCTTTTTGTAATATTATATTATAATATAATTATGTATAGTGTTGAAGACTAGAAAGTATATAATATCACGCAAAGACTAATAGGATCGTAACAGTAACCAAAGACGCAGGTGAAACCATGGGGGACAGTTACTCTTAAATAATAATCATACTTTGCGATCTATTCATCATCATCAGCCTTTTTAATGTTCCCACTGCTGGGACTCAGGCCTCCTCTCTAGGAGAGAGATTGGGTCGTAATCCACCACGCGGGCCCAGTGCGGGTTGGTGATTGTCACATGTCTTCGAATTTTTGGTTTTAAGACATGCCGGTTTCCTTGCAATTTATTACTGGTCTCATATTAATGATTCGTTGTTCTCCAGTAAAAAAGAAAATGTCTGTTTTTTTTTTAATTGATATAAACTAGTGGTTGACTGCGAACCCACCTGATGGTAAGCAGGATGTATTCTTAATGACACACATTTTTATCAATTGTACCAAATATCATCGGAATTTGTTTAGCAGTTCAAGGGTAAAAAACGAGTAGTAAACATACACATACTCACAAACTTTCGCCTTATAATATTAGTGTAATTATTTGTGCGTCAAATTATCATAATACCTATTTGTCTTAACTTTGCAAATAACAAACAAATTAAACTCAATAACAAATTTAACCCTTCGCTACAAAACTCTTCAACTACAAACACTACTAAATAATAATAGTAATAATTAACCGCTGACATAATAAATGTTAATAATCATAAACATAATCCTATCCGATTCGAGGAGGAAATTACATCCCGATATGATCTTGGGGTTTCTCATTCATTATCTGAATTAGGGGTGGTATCGGTTTGATTATGACAATGAAGTGATTTTCATAACGTAATCGGTATTGTTATTGCTTTGTTATTTCGATTTATTGGTTCCGAGGATATTTTGCGGTTGATCTTTTGTTTAATTGCTTAGGCTTTTTTTCGGTGAGTAAAAATCATCCAGATGACATCCCCCGCCCTTGGGCGGAGCGGGAAATAGTGTCAACAGTGTTTTACTGACTAAAAACCCAAAACGGGAAAAAATATAACATGATGTAAAAACTATTGGTTTCCATTCAGTTAATTCAACTATCTGCAATTTTTTATCCAAATTATTAAGTTAAATATGGTTATTGATTTGTCTCATCAAGACGACGCTGCAGGTAAAACCGGTTATTCACTACGACACTTGTTTACAAAGATAGCTTCGACAAGAATTTGATCGAAAATAACATTGCAAATTGTAACTCAAAAATGGCATTTAGATGGTTTTTGCAAGGGCAAAATGGCTAAAATATTCTAAATGTCGAGGCCAGATCTTAAGATTGATTACTTCATGATATGACCATGACCAACTAAAACTGGCCAGATCATTTTAAACGTTAACATTTGATGATACATCAATCCTCGTTTGGCCTACTTTCTTTAGACCTTTTATTATCATTGAAATCCTACATCACTGATATCGCTCGTATTTCGCCGCTAGTGGTTTGAAATTCAATGTGAGTTCTTATATTGCGGAACAAAACTGGGTTTTTGAGAAGACTGTTCATATAAAAAATTATTAATAGTAAGTAAAAATAAAAACCGTACATATTATTATTTTAGGATACTAACTAGGAAGTTGGTCATGCCACAATTTCACTAAACCGATCAAAACCAACCACAAAATCCAACACATGAACCTAAAACTTTATAAATCTATATTCAGCTGCTAACCAAATTATCGATGAACCCATAAATACACACAAACGCCGTGGGAGGGCACCACTCGAAAGTAATTATAATTTATAATAACGTAAACGCGTTTGATGTGACGAAAACAGATGGTGACGTAGCGTGTCGAGTGATAAAGGTGAAGTGTCATGGCTGACTGGGGTCATAAAATTTTATAAATTAATTAGTGTTTGTTTTGTAATAACATGAAGTATTTTAGGGTTAGTTGATGTACTTAACGAGATTTATTTTAATTGGTATTGTAACTTTTATTTGTTTTGTGTATATTTTCATGTTTATCTTTCATTCTGTTGCGGATGGAGATGCGTGTTAAGCCCTACAACCAGTGTTCTGTAGTTACTTTTGGCGGAGACGCTCGGGTATTCATGCATTTCATCACACTACCCAAGCCAGTTTTTATTATTGTATCTGCTTTGTTAAATATCATCGGTAAAGTTTGTGGCTTATATTAAAAGGCTAAGGGCAGGTTTCTGAATTAAATATTTTGAGAGAGAGCCAAATGTCAGGTTTTCAGGCTAGAGTTAGAGAAGCACTCAACTTTAAATAGTTAAATCAGAAATCAAGGGGTAAAGGTCATGACTTTCATTAGCATTTAAACCATTATGCCAAACAATGAAGTTATCATGATCGAATTCATTAGCAACTAATTGAATAATATAAACATTAAGGCTTCAAATGCGTAGGTATAGCTTTTAATACATTGACAAAGCAAAGATTTAATCGACAGTCTCTAATATTCATTCATTCAAGTTAGAGTAGTCTCTGATTACTTCTAACGCTACTCAGAGCTGCTTTATGTCACATAATTATCTCACTTGATTAATAATTGATGTACATACAGACAGACAAATACCTTAATTATAGCTTTTCCATATTATATACTGATATTGATTCCACTGTCATCGCCCAAATACCACAATGTGGTAACCTAATATTATTAGTAGCGATGAAAGGGTTCCAATAAGGGTCGATCTTAATTATTGTTAACGTCAAATACTTTGTTCATCTTGATCTGCAAATGGCGGAGAATCGGGTTACATTTAGTAGTGTAATGTTAGAAGACCGTGTTATAACAATAACATTATTATTATCTACTCATAATTTTGTATTGTTGATGTGTTCGACGATAGAGAAAGTCCGCTACCCTAAAATACCATACCCTATTCACTCTTGACATAAAGAGAAAAAGGACCTAATTAATAAACCCGACAGTTACAATCTAACGAACCGATTTTGTTAGTCTTTTATGAAAACGTTTACGTTTTGTCGTAATAATTTGTTAAGGTTGGAATTTTGTTTTTGATAAATGTTCGATATTTTCAGTTATTTCATATTAATCCCACAACGTCTTGAATAGTAATTTCATTCGTTATATTTAAAATGTAGTAATATTTTTGCTAATTTTGCAGTATATAATAACGTCTACGGACCAAAACAGGTGATTAAATTATTTGTTAGTTATCATTTAAATCTTATATTTAAGCACACACTATATCTCTATCGATTTGATGTCAGATATATCAATATAGAGAGATATTATATCTAAAGCCAACAATATACTAAAATTGGGCACTGTTTCTATGTATTTTGATCAGGAAATATATTTTTAGAATTAAATTAACTATAGTGTACACCAAAATAAAAACCAAATTAATTACAATAAAAATAAATTTAAGGGTACATGGCAGTCTTCTACTCCATTTTTATTTAAGAAATACATTTAGCTATAATAAGTAAATTTTTAAATAAATTAATGCCTCGAATTAAAGTTTACTATAAATTCTCAACCGCAGGCTAAAACAAATCAAACTATAAAATTAAAGACCAGAACGTTTCCACAAGAACTATCAAAGTGGATATTTTTCATGAAAAGGGTCCATTAAATGAAGAAATTCCACAGAGTCTGTAAATCGGTGCAGAATTTTCGCAATCAAAATATTTTTCAACGCGACCGCACATCGCTTGAAGAATGCCGCGGGCGACGGCGAATGATTTATTTTAATCGATTGTTTACCACGGGAATCTGTTGGCTAAATCGTTTTATGTGATGTAATAAAATTGATAAAAAGTGAGTAATGGATGTTAGGTGTGGGTGCGCCTTTATGTGCTTTGTTATTGTTACGGTCGACTTCGTTTGTCAGGTCAGCAGAAGTGTTAATGGTGTCATAAATAAGTTCATGCAGTTTAGGATTGAATGCAGTATAAAGTTCGAACACGCTTTTAGGTCAAACTGCTTGAATTATAGCCGCTATTTTTATGTCTGCATTTACGTTTAATGCTAAATAATCTTCATTGATGGAATCCGCTCCATAAACTTGGAAAAGTATCTAAACTGCCTCTTTTTCCATTATTTTCTTGTCTTTGTAGTAGCTCTATATCTTCATGTTCATAGCATTGACCTCTGCATTCAACCCCAGCACTAATTTAAAGTTAAATTAAAAGCAGTATCTTCTACAGCAGGTGATTCCCAACCTATAGTCAAAAACCACCGCTGGTCCGCAAAAGCTTTAATAAGATTCGCGAAAAATCTAAAAATTTAAAACTTTGCAAATTAATGAAAAATAATATTGATAGAAATCAAGTGAATGATTACATTTTTATCAGAAGAGTTGTGTTTTCTAAGACAATGTTCAACACTTTTGATTTTAAATGATAAGTGACCTACAAGTCTTGAATTTAAGATTATAATTTTTGTATTCTACACTAATATAATAAAGAGGTAAAGTTTGTTTGTTTGGTAATCTCTGAAATTACTGGTCCGATTGCTAAATTTTTTTCACCGATAGAAAGCTGCTTTATTCTTAGGTGACATAGACTATATTTTATGTACGCGGGCGAAGTCACGGGCAAAAGCTAGTCATTAATATAGTTAAGTGTTCAACTAGACTTGTGGTCCCTGCTAACAATAAAAAAACTATAGAGTCACCGATTACAAAATGGTTGGAAAATCTCTGTTCTACAACAACAGTTTCATTCAGCTCAGATACACGCTACGTGAGCTTCACCACTACTTGCTACTTATGCATAATGTGATCATTAACAGAACGCGTTACTATTGCACGTGGTGTGGTTTCGGATTATGCAATGTACTAAGACAGTTTAAACTGCTAGGATTTTAATTTATGTTTGAGTATACTGCTTAAGAGCTTTCTTTTGCAATCGAAAATTATCTTTTACGATAATAGATATCTATATTATTCGAATAAATTATAAAATCTCGTCGAAAGTGCGCAATGGGATTAACCATTTTATTAAATTACATTTTTATTCCCTTGTACCCAAACAAGCGCTAAATTTTCAAAAATTCTTATTGGTTTGTTTGTGTAATATACACATTTGTATAATTTACAGCAGCAGCAGCAGTTACGGTTGTGCGTTGTATCTAAGTGAAAGTTCAATTATAGAGATTGGACTTGGGGTAGTTTTAGATTTGTAAAAATAATGCATTTACATCTTTATTGATATTCAGTATACTGCCACCTTTATAGTAATTATCTGCATCTTATATGATTAACTGTTTCAAAAGGATGCGTGGGAAAAAAAAGAAGGAAAAATATTTTATTTGGCACGCAATGCAGAAATAACATGTAGACACATAAGTTTAAAAAAAAGAAAGCTATCATTGTATGTAATATTTAATATGACTAACTCACTGCAGATGACATTTTTTCTATTGCGGATATAACCTGGATGAGACTAACGTTAGACGTTAAAAGAGGCCTATAGGCAAATTAGCCCAAAGATGATAATTACTATCATCAATAGTAAAAGTATTGCTGTTGTAAGAATTTCAGAATTTCCACCACAAAGCATTCAATTACTGTCTGTAATATCTTGGACTCCAAATCCATTTTGGTTTTGATCAGAAATCATCAAATATCCATAATTTTCCTGCCCTGGCTAGAACTAAACAGTGTCAAACCTTTAGAAACTAAAACCAACCCGTGCTTTTTCAAATTCCCTTTGCAGTCTAAGGCCGGGGTGACTGTTTCACTTAGGGCATCACTAAGACCTAACTGTCTCCAGTGTTTGCAATGGTACTATTACTAACTTCTCCTACAACACAACCTAATCTAGCACGGTCTCATCTATTTAAATGCACCGTTTGGCTGGTCGCCAACTGAACATGAATCATGCACTGCTCTGTCAATGAAACATAATCCGATCATTTTGTTAAGTGACTTCTCACATTATCCTCCTCTACTTGAAATGACGGATTTTGAAATGTAACACAACGCTCGTTATGTTTCTTGGGGTTATGTTTTGTGTCATCTCTTGTGTTAGTAATGGCTTTAATTATTTTTAATGTATTATCTTGAGTAGGTGCGGTAATCATGTTCTTTCAGAATATTTTTTATCTTGTAGTTGCAAAGGTTGAAAATTATAATTGCTTGTATGTTTATTTTTGGTTGTGAAAATGTATTTATTTAATTCATTTTATTTTACCAAGGGCTTGATATTTAAATTCAATATCCTGAAACATTATAATATAAAATCAAAACCCGATATTATTGAATACGGTGAGAGACGTAATTATACAGGCTATCTGTTTGACATGCCGGATGCGGTCCCAACATGACGTTTTAAAGCTATTACTTTAAAACGTCATGTTGGGACCACAAGCAATGTCTGAAATAGAAACCATGGTCCTTGAACGCAAAGGGCAACTGTAGGACACTGATGTGGTTTTAGCTAGCAAAAATCTGACACGACTCCCACTCCACCCTATAGTGGGAGTCATTTGATGATTACCCACCTCAAAAATAATTGTAGGCAGATACCATGACGTAATAAATGCAATATTTGAAAAAAAAAATGCTATACGGACTATACAGCTTCATAATTTTACTCACACCAAATAAATCTGATTGATTCCATTTGAAATGGTATGGTGTACAATAAAAAGTATATCTATATATCTATCTGATTTTAAGATGTCATGGTAGGACCCCAGTCCTTTGTAATACCTATTAGATTACTTAAACAAAAAATATTGTATCATATCACTTTAAATTTCTCGCACCACAGCAATACAGATTAGCTTAGTCATTCACAATTTACAGGTCGTAAATTAAGGTCGTCAGCCATAATATATCTATTTGGCTTTGTTTAAATCGTTCCCTAGTCTCATCCAGGGCCGTTAGTTTTCTGTGGCAAATTTTATACGACGCGTTTTAACTAACACCGGCTATATTTGAATGGAAGTTAACAAGACTCGTTATTCACTTTGGAATTAGTGTGGAAATGGTACTTAGAATAAATCTTGAGCTTATAATTGCATAGTTGTTGGCAACTTGACGTGGAGAAAATTTAATGTGTGTGTGTGTTTAATGTGTGTGTGTGTGTGTGTTTAATTTAATGTGTTTAATGTGTGTGTGTGTGTGTGTGTGTGTATGTGTGTGTGTGTGTGTGTGTGTGTAATGTGTGTGTGTGTGTGAAATTGTGGCTTGTGTTTATATTATTTTAGTGCTAGTTTTTTAGCAAACAGTCAAATATTTCATCGTTTTAAATAAAAACATATTTTCTAGCTCGTATTTAAATAGTTTGTTTGCGACATAAGCTACAGTGTGCGGTCAGATTGAATGCGGCTTTGTTTTAAGTTATTGCTTATCTTTCAACCAATCAGGATTTTCTTGATATCCGTAAAACCCGAACACTTTGAAAACCCCTTGGGGACGACCGCCGGACACCGTCTAAACTAGTAACAATCCGGGGATTTCTGGACGGATGGTAGCCCTTAGTTAGGGTGGGTCACTTATGTATGGAGAAAAAAAAAATGCAGTTTTCTTACAGGCACAGCGATGAAATGGTGCGAAATGATGAGTATTAAAAAATTATGAAGTTTGGTAGCAATCGGAATAGATCTTCTGCCTTCGGTTTCGTGTTGAAATTGTAAAAAAGTGATTAAAAAGGACTTGACATGATGGCATAAAAAGTTAGATTTTTCAAAATTATTTGGAAATAAAAATAACAGGTTAGTAGTAAAAGTGTTAATTAATTATTAAATAACATTATTTACCATTTATGCAAATAAAATAATTAAAAATATTCATTATATCGGACCAATTAGTTTGTGGCAAAATGTGTTTTGCTATCGTATTTCGGCAGTGCTATTTTCGCGTTTATCTGGACTTTGAAAAATCTTTCTCGTATTGGTTTGTAGCTTAGATTAGCTATATTTTTAGCCACAGCTTTGAGTGTTCTTTCTATAACTTGTGTGTAGCAAGGAAAATGGAATAAACCCAATCATTAGACTAGTTTTTGTTCAACCGAATCCCCCCATCCCGAAATCGGGAACTTTGTTCAGTTACAGATTTTTATATCGAGGGCTCAGTAATATTTTCTGACCAATTCAATGTCTTGAGATCTGTTAATATAACAAACAACAAGTTTTCTTGTGACATAGCAGTTTCTTTTAATAACTGTGTCGATAACAACCTTCAATTTTTTTTTTTAATATGTGGCTAACTCGATGAGCATAATTAAGTGTCGTGATTCATCTTTGCAGTTGGAATGAGTTTTAATAGAACTAAATATCCTATGTTCCCACCGTAGCTTAAACCTCGACAATCTACGCTACAAGAATAAGTCGATTTCTAAAGGCATTCTCTACTGAAACATACAGACGGAGAATCCTGTTGGTACGAGTTAGCCATCGAGCGTGGAGCACTTTATTAGGTGATTTGTTTACTAAATCATTAGGAAATATGTTTTTTGAAACTGTTTCAACTATTTTGTACAGGTATTTCTAGTCTGTACTAATTCTTTTAGTAGGTAGGTCCGGTAAGTTCGTCGGAATAGGTCAAAAGTAACGTTTTTCACAGTTTCCAAGTACTTTTCCAATTTTCCCTGAAAATATGTGTTCCAGACGTACTACCATCAATGAGTGGAAACAGATGTATAACTGGCAGTTCATTAATGTGTAATATACCAACAATAAACTGCAAAAATATTTTGATTACTAAAAGTAATGTTTTACCGATGAATTACGCGTTACTTGTCTCGTCGAAAACCCCTTCCCTCACCCTCCTTTAACTTTTGCCCATGAATTAACCACATAACTATCTTATTTATTATTTTTAAGAACTATTACAAATGAAAACTGTAACAATTAAGATCAAAACTAGTAGTAACGTGATATGAAGCATTTACTTTTTTTTCAAAACTTTTTTCACAATCCGCAGGCAATAAAACTTAAAATAATTTGATAAAACTTTACGTATGAATTAACTGTACCATTTGGTACCTTTTTATCGCCGAGCCCATTAAGAAAACGAAAAATAAAAATTTTGACCCACCCTAGTATACATATCTCTTTATCCTCTTCATCTCAAGTATCATCATTTCTATCATCACATCATCTTCCTGTTCTTCTCCTGTTTTATTTAAGCGTAACATGTTTTTTCTTCCATTCTGTTCTGTCACCCTTCACGCTATCACTCATTCATCTTTTCTTTGGCCTCCCTCTTCCTCTCTATCCATCCTTATCTATCATCTCTATAAATACATGTGTACTCATAACTCTTTTAGTAATAAGCGTTTCATCTCTCTCTTTCACAAGACAGACGATTCCCTTTTTTTCAGTCACTGGCGAAACTTTCAAACTTTTTTTAACATACTCGTTTCTCAAATTCTCATCTTCGCTACATACAATCTTCTTTCATTTCTTTATCAGACATCATTCATGTAATGCAGCCCTCGCTTTTTAGGGTTTCCTTAAAGCCTAGCAACATTGAAGTTTTTTCAAAATAAAACTGGACTAAAACTTGAAACTACAAGTCCAACTAAGTAATTTTGAATCACATTTTGTACTGGCTCTATTCCAACACATGAATCAGTAAGTTTGATCTCAAACAATTTGTTACAATTAACAAATCCTGAATTAAAGTTTTTGTTACAACTTCAACCTTATCTTCTGTCATTTTAAGTCTGTTTTTGTTCAAGTGGTTAGGATGTCTACACCTAACGTCTACTTAACTAGCAATTTCACTACGGCTTCCAGGATTTGAAACATCCTCGCTACTAAGTACCAATGTATTTTAGCTTTCAAATTATACTGTTCGTTCTCTTTATTAAAATGTTATGTTTTATATGGTAAAAGGATCCTTACATTTACAAATGTACGTGTATGTAATACGGCGGAAATAATCTAGTGTATAATATACCAGATTATTTCTGTGGCGTTACTTTTATGTCTGTTCCATAGGAATAGAGGATTCTGCCGGATTAAATAAAAGTATACATGGCAATAATATCAAGAATACGCATAATTTATTTAATTTATTATTTATTTATTTATCAGTTGCGTGATAGACTTACAGTATGCACCAAAGCGTATAGCAAGCCAACAATCTATGAATTAAAAAAATGTATACAAACATTTATCATTTCTTTACTGCTATAAATATGTCAAATTTCAATAATTACATATAAAAAAATTGAACAATGACTCCCATACCTGGAAAACTTGTGCTATTGAGGTAATCTATCCGTCCATTAAGTTGGCTAAAAACTTGATAGATTAGTAATAAAAAAAAATACTTCCTCCTCCAAATAGTTTAACCTATAGTACAATTTGTGGTTTAGAATAAAGGCAAAAAGAAATTACATTAGAAATAAGATAAAAGATGTACTTTTAACTGTTGAGTACATATTTGTGTGAGTATTTTTGACTAGTACATTTTTTTTTTCTTCTAGCTCTTTTACCACTTTTACTTGCTAATCGTGGTCTGCTCCTAATGTAATTGGTTTCATTGATTTGCATGGTTTTTTCTTTATCTTCTATTAGATAAGTACAAATATTTGTAAGAAACAGTAAAATATGGATCATTTATTTATTTATTTTACAATTTATGTACACACAAAAATACAGAAGAAGATAACATTATTAGAATACTTTGTACAAAGGTACTGCTTATTTCAAATAAAAATTTCTTCCAGCAGACCTGCGATTATGTGACATCTAATGCCATACATTTATGTTGCGATGGACGATGTATATGAACGGTTTAATTTTATGTCTATTATAAAAATTATATATTTTTTTCTTATTATGTTAAATAATGATATAAAATAAAAAACACAGAAACATTGTTGCTGACTTTGGAGACAGATAAAAATAAAATATAAAGTTTATACTCAGTACTCGAAATTATAAATAATTGACATGCAGATTGCAGCATTTCAGTTAAAGTTTGACTACGAGCTGGTTGAAAGAAATGCCAACATGTCTTCAGCGTGAAACTTGGTTACAAAAGTAGACCAAAGTGACAATGGATGAATGGTGTGAAAGATGATTTGGCTAGGAAGGAAGTGACGATTGCAATGACAGCTAATAAGTATGGAAAAAGATGAAATGGTGAGTGAGCTTAAAATAAATTTAAATATGGGCAGAAAGATGATGATGACTTATATCATGGGAAAATGATGACACTGTTGGCGTTTGTCTAATGTATCAGGTGTCCATTAAAAACATAAACCTCATTAAACAATGGACAATCAAGCTAGCTTACTAATCTCAAATTGCCACTTCATGAAGCAGGTGTGTCATATGAATGATATTCCTCGAAATATAAACAAATTACTCAGTAATTTTCCAGTTCAGTATGTTTACCTAATTATAACGTAAACGGTAATCCTCATAATGTATGAGGGTCCTTTCAGGATAAACGACACGTTTAATAATTTTAATTATCCCGAGTACTTTGCGGGGATGTAAAGATTATTAATAAATTCTTTTTTTGCAGTTGCTTTATTATGTAAACGAATTGTTCCACGACAGCCAGATGTTGTCATTTTTATCTTTTAACCTTTTTCATAATGTTTCTATGATAAGTTATTTAGTATTAATGATGACAACGTGTATTTACATGATATCTAATTTTCCTTTTGTATCAATCATTTCATAATTTTTATGACTTTCTTTTTGACTATATTTACCGTACTCAGTTGTGTTTCTCAGAAATACTTTCGACGATTACTCTAATTTGAAGCAGTAGTTTCTTTTGATGCTTCTACGGAGTAATTTACTTATTTATAAGTTCTCAAAATGCCTCTCATCAAATTCTTTATCATTCTCGTCCAGTTTGTATGTACGTTTATATGGGTTTTTAACTGACACCACGGAGCGATTAGCGTGAAATCATTAAATTTTCAGTTTAAGCGCCCCTGCGGGTGCTAATACCGTTTTATCTGTCGTCGCGAGTTACATTAATTATTTGTTGTGCTACCGTTTTAGTACGGATCCTTTTTTATGGACGGCTTAATTTTTATATCTGTCTTCATAATTATGGTTTATTTTTTTATCTTCAGACAATTTATAGTATAAAAATTTAGAAACATTGTATCTGGTTTTAGAGAAAATAGTAAAAATACAATTTTAAGTTACATTCAGTGTTTGAAATTCTAAGTAATTGACGTGCAGATCGTAAAATTTGAGTTAAAGGTGGATTACGAGCTGGTTGAAAGAGATTTGCTTGCAATAAATGGACCATAACGAGAATCTCAGTGAAGCGTCTACTGCTTTATTTAATTTTACTGGAAATTTCAAGTGAATGGTTTTCTATAGAACTTAGAGCTTAGTAATAATAGATACAAATAGACTACATTCATGAATTATTTGCTAAAAGATTATCTACCTTTAATAAACTGTTGAATATGAAATTGGGATGAATAAAATAATCCTGTTGCAAAGCAACAGAATCAGTCAAGTTTCTCGAAAAGATATCTATTTATAACCGAAAATATTAAAGGAAATAAATCCACCACCTTTCCAATTATTATAATTTTATACGAAAGCCTCAATCCGAACGTTCCATCATCTGCTTTTAATGTTTCCAGTTAACAGATGCGTTCAAGGAACTTGGCCTAACTTTTCAAATTTGTCTCAACGGGCAATTATAAGTTTCGTTTTTACCTCGACTTGAGTTAATAACCATGTTTTGCGTAAAGGCTTTTGCCTATTTGGATCGTTGCTAACCGAAAATAAATTTCATGTAAATGGTGTGGGAAAGGAATATTATGTAATCGGGGTGTTAAATAATATGTCAAGAGTTGGATGTAACTTTTTACATATATCGAGCAAGTGTACAAATATCTACAGTAGTATTATAAAGTGGTAAAATTTTAATTTTAATTTGTTTGTAGGCGGTAATCTCTGAAAGTACTAGTCCGATTCCTAAATTTTTTTCACCGATAGAAACTGTGGGCAAAAACTAGTACATATTTTGTATTTACCAAGAAAAGTAACCGTACCTAGACTTAGACGTGCGTTTATAATTATTAAGTATATATAATATGTCTAGACTAAAGATATTAAGTAAGAAGTAATAAGATATTTTATATTTACCAAGAAAACTAATAGTAGGCATAGGTGTACTAGGCTATGTAAAATATATAATTCTTGAGTTTTTAAATTGACGACACGGTTGCCGTTGTGGTTGACCAACTGACTGCTACGCTGTGTTTAGTGGGTTCGAGTCTTGTGCAAGTGAGTTACATGTTTGTGAACATACCCACAAACATGTAAACTAAAAAACTCCGTCAAATGTCGTTCCTAGTGTGGCGCAACATTTTTAAAAAGAAATATAATAGTCAAGGTCTGAACGTGGTATCATTTACAACAATCTTTAAATAAAGTTGTTCCTACAGAGCGGTGTCCTGACCCAAATAAAGGGACAAATTCGTTCACCATAAAAGTTAAGGACGCCATATTTTGTCGTAAATCATTTCATGGGGGAATGATTTTATTAAAACGGAGAAAAATTAACCTGGAACAAATTTCAGCACTTGGGACCCCAACTGTGTGACAAGAACATTGATGATTAACAGAAAATTGGCTAAAAATTCGTAATTAGTCAATATTAGTTTTATTTATTTATTTATTTAGTGCATGGAGGACTTACAGTAATTAGTCAATATTAGTTTTAGTATAAGTGAAACCCGAAACACGTGTCTAGTATTTTTATGTAAAGAATCGATGTACAAAATTTCACAACTATACGATGAAAAGTCACAAAATTATAGACTTGTTATGTTACCTGGATTTTTTTTTTTCGAGGGGAAAAATCATCCAATGACAACCCCCGCTCTTGGGCGGAGCGGGAGATAGTGTCAGACTCTAACTGACTAAAAAACCCATCCCGTTCCTTCAAGCCTTCATACCGGGGCTCGAGCGCCCTTTCGGATAACCCTGGCCCCAGTAGCCTTCGACCCGGCTGGGCCCCTGCTGTTGCTGATAACTCCTTGAGGCGCGCGGGAACAGCGCGTGCCGGCGACGACTTGGGCTTGGACCGGACAGTTACCGGACGGCCGGACAGCGAGCTACCCATTGCTCACTGTCCGCAAGCCCGCGCCTACGGTGGATGTTACCTGGATGGCCGCACAAATACATGATCACAGGCCCACCGAGAATTTTTAATTCATATGTGGCGCCATAGATGTCGCTAGCAAAAAGATTTCATCCAATAACTATAAATTCAACACTGCTATTAATCACGGTTAAAACAACCTAAAGGTTCAGATATAATATAGTTTTTTATGCTAGGTTCATTGTTTTTTATTTAAGTAGATATATGTACTTATTAATGTTAATCTTAGCAACAAACCTTTGGTCTTCCAAAATGTTTGTAAGTCTTTATGTAATTAGCTATTAATCTGTAAACGTAGCTTCAAAGCACCTGTAATTGCCCAAATTCGTTTATACCGCACATCGATGGACTGGAACAATTTATTTGCTGTGGTCTGTTTTTTTTCGATGAGTAAAAATCATGCAGATGACATCCCACCCTTGGGCGAAGCGGGATATAGTGTCAGACTTTTAATAACTAAAAACCCACCCTGTTCCTTCCTTGCCTTTTATACTGGTGCCGAACCTGCCTTTCAGGAATAGACCCTTGGCACCATTGGGCTTCGACCTTGCTGGGCCCCTACGGTTGCTGACAACTCCTTGAGGCGCGCGGGAACAGTGCGTGCCGTCGACGACTTGTACTCGGTCCAGACGATCGGACAGCGAGCTACCCATTGCTCGCCTTCCGCAAGCCCGCGCTCACGGTGGCCAGAAATCGGGATCGGATTCTCGGCGTCGGCTGGGGCGTGAGCGCCGTTGCTTGATGCGATCGGCCTCCTCCTTTGCTAC
Source organism: Mythimna ferrago (assembly GCA_910589285.2). Classification (NCBI taxonomy): domain Eukaryota; kingdom Metazoa; phylum Arthropoda; class Insecta; order Lepidoptera; family Noctuidae; genus Mythimna; species Mythimna ferrago. Next base: position 27,012,434 of record OU342679.1, read on the forward strand.
CTGCTGCGTTCTTCCCGTTTGATTATATTATAATTTCAGTATCTTCTAGGCTAGAGACAACACACTCCTCATAAATTAGCGCGCATCACCATCAACGATTGCTTACCATCAGGTGAGAACGCAGTCAAGTATTAGTGTTCAAATTATTTAAATAAAGTAGTTCAAAAACCAATTCCCAATATTAACCCCACATAGGAATCGCCAAACGAAAGTGGCAATGGGCAGAGCACATTGCTCGTAGAACGGATGACTGTTGGGGATGAAAGATTCTGGAATGTCAACCACGTACCGGAAGACGTAGGGTCGGAAGGCCTCCTATAAGGTGAACCGATGATCTGGTAAAGATTGCGTGAATCCGCTGGTTGCGTGACGCACGGGACCATTCATTGTGGTGACATTTGGGGGAGGTTTATGTCCAACAGTGGGAATGTTTCGGCTGAAATGATGATGATGATGATGAATCCCACATAGCTGAACACCAACTACTATTTCTCATTGCCTTGCTCCATTTTAACCGCTAATAGCACAATTTAGTTTTTAACCAACAATTCATCCGCTTTACCAACTTCCTTTTTTCTTTTAATCTCTTTAGCTTCACAATTAAAATAATAATAGAACAGACCGGCCATGTGCGAGTCGAACTCGCGTGTAAATGGTTCGGAACGAATGGTATTTTTATAATACAAATTAAAAAAAAAGCAGATCGAAGGCGCAAGAGTATCGACACAAGTAGCGTCCCATACTAAAGGCCTTCCCATCTTCCAAGAGAATAACGACATGCCGTCCGGTCTCTTGCCATCGTCGCATGCCAGGCCATGGGGTTCCAATACGGCTGGAACGCCGATGGTGACAAAGAAATAAAGAACCGAGTTTTTAGTAATAAAAATAAATAATGAGATGATTTTTTGTCTATTTCCTTTGGTAACTTTAAAACTAATTATCATAATGTTATAAAAGAGTATATTCGGCACCCTCACAATATTCAGCACCTATATGTATGATTTGAAAAACTTGGTTTATTAATTTTCCGGTTTGCTTCCTAAAAGTTACCACGCATTCATTTATTTTGGCAGGAACGTCAAACATACTTATTTGGATTGTATATGTTTATTATTTATTTTATTGTCAGATGAGAATTTAAAAAACGGGAACCTTATTCTATTGATGAAAACTAGCTAAATTTTTTTACTTTTTTTCAATTTTATTATATTTCTTTGTAGCGGCCATAGAAATACACATCCTGTAAAAAATTCAGCTATTCACTTACGGTTTATGAGATACAGCCCATTAACAGACGGATAAACGGATGGACAGCGCAGGCTTCGTAATTGGCGCCCTTTAGGTACAAAACCCTGAAAACACAATTGGTGGCAGATATTCATGTATGCACCTGTCAAATTTCAACTTCATCAAGTCAGACAGAGACAGACAGACACACGAATGATTCTATAAAGGTTCCGTTATTTCACTCAAAGATTCAGTACCTTAAAAAAAGACTTCACGAGTCACAATAGAGGTCCGTTGCTAGGCAACGCTAATCTGGTTGACCGCGCGACCCCTGCCTGTAACGAGACGACGTTGGTTAACTGATTATCCTTGGTCTCTCTGACTTGAGTTACGTTGTTAGAACTCGTTATATTGTACCTAGTTCGGTTTACGTAAGCGACTAAGCGTGTATGATAAATTGAAGGTATTTTGGTAAATGTATAACTTTTTGTGTCTATTTTGTTTTGGTGAAATTATAAGTCAAGCCACACATTTCTTTATTGGTCACGTGATCAAACTTCTCAGTTTGTTAATGAGCAACGAGAAAAGCCTCTCTAATAAACTGATTAGCCTTTTTTACAATACCTAGAGCAGTGGTGGCCGAGTGATAACTGCCCCGACTTACGAGTTGTAGGTTGCGGGTTCAAACCCAGCCAGGCGCATTACTTTGTGTAATTTATTTCATCACCACTGCTCTCAAAACGGTGAAGGAAAACTGGCATGTCCTAGAACCAAAAATTCGACGACATGTGACATCCACCAAACCGCGTGGTGGATTACGGCTCATTCCCTCTGCTAGGGAGGAGGCCTGAGTCCCAACAGTGGGAACATTTTAAGACCGACTATGCCATGCTATATAATTTTTTGTGTCTGTTTTGTTTGGTGAAATTATAAGTCTAGCCACATATTTCTTTATCGGCTTCGTGATCATACTTCTCATTTTATTAATGAGCTACGAGAAAAGTTTCTTTAATGAACTAATCCTGTTTTACAACTACAACTAAATATGATTAGTCCAAGTGCAAGCGAATCGAGCTCAGTTTTGTAGGGACTCTGACACGGATTGGATAGATTAGAAAACTAAATCCTTCGTGGTTGTTTTTTTTAAGCTATAGACCAATGATTACCTTTCCGAGCATCACGAAAATGCTTATTACATAAATAGCTTTACCAAGGGAACAAAATTCTGGGATAAATAATATTTTATGTGGTATTCCAGGACATGGTCTATCCGTGTCCTTTATATTTAGATATTTTTGTTTATGTGTTTATTTCAACGAAATCTGTTCAACCGTTGGAGCGTGAAGTAACAAACACATTATGTGTGTATGTCTGTTACTGTTTTGCACTTAAACGGCCATGTATTGTGTGAAGTTTGTGAATGTATGCACACACACTCCCAAAAACTTTTGCCTTTATAATACATTGGCAGCCCGTCTCGGCTTCGTACGGGCAATAAATATAGCCTATCTTACTCAGGGTGAATGTAGCTGTAATGAATTTTTAAAATCGGCACTATAGTTTTTGAGTTTACAATTTTTCCCTCTTTATAATATTAGTGAAGATTTGAATCCATGCAAAGTCAGGGCACGTCACTAGTGATCAAAAATAATATTTATGTACGACGTGATATTTTTGTTTACGTGATTTGTATTCTGTTCATTGTATTTGAAACAAAACCCGATTTATTGAAAGGTTTCATTTATTTCAAACTAATTTGGCCGAGCAAATCTATAGACAAACGGGGACCTATTATCTAGATTGACTTTAAACCAACAAGACAAAGTGAATTGAAAATGTAAATTGTATTATTTTAATGGAACGTTACAATTAGAGAAATGTAAAAGGAAATAGAAATAGAAGGTTTGTTAGTCAAAATAACCGGGTTTTGTAGAACAGGTAGGTACCTACTTTTGTTATATATAATAGTTTCATTTATTATTTATGTTAATGTAATTTACGTTGGTTTGAATAGAATGGACTGCGAGATTATTCGAGAGAGTAGAACTAAACTGCTCATACGCGCCACACACGCCGATCTGGGTGCGTCGCTTCGATTTTCATACATTTATATGGAAACTAAACTTGTAGAGCTACACTTGATGCACGCTACGTGATGCTACATGACGTCGTTCTACGTACAAATCAGGTGTGGTCCACGTGACCATCGGTCTAATGTAGTTTTAGCTTTAAGCTAGAACTACACTGCTCACACGTGTGTCAAACACGCAGTTCTAGGCGCGTCGGTCTCCATACATTTTTAATGGAAACTAGACTTGTAGAGTTACACTTGATACAGGTCACACGACGCTACGCGACGTCGCGCGTCGTTCTACATACAAATCAGACGTGGTCTTCGTGTGTGTCGGTCTAATATAGTTCTCACTTTAGGGTAGAACTACACTGCTCACACGTGTGCCACACACGCCGATCGGGGCGCGTCGGTCTCCATACATTTTATATGGAAACTAGACTTGTAGAGCTACATTTTATATCCGCCACACGACGTCGTCGACGTACAGTTCAGGCGTGTTACACGTTTGCGTCATTCTAATGTACTTTTAGCTTTACTGCTGCCTTGAAACTATACAGGTGGGTTTAAGTCAGTAAAAGTCTGTCAGTTCTCGTTCCACCCAGAGTAAGAGAAGTTATTTGATGAGTAGGAGAATTAAGTTATTTACAATCTTAAAAAAAAATATAGAAACTTTTAGCTTATTTAGGGTGACTGGTAATTAGTGTACGATACTTAAACACGTAATTGTGCTCATGATAACAAACAATTTTTATCATGGGAGCAAAGCCGAAATAGCGAAAAAAATATCAGCTGTTCAGTACATTAGGCAAACAAATGTACTGAACAGCTGATTTTTTTTCGCGATTTCAGTTTTGTTCCCATAGTAAAAGTTGTTGGTAATCATGAGCACAATCACGTGTTTAAGTATCGTACACTAATTACCAGTCACCCTATAAAAGCTAAAAGTTTCTATAAAGGCAGTTTTTGTAAAAGAAATGACTGAATTTTTAAATTGAAACTATATTGAAATCAATTTTCTCTGTGTTGTCCTATTTGCGAAATAAGTTGACGGTAAGTAAATCATTAACAGCATTTCAAATTTGTTTGATGATAATTAAATCAAACTAAAATCACGATCATGTTAAGACTAGCTTCTGCCAGCTTTACCCACGTCAAAGTAGATTTCTTCATACAAACTTTGGACCACCGTTTCATAAATTTAGTAGGTAAATTTAGTAGGTAAATTTTGCAAAAACCTCTTTTAGTGCTCGCCTACTTCATAAAAGAAAACCTTGTGCAAATTTTCACGTTCCTAATCGTAGTAGTTTCGGCTGTGTTGATATGTCAGTCAGTTAGTTTCTCCTTTTATATATCGACCGTCCCTAGGTAAAACCTCAAGTTTGATAATTCTATGGGTATATTTCAATGTGTGTAATAAAAAAAAAACGAAAATGATCAGTGCTTATTACTTTTTTTAATCGAATAATATCGGAACGTAACAGTTTAGCCGTCGTATATGAACGAAAGTTAAGTATCGCGTGATTTTACAAATTTATATACAGATACATTCATTAATGACAAAGTCATGCATAAAATAAACTTCAAATCGCTCTCCTGTAAAGTAAGCAATAGTTTACCTAAGGACAGTCGATATATAGATGACAATACATTCTTCCCTCACTTACTTAACCAAAAATCACAATCAGTCGATTAGCCCTAATAACTAATAATTCTCTCTAACACAAATCATTGTTGTTGAACAGTTTTCTTGTTCGGATCCCAAGTGGGAAGCATTTTCGTACATCACTATGATTCTGCATTGTTACAGTCGACTGATCTTCGGCTTTACTTTGTTCAACTTCGGTAAGTCTGGGAGAGAATAGGGATTCGATTTTTTTATCGAAATTGTTATCGATTTCAAAAAAAATGTTTCCGCGCCTCATGTGCCAAAGTGCCTACAAAAACAAAGTGTTTTTGTTAGGAGTTAAAATGAGTTTGATGCAGATGTTACATGGTTTATTTCCTTTCATGTTTTTTGTGTGAAGTTTGGTAAATATTGTGGTTGCAAGCTGCTGAAATTTGCTGCGGAAATATTAGATAGTAACAAAATCAAGCATGAAAATTATCCACTGAATAAATTAAATACAAAACCACAAATAATTTAATTAACTCTATCCAATTAATAATCTAATTAATTTGTCTTTATTTCATTTAATTTGGAGTCAGCGCATCATAAACATATTTCTATTAACTGTCCCCACGATTTCTATTTGCTGTATCCCTCTTTATTTATTTAAACTTCATGTACAGTAGTGGTACATAGGCGGACTTAATGCAACAAGGCATTCTCTCCCAGTCAACCTTTGGGTTAAAAAAGACATCACTGTGGTAAATTTGCACAATAAACAAATAACAAATAATGAAACGGAAAAAAAAAGTTATTTATATATAATCTCTCTATAGTTGTCACCTCCTTTCTCGCCATTATATTTTTTACTGAACCCAGGCATCGTTACTTTTATTTTTCTCTAATTTTTTATCTGTATACATTCATATGAACTTTTCATCACAATCACCTAAACTACTTCATCTGTTTTATAAAAAAGAAGTATCGACAACGTAATGCAACATCTCTATCTGAATAAACTTCTCAAAGGCGTTCGATTCTGCAAGTCACTCGAAGTAGGGTAAATAAAAAAGAAAGCGTTGGCTGTTCCCAGTATAGCATATTGGGTATGATTACCCATAAATACATAAAAAATGAAGGAAACCCTGGATTATGAGCAGGCAATTATATGGCGTACGTTTATACGACAGTGAAATATATTCAAGTTTATCGATATAGTATGTTTTTCCTCATGTGAAAATGACAGGATGAAAGACTGTGGTTTTGAAATAATAATAATTTGTGTGTAAGCTAAAATGTTTATACCCATAGATACTCGTAAGCATATTATTTCTTTTACTAGCCATTTTGATTTTGACTTTTATTGCGTTAGTGGCATGATAAACGGCCGTTGCAGTAAATTAAATTGTTGGGATTGTAACCACTTTTTTGCTTTTAATTCCATCTTTATTCATACAAAATAGAGGTCAAAATCGGTTAGACGGAAAGTATAAAATGTTTGTTTGTCTAATCTTATTTCGCATGGATTACAGTCTTCTCTCAAATCCTAAACAAATAAATCATTTCGTCACTTGTCAACAAACTCTTCAGTAAACCGCTTTTGACGATGCGTAATTGTTTGAAACTGTTTGATCAAAGTGAATGATTGTACGACAACATTGCTTAGTTAATTGAGATAATAATTATTTGCTAGTTAATTCCAAACATGTCGCGCACGTGTCAATACAGTACTATTCAATCACCAACTTTATGGGTTATATCGTACAGTATTGAAACACGAATTGAATGCAAACAGTCGGGTGTAATGCTCATCATTTTCCAACAGTTTGAACGGTAATATCCTTTGACGGTATAATCACAAAATTACGCATTGATGTAGATAAACTATTTTCCGTTTGCGATTATGTTACCCAGTAACTGGGATGTGGTAAAATCATAGAAAACTGTAAGTTATTGAACTGCAATTGATTAAAATGGAAGCTAACTGCATTATACTAGGAAAAAATTATAACTTAAAAGCCTAATTTTGACATTTACATCTTTTCCATATTCGTTTTAAGATTTCTTTTAATGTTTTTATCGACTTTATTTTTTATTGACATCCTTAATTTATTTATTTTGATTTTGACATTGAATGATAGTATTTTGACATTGTCATTAATGAATTTTACTATATTATTGACTTTTGTATTATTGTTTAATATGATTTGTTGATCTGTATATCCAATTTTTTTGCTTTTTTTTATTTAAATTTTATTTTTCTAATTTGTATCATACTATATGCTTATCTCTATAAAATTGCTGGGCCTGACAAGGTCCATGTGCACTTGTTAAACTATTTTTAAGATTTTGTAAAATACTTGTGATATTGGAATAAAGACTAAGGTGCAGGAAGTAAACAATCTAGTCTTGTGATTCACGTAACCTCTACTCTCAATGTAGCCATTCATCACATTTGATTTATGAATAATTTATTTACACTGTCATTTTATATTCATGGAAGTATGTCGGAGCTATAAAAAGTAGATGTTTGAGCTCCATTGTATTCAAGGAACCATGTCGTTGTCTGTTGATCGATGATCGGTAGTGACCCGTAACGATGGACTGGGCAAACGATTCCAATTACTGCGTAGTCGTCTGAAATGCAATTTGCCTTTGAGATTTGGTTTTGTAATTAATAATAATAAATCAGTTTATGACTTTTTCTTTCTTAGAATGCCTACGTTGTTAACTGACTCCAATTTTTCAGTCGACAATTATCTATTACTGATATGGGGTAATCTTACATTGACTAAATTTTTTACTTGAATATACAAAATGTAACTAAAATAATACACCCCAATTAGAAAATAAAGTTACAACCAAAAAAGCACCAACATTTTTCTTTAATGTTTTTTAAAGAAATAATAATAAGCGCAAGTACACTCAAACACACTAGCGACACAATGAAGACTCATCAAGAATTAATTCTTTAATTTACTATTATTATTTTAGAAAAAAAAAAATAGTTGAAATCGATCTAGTAGCCAATTCTGAATATAATAATAATTTCAAGACACATGTGTTAATTACGTAATATATTGTTTTAAGACAAAGTATTACGATATCTTCAATCTTGACACTAACTTAACGAGATTTTAACTAAACAGTTGAGTTTCCTTTTTTCACTCATCCTTTGAAAGGATTTTCTACACTGGTACCCTTTTTTTGTACACTTAAATTCTCTTGTAGTATACATTCTTAAGTATTTTTCTTCTTTTCCAGATTTTCCTGACTCGAAGTGACAGTGTGTGTGATAATATGATTCAGTGACGTGTACCGCAATAGTGTCAGTGTTGTGTACAAATATGTGGTCAAGATGAAGTTGTGGAAAAGCCTTAAGATATCAATAGGCAGTCGCAACGACCCCAAGTCTTACTCTCAGGAGTTGCCACAGTGGGGTGGACAAGGATATGAATTGGATGGTGAGTTCAATTTGATTTTACAAAAATATTATGTTGACGCCGATTCAATTTTTTTAAGGTAGGAAATCATTTTACTTCTCCCGTTCTAGGGCTAAGCGGGAGAGCATGTCAGACTTTTACTGACTAAAACTACAAATATTCTTTCAGTTACCGTTTGCGTCAACAATTCGACGACATTGTGGCATTCACTAAACCGCATTAGCTTTTCACGGTCGATTACGATTCACTGTTTTTCACAAAAAAGAATATTAACGTTTACCGCGTTTTACTTTCTGATTGGTTGAAAGCTTGGAACGGGCCAATCAGTCATAAATGTGTTGAATCAAATTCGCACTACGCACTCTTTACATAATGGTGGCAAAATTAGACTGATTGAAATAGGACTTTCTTTAAATAAGATTGTTTTAAAGCAGCTTTATCTACTCTTTTAGTTTTTAGAAAATAAAAGCCCGTTTTGACATTTGTATTTTGTCTACCTAGTGGCTTGTCCGGTGTAGTGTAGCTACTACTAAAAAAGGTACCACTATACCAGACCCCTAATTATTATTTTATTGTTTACTAGCTGTGCCCGCGACTTCGTTCGCGTGGACTACAAGATTTTGAATTTATTTTTTCTAAAATAAAAGTAGTCTATGTTACTTCTTATTATATCAGCTACCTGCCAAAAAAGTCCCATCAAAATCGGTCCAGCCATTTTAGAGATTAGCCCAGACAAACAGACAGACAGACAAAAATTGTAAAAATGTTATTTTGGTGTATGTACCGTATATATATATATATTCATATGCATGTGGTAAAAAGCAGTTATTTCAATACTACAAACAGACACTCCAATTTTATTTAGATGTATAGATTTCAATTACATTCAAGGGTTTTTCTCAAATAGGGTTTTCTCTAATTATATTATTTTATTGTTTCTCTCAGTTTCGTTCCAAGTTACATTCTAAGGTTTTTCGCAAATGTCAAAACGGGCCTTTCATTTTTTAACAAGTTTAATAATGCTTTTGCTTAAACAGGTTTTCTATAAACTATCTTAAATTGTTGGTTCATAACAAATTAAAACATTCCAAAAGTGTTCGAATTTCTCCCATTTTCTATGTGTTGCATAAGTACGTATTATATGAAATAGAATAGAATAGAATAAAATAGAATAGAATAGAATAGAACAGAATAAACTTTATTGTACACCAAAAGTAAAATAACATAAACATAAACTCAAATATATGGGTACACTCAGGCGGTCTTATCGCTTAAAGCGATTTCTACCAGACCACCTTAGGACGGATTGAAAAGAATAAAACAATATAGATGTAGGGGCGGAAATATTGTTTGGATTGTTCAAATAACTTATTTTTTTGTAAATAATATACTATATTACACAGTTAAAATATACGCAGAGTTTAAAATACTTTTCACAATTCTGTTTAATACGTTCAACTTGATATGGGAACTGGATGTGTAATAACAGCTGCGCTTATTAAAATTGTTGCCATACTCACATTATTGCTATTGATTTAATTCGTTAATAATTTTTTTCGATGGGCAACACAAAAAACAAGTATGATTATAAAAGCGATCTTTGGATAGTTATGAGAGTGTTTTGATGTTTTAGTTTTATATATTTTTGTTTTTTACTTTATAAAAGCTTTGTAAAAATAGTGCTTTTACAGTATGTTTTATATTATTCAGACTTTTAATGCCTTAACTTCAATAGTTTTTTTAACAAGTAATTTATTGATAGTTTTATTTTTTTAAATAGCTTTTAGAGTAGACTTTGTGGATTCATAAATTACTTTCTATTACGATCTACTTTATAATTATTGTTGTGCTTTTGGGTACAATATTCACTGGTCTACACTGTCTCATACCTATTAATATTTTAATGTGAAAATATTATAGAATCAATCCTTAAAAAGTAACCATGGAGTTTCTTGCCAGTTCTACCATATTGGAATCGGCCAATTGGAACCGTGCACTAGCTTCTGATGTTTTAAAAGTGTCTTTGTGAAATAAAAAAAAACTTTGAATTTGCAATTTTTTGGGCGTTGTTGACAAAAACGAGTGACTTAGAAATAAAACAATAACAAGGCAAAAATTATAAAATACAACAATTCTAGTAGATATTGAAGAAGAACATGACTGATATTTTAACATAACCGATATTGTTACTACAATAAAATATCAATGTAATGGTACTCATATAAGAACATACGTACCTACATAAAACAACCGAAGTCGTGAAATGTAAAAAATAAATAAATATGAAATGAATTTTACATTTTCATGACAGTGAAAACACGGTGTGTATGTACACTGATTACGTGAATAACACGTCATAAACCCACACTTTATATAGAATAAAGCCAGTAAATTCTGGGCTAAACAAAATGTATACTCATTTTGGTCAAATCACGTTTTTTCCTCATCTCAGTTAGGGCGAGGGTACACCGCTACCCTTTAGTCAACCTCAGATGACAAGGGATTGACCGTTTTGAGTTTGCGTTTGATGTATCGTTCTTTTTGATCTTAATCTTTTTTTTTTTTCAAAATTAATTTTTAACAGAAATCAAAAGATGTTCTTTGCTAAGCTAGCTTAAATTGAATTTCACAAAATAAAATTGATACCGGAAGTTTTTTTTTTTTTTTTTGGTATTTGAAGCTTTTGACATAACTTTGCGTTTTTCAACTTTTCCAATATTGGCCAAACTGTTTAACCAACTAAAAGTCAATTTTGTGGCCAAGGCTTTACACGCCAGAGGTATGATGAAAGGCACATTTTTCCTAATTTTTAATCAACGGGTTATCACTGGGCGTGCTTCACTCGCGAAGTCGTGACATCAAAGTAAATATTTCGGTTTCATAGTCAAAGTAATTGGATAAAACGGTTGTTCATAAAATTCCCTCGTCGTGGTATTTTTTTTTTATGTTGTTTTGGGAAGGAAACAAGAGTTTCTTTGAATTTCATAATAAGTACAACCATCTTTTCGTATAGTACTCGTAATTCATACAGTCGTACTACATAGGCGGATTTAATGCAACAAGACTCTATTATTCAACCTTTGAGTTAAAAAACCGGCCAAGTGCGAGTCGGATTCGCGCATGAAGGGTTGCGTTCCGTCCGTAGCAAAAAACGGCAAAAAATCACGTTTGTCGTATGGGAGCCCCAATTAAATATTTATTTTATTCGGTTTTTCCTATTTGTTGTTATAGCCGCAACAGAAACAAATCATATGTGAAAATTTCAGCCGTCTAGCTATCACAATTCATGATATGACATACAGCCTAGTGACAGACGCACAGGCAGACAGACAGACAGACGGATGGACGGGCAGCGGAATCTTAGAAATAACGATACGGAACCCTAAAAAGATTACACTGTTGTGTGTCTGTTGTATATTTGGTTGTGGTTATGTAAGATCAAAGCTACACTACAAATGGTTTCAATAAGAACAACTTTACTTAGTTGGATAAAAATAGGTCAAAGATAGAAAGAGTAGCATGCGGTGCACTTTTCCGCTGGATGGAGTATGCAAAACTTTCTGAAGACGTTGTCTGTGAACGCCACATTGAGTGATATCTCTAATTGAATCGCAATTTTGGGCTAGGTTCTGTAGTATTTTATAATTATATATATCGCAGCCATCTGGTTAAATTAGCCATCCAATATAATGCCTAGGGCGTTCGTTAAATGCCGGCATCCAATTGAATGCCTAGGCCGACAGTTGTTTGAACTAAAATCACTCAACGTTTAACAGCTTGGCGTTTTGAAAGTTAGCCCTTTCGAAATGACTGATCAAGACTCAGTCAAGTGGTTCCAATTTAGTTCCGCTATTTATTGATTTAATAATATTTCTCTATTACTTGGTGGACACTATTACTTAAAAGTAGTTTTACATAATTTATAAATTCATGATTACCCTACTAAACTAAATGACTACACAACGTTCAGCCATCTGGTTAAGCATTGCGGTCAATGACATGGCTAGTTGTTCTTCAGCCATTTCACTGGATGAACGCCCTAGGCGTCCAATTGGATGGCTAATTTAACCAGATGGCTGTGACATATATATACAACATTAGTTTTAGTATAATTATGCAAAACCCGAACTACGTATTTTTTTGTAAAGAATCTATGTAAAAAAATTTGTAACTGTAAGAAGACACGTACAGAAGTTATAAGCTTGTTATGTCAGCAAAAATACACAGTCACCGGGTCATCCAGGCAACTGAGGGGTTTTGCGCTTGCATTCAGCTGTTTGCTGGTTCCTAGTGCCTGCTATAGCCTGCCGTGACCTATGTTATTTAGTGGGTGTAGACCAACTTATAACCTTTTTAAATACTTTTGGGTAAAAGTATAACATGGTGTAAAAATTATTGGAATCCGTTCAGTTACTAATTCTGCACGTATATTCACGTTTCGCATAAACTAAATATATAACAAAAGCCTAATATTTTTTTATTGCTTGACTGCGATCCCGCCTGATGGTAAGCAGCGATGCAATCGTTTATGATGAAACGCACAAGTTTATTAGGAGCCTATTTACTCTAGTCTTAAAGACACCTAAATTGTAATCGGACGGGAAAACCGCAGTATGCACATTGTGTCATCGAAGTGTCGTGGAATAAACAAAATCAGCAAAATTTACAGTCAGTGAATGTACGAGTATATTGAACATATATGCACATATTTGGAATATCGTACTTGTTCAAGGCTTTCAAAGAGTGATGGCAAAAAATAAAAGAAAAAGAATTTCAGACAGAAAAGCGCCGGGACAAATTCAGTCCCGGCAGGCTACCTACTCGAAGGAACGCAAAAAGTAGACCTGAGTTTCAGAGCTGAGCTCAGGCCAGGCTCAGTTCGAGCATACCATTAAAAAACCCAAAATTGTATAAAACAATAATAATAACGTAATTGTATTGTATTGTGTGTCGTGTTATTTAGTACTAGCTGCTGCCCGCGACGTCGTCTGCGTGAAGGCTCTACAGCACCAAAAATACCTAAGATGCCAGTGTCGCTATAGTATAATAAGTAAACAACTTTTAAAATAGCATTAAAATATAAGTTTTTTTTTGCAAACGAAGCAAGTGAAGAGAGATATGGGAATCCTGCTTAGTTCAGTCATAAGATGAGACTGAAGGAAATAGAGAAAATAATGCAGGAATACATTTCAGGACACAAAAGAGTAAAAATACGTACAAAGGTATCATACCTTACAACACTTCCCTATAAACTACGTTGGTAGTTTGCTGCCAGGAGCCAAAATGTAAAGAGAGTCAGTACTGGTGACGCGGGACCAAGCGACGTACAGTTGCCCGTGTGAGAAGCAACTCGTCCTGAAGTCGACACCCGCTGCCCTCAGTGTCTGCCCCAGTGACTTATTGATGGTCATCACGAAGCAAACACTCACGGGGAACTCTACGCGCTTGAACTGGAACGGGAAGTTGTGAGGTATGAGGGAATGCGTGGTATAAATACTGAATCGCCGACGCCACAACCCGTAAGAATTTCCGCCTCAAAGGTGTCTGTGGAGCGAGATGACTTTAAGGCGGGTCCCGTTACACAACTTCGGAGGAGATAGGTTCCGAAAAAGCATAATCGGGACACCGACCTTCAGCTTGATGGTATGCGCTGGAAGTCCACTTGCTGACAGGGAGTTCAAAAATTCCACGGGATAATGTGTGGCGTCATCTTGCTCGACAACAGTGTTTATCGAGGTGTAGACCACTTCATTCCCCTCAATTTCCGAAAGAATGCATTCGTTATTTGCTGCAGCCTGATCATTTTTGGGCGTCGGCGTCATCACTCACACACCCAAGAAGCTGGTGCGGTATACGACTGATGTCCCCGTACACACAGCAAATGAGTTCTTCTAAGCTGGATACCACTTTACCGAGAGACTCTGGAAGCACCTGTCAGAGTGCCTTCGCCAAGACTTAGAAGGACATCGGAGAATTCTTGCAATGCACGTGCATTGCCGCCGAGCCGAGCTCTCATATTAATGGTCAAGCGCAGCGTACGAACTCGTGACCACAACGAAGATCGTTTCAACGAAGCATTCACCTCGTCAGCCCTCGATCCCCACGTCACCACGGGAAGTGTTTGCCGGAAATCGCCACTGAACAGAACTGTGACTCCACCCATCAAATGTTCGTTCCTTTCTGTCCACGGCCTCAACTGCCTTCCTATTGGCCATCGTACACTCATCCCATACGATCAGAGAGCAATCCTTGAGCACGTGTCGCTTATCGCTGTTACGTGACACACCACAAACAGGCGTTTCGGCACTCTCTAAATCTATGGGAATTTTAAATATGGCATGTGCTGTCTTGCCACCCGAAAGCAGTATGGCAGCGATTCCCGACGACGCTACAGCAATAGCAATTTTGCCTTGCCTCCTGACTTGTTGACTGACTGATTTTATACTCCCGATTTCCACGGCCTTGATGCGGTGATGATTGGGGAGCTGGTAACCCATATTCGATCAGCGGATTGCCGCCCATAGAAATGACCAAATCTTGAAGTGAACTGAGACAGGTGTTCAGCACGCGTTCATCAGTTACTTCGACTTCATCTCCAGTAGCACGCCTCAAAGCTCGTAGAAAATCTTCAGACAGATGATGGCGATACTTCTCCCACAAAGCTACCGGGTTCGCGACTCCGCAAAACACCAAGACGACGGCAAAAAGATGACGCATGCGGCTGGGACTGTCACTGACGCTCGCCTCCGCGAGGATCCC
Source organism: Mythimna ferrago (assembly GCA_910589285.2). NCBI lineage: Eukaryota > Metazoa > Arthropoda > Insecta > Lepidoptera > Noctuidae > Mythimna > Mythimna ferrago. The sequence goes on from OU342679.1 coordinate 27,027,543, forward strand.
AATTTTGGTCACCGTCGAGAAGGTGACGTGGTAAGTGGGATACTCCACGCCATCAAATGTCCTCAGAAAGGCGAAAGACGTTGGGCTTCGGACAGTGTGAAGTAACAACCGCAGAAAATAGCATTCGCCATTATTTGGATGCACGGTATAAACCCTACCCAATGCGGCGTTCTTGAAAATTCCCGGAAAATCTTCCACAGCACCTCCTCGCCGATGTCGATTAAATACACCCCTTTGCTTGTCGTACGTGTAATATGAAGGCACCTCGTCATACATAAGGGATCTCGCAAACTGGTCGACTTCACAGAGTAGTAGTAATACTTAACACCGCATTTTTTTTTTAATTGTCTTCCTCAACTCTACTCAAGTTTTTTCAGGGTTTTGTTGGAACTTGAATTTGTCAAAACGAACTATATGATACAACTTTTATGAAGAAAATGCACATCACATCACATCACCATCTATGAATTTTAAGAATAACTAACTACATGATCAAAATTAAATTCTTAATTTCCAAAAAATTTTAACATGTAACTTGATTTGATTTTTATGAAATCTCATAGATGGCGCTGCTTTAAAATTGTCTCTATACTACTAACATTAAACTATGTTTCTCTGCCCAAGTTACCTAAATGGCGTAGTTTTTTATTAACTTACTTTTTTGTTACTTAAATGGTGTAAAGCTAGATAATAGCATGGCTTACTCAAAAACAACATTTAAATATGCATCGTTAGATTACACGCTGTCACAGAATGCTTAAGAAAAATAAAGATTCACAGCTCCTCCCCCGTAGGTGATAGCGTGATAATATGTAGCCTATATGTTGACCCGACCTCTTAGTAATATTCATGCAAAATTTGAAGTAAATCCATGCAGTATTTTTTGAGTTTAGCCCGGACATACATACAGACAAACAGACAAACAGATAAACAGACAAACAGACAAAAATTCTAAAAACTATATTTTTGGCTTCGATATCGATTGTAGATCACGCCCCAAGTATTCTTTTTAAAAAATATTCAATGTACAGTTTTGACTTTCCTACGATTTTATTATATGTATAGATTGTATGTATCTATTTTTGAGTTATTATGTCTTATCAGTGTTGTTGTCGCATACTCCCGTTCTATCTGCTGCAAAAGCTGAGCAGGAAGCAGTGGACCATCTAAGCTCCTGCGCGGATTGCTATTGATGTAATTAATTTCACGACATATCTGTAGCCATACGTCGTCTCAAAGCCCATTCCTCTCCGGGGCCTGATGGAATTCCACCTTTTATTCTTAAGGACTGTTCAGAATTATTTAGAAAACCACTTCTGTTTGTCTACAATGTACCCCTGAATACTGCTACGTGCTATATGGAAAATCTCACGGATTACCCCTGTACCCAAGGGTGGCGATAGCTCAAAGGTTGACAACTACAGGCCTATTGCGGTTTTGTCGGCCTTCGACAAGGCCTTTGAGTCGATACTGTATCACCAGGCAAATCAAAACCCAATTAGCCGAATGTCAGCATGGTTTTAGACCCGGCAAGTCGACTATTACAAACCATATCAACTTTGTAGACTTTGTTGTCACAGAAATTGACCAAAATAAGCAAGTTGACCTGGCCTATTTTGATTTAAAAAAAAAGGCGCTTGACCGTGTACAAAATGACGTCTTGCTAAGGAAGTTATCCGAGGTAGGATTTACTCCGAAGCTACTTCAACTTTTCTCTAGCTGTTTTACTGACCGTCTCCAGTATGTCCAACTCTTCGGGCACAAATCTGATCCATATGTAACGAGTTCTGGTATAAGTCAAGGCAGTACCCTTGGGCCTCCACAATTCATAGTGATGGCAAATAACTTGCCAAGGGTCGTCAAGACAGCACGGTGTCTTATGTTTGCTGATGACCTAAAGTTATTTTTCGGATATCGATATGGTGGTAAAATAGAGTGAGGACAATCACTTAGAATTTAACGTCTCAAAGTGCAAGACTATTACTTTCGGGCCAGAACGCCCATTCAGTACAACTACCACATATCAGGTATCCCTTTGGAGCGCGTCAACGAAATTAAGGAACTGGGACTGACTTTGGATGTGAATATGACTTTCAATCAGCATATTAACAATATCTGTGCCAAGGCCATCCAATCACTCGGGTTTGTCATGAGGCAGGCTAGTAGGTTTAATGACAGGAATGCTATCGTGACATTGTATTATTCATTTGTACGTAGCAAACTTGAATACAATTCGCTGGTGTGGGATCCGCACGAGCAAAAATATAAGCTGATGATAGAACGGTTTGCTCGCTACTTATATAAAAAGTTATATGGGTACTATCCCTATTTATATCCGTCTATGTTTGTCGTGGGATTGGTGGGCATCAACGCGCTAGAACTGCAACGTAAATGCGCGCTGTTGATGCACTACTAACATCTCATGAACAATATAATCGACGATGCGACCACGCTGGCTCGCTGCTCACTTTACGCTCCAGACCGACTGCGGGCGTCGCGCACCTGTGCCATACGGTGCCTGTTCGTTGCCCCTCCGTCACGTACACTAACGGCTCGATATGCCCCTACAGCCCAGGCGCTCAATCTGCTGAACGCCCTGATTGCTCAGGAACCGAAATTTGACATATTTATATATAACAGCAAAGAAGTGATAAATATTTGTTTTTTTAGTTCATAGATTGTTGGCTTGCTATACGCTTTGGTGCATACTGTAAAAATAGCAAGCAACTGATAAATAAATAGTTACTGCGGATATTGGTACACTGACAGCCTTAAATCTGTCTCCTTTTTTTTAGTTCATCCAAAGGTTATCTGAAAGAAATTGCATTGTACACTTATTTTTGTAAATGTTGGTCCTGTATTTTTTTATTATGCGGTGCACAATAAAAAATATAGTAAATAAATAAAATCAGAGCGAGACGGAAACTGCATTTTCTGCATTTTCACTGCATTTTCTTATTGCTTAATTTCCAAATCTACACTAATATTATAAAGAGGTAAAGTTATTTTTTTTGTTTGTAGGAGGTATCTCTGAAAGTACTGGTCCAATTGCTAAATTTTTTTCACTGATAGAAAGCTGCTTTATTCCTGAGTGATATATGCTATATATTATGTACTTACGCGGGTGAAACGTGGACAAAAACTAGATACTTGAAAAGAATGTTGTTGAAACCTCAACGATCCGGACTACGCGTTTCACCTCGTCGCTTATACCACGTACATCAAGGGACTGGAACAGTTTGCCTGCTGCGGTCTTCCCGTTCTATTATAATTTAGGTGTCTTCAAGGCAAGAATGAATAGGCTCTTAATAAACTAGTGCGCCTCACCATCAAAGATTGCATCACTGCTTATCATCAGGTGGGATTGCAGTCAAGCACTAGTTTATATTAATAAAAAAAAAAGACGTGTGGCACTCTGGGACTGCCGCGGTGAAGCTATTGCATAGCATTTTTATCAACTTATGCAATTATAATTATTTATTTATTTTATTTATGCAGTATTTTTTTCCTTTGTTTTTTTTTCTTTGATATTAATTGAAGTTACACTTTTACACATTGAATTGAATTTTGATTGATTGTTCGCTCATTTGTTTTCTTATCGGTCACCACGCTCAAAAAACAAATGAGTGGGGGGGTGTTAGGTGATTTTCGTTACGGAATTTCTGGATTCGGTCTCCACGCTCAAGGCCCGCGATAGAAGCTATGCAATAGCTTAAAAATCCTGTGCCAAAACTAAATTCTCGATATGAAAAACTAATTTTAAAATATCTAGTCAAAAATACAGTTCGAGAATCCAATAGTGTCCGTGCTAAACTCAACGCTGCCCAAGTATGCAATGATTTGGCAATTTCGTTCAAGACTCGCCTTTGAATATTCTCCTAGATATTGTGGACTGACTTGGCGAATTTAAAATAACAAAATGCAATTTTATTTGAGATTCCGTATTTGAATTTGAAACTTTGTTTTTCAATGAAATTGTTAAAAGTTTATAAGTTTTGTAATGTAGGTTTAAAAGTCAAAGTAAATTATGAATCCTAAGTACAAAGTAAGTTGACCTTTATGATTTCTGTGCTAACAGACTTCATTAGAAAGTAATTTAAATCTCAGATTTATATTTTTATCATTAACTAGCTTCTAGAGACTTCGTCTGTGTAAAAATAGGTTTCTCTGTACAAACTTTGGACCCCGTTTCATCTTCTTTAGGGGGTGGGATTATTAAAATCTTTTCTTTTTATTTGTAAACATCATAAAAAGAATATTTGTGCAAAATTTCAGCATTCTAGGTCTAAGGATGAGTCAGTAAGAGAGTCAAGACTTCCTTTTATTAAAAATAAAAAATATACAGATGAAGAAGATATCTGTTCCGTAGACGGTTCTTCAAATTCAACATTAATCGATAAATTATCGTTTTTTAAGCTACCAGTTGTTTCAGAGAAGTAAGTTGGTATTTGCTTGTATTTTGATGATTTATTTTAACGTAACGCAGAACAGTTATGTAGGTAAGTACCTCAGTGGTCACTAGCCACGCACCAAGAAAGAAAACGAACCTGACTTTGTGGTCATGTAATATTTTTACAATTTATATTAGGTATTAATCATCGCACACGAGCGAAGTACCTAGTGAAGGTTGCAGGAATCCGATGGATGCGGGACATGCAGGATCGTTCATTATGGTGACACTTGGAGGAGGCTTATGTCCAACAGTGGACGTTTGTCGGCTGATTAGATGGGAGTGCAGTACATACATGAGATTGACTTCTGTACGTATCTATTTTGTGTCATTGTCCTCTGCTATTGTTTAAGAAGTAGTTATATTGTTGTTAGTAATTATATACTTTAAACAAAGAGTTTTGGGGTGGTTGCCGATGAAATTTTCTGAATAATCCCTGAGAGAGGTTGTGGTTTGTCCGGAATTTAAAATGTTATTTCCATAATATACGGTATCTTTCTTATAGTTTCATTATACACGGTTTTTTTAATTAGAAAAATTCTACCAGTGAGGGGTTCAGAATCATGTACTGAATCCGTGGTATTCGTTTGTGCGTCAATTTCAGACAACCTGCATAATATTATTTCGACCAGGAGAACACGGTGTAATAAAAATTATTACCATAAAAAAAAAAAACATAATTAAAATACTGGAGGGTAAGTTATTTTTACGTTTTATGATCACTTATTTCTAAGACGGTTCACTCACAAAATATAAAGGTACAGAAGTCAATCTACATACAAAGCGCGCTCGAGCAACACACACATAGACACTACTCATGGACACGATATCTCGGAGCGCCTCGGCCCACTCGTCGAACAGTTCCGGCTCAAACGCTCATAAGAGTGCATCCCCAGGGTTTACCCTGGAGCACCATTTTAAACCACGTGCGGGTGTATGTATGTACGCCCGAGACGACATCTGCTATCGGCGTCTCCGCAATCTTGAGGACTCCAGGTACTCCACGCTTTGGGCTTTGGTGGACACTGGCATGGATCAAATTGTCTATGCTTGTGTCTACCGCTCACACAGCGGTGATCAGGAGACAACCAGGCTCACACAGCACCTTAGTGAGGCGGCGGATGTGGCTCTGCAGCGGTACCCTTCTGCCCAATTGGTGATACTGGGGGATTTCAATGCCCACCATCAAGAGTGGCTCTTCCCATACCAGTACACAGACCATGCTGGGCGAGAGACGCGGAAGCTAGCGCTAGCGTTAAATCTTACCCAGCTGGTCCAGGGGGCTACAAGGGTGCCGGATGTTGACTCACACATGGCCAATTGCTTGGATCTTCTGCTGACTACTGATCCGGACCGATACTCAGTGTTGGTATCTTCACCAATAGGTAGTTCCGATCATTGTCTTGTGAAATCTGTATCTGTCTATTCCCCGCCCGATCCCAGCCCAAGAGGCACCCGGCGGGTTTGGCGATACAAGTCAGCAGATTGGGATGGTATGCGATCTTTCTTCGCATGCTATCCTTGGCAGCCTACTTGCTTCTCTTCTGCTGATCCTTCGTTGTGCGCCGACGCAGTGACGGCTGTGTTGCGTCAGGGGATGGAATATTACATTCCATTCTCAGATGTAACAATGTCTGACAAAGCTCGACCTTGGTTTGGCGCCGAATGTAATCGCGCTGAAGCGCTAAAACATGCGGCATACCGAGCATGGGTCGACGCCCGTATGCGTAAGGCGAGTGACATGAGTCAAAAGAAGAGAGCCTATAATAGGGCTGCCAAATCCTGCAAGAAGGTGATGCGGAGGTCTCGGTTTGACCACATTAGCCGTATTGGGAACAAACTTGCTTCGTACCCAGCAGGGAGTAAAGCGTTTTGGTCCCTGGCTAAATCTGTTGAATCGAACTTCTGTCGTCCCTCACTACCACCACTGCTGAAACCCGATGGGTCGCTGGCCCATACCGCTGAAGAGAAGGCTAATCTATTTGCCTCTCTCTTTGCGGAATCTTCACGTCTTGATTCTGGTAACGCGCAGCCCCCTGCCTTTCCTGAGCGATGCGAGACGAGTATGGCAGACATTCGCATCTATCAGAAGGACGTCCGTAGGGTGCTACGTAACCTTGACGTGAACAAAGCCAGCGGTCCCGATGGGATACCGGCAATTGTTTTAAAAACTTGTGCGCCTGAACTGTCTCCGATCTTGACACGCCTATTTCGTCTTTCGTTTGAGGCGGGAAAAGTGCCGTTGGCTTGGAGGCAAGCTAATGTGCAACCCGTGCCCAAAAAGGGCAGTAGGGCTGACCCTGCTAATTACAGACCTATCTCGGTGACGTCCATTCTCTGTAAGTGTATGGAACGAGTGGTCAATAATAAGCTCCTGGCATACCTAGAAGCTAATGACATCCTCAGTGATCGTCAATACGGTTTTCGCCGAAATCGGTCAACTGGGGATCTTCTAGCGTATGCCATTCACATCTGGAGCGAGGCCATCGAGAAGCATGGGGAAGCACTTGCAGTCTCCCTTGATATCTCGAAGGCTTTCGACAGGGTCTGGCATGATAGCCTTATTGCTAAGCTTCCTTCCTTCGGTTTGCCCACTGGTCTGTGTAACTGGATAGCAGACTTCTTGAGGGGGCGATCCATCCGAGTAGTTATTGATGGCTGCTCGTCCAGGCAAATGGATATTAATGCCGGGGTCCCTCAGGGGTCGGTGCTCTCTGCAACACTGTTCTTGCTACACATAAACGACCTACTTAAACCCGGTACCTTTGGGTATGCAGACGATAGCACTGTTGCTGAGAGTTACGTGTCCGATGCACGTACTAGTGGGTCACAGATCCAGTCTTTGAGGGAAGCTATGGTTGAGCGCTTGAACTTGTCCTTGGAGGCGGTATCCGATTGGGGCGATGCCAACCTGGTCAAGTTCAATGCTGCTAAGACCCAGGCGTGTCTTTTTTCCGCCAAACGAAGCCAATTTTACCCGGCTCCTATATTCCGGGGTGTGACCGTGCCGATAACCGACGGCCTTGAGCTTCTTGGGGTAACGTTATCATCTACCCTCAATTTCGGCTCTTACATTGAGGCAAAAGCACAACAGGCTGCCAAAAAACTGGGGATCTTAGCTAAGGTGAGGCGGTACTTCACTCCGGAACAGCTGCTCAACCTATACCAAGCGCAAGTTCGATCGTGTATGGAGTACTGCTCTCATCTTTGGGATGGGTCTGCCAAGTATCAGCTTGATGCTCTGGAGTCGATTGAGAGGCGAGCCAAGAGGATCATCGGTGATGATGCGCTTGTTGAGTCAAAGCTCCAAAGCCTTGAGCATCGACGCCGAGTTGCTGGCCTGGCGGTTTTCTATCGATTACACTTCGGTGAGTGTGCGTTGGAATTGCACAATTTAATTCCGCCAAGTCCGTTCCATCATCGGACCACTAGACGTACGGCGTTGCGCCATCGGTACATGGTGGATATCCCACCCATTCGTACAAAGCGTTTTGGAAACACATTCATTATGCGTACAGCTAAAGAGTGGAATTCCCTGCCGGAGTCTGTGTTTCCTGATAGCTACAACCTAGGGGTCTTTAAGTCGAGAGTGAATAGGTTACTTCTAGGCAAGCGTGCTCCATCGTCGGCCACATCATCACTTACCATCAGGTGAGATAGAGGTCAAACGCGAGCCTATCAATAATAAAAAAAAAAAAAAAAAAAAAAAAATCCACTGAGCGTAGGTATAAAAAGTGAAGTACATATATGAGATTGTCTTCTTTACCTATCTATTTTGTGGTTCACTTCCAAATCATAGCTAAAACGTTATTGTATGTAGATGTTACTCTTACAACTAAAATATGAGAAGGGCTCAGAAACATTTTCCTCGATACAAACATCAAAGTCTCCCCTCAAACAAAAGCTATAGCGTGACAATAAGCAATGCCAAAGGTCATCGACTTCTGACTGACTTCGTTCTTATACTTAACAAAATAAAACGGGACGTTTAACCTACTTTGACCGACTGGTCGACAAATGAGATGGGGAAAGTGGACTCGCGTGACCTAATTCAATATTAGGGAACTATTTTGACCCACAGATAAGAAAATATTTTATATTTTGTAAACTAAAAAATTTATGCTTGGTAAAATGTGTAAAGTAAAGAGATTATGAAATCTCCAAAATCAGTAATAAAAAACTGGTTATGTGGGAGTCGGACTCGCGCACTGAGGGTTCCGTGCAAACTACAATGCCCGAATGGAGTCTCGAAGATTTTTCCGAATTGCAATTTTTTTTGTGACGTAGATAACAACAAATTTACTGTTTTCAGATTTTTTCCTATACCTGTGCTTTAAGACCTTGCTTTGTGCCAAATTTTAAGATTCATGGTCAACGGGAAGTACCCTATGAATTTCGATCTTTGAGAGTATCAAAATATGCGTTTTTTTTGCAACATAAACGGCCGTATCTTTTTTATTCGTTAACATAGAAGTTAGATTTTTTCACAGCTCGAAGGGACAGCAGACATGAGTATATGGTTTTATTTTAAAGATAAAGGGTCTTGACGGACAGACAGACAGACGTTACGGACTGACAATAAAGTGATCCTACAAGGGTTCCGTTTTTTCCTTTTGAGGTACGGAACCCTAAAAAAGGCAAAATATTACAAAAAAAACATTTAAGGCTCGCGCTTGACTGATATTTTCATTTGTTGGTAAACAATGATGGAATAAGCTTGTCTAAAAGTAACCAATTCTCTTTTAAAGACCTCTAAGTTTATTTGTACTCAGGAAACATAGTTTCCTCAGCGATTTTCACTCCTTAGCTGTACGCACAATAAATGTGTTTCCAAAACACTTTGTACCTACGTATAAGTTATCGGCACGAATATTGAGCGCTGGCTTCAAGTTGCGCAGAAGTCAAATATTCGGTCTCTTTATTGGTGCGACGTGAGACGCGGGGGCGGGGAATATCAGTGATTAGCTCGCCGCGCCATCGTGTCATAGACGTCACTTGTGATTCGTTCCCTACGCTTTCTGCATGTATCTAACAACGACGACGATTGGCTCGCCAATGTATGCAATGCGCAAAGCGATCCCCACTCTGACGCCGATAACTATATGTATGGGAAGTTCACCACGTACCGGTGGCGCAATGTCTAGTGGTTCGATGATAGAACGGACTTGGCTGAGTTAAATTGCGCAATTTCAATGCCCACCCTCGAAAATGTAAACGATAGAAAACCGACAGGCTAACAACTCGGCGACGATCGAAAATAAGATAAAAGGAATCTTATAAATAACATTTACCGATTTGTTTAAAAAGTTCTTTTCGAGAGCTTTTGAAAACATTTTAAAAGTATTTATTTGCATTCATTACATAAACTAAAGAAATTTTTAAAGAAAACATTCAGTTTAAAATCATAATTCACTTTTTAACACAAAAAAAAATGATCTCTTCATTATTCTCATTTAGCGACGAAAAATCAAAAAGGCTCGACATTACCATAACAAAATGGGGCGCACTTTAACTCACCCAGTTTCTTAATTAAGATCCCACTCGGTTACATTTTTGGGACAGGCGACAAAAAGAGGCCACAAAGGATGATTTGTTTTTGTCTCAAGCTTATTTTTTGGCCCGACACGTAAAAAATTGCACGAGAACCGGGGAGCATGACCCGGTCATAGAACAGATTAGTAAAGAAGGCTGACTTCATCCAAGGAGCAATACAATGTAATATAAATGTTTCATTTCGGGTGTGTGACTACTATCTCACCAGATGGTAAGCGATGATGTGGCCGACGATGAAGCACGCTTGCCTAGAAGTTACCTATTCACTCTTGACTTAAAGACCCCTTGGTTGTAGCTCTTAGGAAACACAGATTCCGGCAGGGAATTCCCCTCCTTAGTTGTACGCATAATGAATGTGTTCCCAAAATGATTTGTACGTGGTTGTGGAATGTTCACCATGTACCAATGGCGCTACGCTGCGCCGTACGTCTAGTGGTCCGATGATGGAACGGACTTAGTGGAATTAAATTGTGCAATTCCCGCGCACTCTTCAAAAAGTGGAAACAAAGCAATTTCACTCGTTGTATGGAGTTGACTTTCTGTAACTATTTACTTTATTACCCAGTGTTGCGTTGAGTGAATTTAATTGTCTTGCGACGGATTTTTTGACGAAGTACTGAAACGTTTTTTTAAGTGGGTCTTGGGTTAATTTGTGAGAGGAGATTTAAGATTAATAATTCTTGGTCACGTCTTCACCAGTGTCAGGCACAAAAATTTGATGAGATAATTATTGTTTTTGCCATTTTTAAAGTATATCTATACTGATTTTAATGTGATTGAAAGCGTTTAAAGCTAAAACTATTTTAGATCGAGGCACATGTGTAACACGTCTGATTTGCACGTAGAGTCACGTCGCGTTGCGTTGCGTGGCGTGGATCTGATGTAGCTCTACAATTTTAGTCACCGTATAAAATGTACGCGCAGGATCGATCGTTGTGGTGACACTTGGGAGAGGCCTATGTCCAACAGTGGACGTCTATCGGCTGAAATGATGATGATGTTGATGATAAAATGTATGGAGACCGACACACCCAAATCAGCATACGTAGCCCACGTGTGTCTAATGTGGTTCTACTTTAAGGTAGAACTACACTACACTACATGTGTGTTTCGGTCTAATGTAGTTGCTGCTTTAATGTCATAAAGCCTGATGGTATCTTGTTTGTGATGCTCGAGCCCCGGTATGAAGGCTTGAAGGAACGGGATGGGTTTTTTAGTCAGTAAGAGTCTGACACTATCTCCCGCTCCGCCCAAGAGCGGGGGTTGTCATAAGATGATTTTTCCCATCGAAAAAAAAAAAAAAAATCTAGTTTGTGATTTTTGTTTTCCCTAAGTTGTTTTTTACTTTGTTCTCGCCGCTTTTTTTTTTGAGGTGGAAAATCGTTCAAACACTTTTCTCGCTCTAGAGTGAAGCAAAAGAACGTGTCACACTTTTTCGGAAATTCTCCATGTGTTCTTACCACGTGGCTTCTTATAAATAGAACTCCATACAATCTCAAGGATATCTCCAGCTTCCACTTACAAAACTAACAACATTATTGCCTACACAATAAAAAGCCCAAATAAATAATAAATACTGGGCAAGCCTTGAGAAGTTTTTTAACAACATTTCGCCGAGTAAGATGAATTGGGAGAATCTAGAACAATTTGGACCTCGGCCAAATGATGTTGAAATGAAAAACTCGCCTAATGAAAGCGCATGCATGAGTACTTTGAGTAATGCTGACGACCGGGGCTCTGCATAGAGGACGTTAGTTTAATAGTTTTTTGATGTGACTTTTACTGGAAATAATATCGCAGTGTTATAACTTCTAACGATGTTGAGGTACAGGCAGTAGCGGTTAGTTCCGTATGCATTAGTTTTGCTATGCCCGACTCGTAAAATACCTACCAGAAAGTTTGGCTTTGCACGAAATTCTTCGATTCTACTATAATAATAGAAGGTACAGTTTTAAAGAAAAGTGTTTTGAATTTAATTTAATTTAAAAGCTTAATGGTCGTACTGTACACACGGGTGTAGGAAATTTATTTATTTAATCTTCATGCAACACAAAGTACATAGGCGGACTTAATGCCTTAGGCATTCTCTACCAGTCAACCTAGGGTGGTGAATTATACATAATTATAGATAAAATACACATACATATATATTTAATATAATATATATACTACATATATATATTTATATAAAGTAAGGACAGAAGTTTTGAGACGATTCTGCTATTGGTGTAGAAAATCATTCCGCAACTTCCGCTTAAATGCATACCGACATTCGGCCGTCCTGATATCGAGAGGAAGCGCATTCCACAGAAGGATGGACTGTATATAGAAGGAAGAATGAACAAAATCAGAAGTTTGAGAAGGACAGAGCAGAAGGAGATTGTTTGAAGAACGCAGATTCCTTGCGTGTGAAGAACAAAGAAATTGAAAGTGAGTTATGAGATAGGATGGAGGCGTGGGAGAGTTGAGCAGAGAGAAAAGTGTAGTCAGTGCGCGCACATTTCTTCTTTGGCGAATTGGCATCTATTTAAGTTCAGATCTATAAGTAGAAAAATGGTCATATTTTCTAAGGTAAGATAATTTATTTATTCGGTCAAAAATTTCGGTCTCTATATCTCCATTTTTCCTGGAAAAAAAACCTTTTTTTTTGTGATTTTACTGTATAATACGGGAGATACGCGAGGGATTAAAGAATAAAAACAAGATGTTAAAGAACTTTCAGAATTATTCAAAGTTTAACAACAAAAACGAAATCCGCAGGACCTGTGTTGATGAGAAAAACATGATACCAGCAAGAGTATATTCGAAATAACACAAATTATTGAACAATATAGCAAAGTGTACAAAAATAATACCACATAAATATAAGACCCTAAAAATAAACTCTGTACTCGGCAAACGTTTACAGGGACATGAATATAATTATCGGATCCCCTGGATTTTGCATTAAGCCATTCTTCATTGTGACACCCATCGTTAGCATAAATTCCAAAAGATAAAAGGACATACAATTTTACACAATGAACGTGGACTTTTTCAGTAAAAAAAACAGTGTATTTAAAGGATTATTTTATTTGCTGCTATTATATTTAAAACTTCATTCTAATCTCTCCGTCTCCACTTCTCTTTATTCCATATGATTAATAGTAGGTATACTCCTAAACAGTCTAAAGCTACATTTAGCTATTTATTCATTACATTTAAGACTTACACCCCTTGAGGCTTTTCCAAGCCAGCCCAGTACCCCTAGCCAAGTTGATAATCTGCAATAGTTAACGCTTGTAGAAAGCTTCAAATGTACGGGAATGACGTCGTCTTAACGCTCAGTCACGTGGCCAGAACAAAAGAATTGGCGGCAAGTTCAACTCGAAGCGTTCGGCGCAAGCGAAACGGTTGTAACTTGGCTAGGGGGGTAGGGGTTATCACACTTCTATAAAGGTCAACGTGTTCAAACCTTGATAAGGATATGGTGTTCAACACATCACATCACATTGTATCATTTAGGTGGAACAGGGGTTGTTTAATGATTAACAGGAGTTATTTAATGATTACAAGGAGTTATTTAATGATATTTTTCTGCTATAAAAAGAGTGAAAAAAGTGTCCAATTTTTACTGACTAAAACTCGCGTGTTTTTCTTCAAGTGCCCTTTGCTTTTAAATGCCAAAGTAACTCTTTGAAACACCTTAATTTCACCAACAATGAAGTTGACTTTCAGACTCTAAGAATTTGCTTCTAAATTTTCAATTCTTATATTTATAATCAAGAATTGCGATTACATTTAACTTCACGTTCAGAAACAAAGTGCTCCCTGAAGAAATTTATTTTTTCTCGCTCTCACAAAACTTTAACAGTAAAACGGAATATTGTGTTATATTTCATGTATATTCTCTATATTACAAGACAAATACAAATTATGTAGCATGGTCCATTATAGTACAAACATAAAACATTGGCCCAGGGGAACGTGTCACTAATAAAGTATTTCATCTTTGTTATATCGTAAAAATTGCAAAATTGTATTTTGTTTTTAGTATTCTTTATTATTCCAGTTTGACGAGGTATTTTATTTGATGCTTTGGTAAAAAATTGTTTGCATATTTTTTTTAACAAACTGCCTACCTAGTATTTATTTTTTGTTTACATTTTTTCGTTTATAACACATGGATAACAATATAAAAGTTGTTTTTGAATATAAAATGTCAAGCAATAAGTAAAATGAATTTGAATTTCTGATGACTGGTATTGAAAATAAAAGAAGTCTTAGTCAGTTCATAAATCCTATCATCATCATCATTTCAACCGCTATACGTCCGCTGTTGGATATAGGCCTCCCCCAAGCGTCACCACAACAATCGTTCCTGTGCGTCTTGCACCCATCGGTTTCTCGCAACCTTCACCAGGTCATCGGTCCACCTTGTAGGAGGCCTTCCAATACTCCGTATTCCGGTACGCGGTCGCCGCTCCAGAACCTTTCGGCCCAACGGCCATTTGTTCTGCGAGCAATGTGACCTGCCCATTGCCACTTAAGTTTGGCAATTCTTCGTGCTATGTCGGCAACCTTAGTTCTCTTGCGGATATCTTCATTTTTGATTCGATCTCGCAAGGAAACCCCGAGCATAGCCCTTTCCATTGTTCTTTGGGTGACTTTAAGCCTTCTGATGAGGTCCATTGTAAGCGACCACGTTTCGGAGCCATATGTCATCACAGGCAACACGCACTGGTGGACTTTTTCGATAAATCTTATTGCTTACAATAATAGTGAGAAAATAAATTTATTAATCTGTTACTCGTCAGTGACTTCTTGCGCTGTGATATTTTGTAGAATTCGACTCATTTCAAGAATCAAGAAAATAAAATTAAAACTTTGACCTATTATGAACAAAGATATTTTTTTTTGGGTTTCGTACCCAAAGCATAAAAGACCTATTGTTAAAACTCCGACGTCCGTCTGTATATCACCAGGCTTTATCACATGAATCGTGATAGCTAGTCATTTGAAATATTCACAGATGATGTATTTCTATTGCCACTATAACAACAAATACTATTTAATATAACATTTCACAACTATTACACAACGTCGTCTAGTCCCAAGCTAAGCAGAGCTTGTGTTATGAGTAAAGTCTGTCTAATAAGTCAACCGACTTGTGTAATTATTAGAGCAAAATGAAATCTGATGTAGTTAATGCTGGTTCAATAATCAAGGTTAATTAAGAGATATTGATCATTGTTTACTAGTAGAAGAACCTTATAAAAGATATCGAATATAAGTATTTTTTAAATAATTAAATATTATACAAAATTCCCAAGTCGGTTGACTTTTTAGACAAACTATACTAGACAACTGATAAACATACGTATATATTTCTAAAATAGATAAATTACACCTAGACACAGAACAAATGATCATGTTCATTACATAAACATTTGTCCTGGGTGGGGATAGAACCCACGACCTGCGGTATAGCTCTCATATAACAGACGCATCCGCACCGTCAGTAGCAAAAACACGGCAAAAACGTGTTTTTGCTACTGACGGTGCGGAACCTTTAGTGTACAAGTCCGACTCAGACTTGACCGGTTTTTTTTTGTTTTAGTCTGACACTAAACACCAAGTCAATTTCTGTGATAGAAGAAAATCCTACGAGATCTTCTAAGGCAGACTTAAAATTACGAAGTGTAACCAAAATTATTCGTCGACATTTCTTGCATTTCCTAGCCTTAGTTACAGTGCTAACTAATTAGTAGAGACTTTAATTAAACATGAAAACCTAGACGTTAGTACGGAACTCCTGGACACCGTCGGGATTACAGCTAAAAGCTTCTAAACGAAGGAGGAAAAGGTTTTACACGTACTACAGAAAAAGAAAGTGAAAGAATATATGTTTATCTTCGTAATAACGTCGCCTCGCTAGAAATTATTTGGAGAATTCAGTTTTAAGAGTGCATTAGTGAAAAAACTGTGGCAGACAATAGGAGAGAAATATTTTGAACATTAATATGGCTCGATGGGGAGTTTCCCTTTTGTACAACTATCGCTGGTCAATCAATCTAATCGGCTTATCGGTATAAGCTGTTGGACATAGAGTACATAGGCCCTTTTTGAATTGATCGACAAAATTGTAATTTTATAAATATTATTTTCATGTTCATTTGGTCTTTGTAAATGATTTTGACTGATAATGATGCCAGATGATAACATTCCTCAAGTTGCTCTTTGCGTTTTAGGACCACGAGGAACCTTTTCAGAACCTTTTGACCCTGCTGGTCCCTTATGATTTTGCTGACATCTCTTTGTGGCGCATATGGAACACAACATGCTGTCGACGACTTAGGTTTGGTCCAGACCAGACGGCGAGTTACCTATTGCTTGTCGTCAACAAGCCTACGCTTATAGTGGATGATAGTAGGGTCGGGCTATCGATGGCTGGGGCGTGAAGATGTCCGCTCACACGCGTGACGCCGCCTCCTTTGCCAGCAGTACTGCTTCACAGAAAGTCGAGCCTCTCTATGCTTTGTTTTAGCTTTATTTAATACTTACCATTTGCTTTCCGTAACCTAAAGTCAAGAAATATATGAAAGCTAAACGACTAGCTGTTTAGTATTCCGTACTAGCAATAAAACGGGGTTAGAACAAAGCTTGTCGGTGAGTGAGCGAGTAACTAACCAATAATTCAGTGTCGTAAGTGGCTCTAAGAGGTATTAAGGCTGTGGTCACTCTAAGAAGGTTTTCCTTGAAATACTGTTTGAATAAATACGTATTGAAATAGGTTAGGTATGTTTTGTACGATATTGTTGTGTATGGATTTTGATTAAAGTTAAGGTTTAGTGATAAATGATGTTAATTTTGCAAATAAGTTACAAAATAATAACACTTTGACACGTCAGTTTTATCGTTAATTTTAAACTAAATAAGGCTGGTGTTTCCTAATTGATGACCTTGATAAAAAACACCGAAACAATCTCGGTAGACAAAGTCTCTTTTAATGTCAATACAGTATACGTATAATTGTCAAATCGTATGAGAACCACGCTATTGTCAATAAAATATGTCAAACGGACCAATTGATCGAGTAGCTATACGTATATATTCGCTTCTATATTATTGTGTGCATAAAGAATTTAATTAATTAATTGATTTACGGTAGCGAAGATGCGGGTAAACATCACAAAATGTTCATTTAGAAATTCATTACGCCCAACTGCTAAGGTCTACCCCGTTTGGCAAGGATTGATGAAGAGGTCTATTTCCGATTGTTGAATTACCGTAAATCTATTCAAGTTAAATCAAGAATGGACTAAGAGCTTTCGTCAAAGGTCGTAATCAGTTGATTACTTCTTATCGTTACTGGAAATCAGCTCAAAGAGCTTCCACACGTGTACGTTTAATGGATTGGTATACCTTCTTATAAACTAGGCTACATAATATTGTTGTTGTGTCTATTACTAAAACAAGGTTCCGAGGCCCTTAGACATGTTAGCAGTGCGTCAGTCAGGGATGTTTGCTGAGGCGTGGGTTGATAGCTTTGCCGTCGTATTCAGAAAGAGATGCACCTTTCTACTCTCTACCAAGCCTAAACTGAGCGTTTTTGCAAATAGGTGTGGAATCCCCCATGCTGCAAAGATGGGTGCGGGTTCATGACGTAGTCTAGTTGTGTGTGTAAGTGTTTTGTTAAAACCTACTAGCATTAGATTTTAAGACACAGCTACTTAACAAAATTACCAGAGATACAGTAGTGTTAAATGCTGCAGTTTGGGTCGACGGCCAATTATTTTTTTTGGCATATCATATTTTTGATATGTTCGCTCTTGACTACTATCTGACTTGACGTAAATCAACAATGTGGTTAACGATGGAGCACGGTTGCTTAGAAGTAACCTATTCACTCTTGACTTAAAGGTCCCCTCAGTTTTAGTTATCAGGATACGTAGGTATATTCCGGCAAAAAATTCCACTCCTTAGCTGTACGTTCAATGAATGTGTTTTCAAAACGTTTTGTGCGTATAGATTTTAGATTTCCACCATGTATGGGTGGCACGCTGCATATTACTTTATCTATAGATCAGATTTGAAAAATCTTATGGTCTAACAGACATAACTATTTAATCGCATTTTTTGGCTAGTAAAGATGATTTAGAATTGATTAACACTTCACTCGGCTGGGCAGCGTTCGGGAAGCTACGCGGTATCTTCTCGTCCAACATACCACAGTATCTCAAGACGAAAGTCAATGACCAATGCGTGTTGCCAGTGATGACATATGGCTCCGAAACGTGGTCGTTCACAATGGGCCTCTTCAGAAGGCTTAAAGTCACCCAAAGGGCAATGGAAAGGGCTATATTCGATCACGCAAGGAGGTGTCCTTGCGTGATCGAATATAGCCCTAAATAAAAAATGAAAATATTCGTAGAAGAATTAAAGTTGCTGACATAGCTCGAAGAATTGCCAAACTTAAATGGCAAAGGGCAGAATCATATTGCTCGCAGAACAGACGTCTGTTGAGGCCGAAAGGTTCTGGAGAGGCGACCGCGTACCGGAAGACTCAGCGTTGGAAGCCCTCCTACAAGGTGGACCGATGACCCGGTGAAGGTGCGGAAAACCGATGGATGCGAGACGCACAGGAACGTTCATTGTAGCGATGCTTGGTGGAGGCCTATAACCAACAGTGGACTTATATTGGCTGAAATGATGATGATGAACACTTCACTTTGCACTATGGTCATACGAGCACAGAAAAGTACCAAATGTGGTCCAAGTACCACAGAAAAGTACCAAGACAATATCGTTTTGGTATTTTTCTGTGGCACTTGTCCGCGGAAGCAACGAAAGACCACGCGTTGCATCCGAAGTCTTCATCCATAACAAGGTGCAGAAAACAGTTCGGTACGACGACGAATGCCTTAAACTTTACCTTCATGCTACTGCCAAGTTGGTAGATAAGTTCACTAATTTTTTTGCAGATTACAAGCTCGACGCAGTAGCAATATAATCTCGGGAAGATCAAGTACAATCCGATGGGAAAGCTACTTTCGTTTTCTTGAAACAAATAAAAAGATATCCACTTTTACGACCATCACTGTCGTTCTTATCTTCTGGTATTCGTCAAAAGCCCTTCTGATAAGACAAAACTAAATCCATGGTGACACATTTATCGCCATAACTTTTTACAACCATGAACATTCAATGGCGATTTTTCATTCAACTTTTAGATTAATTTACTTTTTATGACGAAAAAGATGTCCTAAGAACTTGATGGATATTTTTTTTTTAGAATTTCATGGCAAAGAGAATTGGTAGGGCACATTAAAACTTTTTAGGGGTCTCCGAAAAAAATATCTTGGAAATCAACCCGAAGTAAGTTTGGCGATGGGAAGTGGGGAAAAAAGTTTTGTAGGGTAATATTAAGTGAGTAAATTTAAATTGTTCAGAAAACCTAAGTAGTCCTTCCGCTGAGAAGTTATTGTGTGATAGGAAAGTTTCAGTTGTTTCTTATATTTTCTGTTTAACTTTCCAAATTGTTTCTGTTTATTGTATTTAACTTTTGTTTTGTTGCCAACTTTTACCATGACCCAATAAAATTGAGTAATTGCTTTTTTTATTATGTATAGGCTCGTGGTTGACCACCATCTTACCTGATGGCAAGATGATGTTGTCGACAATGGATCACGCTTGGCTAGATGTAACCAATTCACTCTTGACTTAAAGACCTCTAGATTACAGCTATCCGGAAACACAGACTCTGGTAGGGAATTCCACTTCTTTGTTGTACACATATTGAATGTGTTCCCAAAACGCTTTGTATGTATAGGTGGAAAGTCTGAATGATGGTGCAACGTCGCTTCAAACCTATTATCAATTTCATAATTTCTCCTAAATTAACCACACTGAGCCAGCTGAATATCTAAGTTCAAATCTGCACCTTTCTAATCCTAACAAAAATGACCAGTCTTTGTTTTAATTCCAATATGTGCACATTTAAATTTCCTAACAAAACTCATACACAAATCTGCTAAGCCAAAGGGCTGTCACATATTCCCTTTACTGTAGACTGAGGGACGTCGCAGTAAACGGCACACATTTCCATAATGAGAAGTAACAGATATTGTTTGCGTCAAAAACAGGTGCTCTTTCTCATTTGAATCTTAAAATATAAAGTAACAGAAGGTTCACTTCAAAGAAGATTATGGTAGGTCTATCAACTAGGGCTAATGCACTAATCTTTAAAAATTTATAGGTTTTATATTTTTATCTAATACTATTTAAATGTTAGTAGGTCTGGATAGACAGTGTCCTGCATGAAAGCTGGCATTTTTTTTTTTTATTTTTTTTTTTTTATTGTTGATAGGTTCCATCAGAAAAAAATGAGAACCCAATTGCAGCGCCACCTACCTCATCTAATTTTATTTTCAAACCTTCCAGAGACCCACTCAAATATACACAAAGTTTTATCCTGCATATAGGTTAAGCCAAACGGTTAGGCCGATATGAACATAATTTTGTATACGTGTGTTTGTCACCTATTTCCCACACCCAAAGGGGTAACAAAAACACACGTACCTATAGAAGAATATTATAATCTACACTAATACCATAAAGAGGTAAAGTTTGTTATTTTGTTTGTAGGAAGTACTAATCTCGTCGTAATCTCTGAAAGCACTGGTCCGATTGTTAAAATTTTTTCACCGATAGAAAACTGTTTTACTCCGAGTGACATAGGCTATATTTCATGTAAGCGGGCAAAGCTGTGGGCAAAAGCTAATTATATATATATATATTATCATGATCAAGTAAACATACAGGTATACTTAAATAACTCACTTACAGAGAGAGACTAATGTGAACAAGTGACATATAGCAGTAGGTATTGTATTACTTAGAAAACACTTCCAAACGGTGACTGTTCAAATCTGATCTTCTGTATTCTTCCTTTACGATTGCGTCTCTACAAAGCGATAATTGGCAGCTGTTCACCGCGATTACTAAAATTTCGAAGATAGGTTTTGGTTAAATTCGGTGCGTTGAAACGTTGAATGCTGTTCGGGTTGTCAGGTGGTGAGATATAATTTTTGATTAAAATTTTACTAAATATACAGTAACAACATTATGCTTTCTGATTTGCACAATAGAACGAACGAGCACCTACATATTAGGTAGCATCTGACGATAGACACATTATTGACTGTAAGAGGCTGCGTATAGGTTGAGATATGAATAGAGAGCATGTCGCGTTCCATGCTTCGCAAACGTTTAATGGACCAAGTTCCAAACGGTGCGATCTGAAGACGTGCGAAGGTTTCATCATATGAAAATGAATTATGAAACTCAAATGGAGCTGGGCACAGAAATTTGGACATTGGCACATGCAAAGAGAGGCTTATGTTCAGCAGTGGGCAAAATCGGATTGTGGATGATGATAATGATGATGACGAAGTAACTGCAGTATTAACGTCTATTTTGTGCTAGTGACTTCGCTTGCATGGAATAAATACTTTCCTCCTAATTATAAGTGAAATCTTATGTGTTATTCTGGTGTATAAGCTATATTACTGTAAAGCTGTATCAAAATCAGTACAACTGTTTGAGCGTGAAAGAGTAATAAACATATACACACATTCGTCTTGATAACTACTACTAGCTATATAGGGTGACTGGCAATAATAGTGTACGATACTTAAACACGTGATTGTGCTCATGATGACAAACAATTTTTACTATGGGAGCAAAGCCGAAATCGCGAAAAAAATATCAGCTGTTCCGTACATTAGGCAAACATAAATGTACTGAACTGCGCTGATTTTTTTTCACGATATCAGGTTTGTTCCCTTAGTAAAAGTTGTTAGTTATCATGAGCACAATCACGTGTTTAAGTATCGTACACTAATTACCAGTCACCCTATATACTTTCTTCCACCAAAAAATTGCTAATGGATACCTACAGCAAATATCTCAACAAAATACTGTAAATGCATTAGGTAAAAACAAACAAATAATTTACATTTGAATTAACGATATAAGAAAATACAATTATAAATCAACAAAGAAACCCACATTAAAGCGTCAGAGCTAAATAATAAACGCAATAATAAAACGAAAACTTTCCATAAAAGATAAAATCTGAAACGCGGGTCGTCTTCCGTTTCAATTTAGATCATCCTAAAACATTGAATTGAACGCTGATGATGAATTATTAACTTGTAAATTTATTTTGACAAAGTGAGTCCATCAAACGAATTTGCTAAGGAATTACGTCCGAATCTGTTTTCACAGCAGTCATTACTTTGCCAGTGTTTTCTTAATTGAAATGAATGTATAAGTTACAGTTAATACTGTTATCTAGTCAAAACAGTTTTAGACTAGATTTTTTTTGAGACTGGATTATATTATTATCATCAAGGAATTCCTTTCAGTACTCCTCTCACTGTGGATAGAGTCACAAGGAGTGCAACATTTTTACCGTCATTTTTTTTTCCAAATGTTAAAAAACTGCTTGACTACGATCCCACCTGATTAGTAAGCAGTGATGCAATCGTTGATGGTGAAGCGCACTAGTTTATTAAGAGCCTATTTACTTCTACTAGTCTTGAGAACATAACTTATCAGTTTTTCTTATTGTTCTTTACATTCCACGACACGGTGACTTTTCCGAATAATATTTCAGCCCTAGGTCTAATTGGTTTCACTTATAAAGCGTTTGTAAATTTAAAATGCGATATTTTTATTCCTTTGGGTTTGAATCCACCGGAAAAATATCAATATCAATTTTTCAATTATTATGTAACACTTCTCGAAGTTAATCTTAGATGTTGGACGACCTTATACCTCGGAAAGAACGTAAAAATATTGATTTTGTTGATATTCGTAAATCTTTGACAGTCGTTACAGGTAGTCAGATGCAGAAAGTCTGACACGTCTATCCAAACAGTATCGTGTTGACCAGTAACTGGGTTGTAGAGGTGTGATAGGCAGCCGCTTCATGTAAAACTTGGGTACTCAGCCGCATCCCGTAAGACTCCAAGCTGGTTGAGAAAAGGTTAGGGAGATGATGATTTTTATTTCGTACAGTCATCGCGAGGCGTGCGTTGTAAATGGTACGTCTCGCATGCCTCAGACTGTGAGGACAAGTGTGCTCACAGTGAGCATTCGCGTCGTACGATCGTTGCGAACGCCGCCTCTGTACGAGCCGTGCGCTCCGTGTGGACGGACAGGTGTGGTTTGCGTTTTCTCCTGACGAACACTGTGCGTGGTGGTTTGCGTGATCAGCTTGGCACGCATAAACCGTCATATACCTCAGGTTGAGGCAAGCCTGACGAACCATTCGCGGCGCACGCCAGGCGATGTCTGTACGCAGCTTTAGAAAAATACGAAACATTTTAGTTGTAGAACGTAAGCACTAAGAATCACAATAAATTATTTTTAAAGTAGTCATAAATAACTACCTTAAAGGATTTTAAGTAAGTATTAGTCAATTAAAAGGTATTGTAATTGGCCAAAAGGGTATTATGAAAAAATTGCAGTTAAAATTTGATTTGACCAATCAACGACTTTGACTATGACATATAAAAACAAATGGTTGAAGAGTGACTTTGCGTGTTGACTGCATGACTCTACAGTGCGTAATCCAGTGATTAGTTTGTTGATACTTAAGTAAAGATTATTACAGTAGGTACACTGCAATAAAGAAAGCTCTATACTTACATATATAATGTATAATGTGTAAGTGAACGAAAGGTCAAAGAAGACAACGAATTTGATGAAGACGAGACGTGACCGACTGTACGTGTCATTAACTTTGTCATCAGGGTCCATATTCTTTATAGTACATTATGTGTAGGTACTATAAACGGAATACATGTTTGTTTGGGTGTTTCAAGAAAAAGTTGGTAATTATTATATTAGCTTTTTTGGTCAGTAATTTTATGATCAGTTTTATCTATTGATTGGTTTACTTTTTTTAAATCGTTATTTTTTTTTGTCTTTCTATCTAAGTTTTTCCTAGTTGGGAAAATTTGATCAATCTGAACTACGATGGTGTAAGGTCGTATAGTGAATCACAGCTCATTTCCTCTCTTAGAGTGGAGGCCTAAGTCCCAGCAGTGAGAAAATTATTAGGCTGATAAATATTTTATGTGTCTTGATCTGTTTTATAGCAGAACTAGCTGATACCAACGACTTTGCCTGTGTGATAGTAGAAAATTGTCTTAAGGGAGCATACTATCGACTGGCCTGTTGGTCTAGTATTTAGTGGCCCTGACTGCTATGCCGCAGGTCGTGGGTTCGATTCCCACCCAGGACAAATGTTTATGTGATGAGCATGATAATTTGTTCTGTGTTTGGGTGTAATTTATCTATAATTATGTATGTATTTAGAAATATATAAGTATGTTTATCAGTTGTCTAGTACTCATAACACAAGCTCTGGTTAGCTTGAGACTAAACGGCGTTTTGTGATGAAAGTATAATATGTGCTATTCTAGGACATAGTTCCCGGGTAAACCGTGTACCAAGTTTAATTCAAATCCGTTCAGCCATTCAAGCCTGAAAAAGTAACAACCATACACACTCACAAACTTTCGACTTTATAATATTTAAGTAATAATTCGAGTATCATAATATTTAACCAAAAAATAATTAACCTAAATTCACACGTAACATACATTATTCAAGAAACATTTTTCCTCGTAACTGTGGCGCTTTTCTAATTAGAAATGAATTAAACAAGCACAGAGGAACAAAAAGTCCTTTGCTCTCGGCTGTCAACGTATATTATAGAGACTGCAAAAGAAAACTGTGCTAAGTAGCTTCGAAGAATAATGGCTTCAATGTCGGAAAGTTATTAACGTTGATAAATAGAGTGGACTTTTTCTTTACAAGATTGCGTAGTTTGGTCAAGAAACATGGGTTGCAGTTCACAATTTTTCGGGTGAAATTCTTTTTAAAAAACTGTGCGGTCTGAACTGTTCTCTCACACTTTTTAATATTGTAACATGGAAATATTGTAACCAATAACTTTTTTTTTAAAAAAAACCATGGAGTTTATTGCCAGTTTTTATCCATAGGAATCAATCAATTGTAACCAAGCACTAGCTTCTGACGTTTTATATATACCTATATATAGGCGGAATAAAACGAATTTGATTTGTTTGATAAATAAAGATCTTTGTAAAAAAAAATATGTTATATATATTTTGACCATTTACAATCAGCCATTGTGCTATAATTAAAACGTTTGCTTAACGTCATAATAATTGCACCTTTTGATGAGAAGTATACTATGCCTTGATCACACGTACCGAGTAAAAAGGCGAGACAGTAAAATGTCGCTCGGCCGAGACAGTGATGTAAGCGAATTGTAGAGATAAGCGCCCGGCCGAGCACTCGGCGCTGTGTTCACACGTACCGAGTACTCGGCCGAGAGCACTGTCTCGCACGTTTACTTGGTACGTGTGATAAAGGCATTAGTGATATTAGTTTAGGAAACAAGACGTTCCAAAGTATGTAGGTATATGTCGTGGCCACACCTTAGAATTAATCACTTCATGAAATGGCCAACTAAAACTGTTCATATCATTGATGTAGGATTTCTATGATAATAAAATGTCTAATTATTCTCATAATAATTATAATTACTTCCACTACTTCCCCACTCTCCCTCAAACTAATATTTGGAATACAAATTACTGCTTCATTTGATAATCGATTGTGATGCTCTTTTCTAAAAATTCAAACATTTTAGGATTATTCGTTATTCAGTCTAAGATATTGTATAAAAGTAAGCACAAGGCAAATAACCAAAGTAAGCATAAACTATTTTCAGTGCAGACTAAGTTCACAAAGCACGTTTTAGGACCACATTGGCCGGATATCAATCAACAGCTCAGTATAAATGAAAGCCGGTGATGATTGAGTGGAATGTTTGAATGTTCAATAGTGCTATAATAGGCCGTGGGCATGATTACGGTTAAACCTGTGTTTGATTAGAAACTAATTTTAGCTGTATTTCGTTAGGTGAATATAAACGCAATATTGAGCTTAGGAAATTATCAGAATGAAGGATAGGATGATGTAGGAATACAAAATGTTATGTCAACTAATTTTTGCTATTAGTAGTGCTAGCTTCACCCATGTGAAAGTAGACCATTTTCCCAAAGAAAAAAGATTATCTGCTATTCCAGAATAAGTTCTACCAGTATATCAAAGATCAATGGTGACGTAATAGTTGATGGTATGGTTAAGCGTCTTAATTATAAATAAAGACATATTTTCGTATTTTTTTCCAATTATGTAGATCTGATTAAATCTGAAACTGTTATTAATTCCAGACTTCTATTAATAGTGAGAGCACTCAACTGGTGATTCCGTGGTATGGTAGGCAGGCGCATTACTTAGTGTTACTTATTTCATCATCACTACTCTAAAAACGGTGAAGGAAAACATCGTAAGGAAATCGGCATGCCTTAGAACCAAAAATTTGAAGACATGCGACATCCATCAACCCGCCCTGTTCTCGTGGATTTTGGCCTACTGCCTCTCCTAAAGAAGAGGCTTGAGTCCCAACAGTGGGAAAATTTAAAGGCTGATTATACTATACTTATGCTATTAGCAGTAAGGTCTAGGATAAAATTGTTTAGGAATTTTATCTATACTTATATAATTATTTCATCACTCGATGCTAAAAAAATGTGGCAATAAATTTTTTTCCGGAAGTTCACCTTTGTACTCTCATAAAAATCTATTCAGCTGTTTGAGCTTGTAGAAGTAACAAACATACATGCACTCACAAAGTTTTGCCTTAATAATTAAATATTAGTGTGATAAAACTGGTAGTAATTATAATAAGTGAATTGTATATTAAGTTGACTCAGCAATACTACATCGAGGGTATATAAATATCCTAGTCCTTATAAGCAATAATGATCCTGTGACAAATATGATCAATAAGCCAGAAGGAGGAGACACCATCAATTTACATTAAGTTAGAAACCTATAAAGCAAGAAATAATCCTGTGCAAATCGTTCAAATTCTCTGACAGACATTAGACATAATTCCAAAAGCATTAGACTAACAGACTGTCACTACCCACACTCTAAATTAAGATGGATCCAAGCGCCCATCTTCCTTTTATGTTTTCTGCCGAAGCGGGAACATTTTATTTTTGGAGTTGGCGTTTAAGTCCTTAGTCAATTCACCGACCAATACGAATTCCTCTTAGCAAGGCAGGATGTTTCAATGATTCACGAGCTTTGGTGACTAATTATAAAAGCGGGGTTAGCTTTGTGTCCTCTAAAGTTCTAACATTATTTCTGTGAAATATAAACGCGTAAGTACCTACGTTCAGGAATGAGCTGCGAGCGAATTTGAACCTTAAATTTATGCACGGTAAATGGTTATGGAGTAAAATTATGTGGCAGAGAGAACATGCTTCAGTGGCTAATTGAAGAATTTGTACAATGTGCATTGCATTCAAAGCATTGAATTTTGTTGAGATAATGATTGTAATGGATAATGCTTGTAAAATATTGGTATTTTGCTGCATGCGGTTAGATTAGGAGCCAATTTCAACATAACTGGGATAAGGCTTGTTAGAGGATAAAACATGTTAGGTTGTGGGGTTAAGGACAATTTTTGTTTCTTTCCTGTGGAACTGCATTATCATCATATAAAAGTAAGCCATTATAGTTATTTTTTCCGTTTTGATCAGAATGTTCTGAATAGTCTATTAATTATTGAATCACATTAGTAGCTTGATTTTCACTAAATTCTTATTGTTAAAGCCAGTTGTCTAAGTTTTAACCATTATGTCTAAATGCTTAAAAGAATCTGTTAACGACGTTTTAGAATGTCTTTCAATTACACAATTTAATTTTTCCATCCAGTCTTTTTATTACTACAATGGGCAATATGAGCATGGCAGTAAAAAAATCAAGTGCTGTATAAAATATTATTGTCTCAAACATAATATTTGCCGCTTCAGCAGTCTTACTGTTTAAATTCAATGTCCTGTAAACTTTAAAGATCTCTTTAGACTAACTAGTCATATTTCTTTTTCTTTATTGTTTTTGATCGCTCTAACTAGATTATTTTTTAGAAATGTTGTGTCTGATCATAATCATCGTTATCGTTATTATCATCTACTTTTCCTACTGCTGGACATATACCACTCTTTTCTTGTGCCAAAGCACACGTTCCTGTGTTACCCTTATCAAGGGTTCTACTTGCAATAACAATGATATCGTTTACTCATGTTGCTACCGGACAAACATCATACCATATACTAATCCTTGAATGTCACTTAGTGACTGCCCTACTTGCGTTACTACTTTGGTGTAAAATTAAGTTTATTCTATTGTACTTCATTTGCCAGTACCGCGCCTAGCTTTGACATGTCAACGAGAGTTAGTAGTAACTCAGAAATCTTAAGTTTCTTAACACTGTTATTTGGCAAAGAGTACTTATAAGTATCTAATTTCTGTTTTATTCGTATTATTTAAATTATAATTTTTAATTTCACATTAATTTTGCAAGTTAGTGTCGGTTGACAAAACTTGTTGAAAGAAAAAATGTGTAGCGTCGACCCGAAGTAACATTTGACAAAGGCAGGACTATTGTTTTCCTCCTTTATCTTAAACAAATAATTTAAAACAATGAGAAAGTTAGAACTTATGATCGAAAAATTATTGTGAAATGCTGTAAAAAAAGAGCTAATTTGAAATAGGAACGCATTCATGCTCTATTCATGTATCACACGATATAACTTTCATGACAATTTTCAAGCATTATGATTTTGAAAGCAGTGGTGGACAAGTGAGAGTCGTCGTGGCTGAGTGGTAACGGTTTGAATTACGAATTATAAGCCGCGACTTCAAACCTAGCCAAGTACATTACTTTATGTACCTAATTTATTTCATCACCACAGCTCTCAAAACGGTGAAAGAAAACATCGTGATGAAACCGCATGCCCTAGAACCAAAACTTCGAAGACATGTAACATTCACCAACTTGCATTGGGCCTGCGTGGTGGATTACGGCCCATTCGTTTTCCTAGAGAAGAGGCCTGAGTCCCAGCAGTGTAAACATTAAAAAACTGGATTATGTTTTGCTATGATCTATATTTCAAATAAACTTTTAATACTTAAGAATACGTAAGTAGTTTAATCCTTAAATAAATTTATTGTTGTCAGTGTGAGATAAATGATATAGCAGTGCTTTTTGGAATGAATGATTGATTTTTCCTCATTTGTGGGCGTTGGAATTATGCGGAAAACTTTTTCTGAAAAAAAAAAATGTAACTGAAATTGGAATATGCCTCACTTAATGTTGTTTATATTTAGCATGATTAATGATTGTAGTTTCTGTGAATCATAATAGAATACTCTAATAAAGCTTTTTCGTTATGAATATTTTATTATGCTTAGTTCATGTTATTGTCTGTGTATTTAATGTTTTACAACGCCAACGCCATATATATTACTCACTATACACAATTTATAAATTGTTTTTTTTTTATTACGAGGAACAGTTCAAAAAATTTAAGGAATAATTTTTAATTCAGACAGGGTTGGAGATGAAACCAAACCTGAAACTATTTCACAGATCTGGGAAAAGCACAATTTGCACTTTTATGAAAGTAACGTGTATTACGTTACTTTCATAAAAGTGCAAAAACAAAATTTTACAGGGTTTTTTGTAAAACACTGGCAACCTCTCAAGACTATGTTACTAACATACATATAAACGACAACTTTTGTTCTATGACTTTTTACAAAACATAATTCATACCAAACACAAACCTCCAAGATTCGTTGTTCCATTTAACAAATTTCAAATGTGTATGACAGGTCGCAAGCGCATCAAGCACCCCGCCACCCGATCCCCGTTTCCCGCTACACTATCGCTTGCTGTGCATAATCAGCCTTTATCGTTCCCACTGCTGGGACTCAGGCTTTTTCTCTTGGAGAGGTGCATAGACTTCGTAATATGTAGAACGTTCAATTTAAATATTTTTTATTTTTATATGAAAATCTGATGAACTGAAATATGAAAAAAATAGAAGTCAAAGAACAAAAGTTGTTGTTTATGATGTTAGTAATACAGTCCTTTTTTATGGTGGGAAAAAATCATCCAATGACAACCCCCGCTCTTGGGCGGAGCGGGAGATAGTGTCAGACTCTTACTGACTAAAAGACCCACTCTGTTCCTTCTAGCCTTTATACCGGGGCTTGAGCTCCCTTTCGGATAACCCTGGCCCCAGTAGGCTTCGACCCAGCTGGGTCCCTGCTGTTGCTGACAACTCCTTGAGGCGCGCGGGAACAGTGCGCGCCGTCAAAGACTTGGGCTTGGTCCGGACAGTTACAGGACGGCCAGACAGCGAGCTACCCATTTCTCACTGTCCGCAAGCCCGCGCCTACGGTGGCCGGAAATCGGGATCAGAATCCCGGCGGCGGCGGCGTCGGCGAGAACGCCGTTGCCTGATGCGGTCGGCCTCCTCCTGGGCGAGCATTACTGCTTCGCAGAAGTCGGCGACCGCCTGCCACTCCTCCTCGCTCCGGACCATGGCCTCAACCAAGGCCCGGCGCGAGAGGTCTCCGCCGCCGATCGCTCCAGTAATATAGTCCTAAGACGTTGCCGGTGTTTTAAAAATGACCCTGTATAACCGTACCTTTTCTCCTATAGGTGCAAACATAAAGAAACAGGTTACCGGTACAGGCAAGTCTGTACGGGTCGGTACCGATCGGTGCGGGTATAATTCTCCCATGTGCTCTTATGCGCTCATTTATAAAGACTCAGTTTCATACTTGTCGGTACCGATTGCCTGGCCCGAGTCATACGGGTTAAAGCATTGGCCAGTGTAGTGGTTTACACATACACATTTACCTGTTTCTTTATGTGGTTTTACCGGTACCTGTCTGTACCGACCCGTACCGACTTATCGGGACCGAAAAACCTTTATCTTTATGTTTGCACCCTATACCAACAAATGTTTTACAATAAAAAAAAAATCACAAAAGAAAACATACAATCACGTGTGTTATACCTACCACTCCGTGTATGACGTCATAATGCAGGTGACTCACTTTACGACCACAGCAGGGGCGCGATACATCAACAATCCTTGATTGAAAAATGTTTACTTTCCACATCGAAGGTAGGAAATTATTTACCCTGTTAGTCACCTCTTCGGTTCCATACATCACAGATAAACTACCTGTGGTCTAATTCGTAAGTTAGTATTTATTTATTTATTTCAAGTACCAAAGATTCATTTCAGTTACAAAATCATACGTATACAGGTATTATAAAATTACATAAAATTGAAAGGTCAATAACAAAAATAAATTAATTTAAATTGCATTAGATTTATTATTATTATTTAGATTGCATTATCATTATTTTGCATTGATCCGATGATTATCATTAAATTAAATTCATTTTATAATTATATAGTCAGGCAGTCAAATATTAAAAGAATTGCATTGAAAATCAAAATAAAATGAAATAATTGTATAAAATTAAATTTCAATTAATGTTACTATTATATTAAAATAAAATAAAATACTTTTAATCCAAAAACCACTACAATTTCCTAACAGGCATTGGAATAGTAACATGTCTGGCACAGCCATGTTGGATATAGGGACAGTCTAGCCGGTCAGCGATCATTGCCAGGATGGCGTTAGTATTGAGTTAAAATATATTTCAATACTTGAATATAAATTATCTTTTTAAAAGTCGACGCAGCACGTCTGTTTCATCTTGAAATCGTTATTTGTCGTCACTTCAGTGAAGTTACTGCAATGCCTTCTTCAATGTCCGTTCCGTCAATAGGGTAGTTTCCAGGGTCAAAATAATAACATTGTATTAAGTCCGTATTTTACATTATAAAAAAATATTGGACGCATATTTTTTCTTTTTACGATTGAACAAAAAATAACAAAGATATAGCCCATTAAAGTTACGTGTGACGTCACCTCGTGCGAAAAAATGCAGTTTATTAAGAGTCTATTCACTCTAGCCTTGAAGACACCCAAATTATAATCGGACGGAAAGACCGCAGCAGGCAAACTGTTCCAGTCCTTCGACGTACGCGGTATTGTGGTCTGGTTTCCGTACTTAGTCCTTAGAGGACCATTGGGCGAACCTCCCTCCATTTTTTTGATTATTAGTTGCGGCTCTAGACCACTTCTTGCTAATTTTTATGTCTATAAAATACATTGCATAATATTACTCTTCATATACTCAAAGTCACGTAGTACGATAATGATCGTATTAATCAATGCCACCATCAAGAATTGTAAGCCGATCATTCAATAAATCTAATTAGATTATTACCTAGTATTAAAGCAGTAGTGAAGCTTAGTCCGAAACAGCTCTTTAATAGTTAATTTAAGCAGCTTTTGGATTAGTATACATGATTGAACAGAATTGATAATTTGGCCTGCATTGTTACATAATTCGGGCTTATTAGTGACAACTAGGCCGTTCTTAATACTTCTCATACCTATACGTTGTTGTTTAGGCAACATGCTATTCAGCGCAGCGCTCTCAGCCGTGTGGTGGTAAAGCTGCTGCTTATATTTATATTTTTTTTGTTCGGATATAATTTATGTTTATTAACACAGTTTAAGAGAAACTTAAATATTGACTAAACTAAGTATTTATAGTAAAGCTAACTATGTACAATGTCGGTACATAATACAAATACACTCAAGCGTCGAAGTACTCCTCAAGATCGCTATCTTCCCGAAATGTGCCCAGAAGACTGGCAGCATTGCTACGTTAAATGGCAATGCTAATTCTTTGGGTGAAGAACAAGCCTACTCTCTTCGGTCTGGACTAAGCATTTCGCCTCGTCGGTTATACCGCGTACGTCGACGGACTGGAACAATCTGCCTGCTGCGGTCTTCCCGTCCGATTATAATTTGAGTGTCTTCAAGGCAAGAGTAAATAGGCTCATAAACTAGTGCGCCTCACCATCAGAGACTGCATAACTGCCTCCCATCAGGGGGGATTGCAGTCATGCACTAGTTTATATCAATTAAAAAAAAAACTCTCTGATCACGCAAAAAGTTGTTCAGGTGGTGTAAAATTTCCTTGAAAAGACGACGCGCACTCGGACCCCATACCCCAAATGACACCATTATTCTTATCGTTTCAGATGCCAATGTTGATGAGTGATGAGTGAGAATCTCCTTCAAAGAACATATCATGAAGGTGATGAGTGGGTAGCGAGCTATAAACCAACTATTCCTGACCATGTAACAGATTTATTATGATGTAGACTTTAGATACTCCATTCACAACGAGCCTTGTCACAGGTCCTAGATGCTGATCTAGGGATTCTCTTTCGGTCCGGTCCTTTTTTCCTCCGTTGGCACTTGGCAGTCGCAAAGAAAACATTGGTTGGCAACAGACAAAAAAAAAAGGACCACGTTCATGCGGTCGACACTTTTATCAGCTCGGCCCTGGAAAACCTAAATCTAGATTCTGTCAAACGGTGTGACGTCATCTTTACTCCGTCTCCTTACTTTTTTTGAGATGGAATTGCATCTCGTCTCCCGCTTTAAAGTCAAACGAGCGGATATCTTAGATTTTTACTGATTAATCCACCATGTTCTTCAGTTGCGTTTTGCATTCCAGGGCCACAGTCCTTCTTTCTCTTCCCGCAGCCCCTTATTGCACTCGTGACTATACCGTCATACTTTTCTTTCCTTCATGGCTGAACTCGTGTTTAAAATATATTCCAGTTTGACTGAAACTTTGAAAACCATAGTTTGGAAAAGGCTAGGCAATAGAGTAGTTTCCAGGGTCAAAATAATTACATTTTATTTAGCCCGTATTTTAGATTATAAAAAAAATATTGCACATGTATTTTTTCTTTTTTCGATTTAACAAAAAATAACAAAGATATAGCTCATTAAAGTTACGTGTGACGTCACCCCGTGCGAAAAAATGCAGCACGGCGTGACGTTACACGTAACTTTAATGGGCTTTATCTTTGCCATTTTTAGTTTAAATTACAAATAAAAAAAATACGTGTCCCTTATTTTTGAATAATCTAAAAGACGAACTAATTACATTTTTTACGGCAACTAGCCTATTATATTTTTTATTTCCTTCACGAATGTATAAAACGAATGACCATTATTCTATTTGAATCAATATTATAAAGAGGTGATTGTGTGTTTCAGACTTCTTTTATCTGGCAAAAAATTGAACAGCTCCTGTGAAAGAAGTGGCGTGATCAAAACTGAGGGTAAAACATAATCCATTTAAATAACAAAAACTTGGCGCCAAATGACCGCAAAAACAACAAATCGAATCCAAGAACTAACAAGTATCATTTTTCACAGTTCTTCAAAGAAGATTTTTTTAATCTTTCTGAATATAAGATTTTCAGTTTTTCTTTGAAGTCTAAGAATCACAGTCTTTGGTCAAGTTAAAATAAATGAAGAGGCGCTATGTTACGAAGGGTAAAAATTTGAATGGTCTCAGAAATAACGTTTCGAAATTGGTTAGCTTAACTCGGGTGCTCCAAAAAGGTTAAAAGTCGAAACGGTGACCTTTCCTTTTGAGGCAATTAACATAATTAATTTATATTTTGCTTAAATAACTGTGATATATTTAATAAGAGCTATCTAAGGTTGAAAAATATTTTAAACTCGGATTTTTAAAACATCTATTTGGCACTTTTTATGTCTTTTGTGTTGTTTTTCATTGTAGGTTTGACTACACACATTTTATCGAGTAACATAAATTAAGTATATTTTTTCTTAATATAAAGAAAATCAAAATCCCCTTTATTCCATTACTTAAAATTTAAAAACCTTAATAATTATCCACACATATTATAAGCGCGAAAATAAATCAGTCTATGTTTTTCTCTATTGCCTCTCTACGTCTTCGCGGCTGAACAAATTTGGTTGGACCTTGGCACACGGGTAGAACAGGTCCTAGAATAGGACATAATGAGGGTATTTTAAACCTGCGAGTATGTTTCTAAGAGATAATTAAATCCTACTACAAAAGTGAAGCTGCCTGCAGAAGTTATGATAGTTCATAATATAAATACTAAATAGTTTTTTTTTTTATGTTCTTAATTTGTCCGCTTGGACGGAGCACCGCCTGGTCCTCGTGGATCAGTGGGGATGATCCCAAGTTGTTGACAGCGCGTCATAGTGTTTCACGTGCTCCTCAAAGAGATTTCAGTAAACGGTAGGGAGCCCAACAGGACCGAAGACTTCCTGGGACCATGGGTTTGCTTTCGAAAGAGAAACCTAGCCAAAGAAGGCACATAGGTGTGGTTTTAGTAAAAAAAGGTCTGCCAAGCTCTCACGCTCCACCATAGAACAAAAAGTTATTGGACAATTTCCCACCTTAAAAAAAAGGGTCAATAGCTCGCTGTTCGGCCGTCCGGTAACTGTCCGGACCAAGCCCAAGTCGTCGACGGCGTACACTGTTCCCGCGCGCCTCATGGAGTTGTCAGCAACAGCAGGGGCCCAGCCGGGTCGAAGCCTACTGGGGCCAGGGTTATTCGAAAGGGAACTCGAGCCCCGTTATGAAGGCTAGAAGGGACGGGGTGGGCTTTTAGTCAGTAAGAGTCTGACACACTATCTCCCGCTCCGCCCAAGAGCGGGGGTTGTCATTGGATGATTTTTCCCACCATGAAAAAAAGCCAAAGAAGGAACATAGGTGTGGTTTTAGGTGCCAATAAAAGTCTGCCAAGTCCTCACGCTCCGCCCCAGAACAAGAAGTCACTGGTTGATTTCCCACCTTCAAAAAAGGTCAATGATACCAATATTTTCAAGTTTTACCACGAATTTGTTACTCTAAATTACAGCCATCACCATGTAAATATAATCCCTTTCCCTAATGACTCATGGTACATGACCCTACTTAAAGGCACACGTTTCACCCTTCCGGATGAAATATCGATGGCGGATGGTAATTAAATTTAAAGTTGGTTAGCACATGTAGGGTTGTGGGTCAAATTTGTACGATAGTGATCAATCTCACAGCAGTTATTATAATTTGATATTATCTACCCTTATCATAATTATTTAAGTTTGCTTTTACACAAAAATATGTGAACTGTGCATTTAGAGCTATTGATTTACAGTGTATTTTCAATTTCAATCTCTATATATATAAAAAGTCTTGTTAGTTACAATATTTATAATTCAAGAATGGCAGAACTGATTTGGCTGGCAATTGGTACGCAGGTGGCTTAGAATCAGGAGACGAATACTTTTTATCCTGTTCTCGTGGAACGTGACAAAAAAACCCCGTGAAGCCGCGGGCAAAAGCTAGTTTTTAATATTAAAAAAAAACTGTTAATAAAGAAACCACGTTTTGATTTTGTATAGGTACTTACGTCAGTCTTATTTAATTTTATTAAAGACGATATAAATCATGCAATAAATAGATACAAAATTACGAAAAGGTCGTTTAAAATATTTTTCATTAGCTTCACCAAGATTTATATTTGTTGACAACGTAAATTACTTGGCTCCTATTTTATCACACTAATATTATAACGGTAAAGGCGTTTATGTTTGTTAGTCAAGCTTCACGCTCAAACGGCTGAACGGATTTTGATGAAATTTTACACATGCCACGCAAAATAATCACTTTCTATGAAAAGCTTTAGTCTCAAATACTTTAAAACTCGGCCACATCCCGCTCTAAACTCACCCCCCGCCCCCGTCACCTCTTTTTACGGTTGAAAAGTGGTTACCATTTGAAAAATCTGCCAAAATCTTAAATAGATGTAAAGTACGAAAGCGAACTTTATTTATTATGAATGGTTTGTCCGGTTACTGTTTGACGTAGACAGTCGGAAGATATTTGGTAAAAGAAACTCTAAAAAAAGGATTGTTGTCTTGTGTTATATTCGATCGTGCTCTTTCCAAACACTCTGTTGATTAATATTAAAAAAAAATGGTCTATTTTATATATATTGATTAATTACTAGCTTCTACCAGCGGCTTTGCTTACGTGAAAGCAGGCTTCCTTATACCATTCCTCATTGGATCACCGTTTAAGCCCCTTAGGGGGTGAATTTCGAAAAGTCGTTTCGAAAAGATATATTCATTTAGTTTTTCTTTTTCTATACTATATAGTTTATATATTATATTATAAATTATTATTATTATGTACCTACTACCATTTGATATTAAGTGAATAATAATTGTTACTACTAACACTATTGACATTTTTTGAAATAAAAGGTAAATTATTATTATTATTACTTTTATATACTTAACACTGTAACAAATATATTAAACATCAGTAATAAATATATTTCTCTGTTCTTCTTTTCTTCTCTTTTTTTCATACTAAATTCTACTGTATATGTGAGGTACGAATAATCGTTTTTTCTTTATTTCTTTCTCATAGTTGAAAAGTTCTAATAAATTGTTTTTCATGGGTTACATTACACCTGGTAACATCATACAAGATTATTTCTAACCCCAGTAAACAAAAAGTTGCTCACATCATCCAAAATTGAATTCCAAAACTATCAACAACTCAAAGTTCTTGAAACAAGGAAGCAAGAGTGAACAAAGGCTACTTTTCTTGCATCGCGTAATCCTGGCATAAAAAATTTAACAAGACGACTGGCTGTACATCGCGTAAACTTCGGGAACTTTCGCGTGACAAACAAAACGAAACAAGTTTTTGCTGCGAGTGTGGTCCAAGGTATGAGCCACAAGCGATAGATCCGAAAATAATATAAAAAAATAAGAATAATAAAATAAATAACCGCGGCAATCGTAATCGTCTCATTTCGAGTATATGAAGAGGTAAATAAACTGTAACTATTTCGGTTAATGTAACGAGGTAAAGACGAACGGGACATACAAAACTTACGTGTTAATTTCTAATATAGTGATATTTATAAATCTTTTACAGCCTTGTGATTTCTTTCTCATAAACTAACTCATTAGAACAGAAAAATATCGCCGACTTCTGAAGTTTAGTACTTTTTTTGAACTCTACTTTAGTTTGAAAACCTGTCAAAATTTGCCGTTAAAGTAAGATTTGACACCATGCTCATCACAAACTACTCAATTTGGAAATTCGCCAATAGTCAATCAAGAGACAATTTTACAAAAATTTAGAATATTATCAAAGATATAAAAACCTCTCCCTCAGCTTTATTACTAAACAATATCTCGCTTAAACTCACACTTTACCCCACACAGTCTTCAAGAAGGTAAATAAAATTACCTACAGACTGTACCGACTGAAAGAGTCACGTTCCTCCATGGTAATGGATTACGTGACCCCGTCTCATAGCACAGGGGTTCTATAGAGTCGAATAAACGGGGATTATAGAGCATGTCCCACTTTTAAAGTACGTATTGTTCGGCGGGATTAATAAAGCATCTAATGAAAGCCGGATGGATTTCTTTGTTCTTGTTTTTTGGAGTGTCTCCTTTTGAGAGTAGGTATCTGATTAAGCGTACGTGTGCGAAATTTAATTATAGGAGGTAGGATATATTTTTTCTTAAATTACAAATGAAAGAAAATTGTTACTTAAAACATTTGTCATTCTATTTAGGAATATAATTAAGAGAAGTTTTTCTTTTTAATCTTGGCTTGTGATTATTTGATACTAGCTTTTGCCAGCATCTTCGCCCGCGTGATGGTAGAACCAACTTCTGGTATAAAAAGTAGGACATGGTCTACTCGTGTGCTGTCTATTCAAATTTATTTAATCGTTCAAGCGTGAAGGAGTAACAAATATACACACATACGCATGCATATAATACTTTCGCCTTTATGATATACTAGCTTTTGCCCGCGGCTTCGCCCGCGTACATAAAAGACCTTCCCTCTTTCTCCCCCTTTTCTCACTTTAAAAAAAAATAGCCTATGGGTCCCGACTATATCTGTATGAAAATTCATCAAAATCGGTTTTGCCATTTAGGCGTGAAGACGTAACAAACAAACAAACAAACAAATAAACAAACAAACTCACTTTCGCTTTTATAATATTAGTAAGGATAAGTATTTTTTTTTTTTTTAATTTAGTCCAGCACAAGGAATAAATCCTGTATTGTGGGTTTTTTTCTCAAAAAAATAAGCTCACAGACACGTACATAAGACACCCAGACCCGGAACACCATAAAAATATTTGTTCCAGGCGAGAATCGAATCAGCGAGCTGCAGCACAGCAGCCAATCGTTTAACCACTGCGCCAACCGTTTCGTCAAAAACAAGTATAAAAAAATAATGTGAAGATAATGTTACTAACACTCACACTAATATCAGTTGTATCACTCTTATTAACACAAGGTGGTGGACATAAGAATTGACATAAAACAGTGACTTTCTGAAGCCTACTCCTCGGTAACGGCCAGGTTAATTAATAGGTTTGAAAAAAATATGTTTATTATATTATAGATTCATGAACAATATTATCAACTATTGATTTTTTCTTGCGATTTATTATCTAAGAAACTATTTAGCAATTTTTCAACTTTTCCCTACTCCTTCAAAACGGCTTGAATCTTTAGAAATATTTTTACAAATTGGGGCTTTAATATTCTTCAAAGTGAACATAGCATGTGTAAATCAATCAATATTTCGCAAAAAATATAGACTTAAAGGTCAGTGGGGCTCTATTCGGGCACAGCTGGCTACAATTAAATGCCCAGATACTCGTACTGCCGCCTAGGCAGGTACGAGTGTTGTTTCCAGATGTTCAAAGGACTATAAACCTCAACACAATAGCTCATTGCACCAGATCAATACAGCAGATACGATATAATATTATGTAGTGTCCTTCCTGACACAATTAAGTCAAACATTTAATTTCCATTTCAGCAGCGTTTCCACCGAAACCTTATTTCAAAATCAAACGACTGAGCAGTACTTCAGTTTTGCTACGGCTACAAAAGGCGGGTACATTGATTTCTCCGAGAACTGGGGAAAGTTTAAGGTACAAATGAGTGCAACCCGACCTCGTTATCAAAAGTTATGAGTACGAATTTATGCAGACAACTCGTTCGTAAATTGTGGTAAAAGTTTTGTTTCAGATTTGTATTTGAAATGCCAATTAGACAAGAGAAATTAGAAATTAACGAAGAAAATTTTAGAGGATTAGACGTGGTTTTTGGCGAGCATTTCAAGATTTTTGAGGTTGAGTTTGCTTATTATTTATTTGTTTTGAACTTGCTTTTACCAGCGACTTTGCTCGCAAGATTGTTGAATATAATCCCAGAGACACGTACTTCCAAAGTAAAAATCTTATGTTCTTAACCATCATCGGTTTCATCATCATCACCATCATCATCTACAAGAAGACTTCGCCCATTTGAGCATAGGCCACTCTTTTCTTGTGCCTTCCGTTACCTTTCGTGCCATTCAAATCCCATTTCTACCCTTTTTTTTTAATCGTGAAATTATCCAACGACTTCTCCCAATTTAGTACAGAGTAGGGGCGAGTCTGTTTTTTTCTGACTTAAACCCACTCCTGTGTTGTCCCATTTTTGCCTTGCTTCCCCGGGGTTCTCTTTCAGACAATCCACCACTTCCTCCGGGCAGTCCACAAAATGGTGACACCCGGCGGGTTTCTTCTGCACGGATTTGGTGCAAAAATCTCAGTGAGGACCAGCGTCATGTGGAAGGTGAGGACGCCGTAAAATCTTTCCAGCCACTCAAAGTTGGGATTTACCGCCATAATTATGGCGTGCCCAAGATTAATAATAATAATATCTTAGATATATGTATTCATAATTTCATCTCAATTTTCATCTAAATACGAGCTATTCACCCATGATTACATAAAATAAGATTTAGATACAAATAAAAAAAAAAAAACAAATAACACGCTGTCGATTTTTCAAATAACGTTATATTATTGTTTTTCGAAAATCAAGATCTTCATTGACCTAATTAAATTAAAAATCTATTCTAAATAAGTCATTAATTATTTTGCTTACTTTATTTGACTTACCAATATCTCATTGCAAATATGTTTCCAAGCGTTAATTAGCGTTGCAGTCAGTGGCCAAAAATAAATCAAGGGTATTTGCACTTCGCAGTGTCAGTCGAATTCCTTGACGCTGCATTGTATTACACAGAACATGGAATGGAATCACTGCACAGCGTCTTTTTTTGTGGAGAGAAATCATTCACATTCAGATTCAGATATTTTTATTTGTAGAACATAGGTAGG
Source organism: Mythimna ferrago (assembly GCA_910589285.2). Lineage (NCBI taxonomy): Eukaryota > Metazoa > Arthropoda > Insecta > Lepidoptera > Noctuidae > Mythimna > Mythimna ferrago. Next base: position 27,068,733 of record OU342679.1, read on the forward strand.
TAAACAAAATTTCAGATGTGATGCTGTTGTGATGTGATGTGTGATGTGTGTGGTGTCATTAAATAAATCTTCCTGCTTCAAGGTGCATGTCAGACTTTTACCGATTAAAACCTACACCTATCTTTTTTTAGCTACCTTTTCTATTCTAGGACCAAGAGGATTCTTGTCAAAAATCTTCGCATGGTCCTAGCAGGCATCGACCTTGCTGGGCACAGGACACACCCCACAGACACCAATTCAAATCTGTGACAGTGAAAACCATTTTTTATTTTTATTTTCTTTTATCGTATTTTATTAGATACATAAAATATAGACTATATCACTCAGGAATAAAGCAGCTTTCTATCGGTGAAAAAATGTTAGCAATCGGACCAGTACTTCCAGAGATTACCGCCTATAAACAAAAAAAAAAAAACTTTACCTCTTTATTAAATTAGTGTAGATCAGCATATATATATTTGTTATTATTTTGTTACGTAAAGATACAGAGCAGTCTTTTGAACCGACTTCAAAAAGGGAGGAGGTTTTCAATTCGGTTGAATTTTTTTTTTTAAACCATAGAATGACTTAGATGTTTTTACGTGGAGAATGTCTTTATGTATTAATTTTGCATTAATGTCATATCTAGTGCAGTCCGACTTGTCATATCTGTGTTCTATGTTCTTGTCTCTTATCCTGCTGTAGCATTTGTTTTGCATGGATACGGTCCATACAACGATGTATCAAAAGGGCCATTTAGTTCGAAGACTATTCAGTGTTCATGTGTTCATCTCTTTCAGAAAGGTAATCAAATTGTCATAACATTAATAATAGTGTTACAACAATATTAGAATCAATAACTGAGTTGTAGAATGCGGTTTCCGCGGCTTAGGAGAAAGGTTACGAACTATTTGAAATTCAACTAGTGCAGCGGGTGTGATTGAAGACCCGTAGGAAAAAAATAAAACTGAACAACTTGTTCATTGAAAGGAAGATTGACATGAAACAATATCTGGTTAGCCTTGGTCTCAGCTGCCAAGCTGTGACCAAGGCGTGCGTGCTAATGCACGAGTCACCATTTCAAGACACAAAACCAAATATCACTCGATTTTCTAATTTTTATTGCGGACGTAACACAAACAGACTGGGTCAAATGCCGCCATTGAAAAATGTAGGTATCATCAAAATGTCATTCCACTCGATTGCGTGGGTAGGCTAGTCCTTCTTGCTCATAAGGCAAAATGCAGAAAAGGGATGGATTAGTAAATCAACATCCAGTCGGTAATAGAACATTATGATATAAGTATGTAATGTTAGTGATTACCGTCGAGGCGGTATTAAGACCCGAGCCATTGCGAGGTTCTTAAGAGAGCCGAGAATGATAATCACTAATTACTCACGTGTATCATACGACGTTTTTCAATACACTTGTGAAGAAAATAACTGTAAAACTAGTAAACTTTTGTGGCCGTAAAAATCTATTTTCATATGCGCGCCCATATTTTTTTTAATTTACCTTTCAATACACTCACTGAAATGAATAAACGGGGGTTGATCGGCGACTCGTGAGGGACGACCTGCGCCCAGCCTGATACGATAATGTATTAAAATTATGGCGGGGGAGCGGTTGAACAATAAGGTTTTAACTACATTATAGCACTAGTGCGTAATGGTAATCAAAATATCACAGTTTGGTAACAAGGGCCATTATGTACTCGTACCTAAGTGCAGTGCTATAAGAGTCACTTTCTGAGCAAGTGTATTGAAAAATGAATTTATGGCGATATAATCAGTGGCAGCGTAACCACTAATATAAGAGTATGAAATCATTTTCAAAAAGTTATTAGTGCTCTTTGAATTAACAGTACCTTTTCATAGCGAAAACAAATTTGAAGACTAGAAAAAAGAAGCTTAGAACAAAATAGTAAAAAGTTTTTTCAATGGAGATCCCATTCCGATGTAAGCTCCGCATCACTCGACATCCAAAGAACTTAACATTCTGTTTATAACTTACACTTTACATAGAAATGTTTTAATGAAAATTTATAAATAGCTGCAACGGACTTTATCTGCTCCATGAATCATGAAAACTGTTTCGTCAAATGAATAATGTTAGCAAATTGCGAGAACGGATTTAGTTGATCCGGTCTATGCCCTAATTAATTTCAGTAAAATACCAAAGTAATTTAATTAAGTTCGAAGCTGACCAGAAATAAAAATTTAATCTGCCTAGTATTTTCACACTACATTGTTCAGTCTAATTGGATGCAGCTGAATGTGGTATTCAGCTATTTCACATGTTGTATCTTCAAATCAAAGCATTTATTTCAAATAAACCATTTACTGGTTCTTCTGAATTGTTAAGAAGTCAGTCAGTCAGCAAAATTAACAACTTAACTTCCACAAGATACTCGTAACGAAGGACCACTATATCTATACATTACGCAATGCTCTAGTCGATCTATCATCACTATATCAGGCTTATTAGCAACAATAGTACGGTCAGTGATGATAGATCGATCTCAATGCAACATGATGAACCAATGTTACAATAAATTAATAATTACTTTCCTATTCTTATTGTCATGTAAGTTTTTTACTTCTTCTTCTTCTTCTTTTCGAATCGATGGTAAACTTATTAAACCGTTAGGGCCCAGTAATCTTTTTACTAATTTTATTATAAGCGAAATGACGTCTTAGGATGCCTCATTAATTCTGAAGAGCGTCTAGGAAACAAGTTTTGGTTTCAAGATTACTGGAATCTATTGTCTGTTACTTAGACTTTCCTATTTTAAACTCAATAAAAGGCAAAGAACTTTATCTTCTTTAGAATTTTCTTTGTCTCGTATTTATTTATTTTCTATTTACAAGATACGTTTTTTTCTATTATTATTATTGACTTGCTTCTGGCTTCATCTGTGCGGTAGGAGAAAATTAGTTCCAGGATAAAACGTGTCCTATGTGGTATTCCAGGATACGGTAAATGTGCTCACGCCTGTATCCTTTTAGCTGACTGAAAGTTAAGGACTAACAACATATACTATATTTTATTTTATGTACGCGGAAAAAGTCGTGGTCAAAAGCTAGTACCTATATTATAAAGCAGACAATTAGAACAACTCTCTTGTCAATATTTTTGCGATAAATTGAAAAGCTGCTACGCAGATTTTTTAAAGGTTTTTCCCAGTAGGCAAAATAATTCATGAAAAAGGTTCACATGGATAATAATGCTTATTATTGAAAAGAAATAAGCCCAGAATTTCAAATATTTGTAACACCCCCGCAATGTTAGGGTGAGCAGCTAGTTCATAATAAAACTGTCGGATCGAATTGAAATATGCTGCTTTACTTTATTAAATTATCTTACAACGCTCATTTTACAACTAAAACAATTTTTCTCACTGCCATTAGCGAATGACAGTACGACAAGAATAAACAGCCAAGTGCAGACTGGCGTAGAAAAATTGCCAAATTTAAGTTACGTTTGGAAAGTTATGGGCACAAAAAAGCCCAGATATTAAGGCTGTACTAAATCTCTGAAAATAAAACTTAAAAAAAGACATAACATTGTGCATTACAACAGAACTTCAAATTACGTAACAGAAACTTTTGCTCCAACAAAATCTTCAGTCGCTACCGCTTGCACTGTGGCTCCACCCTTAGCTGTCTTAACGAGTGCTTGCAATTTACTCATGTTTGTACTTCTTATTTCGACCTCCTGATAAATGATACGTCGAGGAATGTCGACTAATTCCTCGGTTCGGGTTCGCCTTTACACAATTGTTTTATCCGTTTTAAGGAAACAAGATATTTTACTTTTGTTTGTATTTGAAGTCATTGTTGTTATGTGTTTTGAAGAAATTGATGCTATTACAGTATTGGAGGAATTTATTATGTAAGTATATTGTTAACTGTGGACTCCGAGAATTCTTAGATTATAGTCTGTCTAATAAGTCAACCGACTTGGGAATTTTGCATAATATTTAATCATTTACAAAATACTTTTATTTGATACTTTTTATAAGGTTCTTCTGTTAGTAAACAATGATCTCTATCTCTTAATCAACCTTGATTATTGAACCCGTGTTAACTACATCAGATTTCATTAAATCCTAATAATTACCTAAGTCGTTTAACTTATTAGACAGACTCTACTTCCTATTACGACTCACTTTTTATTATGATTATTTTTATTGTACTTTTGAGTACAATGTTGACCAGTCTACACTGTTCTTAAATCATCATCATCATTTTCCTGCCCTTGTCCTGGTTTTTTTGGGGCGGCGCAACACGGTTTTTTTTTTCATTCTGTCTTGTCACTCGTCACGCAATTCAGATTCAGATTCAGATTCAGATTCAGATTCCTTTATTTGCTCAAATATGAGTGTACATACAATTATTATGGAAAAACAATGCATGCAAGGTGTTACAATGAATGGAGTTTGCTAACATATTTACCATATTGTCATGGCGTGCAAATATTATATAATATGTTTAGGATTAATATAAGTAAAAAAGACATTACTGACAGATAAAAACATTAAATAAAAACTGCTTGACTATAAAATTAGTTACACTATACTAGAAATAGACAGCGAGCTAGAATAGACAGAAGATTACATCAAATTTGCAAAAACATAAAATTATACAAAAATAAAATTATAATATAATGTCAGTGCTAGTAGAAGAATATTTCTATTTATACAATAATCAGATATATCTAAAAATTAGAAATAAATTAGCATTATAAAAATCATTATTAAGTACCATACATTTTAAATTAAAATAATCTATAATTTAATGTCAATTCATAATAAATGTCAGTTGGTCCAAAAAAGATATTCCATAAAAAAAAATGATATTATAAAAATCATGTGTCAGTATAAGTATAGATACAATTCCAATAATTTATGTCAATTTAAAGTGAGTCATTTAAAAATTCCCTGACATCATAATATGCTTTACTAGCTAAAAAAGATTTCAATTTCTTTTTAAACAGTTCCAGTTTTAGCTGTTTCAAGCTATTAGGAAGCTTGTTGTAAATAATGGGAGCCATACAAAAAACACTTCTGCGCATAAGAGCAGTCCGAGACCTATGTTGACAGAGTTGACTGTTGTCACGTCTATTTCTAGGAAACACATCTGCCATCCGGGGAAACAGATTAGGATTTGTTTTAACAAATATCGCAATTTCCAAAATATAAACTGATGGTAAAGTCAAGATTTTATAGTTTATGAAAAATGGCTTGCAACTATCTGTCGTTTTCAGTCTAAATATGGATCTGAGGCATTTTTTTTGAGCTTTAAAAACTATATCTCTATCTGTAGAATGTCCCCAAAAGATAATGCAATATCTGATAATGGGCTCTGCTATGCCGTAGTAGGTAGTTAATAGGACATCAGTATTAAGAATTCGTGATAGTTTATATAGCGCGAATGCACTGTTACTTAATTTTTTGCTAATGACTTCTATGTGTGCCTTCCAATTTAAGTTTCGATCCACCGTTAAACCTAAAAATTTTGTAGAATTTACTTCGTCAATTTCTTTATTATTATGTTTAATTTTAAAATTTGGAAATTTTAACTGTCTTTGGCTAAAATGCATTATTACCGTTTTATTCAAGTTGATTTTAAGGTTATTATTTTGTAACCAAAGAATAGCTTTAGTTAATGTGTTATTTATATCTGCTTCATAATTATGCTTATCATCACAGGGAATGATTATCGTGCTATCATCTGCAAAAAGTGTCATACTGTGTTCTATACATTTAGGCATATCGTTGATATAAAGGGTAAAAAGCGGCGGTCCTAATACGCTTCCTTGCGGTACGCCATAGTTGACGGTACGCTTCTCAGATGTATGAATTACCTCACGTTTAGTGCTTGCATTAATCGTCGCTATTTCTGTTGTTTGTATCCTTTTCTGTAAATATGATTGTAGAAGTCTATGAACATTTCCTCTTATACCATACTTTTCAAGCTTCTTTAATAAAATGTCATGCTGAACATAATCAAAAGCCTGCGTCATATCACAGAAAATTGCAGAGATAGGGGTATTTTTATCCATATTTATCATAATTTTGTACAAAAAGTCATAAACCGCCATGTTTATCGTTTTACTTTTTCTGAAACCATATTGTTCATTACAAAGTATATCATGTTTCTCTATATACTTACTAAGTTCTCGAGAAATATATTTTTCAAATATCTTGGAAAAAACGGATATTAATGATATAGGTCTGTAATTTTGCATCAAATCTTTCTCTTGCTTCTTATGTAATGGTTTTACTATCGATCTTTTCAAGGCATCAGGAAACATTCCTTCACAAATACACAGATTCATTATATGACACAATGGGCCAGACACAATGTCAGCGACAGATTTGACGATTCTGGTACTAACATCATCATAACCTACACTATTAGTGTTTCTAAGAGCTAGAATAATTTTGAATATGTCTGTAGGTAAGCAAGGAGTCATAAACATTGAATCCTTTCTATTCAGAATATGATTAGAGACATTTGTCTCTGCCACAAGTGGTTGTATTTTGTCAATAAAAAAATCATTAAACAGGTTTGTAATTAGCTTAGGGTCCGTGATAATTTTACTATTGATACGAATTTGATCAATGTTATTCTTAGGAATATTTTGTTTATTTTCATTAATAATGTCGTTTTTGATCGATTACTAGACGTTTGTATTTTATAAGTATTCTGTGCTTTTTTCGTCAAATGGATGATCCTTTTAAACGTATTACAATATTTTTTAAATAATATTTTGTTTTCTTGCGTAGGTTTTGATCGATATTGCCATAATAAATGTCGTTTTTTGGCACTACAGAGTTTAATACCACGTGAAACCCATATATTTTTCCGTAATACTTTTTTATAGATCGGTATTTTGGGAAAACATTGGTTATATAAAAACAAAAACATTTCTGTAAATGCATTGTAAGCTATATTAGGATTATTAGATTCATATACATCTGAAAATGTCAAACTACCTAAATATGATTTAAATTTATTGACATTGTCGTTGTTAAAGTCACGTTTAAGTATACGCCATTGCTTTATAGAACAGACAGTTTTTATGGGGCATTTAAGGAGTTGAGCCGTATGGTCAGAGAGAGCTAATTCAAGTACCGAAGCTTTAAAGGACTTGCTAAAATTATGCGCCAAATTGTCAATGCATGTCTGACTCCCAAGTCTAGTTGGCTCATTTAGAGCAAGTTTTAAGTTGTAATTAAGTAACAGTGTCTCAAATTCAATTGATTGCCGGTTTCGCTTTAATACGTCAATATTGAAATCACCGGCTAAAACAATATTTTTATAGGACTTTTTTACAAGCATGCGTAACATTATGTCTAATTTTTCCATACATTCATTAAAGTTGCTTGCATTAGGTACCCTGTATACACAAACAATCACAGTCTTGTACGACGTTAATTCGATGGCGCAACATTCAAAAACACCACTTGTAGATAATTTTGCAATTTTTTCCAGTTCTTTCCATTGATGTCCATTTTTTACTAGTATACACGCTCCACCACGCTTGCTTGCCTTGCGACTGAAATTGGCCGCCAAACAGTAATCCGTTATGTTTAGATGTTTATCATATCCCTCCATCAGGAAATGCTCAGTAATGCACAATATATCGACCTGTATATTCCTATCATGTAGCTCATGCAAACAAATTGAAAGATTGTCAGATTTTCCCAATAATCCAGCAATATTTTGGTGTAATATGTAAAGGTGCTTAGTCAAGAAAAAAGTTCTCATTTGATTTCATTGGTTCTTTTGGTTCATCTATATCAATATATGCTATGTCAGATTGTTCTGTTATGCTAGTAATTAAATCTAACAAGTCCTTGAATATTCTCGATAGACCACGATTGTTTATAGATCCTGTGTACTTATTAAACATGCTGTAGTCGTATTCGAGATTTACATTGCTGTCTACGAGAAAGGCGTGACCATGTGTCCAAATATCCAGATACAGTAGGTTATTAAAAGTCTCTACTCGGCAATTAAAAAGACTTGTATCAAAGGGGCACTTAAATGTAGGTAAACAGATTATTATGTTAGTATGCTGCACAGTTAGCAATACGTCTCTTATATGGAAGATAATGTCGTAGTAATTGTTGGTCGTCATAAAGTCTTCTTCGCCCAGAAATATTACACAGAAATCATCGAGAGTAAATTCGAGCAATTTTACCTCAAGATCTTTAAGCAGTTGTTTGGTGCATGCATAAGGTTTAAAATAATGGCACAGATTGAAGCCATTACTAAAAGTTTTCTCCGCTATGGACAATACATTGTTCTTTTTATTGCTAACACTTGTTTAAGCAATATCGTATATAATATCTACTAATAGGTACTGTAATATGAAAATATTATTATAACAACATTTTTTTTTTAAAGAGTAACCATAAAGTTATTTGTCAGTTCTTCTCCATAGGAAACGACCAATTTGAAACCTTGCACTAGCTTCTGGGGACATATGTTACGCCCATGTCTAATGGGCGGCCCAGGCCTATGTGTAATAAAAACATTTTTTTTACAGTAGTAGAAGCGTTCTACATTAACACTTGTTTAAACAAGATATGTATCTATAGGTACACCTTTAAATATTGTAACTAAAATTGGTAGTACAAGGTGATTTTACGATTGTGGGAATTTATCTTTAAGTTTGAGGTTCTGCATAGTAGGAAGGTGGAAAGGTAATGAAAGGCTTTATGTTATACTAGCTTTTGACCTTTCTCTTCCTTTCTTATTTATGCAGCTTTCTATCGGTGAAAAAATTTTAGCAATCGGATCAGTACTTGCAGAGATTACCTCCTACAAATAAAAAAAACAAACAATAGATTATTATAAAATTATTTTCGCCTAGCGGTTTTGAATATAAATAACAACTTAGGCAATATGGGTTGGTTTTAGCCAGAAAGCTCTAATCGTGAGAAGTAATTCAACAATTCCCACCCTCAAAAATAGGCAATTTTACAAAGGATAAATCAGAGAGAGAGAGGATAAAAGTGCTCATGCATGGAAACAAAATTCCGCTATGAACTCATTTGTGCCTACATTTTGTTAATTAGCGCAAACATAATTATTTTGCAAAACAGCCCACTTATTTTCATACGTTCGAGTTGCTCCTATAATGAAAATTCATACCTTCATGTATAAGGGCCAGTGTGCAAATTGGCAACTTTTCAATAAAGGCTCTATAAATTTTAATTTGATAAATTTTTAGAAACTTTTAATTTTTTTTTTGCTTGCATTGTATTGAAACTTTGAGGGCCTCTATTGAAAAGTTCTTAATTTTCACATTGACACAGGGCCGATCGATATATTATACCTTTATAAGTGCTTATAATAACATAATGAAAAAAGATTTGTGTTTTGAAGTTTTTTTTTTGTATGTTTGAATAAACTCAAAAACAACATGGCCGATTTTAAAAGTTCTTTCACCAGCTGCATGCTAATTTACATATTTTGAACTGTAACGCAGGTGAATCCGCTGGAATAAGCTAGCAGTTTATTTTTCTATCTGAACCAAATGCTGTCATTTAGTTAACAGTTTCCTTGTGTGAGAATAATATTTTAATGAAGAGGTTTTAAATAAGTGACCCTCTACAGTTTTTTGTATAATAATATTAATATTCTACAACTATTATACAACTCCATCTGGTCTCAAACTAAGCAAAGCTTGTGGTATGAGTAGGTACAGGACAATTGCTCAACATACCTATATATTTCTAAATCCAGAGACACAGAACAAATGATCGTGCTCATCACACAAACATTAGTCCTGGATAGGCATTAGAACCCATGACCTCCAGCATAGTAATCAGGGCCAGTAACCATTTTAACAACAGCCCCCTAGCTAAGTTACAACCAGTTTATGTCGAATTCCGTTCTCTAATTGGTAACGCCTCGGTGACAGCAATTGTAGAAAACGATAAGTTGGTAGCCATGTTGACGCGCCTGAGTCGGCCGCTCGTTCTACAATGTAGCGTTTGTAACAAAGGATGAAGCGTTAAACATTGTAAAAACGATTTTGAACGATGTGAACTTGGCTGCGAATTTTCTATTCGTTTGTTATGACCACGTGACTTAACGTTAAGATGACATCATTCCCGTACATTTGATTAGTTTCGACTAGCGTTAACGATTGCAGATTATCAACTTGGCTAGGGGTACAAGCCAGTCATTGCTATCTTGCACTCGTCGAGTCAAAACGTAAAAGTTTTGAACATTGACGCCGAATTGCTAGCCTGTCGGTTTTGTATTGTTCACATTTCGGCGAGTGTCCATCGGAATTGCGCAACCTAATTCCGCAAGCCTGTTCTATCATCGGACTACTAGACATACGACTTTACGCCACTAGTACATGGTAGTCATCCTACTCATACATCATGTTTTTTCTACACTGTGTGTGTTGCCCTAAATAAAATAGTTTTCTTTCTTTCATCCTTTTCTTTCCATTCTTTACATATGTCATTATATTGTGCATAAAGTTAAGCAGTGAAATTCACAGCCAGGGTCTGTGTTTCCTGATAGCTACAATCTAAGGATGTCTAGAAGTAACTTATTCACTCTTGACATTTAAGTCAAGAGTGAATAAGTTACTTCTAGACAAGCGTGCTCTATTATCAACCTCATGATGTGTTCGTTTACCATCGAGTAAAATGCGAACTTACCAATAAAAAAAACAACTGTTACAGAATAACAATTAAGGAAGTTCTTTTTCTGTTGTTTTATTGCTAGGTAGTTACCAAGCAATAAAATTTTCTTTAAAATGAACAAGGTAAACATTATAGAATAAATCGTTGTTACTAATTACTTTCATGAATATATTTATTTAATTAATAAAAGCTCCTTTGTCCGAAGCCACTCGTTAAAATTTCTATCAACAATTTTGTACCTAGATTATTTTGTCTGAAACAATGTTACACAATTAAAAAGGAAACAATTAGAAATTATTTTGTAACCGACTTAATTGGCTATTGTTTTAAAACGGCAATTAACATTCCAAAAAGTAAGTTATTTTAGGTATTATTAAAATTCTAGAATGTTGTAACCAGCATTTGTCGTGACGTACGTTATTTGAATTATGTAATAAAACTTGTATCTGGAGTCAAAACTGCTAATCTCAGGCAGAAATGTTATGAAATATATAAGCACACTACGGATATACCTATTGGTATACTCATAATAATTTTTAAGCACTGATTATCGTATTTTTTTTGTGTGCTCAGAAGTACGAAAATAGATTCTGGACATATTTAAATCTGTTGATATTATTCAGTCGGCATGAAGTCCAAAAATGATGAAAAAACAATAGTAGCATAGCTATCTTAATAAGCTATCAAAAACAAATTTCCTAAAAGTTGAATTCCCAACAGACACCTTAATAATAGTTCTAAAACAAGCATAAATCCAATCCATCTTAACCTTAAATGGATAAAAACATAAAAGACACCAACAAAACCTTTTACTTTCAGAATATTAATGACATTCGTTATAGGAATAATTACGTAAAGGGAGGGCCGGCCCTGAAAATTGTGAAAACGACAGAAAAAGTTAGAGGAGCGGGCCTCTTCCGGAGAAAATTAGAGATGGATAAAAAGTAATCCTTCTTTTTTAAAATGAAACGTCAAGTTCTGCTAACGACCCGCGAAGCCGCTGAAATTTAGAAACAACAACTCAAAACATAATCGTTTAAGTTACAGGCTTTAGCGGGCGTACGGTTTATTTATTTATTTTATTTCGAGATGGTACGTAAAATTATAAAGTACGGTTTGTGGGCTTACAAACCGTTAGAGTCGGTGAATCTCTGTACACTCATATTTAAAATAAATTTTATTATTCATTAAACTTAACACATTTATAAATAAAAATAACTTTAATTTACTTTTGAATCTATTTTTATTTGTTTGACCATTATATCATCTGAAATAACCTATTTACACTTGACTTGAAGACTAGGTTATGGCTATCAGGATACACAGACTCCAGGAGGGAATCCCACTTCATACCTATACGCGCAATGAATGTATTCCCAAAACGCTTTATACGTATGCATGGGATGTCCACCATATACCGGTACACTCTTCTCGAAATGTAAACAATAGAAAACCGATAGGCTAGCAACTCGGCGAGATATGTATCGTCCCTCTGTAGATTTGCAAGAATAAAACTTATTTAGTAATTTGGATCTTCCACAAACAATGACCCTCAATTTGTGATAAAAAAAAATGTATAATTCAGTTGTTTTTATTACGCATAATAAACTAGTGGACGTTGTTTTATATTGTCATATTATGAGATATATACAAAAAAATACTCACAAGAAACTTATCCACTTATATTTTATGACTTGTACTGAAGTTAAGTCGCAAACTACAACATTTTGTTTCCTTTACGAAAAAATATTTGCCCCGATCTCGTTTTGCGTGATTAATGATTTAACAAATTGGAAATGTCACAAAGATCTTAAGCAATGGAAGCTGTAGAGGTTTGTGTTTTCTTTTCTTGTTAATTTCTTCTGTCATGTTGACAATATTAGTTTAATGATCAACTAGTCAGCATTTTTTAGTTTGGCTGAAAGCCCTATTAAATGTTCAGAGTACTTCCTTTCTAAATATGTAAATTATAATACGTATTGGTTGAGGGTCACGCTATTCATGCAGCTTCAACTGTATTTTTATGGTTTAGCTTAAAAAGTATATCTATCTATTTGTGAACTACTACTCTAATGTATGGCAATAAGCTTGTGACCTTAAAGGAGCTTGATATGTCATCCGCCTAAATTAAGATGTTAACTATGTTTCACCTCTCTGATAAACATAATTATTAGTTTCTGTATAAGTTGTGTTACTTTTTGGTGTACAATAAACTTTATTCAATAGGCTGTAAAAAATGAAATTAGTCCGTCTTTTAGATTATTCAAAAATAAGGGTCACGTATTTTTTAAATTGTATATAAACCAAAAATGACAAAGACATAGCCCATTAAAGTTACATGTGACGTCACGCTGTGCTACATTTTTTCGCACGGGGTGACGTCACACGTAACTTTAATGGGCTATATCTTTGTTATTTTTTGTTAATCGAAAAAAGAAAAAATACGTGTCCAATATTTTTTTATAATCTAAAATGCGGACTAAATAAAATGTAATTATTTTGACCCTGGACACTACACAATTCTATACTTTTCTATAATTACACCTTTTTGGTGAGAAATTATCAAATGACTCTCATATATTTCCTCTTAGCCTATCCAAAACGATAGGAAGAGGAAGCGTCAAATTTCTACTGATTAAAACCCACCTGTGTTCTTTTCGTTCCAGGGTCGCGGTAATTCATTCAAACAATCCCGTGCCCCAACATAGCTATATTCACCACCGTCGAAAACCCCCACCTTCTCCACAGCCTCACTCTTTTTCCTTAATAACGCAGCTTACACTCCTTTATTAGTTCCAAACTGCCACAAGTCACTATCGATACCCCAACCGGGTATTATTTTAAGAGAGGCTTCGCAGTTTACAAGTGCAGTTACTGTAAAAGTTGGTCGGAAACGGGCGCGGAGATTTGTGCGTCCACCAGTTAAATGTTTTGCTACCGAAACTGTACCGTTTTCGGGTATTGTGGGGGCGTTATTTCGGGAAATTGCAGGCTATTTTTTGGTTAAAACAAGGGAAGTAGGAGAGTGATGTCGGTGTAGTTTGGGGCAATATTGCTGGTTTTAGTGTAGGTTTTTTACCTCGAGTTTAATGAAAACTTTTGGTTAATTTCAAAAGGTTAAAACATTATTTTTCATTGTGACAATAAAACAGTTGTAGATAGTACCTAGAGCTTGGCAAAGATATAGAAATTGGATTTATAACGTCATTACGGTTTCACTGAAAACTAATATTTTGCGCTCTACTACAAATCTATACACGTAATAGATCTGTAGAAGTTTTTAGTTGTGCGCACATCACGTAAAATTTACGAAATCATCGCAATCAGTTGACTAAATCGAAAGTCAATGAAAGTAGCATATTCATTGACTGTTAGGCGGTATGAAGTTCACCGGGTCAGCTAGTTGATTAACATGATTCAGGGCCATAAACATTTCATTTAACTCATCGAATGCCGTAATTAGAGACACAATAGAAAGACAATTGCTTATGTCGAACTGTGTAACTTAAGACATTCAAAAGGTTAAGTAAAAAATTAAGGTTGTTTTATTGACAAGGCACGGATATGGAATGGAATTCACTGCCGGAATCTGTTTCCTGATAACTACAAACTGGTATTTTTTTTTTACTGTGGGAAAAATCATCCAATGACAACCTCCGCTCTTGGGCGGAGCGGGAGATAGTGTCAGACTCTTACTGACTAAAATACCCACCCCGTTCCTTCTAGCCTTCATACCGGGGCTCGAGCTGTCTTTCGAAACTAACCCTGGCCCCAGTAGGCTTCGACCGCTGGGTCCCTGCTGTTGCTGACAACTCCTTGAGGCGCGCGGGAACAGTGCGCGCCGTCAGACCTGGTATATTTAAGACACGTTTCTTTTGATTCACATTGACATATTGACAAAACAGTAAGGATCGATTCTTACAGACGTTGCTGTTTGTGCAGAATAGCATTTTTATTTTGAGGAAGATTCTTCTCGCGCTCTATGGTGGAACGAGAAAGCCTGTCAGATTATATTACTGGCTAAAATACAACTATGTCGTCCAGTTTTCCTTTGCTTTCTAGCGCCATAGTAACTCTTTCAAACGTTGTCGTCTCAGCCTAGTTATTATCAAGAAAATTGCTGAGACAAGACTCATAAATTCGATTAATTATAATGAGGACACGTAAATAGCGGCGTCATAATATATTTTCTCTTACATAACTTATACGAGTTTTATAACTTCTTAGCATAATAATTTACTTATGAACAATATTGTAACTATTTATTTATAATTTTACTGATTGTGCTAATCGACCTAGTTTATATACGAGTAACTGCTACTTCGCAAAAAAAAAATATAATGGAATGTTGTGTCACAATAATGTCTTGCAGTGATGCAGTTTTGATGATTAAGCGAAGTATTCGTCAGTTTTAGACTAAATAATTTTGTTCATATGTTATTTACTTTTTTGTTTAATGAATTTTAGTTTATATATTATTAACCTATAAGCACTTAAATAAGTTACCTGAGATACAGGTTTATATATACCTAGTTCAGGTAGAACGCAATTTTGCAACTTTAGCTCTAGTTTAAGCCCTTATTGTAGAAATATTTATGTAAATCAAACAATTCAATAAACATTTTTATTTTTTTTTTTTTTTTTATAGACAGTACTACGCGTATATTGAAACCTAATTTCTTCTTTTTCAGTGTTCAAATCCCAGACTTCGTTGTCAACTGACTCTGGCCTGTGCACCGAGCGAGGACTGCGGAGAACTCACATTGAGTTAATTAAGCCTCCAGGGAAACGCATAGGACTTAAACTGGCAGGTATGTGCTTTAGTGTGTAATTTACATTGTTTATAGCATTGATATATTATAAGGGAAGATGGTACGTCGCGCGCTAATATTGCAATCAGAAAAATTGGACTCAAAACTCAAACATCTATGAACAGAATCATCACAGTCGCAAACATACATTCACCGATAGACAAGGACAGAGATAAGAGCCGACGCTGTTGTGAGAGTGAAATCACTTTAGCCGCTAAATGTTTATGAAAAACAGATCTATCTTGCTTCGCAAACTGGCGATCAAAACAATAAGCGACATTAAAAATATCATAAGAAGTATTCATGTATTTACGAGTGAAATGTGATTTGTTTTTTGTTATTTGAAGAATTTGTAAAACGCATAAAAGCACAAGAAGGCGTTTTGATAACTTTTATTCCACTTAAAACAAAAAAAAAATGTGTAACACCCTTGTTTATGTCACTCCAGCCACTCGCCGATTACGACTGAGTAAAACTATGATAAACAATCCTGATTTCAGCGGTCCACGCGCTATAGGCGAGTCACCTATCATGGTTTATAGTGATATTATTAAGTCTTGCAAGTATTGTCTTCTTCTTGTCAAATCGATGGCTCTTTTCCCTTCAAGTATTTGTGCCTATACAAGGTGTCGTTTTGAAGCTGCAAAATATTTCAGGAGGTAATTATGTTAGTGATTCTCGACCCGAATCAATAATAAAATAAGTAGGTATTTTTTTTTTTATAACCGCGCTTTTTTTCACACACACAAACACGGAACAATAAAGGGCGTTTTCACACACACTAACTCGCAACGATAGTTTCATAAATAATGTATCATCCAATCATCATCCCGCACGCCACATCCTAGCCACGCCCCCGCGGCCATCGATCAATCGATTTAGTTTAGTGTAATTAAAAAATTAAATAACAAGTATTACTGATTATTGACCAGGTATCGTTTTTTTACATGATTATTTATGAGTTTTATTACAACCTCCTGAAATATTGTGCAGTTTTAAAACTGCACCTTGTATGTGGTCACGTTTGTACGCACTTTTAAAATACGAATACGACGCAAATTTAAGAAAATTTTACAGAATAATAGGGTAGTTTCCAGGGTCAAAATAATTACATTTTATTCAGTCCGTATTTTAGATTACAAAAAAATATTGGACACGTATTTTTTCTTTTTTCGATTAAACAAAAAATAACAAAGATATAGCCCATTAAAGTTACGTGTGACGTCATCCCATGCGAAAAAATGCAGCACGGCGGGCGTGACTCTACGCGTAATTTTAATGGGCTATATCTTTGTCATTTTTGGTTTAATTTACAAATAAAAAAATACGTGTCCCTTATTTTTGAATAATCTAAAAGACGGACTAATTACATTTTTTACGGCAACTAGCCTATTGTATACCTTGTAAATTAAAAAACCGGCCAAGTGCGAGTCGGACTCGCCCATGAAGGGTTCCGTAGCAGCAAGTAACATAATATAAAAGCTCTTGTAAAGTGTTGTAACTTTGATCGATGTTTTAATAATAGTGATTTTTTTTTCGATTTATGACGCATTAAAAAAAAACTACTTACTAGATTTCGTTCAAACCAATTTTCGTTGGCAGTTTTTATAGTAATGTACATCATATATTTTTTTTAGTTTTATTATTCTCTTATTTTAGAAGTTAGAGGGGGGGGGACACACATTTTACCACTTTGGAAGTATCTCTCGCGCAAACTATTCAGTTTAGAAAAAAATGATATTAGAAACCTCAGTATCATTTTTGAAGACCTATCCATAGATACCCCACACGCATGGGTTTGATTAAAAAAAAATTTTTGAGTTTCAGTTCTAAGTATGGGGACCCCCAAAATTTATTGCTTTTTTTCTATTTTTGTGTGAAAATCTTATAGCGGTTCACAGAATACATCTACTTACAAAGTTTCAACAGTATAGCTCTTATAGTTTCGGAAAAAAGTGGCTGTGACATACGGACGGACAGACAGACAGACAGACAGACAGACAGACAGACAGACAGACATGACGAATCTATAAGGGTTCCGTTTTTTGCCATTTGGCTACGGAACCCTAAAAAGTGAAAAGATTGATCAAACTTTGCATTTCTTTTTTACAAAAAACATTTATTGCACCGTGTATTCATTTGTTGAATAATAATACACCATATAATCAAAAATCATTCACCAAAATGTGAAATTTCCATTTTAAGAACTTATCAAGACACAATAAAATTATAAACGGACTTTTATCCTTTAATATTATAACAGTTATTTGTTTAACTCAAATACGTTAAAACAACCCACGCAGCGTTCCATATAAATCTGAAAACTCTAATTGATTATCAAATTAAAAATTTTATCAACCTCAATAAAAACATTATTCTTTTTATTTGTGAGAATTTGTATCAAGTACTATTTTCCTCCACGTGTAGCTCCAAAATATCCCTCAAATCATTAATATTAGAGATTTATTTTCAAATTAAACTTCTAAAAGTTGCCTTAGAAATAGTGCCTTATCATCTACCATATACGAAAATGAAAGGAGAAACTTACTGACTGACATAACAACGTACGGGAAAAACTACTGGGACTAAGGTAGGTACCAGATAAACGTGGAATAACGTTCATTGACCCTACTACATTTGTTGATATTCTTAATATCAAAATCGGATATAAAGACATGACATAAAGCTGTATTGAATCGACATGTATCGTGATCCGTTGCATGATCTAATAATGAAAAGCAATTCATTGTTTGTTTTCGGGTACCTACGCAGAGATATTAGAAAAAGGTCAATGTACTTTAATCAATGGTTATCTGGCACCTTCAATAGTAATGTGAAATTTTTACAAGGCTTCCTTTTGTAATGACATTTTTTACGGCAACTAGCCTATTGTATACCTTGTAAATTAAAAAAGTGAAAAGATAGATCAAACTTTGCATTTCTTTTCTACAAGAAAACATTTTTTGCACCGTGTATTCATTTGTTGAATAATATAACACCATATAATCAAAAATCATTTACCAAAATGTGAAATTTCCATTTTAGGAATTTATCAAGACACAATAAAATTATAAACGGCCTTTTATCCTAAATATTACTCGTATAATATTTTTTTTTTTTTTGTTTAACTCAAATACGTTAAAACAACCCACGCAGCGTTCCATATAAATCTGAAAACTCTAATTGAGTATCAAATTAAAAATTTAGTCAACATAAATAAAAACATTATTATTTTTATTTGTGAGAATTTGTATCAAGTACTATTTTCCTCCACGTGTAGCTCCAAAAATATCCCTCAAATCATTAATATTAGAGATTTATTTTCAAATTAAAGTTTTAAAAGTTGCCTTAGATACAGTGCCTTATCATCTACCATATACGAGAATGAAAGGAGAAACTTACTGACTGACATAACAACGTACGGGAAAAACTACTGGGAGTAAGGTAGGTGCCAGATAAACGTGGAAGAACGGTCATTGACCCTACTACATTTGTTGAAATTCTTAATATCAAAAACGGAAATAAAGACATAAAACTGTATTGAATCGACATGTATCGTGATTCGTTGCATGATCTAGTAATGAAAAGCAATTCATTGTTTGTTTTTCGGGTACCTACGCAGAGATATTAGGAAAAGGTCAATGTACTTTATTCCATGGTTATCTGGCACCTTCAATAGTAATGTGAATTTTTTACAAGGCTTCCTTTAGTATCATAGTCGAGCACTATGTCCCTGCACACGGGCCACAAAAAAAGCCGCTTTAAGCTTCTTTTCGAGTCGGCCTTTTTTTTGTGGCTCGTGTGCGGCAGTGCCGCCATAAAAAAAGGCTTGAAGCCCCTTCTAGCTTTTTTTTTGTGGCGACACTTTTTTGTGGCGGCCAAAATGCCATACCATTCGCGCATTTAATTCTTTTTCGTCAGTCCATTATGATACTGCACGCATGGCCACAAGCTGTCACTCGCTTCAGCTTTTTTTTGTGGTCGCTTCTAGCTTTTTTTTGTGTCCCACAAAAAAAAAGCCGCCACAAGAAAACGCCGTCTTGTGGCGGCTTTTTTTTGTGGGCCGTGTGCGGGAACAATTAGATAGGATTTTCAATAATCCAATCTCTAAAGGGATAAAACGGGGGTCCCAATTTTGTATGAAGTGACTTACATTTACGCGGTTATGCCGCTGGCAGAAGTTAGTAGGTTATGTAGATACAACTCTTCTTACTCACCCTTGATGAAATTACAGGTATGATGTTTTTTTTATTTATTATGGTTAGGCTCGCATTGGACCACTATCTCACCTGATGGTAAGCGATGATGTGGCCGACGATGGAGCACGCTTGCCTAGAAGCACTCTTGACTTAAAGACCCTGTTCCTTAGGTTAAAGCTATCAGGAAACACAGACTCCGGCAGGGAATTCCACTCCTTAGCTGTACGTATAATGTTATATTACCATGCAATTATGTTATGAATTTTAATTATATTTTCTTGAAACTCTCTTGAATAATTATACAACAACAAAATGGTACAGCTAAGCTTTTGTTAACAGAAATCAAATATAAATCCCGAATAAGCTTTACGTCACAGGTCCAACATCGTTAGTGGAAATGCTAAAGTACCTCTGGCAAAGGAGATATCTCATATAACGGGTAATCTCTTTGCAGTCTTTGAAGAGTTACTGGAATAGTGTGGCATTAAGTCCGCCTATGTACCACTATTGTACATGAAGTTTAAATAAATAAATAAATAAATAAATAGACTAACTTAGTCTTAAAGCTATACGATTACAAAGAAGTCCTATACTCGTACATGCAAAGGATAAGATCTCTAAAGAGGATAAAAGTGGCCATTTGTTAATGAACCTTTTTAAGTATTCTTGACTGGTTACAAAATTTAATTACAATTATTTAAAAAAAAAATAGTATAAACATAATAATATGTTTATTATACACATAATTACTATTAACTCTTTGAATGTCGTAATTAGAGACACAATAGAAAGACAATTACCTTATGTCGGACTGTGTAACTTAAGACATTCGAAAGGTTAAAAACATGTATGGTCATCTGGCAGATATTTCCCTGCTCGAAATCTGTCGTTTTGTCAGAAAAAAAAATAAGAACTCGATTGTAGCGCCACCTACCGGGTCCAATTGTATTTCCAAATCGTCTAGAAATCTACTCAAATATACTCACAAAATTACGTCCATAAAGAAGTTAGGTAACAAACACTAATTTTGTGTTAAACTGGCTAAAAGTAGATCTTATTATACTCGAATCTGTTACAGATACATTAAAATTTTTGTCACTTGACAGTCTGTATCTGCGAAGAAATTCTTTTATTTTCTACATTCATTAAAAAGAAAGATATTTCTTTACTGTTAATTCACGCTAAATACTCTCCAACGTTTGATGGTTTATTAACAGTCCGCACGTGTTATTAGCAAAATTGTGGTGTCTCTTCCGCAATGGCCATTAGTTAAGAGTTGAAGTTGAAGTTACATTAAAACTTCAACTCTTAATTAATGGAATAATAAAAAATTAGTTGTTAAAACCGATGTTTTTTATCGAGAAATAAAAATTCTTTTTTTTTGTTAGCCAGTTCTGTTCCACTCCTTCCATCATTCGTGCGCCCAAGCTTCCTCTTGCTAATTCTGGTGGAATCTGTCTGATTCGACGCGTCATCTCATTCGTGGTCTTCCGCGACCCCGTTTCACTGTTTCAGGGCACCAACTTTGTGCTAATTTGGCCCACATTTTGTCGGGCATCAATTATTTTCGTTTTGAAACACAATATAGTGTTTCGAACTCGATCCGCTACACTTCATTGCTAGTTAGCAAACCTTAAGTTTGGACTTTTGGATGTTAGTCAAAAAGAGAGTCTGTACATGTGTATTCGCTCCGTCTATGATAACCTATGGGAGGTTAAGACGGGGCGAATACATATGCCCATGAGCTTTTGTTTTAGTGCCATGGGCAAAATATGCATGTAGTATTTAACTGTTTAGTTTTCCATGGAACATAAAATATTGGTTAAAAAGAAACAGAAATAAAACAATAAAAATGATTCCATGTTGTATCACTCGACGGATTTCGAAGAATTTTTCTATAATGTTTTCATCCGATGGTTAGTGTCATTAATTCCTGGAAAGGGAAAATACTCTGTAAATTCAAATTGTTTTTTTATTATTTTATCTAGGAAGAGAAATATTAGTTTCAAAGGAAACAAAGTTCGACGGCGCGTAATATTCCACGCGCACTTCAAAGAAATGGCAGCAAAACTGTAGGAATAAGCCCAGCCTGGCCGAAGTCCTGGTTCAATTTCTTAAAAGGATTCTTTTGAAGTCTGTGTTTCCTGATAGCTACAACTTAGAGGTCTTTAAGTCAAAAGTAAATAGGTCACTTCTAGGCAAGCGTGCTCCATCGTCGACCAAATCATCACTTGCCATCAGGTGAGATGTTTGTCAAACGCGGGCCCATCAATAATAAAAAAGGTTACCCGTGCTCTTAGAACGAAAAGGCATCTGATGGAACATTACAGGTGTGATTTTAGCCAGCAAAAGTCTGACAGGACCTTTCAGGAGAAATCATAGAATGAATTCTCACTTCAAAATTAAAAAAAAAGCATTTATCCACAAACTGGCAAAATACACCGTTAAATTTTAATCGTTTTAATCCCGTGGAGGGTCGATCCGGTACATGAAACACTATCGATTTGAAAAGATAAAATTAATAGTCGGCGTTGCGTACAAACTACCTACAGGTCATTGGACTCGCTCAGCTGACGTTTTCTTAAAGAAATTAATTTCGTACATGCGTAAATTAATACGAGTTTTGAAAAAAAGGTACTTTATTTTTTAATTTTATCTTTACAAATCGATAGTGTTTCATGTACCTGATCGACCCTCCACGGGATTAAAACGATTAAAATTTAGCGGTGTATAAAACAAAAAAAACAAGTAGGTATTATCTTTATGATAAAGAGAAAATACCGTACGATCGGTTGAAGTAAGTAATAAAATTGATTGAAGCATAAATTTAAAATTTCCCGTACGAATATTCTCAAAAGCTTAATTCCGAACGTGAATCAAAAGCAGTGAAAGAATTTTTCGCTTTTAATTCAAAAATTAACTCGGCAAGATAAATCGCGTTCCACGTGCATAAATAGGGGAATTCGAGCTGTTTTTCACGCCTCTGACGTCATATATACGCACCGTATTGTCGTAATGTGCTGTGTCAGCCGATTAATGATACCCTGTATAACATACGGTGAAGCCGTATAAATATTTTTTCACACATTGTATGTGTAAGGAATGATTTATTTGATGTAATAAAAGTAGAAAAATTATGTCAACTGTCGATGAACTGTGATCTTGAAACACATTTGTTTTTATTCAACTACAACAATTTGAACAGATGGATGCGAAAGGTTCTGGAGTGGTGACTAAGTAGCGGAAGACGCAGCGTTTGAAGCTCTCCCACAAGGTGCACCGATAACCTGGTGAAGGTCACGGGAATCCAGATAAATATTGTCTATAACCGAATATCATCATAATATGTTGGAAATATGCTCCAACTGCAAATGAGCGTGGTATTACGTTTGTATGGAAATTCATCCATCGCCGAGCCCCTTAATTTATTGTTTTATTTATTTTCTATCTTTTTTCTATTTTGATTTTATTTTGGTTAGATAGAAGGACTGGAACAATTTGCCTGCTAAAGTTTTCGTAACCAATTATAATTTAGACGTATTTAAGGCTACATTGAATAGGCTCTTAGTAAACTAGTGCGCTTCATCATCAACGATTTCATTACTGCTTACCATAAGGTGGAATCGCAGTCAAACACTAGCTTAAATAAAAATATAAAGAAGTAAAGTTTGTTTGTTATGTTTTTTTTTTTGTTTGTAGGAGGTAATCTCTAGATGGATGGTTCCGATTGCTAAAATTTTTTCACCGATAGAAAGCTGCTTTATTTTTCAGTGGCATAGGCTACATTTTATGTACACGGACGAAGTCGCGGGCAAAAGCTAGTCATAGATAAAAATAAAAAAGTCTATTCAATGTTCCATGAATGTGTCCAATGGCATCACAGTGGGCCCTAACAGAATATTAGTACTGCATACCTTATTGTTTTTAAATATCGAAACCCAAACTGAGTTATTCCTACTATCCATGGACGCGTAGTTTCATAGACGCATCCATACCGTCGTGTCTGTCATTGCCGCTTCGTCGACAGAGTCTCATAGCTTCGTATTCAAGGTGTAAGGGACAGCCCTCCACAAACTTTAAGGGCTTGCTCAGTAGACGAAACTGAACAACCTTCCACAACACTTTTTTTCAGGAAACGAAAAAAAAAACAGCCTCACCATACAAAATGATAAACTTGATTGGACAGTTTGTATGGAGGGGCCGATTTTTTTTTTCGTTACCTGAAAAAAAAAAATTGTGAAGTGGTGTTCAGTTTCTTCTACTGAGCAAGCCCTTAAAGTTTGTGGAGGGCTGTCCCTTACTTCCCTTTATAAGCTGTAAGTAGCCGGTAGTACACCAAGTGTATTATTATGACTAATACACGTCTTTGAAGCTACGCGTACATGGACAGTAGGCCTTAGGCGCCATTTTGACCTCACTCAGATTTTTTTAAATCGTATTTTTTAAGTTTAATGAATTTGAGTAAAGCACAAATAAACTTGTCTTTCTTGGAATTGTCTCAGAATAAAATCACTATCTTGTGAAAGAAAAATATGGTCGAAACATAGTACAAAAAATACTACCTCGCAACAAAAGCGGATTAAATATCTACCGTGTACCGAAAAAGTACCTGAAGAAGCAAGAAACCATATTTTCTTGGAAAACCGTCTTAAGAAAACCTCTCCAAGTGTTACTAATAAGTTACAACTTGTTTAATGTTCTGAGAAACGCGATAAGTGTGCCGTTTACTTCATGTACTTAAGAACTCCTCAATCGAACGGAAGTGTTCATGAAGACTAGAAAAATAAATAGTAGAAATAAACTATTGCCGGAATCATCGAGCTTGGATAATGCAAAAGTGATCAATTCACAAAAAGTTGTTGTTTAAGAGCTATAAATCGGTCAACGAAAACAAAAATCGGTTACTAGAAACAAAAATCGGTCAAGTCGGATTTGCGCAACGAGAGTTACGTACAAAGTTACCTACTTAAACAAATAGTTCAATTCCAGAATCGAGTCTCGGAGATTTTTCCGAATCGCATATCGCGTATCTCCATATTTCAAGTATCAGACTTCTTCCTATACTTGTCTTATGAGACCTTGCTTCAAACCGTTTCTGACTAGTTCCATATCAAACTGAAATACAAGAATTTTTAATAATGCCTAAAATATATACTCGTAATATACAAATAATGTCTAAAATTCAAATAATTCAAATTGTTTTTATTTCACATAGGCCTACACGTCAGAAGCTAGTGCACGGTTTTGATTGGTCATTTCGTATGAAGAAAAACCGGGAAAAAACCTTGAAGGTAACTCTTTAAAAAAAATTTCTACCGTGATAAAAGCAGAACCATCTGTGCTATTAATGAACATACTCATAGTTTATTACAGGAAGTTCATCAAATTAATTAGTGATGTTAGTACTAATCACTTGGTAAGCTCGGCTTAAACATGAAAGCCAATCAGGTTGTGTGGGGAGCTTCCAATATAGACCACGACAGAATTCGTAGGTACTTGATTTTAGATGGTTTACATTAGGTAAAAAGACTATGAAATGAAACTATGTCAAAAAAATTGCTACATTTTATGGCATCAAATCGGCCTTTGTTAAACTTGTTACTAGATTTTGTGAAGGCCGATAATATGGTCTACTCGTGTATCAAGTTTCATTGAAATTCATAGATCTGTTCGAGCGTGATGATGTAATCTAGAATCATACACATACACAAAGTTTCGTCTTTATAATATAATATGATATTGTTGTGACGACACTTGGAGAAGGCCCTATCCACCAGTGGACGCCAATCTAATGAAATAATGATGATCACAATTAACAGATTAATCAAACTGCTATTATATGTCTATTACTGGACATGAACACTGAACCCCCTTACTGAGCGCGGGCTTGCAGACTGCGAGCAATGGGTAGCTCGCTGTCCAACCCTCCAGTAACTGTCCGGACCGAGCCCAAGTCGTCGACGGCTCAAGGAGTTGCAGGGGCTCAGCTGGGTCGAAGCCTACTGGGGCCAGGGTTAGTTCCGAAAGGTAGCCCAGCCAGGTACGAAAGGCAACGAAGGAACTGTTGGTTTTTATTTATTTAACTCTTTGAATGCCGTAATTAGAGACACAATAGAAAGACAATTGCTTATGTCGAACTGTGTAACTTAAGACATTCAAAAGGTTAACTATTACACACACACACTGACACTATCTCCCGCTCCGCCCAAGAGCGGGGGACGTCATTAGATGATTACTGAAATAAAAAACTCAAGGCTCTGTACGGGTTGATAAATTTTTATGTCACTGGATGTCTTCAAAGTTTTGATTCTAAGACATGCTGGTTGCCTCACTATGTTTTTCTTTTCACCGTTAAAATATCCCTGAGTCAGTTTAATAAAAACAGTATAAAATAGAACACCAGATACATCTACCAGCATCTAAACGCAACCACATCCTAAACTCGTTACCCTAAAATGAAATACTCTTATAAAAACAATGGACTTCCCAAGAGTAAATACTCATAGCCGACTATGGTTTGCCTCCCATAGGCACCGTGTGTTGTGGCACATAAATTCTGCGGACCCTATAAATCTCATGACGGCTGAATTCTTTCGGTTACACCGTTACATGTTGGAATTAAAAACATATTCCTGCGGTTTATCTCTTCAAGCGAATGGTTATTTTGTGAAAGATTACCTTTTGGCGCATATATTTATGTGTGGACGTGTGAAACTTTTATTGAGTTCGTAAGGGTTTGAGGGCTGTTAGTTATATTATTGACAGTATTCAAGGACATGGTCATAAAGTGGAATATCATATTGATATTAATACAGGCAACATTTTGTATATATACTTTTTCGCGCTTCAACGACTGAATGGAAACTTATTTTCGGTTCAACTTAATTCGTTTCAGCCGAAACATGTCCACTGTTGGACACAGTCCTCCTTAAGTGTCGCCGTAATAGTTAGAGTAAGGTAGAGTAGGGTAGAGTAGGGTAGAGTAAGGTAGAGTAGGGTAGAGTAGGATATAGTAGAGTGGAGTAGAAAAGAGAGGGAGCAAAGCCGCGCGGGAAAAAGCTAGTTGTCAATAGTTTAACATTCCATTTGATCATTCTAGTTTCCCTTCCAGAAGTGTTTATGCACAATCTCCTTAGTTTTTCTTTTGTTTTTTAATTAATATCTATAAGAATTTCTGAGAATGGATTTAAAAACAGCCAGTCATGTATAAAACAGTTACTAATTGTACTAACATTATGCGGTGGATTTTAAGTTACAGCTTTCCTTTATGAATATGCTAATAGCATAATTTCATATTATCAAAGGAAGTTAATTTTAATGTAAAGAAAATTATATTTTTAAGGAAAATTATGATAATATGGTAAGATAATAACAGTATCAACAATAATTTCAAAATAATGCTCTGTTACCTTCCTGTTATTTCACAAATCTTAATTAGTGATGATGAAATTTGTATCCTGTTTACATTTCTACCTAGAAAATAGAAATAAAATTAATAATAATTTATTGAACTAAAACATTTTGTACACTCGCAATGGATAGCTCGCCATTTGACCGTCCGGTAACCATCCGGCTCGAGCCCAAGACGTCGACGGCGCGTATTGTTCTACGCGCGCCTCAAGGAGTTGTCAGCAAACCGTAGAGGCCCAGCAAGGTCGAAGCCTACTGGGGCCCAGGATTTATTTCTGAAAGGAAGATTCGGCACCGGTACGGAAGGCAACAAAGGAACTGGAGTGGGTTTTTAGTCAGTAAAAGTCTGACACTATCTCCTGCTTCGCCCGAGAGCGGGGGATGGCATTGGATGATTTTCCTTCAAAATCACAAACAATACCGAGAACAAAGAGTTATTAGAAAAAAAAGAACAATTAGAGTCAGAAGTAACAAAAAACGGGTCATAAAAAGAATCAAATTTATTAAACGTTAAAAAATGATTACTCAATATAGTCGCAGCAAGTTCGCTGGAATTTACACGAGCAAGCTTCTTTCGCGAATCGGGGTTAATCCTGAACAAATTTACATATTTATTGGGTTCTCCGGGGACAGATGCGGTGCCTAATCGATAGGGACCAACTTTCGGGCCTTTGATTGCGATTGGGCATGATCGGGCGTCGTTCTAAATGTATTTAAAATGTTAATTTGGAACTGTGACGATCAGTAAATTAATATTTGACGTGTTATCTGGTGATATACATGCTGATGGTGTTAATTTTATGCAGGGTTTTAGGTGCTGGATGTCTAATTGGATTTAGTGTGAACATTGTTCCTTCGTTTGGTAGTTTCGTTTCTTCCTTATTTAGTTTCAAATTGATTTTCAAGTTTTGTTTTAGAGTTAGCGTATTTGTTAGCTCACAGATTGACTGACGCAAATCCTAGCGGCTGAAAGTAGCTTTGTCAGTCTGTAAAGACTAAACTGTAGAAAGAGTACGAATATTAACAGAAAAACATAATATGTATATTCGAAAATTAAAATTGCCCTTAGATATTTGAATATTTTCTGGTGTGATCTAGGCATCAATGTTAATGGCGTGTACATCATTCACCCTCGGTTTGCCGACGACATAGTAATAGTTATGGCTGAGACTACGGTAGAGCTCAGCACAATGCTCAATGACCTCAGTAGAGCTTCCGAAAGAGTGGGTCTTAAAATCAACATGGATATAACCAAAGTTATGGTAAACGTCCATGTAGCACCCACTCCTATCAAGATCGGAAACTCTACACTCGAAGTTGTGGACGATTACGTCTACCTCGGACAGACAGTCCAGTCAGGTAAATCTAATTTCGAGAAAGAGATCAACTGTCGAATACGACTCGGCTGGGCCGCGTTTGGGAAGCTAAGCGGTATCTTCTCGTCCAATATGCCATGGTGTCTCACGACGAAAGTCTAGCGCGTTTTGATAACATATGGCTCCGAAACGTGGTCGTTCAAATGGGGCCTCATCAAAAGGCTTAAAGTCACCCAAAAGGCAATGTAAAGGGCGGAGTTTCCTTACGTGATCAAATCAGAAATGGTGAAGATATCCGCAGCAGAACCCCTCCTCCTTGCGTCGCATTCCTCAATACTGAGGGTCGTGACATCGCAGCAGAACCACATGAGTAAATAAACGGTGTCGCTTATCTATTCATGTGGCTAGCACGAAGAATTACCAAACTTAAGTGGCAATGGGCAGGGCACATTGCTCGCAGAACAGATGACCGTTTGGGCCGAAAGGTTCTGAAGACGCAGCGTTTGAAGGCCTCCTACAAAGTGGACCGATGACCTGGTAAAGGTTGCAGGAATCCGACGGGTGCAAGAAGCACAGGCTCGTTCGTTGTGGCAACATCTGGGGGAGGCCTATGACCAACAGTGGACGTCTATTGGCTGAAATTATGATGATGGTGATAATTTTGAAAGCAACTTTTAAAAAAACCGTTTGAATCTATTGTAAACCTAGTCTTCGAAAAAAGAACTTCCATGATTTTTTCTTTACCTTTTTCCAGTTCCGAACATTAGTAGGTAATGATAGAGAATTGCTGTTATTTTCTACCAACAAATCGTATTATGTTAACATTACCCTCACAGGGAGCTAGGCTTGTCAAAGAAAAACCTACTGATTTATCCTACCAAATCTTTGTTTGATAACAAGTAATTTCTCGACCTGAGTCGTTTAATAAAGAAATGTTATTTCGTATTGTTACAGTTCTCTGATGAAGCTTGTTGTTTTATAACATATTGAAAGGCATGAAGACCTCATTTCTAGACTGCTCATTTCAAATTAATTCTATTAGTTAGATGATGAGTTCATCAATTTGAAATAATTATTTTTTTGACAATACTGGTTGTCTTTGGAGTTATAATTATAATAAAACTGCTCATTTCAGTATAAAATAATATATTTATTACTCAGTCTTTCGAATTGTAAGAAGTCAGTCAGAAAAGTGATGCTAATTGCTTTCGCTTATCGCTTTTTCCAAAGCGTAAGTGGAAAAGAATGTGCAAAAAACTCATTATAGATACATTCTTTTAAATCATGTTATATATAACAAATATCTCCGTTACATATTTCTTGTCGCTATAATAATGCTAGAAACAAATTGTGTGAATCATCACTGTTTATCGACACGTCACAAGAACTTTTACAGCTGCTTAGCAGCTTAGCTGTCGATAGATAACTTTACTATATAGATCTAGATATTCACTATATGTTTTGATATTACCAGGACAATAAGCCGATTGTAAAGAATTAAAAAAAAAAAACTAAAAACCAAATATTTATTTATTTATTTAATAATAATAATAATAATAATAATAATAATAATAATAATAATAATAATATCCCCATCGCCGTATCTCTACGTTGACGTCGTGGTGGGGCTTGCGCGCTCCAATGAACCCTAAGTCTGTGTCGGTAACGCTTGCTTAGCCGTAACATGCCTAGGGTGAGGGGCCAAACCAAGAGAGATACAATCCGCAGGGCAGTTTTGTGGCGAACTGTTGGGCATTAGCGATCCCACGAACCCGATCTCCCGGGAGAATTCTTGTTCTTCATCTCCGGCTTGCCTTTATTGGCCGGTCGTAGTGAACAATGACGAGGAACAGAGCTCCCACCTCTCTCTTGCCTTTATTGGCTGGCTTGAGTGGAGATTCGCAAGAGCAAATACGCTCGGGAGAAGGATGTATAATCCAGTAAGGTGCTGGTAGGGATCTTGACCGTACTTCCGGGATTGTCCTGATAGCCGTGGTATACCTCTCCACTCCTCAAGCACATCAGGATATGTTGCCCTCTTGTTGCTACGTCACTTCGTGCTAGCGACCATTTTGGGGGCCCATTTGTTGAGTGTGCAAGTCACCCCTTGCCTTTTTATCGATGCAAATTAAAAAGGCGGGTTTAGGCAGGGGCCATAGTCTTAACATAGTTCCTGGTAACCAGTCCACTTAAGACTCCAAAAACCATAGCCTTATATTATTTTTTCACATGTTGCAATAGTTTCCCTTCAACCGGGGGTTGTCCTTGGATGCACTAGCATAGCGCATACAGGGATAATCGCCGGTTGGTACCACGTTCCATTAGAAGCAGCTAAAAGGGCCTCTGCGAGTTGGTTTCGGCTCCTCGTATGCCTTCCAAAGGTCCAGGACCTCATGGTCCTGAGATAAATAAATGTATAAAAATAATAATATTCCACAACTATCACACAACGCCGTCTAGTCCCAAGCTAAGCAGAGCTTGTGTTATGGGTACTAGACAACTGATAAACATACTTATATATTTCTAAATACATACATATTATAGATAAATTACACCCAGACACAGAACAAATGATCGTGCTCATCACACAAACATTTGTCCTGGATGGGAATCGAACCCACGACCTCCGGCATAGCAGTCAGGGTCACTAACCACTAGACCAACAGGCCTGTCATTCATGCATTATGCACATTACACTGTACAAGGGCGGACTTAATGCCATAGGCATTATCTGCTAGTCGACCTTAGGTGCAGAAACAACATGGCAGGTGCAACTTTATAAATAGACAAACAGAATAGAGTAAATACACACTTAGATAAATACATACAAATTAATAAATTAAATTAAATTCTTCGTTACAAAAAAAACTGAGTAAATAATCTAATTGCAATCCATAAGTCTGTCTAAAAAGTCAAACAACTTGAGAATTTTCTATAATATTTAATAATTAAAAAAAAAATCTTATATTCGATACTTTTTATTAGGTTCTTCTATCAGTAAACTATGATCAAGATTTCTTAATCAACCTTGATTATTGAACCAGTGTTGACTACATCAGATCATATTGTCCTAATAATTACCTAAGTCGTTTGACTTTTTAGACAGACTTTAACATTAAAATTGGGTAATCATTCTTCATTAACCCTTTTCTTGGCAGAAAAAAAAATGTATAGAATTATTTTTTTTTGTATAATTCTCTTTTGAAAATTAGTATTAGTGAATAAAAAAAATTGAAAAAAAAATCTTGTATGTTTAGTTTTGGAGATATGTAATGTATCTTATGAGATACATTGCCAAGTATCCGTAATTTTCCCTACACAAGGCAATGTATCTGCGAAGATACATTGCTCAAATAAATTAATTAATAAAAGTAAAAATATATTCAGAATTACAGAAAAAATCAAACACAAACATTAGATCTTACAAAATAACACAACTACCATCAAAATAAGTATGTGCAGGAAAATAAAAAGTTTCTATTAGACATATGACAAATTCTTAGACTGACTTCGAACACATTGCAGTGGTTTGTCTTAATGCATAATTTTCAACTCCCCTTGGTACTGAATATTGGGAAATATCCAATTGGTCTTGGCATAACAGGGGCTTCAAATTTTTAGCTGGAGTAGACCCTGCTACCTCTAATTCCTTTAATGAAGTCTTCTTTTTGTGCCAGTTTCGTTCGTTACCAGTTGGGACAAAATTTATTAATACATTGTACCAACTGGTAACGAAATTTTTTATATATGGCATATATTTTTTAGATCTAGTGTGCCTGCGCTAAAGCAATCAGGTATTACTGATACACATGTCCAGCATTTGGGAAACTAAGGGCAAATACCAACGGTGACAGTGTTGGTTCTATAACAGGTGATGGCGAGCTACTACGCCACCCATTTATAAGTTGTAATGCTTGGTTATTTCAGGACAGGGTACTGGAAACTTCTTCTTATTATGTTTACAATATCTTTGAATTATAAACACTGGATCTGCTTCAACATAGTTGCTTGCAGTGGTCACGCATTTATTAAAATGGCACTTTGCTACACAAATGTTGTTGCTATTGCAAACTATCTGAGAATAAAACCCTTTGGGTTTTGTTTTCCACGCTTTGTCCATAGTCAGCTCTTTTTTCAGTTCCCTGTAACCTATTTAAAGGATCGAATACGTTCCAAGTGAGAATAGATAATGAATTAATTTTGAACTGGTGAAAAAGGTAGGTATCGAAAGAGACCCCTGAAAATGTTGGTTCTGGAATGTTTTTTTTATGCAAAAGGATACAATTATTATAGCCCCTAACCCGAAGCCAGAATCTAGCGGGGTAAAATCTTCGTATCGAAATGTGTCATCACCTCCATACACAGTAAAGTCGTAAATGAATTCAGACAACATTTGGAGCTCTAACGAATATTTTGATCTCCCATTTCTTAGGTTTGCTTTTTATATATCATTTCCAATGGCCGGTTTTTTTTTCTTTACATGGCACCATCACCCCGTCAATGAATCTACTCTCATGGTATGATTCTTAAAGTTTTTCCGTAAGTTTAGAAAGATACATTGCGTACACAATAACTTGGCGGTGTGCACCTAGAGATACATAGTACAATGTACCCAATTCTGTGATAACTTAGCGGTGTGCACTGTGAGATACATGCACAAACAAGATTCGTTTTTTTGCACTATAGTAAATATTTGGTTTGAAACCATACTTGATACAAATATTTACTTCATAGGGAAAATAAAAACATTCAATACTACATAAAAATCCGGGTACAATATAAAAAAATAATAATATTCTTACCTCCATGCCTACGATCGTGCCGACTCTATGCACAATTTTTTAATTCAAAATAAAACGATACTACCAATATCATCATGCTAAATAAAAATGAATTCGGAATCATTCAAAATATAAATTGTTGTGAGAAGTTTTATGTCATTCACTATATTTTCGAAACCAGGATTTTTTTAAGTTGACTGTATCTGACAAGATACATTGTCAAGAAAAGGGTTAAAACCTCAAACAGACGAAATTTCTAAACACCATATACTCCTTTACAATTCATGCCAAAAAAAATTACCCATCAAACTTCAAAGACTCTTTTTAAGTAAATTAAAATGTACAATGGCGTGCATTTTCATAACACGCTCAGAGGAGCGAGTTAATTTCGTCCGCTTGAGGATTTACGGCGTAATTACCACGTCAAACGATGCTGTCGCTAAATCTGTACACAGCAGTAACACTGCACTGTACTTTACGCACGAAAGACAATGCACGAAGGTCTGGTCAGAATGTAGGCATGAAGAATGGATTGAGTATGAGCAATAGCCTCACAAAATTGTCCATTATGTTTGTTCTAAGTTTATTATAGGACTCAGTTTACTGTACCCTCTATTAGTTTTCCTGCTAAGCAGGATTTTTTCCGTGTTGAGTCATAGCGGGTATAGTAACAATAGTCTCGACCAGGCTTCAGCAAACATTGACGTTTCGAAGTGCTATTTTTATCCTTTTTTACAAAATAGATGAATTTACTATTATTTCCTTGATCATAACATCCAAATCCATAAAAAAACAAGCTTGTCTCTACTTGCACGAACGCTTTGTTTCTTTTGCGATACATTATAGCGGCTAATTTGATAATTTATTTTGATTATACCTATATGATAAAACTTCAAATACCAACTTAATAATAATTTATTTATTATATTTACCCATTTTTTTTTATATGAACTAGTAAACCTTGATACTATTGAATGTATAATATAATAGGTGTATATATTTGAAACCTTTTGCTCCATCACTCATCATTTAAGGTTCATGGTAGTCTACCCATGAACTCGACGCAGGCATCTGCATCAAATGATATTTATCAGGCAACATTGCTGAAATTAACCTTTTTGGCACAGACGTGAAACACACGCAAAGTTTTTTTTTTTAATAATTGGTATTATTATTTTTTTTATGTGTGCCAAGTACGCACACTGTAATATTTTCCTTGCTTCTTTCTCACTAACTTTTTTGTCCCATTTCATTTCATAACGGCACAGAGAAAGCTCAGTCCATCATATATGTCTATATTGTCTATGGGTTAGAACAAAAGGAGGATGCTTTATAGTGATAAGTGAAATGTGTGAGAGAGGGTGCGGAAACTGCGGAACTTACTAACCGCGAATGATATTTAGAGGGCACTCTTGGTAGGCTATGTTAAAGTTACACAACATTATTTTTAGTTTATGTGAAGCCTAAATATATTTTGTTCAGAATCAGTAACTGATTGGATTCCAATAGTCTTTACACCATGTTATATTTTTTCCTAAAACTATTTAAAAAGGTCACAAATTCGACACCACAGACACTAAGTATAACACAGGTTACGGCAGGTCAACTGTGATTTTTCATGATACAGTTATGAAATTTGGCACATAGATTCTTTACATAAAAATACTAGACACGTGTTTCGGATTTCGCGAATACTAAAACTAATGTTGTATAAGTTAGTCATAGTCATAGTCATTTTATTCATTAACAATAAATTGTATCTGAAATTAATTCTAAGTTATTCTATGTTCTTGACAATATAAGAGCTTGTGTTGGGAATCGAACCCAACAGATCAATGACGCGGTCTGCACGCGCAAGCGACGTGCATGATCTACGTCATCGGCAGCGGGGTGCGGAGAAGCGGGCGGCGACACCAGCTGTCCGGCGCACCGCGGCACCGCGGACACTCGCTATCACGGACGCCGCTGCGACAGACGACACCTCTCAAATCTCTTTAATTAATTATTGTTCATCCGGGACAGTTGTAATTTGGAAGATTGGTCTAACAGCAATATAGCAGTACTTAGAATATACAGTCCACTCATTTCCACCAACCCCAACATTGCTCGCTTTGACGGACGACGACGCGACGCACCTAAACAGCTTGTAAGCTGGGTGCTTTGAAACAATATAAGATTTTAATTGAGTTCACGGTACCCACAGCAGCAAACATCTTTGTTCACCGAATTAATGGACTAAGATGTACCAACCATTAGTTTTGTTCCTGTACATTCTGCCGTATTGATGGGTGCAAAGTGAAAAAAGTTTTCAGATATTTTGCAGCTAACTTATTAAAAATATAATTCCATAACATGACAAAAATAATGAAGTATTTATCGAAATTGCATTCTCCTGAAAGTTTGCTGTTTTTACACAGATATACAGATACATATACAGTGCATCATATTTTTTTAAACCACCTACACCACTAACCATAGGCTCGCGTTTGACCACTATCTCACCTGATGGTAAGCGATGATGTAGCCGACGATGGAGCACGCTTGCTTAGAAGCAACCTATTCACTCTTGACCTAAAGACCCCTAGGTTGTAGCTATCAGGAAACATAACTTACACTCCTTAGCTGTAAGCAAAATTAATGTTTTCCCAAAACGCTTTGTATGTATGGGTGGGATGTCCACCATGTACCGATGGCGCAACGCCGTTCGTCTAGTAATCTGATGTTGGAACGGACTTGGTGGATTAAATTGTCGAATTCCAATGTACACTTCTCGAAATGTAATCGATAGAAAACCGACAAGCCAGCAACTCGGCGTCGATGCTCTAAAAATAAAGAATTATTTTTATTTATTACTATTCGTGTACGTTGTAAATTCACTGACACTACTGGCCATTTACTATAATGTGGTTAGGTGTACCGCCTGCACTGATATGTCTGGCAAGCAAAAGTGTTTACACAAATTAGAAACGAGTTTACAATATCCACTCGACTTCCTTAGCTATGAATGCGTTTTCCGCTCGATAATAATCTTTACTGAGCTTTCTTGTTTTAAAAGTCTGTTAGAATACTTTAATTAGTATTTGTATTTCATTAGTAAATTATGGAATTGAAGCAAATCTGTGTTAGGCTGTTTTTTTATTTTAAAAAAAGTTGATTGAAATGATATTTTTAGGTTTCCATACCTCAAAAGGGAAAAAACGGAACACTTATAGGATCACTTTGTTGTCCGTCCGTCTGTCTGTCTTTCTGTCTGTCCGTCTGTCTGTCTTTCTGTCTGTCCGTCTGTCTGTCTGCCTGTCACGGCCCTCTATATCGGGAACACATGGCGGTATCGAGTTGAAATTAAAACCATATAGACAAGTCTGCGGTACCTCGAAGCTGTGAAAAAATTGACTTCTGAGTTGACGGAAAAAAAGATACGGACATTTATGTCGCAAAAAAACGAATATTTTGACACTCTCAAGGGAACCAAAATTCATAGGGTACTTTTCGTTGACTCAGAATCTTGAAATTTGACTTATAGCAAGGTCTTATAGCACAAGTATAGGAATAAATCTGAAAACTGTAAGTTTGTTGGTGTTGTCGATTCGGAAAAATCTTCCGAGACTCCATTCCGGAATCGAACTATTTACAAAGGTTTGCACGAAACCCTCAAGTGCGCGAGTTCGACTAGCACTTGCTAAGTTTTTTTTAATCTGTCCAGCCCCCCTAGTCAAGTTACAACCGTTTCGCTTGCGCCGAACGCTTCGAGTTGACCTTGCTGCCAATTCTTTTGTTCTGACCACGTGACTGAGCGTTAAGACGACGTCATTCCCGTACATTTGAAACTTTCTACAAGCGTTAACTATTGCAGATTAGCAACTTGGCTAGGGGTACAGTAGTTTTAATACTTTATCACTCAACCAGTAGAATGATACTTTATTACTGAGTGTCGCTGTCAGTTAGTTACTTATATTGTATCACTAACACAACTAGGAACTTTAGTCATGAGGCAATGTCTGTTCTGATGAAATATTTTAGAGCAGTAATTTTTCAAGTATTTTTTTACAAACGCGCACCAAAAAACGAAAGAATACTCTCGACACAAGTTCACAAAAATATGAAACCAAGATTTTGCTTCATAACGGTTAATTACAAAAACAAGTTACTCAGGACTCGTCTAAACAGGAAACAAGTCGTTAAACTTCTTATAACCAAAGAAAACCATAATTAACCACAAACGCAGCGAAGGTTGTGGTCGGTTTATGTTGTGAGGAGGGAAGTTGAGCTTCTCTGATATAAACTTCTACTGGTACAAAAGTTGGATGTGAAACATTGAAGTATTAAACGGGGTTATTTGTAAAGCACTATGTTACTGACATCGTAAACAACAACTTTTGTTCTATGACTTGTAATAATTTATAATATTTTAGTTCATCAGATTTTCATACAATAAGAAAAATAAACAAATTGAACGTTCTAAATATTACAAAGTCTATGCGAAGCAAGCGATAGTACATTAGCGAAGGTTATTGGGGATCGAGCGGCGGGAGTTTTGATGCGCTTGCATTGCGTCACACAGACGTAAGTAGCACAAAATATATAAGTACAGAAGTCAATCTACATACAAAGCGCGCTCGAGCAACGCACACAAAGACACCGCTCACAGACACGATGTCTCGGTCGCGTCTCGGATCACTCGTCAAACAGTTCCGGCTCAAACGCTCATTAGTGTGCGTCCACCAAGCGTAGGTATAAAAAGTGAAGTACATACATGAGATTGTCTTTTGTACCTATATATTTTGTGTAGGTAGGTATAGCAAAGTACAAAGTAGAAATGTGTTAGATAGAACAACGTAATCTTGAAGGTTTGTTTTTGGTAAATGAATTATGCTTTATAAAAACGTTGCATGATGCGACTCAGGCGTACCAAGCACCCCAACCATCCAATTCCCACTCCTGTCTGCTTATGCTTTGCATAGACTTCGTATATTTAGAACGTTTAATTGAAATATTTTTGTTTTTGTATGAATATCTGATGAACTAAAATATAATAAATTTTAAAATTAAATAGAACAAAAGTTGTTTTTTATTTATTTATTTATTTATTGGCCTATCAACAATTGTTACACATTGCATTCAAAATGTACTTGCCCTTATACAAACCAAGTGTACAATATTTTTTATGATGTTTGGACCATAATACTGAGAGGTTACCAAGGTTAGTGTTTTACGAATAACCTTGTTTAAATATAGAAGATTACCAATCATACGAACTCAACTTATCGCTATTAACAGCTGGATATCATTCAGTTTGACGTAGGTAAATTATAGATGCCTATAAATTAAGGTCGTCGGTCCATCTAGCTGGAGAGGGGGGTACCATATTACAAGAAGTGCATTATGATACAGCAGATACGCAGAATTGCTCTTTTCACAGTTCATTTTTCATTCTAGGACTCTTAAGCAGCTATTTGTTACATTCGAGTACTTAATAGTGGTATTGGTATTATTCGCTGCGCGTTAACTTAATTTTTAGTAATGAATTGTTTGATCAGTGTCTTTTCATTTTGGTTTAATGATTTGTAAATTAATAGGTATTAAATTATTGTCATAATCTGTCTAATCGCTGACTTTTGGCGCATTATGGACGCCACAGCGCATGGGATAATGTAGTGATTAAAATTAAAATTATTTCAAATAAAATATCAGCTAATTAAATTGGTAACAAAAGGCAAAATCTTGAACTAAAAAACCACTGAAAAATGAGATAAGACATACAAGATTATAAATATTCATATTTAGTAATATCTCGTACATAATTAAATGGATAAAATTGTCAACAAAAACGTTTAAAATAAACGCTTAGGAGAGTTAAATAAATAGCAAACATTCAACCAAACTAACAGCAACGTTAATGAACCAAGTTCATTCCTCTCTTGACAGGCAAAGTCAGGGCAAACATTTAGTTATACGTACATATAAAATCATAAACGTACGACGAGTACAGGGAGCGACGACAGATTTAAAGCGTCAATTAGTACCACAGCTACTAAGAGGAACTAAATTTGTACGTGTGGGGAAGTAAAAATACTCTCATCTGTATAAAGGAATAGAGAAAGGGAATTTGCTGGAAGTGGCTGACTAGACGTGCAGCGGGCTTGGTAATGACGAAGAGCTAAATTATAAGAGGCACTAGATAAAGTGACGATCTTTTTTTTCCACCTTCCGCCCGTTTGATAAGCGCCGAGCTCGATTCCTCGACGTCATGTAGTGTTTCACGCGCCTTCAAGGGATGTCAGAAAAACCGTAGGGGGCCCAGCAGGACCGATGCCGTTAAGAGCCACGAGAACAAATTCTCCAAGAAGAAAAAATCTGTGTTCCAAGAACGCAAAGGAGTTTTAGTAACTGAAAGCCGGCCCACACTCTAAAACTCTACCTTAGAACGAAAAAAATTTTGGATGATTTCACAACTCAAAATAAAACAATATTTATTACTGTCAACATAGTAACAAGACCATAAAATAATTTAGATTTCGATATTCCGTGGAATTCAAACGTTCACTTAATTTTAACAAAAGGTTAGGATGAAATTGAGGATAAAGAAAGAAAGAAAAAAGTATATTGTGACTTATAGAGGACAACCAACAAAAAAAAAAAATCCACCACCTGAAATAAAATAACGAGGCAAAAAAATTCCTGAGCAAAGCAAAAAACATATACAACTAGCTTTTGCCCGCGACTTTGCTCACGTACATAAAATACGTAAATAAAGCAGCTTTCAATTAGTGAAAAAAAAATTACCAATCGGACCATTCAACATTCCAAAGATTACCTCCTACAAACAAAAAACAAAAAAAAAAACTTTTCTTCTTTATAATATTAGTGTAGAAAGACATCATTATAGTTTATCAACTATGGCCTGTGATGCCAAGGATATACTTGAATATAACGTTTATAAGGAAATACTGTACAGTCCAGGCCACATCTATGTTTTCTAGTTCTCTGTAACATTTAACATCGCGCAGCTGTCGAGACATTTCCACTGGTTTTAAAATTTTCTGTTCTACCGACAGAAAAATACGAGCAAACACTAGTGTCGTAAAGTTGAGTATCCTGTTCTCGTTTACGACTCAAGTATTTTACTATGTTTAGTAAAATGCTCAATGTGTTATTTCGCGAGCAATTACGTACGGGATTCAATTACGAGAAGTGCAATATTAAATTTGGTTTGACAAGATTTTTGGGGTTTATTTATAGTTGTTTTTTTAACTGATAATAACTGATGTAAGAAGTCTTATGCAGGAGACGAAATGAGGAGCTAATAGAAAAATAAATGTTGATTTGGCAAAATACGAGTAGGTCTTATAAAATAAAAATTGCAATAAATAGTATTTATCTAATGCTAAATTATTATTTTTCAACCTTTTCGTTCTTTTATTTCTTTTGTTTTTTTTTTCTTTTCCTCACCATCTTTAGAAATTTATGAAATTAAAACTTGATAAGTTTTCCCGGTCTCAACAAATATAAGAAAACAGTACAAAAACAAACGAGTTAGTCCAATTTCCTGTAGTTACATTTTTACGATCTAAATATGTATTAAGGAGACTACTTTGTTAGAATTTATGCGTTGTTCTGGTGCTCAAACCCAGTTCGCTAATTAGGTACTTGCTATGAAATAATATTAATGACTTCGACGCCCCCAGTGTAAGGACCTGACTGCTGTTGGGTTTAAGGCTAATAATAGATGGTCCTCAACTCGGTACCAAAGTAATGTAAACATAACATAATCAACTTTAAAATGTGCCCACTGCTGAAACTCCCCTCCGCCTCCTCTCTATAAAAGAGAATAAGGCCGTAATCCACCACACGAGCCCAGTACGGGTTGGTGGATGTCACATATTTATCGTCTTTGAAATTTTGACTCATGGATATGCGGTTTCCTCACGATGTTTTTTTTAACATTTTAACCAGAGTGGTCTTCCAATTGATGTAAAACTCATCTGATGAAGACATCAATTAGTTTTCCAGTGTTGTGATGATAAACTCGTACATATATGGGTTAAATTGTTTAGGGATTTGGGCAGTAAAGATAAGTTTCAGAATACGACCTAACTGTTAGTCGTAAACTATTGTATTCCAGGCGTTTATGGCTATCCTATTACTGGTCGAAATTGCTTTGAAAGCAGTCTTTGTGCATTGCATAGTAACAGAAGCTATTGTTTTGGTCACTTTGTTAGGAGAAGAGAACTTAAGGTACGTGTCAGCTAAAACTTGTGATCACCATCATAATTATTTTAGTCTACTTTTGGACATGGTAATCCGCCAAGTGTTGCCACAATAACCCTCACCAGATCCTTGGTCCAAATTCTGAAAACGCGAGAGATGAATAATGGCAAAAAACTGCCCCATGTTTAGCAATGGTGGAAGTTGGAATGTGAATCACGACGATGATACTTGTAAGGTTACCTCAGTAACCATATAATCTTCCCATAGCCAGCTAGGCTGGGGAATTGTTCGAAGGAGTCATCACGGTCCTGGAAAACAAAAGTCTGACACTTCGCCTCTCAGAGCGTTAGAAAATATTTGATAAATAACCCATCAAGTCTTGGAGCAATTTTTTTTCTACCAATAACAACACAGTGTCAGCCAACATGCTCGGGAAAAAATTGGGTTTTACCAAGCGTGAAGAGCTTTGACGAGCTATGTATGAGGTACCGTGGGCAAGTCATAATCACGGCGGTAAGTCCCTTCTCTGAAGAGTGGCTGGAGCGGCCACAAGGCGTCTTCACCCTTCGCATGACGCAGTTCTTTACCGTACATGACAAGTTCGGAAGGTTCCTGTATCGGATGGTGTGGTTTTAGTCAGTAAAAACCTGTGACGCCCTCCACTCCGACCAGAGAGGGTTAAGACGTTAGATGATTTTCATCCTTAAACAATGAAGTACCGACTGAGACAAAATTGCCAACAAAATTCATACTAAAACTATATCATAACGCTGCAGACATATCCTTACTAATATTATAAAAGCGAAAGTGAGTTTGTTTGTTTGTTTGTTACGTCTTCACGCCTAAATGGCAAACCCGATTTTGATGAATTTTGGTACAGAAATAGTTGGAACCCTGGAGACGGACATGGCAAATTTTTTCATGCAGGCGAAGCCACGGGTAAAAGCTAGTATTATATAAAAGATCTATCTCTCTTTCATGTTAATTTGTTTTGCTTAACTATCTAAAGAAAAACAAAAGCTTTTCAACAGAATCGCACCGCAACGCGTTACTAAACCATCATAACACAAGGAACCTATTTGCATCTTCGAATCAAGTTGAATGTTATTACTCATTGCTCATACTCCCTTAAAGGGAAAAAGGGAGAAAAAGCCAAACACCTGGTCGTAAAACGGAGTAGCACACAAGTTTACGAGCAATTTATTTAGTGATGTTTAGCAAAATGCTCTCTTTGTAAGCAATTGTGCTCGTTGTACGCAGTTCTGTTTATAGTAGGTTTGAATGTGAGGCTTGATGGATTTAGAACTGCATGGAAATTGTAAGTTATGTATAAGCTCAACTATAGGCTACTACTAACTTAGTACTACCTACATCTGGTACTAATTTTAATTAGTACAAATATTCAAAGGATTTGGTATTACTGAAGTAAATTAATATCAAGCCAACCAATAAATAATATTCATAAACAGCAAAGTTGTTAGCGTTCGCTTATATCCCAAAATGTCCCTCAATTTATGGAAATATTGTAGTACAGGCTATTGATTTATGAATGAATAAATAATGAACAAAATGAAAAATCCTCGCGTAGTGTTTTTTAGTAGCAATTGTTATGAATGATTGATTCTATTATGAATTTACCAATTATGGCAAATCGTTGACAATTTTGGGATTTTGTTTTTTTTTACTACAAAAATATTAACAAGAACGGGCACGAATAGAGCCAATTTTTTGTACCAATTAAAAACTAAGGGTGTATAAAAGGCAGTCTTGATTGATCACTGACTCATCAACGCCTATTTAGCCTTAACCCTTTTTTATGGTGGGAAAAATCATGCAATGACAACCCCCGCTCTTGGGCGGAGCGAGAAATAGTATCAGACTCTTACTGACTAAAAGCCCACTCCGTACCTTCTAGCTTTCATACCGGGGCTCGAGTTGCCTTTCGGATAACCCTGGCCTCAGTAGGTTTCGACCCGGCTGGGCCCCTGCTGTTGCTGACAACTCCTTGAGGCGCGCGGGAACAGCGCGCGCCGTCGACGACTTGGGCTTAACCCTTGGATCTAGAAAGCTGGAATAGAGCTGAGAGTTTTATTATTCGTCTGCTTCAACAACGCTCGCTAAGAGGGCTTCGTCGATATATTTGCTGCTAAATTTAAAAAAAAAAACAAATACTTTACGTACATATCCTTAGAAGAAACCAAGTGACTGTATGCTTTTTAAAAAAAACTTTTTTATTTTTCTTTTAAATTTGACATTGGCCTAACAAACGAACCGTAGACACTGGCCTTACTAACCGAAAAAGAAGATTTTAATGAATATTTTGAACAAATAATTATTATTAGTGTTACAGTTTATGAAGTAATAATATTCTACTCGGCTGTTAAGAACAATTACAGTACTTCCAGTGTGTTTCCTTATACTTAACCAGACATAAGCTCTGCATCTTTGCGAGTGAGCGCCAAAGATAATACAAACTTTGGAGCAACACCGCACTGTGCTCCAGTTCGATTGGTCGAAAGTCTTTACAAGCCCCGTCTAAACAGCACGCCTGCACCCGCACTCGCAACAAAGATAATGTCACATTAAATATACAGTCACAGTAAAAAAAGATTCACCACCTTAAAAATCTGGTTTTGTTTCATTCGTCCTCGATAAAGTGTACTTAATGCCTAAACTTTTTTGGTGCTCTCCCGCCTCAGCGAGAAAGCGTATCAGACTTTCACTGACTAAAACAACATCTATGTTTCTTCAGTTGACCTTTGCGATCCATTGCCCCAGGTTTCCTTTTTGGAAGTTAAGCCACCCCAGTAGGCTTCGGCCCTGTAAAATTCACCATCTTAAAATCTGTTTATATTTTTCGTTCAAGATGAAGTCTGAAAACTTTTCTACTTTTTTTTTTTTTTTTTTTTTTTTTTTTTTTTTTTTTTTTTTCGATGGTAAAAATCATCTTATGACAACCCCCGCTCTTGGGCGGAGCGGGAGATAGTGTCAGACTCTTACTGACTAAAAAACCCATCCCGTTCCTTCAAGCCTTCATACCGGGGCTCGAGCGCCCTTTCGGATTACCCTGGCCCCAGTAGGCTTCCGACCCGGCTGGGCCCCTGCTGTTGCTGACAACTCCTTGAGGCGCGCGGGAACAGCGCGCGCCGTCGACGACTTGGGCTTGGTCCGGACGGTTACCGGACGGCCGGACAGCGAGCTACCCATTGCTCACTGTCCGCAAGCCCGCGCCAAACTTTTCTACTTCAACGATGACTCAGTATTGTCATAATGACAAGATCACTGAGTAACACTTACTTGACCATTAAACTAAGGAAATTGAAAAAAAAAGCACCACTTTTTTTTGTTATGGATAAGCTCGCGTTTGACCATCTCACCTGATAGTAAACGATGAT
The DNA here is from genome assembly GCA_910589285.2 of Mythimna ferrago. Lineage (NCBI taxonomy): Eukaryota > Metazoa > Arthropoda > Insecta > Lepidoptera > Noctuidae > Mythimna > Mythimna ferrago. The sequence continues at coordinate 27,113,517 of OU342679.1, forward strand.
GCAGCCGATAATGGAGCACGCTTGCCTAGAAGTAACCTTTTCATTCTTGACTTAAAAACCCCTAGGTTGTAGCTTACAGGTAGCTTGAAAAATTCTGAGTGATCCGATTTGAAGACGAAAATTTTGTAAACTGACGAAGCTATCAAGGATTTGACTGTACATTTACTCACACACATAATATACCTACTTATGTTTTGGTCTTAAGAAGGACCTCTTTAGTTCAAAACAAACACACACACTGGCAAACAAAAACAAAAATAATCTGACACAAGACAGGCTGAAACATTTCGGTGTTCGCCCGGCGCAAGCTAAGTAGGTCACAACAACTTGGGAACTACAGATAACACAGATTAATGAGCGCAGGATATGAAGTCTAGTGCTGAAAACTACATTTTAGTTTAGATAGTGTGATGAGGTGTTTTCTTTAGTACTTTACTGCAGTACTTAAATATCATTAAAGTATATCCATAAATTCTTTTAAAACTGAAAGATGGAAGAGAAACAGGAAGGAGAAACGGAAGTATACTTTTTCAAAGCCGTTGTCATGTTATCCCACTAATATTATAAGTGCGAATGTCTGCGTGTATGTGTGTGTTGCTTTACACCCAAACGGCTGAACGAATTTGGATGAAACATGTCATACGAGTAGACCATATTCAGAAATAGCACATAAGTAGTTTTTATCTCGTAAGTCCTTTGAGATAATTTACTACTTTATTGGAAGCAAAACCGCTGACAGCAGCTAAGAAGATGAAAGTTGGTATATTTTTATAAATCACGTGTGTTAGTTAGAGGGTGCATAGGCACTCTCTATTTCTTCCATTAAACCTTACAGAATTTTAATAGTTGTGTACTAATTTAAATGCTTGCAAAAAATGTCGACAGTTAAGTACAACTTGATATACCTAAAATGTAGCAAAGAAGCTACAAAAACCTATTCATAAATTGTCAGTTTCGTTACATAGTGTTACAGCTATTACAGCATCTCTTCATCTTTGTCATTGCATATAAGTTCAGCAGAAGATCAGTTCACAAGTTGCCAGCGAGAATCACTTGTGGGTTTTACTCAATATAAAAATTTAACACTATTTCGTTCCAACCAGAAAAGAAGAAGTTATTTGATGATCCCCAAACTCAGGAGTTTTCAAATCAAGAGTGAATATGTTACTTCTAGGTAAGCGTGCTCCATCGTTGGCCACATCATATCTTACCATCAGGTGAGATAGCGGTCAAGTGCGAACCTGTGTATAATAACACACTTATTCTTTTAAATATTTGTCGTGTATTTTTGTTTATTTGGTGTACAATAAAGATTATAATAAATAATAAAGACAAAAAGGTCTTGCTACCGAAAAAAGATTACATCCATCCTCCTATAATATAATAAGCCTCCTGGTTACATAAGTAAATTAAGGGTAAACTTTCACTCACTAATTTTTCAGGAACCTAAAGACCTATAAAAATTAGCAATACTTTTTTTTTTTTTTTAATTGAGATAAACTAGTGCTCGACTGCAATCCCACCTGATGGTAAGTAGCGGTGCAATCTTTGATGGTGAGGCGCACTAGTTTATTAAGAGCCTATTCACTCTAGCCTTGAAGACACCCAAATTATAATCGGACGGGAAGACGGCAGCCGGCAGACTGTTCCAGTCCTACCCGGTAAATGATGAGCAGTATTATTGGCACTACATTTTAAAGTTCAGACAGTTCTAAAAGCCGATACGATTTCGGAAGGCACTAACATTCCTTGCAGCGTGACATTAATTCTTATAAAACTTTCCACAGTTCTGAACTCTAATTGGAAAGTGTGAAGCATGGGCTTACCAGTTGTCAGTGTTAGTCGTTTTAGACGCGTTAGCGCGACGCTATTAAATTGAATTCAGGCTGCGACACAAATTGCGAAGCGAGTGTCTGACACTTGTGTGCTGTCGCCCCTGAAAGTAGGTATTAAAAATACATGTGTTCTGTTTTCTGTGTAGTGTGTAGTAGTCTTATGTAATGTGAACCGTTTTTGTGTCGAGAAGTCAGACAGAAATTTTGGGATCTTAACGTTAGCATATATACGAAATACTTGCTTATCGGGTAGGTAGATATTCCCAAAGATGTATACTCGACTCATTTTTTTTTTTTTTGTTAATTTTCGTTCTATCAAAAATTGACTATATCCTAAGCATTGCAGCGTGGCTTATTATTTTGGGCTGGTATGATTTGTCTTGACAAGTACTTTAGTGCGAGATGGTAACATGGTCTGATGATGTAGCTGGAAGATAGAGATAGGAACTCGGTAATAAGCACAGTAAGATTATTCTATTGTGTTTGAGATTTTTGGAAGGGTCTTCATCATCATCACCATTTCAGCCGTTACACGTCCACTGTTGGACATAGGCCTCCCCCAAGGGTCGCCACAACGAACGTTCTTATGCGTCCCTCATCCATCGGTTTCCCGCAACCTTCACCAGGTCATCGGTCCACCTTGTAGGAGGCCTTCCAACGCTGCGTTTGCCGGTACGCAGTCGCCACTCCAGAACCATCTGTTCTGCGAGCAATGTGCCCTGCCCATTGCCACTTAAGTTTGGCAATTCTTCGTGCTATGTCGGCAACCTTAGTTCTCCTTAGTTTTGAAGGGTCTTAATGAGTATTAATTATATAGGTACCGACCGCGCTATAAAAACTTTCTATGAAAAAATGGTTTACTTTGAAAACTTGTTTTAATTAATTTTATTAAGTAAGTCAAACCTTTCAAATCTCGTGGAAAGGGAACTGTCAAGTAAAAGAATATAGATGCCCATACTGAAATGTGTCGTCTCTGCCATTACGTTACATGTGTAAAAAAGAGGTACCGAGATATTTCCACGACTCCGCACTCTAAAATTTTTGGAAATGTTGATTTTTGTTTCATTCAATAACCGATTTTTATGCTTTTCTCTAGACAGATACTGTGTTATAATGAAATATAAAATTGCAAGTTCAATAAACGTTCTTCCAAGATAAATATGGAGAACTGATAAAGTTTCTAACGAATGATAAAAGTACGAAAAATCTCAAATGCACTTTTACGAGAAATCGACGTAACAGACGTTGCAATCGTGACGAATGCAAATACATATCAGTCAAAGTTTCTTATTTTCATGAAGTCACGTTTTGTATTTGCTACGAGTATAAAGGCGGTGATAATTAAATTGTACAAATGAGTTAGTTTTTAAACAAAAGACGGCTAACACTGCATGCGCTAATGTTGTAAAGAGGTTGCTTGTTCTTTTTATTATTATTTATTGGCTCATGCTTGACTACTATCTCCTGACGGTAAGCGATAATGTAATTGACGTTAGAGTACGCTGGCTTCGTAGTAAGTTATTAAATCTTGACTTAAAACTCCCAAACTGGGAGTTATTGGGAAACACAGTCTGGCAAGGAATTTTTTGCTACTATGAATATTGTGTTCCTAAAACGTATTTTTTCGTTGAACTGTCGTATAAGAAGCGTTTGACTGAATACTCCATCATTCACAACTTTTGTGGGGCACAAACTTACACGAGAATGACTCGGATTGGTTTAGGTAGGATAGGGAATCAGTTTTATATTTATTGCTACGTTCTTTTGAAAATAGTTTTTCTAAGTAATTATTTATTTTTGTACGTGAGCTGATTGATATTACTATCTTTCACATTAAATAATTTTAAATTTCGACAAGTTTTGACTCAAATCAAATCGATATTATTAGGTTACACACTTGTACGTAAAAACTTATCAGTTTTGTTGAGGCATTCATTCATATTCGAAAAATAACGAATTCTGAATTTTCAATGACAATATCGGTGCGCTCCTTACTATTTCGCAACGTATTTTACACTTATATTTATCTCTTTTTGTTTTTGTGAATTGAAACGACTTACTCAAGTAACTATAAGCTCAGTTCTCACCTATATATAAATATGAACAGCTACCATTAAATTTTTTTTTTTTTTAATAGCCATTACTGTCCCACTGCTGGGCAAAGGCCTCCCCCAAGTCCTTCCAGACATTCTTCTCTCGCGCCGTCTCTAACCAGTTCTCCTGATACGCGTCTAGATCATCTCGCCACCTCTTTCTAGGGCGACCTCGATGGCGCTTACCGTTTACAGGAACCCACCGGGTGGCGATACTTGCCCAGCGGTCACTGCTCATGCGGCTGACGTGACCCGCCCAATCCCATTTAAGCCTGGCAGCCTTTTTGCCCACGTCAATTACGCCCGTTTTGGAGCGCAGCGTGTTATTCCGAACTCGGTCTGCTCTTTTTACACCCAGAATGCTGCGCTCCATAGCTCTTTGGCAAACCCCAAGGCGAAACTTTTGCAATTCGGTGATTGACCAGGTCTGAGCACCGTAGGTTAGGATGGGCAGGATACACATGTCGATGAGTTTACGCTTCAGGGAGATCGGCAGATCACCCTTCATTAGCGTCTTCATGGACCAGTAGCTTTTCCAGGCGTTCTGAATACGTCGATCGATCTCCTTTTCCTGCCTGTGTTCGAAAGACACTAACTGGCCCAAGTAAATATACTCATCGACATAATGTATTTCCTGCGCATCTACCTCGACCCTACGTTTGATGCTGTTAGTCATCACTTTCGTTTTAGACCGATTCATTGCAAGTCCCACCCTGAGGCTAGCTGTGCTCAGTTCTTGAAGCATTATTTGTAGTTCCTGAGCTGTGGGGGCAAAAAGGACTATATCGTCGCCAAATCGGAGATTTGTTAGCCTCTTGTTACCGACGTTAATGCCTTTGGTGTTCCATGAGGCTGCCAGTGACTTAAATACCTCTTCCAATGTGCTTGTAAACAATTTGGGAGAGAGCGGATCACCTTGTTTGACACCTCTTTCAATTCTGAAAGATGGTCCTGTGCTATTTAGTTTGATGTTTGCAGAGCTATTGCAGTAAATGATCTTGAGCAAGTCTATATACTGTTTTTCAAGATCTTGGTTTTCCAGAGATGTAAAAATTTCATTGTGTCGGACACTATCAAAGGCCTTCACGTAGTCGACGAAAGCCGTATATAATGGAATATTAAATTCTGCGTACTTTTCTATTATTTGGTTAAGCGTTTGAAGGTGGTCAGTTGTGGAATAGTTAGGGCGAAATCCGGCTTGTTCCGGTGGCTGATGTTTATCCAGTTTTTCATCTAGTCGATTATGTATTACTTTAATGAAAGTTTTGTAAATATGGGAAGTTAGACTTATTGGTCGATAATTGCCGATATCACTTTTATCTCCTTTTTTATGTAAAAGTATAATATTTGAGTGACACATGGCACTTGGTACTTTTCCTGTTTGTAGTATTGTGTTGAACAGATTGGTTAGATGGGGAAGTAAAGTTTGGGAGCCGATTTTTAAGGCTTCGGTGGTGATCCCATCCTCTCCAGGACTTCTGTTAAAGCGCATAGTAGTAAGTGCTTTATGCACTTCATAACCGTTTATCGGAGGAATGGAATCTGAGATACTGTATTCTGTGTTGACAGCTGGTGAAGGGTGATCAGAATATAATGATTTGTAAAATTTTGTAGCTATTTCTATTATTCGGTCTATACTGTATTGTTTTATTCCATTACTATCCGTTAAACTATTAATCCAAGCTCTTCCCTTTGTGACGCCTTATTTTAAAATCCTCAAAGATGTGTTGTTTTCTAGAGCTGTTTTAACTAAATATGTGTTGATATTCCTTAAATCTTTCCTTATACTTCTTTTGACTTTTCTGTCAATTATTCTATGTTCTTGTATCCCTATTTCTTTTTTCGTTCGATTCTCTATCAAATTAATAGTGTGGGTTGTTAACTTACGTGTATTTTTGGGTTTATGTTTTATGATTTTACAACTATTACTTATTCCAGTTACTATTGATTTATATTGGATTTCTGCATCATTTTCATCGATCTTATGGTCTTTAAAGTAGTTTGAAAGCTCTAGATTAAAACGTTCTAAATTATTAACAAGTGTCTCTTTGGGAATTCTCTGAATCTGTTTTGTGAACAATTTAGCGCGGTGAATTTTAAAATTCCACCGAAGTTTAGCACGGATTGACCTATGATCGGAGCTGTATTTAATTTTGTTGATGATGTTAATGTTCTTGACTACATGTTTGTCAGATGACAAGATGTAGTCAATTTCATTTTTTGTGGTACCATTGGGTGAGACCCAAGTCCAACGCCTTTGTGGTTTCTTGTAAAAAAAGCTGTTTGTTATATACATGCTCTGACCAATAGAAAACTGAGTAAGACGGACACCTCGTTCGTTGCGGACTCCAATGCCAAAATTTCCGACGGTATCTCCGCTGTCCTGTTCATGTCTTCGTCCCACCTTTGCATTGAAATCACCAATGACCATGTTCCAAGTGCCTTTATTTTCATCACATGCTTTATTTAGAAGGTCGTAGAAATCTTCGACGTCTTCATCGGTATGTGCAGTTGTAGGCGCATATACTTGTACAACAGTAAGGGTTTTTGTAGGTGTGATTCGGAATTTGAGCACTGCGACACGTTCAGAGTAGCCTATAAATTCAATTATATTATCCTTCCACTTCTTTGCTACCATGAACCCTACCCCGTGTATTCCACTGGTTTCACCGAAATGGAAGAATATGGCATCTTCTCTTTCCTCTGTATGTTCGCCCTCTCTCCTCACTTCTGAAAGACCTAAAATGTCCCAGCGAATGTCTTTCAGAGCATTTTCAAGCTCGATGATACGATCGTCTTTCATTAGCGTCCGTACATTATAGGTCAAAATATTGAGTGTATCGGTGTCCTTTATGTAATTTGCCGTAGTCGTTTGACGGTTAGTTGATCTCGCCCGGAGATTCTTAGCTCCCCGGACCCCAGGGCCGCGCTTGCGCCCGTCCACGCCGACACAACCACTGGAGTCGCCGGGCACTTGGGGCCTGTCTCTTATTCCTCTATCCATTGGGGGGTTTGGACCATAGCCCACCACGCTGGTCCAGTGCGTGTTGGCGGGTCGCCAGAGCCTCGTTAGTTAATTAGCAGGGTGCACCACGAGCAGGTGAGGTTGGCTTGGGTTCCGAAGGATGTTAGTTGGGACCCCTTACACCATTAAAATTAAGTACATCAAAATTAACTACACCTACACTAACGCAAATCGAATCCTTGTCATCCATCGTGGCAATCCTATCCAACGACCAACTAATCTAAGTTAGAATTACTCCGGTATTCTAATGTCACCGTGACCGCACCCGATTATAATGATTAAATCCGGAATTAGAGACCCTACGTCTTCTGGACCTCTATAACGCGTGATTGGGGTACTTTTGCACCCCAACTTTGTATAACATGTCGGGTGCGAAGTAATTTGTATGGCAATGAGATTAACATTGAGTAGGATTAGGCGATTTTAATTTTCATTTAGATATATTATGATTTTAGGCAAGCCTTCGTATGATGAAAGGGTAGGGCAACCCTTGCAGTGATTTATAGGGAAATCGGGGTAATCATTTTGGGGATAAAGTGGAACAAAGTGCCTTGGTAGATTAATATGAAACTATTTATCGGATTGGGATGAACAATGGCTTTCTCGGAAAACAAATGAGTGGGGATAACTGATAGTTCACTTAGAAGTGGCTTCCAAAGTATAAGTCGTGACCCCCTGTGGAATCGTGAGTGAATTTTTTTTTAATAGCTTTTTTTTTTTTTTGATGGGAAAAATCATCTTATGACAACCCCCGCTCTTGGGCGGAATAGGGATTTTTTAATTTTTTTTTTATGTTGGGAAAAATCATCCATTGACAACCCCCGCTCTTAGGTGGAGCGGAAGAAAGTGTCAGACTCTTACTGACTAAAGCCCCACCCCGTTCCTTCGTTGCCTTTGTACCGGGGCTTGAGCTATAGCTAATAGGAATTATGTAAGCTTTTTTTATTTTTTAAATTAAATCATAGAGCTAAATCTAATAAATAAATATGAAAGAATTTTAAAAATATTTAATGACAAGAAAAAGGAGTCCGATATTTTTTTTTATGTGGGAAAATAATCCGATGACATGCTCCGCTCTTGGGCAGAGCGGGTGATAGTGTCAGACTTTTACTGACCAAAAACTCACTCCTCTTCTTTCGTTGCCTTTTCTTACCGGGGCCGAATCTTCCTTTCAGAAGCAGACCCTTGGCCCCAGTAGGCTTCGTCCGTGCTGGGCCTCTACGGTTTGCTAAAGGAGTCTTAAATGATGTATGACTAATGACGTCAAAGTTCGTAACACCTGTACGGCCGCTATACAAAAACGGCGTCTTGGCGAAAGGACAGATATATTTTTGTTTTTATAATATTATGTCTCGTTTGCTTTTCTGCCAATTTAGTATATATTTATAATTAAAAAAGTTAGGTAAAAAATATGTTTTCATTCATATTTCCAATTACAAATATTTCTTCTTATACTAAGTGCCTACTTAGGTCACAGTTTGTAGCTAAGTTAGATAAATTGGCAACTTCAGTACCTATGTATCGCAGCTTTAATTCTACCTGTAACTTTACCTAATTGAATTTTCAGGCACGTTTAGGCTTTTAGATTGAATGTTGTATACAAAATCGTACACTTACAGTCAGTGAAACGTGTTACGAATTAACTTTTTTTTTTTGGACCTAGTTAGTTCATTTTAAATGTCAACCAGATTTAAATTTATTTAAAGAAGTATTATTTTTGCGTGTGTATGCTTATATACGTTGCAATGAAAGTATTATGTAAGTATCCTGATGAGCTTTTTTTTAAGATGCGAAATCCAAAATCATGTACTGTAGGGTGGAGCGTCATTCCAATTTGTTACCATAACAAAAATAACAAAATTCATATGAAATAAAAAATGGGCAAGATACAGAATTAAGTGGATACATTTTTCAAAGCCATTTTAACGACCGAACTGTTGACTGGTAGAAAATGCCTAAAGCATGAAGTCCGCCTATTTACTTTGTGTAGCATGAAGATTAAATAAATAAAACAGCACCAGTAAACCTAACTGAGTATTATGGCCTATTTTCGGATATCTCTAGCTTACTTGCCAGCCCAAATAACAGAGAATCCTAAGAAAAGGATTAAAGCCATTTACAAAATATATCTTCTCATTTAATTTAATATCTTGGAAATATAACAAAACACCTACATTTAATGCCGAAGACCGAAAGTGAAATACAGAGAGCGGGGGTTTGAAATCGGCTTACTATTATAAGCCTTCTCCAGCTTTCTAGGGAGTAAGGATTAAGGGCTTGTAATTTAGGGCAACGGTATTTTCACAAAATATATAGGTACAGAAGTCAATCTCATCTATGTGCTTCACTTATTATACCTATGCTAAGCGATCACACACACGTCAGCGCATTGTTCCGAACTGTATGAGCGCGACTGGGCAATTGAGCCGAGATGTTGTGTCCGTGAGCGGTGTCTATGTGTGCGTTGCTCGAGCGCGCGTTGTATGTAGGTTGTCTTCTGTACCTATCTATTTTTTGGTATTTTGTTGTAAAATCAATAGACAAAAAAGTACTTGCTTATTTAAAAAACATGGTATGCTACCTCAATTATTTTAAGCTTACGTTATTTTATATAACACTAGCTTCTGCCAGCGGCTTTGCCTGCGTGAAAATAATTTTCTCCATACAAACCTTTGGAACCTTTCATCTTTTTAGGGAGTAAGTTTTGAAAAATCTTCTCTTAGTGCTCACCTACATCAAAAAACGAAACTTTGTGCAAAAGTTCACGTTCTCAGTAGTTCTGGTTGTGTGTTGATATGTCAATCAATTAGTTTTTCCTTTATATGATTATAATATAATGTAGATGTAACATAATAAAAACAACAACCTGAAAGAAGTACAAAATTAGCTAATGACTCGATTTCAGCAATTTTTAAAACGAAAATTTTGTTTACCCATAAATCAATTTTTGATTAATTTAGGTTAAAAGTCTTAACTAATATTGATAAATTATTTAATAAGCTTGTTTACTTCACTGGCGAGTTTTTGTGTGAGTGTGTAGACTATACCAATACCAATGCACTGCAAAAGCATATAAAAACACTGCAAAGTTCATTTAGGTAAAATTTTATTTCTTGAAATTATGACTGTGTCTTAATTTCCCAGAAAAGGGATGAAACGGCGGTTCAAAGTTTGTATAGAGTAACCTACTTTTACGCAAGCGAAGCCGCTGGTTAAAGCTAGTATTAGTGTGATAGACTCGCGTCATTATCTTTTTTGTGGTTCTTACATTCTTAACGCATCGACGCCTTTGAGATGTGGTGCTAGAGAGAGATGCTCCGTATCACTTGGACAGCATTTCGAACTAAGGTATCCATTTCACAAGAACTCAAAATCTCCTCATGGCTATCGTCCGAGTTCATTCGCAAGGTTTTACAATACTTCGATCACATTGCAAGGCTATAAATAAATAAATAAATAAAGACGGTAGCAAACTCGAAAGGCTAATTGTGACCGGCAAAGTGGATGGGCAAAGGCCTCGCGGGCGCAGCCCAATAAGTTGGTCCGACCAGCACCTCTAGCCAAGTTGATAATCTGCAATCGTTAACGCTAGTCGAAAAGCAATCAAATGTATGGGAATTTTCACGTGGTCGGAACAAACGAATAGAAAATTCGTAGCCAAGATCACATCGTTCAAAATGATAGAATGAATTTCTACAACGTTTAACGCTACATCCTTTGATAAACAAATGCTAGGTACATTGTAGAACGAGCGGCCGACTCAGGCGCGTCAACATGGCTACCCACTTATCGTTTTCTATAATTGCTGACACCGAAGCGTTACCGATTGGAGAACGGAATTTGACACGATACGGTTGTAACTTGGCTAGGGGGGCAGATCCGCACCGCTCTTGACTCTACGATGTACATTGCCCTTCACACCGCCAAAAACAGAAACAAATGGAGGAATATCATAAAGGTTAAAGTGATGAAGCAGGGAGGTTACGACCCTTAGCATTGAGGAATACGACGCAAGGAGGAAGATGTCTTACCTATTAATTAAAATAAAACACAAATATTAATAACTTTGATTACTAATATTATCTCCCACCATTACATAATTGACTTGTCTGAACAAGCTCCAACATATTCTCGATAAAACTTTCTAACAACCAAATAATCAACTTCATGCAAACAGCAATTAAAGGCTGTACAAACAACCAACATTTACTTTGAAAGTAACTAAGAACCTTTAATACATCAAGTGTTTAAAATATCTTGATTAAGGCCCAAATTGTAGTGAATTACACAATTCGTGTGAGGGATCTTCAGTATATCTGAAGATCCCTCACACGAATTGTGTAATTCACTGTTTAGGGATGTGCGAATTTGCCGGTGGCGAATAGTTCGGCTGGCCTAACATCTAATTTATGTCACTTATAAAAAATACCTGTACTATAAAATTAATTTGACTGGCCTGTTGGTCTCGTGGTTAGTGGCCCTAACTGCTATGCCACAGGTCGTGGGTTCGATTCCCACCCAGGACAATTGTTTATGATTGTGTGATGAGCATGATCATTTGTTCTGTCTGGGTGTAATTTATCTGTATTAAGTATGTATTTAGAAGTATATAAGTATGTTTATCAGTTATCTAGTACCCATAACACAAGCTCTGCTTAGCTTGGGACTAGATAGCGTTGTGTGCTAGTTGTGGAATATAATTTAAAAAAAAATTAAAAAAAAAAAATCATTCCTGACGAATAGACCAATTAAAAACATAATAAAAGTTTTCCACTATTGCGGCGATAAATCAATTTTCAGGGAGTGGTTAAAGAAGTGCCATGGTGTTCTAACTTTCCGTCTGAAATTTATGTAGGCTCTCACTAGTCATAGTTCGGGTGTTTCCATTGTGGTAATCACTTGGAGGACAAGAATGGAGCATACGGTGGAGTTCTGTCCCGTTTGGGTGGTGGCAACCGGTATAGGGGATGAGAAGACTGACATTAATCATCTGCTTCTTCGGTAGAAGCACTTTACCGATCCCTAATTATTTTTTTTTAATCTTTGCCTTTATCAAGAGTCATTATAGCTTAGAACTATTTCGTTATACATAAGTTAGTCAAAGCGCATCTGCCCCTTCCATCAGGCTACTTCGGTTTTCTCACGAGAACACCACAGCGAATAAAGTTCAGCCATAAATACCTATTGTGACGTCTTATGTGCTATCTTGATTTAGGAATAAAAGAAGCACTTAAAGCTTGCGTACGTGTTACGCTCTTGAATTGGATTCTTCCTGCTACATACAAAGAATGTGAAGTATTTAATCTTATTCAAGGAGAATATAAAAGGATTTCGAAGTGTGATACTAAATCACGGCGCACGGCCGATGTATCAGTCTGCTGTTAGTCGATCGTTTTCGAATCTGAATATTTTTAGGTATTCCCAAGGAAATCTGGCAGTTTTGAGTATTTGGGCCCAACTCAAATGTCCTTTCTTTGGTATTGTTCATCAAGTCTTTGAGCTCCTTAGTAGTCCTGAGTTGAACTACACGCATACTGACAAATTCTTGCACTGACTGGACAGGTATACTTAGAACTATGTGGTTCTTTCTTCAAAAGACCACCTCAGGCTTCAATTGCATGATTTTCATACGATTTGACCATTACATGTTTGCTGCATGGACTTCAAAAGTCCATACAGCAAACAAGCAAGTTTCGGTGTTTCTTTTCAGGGTAGTCAGCTCGGAAACAGGTCTCATCTAATTTAAATTGACGAAAAAATTTACTTGTAAAGGAGTTTTTAATATTTTTTTTGCAAAATAAATATCATTTATCATTTATGAAGTATTGGAAAATCAAGATAGCAAAAATCGTCACAAAAAGCAAAGAAAAAAGTCTTATGAAATCAAATAACCAAAGCAATTAAAACGTTACAGTAACGATCACGATACGAACAATACACGTCTACACAGACCAAAATCAAACTAGCTGCACCCTTCGACTGAATACCAACAACTGGGCTATGATCGGCAGTTGATCCAATCAACACCTCTCGTTCGTTCCCATACCGTATCTCGGCCTCGGCCAATTCAATTATTGCCGAGCATTGCCCATCACTATCGCTCGCCCACAAACACCCACACATCATTCTAAATAAACTAGTTTAACTAAAGCATTTATTTAATTAGTGAATTGCGTTCACGGAAACTTTTAGGGATAAACAGTCCTTTGTAAGTGGTGAAGATTTGACCAAGATAAGACATTGTTTAGATGCCATAAGATGAATCAAGCTGAATACAATGATCGGTTTAATACAACCGAAGTTCAGCCACGATTGATACAGAGAAATATTATTATAAAAAAAAAAAACTTTCAATTACTTATAGGCTGACAGCCTTGTGGAGGCGTACCTTGATGCCTAAGTGTATTTAGTTTTGCATATAGGTACGTATGGATATTCGAAGTTAAGTTATTAATATTTGTAAATAAACTAGACTTTTCAAAGAGCACTGATGGCCTAGTGGTTACGGCCTTGACAGTCGTGATTTATTTTATTACTACTGCTCTCAACACAGTAACAAAAATGAGGAAACCACCATGTACTAAAAAAAAAGAACGAAGATACATATGTGATAGCCACTTACAGGCACTGAGTCCGTGTGTTGGATTATAGTTCATTCTCCAAGAGGAGAGGTTATAAGCCTAATTTCACTTATAATCTATGCCTAGATTTATTTAACTTAGAAAATCATTAATAAAACAAAAAACGAGTAGACGAATAGAGGAAACACTCATGGAATATAGGTATAACTTTCACAATACATTTATAACAGTAAAAACAAACAGCAACCAAACATCAAAAAGTAATTCTTCTTCGACCAATTTTTGTTTGTGCTCCATCTCGTTGAGCGAGTTGGACTCGTACTTGCTCAGATTAATATTAAACAATGCTTCCAAAAAATTGGGCCTTCTATACCGAAACCAAATGAAAATATCTTGGAACATTATTAATATCACACACGTTACTAAGACATGATAATCTGGTAGGTCTTTCACGATATATTAAGCCAACCAAAGGAATAGTAGTTACGTGTTCATATCATATAGAAAGCCAAGATACTGCTCTGTGGACTACATCAGTATTATAACAGCTTAACTACGTATATCTATCATCCTTAGCGATATATTCCCGTAGCTCGTTGAGACTTGTGTTATTGCCGTCGTCTTGCTTACTCAGCGGTCCATTTACTTAATTTCCTGCACTCACTCTTTATGTATCAATTGTACTTTTTGTTTGTACTTACAGAACTTTATACATATCTCTTTTTTTACTTTATATTTCTTTGTTTTAGTATACACTATATATATAGTAAACAGCGATGCAATCGTTGATCGTGAGGTGCACTAGTTTATGATGACCCTATTCAATCTAGCCTTGAAGATACCTAAATTATAATCCGACCACTTTAAGAAGATTGTTCCCGTCCTTCGATGTACGCAGGTATAAACGACGAAGCGTTATAAATATTTTAACTTACACACACAAGATACCTGCACTCATAACCACTATCTGTTGGCTATACAGATATTTTATCCGTGAGGGAATCAAAATCTCCACATGTAATGCTGCAGACAATTTTTGACCCACTGTGCTATTAGAGCTGTCGTTTTAATAGTGTATATTTATTTAAAAAGCTTGCATATCATTAAGTGTATATTACATTCCATTCAATTTCAAAACCTTCTTAGTAGATATAGTCTTATACTAAAGTTACTTTCTTTCTACTAACAATATTTTTAAACTTACTTAGTTTGTAGAAAAATATACAGTAAAGAAAGTTGTTCAATGAAGAAGATTTTGTTCAACAACTGAGAATTTTACAGCATGTTTCTAAAAAAATATTTTCAACTTTAGCTAGTATTTAACTACCATTTGTAATTTCAATTGTTATATTATTATCATTACTAGCTGAACCAACCAACGTTATTTTGCTACATTTAATTATCCACGATAAATATAGGGGGTGGTGTAGGAGGGTTAAAAATAGCCTACGACCTCTTCTTAGAATTTGACTTACTGAATATAAACTAAAAAAAATCATGGAAATCTGTCAAGCCGTTTTGATGGAGCTTGATAACAAACACCGTAATACGAGATTTTTATCTACTAGACTAATTCGTAAAAATTGTTCTGTCATAAAAATTGTCAAAGAAAAAATGACCTACGACCTATTCCCAAGGGGTAGCTCATCGTCCGGCAGTCCGGTAATCAACCGGACCAAGCCCCAGTCGTTGACAGTATCTAGTGATCCACGCGCTCTTCAAAAAGATGTCAGGAAACCATAGGGGCACAGCAGGGCCAATACCCGCAAGGATCGCGAGGATTTCCTGAAAAGATACCCGCAGCCCTAGAGAGCAAAGAGCAACTAAAGGACACAGGTGTAACTTTAGTCAGTAAAAGTTTAACGTCCCCTCTCGCCCCGCCCTAGAAAGGGAGAAGTAAGTCATTAAGTAAATCAGTAAGCCGGCCACATCATCGTCCTATTCGGTTAAATATAACATGATAGTAAGCGATCAAATGCGAGCCTATTTATAAAATAAAGTCAATGTTTGAATTCCCACATAAAAAAACCTATCAAATATACAACATTATTTTTGACCTGAATGTAGTGTGTTCAGAATCAGTAACTGAATCGATTCCTATAGTTTTTACATCATTATTATTATTATTATTATTATTTATTATTATTTAGTAAGACACACTAGCAGCTATTAGCTGATGCGTGTGTTTCATATAGTTTGGAGATGTTTAGTCTGTCCAACCGATTTTTAAAGCAGTTCAATGTGGGGGCTTTCACAACACTTTCCGGGAGCCTGTTCCATGCTGTTACAACTCGGTTTGGTAGAAATTGTTTCAAAGGTTTTTTTTTGGATGCAGTTCCCCATAACTTGGAGGAATGTCCTCGTAAATGTTTGTTGGCATTCAGTGTGTAAAGGTTTTGAAGACTGGGCACATGGTAGTATTCTGTGAGTATTTTATAAGTCTCAATAAGCCTACCCCTTTGTCTACGTTGTTCCAGTGTGATAAGGTCAAGTCTCTTAAGGCGCTCTTCGTAAGATAGATTGCGAATGGCACGAACCATTTTTGTTGCCCTTCTCTGTACATTTTCGATTAGGGTAATGTCTTTCTTAAAATATGGGTCCCAGATAACATTAGCATACTCCAAGAGAGGTCTTATGTAGGTTTTGTACAGTGTAACAAACGTTTTAGGTGTCAAACATTTAAATGCTTTGCGAATAATATAGAGTTTCGAATTTGCTCTCTTGACGACATTAGATATATGCATTTCCCATTTTAGGTCGCTAGACATAATAACACCCAAATCCTTTTGTGACTCGACAGCTGAGAGTTTTTGAAGTCCCAGATGATAACTTTTTCGAGGATTGTTTTTTCCTAAGTGTAAGACGGTACATTTGTCTACATTCAAAGTTAGTAACCAGTCTTGGGTCCATTCGTATATAGCATTTAGGTCAGTTTGTATTTCTTGCCATTGAATCTGGGGATTTCCAAAAAACTTTGTATCATCTGCAAATAGCGTAAAAGGCAAGCGAAGCGTATTTTTGAGGTCTGTCAAGTATAGGATGAATAGCAGCGGGCCAAGCACCGATCCTTGTGGAACACCGCTGAGCACAGTACGGGCTGTAGAAAGAACGTCACCAATACGCACATGAAATGTTCTCTTAGTAAGAAAGTCACTGATCCAGGCCAACAGACTACCGCGAATGCCTAAATGTTCGAGTTTATGGATTAGACGGCGCAAAGGAACACGATCAAATGCTTTTTCGTAATCCAGATATATTACATCCGTGGGATGCCCTTTATCATGGTTCTTTGCCCATTCGTGAACGCATTCAAGTAAATTAGTTGTGACTGATCGTCTTGGGACAAATCCATGCTGCTCCTCTATGATGACTTGCTCTTGCGATAGGAATTCTCTTATTTTATTTGCAATAATTTTTTCCATAGTTTTGCATAGTACGCTGGTCAGGCTAATGGGTCTATAGTTAACTGGTAGTAATTTATTCCCTTTCTTGTAGATCGGTACTACATTTGCTATTTTCCAGTCAACAGGCACTACACCTTCTTCCAATGATCTGTTCATAATCTGCGCTAAGCTTGCGGTCAATGCCTGAGAGCAGTTTTTCAATAATATGGACGGTATATTGTCTGGACCAGTGGCCGTACCATCATCAAAACTCGACAATGCGCTTTGCACCATATCGCCTGTGATGTCAAATTCCTCAATTGAGTTGACTACTCTGGCCGCATTAATGGTTGGTAATGATCCATCGGGTTCCTCAACAAAACTCAGTTCAAATTGATCTGCAAAGGATTCAGCAATCTGGTCTGGATTCATAACGAGTTGGTTAGAATTGTTTTTAATAATATTAGGGATACAAACTTTAGAGTTCAGCTGCTTCCTTATATAGCCATAAAAAGCTTTAGCACCAGTATCTATGACAGTGGATTCGAATATTGATCTTCTATATCGGGTTATTTTAATGATATTGTTATTTATTCTTCTATATCTGTTATATGAGTTTTCATTAGGATTAATTCTATAATTCATCCACAATTTCTTTTTCTTTACAATAAGATCAAGAATTTCTTTGTTTATCCAGGGCTTATTGGTGTGTAACCTTTTATTAATAACCTTTTTTGGTACAATCTGTTCTATTGTCGAATGAATTTGGTTTTTAAAAGATAGCCACATGTCATTAACGGAGTTTTCATTAATAGTTAGATTCTTACTCAAGTGTTTGGTGATTTCCTTGTAGTCCACCTTGTGAAAAGCGTATTGCTTTGGGTTTCTCTTGTTTTTGTTATTACTACAGGTATGAATGACCTGTACCGTAGCTGTAATTACTATGTGATCACTTTTTCCTATGGGAGGATGGTACTCAATATCACAGATAAGTGTATCATCATTGCATAATACAAGATCTAGCAGGGATTCTTCTTGGTTGCGTTTTCTGGTGATTTGAGTAACCAGTTGGTTAAGGTTGCTATTGGTGTACATACTTATAAAAGAATCATTTAACTTATCATAACCATTAATTTTTTGGTGAGGCCATTTTATGTTGGGTAAGTTGAAATCGCCTATAATTATTACGGTTTTTTCAGCTGCTGCTTTTCCAATAGCATTAAATAAAACTTCATCTGATTCAGCAAGGGTGTTAGAAGGGGGTCGATATATACAAGCCAGTAGTAAGTCAAGATTTTCATATTGGATATCAACCCATATTCCCTCAACAATATTCTTATGATATTCATTATTGATTTTAGAAACGATTGCAGCTTTATTAATTTCATGTGCTACATATATGGCGACACCACCCCCTCTTCTCTGGTTTCTGTCCAGGCGGTAGAGTGTGTATCCTGATATATTAATAATATTGTTAGTGATCCCAGAGTGCAGGTGGGTTTCTGTTATTAAAATAAATGTGGGTTTATGAATATTAACTTCAGCGAGAAATAGGTCGAATTTTGCCGTTAAGGATGCCAGGTTCGTGTACAAAAGACGCAACTCGGAGATCACTCGGGTGCCTAGTTTTTTGGGGCACTGATGATCCTCGGAACTCTATTTATGTATTTAATAGTTAGATTTGGCTCACCTTTTTCGATCCGGCTGGCTAACTCTCAAATCATGTTATATTTTTTTCCCAAAAATATTTAGAAAGTTGGACACCTCGACACTAAGTACAACACACAGGTCATAGTTATGCAAACAATCCCTCAGTCGTCTGGATGGCCCGGTGACTATGTATTTTTGCTTGACTTTACAAGCTTATAACTCTGTGATTTTTCATGATACAGTTATGACATTTTGTACATATATTCTTTACATGTACATACAAAAATACTAGACACGTGTATTGGGTTTTGCATATATTAAAACTAATGTTATAATTAAAAAAGAAGTCATAAAAAATGGAAGCCGTTTCAGAGGCGTTTGATAACAAACACGTGACACAACACGGCACGATATTTTTATTTTATACTAGCTGTGCCCGCGACTTCGTTCGTGTGGACTACAGGATTTTGAATTTATTTTTTTCCAAAATAAAAGTAGCCTCCTAACTGCTTATAACATCAGCTACCTGCCAAAAAAAGTCCCGTCAAAAACGGTCCAGCCAATTCAGAGATTAGCCCGGACAAACAGACAGACAGATAGACAGACAGACAGACAAAAATTGTAAAAAATGTTATTTTATTGTATGTACCGTATATATATTTATATGCATGTAGTAAAAAGCAGTTATTTCAATATTACAAACAGACACTCCAATTTTATTTATATATATGTATAGATGTATAGATATAAGATTAAAGTCGCAAATCCAAGTAATGCCCCTAAACAAGGCAATGCTCATAATCAAGTAAATTCATTCCAACTCTCAAGGACGCTTCAAATGATGCGTACAAAGATTTGTATCCGAAACATTTTAGTAGAGCCTCCATGTATTTACATACATTTTTGCGTCGGGCCAGCATAATCCACATGCTTGGTTTAAATAGATGAAAATCCGTATTTGGCCCGGAATATTGGATATAAGTGTTTTCGAGAAATGTACGGAATTTATGGACCGTACACGATGGGGAATTATTTAGTACATCCTATTCTTTTCCGCTTGTGATACGGAAATTTTCTGGAATTGTCGATTTGAATTGAATGAGAGGTGCGTATTCTGTATAATAACAGATATTGGGTGTTATAGTTTACCGACTTCTGGGAACTGCTGTTATGAGAAAAAAAGCGGTATTGTGGTATCGCATTGAACCTTTTTTATTTCATTTAGTAGAGGTTTTAGTCAATTCAATAATACTTCTAAAGGGTCATTTTTTTTTTTTCGAAAATGTTTAGTACATGGTTTTACCCTTTACATAGCTTTCCCTAAACTATACATCAGGATTTAGTAGTGTTTGAAAATTACCTGTATTTGTTTTCTGGCACTATTTATACAATATTTATATTAAATTGAATTAAACCTCTGACTTAAATCTACAAAACCACATAATAATTCAGTACGTTATAATGTTAACATAAATATAGTAATATTTTTATCTCGGCGTCCTCGTATCGTTATAAGACCTCAAAGTAAATACTTGTGCTACGGATTTTTTGTTATTTATATAAATGTTTGTTTTATGCTTTTTATAAATTATAAATACATAATCATAATAATCCTAGAAAAATTAATTAAAATAAAATTTTGGGACAAAGGAAGCTTGGAGTTTGGGACGAACCAGGATTTTTTCGTGGGACAGAACTCAGTGTACCGAACGAAGAACAAATCGCTTATTTCTATTAAGAACCCCACGATCAACATTCGCTTAAACCTATAACAAAGCAAAAAAGTTAAACCTATTGAACGATTGAAGTTAGTTTAGAATCTCCACGGAATAAAAATGTATTCTTTGTTCTATGAGAATCTCCAAATAAATGACTATAATTACTCTTTCCCATATTATGAAAAAGTACTTTTTATTAGATCGAGATAGTATTACACTTTGAACACTAATTTGTACATAATACACAACATGTAACTGGAATAATGAACGTGCCTGAACATAAAATTAGAAACAAAAAAAAATACCTATGCTTAAACGGCTGAAATCGATTCAGTAGCCAGACATACTAATTTCAGGATGTGTGCTTATTTTGTCACATGTTGTATATACCTACCTATTTATTGAAATCATTACAATAAGTCTAAGTTCAGATTAAAGTCGCCATGTACTTAGGACATTATTAGATTTAAAAAATACTTAATTTTAAATAATACTAATATTCCACAACTTTCTCACATCGCTATCTAGTCCCAAACTTAGCAAAGTTTTTAGTATGAGTATTAGACAACTGATAAACATACTTATATATTTTTTAATTTATGCATACCTATTACCTATATTTATAGATAAATTATACCCAGACAGAACAAATTATCGTCAGGGTCACTTACCACTAGACTAACAAGCCAGTCAAGAATCGATCAGAGTTGCATACATCTCTTTATAAACTAATTATAGAAAAGAGCTAATAGTTGCTTTTGAAACTACTGTACAGATTTTCTTTCTTACTAAGAATATTTTTGATGTTGACACCTGTCAAACAAAAATAAATTTCAAGATCGAATTTGGTAATCAAAACACTATCCATTTAGAAGTTCTAATATAACAGACAGATACACAAACACACACGTTGAACTTATTATCTTATTTTTTGGTAGCAAGCTAGAGTATGAGGCTAGTCACGTAAGATTCAGATTCAGGAATTTATAAATATTGGAACGGACCGTCGAACGCGTCTCTCCCCGGAATGACAACCGTCGGCTAAGATTGCTCAAATCGAGAGCAATAATGTAGGGTCCGACAAATGTGATGTCTTAGGAACTGAAGGATATCCCTTATTTATCACACAGAATATATGACAGAAATCCTTATATATTTCTAAAATCATTCTAGCACCATGATTTGGTTAAGTTTTTAAAAAAATTTGGTTGACAAAGCAAAAATGGTGTAAAAATTAAATTACTTATCTTGAAAACACTGGCCTTGTCTAGTTTTAAAATAACAAAAACGTTGAAGTGGAAAAGTGTTATTTTTAATTACTTTTGCAAAATAAATACCATTTTTATAATTCGAAACCCTTCGATTCACTCTCCTAGAGAGGAGGCCCTAGTCCCAGCATTGGAAACATTATAGGGCCGACTATTATATATGCTATAATTCAAAACTCTTTTACAAATATGATCAAAGTTAGAAGAACTAAAAGTCAAATGTTATTGCTCACGTTACTAAATGTTACAATAATAGGTACTAGGAGTATTATATCAAGCACATTACACAAAGTCAAATAAATACCCGAATTATATTTGAAAAAGAAAACTGCGACGCGAATGATACAAAAATTATTAATAGAATTTTGAAATTTCAAAACGGAAAAGAAAAAAATAAAGAAAAAACTTTTAAAATTGTACCGGCGAAGACTTCCGCTTTCTTGTCGACGAACATTTTTGCTTGTTTGAAAAGTTTGATAACACAATATTATTTTGATGATGGCAAAGATTTTGAGCATAACTTTAGAAAGCATTATGTGGTAAAAGTAATTACTGTAATTTTGAAACTTCTAGATATTTGACAATGGTATTATTTACAATGCTTATACATTCAATTATAATTATATACATGACTGATTAATGATTTGTATTTTATATTTTAATGACTCGTTAGGGAACATTGTCTGTTCCTGTGAATATTGTTAGTTATTATTTGCTCGTATATTTCTGTCCATACTTTTCAATATGTATGTATGTACATGTATCTATTATAATATATTTGTGTATAGTTGTAGGATTGTCACACCAATGACAGCCCCATTTCTTGTCTTTTCCAGGTTGCTTGGAAGAGATCGCGGAATGCAATAAAGCCGCCCACTGCATATATGTGTTTTAGTTCTTTTTTTTTGTATGTGTAATGATGTGCAATAAAGCAAATATATTATTACTCTTTATTTTACATCACATAAAAAACACAGTATAAACATTCATAAAAATAAGTGTATCTACATTCAATTTTATCGCACAGCATATCTTTTGTTAATTAAAAAGTCATGTTGTTACATTATGTTGTAATCACCAAATCCAACATAATTACGAGTATTAACAAAGTTCCTATTTTGTTTTACCAAATCACTCCAGACCTCATTATCATTCTTTGGCTTCCAAAATACTTTATCATTGTTACAATTTCTACCAATTACGCAAATAGAATCAAAATTAATTGTATTACCGATAGCCAAGTGAAATTCATTTCTATTATACATTCCGTTTGATCAATATTCCGTAATGTTAAATTGGTCAAAACAATGCTAGCCGGATTTTGTGATATCTATCATTGATAATTGTAAAGCTTTATTAAAATTAGCATCAAGTAGTTTCAGGTAGTGTTATACAGTTTAGGATGTAGGCCTGTTATCTCTACAATACGGAGTCAAACTGTAAAGTTGAAATGACCTTTTTTGGTGGGAAATTATCTATTGACTTTTTCCGTTCTAGGGCAGAGGGTGTGTTAGAATTATAGTGACTAAAACTCTCTCCTATATTTCGTCTTTGCCTTGAGTTCCAGGGCTCCGGTATTCCCTTTCGGAAACCAACCCATGGCCTTAGTAGGTTTCGATCCTGCTGGACTCCTATGGTTTTGCTAACATCTCTTTGAGGCGCGCTTAGAACATTACGCGCTGTCGACTATACGGGCTCGGTCCGAACGGTTACTCGAAGGCCGGCTGGTGAGCTACCCATCGCTTGTTGTCCGCAAGCCCACGAACATAAAGACGTATTTGCTAGTCAAGCCTTATGAATAAGCGTTCACTTTTACGAATGTCGAGATATGTTCGATTGGGGGCAAAAGCTTTATGTTCTGTAATTTTACAATAAAATTTTTTAGGCAGAGACGTCTTAGATAAAAGATGCTGGTAAGTTACTAATTACGGCCACAGCAGTGCAACGTTATAAAAAAGTACTCCTTCACTCATAGTCTCTAATAACAAAACTAAGCCACAAACTTCTTACTAAAACCCTAATACTTTCCATACTTCAAGAACCACTGAAGCGTACACAATAAATTCCCAGCCATTTGTCGATATATACTCGTCGAATAACCAACCAAGAAGATCCCAACGCAGTAAGATTAATCGACCGTGAGAAAAATGAAAGAGCGATGTTACCTTGCGAACGTGTCGCCATTTATTATGCGGATGTTCCATTATTACTCTATACATACAGACTGGAAGAATGATGAGCAAAATGGCGGTCAAGGTCAGAAAAAAAGTTTTGAGCTGAAAATATTGGGTGAATATCTTTTGGAGTTTAAATAGAGTAGTGACACACAATTACTATAGATAAGGAAGTGAATGTTTATGCTTGTATGTTTATTACTTCCTCAATCATGAATGGCTACACGGATTTCAATGGATCTACGCAAGCACATAGAACTTTTTATTCTGAGATTAAGTTTCCTTCCGATAATTTTCAATAACGCGGGTGAAGTTGCTAGCAACACTTAGTTATTAATAAATGTAGAATTATATGGACCGTTCTTTTTAAAAACAGTCATCATGTAAAACTAAAGTATGGAACTACTTGGAACCATAAAAGTTTTTGAGTGTTGACTTCGTGATATCAACTGACTGGTTATCAGTTGAAATCATGAAGACAATAAATGAAACACAACGTTTTGGACAGTTTTGACATTTGTGTTGATTCAGTTAAAAACTTTTAATGGTTTACAAAATATTACATAATGAATAGGTTGTGTTCTATTTTGGTAATCGTAAACAAAATTTTGCTACTAAATAAAGTTCCAGAATATTTATTTAGGCCAAATTTGCTTACCCAAACATTTTGCACAGAGTAAGTCTAAACAAGACAAAGACTGAATACTAAATGAGTACAGACAAACTTATATAAACAATAGGTACAGTAATACACTAAAAACTACTGCAAAGATTCATCGTTTGCAACTTCAATATTAGTTTTCACTAATAAACGGCGACAGAAACTATTCACTATCGTAAATATACTAACTTTCGCAAATATCATTGAAGTAATCGAGTTTGTTCGTGCTCACTGCTCATGCTTTGCCTTATGAGGTGAGCAAAATTGCAATTGAGAACCGAAGTTTGTGGTACAAACTGTGGGCGAAACTGTGTGCAATGTTTTATTTCGATTGAAGCTACATGACTGTATTAGAGAGCAAGGGACTTATAACTAATATTGTCTTGTTTATTTCTCTTAGGATTGACATAAAGTATTTTCATATCCAGTGTAGGTACAGCAGTCTACTGTTCCTCTCAATTCACTTGCTGGATATCCAGATTCTCGGCAAATCTCGTCCAGTTGCAATACCAGCCGGCAAAGATCGTTGCTCTACTTTGCTAAACCAATTTCCACTTCATATTTATTGGTTCGCAGTCTTCACTCTGGCACACAGACCCCATCGTCGAGGATCAGTACTTCGATTTCCATAACCATGACGTTCAAAGTAAGATTGTTTTAATCTTTTTTCACTGTGGGTAAGAGATGGCGATACACAACCTGTATAGCTCTGCCTCTTACCTACACTGAAACAAAATTAAGACATTCTTACTTTATACGTCATGTTCTAGGTCCTGGTCATTTTTTCAACGGTTTAAAGTTCTGTCTCTGTTCTATGGTCATCTAAAGCAGGTTCATACGTGACGCCGAGACTTACTATCTTTGTTTATTATTATACTTTATTGTACAACTCATAATTTGAACAGGATAAACATTTCAAAAACTAAATGTACAATGGGCGGTCTTATAGCACAGGGCAATCTCTTACACACAACTTTAGGATGGACTGAACCAAAGAAAATAGATTTGGAGCGATCAGTGTACAAATATCATAAACAATGTTAATTACACATCACTGAATAATAAAAATGCATTTTTTTTAGATGGGAAATCATTCAACGACTTATCCCGCTCTTGGGCGAAGCATGAGGACGTATCAGTCTTTTATTTGACCATTACATATTTACTGTATGGACTTTAAAAGAAACTTTGACCCCTGAGTTTATTTTGGTGTTTCTTCTCAGGGTAGTCAGATAGAAAACACCGGCCTCATCTAGCATAAACTGACGAAAAAATAATTGACTTGTAAAAGTGTTTTTTTAAACTATTTACAAAATAAATATCATTTATTTCCTAAAAAATATCTATTGATATCCTAAAAAATATAAAATTGAGAAAAGAGATTAAAGAAATATTTTAATGAAAGGTAATGGCTCCTTCACCATCATAATCATAAAATTATCATACACTCATAACACAAGCTCTGCTTAGCTTGGGACTAGACGGCGTTGTGTGATAGTTGTGGAATATTTTATACTATCTTTGAGATGGTAAAAAAAAACATCAGTCATTAAAGTTGCTCATCATCCGGCTTAGCCGTGTATCCTACAAACAAAATGCGCATTCCCGACTCGAAGAACAAAGGTTGATATAAATTCACACTAATATTCTTTGCGTTCATCATTGTTTTGTTTCCCACTACAAACCTAACCGTTATTGCTGCTACAATTTTTATTGGAGCCAATGTTTTTGTTGTATGAATATAAAGGGCTCTGAATATTCTAGATCCCTTTTGTAATGGACTTCTTTCGGTGATTTGTCATGTTCCTTTTTTTGTGCCTATGTCAACGATTCTGAAAGGTTTTGGAGATGTTGATGTGGAATGTAAAGAATAAACGTGTGCATTTGTTGATTTATTATGCCTTATGTAAGTAATAGAATTTCAAGTGATACGCATTACAAAGAGAGTATAGTGCTGTAATTTCAAGACAAGCATTATTAAAACTTATGAAAAGAGATCTAATTTCGCAATAACCTTGCCGTCTCTAGATTCCAGCTTTAATTTCCTAGGAGAGTACAGTCTCTTGGATGTCTATATTTGATTTCTAAGACCTAAAACGATAAGCCAGAATCATTTAGAGAAAATTGTCTCAGGCACAGTGTACAAATATGTCGTAAAGTTTGCTTAGCAAAGTTTGCGCAGGACAGAATTAATTTCTTCATTTTGTTATTCTGGGACGTAATTTGGAACTTAATATTGTATATATTAAATTAGCTGTTTAAATGTATTTCTGAGTTCATTACGATATCTAAGCTGTTTCAAAACGTCCTTTATTGGAATAAAATTAGAACTTACGAAATTAGATTTGGTTTAACCTTAGGCTGTTTTATTACAGAACAATTTAATATTTTAAAAAGATATCTGAAACTTTGTTGGAGCCGTCTGTCTTTGTCAGACTTCAATAAAATAAAAGTACAACTTCTGAAAAATATGTAAGTAGGTGTTCAATATCAGGTCTTAGATTTTTAATGGTATAACAAGTGGTTGACAGATTTAATAAAATCTGAAGTGTCTCAGTGTATTATGATCCTAAATAAGACATTGCATTCGAATATATTTTAAAAGACTATCTATTTTGAAAAATGCACACTCATCTCTAAATTTTAGATCTTTATAACAAAAGAAAAATATTGGTAGTAAGTGAGAAATGAACACGTAATTTTAAAAGAATTATAAACATAACAACGTCTAAAGAGATACGTTAAAAACATAATCGATGAAGGCCTCTCAATAAAGACGAGATGACTCGAGTAATTTTCTTCTATTGTAAAACAAAATTGAAGTACATGACTAGTGAATTTTCAGGCTAAAGAATGAAGTGACTGGAAGTTGGATAAACACAGAGAATACTAATACAAGGTTGAGTCATAGAATAAATATTTATGGAAGTGGAACTTGTGACTACGTACCTATAATAGGATCAGCTAAGTAAGGATTCAATCTTCTGCTTAGTTGGTTGTTTATAGATCAGTCCAACCTGGAGAATAAATGTGGTACTGAGGCACAATCAATAGGCTACAGGAATTATTGACTCTACTAATGGTGCCAAATGCGTAGATAATTCTGAACCAACTGAGTGTATATACTTAAAAGGAGAACTTAATTTTGACATCATATCAATATATATACACTATACGTTTTCATTCAAATTCATCATCATCATCATCATCATTTCAGCCGACAGACGTCCACTGCTGGACATAGGCCTCCCCCAAGCGTCGCCACAACGAACGATCATGCGCGTCCCGCATCCATCGGATTCCCGCTACCTTCACCAGGTCGTCAGTCCACCTCGTAGGAGGCCTTCCAACGCTGCGTTTTCCGGTACGCGGTCGCCACTCCAGAACCTTTCGGCCCCAACGGCCATCTGTTCTGCGAGCAATGTGCCCTGCCCATTGCCACTTAAGTTTGGCGATTCTTTGTGCTATGTCGGCAACCTTGGTTCTCCTGCGGATATCTTCATTTCTGATTCGATCACGCAAGATCATTCAAATTAATAATGAATAATATATAAAAAAAAATATTTCAAGTAAAAGTCATACGAGTATAAGCAAAAGTAAAATATATACCATAATTATTGGTTTTTCGATTCCGATCGCCGCTCGTTGTAGTGACACTTAGGAAAAACCTATATCCAGCAGTGGACTTCAGCTTAGAACTTGGACTTGGCTTAACTTTGAAGTAGACAGTCTATCGGCTGAGATGATGATAATGATATATCTCTCATATACAATCAAAGCATTTATTGTCTATTCAGCCTGCCATCGATACTTACTCTAAGAGGAAAAGATAATATTATTACACTGCTTTTGGTCAACGTTATATAAATATAATCATGTATTTGATTGTGCGTGGGTGGTAGGTGATTATAACGAGAACACACTCAATACAAAGTAGATACACCAGTTCCCCTTCTATACGGATTTGTTATTCTATGGTCGAGTGTAGAGAAAAGCGCTTGCTCAACTCTTGATATATTGAGCTCGATATTATGTACAGCCAGGATACATTACGTTTGCTCTCCGTGGCTTAGAAGCACGCAGACTTTTGGTGCAAGTTATGAGAAAAATACCTCTTATAATAAGGACAATTTAAAAATGATTCTGGGATTAACTATCTGTATAAGACGAATAAAGAAAAAGGAACTATTTTCAGATGAAATTGTTATATTTATTTAGTTTAAGCCTTTATAAAAAAAGAAGGTTGATCAGTTACAAAAAGACCAAAAGAAATGAGAAGGATGCGGGGACAGAGAAGAGCATGCATGAAACTTAAAAGTCACAAAATGATGGTTGCATCGTTAATGCATGATACTCGTATAATGCCAAAGAAGTTAATTTATACAAAACAAGATAACATATTGTCTTTTAAAGCAAATAATACCATAATTAAAGTTGATTTTGCAATAAATGTGATAATTTATTGATAAACTACACTTAAATAAAAATAAGAAAAGACCTAAGCCCCAGGGTACTTCCATTTCTTTAATCTCGAAAAATCTACACTAAACATGCAGCCTATAATTCTCATAATTTTTACCAAGTTTAACAATGTTTACCTAGTTCGCAATCCCATTTTAGAAGATAAGTAAAATTGAGCTTAAACTGTAAATAAAAGTCAATTCATAAGAGGTAAACAAAACTCTGCCGACGCTAAACGTTCTCTCATAGTACGAAAACACTGATTGCATTATATTATAGCTTTACACAAAAACATATATAATTTAGTGTCACCAGGCGATATAAATTGTGGTGAACTTAATGATAAGTACCCCCACGAAGATTAGAGAAATAAGAGGAACACACACTCTACTGTTGATTTATAACTTTTAATATAATGCACGGCCAGGATACATTATACACGCACTCTACGTCTTGAAAACACGAGATACGGTACAAGTTATAAGAGGCTTTGATGATGATGAGATGGAAAACGATGATCAAGTTTTCTTGCTTAAGGTGCATGCTGATATAATGATAGAGCATGACAATTGACAAGAGAAATTAGCGGAAAAATAATGCAACGATCCAAAGTACATTAAGTTAAATGGAAGAAGATGAAGCATGTTTAATTATCACACAAGTCCAGAAAGAGATAATTTGGTGCACTCTAAATGGCATTTTAAATGTGCTTGACTGCTTGCGAAGCAAAATCAGGCCTGTTGGTCTAGTGGTTAGTGACCCTGACTGCTATGCCGGAGGTCGTGGGTTCGATTCCCACCCAGGACAAATGTTTGTGTGATGAGCATAATCATTTGTTCTGTCTGGGTGTAATTAATCTATAATATGTATGTATTTGAAATATATATGTAAGTTTATCAGTTGTCTAGTACCCATAACACAAGCTCTGCTTAGCTTGGGACTAGACGGCGTTGTGTGATGGTAACTTAGGCTCGGCATTTGCAAAGTTTTTAGTGTACGCCTACCAGCGCGTGTTCTAAGTACAGTATTCTTTAAAAAATATATATTAACCGTAAGAATTTGAACCCCATCTGTTTATCTTTGAAGTGTCGACGTACCTAACCAATGCTGTGTCTGAAAAGTGGCTTCCAAGAGACTGTGCGTTCAGCCGCTCTGCAAGTTACTACGGAATAATTTCGTTAAAACGTCCACCAATACTGATGAGTGTGCTTGATTAGAAGACGGACCTCTGTTTACAGGCTCTACCGACACCCAACATAATAATAATATGCTGAGTGACAACACTTTTCGAAATGACACATGGCTGCATCTGAGTACTCCGAGACACAAAAAGGACACACATCATTAAGGACTACTGGTTGGATACCACGGGCCGCTAGCATTATAGTGTATGATCCATTGGGCCCTTGTTACTGCTGGTATTCTAGTTGTTTTTCGGAACCCAGTCGCGTATGTTAGCGTTTTTTGGAACAATAATTCAGATATATTATCGTTTTTTTTTATTATATGATTATTGCATGCATATTTATGCCTATTTTCAACACAATGCAAATTGTTATGGATAAATGAAATTAAATAAAATGAAGCGTTATACGTTATGATAGGAAAAATCCAGATGGAATGCAACCTTATCAGGAGTTACATGTTTGAGACATCCAGGGTTGAAACACTAGAACATCAGCAAACAGTTAGTCAACTCTTCACGTGACTAAAAGACTGGGCTTTTCTTAGTCAAATAACTACACACTTTCTGCTTGCGACCAAGGCGGAATTCTGCAGCGACTATCCACGTGTATCAAACAACATTTTCAATACACTTACGAAGATATAAATAAACAGGGGTTGACGCGCGATAAGTGTAATAAATTGTGGCGGAATAAACTCGCGCACCTTTCCGTACTAGTGCGAAAAAAAACAGTTGGCCTCCAAATCGGCTCGAAATAGATCCATCATCTTGCCTATGGAATTTTTCCATGCTGATTTTTTGAACAAAGGGTGATCATAAAATATGGTTCCAGGTTTGCTGATAAAGTGGGGTTTATTTAGAGTAGATTGAGTGTGAGCATGAGACGGAGTTTAGCAAGTTATTATCCATTTAACGTTTCAATCGTGGAAATTACAGACACAATAGAAAGACAATAGGTGCGCGAACGCCGGCGTTCGCTTGGGGTTTAATGAATTAAAAGAGGTATGGTTATGAATGTGTTATTGATAAAGTATATTTGAAAATGAATTACATAGTACGGAATATACTTGAGTTTCAAGAAGCTTCAGTTCTATCGCTGGATCTCCTATCTTCGACCCAACCAATATTGTACGAATAATACGCAATGCCTCACCCTGTTGATAAATGGACACACGTTACGTTGATAACATCAGTGATATGTTTCCCGTTTTTCCCAAGCCATTTCACTGTGGGAGGGTTTGCTGCGATTTTATTGCCCTTGGACTTTGTTAAGGAGTTAATTGGAAAAGTCGTGGCTGGATTTGACCGAGGGTTTTGAATGATTGTTTTCTATTGCTTCATTGTGAACAGGTTCATTTCAAATGTTTCGTTTTATTATTTCTCATATACTTTATTTATTATTTGGGCCTGGATTGCAATGCTTGTAAGAGAAGTATGAATAGGATCAAAAGAAGACGTATATTATAACAGCTGGTATTCTGCAGTTTCTGCTTACCCCTGTGGGATAAATACATGAGTTTATGTAGAAATATCATATTCTTTCGTTTTGAACTGTTATTACAGTGCCCACCATTTATAGTACCTATAAGCGACTATATATAGCTACATTATGGTTTTCCTCAAAGTATATTTAACAATAAAATTAAAAATTCCCATTGAATTTTACTATCAGCCATTGCATTATCACTTAAAACATTAAATATTTATCAAAAAATGACATTATTTGTAATCTGGTCTAAAGGTGACATCAGTAGCCTTCGTCCGGCCGTCTAGTGAAAATTGAGCCCTTGTCGTCGATGGTGCGTAGCGTTCCATGCGCCTCGAATCCATGTCAGTAATAGTGTGGAGGCTGATGCTCGCTAAGGCCATGGGAAATTCCTAAAAAGAAAACTTAGAACGTAAAAGGCAACTGATAGACACAGGTGTGGTTAGTAAAAGTCTGACACGCTTCTCCGCTCCATCCTAGAGCGGGAGAAGTCATTGGATGATTTCCCACCTTAAAAAAAGTTCATCAAAAAATTTACCATTGCTGAATTAATCTAACCAATATTTTGCTTAATTTGAGATTTGATGGCTGATGTGTCATTGATTATCGTTAAAGTTAGTTGACGCCACTCATATTTAGCTTTATAAAGATTATAAATAAATGTCATAAGCTTATATATTATCTATTAGTTGAGACTTCTTATTTTGTTGTTTCTGAAAACAAAGTCAGAATCTGGTTTGATATATATTTGTTTTGTTAAATCAAACCTTAAAACTTTATTAAGGTGAACTCAGTTTAGAATTAGGTCTCATTTTAATGAGTTTTAAATACTAGTATAGTTTGTTTTGATATATTTGATCTGTTTATGTGTCGGGTACTTATCACAACCAGTCTAGAAAGGCTTGGTAATCTTTCGTTTGATCTTGGTGCGTAGGCAGTCTATAAAACTATGATATATATCTAAGATTAGAGGATCAATAAGACTTTTATCAAAGAAAGGTATGCACGTAATAGATTCTATCGAAATTGCTTTTATATTTCCACATAATAATTTCAATCACATTTGAACAAATTCAGGCATGTGTAGGTCTGTCAAAACATAACTTTATTATAAGGGTGTTTATTATTCATTATCAGCCGAAAGATGTCTATTATTGGGCATAGACTCCTCGTAAGTGTCACAACAACGACCAAGTATGTCCGTCTTGTATCCATTGGATTTTGACAACCCTGACCAAGTCATTGATCTACCTTTTAAGAGCCTTCCCAAAGCAACGGATTTCAGTGGGTTTATAAATGTGTTAAAGTTTTATAAGACATTAAAACCAGTAAAGTTTTTCTTAATGCTTTTAGTTTTCTTTTAATGTTGTATAATTCTTGAGTTACTTAAAAACACTTTCCAACTTCCTTCTTACGTATTACACTATGCAAAAATTAAGTGGTTATTTCCATTCTAAATCCATTCAAAGTCAGTTAACCGTTTATTCCATTGTTAAGTCTTTCATTATAATATCACAACTTAAAAACCAAACCATTTGCACTAAATAAAAGCTTTGTTGAATTTTAAAATGCTGATATCACGGAACAGTTAATTCCTTCTATTGTCTGCATGGGAATTGCATTTCACTATTTGTATGAAAAAGTCCAAATTAATTGGGTGAGTTTTGGCAATGGAAATGAGACCTAATATTTTAGGTGGTAGAGGTTTTTTAAGACGTAAAAGGTAATTTGGTTTTTGTTGTTTAGTTATTAGACGTCAGACACATGTGTTTATTCGGACATGTTCTAGCGTTAACTAACGAGTGAAGTTGGAACTTTGTTGATTCAGTGTTTATTGTACTGATTTCGGGATGAGGAAAGTTTTTATTTGCTTTGAATTCTGTGTTAGGATGCAACAATTGTTAACGTGAACACGTTAAAAGCATTATATTTATTATTCAAAGCGCGTTAAGCTTTTAATTAAGATAGCTTTTTTATCACGTTTATCTTTTAAAAGCGGAACTTTGTATATACCTGTGTTTATGTATGTTTATTACTCCTTTATGCTCAAATTACTCAAGGGTATAGCAAGTTTTGAGATAATAAATAGATTGCTAACTATCCCTTAAGACCTTTAAAATAAAACATCACCGTACCAGAAAAAGCAGCGTTGGGAAGCTTCCTACAAGGTGAACCGATGACCTGGTAATAATCGCGGAAATGCGATGAATGCGAGACGCATAGAACCGTTCGTCATGGCGACATTAAGAGGAGGCATTTTTCCAGCAGCGGAAGTCTTTGGCTGAAATAGTAATTAAGATGATGAACATAGATTTCATAGAAATGGAGCAGATTCCAGAAGCAAGTTCAAATTAATTTCTTCAGTTTTATAAAGGAAACGTTATAATTAGTTGCTATTTAAAAATGAAAATTAATCTAAAAAGATATGTAGTAAGCTATTTATTCTATAGTTTTGATACGTATGAAAATATCATTTCCAAATTAGATTTCCTAACAAGACTAACGCTGTTCTAACGACCCTTATTTACGTTTTAGTAATATATGATTACTCTGAGAACAAATCACATATTGTCATGAACCCTTTATAAAAAAACATTTTCCAACATTCTCACGCATGACTCATAATCATATCAAAAACAAGAACAAGCTTTGATGTAACTTCGTCTTTCGTCGCTTTCATGTCACTTCTTTGACATCTCTTAACTTTGTTGCTTTACCAACATAATTATATACCTTACCCATTCAGAAATGAGCTCTAAAACTTATGCAAAAAGGTTGTGTTTGTAAAATCTTTTACGCATGTAAGAGAGCATCTTTTGTCTATCAGTATCCTTTCCTTCGTTTTAATGCAATACAATTTTAATGAGGGTGGGTGCAAGGATTTAGTCTTATTTGTTAGAAAAGCTCTTTGAGCTTGCGACTGCGACGGTATTGAAACAATAATGAAATAACATTTCTTGGAAGATGATGATAAATCTGCGGAAAGACTTTTTATTGTGATTTGAGGAAATATTTGGTTTGATCTTCATGAATTTCTTATGAATTTGGCTGAAACAATAAGACAATATAAGTTTGATTTTTGTTTTGGGTAATTCCAAAAATCATGAATTAGGACTTTTTTCCGCGAAGGACAAAACTTTCTAATGAGTAACTTTCCTTTCAGCAAAGTATTTAAAGGTTGGTTTTATCAACGCCATTTTTTTTTTATCAATTTTGAAAAACACATTTTTTTTAACTCCTTTCCACGACTTTCGCAGACGCTTTAGCTCTGACTAAAAACAAAATGATTGTTTTTGGTTATTCAGATGAAAAATAGATGATGAGATGAAGAATCAATCAAAAAATCATGGAAAAAATAACAATTATTTTTTGTTGTTCTTTTGTTTTGTAAGTGCCCTAAAAAGCATGAAATATGTTTTTTGAATTTAATTTGAAACTGAAACTCCTCAAGAATTTTATTAAAGTTTCTATTAATTGTCACCTAAAAATGGGACGTGTATCGTCTGCAACATGGATCCCATGTTAATGAGGGGTAACGATGTCTCCAATACGCAACCTCGGAGGTACGTGTCTTAACTTTTGATGTTCATACTTACCACGCTCGAGACTTGAAAGCACTAACTAGAAGTTTCGTAAAGGTAGCGTAGTGAGTTAGAACTTTACTACTGATTTTGCTTAGACATTTCCCAAATAAGTTAAAGTCGGTTTTCAATCAAACAAGATGCAGCTAAACAGAAGTATTTTACTTAGAGTGACTACCTATCTGACTTCCATAACCCAGTAACTGGTTAACCCGATACCGGTAAGAACAATCTCAGATTTTCTGACTTCTGATTTTCCGTAATGACTGTAAGATCTACAAATAGAGCCAGATATTTGATCTATCATCATTATTTTGAGCCGAAAGACGTCCACTGTTGGACATAGGCCTCATAACAACCGGTCTTCGGATTCCTGCGGCTCTCATCAGGTCATCGGTCCACCTTGTAGGAAACCTGCGTCTTCCGGTACGTGGTCGTCCCTCCAGAACATTTCGGCCTCATCGACTATCTGTTCTGCGTGCAATGTGCCCTGCCTACTACAACTTAAGTCTGGAAATCCTTCGGGCTGTGTCAGTAATCTTGGTTCTTCTACGTATATCTTCATTTCTGATGCGATCACGAAAAATACTCCGAGTATAGCCTTTTCCATTGCTCTTTCAGTGATTTTAGCCTCTGTGAGCGATCAAGTTTTAGAGCTATTTGTCATTTGTCTAGCGATTCTATAAAAATTATATGAGACGACTTGAACTAGATAGTTTATGATCATAATGGTAAAGCGTAAAATCACTCATTTATTTCTAAAACGTTGGCATAAAGAGCTATTCTATATATATATATAATACTAGGTAAAATTAAATTAACTAGCTCAACTCAGCAGATGCGACATAATTCATATCGCAAATTTGAAAGAACAGTTTAGAATATATAAAAAAAGATATTAATAGATTTAGGTAGATGTTCTAAAATATTAGCATTTCCAATTTATTTTAATAACTTGTAAGTAATGTCTGAAGTGAGACTGAATTGGCCATTTTGCACGAATTCGCCCGGGCAAATAAACGAAGGACTCTTGAAGGAGAACATCACCCCTGAGGTAGACAGCGATGAAGGTGGTGTGATAGTCACTGATCATGTTCGCGGGACAAATTTGGGCAGAGATAAGCTAAGACAGAGAGGTTTAGAAAGAAAAGGGAGAGGCCTTACGTTACAATGTTGTCTTATAACAAATGTCTGACATTACATAACTCCAGTACTACTAGACGCAAAAGAGTCTGATGTTAATTAAAAGTACAAAGTTTCATTTACAGAAATATATGTCATAAACGATATACACAAAACTAACACAAAATAACTACATTTATCATTACATGAAAGAAAACACAACCATAACATTAACAACAATTCACACAAATGTATTTTTTTTAACATAGAATAATTGACTTAATAAAAATTATAAATTGACTGTCCTATTGGTCTAGTGGTTAGTGACCCTGACTGCTATGCGGGAAGTCGTGGGTTCGATTCCCACCCAGGACAAATGTTTGTGTGATGAGCATGATCATTTGTTCTGTGTCTGGGTGTAACTTATATATAATATGTATATATTTAGAAATATATAAGTATGTTTATCAGTTGACTAGTACTCATAACACAAGGTCTGCTTAGCTTTGGACTAGACAGCATTGTGTGATAGTTGTCGAATATTACATATTATTATTAATTGATGATGATTTTGTATGATTAAAAATTTGTCGATACATTTTTTTAAACAATTTGAATAAGACAGGAAAGAAACTTTCAGAGGAGTTGTTGGTAAAATGAAAAGCGAATTGTTACAAATATAACTTGGTAATAGAAGAAAACAAATTACTCCGGCCGGTTCCTCAATTTCCAATTCTAATCTTACTGAACACCATTATGGAGACAAAGAAACTTTTCACTTAGCACCTAATAAAAGCTGAAAATTTAACTTAGATAACTACTGGAATATTAATGTCAGTCACTGTTATCTTCAAATAATTTACGTCTAAAGCCGAATTTAACTTTTGGCTCGAGAGTATTAAAATTGGTGCTGAGATCAAAGTATTTGGACGGCTATATATTACATTATTTAGTACCTATCTATCAAAATGGTGCTTTTTTTTTGGTGGGAAAAAATCATCCAATGACAACCCGCACTCTTGGGCGGAGCGGGAGATAGTGTCAGACTCTTACTGACTAAAAGACCCTCACCGTTGCTTCTAGCCTTCATACCGGGGCTCGAGCGCCCTTTCGGATAACCCTGGCCTCAGTAGGCTTCGACCCGGCTGGGTCTCTGCTGCTGCACAACTCCTTGAGGCGCGCGGGAACAGTGCGCGCCGTCGACGACTTGGGCTTGGCCCGGACACTTACCGGACGGCCGGACAGCGAGCTACCCATTGCTCACTTTCCGCAAGCCCGCGCCTACGGTGGCCGAAAATCGGGATCAGAGTCCCGGCGGTGGCGGCGGCGGCGAAAACGCCGTTGCCTGATGCGTTCGGCCTCCTCCTCGCTCCGGACCATGGCCTCAACCAAGGCCCGGAGATCAAAATGGTGCTGTCGAGTGATGTGTAGTGAATATGCAAGCAATTTTTTTTATTTGCCAGATTAAATACTTTTTCATCATCATCATTTCAGCCGAAAGACGTCCACTGTTGGACATTAACCTCCTCCAAATGTCGCCACAACAACCGATCCTGTGCGTCTTACATCCACCGCATAAATACTAAATACTTTTTAACTCTGGTTTTTTTTATCAACAAATAAATCTTATAAGCTACTTAAATGCAAGTAAATTCCGATATGGTCTTTAATGTCAAAGGCCATAACACCCGTATGACTGCCATTGAAAACGGCGTCTCAGTGAGAGAAACAGAAATTAGTCTGAATTTGTTATATTTCGTCTGCTATCAATTTTAATATTGTTTTCATAATTAATACCTATTGTATTTATTGATAAACTGGTTAGTTAACAAATAAATTTTCATGATTTTTTTTTAAGATATAATCTAGTTCTTGACTGTAATCCCACCCACAATTGCACTAGTTTATAATGAGCCTATTTACTCTAGCTTTGAAGACACTTAAATTATAATCGAAATGCCGATTTGTATAAATAAAATTCTATAAAAACCTTTCTCTTAAATGAGAAATCATAATGGAATCCCTTCTCGGATTGTCTTTGCATCGCCAACAGACCCTTAAATCTGACCTCTATACCCAACCTTGTAGCATCCGTCCTCTTCCATTATCGTCCCGATTTTTTCCGTACATCCACTTTGATCAATAACCTCTCCTTTGATGTAAGTGGGCGTATCAAAAAAACTGACGAGACACGTTCGCTGACGGCTGGAGGGCTCTTGGACACTGACGTCAAACTTGCGGATCTTTTAAGAGCCAACTCGTTTGGCTTCAAAGCGAATGCGTCAGCATTTGCGGTCCAGCGCTTGAGGCCTCTCGATTCGCGTCATCCAAGTCAAAACGCGCTGTTGTCACGTCGCCGGCACGAGTGGCTTTCATGTTCTGATTTTTGTCACGAATTTTCTGAACAAGGCACTTTTGTTTTGACATATTGGTTTTTTTACTGGTTTTCAATTATTTGCCCAAGTTAAAATTTTGAATTTATATTATTTTGAATTCAGATAACTGTAATCGTTGGAAAGAATAGAGGGAGGCCTTTACTCAGTAGTTGGACAATACGGGCCAGCTGTAATAATAAATAAAATAAGGTATCATCTCACCTCATTTTATTACAGCTGGGGCTGGCCCGTATGTTGCTGGACAAACGCGAGTCTATCAATAATAACAATAAAAAAAAATGTCTGATAGTAGTGACGAACGATGGCTTAATAGCCAAGAGCCTCGACTAACATCTAAGGAAGCTCTCGTTGAGCATTTGGTTCAAGAGCTCGATCCAGAAGACAGTACTCCTGGACACGGCACATATAGTTCAGAGATTACTCCCTCAAAAGCTCTGACTACCGATAGCTTGGATCCTGTATTTTTTATATTTTTAAGTGTAAACAATATGTATTAAAAAATGGAATAATAAAAAATAAAAATTCCAAAACACGAAAATTTTGATCTAAATACCGTTTATCAGAATCCTCGTTGTAAGACCCATTCTGTCTGTTACCGATGATATGGAAGCGTTCTAAATGTCATTCAAGGTGTACTAAGTGAGTGGTGACAATAAATGTCTGTCGCTTCTACAGATAATATCATATCAACGATGTCACGGATGAAATCGTTTTCGTACAGTCGACTTACAAAATTTGGATAGTAACCAATCCAAAGATTTTGTATTTATTCTTGAGAAACATAAAGTAGTTATTTGATGAATAGTATATTATCTGGACCCCAAATTATCTGGCTAGCAGGCGTCGAGCAATTTCTTTATTGAATTATAATTTTACAAACTGTAATTTTGATTGTGATAGTTTTCATTATTATGTTTTATATTTATATATGTGTCAAAGTTACTTGCAATAAATAATGTTCCCACTGCTGGGACTCTATTATAATTATTATTAATGCATAGTCGTCGTCCAGTAAGGACCAAGCCCAGGATAACGATGCGCTGTTTTTTAAGAGCACTTTAAGATGTCAGCAACATGGACAGGGTCAGTTAGACACGATACATGGCCAGGGCTGTGGATTGTTTGAAGGAGTTATCGCGGCCTTTGCAAAGAACAACTGAAGCGACCATGGGGGTTTTAGTCACTAAAAGCCTAACAATGTCTCTCGCTCCACCTAGAGTGGGAGATGTTAATTGGTTATTGTTCACGTAACAAAAGGACTCCAAAATCTGTATTTTTAGCTTTTGCCAGCAGCTTGTGTAGAATATAAAATTTCCCAAAAACACCCATGTTCCATTCAATTATGAATCATCGAAATCTGTTGAACTGATTAAGTGTGAGAAAGTAAAAAACATAATTATAAACTTTGGACTTTTTAATATTAGTGTGATTACAATTTCGGCCTGATAATAACTTGTGACTTAGGGTAAGTTGCACCATTTAACTATAACGATAACAAAGCCGTTAACAGTTGTCAAATCGTCGAATTGACCAATAGGCGGCCGTTTCACGGCTGGTTATGGTTTGGTTATCGTTATAGTTTAATGGTGCAACTCACCCTTATAGAATTTAAGTTACTTAAACTGAGGTTTGCTAAGTTTAACGATTAGGTAATATTATAATTCAATTTCTTTTTGTTACAGGTACTGAAATGAATTGGTGAATAACTGACTAGATTTACAGTGAATAAATCTTTTTTTTTTAATTCCATCAAAAAAGGTAATGTACTTTTTACAATAAATTATTTGTTATAATGAACCAGAATTACATAAACGTAAGTCACCATAAGACGAAGACGGTTTGCTTTTCTGTCTTCTTTAGTCTTTATTGCACACACTCAATTAATATAGCGATTTATCTTTCAGCTTAACTTATTGAACGAATGAGTAAATGATTGAGACCATTGTATTTGAGAGTTGCTCTCATTTTTTGATCTACTTGAACATTTTTCTATTTTTAATTTTACGTAATTTTTCCGATATTTTAATAGTTGCTATTCTGGGCAAAGACTAATCTAATAAAGCAAACAACGTTAAAATTAGTCCAACCGTTTTTGAGTTATAAATGGTATAACTAACACAACTTTTGTTTTATGTATATAGATTAGT
Source organism: Mythimna ferrago (assembly GCA_910589285.2). Classification (NCBI taxonomy): domain Eukaryota; kingdom Metazoa; phylum Arthropoda; class Insecta; order Lepidoptera; family Noctuidae; genus Mythimna; species Mythimna ferrago. Next base: position 27,154,284 of record OU342679.1, read on the forward strand.
TTTGCGTCAAATAATGACCTAGAAATGAACCATACGAACTGTGATCGTTATCCCATTTTTTCCGATAAACTAGCCTTTAATGACTTAAAACTTCCAAGTCCCATTACCAGAAGCCTTAGAATTTTATCAAAGTAAAATCAATAACCTATTTTTAGACTCCACTTCAATAGATGGTCCTCTGAAGAAAATTAACCGCGACCTCTTCCTACTATAAATTGACACTTTACAACACTTGGCAAGAGTGAAAAATCTTGGGCTTCGTTTCCAATGGTCGGGATGAATTCACAAAATATTTTATACCCTGCTTATCTGAGTAAGGGAAAATAAAAATTATTTCAGTCAGTGTTTTGTTACTCAGGTTATTTTTTATTTTCCTATTAATGAAGGATAAAACATAATTGTGTATTCAAAATTGAAGAATAAAGACTTAAAAAAAATATATTATTGACTTTTAAACATTTTTATTATTACAAATAATATAATTTATTTAATCAAGTGAGACTGAGTAGAATTGAGATCCATCTTATAAACATGTATAAAACTAATAAGTAATAGTAAGCAGCGACTTTGTCCGCTGTACTAATTTCCACATCAGTTGACAATTGTGTCTATTAGCTATGGCACTCAGGATGCCGTGGTGACTTTCACGCAGCCGACTGATGAAAGAAGCGGTCCTTTTGAGCCAGATAGCGGCGAAGCCATCTGTGCGCGCTTTAACAAACATTGCTGATGCGTTACAAAAATATATTTTTTATTATTGTTCTGCACTTAAATTTTAATCTAATATAACTTAAGTGTGCACGCTACAGGCGTTGGTTTGTTAGCGTTTCACCATCTTCTGCAAGCTAAACAGAAAAATATATTATAAACAAATTGCTGGTGTCTTAGTAATAATATAAAATAAAAACAAATACGCACAGTAAGAATTGGCATGCTAAGTTCATTCATAGCAAAAAACAAGGCATTTGATATTTTAAGATATACATAAATAACTTATTATAATCTGTAAACCAGAAGCTATGGTAAAAGAACTGAGACAATATATTATTTATCCTATACATCATAAAACATCAATAATTCCAGCAGTACTTACACAGAAAATCCAATGATATATCGCGCATACAGCACTATAGCGGATAAACTCCTAAACATCCCATTACTTTGGCATATTTCCCTTTTCAACCCAACAACTACCAAGCAGAAATCCCTTAAGAGCCTGGCTGCTGTCCAGTTTCTTTCTTTCTTTGTCTGATTTTCTTTCTTAAACTCTATTCTGAACACCAAATGTATCGAACTCGAGAAAAATTATAATGAGGTCACGTGCTTCGCTTTTAAGTGAACTAAATTCAATCGTCTCATAGGAAATTGAATTTTGGCTTAGTTTTCAAGCTTTCTCTTGAGCAAGAATTGTTTTTGTAGTTTCTTTTAATTTTGTTGGTGTTGTAATGTAGGTTTCGAAGTTTTTATTGTACTTTATGTGGCCGGCCGTTTTTGGCTGCCGAAATGAAAACACGCCAACTTTATTTCTCTTTACTAGAAAGTATTTTTTTGCAGTAGGTTTTTACTTACCACTGTTATTATTGTGAATTATATGCTTTACTATAATTGCTTTGATTAAATAGTTCAATTTATTTGGAACTGCACAATGGTGTGAAGTAACTGCATATTTGTAGCAGATACATTTTGATACAAGTGGAAGAAGTTTATTATTTCGACTGAGATTGAATTCGCCCGAACCGCAGGCAAAGGAACCGAGTTCTGCAATGACAAATTTCTACGTTTTAATGACGTTTTTCAACACACTTACAACGATATAAATAAAAAGGGGTTGAAAGGCGACTCGTGGGGGTCGCCTAGCACCCAGCCTGATACGATAAATTGTGGCAGAAGCTAGCTTGCACAGTTTTCCACACTAGTGTGAAAAAGGTAAATTGTGAAACAAGAGCGGGTATTCAAGTGTGTTGAAAAATATTTATCAATAACGTCATTGCTATGAAATTCTAGCCAAAATACGTTTTCTTTAGTTATTATTTCCACTATTACCAACAGCATTATCCGAGAAAGTTTTCCTCTTACACAACGTGCAAAGCCTGCCTCCTAGTTAATTTATAAACGAGTTAACTTATCGACTGGCGCTCCGCCGTGAACAGGGGTTGTTGGCTCGAGCACCCCGACGGTGCTGACGTCAGCTAACAAAACCAAGTGTTCGGCTTCAAAATTCTACGTCAGGACCTTTGAAATGCTCTCGACGGTGACAAGACGCCTATTTTATATATTGGACGCCCCAATTAAAATATGTTTTTGGGTTTAGAATAAGGAATATTTTACGTTAACTTGAGAAATGAGAGGTTTTTGAGAACTGAGGTCGAGTATTTGAAGAAGAGGACAGAATTTTGTTTTTATTGTTCTTGTATTTTTTGAGAAGCCATTATCTTTTTTTTTTGTATTTGTAGAGTTGTCATTCTACTTGATGATGACAGCTCAGTATAACCTCACTTCATTTAGTTTTTATTGTGTGCTTGCTTTTGCCAGCGGCTTCGGTCACGTACATAAAATATAGCCCATGTCACTCAGGAATAAAGCAGCTTTCTATCGGTGAAAAATTTTTTGCAATCGGACCAGTACTTTCAAACAAAAAACAAAAATACAAACTCTTTATAATATTAGTGTAGATTTTTTTACAAAATATCACTAAGTACTAGATCAATTTCGGATGTGAATAAATATATTGTACTGAAGCGCACATCCTCTGTTAATCTAATGATACTAGTTGCTGCCATCGGTTTTGCCCGCGTGATAGTAGAAAATTATCCCAAAGGAACATTCCCGTATATCCGATAAATGTATCCTATTGGCTATTCCAAGACATCGTCTACCTCTATACCAAATCTCATTCGAATCCGTTTCATCGTTCAAGTGTGGTGAAGAAACAAATATACACGCCACACTCACAAACTTCGGCCTTTATAATATTTTTTGTAGTGATATTAGTGTGAAACATAATAAAGAAAACCCAGGTTAGTATTTGTTATTATTTGTATATATAATTATAGATACTCGTTTATCCTGTCTATGTATTAGTTTATGCCTAATACCCATTGTTCACGAATTTGGTCTATTGTGCAACTATAATATAATATTGAGACATGCTATGATGCTAAGTAATCTAAAAAGCAATTTAGAAAAACGATCATCTCACAGAGTATAAAACAGAAATAAACCTACAAAATGGAGGTACTCTTGAATAAATCAACTTTAAGAACGATTTGGGTTTCATGAGTTCTCTGAAATAAATTTAAGAAGATAGCTCGATTGAGTACTTGTGCTTCATAAATATTACTCATGGTTTCTGTTTTAAGTACTTAAAAAATAATAAGCATAATCAGCTTTATAATCTTCCTACTGTTCAGATTCAAGCCTCCTCTTAATTCATTATACCCCAAGCGAACGCCGGCGTTCGTTCTTTTATTGTCTTTCTGTTTCGTCTCTAATTACGATATGCGGAAGGTTAGGGACAGTGAATGGGTCGTAATCATGGATTGGTAGATATCACATACCTTAAATTATTTGGTTTTAGGACATATCGGTTTCCTCATGTTGTGGCCCTTCACCGCTTTTTGAGAACAATGGTAATAAAATAAATTGCTTATACAAAATATAGCTCCTACCTGAGTTTCGACCTACAAAATAGAACTTGTAAGTCGGAGCCATTACTACTGTGCTACCACTACTCCGCTGCTTAAGAACTGTGTAACACAAAATTAACTGTATAAATAGATTTGTTACCAATGCACAATAAATGTTATTAAACTTATTAATTTCAATATTATTTTGCTGGCCTTGATCTCAGAATTTATTCAGGTTTCGCACAATATGTCTTCTCTCTTCGCTTCTCTCTTCTTCCATATGTCTGTACCGTCGTCTTAATAATTGGCCTTTTTATTGCTAAATCGTTTTTAACACAATCCATCCACCATAACCATGGTTTCTTCCCCATCTTATTGCCATTCACACCTATACTCAGAACCACTTATATGTTATACTACTTTTAAATAACAAGTTCCTCATTAATTTTAATTACTATACCGTTCTGTTTTCCCATATGTCTTACAATAACTTCACTCATTCCTCCTATCATTACAGTACTCGGTATATACATATTTGACGAAATTTATCTCTTCACAGCATGTAAGATCACAATAAACTCGTAGTAAGAGTTTTGTATTTTTACGCTTACTAAACAGTACCGTTTGTTTTATCTCAGCCTCCTTACGCTCGAGGATACGGAAAGATTAAGCATTACATGCTCGGATTAACAATAAATAAGTTTTTGGCTTTCCTTTGCTGTATTTGAGTTTGTGGGAAGATTGTTTGTTCATACTAATCTTACAGTAAGTAAAGAAGCAGAATACATAATTTGTTTCGATACCAAAAACAACAAAACGTATCTAAGTTTAATGATCAATTATTTTCTCTTAAGATGTATTTGCTCAATGCAGAATCATAGTTCTACGAAGTTTACCTTTCTATATCTATCATCTGTAGATAGGATTTATAATAAAACTAATGACTTTGATTGATGATCTGATTTGTTTCGAAATTAAAAATAACAAATCTAATTAAAAAATTGAGATTGATAGCAGTGGTGGCCGACTGGTAACGGCCCCAACTTACGAGTTGTAGGTCGCGGGTTCAAACCCAGCCAGGCGCATTACTTTGTGTAATTTATTTCATCACCACTGCTCTCAAAACGGCGAAGGAAAAGATCGTGAGAAAACATGTCCTAGAACCAAAAAATTCGAAGATATGTGACATCCACCAACCCGCACTGGGCACGCGTGGTGGATTACGACCTGAGTCCCAATAGTGGGAATATTATAAGGCCGACTATGACTATGACTTATTAAAAAATAAGTATACGTTTGCTTGTTAGACGTATCTGTTCAATATAGAATCACAGTTCTATCAAGTTTGTAGGTCCATTTAGAATGTAATGATAGGATTGATAATAATATTGATGATTTGATTTGTTAACATAAATAGGTTTATTAGAATACTGTTGTTCTAATTTCAATGCTGTTTCTATATCTATATCATTTTTTGATCTTCAATGAAAACGTTGACAAAAAACATTGCTTGCCCTTCATGATTTATAAACAAAAAAAAAAAAAAATTATCAGCTCTCTTTTTGATATTTTACATTCAATATCATTTTGAAGAATCCTCATCAAAATCATTTAAAGCTTAACATCGGACACGACTGACATTATCTGACATGTGACGAACATCATTGTTCAACCCTTTGGGATTACAATCATATTTGCTTTCACGTTCATAGACCTCATTTTTTTAAACTTTGAGTATCTCTTGCCCTTTTTCTTCTATTATTGAGTTACTAAGAAATATTTTATTTTATCTGCATTTAAAAGGTAAAGTCCTGACTCACTCACTAACTTGACGCACAGTCTAAACCTTTGGACTTAGACCGCTAAATTTTGCAGAGGTTTTTTATAATGATCCAAGAAAAATTTCCCTGCTGCGGTCTTCCCGTTTGATTATAATTTGGGTGTCTTTAAGGCCATCAGAGATTGCATCATTGCTTACCATCAGGTGGGATAGCAGTCAAGCACTAGTTTATATAAAAAAAAAAAAAATAAGAAAGCACCTGTCATGTTGTATTTCTGCACCTAAGGGCGACTGGTAGATAAAGCCTATGGCGTTGAGTCCGCCTTTGTTCAGTGTTATGTGCATAAACTTTTAATAAATAAATAAATTATCTGAAATTCATCTCCTCAGGGGAAGAATCGGCGAACCATGGTTTGTATAAAAAAACCTTCTTTCAGGCAACCGAAGCCGCTGGCAGAAATTAGTGTCTATATATTTCTAGCTTCTCTTCAACCGAAAATGAAAATTATGCCAAAAAAAAACGTACTTTCGAGATAAAAACTAACCTAACACTTTTTTTTTTTTTTTTTTTATGGTGGGAAAAAATCGTGCATTGACATCCCCCGCTCTTGGGCGGAGCGGGAGATAGTGTCAGACTCTTACTGACTAAAAGACCCACCCCGTTCCTTCTAGCCTTCATACCGGGGCTCGAGCGCCCTTTCGGATAACCCTGGCCCGAGTAGGCTTCGACCCGGCTGGGTCCCTGCTGTTGCTGACAACTCCTTGAGGCGCGCGGGAACAGTGCGCGCCGTCGACGACTTGGGCTTGGTCCGGACAGTTACCGGACGGCCGGACAGTGAGCTACCCATTGCTCACCGTCCGCAAGCCCGCGCCTACGGTGGCCGGAAATCGGGATCAGAATCCCGGCGGCAGCGGCGTTGCCTGATGCGTTCGGCCTCCTCCTTTGCGAGCATTACTGCTTCGCAGAAGTCGGCGACCACCTGCCACTCCTCCTCGCTCCGGACCATGGCCTGAACCAAGGCCCGGCGCGAGAGGTCTCCGCCGCCGATCGCCCCCACGAGGGCACGGCGAAACCTAACACTTGATATTCCAGAACATAGTCTACTCATGTAGTAAACAATAGGAATCCAATCCAAAGCCACAATATCGAATTTAAGCTTACTTCTATGTAAACAAGAAATATTGGATTACATCTAGCATCAACGCTAGCTTCAGTTTTCACTTTGATAGAAATTAAATCACAATATTGTTTAACTTTAGTCATAGCACAGACAAGGTTTCGCTTCAGTAGTACAAACATTAAAAACTAATTGGGAAGACAACGCTTGCGAAAAGATATCAGTAAGTTATTTCCTTTACTATTAGAATTCAAAACAGCTAAACGGCAAACCCACCACACATGAATACTCGTGTTTAACAATGCCACAGTAATAAAACGATTCCACCAACATATGTTTGTTACTTTACGAAAAATATTTTTCATACTTTGTACCATCCATAAAATGCAATGAGTGTTGCTTTTTATTAGTTACTCGCAGATGTAAAAAACATGTACTTTAAGTTTACAACTGGTGTTACAGAAATTATTGGTTTTAAATAGGATGTCTTTGAATTTAACATAAATATTACACACCAACAACAATTCAACATCACACGTGTCTATTTTTATCTATAGTTTTATTTTGTATTTTTTTCTCTTAGATATATAATTGGGAGAAGACTCCTATAAAACAGGTACTATACCAAGCGTAGGAGTCTTTATATCTATACCCTTAGCCAAGTTGCTAATCTGCAATAGTTAACGCTTGTAGAAAGCTTCAAATGTACGGGAATGACGTCATCTTAACGCTCAGTCACGTGGTCAGAACAAAAGAATTGGCGACAAGGTCAACTCGAAGCGTTCGGCGCAAGCGAAACGTCTGTAACTTGGCTAGGGGGCAAAGAATATTTATTGTTATTTTGGCATTCAGAAATCATAAATATAAACAACTTTTTTATTACGAAACCAACTCTAAAACATTGATAAAAGCACCCGTTTCATATATTTAAAAAATATATATATTTTGGAAGAATTATTTCGATATTCCAAATTTATTTCGATTTCATCAAAGATCTTAAATTAATTTCACTCTTAAACCCAAAAACCTATTAACTGCCAACAAGCCAGCCCTTTCCATTTCTGTTTGCTAATATAGCACTACCAAATACAGCTGCGTCATTTAACTCAACATTATCAATCGGGTGCATCTCTTTGTAACTTTGCAGGGTGATACCCTTGGGTCAAAGCAGCCCCAGTCGCACAAATTAGCACTGTACATGTCCGGTACAGTTGTGATTAATTTTGCCTCTCTATTACGGAGGTATTGCTTTGAAACTGACATTAATTAGCAACCTTTTTGAGAGCACTTTGCTGCCTGGTTTTGGTGCAATAAGAGCCTTTATTTGGTATGATGGAAGATGAAATGATTACCTATCTTTTTTTGGTTTGGAAATCATCAAAAAGATCTGACCACATTACTTTTTATTTGCAAATGATTGCAGCACGTATCGAGCAGTTGCTCAGATGAGACAAAACACAGGTTAGCGAGTCTTTACACCCTGTTCTGCATACGCATACCTTTAAAGTTACGTGTATCATTTTGTGCAAAGTCAATTTTGCTATAAAATATAACCAAAATGTTATTTCAAGTAAGTATTTGAATTGATGAATATTAACAATTTATATTCGGAAAACAGGAAATGATAAAAAAAATACTGTAAATACTTGGTGTCTTCCATATTATAAAAACGCTTCAAGCTAAATTTAAATTGGCAAGAACAAAATACCGCCTTGAGTGGATCCTGAAGCACAATATAAAAGTAAAGCCGCTCCATGAATATTAGTTTCCTATATTTATTTTATAAGTGGCTACATTTACGTAAACAATACCCGCGGAAGACAAAAGGAAAGCTAGCGAAGCAAAATCCTTACAAATTCCTATAACAACGCTTATAATGAAATCCTCGACACAATATTATATTCAAGAATAAAGTGTTTAAGCGTTCTCTTGTAGAGAAGATATTGTGTGTTGTTATTAATTTGCTTTCTGCAATGCAACGTGCAGGTTTGTACAAAGGGAAGATTAGGAAGACGTTTGTTCTTTATGCACAAAGAGCTTACATTATGCTAGAAATTGCTCTTTACTACTAAGCTATGTGTTATTCCTTCTTTGTCTGGTTATAGTTTAACTTTGGATAGCTACTGATGAACAAGGCCTAAAGTCTGCTATTACAATAGTGTCAGAATGGTCTATCATTGATTTCATAATTGTTGATTATGACAAGTTTTGGTAATCTACTAATGTAATGGCATCATTATGACTTTCTGATGGTCAACCACTGACACTCCACTGAAAAAATGGCATAGAATGTTAATCTCGTACATAATGACAAATGAATATCAGAAGTATGCAGTAATCTGCAAAAATTTTGACAGTTCCTTTGATCAGTGACCTACCATTACGACGTCATTGCGCAATTAGTGCTTTTAATAAGCTCGATATTGTCATTCTACCACAATTCTATTACAAGACCATTGATTGATCAATGATCGATCATTATGAATTAGCAGATTACGAACTTTTAGTAAAATGACAATGGGATCGTGTTGGAATGACGAATTTATAAAAATAGCAGACTCCTGGTATATACTGGATAAATCTATCGTATGAGTCTGCCTACGTGCAGTTTAGTTTACACCTTTGGGTAATCATCATCTCCTTAGCTTTTTTTTCCACTAACTTGGGATCGGCTTTCCGTCTAACCAGGTGCGATTGAATACCCATGTTTTACACGGAGCGAGCATAACAGATCTTCCCAATCCAATTACGATATTCCATAGGTAGACTGATGGTCCGACATTCTGGCGTCTGACTACCTGTAACGACTGTCAAAGATCTACGAATGACAACTGAGAGCAACGGCTTCCCGTGCTTTCTGAAGTGCAATATATATGAATTGAAAAATTCATATTAATACTTGGCTGGTTTTGAACTTACAACCTCATGGATGAGGAGCGGATGCCTTAATCACTGGGCCATCACGACACCTATGGGGCATAAGGTAGTCATTTTGTACATTTCCTGAGAATGTATGTTTTCTAGCTTTATTTTCAACCCTGTCTTTTGCAAAAACTTTTAAAAGCAATTACTTACGCACTGTTCTCAATAAATTATAGAACTCCAATTTGTGGTGACATGACACTTAAGGCGATGTTATCGCTTCAAGTAACTCACAACATTTATTACTTAACCCTGTGACCTACGCGTAACGTACGTACGTGTAAGAACGACAAATTGCCAGCCAGACGCCGAGTAATATCGAGTATTGAAAATACTGTGTTCATTGTGTCGTCTCTTTACTGAATGTTTTATTAAAATACTTGGTGTTGTGGTGATGTCTTTTGTCGATGTAATTGTGTGGATGTGGAGTAAGATTGGAGTAAATGGTGATGATGATGATGAATTCGTATTTTAAAATAAATTTAACAACCTAGGGTAAATAAACTAAGGACAGCCCCATATCATGTTCTGGCAATTACTGTCCATTCCAGGTTGCCTAGAAAAAATCGCAAAATGCGATAAAGCTGGGTGGATTTTATGATTGTGTTTTAGACGTAAGTTTTTCTTTGTTAAACATGAGTAAATGAATCACCAGTGTAAATGAAAACAAATGAAAGAGATTTTTTTTTTAATATGGCTACGCTATAAAAGGTGTAAGGGACAGCCGTCCACAAACTTTAAGGGCTTGCTTAGTAGACGAAACTGAACAATGTAACACAAAATTTTTTTTCAGGAAACGAAAAAAAAAATCAGCTTCGCCATACAAATTGTCCAATCAAGTTTATCATTTTGTATGTTGAGGCTGTTTTTTTTTTTCGTCTCCTGAAAAAAAAAATTGTGGAAGGTTGTTCAGTTTCGTCTACTGAGCAAGCCCTTAAAGTTTGTGGAGGGCTGTTCCTTACACCTTGTATGATATAAGAATATTGAATCTTTAGCATGTATAATGGTGTATACTTTTTTAGTTGTCCTTAAATAAAATAAAATAAAAATGGATAAAGAAATAGCTAGTTATAAAATAAATGAAATACTTAGTTTTATAGAAAATCGGGATGTCAATGACAATGTTGTATAAAAAATAATGCATTATAATAATTTGATCGAATAGAGAAATCATTACTATATTACGAATTTTATGAACTCACAAATTCATTAATTTGCTACAATTACTCACGTTCCTCATTGGTGCCGCGTGTGTCGTGAGACTGGCAAAGAAAATTACTTCTCAACACACAATATAAACCCATCAAAGATTGTAACAATGTTTCAGACGCGGTTAGATTATACGGTTGACACATCCACCCCCCAATGGTAATTCGTTTCACTGATTAATTCCTCCAAGTTAGACAGGAAAATAATTTCTTTCATTTAGATAAAACTGTATACTGTTTTTTCTTCCGCTCCCAGATTAGCATAGGCAGCATTTTCCTCTTGATAAATATGTCCCATTATTATGATCGAGATTATGTTGAGAAGAAATGGGGAAATGCAAATATTGTATACGCTAGTTGCTTTGACCTTTTAAGTAGATATAAACCTGAAATACACCAGCTTATGTAACCATCTTGAAACGTTCCAAGAGGCTGTTTCACTTTCATATCATTTGAGATAGCGATATGAATGCTTACCGCGTAGCAGCGTTGTAGACAAAATACAATAACTTTTATATGAATTGAGTTCAGGGTGTAGTATAAATATCAATATTTTATTAGGTAGCTGTGAGTATTCATGCCAAAATTTATGAGATATCTCTATATCTCACGAAGTGGTGCAGTAGTTAATTTTAATTACTTGTCGGTGTTTTTAAAGCATTCCTTTTAGATTAACTCTACATCAACAGATCTACGTAAACACTCCACAACCACTACTTAAAATAATTAAAATTTTAAAATTCTTAACTTCAGACTAGCGAATGTTTAACTGTAAATCTTGTATTGTGATGGGTACTGACATATCAATACACTAGGAAATCCTATTATTTTTTAAAGATCAAACGCGTTTTTGTTTTTCAAAATCGTATCTGTTTGGGTTGGCGTATTATTGGTTTATAAATTATTTAATATGCCCAGAAACTAATTCTTTAAGATCCAGGATTGTTTCCTAGTTTGAAGATAGTGGTCTCATTATGTGAAATAGCCACTCCTAATTTTGTAGTGTCATCTTTATGTTTTGTAGTCTATTTTTTTTTTACTTTAGAATAAGCCAGTAGAAACCGTTGTTTTATCATTAACAGAACACAACGTCTTTATGGAGACGAAAATTAAAATCCCTGACTTCAACGTAATCTGACAAAAATATAATGTTTTTCTGCGAAAATTAAATCATAAACAGAGGACACTGCGCCCCGTCCAACATCCATTTAGGTCGCCAAAATGTTCGTTCTAAACTAATTTAATTTGCCCCAACCATTTATCTTCATACTCCTGATTTTTCAAACAACCAAGTTGTCTTACTTATTTAGGCTAAAAGTTTTAGGCTCATTAACATCAACGGACCAAGTGAGGCTGTTAGTAACAAAAGGCTAAGAGGGTAGCCGGGTAGCCGGGATAGCGTTATATTCTTTTATTGGAACATTGCCAGCGGGAAGTCAGTTGCAGGTCCTCCGAACTGGATCAGAATTTCGATGGCCTAAAAAGACGTCGCACTTATTATATTAGCGGAGGATGAAGGCTCTTCTTGTAATATTGTTTTGTGAATGAGGAAAAAAGCCTCGTTTATTGGGAAATAAGTTTTCAAACTGCTATTTTAATATTTGACCTTAACGTGTTTATTACGCGTAACAAGTTTCTCATTGATTTTGCTGAAAATCGTTTTTGTATTGTTGCTGTGTATCTGGGTCCTTATTATTATTTTTTATGTAAATGGAAACGTGGTAAAAGAACTATATACTTTCTTTTACCGTTTTTATTCTGACCATACAATTATATTATTGTTCTGAATTTGGTCCTCATTATTTGTATCTTCTTTAATTAACAACTGAGAGAAGCCATTTGTTTCTTGTTTACTAATTGATCTTTCAAAAATATTTTTAAATAAGTACGCCAAAAGTAATTAAAAGAAGCGTTTAATTACCGATGATCAAAACTGGAACTAAACATTTATGTTGTAGATAGAATTACTTTTACAGGTGTAAAATAGAACAAACTTGATTGTACACCAAAATAGTAACAATTCACAGAAACTTAAAATAATAATAATTGTAAATCAAAGTTAAGTTATTTAGTTTAAAAACTTAAAAAAAAAAACAGAATAAGGTATTTGGAACATATTTAGTTCATTCGGCCTCTTTGAAATTTGTACAGAGCAATATATAGCTAGAAACCCCAAACTTTTTTGGTGGAATCTTTTTCAGTCATCAAAAATGATTACTTTGCTTTCCGCGTTCCTATCTTTTTAATAATACAAATACTAACAGTCAAAAGCCTATCTGTATCACAGCAATCTAAAGCGTCCTATTTGAACGGTGGAGTGAATAAAATCGCAATATCAGCCACGTGCGCATTGCAACATGGCAAATTGAAAAACTAGCGGACCTAGCGGTGAACCTTGTGGGAACCACTAACTTTGACTACCATGAAATGAAGTAAAACCCAAAAGTGAGCAATATCGATAGTGTTATGACGAATATTGGACTTTGTAACCGGTTCTGGTAAAATTGTTAACGTTTTATGTTGTTGTTTACTGTATGTGGGTTTGATGTTTGTGACAGGCTGTCAAAGGTTTGACTGGAAAAGTCTGTGTAACAATTGCAATATGTTTGCGAGAAAAGTCTTATCAAAATAAATCGCCTTCATTGAAATTTACTTTTTGATTTCTCAAAATGATAATAATTATATTGTAAAGATTACCCATTCTCTTCTCATATATAACAGACAATTGCTGTTTGTTGTCTCGCTAAAACTCAAAAACACCTTGACCTGTTTTAATTATGTTTATTTTGCTTTGGGATAAAAAACCATTGAAATATTTAAAACTAATTGGAAAATGGGAAATAATTTCACGGGCTTAAAGCCGCAGGCAGTAGCTTGTACTAAATAAATCATTATTATTACATTTTAACTTCCTTACAAGTTAACTGAAATTTTCGTAGCAATGATATTATGGTTGTAGATTTGTACTTTCATAAAAAAGTGAATTCTTTTGAGATATTTGTCAATCCAGTTTCGAAACTCGACGCGTTGCTCAAAGGTGCATAATTTACTAGTTCCACACGTGCGGGCGTTGAAACTATACCAACAACCTCTGACAGAAATTTAAATTCTATTCAAAGCAGGTGAAAGTTCAAATTTGAATGATCTTTGGAACAGCATACAGCCTAGAGGTGTTTGCAAACTGTATTAAATCTTGCTACTAAAGTTTACGGTCTATTTTAGGATAACAATCGTTTCTGGTTATCTTTTTTGGATTCAAACGTTTGGAATGAATAGACGCTATACAGTTGGACTCAAATTGGGTTTTTCAGTTATTTCCAGTCAAGTGCAGGATTTTTACGTTCCTAGAAGATGTGCGAATATTTTTATAACTCTTCCTCTGGTAGTACTTTTTGTTTTAAAGCGTATTTCATACTCAATTCAAACGAAAGCTTGCGTAATTTTTTTGGCGCACTTTATGAAGTTGTACTTTTTAAAGGTAAAACTTTGCACTATTAAAACTCAATTTCTCTCGCTATCTTAACGCTGCTTAAGATAAAAGCCATGCCATTATTGCTTTCCTCATAATCCTAAATGCGGAAATGAGCTTTAATAAGATAGCCACGCAAGACAGATTTGGTTGCAGGCGCTACAAAATACTTTACATTAAAATAGAAAAACCTCGTTCAAGTTAAAAGCGGGTGGCTGGCAGGCAATGTGTTATAGATGGTTACAGTGTATCAAGATTTATTGTATTACTAGCACTCTCGGCAGACGTCGTCCTGCCCGAAAATTGTCTTTTCGTTAGAATAGAAATTTGAAAACCTGATTGCAGCCCCTACCGAGTTCAATTTTTAAACCATCCTGGGATCCACTCTAATAGACCCACTAAGTTTCATACAAATCAGTTAAACCGTTTAGGAAGAGTTAGGTGACAAACATACATGCAGAAGAATTATATATTTATATATACAAATAGTAAACCTGCCTACTATCTGCGTATCATTTTTTTCTTTGTTAAATCTATCCAAAGGTTTTCTGTAAAAAAGTGGTTTTAACGATAAGATCGCCCATTGTGACACCCTATTAATTTTATGTTCCTATTGTATTTTTTATTATTGGTGTATATTTAATCTATCAATCTAGCTAGGCTCTATATTTCCTTTGAATGAAACAAAAGACTATCACTTACTATCTAATTTGCTCTAAACCTTTGTTAATATTGGAGACACAAATACTGCCATCGTAATTAAAAAGGGCACATCTAACATATATTAAGATTTTTTGGTAATTGCATATTCGGAATCTGTTTTTTTTTTTCTGATTCCTAATATTTATTTAACTCAATTCATAAAAAAAAAAACAATATTACTTGTGCCCTTTTTATAAGGTTCAGTTGAAAACCACCGTCAGAAAATACCTCGTAGTTTTAAAGCATTTTCGCTGAACTGGAACCCTTTTGGCGCAAACGTGAGACATGCAATTTTTATTTTTCTGTTAAGTTTCAACATATTTTTCCAACTATCTATGTGTGCCAAATACAATATTTTTCTTTCTTTCTTTATTTTAATTACGACGGCAGAACAGTGGCTTCATAGGTTTGATTATTTATATCCGCGTAAGCTTCTTACTCAAGCCGTAACCAAAAGTAGACTCTACGTTGCAGAAACTTATAAAGACTCTCATCACGTATAAGTATCAAATATGAAATTTGCACGTATTTTATCGTTCAAAGGGGAATATTGCATGTGAATAATATACTATTAATAGATTCTCGGTATGTAGGATTTGAAAGAGATTTAGCCGGAATATCCATGGGAATTTTTGCTTTACAAATATATTATTGCATTTTGCTACAGGTTCGTCTGCATCAGTTTCTATTCATAACAGCATTTGCTGCATCTTCACTGTACCAAGTAATATAGTAAAGTACCTGTAGTAAATTTTTATACATGTTTGTCATAGTGACCGAGGCGGAAACTCCCAGCCTGATACAATAAATTTATTAAACTGTAGTGAGAGTGATCTTGTGAACTTTTCTGCATTAGGGCGAAAACAGTGATTTGCGTGCCTAAAAGTGTTAACTATGTTATAGAATTTAATTTAAATATACAGTTTTTGTTGTTAGTAATTCTAACGAATTTTTTGTCAAAACGCTTCGACTCTAAGACTTTATCATCATTAAAAATCGTCAAGTTATATTTAGCAGATCCTATTCTGATGCCTTCATGTGACGATTCCTCAAGTAAATCAACCGCGACCAACCTGACGGTTGTGCCGATTGGCCACGGTGCACCATTACCTAGATATTTATCGCCACTGGCTACATTTCCGTCGTCTTCTCCATCCACTTCAAAGACTCACTACATCTTCAGTTGTTACGCTTTAATATACTATTACTAAAGGGAGACCGTAAAGGTTTTTGCAAACGTCAGACATTTTATGACTTGTAACCAAAAATACTTCATGGTTGTGGGGAAAGGATGTAAGCATCGCCGTCACTCACGCCTAAGTTGGTTTCGTTCTTCAAAAAATAAATGCACAGCTGTGCTTGTATGACAGATCTAGTAAAATATTTTTTTATTAATATAAACTAGCGCTTGTTTGCGATCCCACCTGATGGTAAGCACTGATGCAATCTTAGATGAGTTTATGAGCCTATTCAGTCTTGCCTTGATGACGCTCAAATTATAATCGGACGGGAAAATCGCAGCTAGCAGATTGCTACAGTCCTTCGACGTACACGGTATAAATGACGAGGCAAAATGCTTAGTCCAGATAAATGATATTTATTAGAAGTAACTAAAGACTTGTTCTTTTGTTATAACCAATACTCACAGCCTTAGGCATCTATATTGTCAGAAATGGTAGACTACCTGGCTAATGCCACGGGAAGTCTCATACTTTCTAGCATTTCATAGACTCTTGTCGTACAAAAGCAGCTGTGCAAATTTCTTCTCTTCTTTACTTCTTCATATCTTAGATATGTGAAACACTTTTACAAGGAACCTGTTTGCACGTTACAAGAATAATATTAGATGCCAGCTATTGCCACTCAGAGACCCCAAAACTTATTAGCTTTGCACTAACATTTGTCGTACAAAAGCTGTTGTACAAATCTCTACTCTTCTTTACCTCTTCATATCTTAGATATATGAAGTACTTTTATAAGGAACACGTATACACGTTGCAAGAATATATAATATACCAGCTAATGTCACTCAAAGAGCCCAAAACTTATTAGCATTGCACTAACATTTGTCGTACAAAAGCCACTGTGCATCTAGCTTCCGCAAGTTTTCTGCGACAAATCGCAAGTTTACAACGCTCCTAAACTTAGCTCCTACTCTTATTACAGCTACATAGCGGCCACCTTTACAAACGGTCTTCGTGGTAATTAGTTTTGTACAATTTTAGACTTTAATGCCTCGCTTGTCATCTGTTAGCCTGATAATGGCTTCCTGTGTTAATTTATATGTGGCGAGATATAAATTATGATTATTTAGTTCCGTACTCGAGAGTGTTACGTAAGTTTTGGAAATGCGACCTTTATTTTCTATGTAAGTTTGAAATTAATGTCCTGGGGAGAGGTCCTTTCTAGCTTCATTTTATTTAATTTTGTGTTGCTGGTTTTCATGTTTAATTTGTAAAAATTGTACTGCACTACTTTATTTTGTTTGATGCATATAAAAGGCAGCTTCACAAAGTTCTCGCTGCTGAAACTCACCTACTCTCTAGGGGAGGAGTAGTGAATAGAAAGAGGAATGGAGGGGGATAGTAAATGGGATGTGAATGTCACGTTTCTTCAAATTGTTAGTTCTAGGACATGCTGGTATCCTCACGATGTATTTCATCACCGCTTTGAGAGCAATGGTGATTAAATAAAATAGAAAGTAAAGGATGATTCACGCTACACCGTGTCGCGACCGGGCCGTGCCCCAGTCATGTTACACTGGGCTGTTTGGGTATATTGTTTGCACGACTACATCTGTGTTATGTGGTTTTTGTCAGCTAGTGATTTCATCTGTCGTTAGACTTGACGCTTAAGTAAATATGCAATTTTCACAATTTGAATTGGCAGCTATTACAATTATCATTGATGACAAAGTATTGGAAAAACGAAGCGAAACTACTTGAAGAAGATATGTTCATTCAATCTGGAGAAAGCGAGAAACAGAAGGAGAATTTGCTTTACCTTTTACTTGAAAAAGTAAAATCAGACCAAACCAAAAAAATTATAAGATTTCAAAAGCCTATATCTCCCATTGACCGTGCCAGAGCCGAGAAACAATACCCACCGACATTTCAACGCCGTGCCCCGGCCGAGTCCCGGCGGCGCACGGCCGAGCCACGGTCAAGCATGAATTACTTCATACAAAAAGTATGCCATAATGTTTGACCGGTCGCGACACGGTGTAGCGTGAATCATCCTCAAAGCGTCTAGATTAATTTTACTTATTACCACTGGGCCTACATTGGCTCTGTGTTTTTTTTTATTCCAATATTTGCAACCAAAATAATTACCTAAAGTAAGTACCTACATCATCTTGTACGTTTGCATTTTTTCATAACGAGGTGCAACTGGACCATCAGCTAACGCCGTAAGTGGTTTTTATCAGTAGAATTTCAAAACAGTAACTGAAATTACTGATATTAAAATTTTACACGGTAGAAAACCACAAACTGTGTTCCATTAGCCGAGGGAAATAAAACCACATACAAATGACGAAAGTCATATTATTATGACTATAAAATTGTAGAGGTATACATTTTATAGTAATGTTGATTGCGTTACGTGATAAAAATACAAATGGAAACACATCATTATTTATGTTTATGAATTAAAGTTTTACTGCATATTCAATTGTTATCCATGAGTTGTTAATCAAGTCATTTTGCACAACTAATTATTTAGAAGACTAACTCACAGTAGCAGTATTTTAAAAATGAATCATAAATTAATTATTAATTGCTTCGAAAGTATCGCCAAGGTCTGATTCTGAGTCCACTAAAGTTTTCATAATTCCTGCTGAATACATTGCTAGAAATAAGCTATCCTCAAGTGTCTTCTATATGACCGGTCCTGTGTGTCCTGCATCCTTAATTCTCGTGACTCTCACCAAGTCATCGGTCCACCTTGTGGGAGATCTTCCAATGCTGTACCTTCTGGTACACAATCGCCATTCTAGAACCTATTGGCCCCATCAACAAACAACAACAAGAACACCTACTGTCACTGAAGTTTAGCGATCCTCTGGGCTATGGCTATTCGTTTTCTTGTTTATTCTTTATTAAACGCACAAAGAAACTCTAAACATAGCCCCTTTCATTGCCTTCTTCATTACCCTTTAGGTAACTTTAAGCATTGTGATGAGGCCCATAATTGTTATCGATCACGTTTCGGTGCCATAAGTTATGACCGGCACCACGTACCGGTTATAAACTTAACGGTTGAAGGCTGTTTATTCGTAAACCCACAACGAACTAGGTACTATTACTTCTATAATAAACGAGAATGAACTGCAAACGATAAACACAACCCACCGTTATCCGCCTTAAGTCAAACTATTCCTATTTCACGTTACAAGCGGGTCAGTATTTGAATTTCATACAGCGGACGATACGGCTTAGCGAGTAGGATGACCGCGCGTCTGACTTTTAATGAGACGTGCACTGAATTTTCTCGAGAAATGTGATTTATATTATAATTTTAATTCAAATCAGGGTGTTTGAATATTTATACTTGCATCAGATAGGAATGAAATATCTTTTTCTTATAATATTTTTATACTGTTTCTGTCTCCGGATAAGGAAGTCAAAAAAAAGTTTTCAAAGGAAAGAAAAACTGATACATAATTTACGAAAATAAATGCAAGTAGGTTAGACTGATGACTACTCGACTTCTTAATATTTGCATTAAGTTGAATATTGATTGTAACACGAATAACATACTGCTTTAAGCATTTCTAAACTGTCATCGTTTTCAATTTTACTAGTGTACTCTTAAAAATTACGATCAAAACGAACAGTCACACAGATTGGTAACCTACCGCTAACCCAAACTAAATCATATTCCCAAATCACGAAAATCCCATTTAAATTCTAAATATAATACAATGAATAAAATATCATATCATGTGCAAACAGAACTTGGGGCTAGACACGTCCGCTGGCGGATTAAACGTCCGCGTTTTATTAAAATTTATGAGCACCCTACATTTTGATACCAAATTATGTAACTATTAGTACTGTTCCGCTGTGGAGTTTTACTACTTTAGTGGAATCATACATCTTTGTTTCCGTTTTCTGTGTTCATTATTTTAAATGTGTGTTTTCAACTTTCAACCATGTATGGTGCAATATTCTTTTTAATCCAAGTAAAAAATATTTTAGGTTTGGTTTTGATCATTTTGTTCTCTTTCTTTGTTTTATTTCTTACCACAGAGAGAATTTATCAACCAAATATCCCTTGTAAATTTTTGAAGAACCTGCGCATTTCAATAAAGGAGTAACGATTAGTTATATGTACATGTGGATCAAAGGAGAAGGAGAGAGAGGTCAAAGGAGAAGGGTTATGTAAGCTTGTGATTGAAAAGGGAGTCAGTGAAAGCTTGATGGTTGACAGGACAGAATAAGAGAAGAAAAGGTGTTGCGCCGATATCAATAAGACGGGAGAAGGCGAAGTTAGAGGTAGATATTGTCTTGTTTTCTTCATGATAAAGAATGGCCCCAAAGTTATACATTCATCATGACAGTCTAATGACATCTACCACTGGACATAAACATTTTTCAATTAAAGATTTCAGTGAACTTGAACAAGCAAGTCTATGACTAAAATTCAAATGACACTTTCCCAATACTTACATATATTGGAAAAAATACATGACCCACTTTCCAAAGAGCACAAATATGTATGTCACCATTTTCAACAAACTTATACACAAACTGTGATTGCACGTAACACACCCCCGGTTATACTCAGGTAAATTCGGTTTTGATACACGACAATAATAAATTAAATTTCCGCAGAAGCTGTTTGGTTTACTACCCCAATAAATTAATCGTTTACGGGGCTTTAATTATTTATTTAATATATTACGCGCACAAAAGTACCTACCAAAGTACCCACAAAAGTAGAAATATAGGATGAGGATGCCGGGAAAAATAGTGGTGAGAGCAATAGAATATGAAAGGTATTCAATTACCTTTACAAATAATTTTAAAATTCTTACTTATTATAAATTTTATTAATAATTCTATCTGTTTATCTGTATATTATGCTTTCACGGTTGAAATTAATTGATTTCGATTTAATTTGGTATGGAGTAAGCTTGAACCCCAAAAAAGGACTTGCTGACATTGAAATACAGAATGTTTAAAAATACAAATCCATCCGCTAGAAAAAATACACCAGTAATTTAAACTTAGTCTCATTTAAAAACCAATTCCACGCAAAATAAGCTGAAACCACTTCATGGACGAGTTAGATCACTCAGCAAATCGTGGATATCTAAATAGAGTTTAATTCAGACGCGGATCTCCGAAGCGGTAAAGTAGGTTTGTGAATTTGCATCACAAGTCCAATTGAGTTTTTTAAGGAATTGGTGCTTTGGATTTCCCGTTTCCTTTCAGTGGGGATTTTAAATATTGTTCAAGTTTTTTTTTTTCTGTTGAAAGAAACAGGTTTTAGCTAACTTTTGCGTTGTGAAAAGAATGGATGAATTGGATTTTGGGAGTTCCTTTGGAGAGCATTAACATTTCATCATGGTAGATTTAGCTTAAGTAGTCCAGTCTATTAACCATGTTTTGTAGGTTCGATTTTGATTTCAAAAGGTCGGTTTTTGCTATTGATTTTACGCTTTCAGTTCCGATAAAATTTTAATCGGAACTTATATTGGAAGTACAAACGTGTTTATACTTTCCTTTTTTCATGCCAGTTACTCTTTCACTTATTGTCGTTTCATGTTTGAAATCTTGTGAGTTTACTCTTCATTTCACTTAACTCCTCGAGCGCCAGGTGATCACGTGACCCGGAAAATTGCACTGTTTATGTAAATCACAAAAAAAAAAGATTTTTTCTAGAAAAAACAAATAATATATTATGAATGAATAATATGTATGGAAACCAAAATTTTCGGCCAAATAACTTTCGTACAAACGTGTGTACAAAACGAAAATTAAGCGTTTTTCAAGGACATCCTACTTGTACAATTACCGGAATGGATCTTGAGCGCTCGGCGTCAGAGTGGGGATCGTTTTGCGCATTCCATACATTGGCGAGCCAATCGTCTTCGTTGTTAGATACATGCAGCAACGCAGGGAACGAATCAGGAGTGACCTCTATGACACGATGGCGTGGCGAGTCAATCACTGACACTTCCCGCCCCCGCGTCTCACTTCACACCTCTAAAGAGACCGAATATTTGAAGCCAGTGCTCAAGATCCATTCCGGTAATTGTACAGACGTTTGTACAATCGGAGCTCGAGGGGCTAACAAAGTTTTTACTAGTCATTCTTTTGACGCTTCTGCCTCCTCCTTCTATCACCACGTTTAAAATTACCGGTTCAGAATTCTGTTCCAATATACCCACCTCTGTTACATTTTTGCTCTCTATACACTTGTCATAAGAAGTAACGAGTATAATAACTGATGAATTTTACCATCAACTGCTACCATACCATATGTTCATATTATCACATAATACTCGTATTAAAAAGAATTGCTACAAATTATCAGCATATTTTGTACCACAGACGAATTTAAATGAAAAAATATCATAATTACAATTTTATTGCATTTAGTAGTCCACACGAGATGCATTTTCTGCACTAAATACCATTCAGTGGCCTAAATAAAATCGCTGCTTATTCCATTTCATATTCGGCATATTGACGAGTATGAAAAATCTGCGTCATGTGTCACTCTGTGCGTGGACGGTGCGACGTGGATACATCGAGTGTCAACCGTCCTCTCCTGATTGACATGCGATTGATAGACAATTTTTTGGTGGCTTTTGATTTTGGACCATTTCACCCACATTGTTTATGCATCCGAGGAGAATGGGAATTGGTCGTACACGTAAATTTTGGGCTTGAACAGAGACCTGCCACTCATTTTTATGCTTTCGTTTTTATTTTTAAAAGTATGTCTATGGAGTTTCTTATTTGTTCTTCTCCATAGAGATCTTCGTTTTGGAATGTGCAGAACACCATCATTTTTCGGACTGACCGAATTTTTGATCATTCAAAATGCCTGTGCATGCATTATTGGAAGCAAATGCTTTGTGTTTGATCTTTTTCAACTAAATTGACGTTTTTTTTTAACCAGATGCTGTTATATAAATATCACGGCCATTTTTCTCAAGACTGATTAAAGTCACAATATTTGTAATTTGTAAATCATTACTGTGCATTTTGGTAAGGCGAAAGAGAGCCCCGGGGCCCTGGAATAATGGCAAAGAAGGTACAGGAGTGGGCTTTTGGTCAGTAAAAGTCTGACATGCCCGCTTCGTCCAAGGGCGGGAGATGAAATTTGGATGATTTTCTCATATAAAAAAAAACTGAGCATTTTAATTATAGTTGATCCATTTTTGATCAATTTTCTATAAGTATTCATGGATTTTATAGCTAGTGAATTATGAGAGTTTTTCCGGCTTATTGCAAAAAATTTTTTGCATAATACCCTATTAAACAAACATAAACATGCAGCCAATACGGAGAGAAAAATGTGGAACGGAAAAGTTTGACTTTGTTCTGAAGTTTTTCTCGACCTACTTTTGTAGTTTTTTGCAATTTCTGAGTTTCAAATTGCAGTTTTGATTGTAGAACACTTGTTATGAAATTATTGATTAATTAAGCGCAAAGTAGGGATCACGATCGTGCTTAAAAAAAAAGTTTAAGAGTATTTTCTAGTATTCCGAGTTGGGACCATGAAAGTTACTTACGAAGAAACGCTTTTTTTAATGATATTATTATAAACTAGTGTTTGACTGCGATCCCACCTGATGGTAAGCAGTGATATAATCTTTGATGGTGAATTGCACTAGTTTATTTAAAGCCTATTCACTCTAGCAATTTTTTTTTTTTGTTAGCCTGTTCTGTTTATAAATATAATTTACGTAAATTATAATTGGACGGGAAGATTGCAGCAGACAAATTGTTCTAATGCTTCGATGTATGCGATATAAATGAAGAAGCAAAACACTTATTCCGGACACTTAAAGCCTACAGCCGAGCTTAAAGTCTTAGAATGTTTTTTTTTGTATTATTAGTAGATATTGACACAATATCATAAATTATTTTCCCTATTTTTTGAGATGTGAAATCATCAAATAACTCTTCCTGCTCTCCACCAAGAGCAAGACTCGCCGACAAGGATTATCAGATTTTTACTGGTTAAAACCAAACTGTTCTTTCATTTAACTTTTGCATGCAAGAATTGCGGTAACTCTTTCGAATAATCTCCCAGTTCATCAATTATTTTCTTTGTGGCTTTGTATAAGACGTTGTAGGTCATCATCATCATCATCATCATTTCAGCCGATACACGTCCACTGTTGGACATAGGCCTCCCAAGCGTCGCCACAACGAACGTTCCTGTCCGTCCCGCACCCAACGGTTTCCTGCTACCTTCACCAGGTCGTCGGTCCACCACACACGTTGTAGGTGGACTCAAATTATTATTATTTTTCCCCATAACTATCACACAACTCAGTCTAGTCCCAAGCTAAGCAGAGCTTGTGTTATGAGTACTAGACAACTGATAAACATATCTACATGACTAAACACATACACATTATAGACTAGCTTTTGCCCGCGGCTTCCCTCGCGTTAAATTCGGGGTAACACGGTTCGTCTTTCTGTGGGGGGTTAGTGAACTACCCTTAGTGAACTAGACTGCGGATGACGTAACCTACGACAAACTTATTATTTGCGATTGGTACAGTAATCGGGTCTAGGGATCCAAACGCAAAATTTAGTTTGTTTTTTATTGTATATACTTTTCCGGTATAAAAAGTACCCAGTGTGGTGCTCAGGATATTAAAGAATAATTATACCAAGTTTCATCGTAATCGAACCGGTAGTTTTTGCGTGACGCCTGAACAAACAGACAGATAGACAAAAAAAATTTTTTAATCACATTTTTGGGTTCGGTGTCGGTCTAGTAACACCCCCTGCCATTTATTTTTTTGATATTTTCAATGTACAGAATTTTCCCTTCTACAGATTTTTTATAAGTACCTATAGAAGATAAATTACACCCTATTACCTATTTATTTTTTACCAATTGCAGTAACTCTTTTGAATAATCTCCCAGTCCATCAATTATTTTCTTTATACCTTCGTATAAGGCGCTGTAGGTGGAATGAATTTACCTAATATATTAATTCTGTTTGACTTTCTACCAGATCCGTGCGTATATTAGCTTGGAATAGCTTAATTAACGTTACCGCAACGAGCACAAACACCGCTAGGCTTGCAAGTGACGTACACTCGCGGTCTTAAGTTATGAGCGAAATTATTTGTTGTTTTAATTTTAATAGACAAAAAAAATGGATTGGAGAATTCCCTAATATTGGTAAATTGAAGTAGTTAAATAGCTGCCACTACTAAACTTAAGTGGCAGTGGGCAAGGTACACGGTGGCAGGGTAGTGAGGCAGGGTACAGAACAGATGGCTCAGGAGGATGAAAGGTACTAGAGCCTCTTCGTTACTTGAATCTCTTGAATTTGTTTTTCCTGATCGACTTCCATCCGACTTCAAAGTCTGATAGGTTTATGAGGAGTTTTGTTCCTCCTTTTATTTCTTCCTCACCTTTTGCTTTGTATTTTCCATCACATACAACTTTGAGAGCTCAGAAATTTCGAAATTCGAATTTAACACTCCAAACTGTCGGAACTTTAGACCGCGTCACCACTCCGCAACGTTGAAAGCTGTAGTACATATACTTCCAGTATTTAAAAGTACGATTTTCTGAAAATCACAACTGTTCGTGACTGTACAAATGTATGATCAAGCCATAAGCAATGACTTGGTACAATCGCGACCATAAATGTGATGCATATTTGTCTCATATATAAATATATATTGTATATAATTATATACTTGTGTAAGAGGCCAGGCGACAGAAAACAGAGTCGCCCTTTGGAAAAGAGGTAAACCAACATCCACGCGGATACGGCAGCAAAAAGACTACAATGTAAGTTTTCAAGGAGACCTATAGTGTGCAATTACAGTGGCAGCGGGGCGGGCAGCGGAATCCGCTGGCGGGTAACGCAAACACATAGTTTTTGACTAAGGTGCACCAAGTGCGGGCGGGGCGGGTGAGCGGACATGTGCGTTTTCCGTGTGACCCGCCACCCGCTCCCGCTGCCCGCCCTGCACCACTGTAATTGCACACATACTATACCAAAAGATAAGTGAATTGAAGGACTTACTGTAACTATAACTACAGTAGAAACTCATAGAGAATAATGCACTACCCCAGAGTTGGGAAATAAATAGCGATTTAATTGTTATTTAGTAATACAGATTTTGAGCGACTTCAGTCAATGCTTCAAACGTGCCTTTGTCTTGTCATGTTGCGCTAATATCAAAACTAATATCTTCCTAAAGTGTTGTCAGATATTTAATGGTATTTAATGTTACGAACATTTGTTGTCTTAGAAAGCGAACTTCCAAATAGGTAAGATTTTTTGTAACTAGTGTTTTTCTTTTACTTTCTGTCTCGTTGTCTGTCCTACGGAAACTGTGTATTTTTCAGGATTAAAATGCGTTTCGTCTACACCAATGCTGTTGCGTATATAATTTGAATAATTTATTTAATCGGATCATTAAGTACTTTCAGATTTTTTTTTGTCTTTTGAACCACATATTTCCTTTTAGTTAATGTAATACAATTTTAAATTAAACTAAACGAGCTGAACACTCCACTAAGGCATGGCCTAACATATACGACTTTTTGTCAACAAATGTTCCATCTATGCAATACTATTTTAGGAAATCTCTTTTACATCTTGTAGTTAAGTAAGTGTCAAGCATTTATGCTCACGACTGTAGTCACAACGACACAAGTGTGGGCAAGCTACCGAGGAGCGTTTCACGCGAAGTGGCTTCGTACGTCGCACAGAACAAACGCTCCGCCCTGTCTTATCGTTATAATACTAGTTTAAACTAGTTCCAGCCGGTTTTGAGGCGAGGGCTGCTACGTTTCTGTGAGACAGTTCGAGTTATTGTGGTTTTGGAACGCGTAAAGCAACTAAAGGAACTGTCAGATTTTAGTCAGTAAAAATCAACCACGCCCTCTCGCTTCCAAAACGGGAGGAGTTATTTCATGAATTCCCACCCAAAACTGAAGAGCTACCCACTACGTGTGGGCACAGTTTTGTTTAATTTCTTATGGATTAGTTTGTTGGTTAGGCTAGGCCTGTTATTTTTGGATAATTTAGGTAAAGAGAGAATTTACCTGCAACGTAAAGAGACGTTGCTAGGATGAGCTGTTAGTATTCAATATGAAAATTTAATATTATCAATGTTTGTTTTAGTTACAGCATCGCTCACAATTAGTTTGAAGCGACATCTATGGCACCTTAAAGGAACTAAAAATTCATAATCCTGCATCGTGGTATTAAAATACTTCTCGCATAGGGCAACTGGAACATTATACAACAGCTTTAAATCAACTATAGGGCAGTGACAAGACTTGCTTTGTCGGCGGAAAAGGGAGGACCTTTTCAACGGAGCTATGTGGTTACACCCTTCTAAATGATTTTCAAATCTATCTTACTTAAATATATCTTCATTAAATTGTGTTAAAAGTTAGCGGTTCTTAAAGCGTGGCAGATGACAGTGACAGCCCTATACAAGTAAGTACAGTCAGTCTGCACGGTACATACATTTTCGCCGGCGCCGCGTCGAAGTTTGTTGTTCCCACTTAATTTTCTTTGTGAAAATTCTCCTCTTAACTTCATAAGTGTTAATCTTCGAGATTGAAGTTTTAAAGTAAATCCTCTTTCAACGTTATAAGTATGAACTTCTGATGTTACTTACGTGCTGTTTATACAAGAAAAATATAACAGTTTTAGTATTTAAGTTTTGAACAAACTACTGCTTCTTTGCTCGAAATAAACATATTCTTTGTGTAAGCTATCGTTTGTAGGAAAGTCACGTCTTAGCTTAGCTTTTTTAAGACGGTTAAAGAATATTACGCCAGTAAAGTACGCGGAGAATGCAAAGAAAAGTAATAAAGGCACCGAACTAACGTTTTGTTGTTCATTTTGTTTCATAAAATAGAGTAGCGTCTTCATTTAGATGACAGTGTCGGAAAGCCTCCCACAAGAAGGAACGATGACCTCATTAAGATCGTGGCAATTTGATGGATGCTGGACGCTCTGGATCGGTCGTTGTGGTGACACTTGGGGGAGGTCTATGTCCATATATAGACATTTTTTGGCTAAAATGGTGACGTTTCAATATTGTTCTATAATAATAATAGCTTTCATTCCTTTCATTCCATTACGCAGATTTGACATACCTATCTAATGATTTTTAGTTGTTTTAGTACATTTACTTATCCTAGTTTGTTTGTTGTAAGGACCGCTCTGGCAGTGAAAGCTTCCTCCATTTCTCTCCATTTGTTTCTATCCTTTGCCAAGTTCAATTTTGTTTGTTTCGTACTTCAAAATATTGTATCTTTTTTGAATGTAGAAAAACATCAAATATCTTCTTCCACTCTGGGTGGAGCCAGGGCGAGTGGTAGACTACTGACTAAAACTTACCTACCTGTGTTTCTTTAGTTGCTCTTTACGTTATAGGATGACCGTGGAACTTTTTTGAACATTACCGCAGCTTCAGCAGGCTTCGATTCTCTAGGGCTTCTTCAATTTTGATGACATATATTTGAGGTTATTAATCGACTTGGCCTTGATCTTTATATGACAATTTGCAAATGACCTCCTTTCTAAATGGCATTTTTCAAGACTACATCAATTGCAATGTCTCCTAACCTGATTCATTTTCTTGATTTTTATACGGAGCTTGTAACAAAAAACAGTTAAACCCAAATAAAAAAAAAAAAACCAAATTGATCTATCTTCCAAAATACAGACCTGTATCGACATACTCCGTAGTGTACAGATCAATGGCCAGACTGCAGAGGCATTAGTAAACATGTCACAGGCAATTCAAAAGAGGTTTTAGTTAGAAAGTTAGGACAAACTCCAGTAGGTAAATACCTACGTTTTCGGACATTTTCGCTTCAGACTGAAAGTTTCTAGTTTTTCGTTTGAAAAGTTTGGTCTGTGGGCTGGCTCTTCGGTTCTTTTTTGGGGATGGCTAATGTCTAACTTGGCAGTCATTAGGGAATTTTATACTTTATTGGTTTTCTCCTTTGACTGTTACTTGGTAACAATTTATTGTAGTGTTAGCAAAATCCTCAGGGGAGTCTTTTGTCGGATCAAACAAATTGAAGATATGGATAATTAATTTTCTTATTTGTTTTGTTTACTTTTACACGATATTATTTTGTTGTTAGAGTAGGTACTCAATGTTGTTTTATAGTCAGAATATTTAATTTTAATTTCATTGTTCTGTTTTATTCACGTTTATGTATTATTTAGAAATTTATAAGTAACTAGTGTTTGCACACGGCTTCGTCCGCGTACATAAAATATAGCCTATGTTACTCAGGAATAAAGCAGATTACTATAGGTGATTTTTTTTTGCAATGGGCCAATACTTTCAGATATTACCTCCTACAAACAAAAAAAAGCAAACTTTTTTGTAATATGAGTATAAGTGAAATCTTAAATATTAGTTTTTCGATTCAGATTCTTTATTGCGAATTAAGTGTATGGTTTGGAGACGTTATTGTTTCTGATTTCTTACCTGTCTCACCTATTGCAACTAAACGGATCAACCACTAACCTACACCGCGTGTTAGAACCGCCTTATAAAGAAGACATAATGTGCTAGCTCTTAATATTTATAATATTAAAAAATATAAACACTGTAAAACATACACTGTCTACAAATTCATAACCTAATTGTCTTTCTGGCTCAAACAGTACAATCAATGGGTCTCGAGAGTACAATTTGACGAAATCGAAAATTTTATATGAAGCAAATAAATATTCTTAACTTCACCTTCACACAAATCAAAACGTACATTCTATAAAATATTTAATTTTAAATGTAGACCTGAATATTTGTGACCTAATACTGTATTTATAATAATTAATTTGTTTCTAATTGAATTTGATTTTAATTTACTTTGATTATGATCTAATTTAATATAATATGTAGTTAATTACTTGACCGAATACAATAACCAAATAATTAATCAAATCACCTACACAGAATTTAATTGAAATATTATGCAAATAAGAAAAATACAAATATAAAATATAAATGACGATTGTTATTATTTAATACATTTAAATAGACGGAAACAATTAATACTGTTAAATGATTAATTTATTCTAGATAAAAGTTGCATGTAAGAAATCGAACAAAATTTGTAAGTATTCAGATTGTTTTTGAATACTTGTGATGCTGCATGGAATAAAAGGCTTATTATATTATTTTATTTATTTATTTACTGTGTTTACAAAAACAGCCGAAGACAATGATATGGACACTAGTTTGTGAACCAAGGAAATCATAATTTTATGATGTATACAACATTAATTTTGGTATATGTGAAACCTAATATAGTTTCTTTAGAATCAGTAACTGAATCGATTCCAATAATAATTTTTACACCATGTTATATTTATTCCCAAAAATATTCAAAAAAGGTTGAACACAACCGACACTATAAGTACAACACAGGTCACGGCAGGTCATAGAAAGCATCGGCACACAGCTGAATGCGGGAGCAACACAACCCTTAGTCGCCCGGATGACTCGGTGACTATGTATTTGTGCGGATAACCATGTAACAAAACAAGCTTATAACTTTATGATTTTTCATGATACAGTTATGAAATTTTGTGCATAGATTCTTTAAATAAAAATAGTAGACAACTGTTTAGGGACTAAAACTAATGTTGAACATAAACTTTTATTTTTATTAGCATGTTTCTTTGAGATAACTTGACTACTATCACGCAAGCAAAGTCATTAGCAGCAGTTGGTAAACAATAAAATTAGAAATTCTTTGTAACCGTAGTTAGTGCAGCGTGAACCAGATAATCGTATTACCGCGGCACCTGACTGCTTAACGAAGGCGAGTGAGCTCGAACATAGTATTAAAGTTACGCGCGTTTAGTGTGTAACTGCAGCTGACAGGTAAGAGTGAGGTGGAATGAGACATGTTTTATAAAATCTACACAGGTTTTATCTATACTTCACTCTCATATATTACATACTAACTAACCTGACAAACTTTGTACCGCCTAATAGTCAATGAATGTAGGGGTAAAAGGACATCTTTCAATTGCTTTGCAACAAAATCTAAGTAATATATCAAGTTATACACGATTTTAATGTATAAAAAATATCAACGCCTATTTCGTACATTTTACGTGATGCACGCACAACTAAAAACTTCTACAGATTTATCATAATAAATCTGTAGAAGTTTGTTATATAATAATACTAATTTATTTATTTCAGACTAGCTTTTGCCCGCGGCTTCGCCTGCGTACAGAAATAAGACCTTCCCTGTTTCTTCCTCTTTTCTCACTTTTTTTATAAAAAAATAGCCTATGTCCGTCTCCAGGGTCCCCAACGGCGCGCACTGTTCCCGCGTGCCTCAAGGAGTTGTCAGCAACAGCAGGGACCCAGCCGGGTCGAAGCCTACTGGGGCCAGGGTTATCCGAAAGGGCGCTCGAGCTCCGGTATGAAGGCTAGAAGGAACGGGGTGGGTTTTTTAGTCAGTAAGAGTCTGACACTATCTCCCGCTTCGCCCAAGAGCGAGGGATGTCAATGCATGATTTTTCCCACCATAAAAAAGGGTCCCAACTATCTCTGTACCAAAATTCATCAAAATCGGTTTTGCCATTTAGGCGTGAAGACGTAACAAACAAACTCACTTTCGCTTTTATAATATTAGTAAGGATATCATGATCCATAATACGAGAAGCCAATCAAAGCGATAAAGAATAACACGATCGCCTTCTGGCAAAATTTAATGTCCGATTTCCAGACGTCTGACTTTTCATAATGACTGTTAAATATTTACAAATGACAGCTAAGATCAATGGCTTTACGTAAAGCTTTTTGAGGAACGACGGGATCTCAATGTGAAACGGGCTGTCAGCTGTCCATAAACTGGCCTGAGGACCCATGGAGAGTTCTTAACGCGATCCGTTTGACGATCTAAACTGAACTGTTAAAGAAATGGGGCTATACACCGTTAAATTTTAATCGTTTTAATCCCGTGGAGGGTTGATCCAGTACATGAAACACTATCGATTTGTAAAGATAAAATTAAAAAACAAAGTACCTTTTTTTCAAAACTCGTATTAATTTACGCATGTACGAAATTCATTTCTTTAAGAAAACGTCAGACGAGACGTAGGTAGTTTGTACGCAACGCCGACAACTACCTAAACCTAACTAAAACGATTGAAATTTAGCGGTGTATAGGGTGTATAGCTCCATCTCTCTTTTTCTTTCGCACGACTATCATGTTAACACATTACATGATGTCCTGTCTCCTGAATAAGCGTTTCTTAAACTTGAAAGTAATCCAGTGTTTTTGTTATTATTCGGTAACGTGCATCGGTAGATAAGTACCCACATATAACAAACTAGGTGTTATCAGTAACTTTCAATACCTAGAGTTTCAAAGTCAAAGTCAAAAGAATTTTATTTCACATAGGCCTACATGGGCACTTATAAAACGACAAAATTTAAGAATGTTTGTCCCATTTTTCCAAAAAAAAAAAATTGTTTACTTCGCAGATTTGGCCTGTAGTTTGAAATCCCGTAAATCAAAAGTGGCTTTATTTTCTTTTGGTAATAGCAGCAGTAAAAATACCGTCGAAGTCAATACAGCCAATTTAAAGATTAGTCGAAACAAACCGACATACAGCCGGAAAATTGACTTTTTGCAATTTTATTTATAACTAGCTGTGCCCGCGACTTCGTTCGCGTGGATGTCAGAACTTAACAATGTATTTTTTAATGCGAAGCGCCGTTGGAGAATAGGTACTTACCGATACAAATATAATTTATTTATTCTAGTGCTTCTTTATAACAACATTTATTTATAATGTGAAGATGTATGATATAGAATGATACCAATAAACTGTACAATATCTGAAGATCGTCAACTCCATTCTGATGATCACTCCATTCACCTCTGTAAGGTGATGTTTTTCAATAATAAATCTTAAACAACATTGTTATAAATTATAAAGTTTACTAATTTAATTTTTGTTAACTTACCCACATATTCCTCTAACAAAAAAAAAATGTTTTTTTTTTTTAATATTGTCAACCTCTAAACAATTTCCATCAAAGCCATAGCCTTGTATATGAATAACCACATTCACCATCATAACTCTAGTTTGCACAGAACTACGAGTATCTACACCATGAATGCGTTCATCTCAAACACAGTGTTACCCAGCGTTCCACCGTAAACTTTGGCGTCGTGTATTTGAATACTAAGAAACCTACAGCGTTTGGCAAACTATTGCACGTGCCTTACAACCGTTCTCTTTCATAATGAACTTCCTTGAGAGCATCTAAATTCTAACAAACTTTACGTTGTTTGTATGGAAAGTCTAATTCAAATGTTTAACTCGAAAATCTGTATGTGGTATTTGCAGACTGGTTAGACAAGTTTTGGTAGAGGTTGCTCCAATAACTTGGAAATGATTCCAAGTTATTGGAGCAACAAACACAAAACATCGTGAGAAAACCGGCGTATCCTAGAACTAAAAATTTGAAGACATGTGGCATCCACCAACCTGCACTGGGCCCGTGTGGTGGATTATAGCCCATTCCCTGACCTAGAGAGGAGGTCTGAGTCCCAATAGTAGGAAAATTATAAGGCCGACTATGCTATATTATATAGGACACACCACCTCTTTATCGTTGTCTCGCAAGGTGCATTTTTCCCCTTATGCTTGTTAATGAAACATATGAACTTAATGTCAATGAGAATAAAGAACACTTTAACTATAAAATGTTCACACTAGACTAGACTAATGTAATATTGCTTCGTTGTCAAACTAGTTTATCCGTAGGATATTTTAAAATCTTTGGTCGGCAGACAAATACAAAAATTGCAGATCTTTCTAAACTTTCAAATTTATTTCCCAATGTTACAAAATTAAAATGTCCTCAACTGACAATTTAATAACACAAGGAGTTTCCCCTGAAAGATTAAATTTCTTGTAATTTTCCTCTCTGCATTTACAAAGGGATGACCAAAACATTTGGCAAATGGTACCCAATCACAGAACATTTCGCTTTGTCCTACTGGGTCATTGATTAGCTGGCATGCGACTGACAGTTGATCATGTTTGATGTTTGAATCGTCTACCTCTAACTGTAGTAATGGATGATTGGAAATGTTGGTATTCCAAATTTTGGTGACATATTCAGAATATTTTAAAAAGATAAAAATAAAATAGGTATGATTTTACTTCTATTATTTCTATTTCACAAACTAAAGGAAAATTGTTTAGATAGGTTATCAGCTCTACCTGTTTGTAATGATCTTTTCCCGACTAGTCAACAGTCAACACATTTGTCTCTAAATTGATTTTCACACTTCTGAAGCTTTACTTTTAAATATCATTTTTGTACCTACGATATTATTTTTATCTAAGATTCATTTTAAGAGCAATCAAGTAGCGGCCTTGTTAACGGCTCTGACTACTGAATTTTAGTGTTTTTTAGGTCGTGGGTTCAAATTTTGCCAGTGCATTACCACCACCACTACTACCACTGCTCTTAAAACGATGATAACAAGGACCTAAAAATTCAAAGACATTTTACATCCACCGATCCGTACTGGGTCAGCGTATTGGATTACAGCCCATTCCCTCTACTGGAAAGTAGACCTGACTTCCAGCAATGAGAACATCGTGATTATGCAATATCTTTTGCCAAAGCAATCCAGGTATTTACAAAAACATACAACTAAAAAAATCGACAAGTCCTCCCCGACTCACGAATTCACTCCTCCATACTTACAAAGTCAACAACTAAGCAAACATGAGACCACGACTATTACCAAAAACTGTTGCTACAACAGAGCACTAACCATTAAACCTTGTAAAAGCACATACCAATCTAGGGAACTGTGTCTTTATGCGGATCCTGGCCACACGACGACCGTGAGTGGAGCAAACTAGAAAACCGCATCAGAATTTCAAATGCCCCTTGATCCAGGCTTTGATGTGGCAAAAAGAATTTGGGTAAACGCGTTCGTTGAGTAGAATGGTCTTAAATGTGGATTTATGAGCGAGATAAAATTGTTTTTGAAGATGTTTTTATCGTCGGTTTCGTCTTGAGCAGATCATGCATTTAATATTTTGTTTTAGAATGTTGGGTTTCTGTGTTGAAAGGTTTATATTTTGATGCTGGTTGAAATTTCGGTATCATGGATTAAAATTAATACTGTTCGTAATACCTATTTATTATTTATTTATTATTTATTTATTATGCACACCTACCACAGTGTTGTATTTTTTAACGCAAAGGTTGACTGGTAGAGAATATTTTGTTGCATTAAATCCATCTATGTAGGTTCTACTACCATACATAAATAAATATTAATAGGTCCTAAATTATGAGCAACTAAACACAAATATTCGGTTACTTTAATAGATATGAAAAAAAAAAATCGAACGTGAATGCATAAAAATCTGTACTAGTTTCTAAAAGGTATGTTTTGCGTAGTAGACAACTTACTTCAGATGTAACTTGAAGACTATCTAACATAATTTGTTTATATTATTGCGTTACAACAACTGGTTGACTCTGCGCGTGATCAGAGTTTTAGGCTTTTCTTCGGACAACGAATCAGCATTGCTATCCAAAGTGGCAATGCTGCCAGCGTAGTTACCTAGTACGTAGTAGTAGTACTTTTCGCATTGAAATCGGAATGTGGATGAATTTTTTGATGCCCGATCATTTCTTTTTCTATCCGTTTGTAAATTTTATTATTCTTAGGTTTGCATATTGTATTTAATTTATAATTGTGCAAGCAAGTTATATTTTTGGGAGAAAATCACTGATTCGATCTTAAAAATTTGGCTCCGTTGGCCCTTACCCACTTATGCCTTTCTATAAATTAGTAATCATTCCTATAATAAGTAGTATTTTAGGTTCAATGATTATGTTGATTATTTATTCAAAGAGATCTTAGGTTGCCACAAATTAAAAATAAATTTAATACCAAAATTAAGAATCCACAAATAAAAATAAATTAAATAATTGATTATTGTGAATACTAACGTACACAATAACCAAGTTCTCTTTTGCATCAAAATAAGTAAATAGCCTAGTAAACTTGAAAAAGTACCCCGCATTGTAATACAAGGGTAAATGTTATAACTGAATATTACTGAGGCTATAAGCAATTTATTTTTATTTTACGTTCGTACAGCTTGGCCTTACAGGTTCCGTTTTTATCACGATATAAGGTGTCTTTACACTAAAGCTTATGTTTTTGAGATCCTAAAAGGCTGTGAGCCGAAAGGTTCTGGAGCTGCGACCGCGTGCCGGAAGACGCAGCGTTGGAAGGCCTCTTACAAGGTAGACCGATGAACTGGTGAAAGTTGCGGACTTTCGTTGTGGTGACAGTTGGGGGAGACCTATGTCCAACAGTGGACGTTTATTGGCTGATATGATGATGATGATGATGAAAAGGCTGTGGAAAGAATAGTGACCGGTAGATTCTTTTTAATGTTTTATCTGAAAATATTAGTTGTGAAGCGTACTTTTAATCTGAAATTCCAGTTAACGGCTTTATGGCTGGTAGAAACTAGAGTAGATGTAAAATGAATAATCCAAAATTAAGCCTGAGAACATAAACTTTTATTCGTTTATTTTCCGACATCGTGACGTAGCTTACAAACTAGATAAACTTCAAAATACATTTCCAACTTACAAAAATACTTACAGTAACAAAAATATTACTTTCCTAGAAAGTAAGTACAGAAAACATTTACTTTGCATACCGAATCCGTTCATCCAGACAAGACCTTTAAAATAATGTCTCCAAAAACAACTAGTTTTACGCAGTGTCACATTTGAAATTCAGATGCGATATCTACGAGTAGTTTGTTCTGACGTTGAATAAGCTCCGTGGTTCCGCATAGTTTGGACAATAGGGATACGTTTGAATTGGATTAAAACGCTTGAATACGTGCCGCAGCAAGAATCTAGAGGGTTTTTAAAATTAATTGCTTTTTGGGAATTTAAAAAGGCTGGTTATAATGTTTAGTAGATTTCATGACTCAATTTTGGATTCTTTTAGGACTTGACTTTTCTGTGCTTAAATTAAAGTGAATTGATTTATGATTGTTAGTTTTTCGAACATTCTGGCTGTATTACGTATCAAAAACTGGTGAACGATAAAATAAATGTTTTAATAGCCTTAGAACAATTTATAAAAATATTTTTAAATATTGCGTTTGTGTATTTGTTAACGATAAATACACTGCAAACATTAGAAATTAACTACTTAAAAGAAATATAATCAGCCTTTTAATGATCCCACCGCTGGGACTCAGGCCTTTTCTCTCTAGGAGAGAGAATAGGCCGTAACCCGCCACGCGGGCCCAGTGCGTGTTGGTAAATGTCACATATCTTCGATTTTTTTTTCTAGGACACGCCGGTTTCCTCACGATGTTTTTTTTCACCGTTTTGAGAGCAGTAGTGATGAAATAAATTACACAAAGTAATACGCCTAGCTGGGTTTGAACCCGCGACCTACACTACTCGTAAATTGGGGGGCCCTTTACCCGGGAAAAACCAGAAGCTGCCTGTAGATAGTATTTTATAAAATATAATCTGAAAAAGTAGCCCCAAATACATTTTTACAAAAACGGTGTTGTGTTGTTGTTTTGAACGTAAAAAAACATCATCACATCTTTCTTCCTATTTAAAATGGCGTCTCTCTCGAATACCTCACCGTGCCTTAACAAGCACACAAAAGCTACTTGAAAACAGACGTAACATAAATTACAGTATTCCTAGTTGTTCTGCGACCGCGATTGTTTCGGTTTTGAAAGCGGTTGGCGCGTTAATTTCACAACCGTTCTAATTACATGTTGCAATTGCAGCCAGGGCTGGTGGGCTGCAATTAGAAAATATTATTATATTTTTTTAAGACGCAGCTTTGGAATGCATTCAAGGTGGACCGATGACCTGGTGAAGGTTGCGGGAAACCGATGGATGCGAGATGCACAGGATCGTTCATTGTGGCGACACTTGGGCGAGGCTTATATCCAACAGTGGACGTATATCTGCTAAAATGATGATGATGATGATTATAATTTTTGATAAGAAAAACATAGCAAGTGTAATCCCACCTCATGGTGAGCAGTGATGCAATCGATGATGGTGAATCGCACTAGTTTGTCTTGAAGACTGTTAAATTATAATCAATAATTGTCCATTGTTTGGCATTGTTTGTCAAGAAGTTTGAGCTACACGAATACTGACAAATGCTTGCACTGACTGGACAGGTCCACTCAAATCTGTGTGGTTCTTTCCTCAAAAGAACATCTGAGACACTAATCTGCATGGTTCTCATATGATTTGATCATTACGTGTTCTTTACTGTATGGACTTTGACCTCTGAGTTTGTATCGGTGTTTCTTCTCAGGGTAGTCAGCTAGGAAACACCAGCCTCATTTAGTTTAAACTGGCTGTAAACAAAATTGACGTGTAAAAGTGTTTTTTTTTTTTAAAAACCTATTTGCAAAATAAAGATCATATCATTTAATCGGAAGAGATTGGATTTTTACAGGAAACGAAAAAAATGCGAGATCGTCGACAACAAGTACATGAATTTCGTGCGCTTATAATACATAAAAAAAAAATGTTTTTAATTTTTTTATTTATTTATTAAGGTCAAACCAACAGCTTCTGTGTACAGCATTTTACAAGCATGAATAATAATTGGCCTAAGTCTTACACAGTCGCCAATTACAGGTCAACCAGCATTCGCAAAATAAGACATGTTATAAATCAAAATAATCACAATAATCATAACAATCACAATAATCATAATAATCATGACAATCATAATAATCAAAATTACCAAAATAAACAGAATAATCAAAACAATCAAAATAATCAACGTAATCAAAATTATCAAAAGATCAAAATAATCAGAATAACCAGAATAATCAGGATAATAAAAACAATTAAAATAGTCAGAATAATTAAAAAAATAAATCGAATAATAATAAATTTAAATAAGAAATCACAATCATAAATCACAATCATCACTCATGCACTATGTTAATTGACAAGTTGTGTTCCTCGGCACTCCAGTACTCTGGACTTTTAAGGAGTCGTGGAAAATATCAACCTCAAGTATGGATTTTACGAAGGAGTTCATCTCTCTACATAGTCTGTTTATTGGCGAGTTAATGCCAAAATTCGTCCTACATGGAGAAGTATAAAAAACATTGGTAACTGGGAATCTAGGTATGTTGTAAGGAACTTTTATCCCAATCCGCTCAACCAGCTTTAGGCAATCCAATCTATTATTTAACAATTTGTAGAGAAACGTCAGATCCTGCGTCATTCGTCGATCACGCAGAGAGTTCATGTTGAAGCACCGAACACGCTGTTCATACGGACACCTGGAAGATGTTTTACCGAAGGTATATGCTAAGTGTTTTGTGAAAGCCCTCTGGATACTTTCGAGTCTTTGCGAGTGCACTACATAGTGAGGACTCCACACCACGCTAGCGAATTCTAAGTGGCTTCAAACTAACGCATTGAACAACACGATTCTAGTTCTTACCAACTTAAAACCTTTTGTACTAAGTAGCCGAGCTGATTTAGTGATGATGCTATCAACATGACTTCTGAAATTGAGTTTATCGTCCATGACGACGCCAAGATCACGGACTTCATTCACTGACTCTAAATTCACTCCGTTTATATTATACGAAACAGCTCTGGTATCCTTTTTTTTTCCTACTAAATCGTATGTGGCTACATTTTTGTACATTGAGTTTCATGCCGTTCAGGATACACCAACGCTCAATCCTATCTATATCTTCTTGTATAAGAGTTGGGTCCTCACCTGTAGTGATAGTTCTATAAATTTTAAGTTCATCTGCAAACATTAAATATTTACAATTACGGTTTTATTTTATTCATTTTTTTTTTCTCTCTTTACATAACATGTCATGAAAATAAAATAAATATAACTAGATTACAGAAATATCATCTTCATCATCATTTCAGCCGATATACGTCCACCGTTGGACGTAGGCCTCCAAGGTAACCTCAACCCAAGCCCAAGCGTCGCCACAACGAACGTTCCTGTGCGTCTCGTATCCATCGGTTTCCCGCAACCTTCACTAGGTCATCGATCCACCTTGTAGTCCAACGCTGCGTCTTCCGGTACGCGGTCGCCACTCCAGAATCTTTCAGCCCCAACGGCCATCTGTTCTGCGAGCAATGTGCCCTGCCCATTACACAAATATATTGTTCATTAAAATCATATACAATGTGTGACCAGCAATGTTTTTAAAACTTTTGACTGAATTACAATACTGTATAGACCATACGGTCTAATTGTAATTTCACCCCTAGCTTCTCGTGTGAGTTTCGTATAATTTATTTAACCTTTTGTCCAAATTATATGATCTCTTTTTACTAAAAGAAAACAAACATATTTTTTGTGTCGTAACACCTAATAATGATCATAATTATTCAAAAGCTCTACTGGCAGCCCTGTTCCCAGGCACGTCCCGTACATTCAGCCGTCGGGAGCACCACCACCGCCATGTTATCCCTCCTACATACTTCTTCTATTTATTTACCTTTGATTGTTTTGCCCGCACCCGTTTTAATGGCACGTATGAATTTAAGTGTTTCCTGCTAATGTGCGGTGACGGGAGTTATAAGAAGCTTTATTGTTTTGGTGATTGAGGGGTGCTTGAGTTGAAGTTTTTTTTTTATTTAGGAGAAAAATCAGTCAATCTCCCGCCCTTGGGTGGATCGGGAGGGTGTGTCAGATTTTTACTGACTAAAACCCACTCCTAGTTCCTTCATTGCCTTTCATTCTACCGCCGGGTTTTCCTATCAGAAGCGACCCATGGCCCCAGTAGGCTTCGACGCTGCTGGGCCCCTATAGTTTGCTGACATCTCATTGAGACGCGCGCGTTGAGTTGGCATTTATCCCTAAGTTAAGATGGAATGACAAGACATTCCATGGAAGACACAGAAACTGGTTAGTTTATATGTGTAAAAAATAATGGTATCTACTATTTAGATTACTGTATTTTTATGTTTACTATGATTGATAGCAAGTTCAGTAAAACTCTATTGTATTATATAATATAAGCAAACAAATGTACATATAATGATGAAAGAAATTGATACTGCCACGAACGTCAAATATAATGGGATGGGTAGAAAGACGCTAAATGATGAGAATGCTACAGTATTATTGAGTGTAATTTTGTTTTAAACAATAAACATGCGCAAAAGGTTGAACAAAATTCTAAATGTAAGCAGCATGAGCATAGTCAGCCTTATAACGTTCCCACTGCTAACGGAGACGCAGGCTAAGAGAGAAAATGTAAATTACGAGTATAATACCTAGTGTAAATTTTGAATACACCAACTGAATCCGATCATTGTTTTCTGGCGATAAAATTAGGAAGTCAATTAAAAAAAAATCGGCCAAGTGCAAGTCGCTCTCGTGCACAAAAAGCTCCGTACTCATCTATACAATATTACTAAAAGAGTCTTAGTAAAAGCACTAGCGTCCTGTTTTTATCTTTTGAGTACGTCACCCTAAAAATGAATACTAAACTATTAGGTTACGTTTAGTAGAAAGACCCACTGAATACATTATTTTTAAGTAAGTCTCCTTTTGTTCAGTGAATTCTTAAAAATCAGAACGATCCTTGATAAAGACTGGAATAATACAGTTTCGAAGATACTGGACCTCTTATACTCCCCAGAAAATGTATTGAAAGCTGAATCGATCACCACATTGAAGAAATAACGCAAGAAATGAACAGTTGCAGTCACATATATTTTTTTGTGTGGGTTATCTACTATCAAATTTGCTGAATTAGAAGATTCATTAGTAGTAATAAATGACAATAATATTTTATGATTATCTCGTTAAAAACAATGCATAATAACTTGAAAATGAAATTAAGAGCAATTAATGGTGATTACGCTAAATTTACGTTTACTTACTACATTCTGACGATAGTGGAATTAGGTACAGTAAACAAGCATCATTATTACGTAACTTGTGTAAACAACAGTCCATTACTTCATTCCACACGCCCCTCAATTTCAAGCTATTTTCAGATCATAACAAAAAGCTAAACACATTTGAAAGCATTCCTATTTTAACTGAACTCACCGTCAGCAAATACGGCTACAATTTTCTTGAATTCAAAATGTTACTCGATAAAGACTGTAAGAATGTAAACTCTCATATGAAGGAGTGAAAAGGGTATCAAGAGCTGAAACCTCCCAACGTTTAGGGAGCGATAACAAAACGAGAATCGAACGTCGAACTAACAGACGTACTCATCGGAAATTCTGATAGCTCTGTCCACTTGGGGGATGTGAGCGTTGCAGTTGAGTGCCAATTTAGTTCCCTTGTTTTTTTATTTTTATTTTGCACCACCAGGATTCGTTGTTCTACTTGCTAAATGTTAAAACGTGGAAAATAGACAAGCTCTCGCTCGTGTTCGCGAAAGACTTGATTTTGTAAATGGTGAACGGTATTTCGGATCGTTGCTCTTTAATATCTCGTTTTCTGATATAGGTCCTAGTATTTGTGCATTCTTAAAAAAGTATAACAGAAATAATGAAATTGTTAACTTGCAGGAACTACAAATGGAAATAGGCAAATAAAACCTATCCAATATTCGGCATATGAACAGAGAAAAACTAAAGTTGATGAAAATGCTTGACTAACGATCGTTCACAGTGACCTTATCCTTCACTCTAATTTTACGGCTCACTCGAGACGTTGAAAAACAGCCATATTCTAAGTTTTTCTTTTACAAGCAAGAAAAACCACAATTTATCATTTCGCTGCATCGTACATACTCGTAAGAGGATAGTGCAAAAAGCGAACTACACGAGAAGATAATCTCAAAAACAATTTTCATGAAGAAAATAAACTCCCATTGTGATTCGGTGTAAGGTTTTATTATCATCCTTCATGTAAATAAAAACTTAGGTTCGTTGAGGCCAATGGTGTCAGGACGTCGTCCCCGAGCAACCTCTTGTAATATTCTAAATGAAATTCTTAATGGAAATACACTGAGATGAAAATATGACTACATGTTCGTGGGTACAGCGTATGATTATATGGAATTAAAATCAGGTGAAAGGGTAAATGGAACAGTGATTTCAGATGTAGATAATGATAATGATGACAAAGGGGAACGTGGAGAATTTGATGAGAGAATGGTTTTGGTACAAAGATTGTAGTTCATATAATATACAACGTGCCGTTTTGAAACTGCACAATATTTCAGGAGGTTGTAATAAAACTCATAAATAATCATATAA
Source organism: Mythimna ferrago (assembly GCA_910589285.2). NCBI lineage: Eukaryota > Metazoa > Arthropoda > Insecta > Lepidoptera > Noctuidae > Mythimna > Mythimna ferrago. The sequence goes on from OU342679.1 coordinate 27,197,629, forward strand.
AAATACGATACCTGGTCAGATAATACTTGTTCATCAGTGTTTATGGATCAGTAATACTTGTAATTTTTTTTTGCAATTTTAACCGTTTTTCAGAATAACTCTCTAAATAAACTTCTTAAAAAAAAAAACAGAATCACCCGTTGCGATTTATCGCACGCCGTGTCACTGTGTGCGTGAGTGCATCAACCTGTACGAGGCTCCGCCCACTTATTCTACGAAATGAATAATTTAACCTTAGATGTAGATGGAATTCAATGATCATAATGTACATTAATGTCTTAAATTTCGCTATTTAATTACTCACTTGTAGGCATCATTACAATGTGAAAATCTTTACGTATCAGCTGATGAATAAAATCTTAGGCCGAGATCAATAAACCTTATGACTATAAGGCGTCCGTGCCTCCGTCCGTAAGTATCATGCAGCGCATACTCCGTAAGTAGGTAGCATGCACTGGTACATGAACGTACCTACCAGACGCAGTCTGTAGGTAATATCATTCTCAAGGTCAGTTTTCCGTAATAATTTCGTTTTTATTTGTCGATTAAATAGGTGGATGTGAAATTTCCCTTCCTACTTTTTAATGGGCTGAGGACCGACAAAAATACTTTAAGATAATTTGTGCTAGTTACGTAGATAGGGTTTTTAAGTGATTTATCTTACCTGTTAAGGTAGGTATTTTTGCCGTAGTTAAAATGTTTAAATCAACTTATTTACACTAATCACATTGATTCGGCTAACAACGCATTTACAAATGATTTTTTATGTACTTACTAATAAAATAAAAAAATACCTAAGCAGGTACTTATGTTACCTGGAGATGTTGTTCAAACAGACAGCAGTCTAGCACGACGTTGCTGATTTTCTTTTAATTTCGTAGCACAAACACATTCGTTTTTAAAGTGTCGAAAGCACTAATCACTAGTGATCACCTTTTCACATAACGTACTTGCCGACCGTAGTAAGGATACCAAACCGTCGACCAGCATACCGCGTGCTGGCCCGTGGCTCTCGCTCGAAGTATTCCAGGACATTTTCCTGCAAGGCGACAGGCAGGCCTTCGTTGCCGCGACCGTCAACAACGACCGGGAACGCCGAATCGTCGAAACTCGCGGAGTCTTTGCATAGCAGCCAGCATTACCCTTTGAGATGGACGTTACGCTGTTTCCACTGATAGCATACAAACAGACTATCTCCACCAACTCTACATTGGAGTATTGGTCTGTCATCTTTCATCACTAGGTACCGCAACCGTTAACCGAAGGCGCTGAGGGTGAATATTGCAAGCGCGTGTATGTACACGCCGGCGACATCAATTACACTAAACTTGATCGATTGATCGATGGCCGCGGGGGCGTGGCTAGAGTGTGCCGTGCGGGAGATAATTGGTGCTTTATGAAACTATCGTTGCGTGTATGTGTGTGAAAGCGCGGTTTCAAAAATGGTGCGTTTGTGTGTGTGAAAGCGCGGTTATAAGGGAGGTATCAGACTGGCTGTGTTTTAAAAAAGGTAGTTCACACATACCGATTTCCATAAATATAAAAAAAATATAAAAAATACCTACTCATTTTATTATTGATTCGGGTCGAGAATCACTAACATAATTACCTCCTGAAATTTTTTGCACCTTTAAAACTGCACCTTGTATAAGCTATATTTTACTATATCCATATTATTTTATTGTAAACATCGATATCAAAAATGGCAAAATCTGATAGTCTATGTAAATGCCAGATAAGTCCACATTGTCACTGTTAAGGTGTATTTACAAAAGGCGAGATGTATGAAAGGCATCTTATTATAAGTAATTAGGCTATTTCATATTAATATAAACCTACACAGGTGCGCCCATTCCGTTGAACCAGTAAACGTAACTTATTTTATATGAGTTGATTTTATTGTGGAAGCAGCTGTTGCTGCAGGAATTATTATATATACAGAAGAAATTACTTTATTAACAATATACGTTGTAGATGTTGCCAATTAACTAGTGCTTTACAACGATCCCGCCTGATGGTAAGCAGTAATGCAATGGTGGTGAGCCACATTAGTTTATTAACCCCTCGAGCGCTAGGGGTTCATTGACCCGGAAAATTGCACTGTTTACGTAAATCACCAAAAAAAATAAATAAAACAAAACTTTTTTTGGATTTTTCTAGTAAAAACAAATAATATAATATATATGGAAGAATATGTATAGAAAGCAAAATTTTTGCCCAAATAATTATACAATTATATTACAATTATACAATTTTATACAAACTTGGGGAAAACACGAAAATTAAGCATTTTTCAAGGACATCCAAGTTGTATAGACGTATGTACAATCGGCGCTCGAGGGGAAGTGCCTATTCACTCTAAATATTAAGAAAGAGATAAAACCCAGCCCTTGATTCAAAAAGACAATAATACTGTAACCATTTGTGAAACAACGCCCAAAGCTAAAAGTGTAAGAGAGAAAATTAAAAAAATATTCATACAACATTGCCTCATTAACACCTTCATTGTGAACTAAAAGTCCCTTAACCCAAAAAATATATACGCGAGAAACAATCAACTGTAGAGACGCGACAAAATTTCAAAGTTACAGGAACTTCAAAGTCTCTTTGATGTGTTGCAGATAAAATTTCATATGCTAAATAAAATTAGAGGGTGGCAGCTTGGGACGTACGCTAAGCGTAGCGTGTCATGTGTAATAACCGTGCAAAAAGAGATGGCGGCCTCAAGTGGCGAACTGTTACCATGGTGTTGAAAGTCGAGAATTTGTCGTGTGTCTGTGTTATGAGAGTTAATTTCGTTATGTTGTTGGCTTTTATTTTCTCTTGCATTGTTGATGTTGAATTTTTCATTGTTGTTTGTTAAAGTTAATTTAATATTACTTTGAGTTTGTTTACATGTGTTTTTATTGTAATATAATAACAATATCGTCATATTTATTCTCTCGAAAGTATTCGTATATTGTGATCTACCATTCGAAATTTTGTCCCGGTTTCTTTATAGTCAGTGTTTTTTTACTTAATAGCCATTCAGTTAATAATTCAATATTCAAACTGCGTAAATTTGAATGACAGAGCCTGAATTTTTACCTCATTCATCAAATTTTTCTTCTCAAAACACTTTGCGAACGCCAAATTCATCATCGTCATAATCATTTTAGCCGAAAGACGTCCATTGTTAGACTTAAGCCTCCCTAATTGTCACCACAACGACCAGTCCCATGCGTCTCGCATCCATTGGATTCCCGAGACCTCATCACGTCATCAGTCTACCTTGTGGGAGGCCAACGCTGCATCCACCGGTACATGGTCGCCACTCTAGAACTTTTCATACACATCTTCATTCGACCATCTGTTCTGCGAGTGATGTGCCCTGTCCACTGCTCCTTAAGCTTACAGGCTATATCAAGCTAAGTTTAGTATCTTTAAAACTATTTAAAGTGAAACAATATCTTAGTTCATCTAGTAGCTATTAGACATCTATGTTATCTTTATCGTGAGACTCGATGTAAATGTTATGAGTATCTGCAGCAGAAGCTTAAGCGAGTTTCATCACAATAGTACTGAAGTGAGACGTATTATACTCAAGGAACAAAAGTTGACTTTTTTGTTCACTCCCTCGTACACTGATGTATTTAGTGAATTTTTTCTGATGACTGCTGGGTATTACCATGAATTTTGTGGCGTGTAAATATATATTTTATATGACGTGGAAAATTTCAACGTGGAGAATTGTTTTCGGTGAACGAATAACGGGAAAAGCAAATAATGAACAGAGGTCTTATCTTGGTATAAATAGTCAAAATAATATGATATATACCGTGACCATAAGATGTGTTACTTTTACACATTTTTGCCATACTTGAGTGAGATATAATGTGCTACTTTATACCACGGTTCTGTTATAAACGTACTGGTTTTCCATGTAATGTAATTATCAGCGTTATTCACACACCTGTGGGTTAATTTTACCTGGTTCATTTGACCCTAATTTTCCACGCCTTCACATTTCAATAATTATGCTGCGACGCAAGTACCTATTTAAACTGTACTGTGACTTGAATTCACGAATAGCTTACTAAAATTAAAATAGTGTACAATACAACTTATCTACATGATATTAAACCTAACAAAATCCTCGCACCAAAAACACCGAGAACCAGAATAACATCTGATTAGCTCCGAGCAAGAAAAAGTTTGAAAAATCTGATAAAAGTATATTCTGATAAAATCGACAACGAAAATCAGAAAAAAGACTTCAATCCGTCTGGGAACAAGAATCTGGAATTAAGGACAAACTTTGGATGATCTTCTTAACAGGAAACCTAATACTCAATCAAGCTATTCCCAGAATATTACCTTCAAATTCTTTGTGCGTATAACGAATATCAAGATATAATGACACAAGTAGAGATGGGGCTTCAACCATCTATTCAAACGATAATAGTTAACATAAAATTTTATGGGTCCAATAATACGATTATTAACTGTAACAATGCCGGCGTAGGCGCGATATTACGAATCTGAAGTCGAAGAAAGTGAGGAAATAAGGATTTGATATTGATTTATCTGGATGATTTCATTATCTCATCTCCATCTTAGCGTTTTATGGCCTATTACTTAGATCTGTTTCATTCGGAATGGTTGTACAATCTTTGGGAAGCATAATAATTTTAATTTTGACTAACTTCTATTCGTTTACATGTCTTTTATGGCAGTCTTTACTGCTTTATTAGCTTAAGCATACCTAATCTAATCAGCCATATCATTTTCCCACTGCTGGGACTCGGGTCTCTACTCTAGGAGAGGAAATGAGCCGTAATCTACCACTCAGGCCCAATACGGGTTGGTGGATTTCACATGTCTTCGAATTTTCACGATGTTTTCCTTCGCCGTTTTGAGAACAATGGGGAAGAAATAAATTACACAAACTAATGCATCTGGCTTGGTTTATACCCGCTACCTAACTCTCAATTCGGGAACATTACCACTACTAGGGCATGGGCCACCACTGCTATTATACTTAAAGCTTAGTAAAAAAAATACAAAATTATTAAACTTACTTCAAGCAGATTTTATCTTTTTACATCATAAATTTATAGAAACCAGATATAAATTCATCCATAGAACATGTTACAACAGATATGACACTTCATACGTGTGCCTATCAACTCGTTGCAGCCTCTTACAGCGACAGATCTAGAAGATTTCACTCTCCAGTACATCAACGCTAACGCTGTTCCAACATAAAACCGTTTATAACTCATAATATGACAACGTGAGATTCATGAATTTTCACGAAAATAAATAAAAGATAAGTTGACGAACGGATTCGATGAAAATCCTACACCTCATGCATATAAATGCGTTTGTTAAAATTCAAAATTGCTGTGACGTTGAATGGTTAATTTGGTACGGAGATACTATGAGTACGTTAGCTCCCACGCTTGATTGCATATAAGTATCGTGGCAAAAACGGTCTTGTGATTTTCTGTGAAAAAATATGCACGATCATCGTGCATATGTTTTTTTTCTAGATTTTGGATATCAATTATTGTATTTTTACTCTTAAGGGTAGTTAGCTTACTATCCTTTCCAATGTTTCCAATAATATTATCGTTAATGGCAAAACAAATATTATTTAACAAGTTACGAGGTGGTGAGATTTGCAGTCTAGCACTAGTTTATATGAATTAAAAAAGAGGTCCTTGTCTTACAAAGATATCTCCTAAACTTCGGTATAATATTTTGATACAATTGCTTAAGACTTGTCTTATTTTGGTCTTATTCGTGATATTAGTCTATCCCCGAAAAGACCAAAAACAAAAAAGCGATAAATAGTGTAAATAATATGATATTACGCCTAGACTGAAGATGATTTTTGAAATGATGGCAACTAATGCGACGCATAGAAGAAGTAAACATGCTATGCCGATCCCAAAGAAATTGTCACAAGAGTAGACGAAATATAATAATAAAATCCCGCTTATATTATATAGGTGAAAGTCACTTAGCTAACCCCGTATAAATACGAAACTAAGCAAAAAAACATACAAGTTCATAAATTACGACTTAATAGTAAAGTAAAGCAGGTGGTAATACAATTAGCAACAATATCCTGTTCGTTAATAATCTCACACAGTCTGATAAAACACGGCCATACAAATCCACCTTCCTCTTCCGCAGGGATACGTAATATCCACTCACTCAACAAAGATACAGTTCACTCAGGGGATGTTACTAGATTATCCTAGTAACAATTGTTAACATTAGCTTTATTAATGAAACAAACAGACTTAATGAACGTGGTTTCCATTAATTTAATTATCTAAAAGCTTACCAAGTGTGGCTGTTGTAGCCATTTAGTTAGCATGATCGTGACCGCTTGTTGTTACGTCAATACGAAAATGCTGAAAGGAATTCTAATATTCTAGATGTGTGCTTTTAGTGTTTTGTCTAAGGCTTTGTGTCTTCGTGGAAACATAAATGTTTGTAATCTGTCATTAATCTCTTTGAATAATTTTGAATAATGTTTATGAAAAATTACGATTTTTGATTTTTTATCTGCTGTGATAAAATCAATCAATAAAAGCGTTTATATCATTTACAGATAGTTTTGAATTACAAAGAAGTCAGTTAGTCAGAATAGTGATGCTTACTGCATATTCTAAACCCTAGATTCAGAAATAGATATCGGAATTATTGAACCATAGTCAGAGTTGTCGTCGACGGCGCGCGCTGTTCCCGCACGCCTCAAGGAGTTGTCAGCAACAGCAGGGGCCCAGCCGGGTCGAAGCCTACTGGGGCCATGGTTATCCGAAAGGGCGCTTGAGCCCCGGTATGAAGGCTTGAAGAAACGGGATGGGTTTTTTAGTCAGTAAGAGTCTGACACTATCTCCCGCTCCGCCCAAGAGCGGGGGTTGTCATAAGATGATTTTTCCCATCGGAAAAAAAAAACCATAGTCAGAGTTTAAGCCAAATGGGTAGATTGTCACTAGGTAAGCATGCTCTATCATCAACCACAGCATCCTTTAGTAGTAGGTAAACAGACGTCAAAAGCATAACAATATTCATAGCTCATAAATGATTTTCCGAACCTAGCTCACTGTGCATATTCGCTCAAAACATCATGCCATAATAAATATTTAATACAAGACAAAACGTTTAGAAATTTTCCAAAGTTAAAACATTATTTTATGCGAAACCTGAATATAGTTTGTTTAAAATCGGTAACTGAAGGGATTCCAATAGTTTTTACACCAAGTTTTATTTTTTCCCAAAATTATTTAAAAATATCACAAGTTGGACACCACTGACACTAAGCACAACATAAGTTACGACAGGTCATAGCGGGTACTAAGCGCCATCAAACAGCTGGATGCAAGTTCAAAACAACCCCTCAGTCGCCTGGATGGCCCGGTGACTATGTACTTTTGCTGACATAACAAGCTTATAACTTTATTATATGCTTATGAGTTTATAGATACATTTATGAAATTTTGTACGTCCTTTTCATAAAATACTAGACACGTGTTTCGAGTTTTGCATATACCAAAACTAAGGTGGTATATACATAGTAAAACAATTGTAGTTATAGATATATGATGAACAGCCAGTAAGCAAATTCAAGACGATTCTGAGAGGCGTAACATTATTATTTATGAAACATTCTAACCGAGGCTCCTGGGTCTCATCTGAGGTCGGCCTTGTCGGAGCCTATTAGCCCGTTACTCGATCAGGCTTGTTGTATTGATCGGGGAACTTGGTTGTGGTATTAATAAATAAAGAAAACATGAAATCTATTCTTGTAATTTTTTTTTTATCTATTCTAGCGTAGATACTACTAAAGTAAGCGCCAAATAAATGTAGAATAACGGTCATTGACCCACTTACATTTAATGAAATTCTTAATTTCAAAAAAGGACTTAAAGACATAAAACTGTCTTGATTCGACATAATCGTAATCCTTAACCTTTTCTGAAAAATAGTTCATTGATGGTTTCTTGGGTACCTTCGATATATTGGAGATATTAGAAAAAGGTCAATGTACTTTATTTTAAGTTTATCTGGCGCCTTGTATTCTTGAAAAGTTAAAAATGTAATTTTCATCACTTATTCTTGACCTGTTTAGTTCGATACGATTTAGGAAATGATTAATCAAATCTAAGGGTCAAAACAGAAGGACCGCATTTCAACTGCAACCCAAATGCAAATTGCAGTTTAAGTGCAGTTTGAATGCAGTTGACACGACTGCAATAAAACTGCAAACCCGACTGCATCTGAACTGCATCATACCCACCCGCCCGCACGCTCCGCCCTCTCGCGCATGGTGCATTTCGGATGCAGTCGGTGTGCGATTCTATTGCAGTCGTGTCAACTGCATTCAAACTGCACTTTAACTGCAATTTGCAGTTGGATTGCAGTTGAAATGCGGTCCGTCTGTTTAGACCCTAATACGTTAGATAATAGGTGTATTCTTTATTGTACACCAAAAATAAAAATTACAATAGGAACTTAGAATTAATAGGGTCACAATGGGCGGTCTTATCGCTAAAAGCGATTAAACAGACAACATTTGGATAGATTTGATAGGGAAGGAGGAAAAGTTACTAATATGCTTAGTTTTTCCCAAATTATGTTACAATCGGTACCAAACTTCAGCTGTAAATCAATATTTTACATGAAGAAGCGACTGTCTACCAAACCAAGGTTACTGACATAGCCCGAAGAATTATCAAACTTAAGTGACAGTGAGCAGGGCAGACTGCTGGCAGAATGGTCGTTGGCTGAATGGTTTTTATGTGGGGACCGCATACCTGAAGACGCAGTATTGGAAAGCCTGACACAAAGTGGACCAATGATCTAGGGAGGGTCACGGGAATATGATGGATGTGATACGCACAGGACCCTTCGATGTAGTGACACTTGGGGAAGGCTTATGTCCAATAGTAAACATCTTTCAGCTGAAACGATGATGATAATGATGACGGTCTATCTGGACAGTGAGCAATGGGTAGCTCGCTGTCCGGCCGTCCGGTAACTGTCCGGACCAAGCCCAAGTCGTCGACGGCGCGCACTGTTCCCGCGCGCCTCAAGGAGTTGTCAGCAACAGCAGGGACCCAGCCGGGTCGAAGCCTACTGGGGCCAGGGTTATCCGAAAGGGCGCTCGAGCCCCGGTATGAAGGCTAGAAGGAACGGGGTGGGTCTTTTAGTCAGTAAGAGTCTGACACTATCTCCCGCTCCGCCCAAGGGCGGGGGATGTCAATGCATGATTTTTCCCACCATAAAAAAAAAAAAAAAAAAAAACGGTCTATCTGATCTCCACAACCCACATGTAAAGTTGGTCGAGTCTTAAGTAAAACTAGCGGGTAAAAAGTACTTGAATAGTTTTTAGTTACCAGCTTCAATATAGCTTGTAGGCATATTACTATAGTGGATAATATTCAAATGGCATGTTGGTCTAATTGTCAGTGAACCTGACTGCTATGCCGGAGGTCGTGGGTTCAATTCCCACCCAGGACAAATGTTTGTGTAATGAGCATGATCATTTGTCTTGTATCTGGGTGTAATTTATCTAGAATATGTATGTATTTTAGAAATATGTAAGTACTAGCTTTTGCCTGCGGCTTCGCCCGCGTGGCATTAGGTACTTAAGGAATCGGGATAAAAGGTAGCCTATGCTCTTTTCCATGTCAAAGGCTATATGCATGCCAAATTTCATCCAAATACGTTCGGCCGTTTTTGCGTGATTAAGTAACAAACATCCAAACATCCACACATCCACACTTTCACATTTATAATATTAGTTAGGATGTTTATCAGTTGTCTAGTACTTTTACCACATGCTCTGCCTAGTTTGGGACTAGATGGCGCTGTGTGAAAATTGTGGAATATTATTATTACTATTATAATTATTTGTGTAGCTCAACTTAGGACTACTATGGCTATGAACTAATTATTTATGATACGTTCAAGGAAGAAGCAATAAACGCTACTCTTGTATACTTTAACTGGCTAAAATCAACCTATAAACAGTTGTGTTACTGTAAGTTTCACAACAACAATCACAAATGTACTACCACTAAACTCTAACGATAAAATCACATTGTTTTCTCTCGATTGGCCGTTCCTTTTAGTGACAATAAACAGTGATACATACAAACTCGACAATGTAACAGCAAGAAACACATTGTCGAAGTCCGCATGTGCACTTAGCGTCGCCTGCTCTTTGTTTTTAAATTGTTAATGCACTAACTTTGTAGCTGTTGCGATTGTGTGAGAGAAGCTTTGGATCTTCTGTAATAGTTTTCATATGAGGGTTTGTTGTTTGGGATAAAGTTAAATGGTGGAAAGCATTTTATTGTTTTACCTTTCGAATATCGTAATTAGAGACACAATAGAAATACCATGAGAGAGCGAACGCTGGCGTTCGCTTGGGGTTAGAGTTCCGTACCTCAAGAGGAAGAAAACGGAAACCTTATAGGACCACTAGTCCATCCGTCTGTCTGTCAAGACCCTTTATCTTGAGAACGCGTGGAGGTATCGCGTTGAAATTCGATGTACTCAGGTTTGCGGTCCCTTGAAGCTGTGAAAAAATCAAACTTTGAAGTTAAGGACAAAAAAAGTTACGACCGTTTATGTCACTAGAAACATATTTTGACACTCAAGGTAATCAAAATTCATAGGGTATTTCCTGATGACCCAGAATCCTAAAATTTTGTTTCGGTAAAATCTTTGAGATGTATTCTCGAAATTTTTTTATTTATTCTTCATTCATTTTACGTAAGGTAAATTTGAACGGAACCCAAGTGCGCGAGTCCGATTCGCACTTGCCCAGTTTTTTTACTACGCGCCATCGACAACTCGGTCTCGGTCCGAACGGTTACCGGACGGACGGCGAGCTACCCATCGTTTACCGTCCGCAAGCCCACGCCTACTGTGGCTGGGGCGCGAGGAAGTTATTGGGCAATAATAACATGTGGTTGGCATGGGCATTATGGAATATTTAAGTTTAAAATTAGCAAAGGTCAAAAAATTTAAAATGTTTACTGGTTTGCTATTATTTCACTCTTACTTTTGCAGTAAAAACACATTATCCTAAAAGGAATTCCAATGTTAGATACTGCGTATTTTCATAGACATTTCCCTAGACAATTGTTCGAGCTCTCGGAATTCCATGTATCAGACTTTAAGCTTAAATGTTTTGAATTTTTATTCCGGAGTCTTACATATTGTCGCTTTTTTTTAGGTGCGAAATCATTCCATGACATCTCCCACCCTTGGGTGGAGCAGGATATCAGATTGGATTCTTCTTCTTCTTGTGTCGATTCGACTCAAATTTTGTCCTACCAAAATATAGCCACCATGGCTTCGTCTAAGTCATGGAGGGACTGACTAAAACCCACTCCTAGTTCCTTCGTTGCCTTTCATTCCAGGGCCGGGTTTTCCTTTCAGAAGCAAACCCGAAGCTGCGGCGGAGACCTCTCGCGCCGGGTCTTGGTTGAGGCCATGGTCCGGAGCGAGGAGGAGTGGCAGGCGGTCGCCGACTTCTGCGAAGCAGTAATGCTCGCTAAGGAGGAGGCCGACCGCATCAGGCAACGGCGCTCTCGCCGCCGCTGGGATTCCGATCCCGATTTCCAGCCACCGTAGGCGCGGGCTTGCGGACAGTGAGCAATGGGTAGCTCGCTGTCCGGCCGTCCGGTAACTGTCCGGACCAAGCCCAAGTCGTTGACGGCGCGCACTGTTCCCGCGCGCCTCAAGGAGTTGTCAGCAGCAGCAGGGGCCCAGACGGGCCGAAGCCTACTGGGGCCACGGTTATCCGAAAGGGCGCTCGAGCCCCGGCATGAAGGCTTGAAGGAACGGGATGGGTTTTTTAGTCAGTAAGAGTCGGACACTATCTCCCGCTCCGTCCCAGAGCAGGGGTTGTCATCGGATGATTTATGCTATCGAAAAAAAAAAAGGTCCCAGTAGTCTTCGACCCTGGACTAGGTTGGCCCCTATGGTTTGCTGACTCTGATGCCTCAAGGAGTTGAGGTGCGCGTCACACTTGACAACTTGGGCTTGGTCCGGACGGTTACTGGACTGCCGGACAGCGAGTTCCCAGTGACAATACCGCAAGCCTGTATTGTCACTTATCCCAAAAACATTCTTTTTTTGAAATTCAATCTGTATAAATCGAGTGTGATTGTTATTTACACAACTATCGCCATCACGTAATAGCGGAGCTACACAATTCTATCCACAGAAAATGAAAATGTAGTCCATCCGAGCGTTTAGCCAATTACCAGCATAAACAAACAGACCACGTGAACTCTAGGTCTTAAACCCTAAAGGTGATTTTTGCTTGTGTCAACTAAAAGTGTTACCAGCGAAATAGCATTTCGGTAACGTGAATGTCTCGAATTTGAAATTCAGATGGAGTTTTTCAGGGCCAGTTTGGGCAGACGCCAATGTTTTGTGGTCGAGTTTGTTTTTAGTTAATTTATGGATGAATTTAGAATTATAATAATAATAATAATATAATAACAACCTGGCAACCCACTGACAACATAAGTCAAATATTTTCTTATCCCGTTTAAAAATTTAAATAAATTATAGTTTTATCGGCAATTCAGACAAATTATATCCAAAGCAAAGCCCTCATCATAAAGAAACAAAGAAAACCTTCAACTAAAACAACAAACCACAAGAAATAGAATATTTTAAAGAAATAAAATACAAGCAGACAACATGACATATGTCAACGACGTGACACCAAATAAATTTATAGAAATGAACAAATGGGATGAAATGATAAACTGACGAATGTTGACAAGAGCAGCTGCACGACGCGCACGACATCCACCCCCGGGCTCGTCGCTCAGCTCCGCCTCGCCGCCGCCGGACCCCGGATCACCAGTGTCACCGGCGGCTGCAGTTGCGTCGAGTTCGAGCGACGAGTATTTCTCCCCGCCGACGTCGCCAACACCTGTACGCCGGCCGGGGAGAGGCCGGCCACCGAAGAGCATGGGACCTAGGGGCCAAGCGGCCCCGAGCCGGGTCCCCGCTGCCGGTGGTTGTGTGCAGCGCATGAGATGGACTCAGTCAATGAACGAGAACGTCATGCGCGCATATTACGGGTCTACAGAGGGGGGAACTAACCTCACTGCGTACCGTGAAAGGATGCTGTCTCTTTTTCAGGTCCTGGAACCAACCGTGAACGTCTCGGCTCAACGATTATCGGATCAGGTGCGGGTTATCCAACGCAACCACAGGTTGGACGACGCTGCACTTGATCGGCTGTGCTCAGAGATACTGAGCAACCAAATCGTCTCGACATCTATGCAAACACAGACCGCGGCAACGCCGACTACTAACGCAATCTCGCCGCGGTCCGACCATAATAATGATGATGCAGATGATAGGGTTGTCACAGTAAGTAGCCAGTGCAACGAAAGATTGAGGAGCGCACTGGAGGATGCGTTGTGCGAGTACATGTCGACTCCGACTGAGCTTAGGCCTCGTTTGCCGCGGTTACCCATGCACAAAAAAAATAGGGCGCTGGTGTGTGCCTTGGACTCGTTGCTCAAAAATATCTTTGAGAGTAGCGAGAACCTTATTGATACGCACTCAATCTTGTATTGTGGGGCTGTTGCGGCATGTCGTTTAGCCAACATTAAGTTTCCCAATATAGATGGAACTATTCGACCGAAATCTGCTGTACCAGCCTGGCAATGCAGGATTGAGAGGCGTATCGGTGAGGCCAGGGTACTCATCGGCAAACTACACTGCTTCAGGGAGGGTAATACACGACCACGGGTGATGCGCTTTGTGAGACGGGCGTTTTTGGGGACAGGTATTAGTCCTCAAGGATACATGTCTCGTGTCACAGAGCGCATCGACTTCCTGAAGCAGAAAGTTTGTGCATGGGCGAGCCGCATTCGGCGGTATAAGCGGCGAGTTGACCGGTACTCGCAGAATCGCATGTTCCAGAGCGATGAGAGGTGGGTGTACAGAGCTTGGGAGCGGCCTGAACACAGTGTGATTGACGGGTGCCGCCCGGATGATTTTGCCACGATTACGTTCTGGCGAAACATTTGGTCGGTACCTGTCAGTCACGCTGAGGGTGGCTGGATGCGTGACGTCGAGCGTGTGTGTGAAGCTATACCAGAAATGGAAAAAGTTACCATCACCCCAGAGGATGTAGCCAAAGCAGTTCGTCCGTTACCGAACTGGAAATCACCGGGACCGGACGGACTGCAAAATTTCTGGCTGAAATGGTATAGCAGCTCACACGCGCTCCTGGCGTCGCAATTCCAGTCAATCTTAGAGTCTGGGTCGCTACCAGAATACCTGACAACTGGCATTACCCACCTGCTCCATAAGACAGGTAACCCCGTGGATCCCAAGAACTATAGACCAATTACATGTTTGTCAACGGTCTATAAACTTCTTACATCCATCCTGAGAGCAAAAATTAATATACACATAGAGAATCATCAGATTATTTCTCCCTCTCAGAATGGATGTAGGAATGGGTCCCGGGGTACCAAGGAGCTACTCCTCATAGACATGGCCATAAGCCAACAGACTCGTCGATCCCGCAAGGATCTGTCGACATGTTGGATAGATTACAAGAAGGCCTACGACTCTGTTCCACATACATGGCTCATGAGGGTGCTGGAGTTATACAAAATAGATATAACTTTACGCACCTTTCTTGAGTCATGTATGAGGCAATGGAAGACGGTCCTTCGCTATCCAGGATGTCGACCGATCCAGGGGAACGATGAGCCTATTTGGATTAAACGGGGAATATTTCAGGGCGACAGTCTGAGCCCGCTTTGGTTTTGCTTAGCCCTGAATCCTCTTAGCACATTGCTGGAGGATTCAGGACTAGGCTATCGGTTGAGAAGAGGTGGTCAGGTCATATCTCACCTTCTTTACATGGATGACCTGAAACTCTTTGCCCCCAGCACTTTGCAACTGATGGAGCTACTGAAGGTAACTGAAACTTTCAGTAGTGCCATCAGGATGGAATTTGGTGTGGACAAATGTGCAGGCATGCATGTAAAGCGAGGGGAGATTATGGAATCCGAGGGAATTCAACTCCCGGATTCCATACACCTTAGATCCCTTTCCTCGACCGAAACCTATAAGTATTTGGGTATGTCAGAAGCCTTAGGCATTAACAATGCTGACATGAAGCAATCGCTGAAGGAGCGCTTCTTTGGCCGCCTGAAGAAGGTATTAAATAGCCTTCTGTCGGGCGGAAATAAGGTGCGCGCCTTCAACGGTTGGGTCATGCCGGTTTTAATGTACTCTTTTGGCATACTCAAATGGACTCAGACCGAACTTGACGCCCTGGATAGGCGAGTTCGTACATTGCTGACGGCAAATCGGATGCATCACCCACGATCCTCGGTGATGAGACTGTACATCCCGCGGAAGTGTGGAGGTCGAGGCTTTTTAAACGCAAAGACCCTGCACAACCGCGAGGTGTGCAGTCTCAGAGAATATTTTCTTAAAACCGATGTGGGTATGCACCGAGATGTGGTCGCAGTGGACAAGGGACTCACCCCGTTATCCATGGCTAAAGAGGACTGGCATAAACCTGTAATAATGACTACTGATAACCGCAAGGAAATATGGAAAGGCAAGGAGCTCCACGGGCGCTTTTTCCGGGCTCTTCACGAGCCTGATGTAGATTTCTTGGCGTCCGTGGCCTGGTTACGTTTCAGTGACCTCTTCGGGGAAACTGAAGGTTTTGTCTGTGCGATTATGGATGAAGTTATCCTAACGAACAACTACCGGAGATATATAATGAAGGACGGGACGGTTGACGTGTGTCGGGCATGCCACCGTCCGGGTGAGTCTATCAGACATATTATCTCTGGTTGTTCTCGTTTGGCTAACGGCGAATATTTGCACAGACACAACCAAGTAGCCAGGATTATCCACCAGCAACTTGCTTTGAAGTACAACCTAGTGGATTTAGAGGTACCGTATTACAAGTATGTGCCCGACCCAGTTCTCGAAAATGACCATGTCACTTTGTACTGGGATCGGTCTATCATTACTGACCGGACTATTGTAGCCAATAAGCCGGATATAGTGGTGATAGACCGATCAGCGCGCCGTGCAATGATAGTCGATATCACCATCCCGCATGACGAGAATCTCGTGAAAGCTGAGAAAGAGAAACAAATGAAATATCTCGACTTAGCACACGAGGTTGTCGACATGTGGAGTGTGGACTCGGCTGTCATTGTGCCGATTGTCGTAACCGCCAATGGTCTTATTGCCAAAAGCTTCGACGACCATCTGTCGAAGCTGTCGTTGCGCGGTTGGATCAAGGGCCAGATACAAAAGGCAGTACTCCTCGATACGGCTCGCATTGTGAGGAAGTTCCTGTCTCTGGAGCCCTAACCACCGGTAGCTTGGACCCTGCTCCCGACATCGGTGGACTACTGTTTTTATATTTTTAAATGTTTTTTTTTTTTCTTTTTTTTTTATATATGAAAAATATTTAAAAATATCAAAAATATGTAATATGAGAAAAATAAAGGAATAATAATAATATAATATAATAATATTTCCACAACTATCACACAACGCCGTCTAGTCCCAAGCTAAGCAGAGCTTGTGTTATGGGTACTAGACAACTGATAAACATACTTATATATTTCTAAATACATACATATTATAGATAAATTACACCCAGACACAGAACAAATGATTATGCCCATCACACAAACATTTGTCCTGGGTGGGAATCGAACCCACGACCTCCGGCATAGCAGTCAGGGTCACTAACCACTAGACCAACAGGCCAGTCAAAATAAAGTAAGTCAAGTATAAAGAGGTTATGAAAATTAAATCTGTGATGTGGTCCACGTCACGACAAAGTTGGGTCGTAGTAATTTAGCTTGGATGTTTGAATAAAAGAGTGATTAATTTAACTTTTTCTCGTTGACGAGGCTTACTTTATTTATTGAACGAATAAAATATGATTCTAGGGAATTTTTATTAAAAAGAACTTCGGTTTTGACGTAGAGTAAATAACTGTCTTTAGTTCTTTTAAAGATAATATTTGCCTGAATAACTAATTCAAGCTCAAATATAAAAAAGGTAAGCGTGTTTTGACGTTCTATCATTAGAAGATTCAGTAAAGCATTTTTTTATTAACGATATAAACTAGTGTTTTATTGCGATCCCATCAGATGGTAAGCAGTGATGCAATCGGTGATGTTAAATCGCTTAGCTAGAGCCGGTTCATTCTGGCCTTTGAAACACCTAAATTATAATCGGACGGGAAAATCGCTGCAGGCAAATTGTTCTAATCCTTCGACGTACGCGGTATAAACGACGAGGCGAAACGTTTAATCAGGACCGTACTGATGTTAAAAACGTAAGAGTGGACACTTGCCTTACGTCAGATTGTCCGATAGTAGAAGGGTTTCAAAAGTTCGGTTAGTTATTTAGTACTTAAGCCACATATCACCCTAACGTACATTTAAAAAACCGGCCAAGAGCGTGTCGGGCCACGCTCAGTGTAGGGCTCCGTAGTTTTCCGTCCGTCACAATAAGTGTCTCCACTTAAGTGTTAAAGAAATGGACTATTTGCTACATTGAGTTGACATACTAAGTACGAAACTCTAAAAACGGGCCCACATAGGACGATGATAACTAAAGAAAGTGTTTATAGATTCCAACTACACATGGAAAGTTATTCGACAATATAATAGCTCATACCCGTCCCGACCCCATCATCATAATCATCATCATCATCATCATTTCAGCCGATACCATCAATTCAGAAAAATCTTAAAAGCGCGAAGTAGCTCTAAGTACAGCGCCATCTCTCAGGAAATTGAGTTACTAAAAAAAAATAACTACCAACTTTTCGTGTAGAAGGGGTACCCCTTATACAAATATCGTCATTCATCATCATTTCAGCCGATACACGTCCACTGTTGGACATAGGCCTCCCCAACGGCCATCTGTTCTGCGAGCAATGGGTCCTGCCCATTGCCAGTTAAGTTTGGCAATTCTTTGTGCTATGTCGGCAACCTTAGTTTTCCTGCGGATATCTTCATTTTTTATTTGATCACGCAAGGATACCCCGAGCATAGCCCTTTCCATTGCTCTTTGGGTGACTTTAAGCCTTCTGATGAGGCCCATTGTGAGCGACCACGTTTCGGAGCAATATGTCAGGCAACACGCACTGGTTAAAGACTTTCGTCTTAAGACACTGTGATATGTTAGACGAGAAGATACCGCGTAGCTTCCCGAACGCTGCCCAACCGAGTTGGATTCGACGGTTGACCTCTTTCTCGAAGTTAGACCTACCCAACTGGACTGTCTGTCCGAGGTAGACGTAATCGTCCACAACTTCGAGTGTAGAGTCTCCGACCTTGATAAGAGTGGGCGCTACATGGTTGTTAATCATAATTTTGGTTTTATCCATGTTCATTTTAAAACCCACTCTTAGAGAAGCTCTACTGAAGTCATTGAGCAAAATATATATGAACAAAACACATTTGAACTTGAAGTTATACAAAAATCATCATCATCTTCTTGTCCTTGTCCCGTTTCATTTGGGGTCAGCGCAACACATTTTTTTCTTCCATTCTGTCCTGTCAATCGTCATCACAAGTTATACAAAAATATACTTACGATCAAAAATTAAATAACATTACAATTTAATTTTGGTTCGTATCTTGCTTAAGCTTAAGCTTGTATATTTTTATGTAATTCTATGATCCAATAAAGATTATAGAAAAACATCTGAAACAGCCTCTGTGCAACCCAGATATCCTAAAACCCTTTTTTCTCCATCTGTTAGCGATATAATTCAGTGTTTGATTGATTGAAGGCACCTGTCAGTTGCGAGAGACAAAAGCATGATATATGATCCAAAAGTAATGATTTGAGCCTCTATTAGTATCTGTCGGAGTTAATAACTGGTTTAGTTATTAAGTAATGGAATGAGATTAGATTAGAACGGTTAGATTTGGTTCGTTTTTCTATGGAACGCAGCATTCTGGGTGTCAAAAGAGATGACAGAATGAGGAATACAACGCTGCGCTTAAAGCGGGATCATAAACGTAGAAAAAAAAGCTGCCAGGCTTAACTGATAGGTCACATAAGCCGCATGCCCTGAGACCGCAACGCGTTGGGAAAGAGTCTCCACAGGGTACCTGGAGACAATGAAAATGGACGACATAGCCAAAGTTGACATGGGAAGAGGTGAAGAGATAACCTAAACGCCTACCGCAAGAACTGTGTCGAGGTGGCTTGAGAAAAGAACACCTGGAAGAAGATGGAGAAGGCATCTGCCCAGCAGTAGCTAAGTATAGGCTAAATAAAAAAAAAACTGGGATGTAAAACTAGGGAGCTTTTAACTTTTTTTTAACTTTTCTTTAAATATAGAATGTAATAGATAATGAAATAAAACAAGATTGAAGTTATACAGTAAATTATAACTACACTGTTCACACGTGAGCCACACACGCCGATCTGCGCGCGTCTGTATACATTTTATTTAGAAGCTAGACTTGTAGAGCTACACTTGATACTCGCCATGTGACGTCGTTTTACGTACAAATCTGGCGTGTTACATGTGTACCTCGGTCTAATTTAGTTCTAGCTAGCGTTGAAGAAGTTTTTAATCGTAATAATAATTTTAGATGGATATCAATGATTAAACATCTTTTGTTTTTTGTTACAGGTAAATTATGAACGCTTAGAAAAATATCAAACACCGAACAAACCTTTCAAAGATACCAGGAAAAATCCGTAAGTCAAAAATCTTATAAGGTAAAAAGTAGACTCATAAATAAAGCTACATAAACACTGGTATGTAATACATAAAATTTTCGGTATGTTAGCTAAAGTGGCTGAAACATTGTTCTTAAATACATTATTGTCAAAATTTTCCTTAAGGGTAACCTTTATTCAAAATTTGGGTTTATAAATTGCCTAATATCAAATACCTACTCGTTCTTAGACATATATTGTGTGGCAGATTGAAGGATTAAAATCAACAAACATGGTTGTTTTGTTTTACAGGTTTACATTTCAAAATTATGATTAGTTTTCAAAACTGTACAAAGTTTGTAATAATCCGAGAGCTAACGAAGCAAGGATTTTGTAGCCCTTATTGGTTTAATTTGATATGTTCAAGAGAAAATCGCTCCATATTGGTCTCGAAAGTTTTCGCTTTGATCTGATTTTCAACTGAATTATTATGTTCTCTAATTTATTAGTTTAGTAGGTTCTCAAAGTATAGCAAAATTATGTAGAATAAACAGGCTTTTCGGTATCACACATTATGATTTTTAGACGATAGATGCTGCAAGTTACCTATTTTGAACATGAATGAGCATACGATGGAAGTCCACCCCAATTAGGTGGAGTACTGCTATGTTCTTGCAGAGGCAATAGGCAGGGGTGATGTTTCAGGTCCAGGCCATGATAGGACGCTAGAGGGAATGGGAAGTAGTACTCCTTCTGGGAAGCAGTAATGCAAGCAAAGGAGGTGGTGAAAAGCGTAAAGAGGAGACAACCCTCACGCCTCGATCCTCTACCTGCATTCGCAGCCTAAATCTGCAGTCTGCATCTGCAGCCTGCCACCGAGGTTCGAATGGCACCTTCATGCTTTATTTGTCTTGAGTGGGAATAGCAGTTAAGGACACTAACCACAAGACCATCAGGCCTGTCAAATATCTAAACGGTAAATGTACAATACCATCATGATAGACTGTGAAAATGCAGAAAAACCGACTGCCTTAAGGCGTCGCAAACTTGAATTGTTCTCCGTTCTTTTATAATTTACTGTAGAAAATATTTTTTTAGGCGTCTCTGTTTGTTTTCAACGAACTCGACTTAATTAAGGTTTGTAGATTTAAATCATTTGGAGCGTCATTTTTTCCATTCAACATTGGCGTAAAGCAAAGAAAGAAAAATGTCAAGAGAAAAAGTGGTAGAAAAACGGATAATTGTTGAACGTGTTCTGATGTCATTATCAAGTTAGCGAATAAGGAATAAATATACGAATGCAGGAATAGCAATTATGTTTTGCTCATTTTCTATTTGCAAGTGGAGTTATTTTTTTTTATGTAATGAAAGATGCTTAGGTATAAATAAACATAATTTTAGATAAAATGTGTGTACAGAAACATTTTGTGATTCTTCGAGCAGACCATTCGAGAAAGACATTATTTTAACGGATTTGAATAGTTTTAACCCCATGTTATATTTTTCCCAAAAATATTTAAAAAGGTCACAAGTTGAACTCCACCGCCACTAAGCACAACACAGGTCACGGCCGCTTGACATGCCGCAGCCTTGGAGGCAGACAACCGCGACGACGGCGCGTAGCAGTCCTGTTCATCAACAGCCACGACCACTCTGACAAGAGTGCCTGACTAAAAAGAGAAGTCACGGCAGATCAGAGCAAGCATTATGGGACAGCAAACAGCTAGGTGCTAGTGCAAAACAACCCTTCAGTCGCCTGGATGGCCCGGTGACTATGTATTTTTGCTGACATAAAAAACTTATAACTTTGTGATTTTTTCATGAAAAACTTTACATAAAAATACTAGATACGTGTAATTTAGGGTTTCGTATTGAAAAACTAATGTTGTATGTATGTAACATATATACCTTAGTAATACAATTAACCACTTTAAAAACATAAAACATGACCAAAATATTATCATTTAATCTAACAGTTCCCGGCTTTATTTTTCTAATAATAAACAGCCACACTGATAAATTTTCAAGGTTAAGCTACACTAGCCGAGGTCAGGTTTTGGATGGCTGACTATATTAACAAAACAAGATTCCTTCGTGCATCAAAAAACACGTTAAACCGTTGATCTTGGGTGTCATTCATAGATCTTTGACTGTCGTTACGGATATTCAGAAACTCGGAAATCTGCCACCAGTCTTATCAAATATGTATATCGTGATTCCCAGTTACTGGGTTATCATCATTACCATCATCAGCCTTTTTAAAGTTCCTGGGACTCAGGTCTCCTCTCTAGGAGAGGGAATGGGCCGTAATCCACCACGTGGACCAGTGCGGGCTGGTGAATTTCACATGTCTTCGAATTTTTGGTTCTAGGACATGCCGGTTTCCTCACGATGTTTTCCTTCACCGGTTTTGAGAGCAGTGATGATGAAATAAATTACACAAAGTAATGCACCTGGCTGGGTTCGAACCCGCGACAGCAGATATACAGTCAATCCATGTAAATTACTGGTATTTAGCTGCATTCGATTTGACTGTAAACCAATCTAGACTTACTTAGGAAAATGCTAGCCCATTGTTGGTACTCTACACCACTCTAGCATAAAAACGACCTTATTTTTAAATACTTGTAAATAAAAGATGAAGGAAAGGGTTACCGTGGTCTTGAAAAAATGGCAATTGTACGACACAGATGGGTTTAATTAGTAAAAGTTTGACACGCCCTCTTGCTCCACCCTGGAACGGGAGACGCCATTAGTTGATTTTCAATCTCAAAAAAGGTAGAACAATTTAAATATCAGCAAACTTTAATTTTATGTTCGAAAAATTCTCAAAGTGAGACGCAACTTAAACGCTGGCAACAGTTTATTTCAAAAAGCCAATTTCATATTAGCTGTGCGGAACCTTTTTGCTGTCCCGAAATTGTTGATCCAATTTTTCGGTCTCGCACCATACCATAGGCGGTAACGCGAATTCCCTTCGAGACTTAAAATATTTGTAAAACGGGGAAAAAGCGGTTTTTCTCTCGAATGTATTGTGGTAAAACTCGTGAACCCACAAAATGGTTCTCACCTTATAAAGTTTTATACAAAAGGGTTAAGTATTTTTAAAAGGGAGTGATGTGAGTGTGTAATTGTGTAATAATATTTAATTAGGTAGCAAAAATGTTTTCGACACTCAAAATGGTAAACCGCATGTCCTAGAATCAAAAATTCGAAGACATTTGATATCCACAAATACGCACTGGACACGCGCGGTAGATTACGTTTCATTCCTTTTCCAGGGGAGGCGTGCTTTAATGCTCGCAAAGGAGGAGGCCGAACGCATCAGGCAACGGCGTTATCGTCGCCGCCGCCGGCGCCGGGATACTGATCCCGATTTCCGGCCACCGTAGGCGCGGGCTTGCGGACAGTAAGCAATGGGTAGCTCGCTGTCCGGCCGTCCGGTAACTGTCCGGACCAAGCCCAAGTCGTCGACGGCGCGCGCTGTTCCCGCGCGCCTCAAGGAGTTGTCAGCAACAGCAGGGGCCCAGCCGGGTCGAAGCCTACTGGGGCCAGGGTTATCCGAAAGGGCGCTCGAGCCCCGGTATGAAGGCTTGAAGGAACGGGATGGGTTTTTTAGTCAGTAAGAGTCTGACACTATCTCCCGCTCCGCCCAAGAGCGGGGGTTGTCATAGGATGCGGGGGTGCTTCCCAGCTGTAGGAAAATTATAAAGCTAATTATGATTATGCTTTTCAGCACTTTTAAATCGCTTAAAATATAGAACTACTAATTATTACTATTATTAGTATAGTTTTTTTTTCTCTCGTTTTATATTCTTTTTATATAATTCCTAATTCTTTGTTGTTAAGTATAAATTGTTATCATTTAAATTTGTACGTAGCGCAGGCTAGATCATCTGGCTAATTCTGCATAACTATTGGGTCACCAAGATACAGGCTTTGCCTAGTTTGGGACCCATCGATAACCTGTTAATATAACACTTAGTGTAATTCTTAAGATTTTTATTTAATTGTATCAAACTGTGTTTGTCTCAATAAATAAATAAAAAAATAAAAAATTAACACCTCTTCGGTTCGGACTAAGCGTTTCGCCTGGAACAGCTTTCCCATTCGATTATAATTTAGGTGTCATCATGGCTCGAGGCTTTTAATAAACCAGTTTGATTCATCATCAACGATTGCATCATTGCTTACCATCAACTGTAAAGAAATAAACCATAACCTTAAAACAGTTTTGAGGGAATAAAACTAAAACAATATTTGTGCTATGAGAATTCAAAAGCATGCACAGGAAATTTCTCAAAAGTGCAAGCAAGCAACAAAATCAAACCAAAAACACATTTCTCAAATATCACAAAACTATTTATTCCCCACTATCGTTATGAAACTATACTTTCTCAAAATCATATTTGAAAATATTCCACCTTTCAAATAACATATTTTTCGCGAATACCGGAAGGCGAAGGGTGGGTGAGAGGGCATCCCCCTCTAGACCTCCCCTCCCAACCACCACCCTTTACCTACTTATTTTGTAATCTTTGCTTAGCAGCTCCTACCCTTATATTTGGAAAAATATACTTTGATGCCGAAAGTGGCGGTATTTCATATATTCTTGTTATATCATAGGTTACTTGACAATAAAGATGTACTTGTCATGAGTTTAAAAGGTTCTTTGTTGTTTTGAATGGTTCTTGGATATAAAGGCTAGTCTATTATTCAAGAATGTTTACTAACAATTTCGAGTTGTATCAAAACTTTAAGTACAGTATTTTTTTCACAATGGAATTATATGAATAGGTATTGTATACTTGTATAGTCATATACAAGGTGTAAGGGACAGCCCTCCACAAACTTTAAGGGCTTACTCAGTAGACGAAACTGAACAACCTTCCATAAGTTTTTTTTTTTTAGGAAACGAATAAAAAAATCGGCTTCATCATACAAAATTAAAAACTTGATTGGACAGTTTGTATGGAAAGGCCGATTTTTGTTTTCGTTTCCTGAAACAAAATCTTGTGGAAGGTTGTTCACTTTTGTCTACTGAGTGAGCCCTTAAAGTTTGTGGAGGGCTGTCCCTTACACCTTGTATGTACATGCATTTAGTTCATAATAATATAATGGGATATCTCGCAGTATCATTGAAGTAATTATTTTTTATTAACCTTTCGAATATCGTAATTAGAGACACAATGAGTTTAACGAATTAAAATAACATTAAGTGGGTTGGGAAAAGATCGGCATTGGAGTAAGAACGTATAAATCAATTATACCCCTTATTTAGCTCTATTTTTTATGCCAGCCACATTGTTGGGCAAGGTGGAAGATAATGACGCAGCACGCAATATGTCCAGCATTAAAAATAAAGCTAAATAAGTGGTGTAATTTATATTTATACGTTCTTACCCCAATGCCGATCTTACCCCAACGCACTATATATTGAAATTGTGTAACGATGAAAGGCCTCCTGCAAGGTAGACCGATGACCTAGTGAGGATCGCGGGAATCCGATGGATGCGTGATGCACAGGACTGGTCATTGTGGCGACGCATGGTGAAGACCTACTAAACGCAAATTAAGACCGAGGAAAGATATACTCGTATAATGTATTCAAGCATTTCAAATACTTCTTGAATTCAGTCAAAGACACGATTTTTCAGTTTGTCTATACTAATATAATATAATACTAGCATTTGCCTGCAGAAGAGCTCAGTACAATGCTCAATGACCTCAGTAGAGCTTCCGAAAAAGTGGGTCTTAAAATGAACATGGACAAAACTAAAGTCATGATAAACAACCATGTAGCACCCACTCCTATCAAGATCGGAGACTCTATACTCGAAGTTGTGGACGATTACGTCTACCTCGGGCAGACAGTCCAGTTGGGTAGATCTAATTTCGAGAAAGAGGTCAACCGTCGAATCCGACTCGGCTGGGCAGCGTTCGGGAAGCTACGCGGTATCTTCTCATCCAACATACCACAGTGTCTCAAGACGAAAGTCTATGACCAGTGTGTGTTGCCAGTGATGATATATGAATCCGAAACGTGGTCGCTCACAATGGGCCTCATCAAAAGGCTTAAAGTCACCCAAAGAGCAATGGCAAGGGCTATGTTTGGAGTTTCCTTGCGTGATCGAATCAGAAATGAAGATATCCGCAGGAGAACCAAGGTTGCCGACATAGCACAAAGAATCGCCAAACTTAAGTGGCAATGGGCAGGGCACATTGCTCGCAGAACAGATGGCCGTTGGGGCCGAAAGGTTCTGGAGTGGCGACCGCGTACCGGAAAAGGTGGACTGACGACCTGGTGAAGGTAGCGGGAATCCGATGGATGCGGGACGCACATGATCGTTCGTTGTGGCGACGCTTGGGGGAGGCCTATGACCAGCAGTGGACGTCTGTCGCCTGAAATGATGATGATGATGATGATTTGCCTGCAGCTTCACTTTCCGCAGCGTACATAAAATATAGCCTATGTCACTCAGAAGGCTTTTTATCTGTCTAAAATTTTTAGCAATCGGACCAGTACTTTCAGAGATTACCTCCTACAAACAAAAAAAAAAAAAAACAAACTTTACCTCTTTATAATATTATATATCCGCATACATTGAAGGTTAGCCCTTCGTTGCAAGTTTTCAGGGGAAAAATTAAGGAACATTTCCTGTCTACTTACATGACCTATAAATATGTATTTATAAAAGTATTTATTTATTGTATATATTATTATGTTTATGTATAGTGTGCTTTACACATATCTGTTTAATATATTTTTAGTGTTAAGTTAAATTCAATTTATGTTTAATTGTCTGGCCTGTTGGTCTAGTGGTTAGTGACCCTGACTGCTATGCCGGAGGTCACGGGGTCGATTCCCACCCAGGACAAATGTTTGTTGGGCACGCCACAATCATGGCGGTAAGTCCCCTTTTTGAGGCGTGGCTGGAAAGACCTCACGGCGTCCTTACCTTCCGCATGAGGCAGGTTCTTACCGGACATGGTTCGTTCGGGAGTTTCCTGCACCGGATTCGCCCGGGTGTCGCCACTGTGCGGAATGCCCGGAGGACACGGTGGAGCACACAGTCGAGGTGTGCCCTGCTTGGAAAGAGCATCGCCCTCGTGGGGGCGATCGGCGGCGGAGACCTCTCGCGCCGGGCCTTGGTTGAGGCCATGGTCCGGAGCGAGGAGGAGTGGCTGGCGGTCGCCGACTTCTGCGAAGCAGTAATGCTCGCAAAGGAGGAGGCCGAACGCATCAGGCAACGGCGTTATCACCGCCGCCGCCTCCGCCGCCGGGATTCTGATCCCGATTTCCGGCCACCGTAGGCGCAGGCTTGCGGACAGTGAGCAAAGGGTAGCTCGCTGTCCGGCCATCCGGTAACTGTCCGGACCAAGCCTAAGTCGTCGACGGCGCGCACTGTTCCCGCGCGCCTCAAGGAGTTGTCAGCAACAGCAGGGACCCAGCCGGGTCGAAGCCTACTGGGGCCAGGGTTATCCGAAAGGGCGCTCGAGCCCCGGTATGAAGGCTAGAAGGAACAGGGCGGGTCTTTTAGTCAGTAAGAGTCTGACACTATCTCCCGCTCCGCCCAAGAGCGGTGGATGTCATTGCATGGTTTTTATATGTTTTTGTGATGAGCACAATCATTTGTTCTGTGTCTGGGTGTAATTTATCTATAATATGTATGTATTTATAAATATATAATTTGTTTATCAGTTAGTACTCATAACACAAGCTCAGCTTAGCTTGAGACTAGACAACGTTGTGTGATAGTTGTGGAATATTATAAATATTATAAGTTATAAGTATTTTTTTTTCTTTTGTTATTTATTTATTTATTTTTACTAAGGTACTCCAACGACTTATTCACTAATAAAATTTTACAAAAAAGAGTGAACTTGTCAATTAAAGAAGTACACAGCTTACACATAAATAAAAAAATACTTACAATTAATGAGATCTATCATTTATATGAGAGCTATTATAATGAATTAATTATTGTTTTATATTACAAATTGAATTAAAAATTATGCATTAAGGGTTCCTCAAATGAAAATTTCATTTTCAATTACATGGTTTGCTGTAAAAAAAAACCAGTTGTGGGTTAAGCTCGCCTATGTACATCAAATATCCTTTTTTTTGATGTTTGTTAAAATTTTGGTGCACAATAAAGAATAAAGTGCAAAGACACATTCCGTCATTACGATAAGTAAAAGAGAGTTATATATAAAGTAAGTATTGTAAAGAGGTAAAGTTTGTTTTTTTTTTGTTTCTGAAAGTACTTGTCCAATTGTTAATTTTTTTTCACCGATAGAAAGCTGTTTTATTCCTGAATGACACAGGCTATATTTTATATAAGCGGGCGAAGCCGTGGGCAAAAGTTAGTAGGAAATATGCTGCACTTTTAATCTTGCAGTGGAAAATATGCTTCACGAAATGAGCTACAGAACTTTCTTTTCTACATAAAATTTATGAGATACTAAAACTATTAAACTAGGTTCTAAGTTTTAAAAAAATGATGGAGTTCACAAGAAAAATCAGAAGCTAAAAAAGCTTAATATCATAAAGCTTAATATCATAAAAGCTTAATATCCTAAAAAATGCAGAGCGCGGTGTTATTAAATACTAGCTTTTGCCCGCGGCTTCGCATGCATACATAAAATATAGCCTATGTCACCACTCAGGAATAAAGCAGCTTTCTATCGGTGAATAAATTTTCGCAATCGGACCAGTGCCCCTAGCCAAGTTGCTAATCTGCAATAGTTAACGCTAGTAGAAAGCTTCAAATGTACGGGAATGACGTCATCTCAACGCTCAGTCACGTGGTCAGTACAAAAGATCACCCAGCTGGTCCAGGGAGCAACAAGGGTGCCGGACGTTGATTCGCACACGGCCAATTGCTTAGACCTTCTGCTGACAACAGATCCAGACCGCTATTCAGTGGCAATATCATCACCGTTAGGTAGTTCCGACCACTGTCTGGTGAAATCTGTATCAGTCTACTCTCCGCCCGATCCCAGCCCTAGAGGCACCAGGCGGGTTTGGCGATACAGGTCAGCAGATTGGGATGGCATGCGATCTTTCTTCGCATGTTATCCTTGGCAGCCTACTTGCTTTTCTTCGGGAGATCCATCGTCGTGCGCAGATGCTGTGACGGATGTTTTGCGGCGGGGGATGGAGTACTATATTCCATTCTCCGACGTAACCATGTCTGGCCGGGCTCACCCTTGGTTTGGTGCGGAGTGTGGCCGCGCTAACGCGCTCAAGCACGCAGCATATCAGGCATGGGCCGACGCTCGTATGCGCAAGACGAATGACGTAAGCCAGAAGAAGAGAGCCTTCAACAGAGCTGCCAAGTCTTGCAAGAAGGTGATGCGGAGGTCTCGGTTCGACCACATTAGCCGCATCGGGAACAAACTAGCTTCATACCCTGCGGGTAGTAAGGCGTTTTGGTCCCTGGCTAAGTCGGTTGAATCGAACTTCTGCCGCCCCTCACTACCGCCACTGCTGAAACCCGACGGGTCGCTGGCACATACCGCTGAGGAGAAAGCAAATTTGTTTGCTTCACTCTTTGCGGAATCTTCGCGTCTAGACCCAGGTAACGCGCGGCCCCCTGCTCATCCTGATGGTTGCGATGCGAGTATGTCAGATATTCGCATCCATCAGAAGGACGTCCGTAGGGTGCTGCGTAACCTTGACGTGAACAAGGCTAGCGGTCCGGACGGGATACCAGCAATTGTTCTGAGAACGTGTGCGCCTGAACTGTCTCCGATCCTGACACGCCTATTTAGGCTTTCATTTGAGGCTGGAAAAGTGCCGATGGCATGGAAGCAAGCTAATGTCCAGCCTGTGCCCAAGAAAGGGAGTCGTGCTGACCCAGCTAACTACCGACCAATCTCAGTAACGTCCATTCTCTGTAAGACTATGGAACGTGTACTCAACACTAAGCTCCTGGCATACCTAGAAGCTAATGATATTCTCAGTGACCGTCAATACGGCTTTCGCCGAAATCTGTCAACTGGAGATCTTCTAGCGTATGCCATCCACATCTGGAGTGAGGCCATCGAGAAGCACGGGGAAGCGCTTGCCGTTTCCCTCGATATTTCGAAGGCTTTCGATAGGGTTTGGCACGAAGGCCTTATTAGTAAGCTTCCTTCTTTCGGTTTACCCGCTGGATTGTGTGCTTGGATCGCAGACTTCCTGAATAACCGGTCCATTCGAGTGGTTATCGATGGCTGCTCGTCTGATCAAATGGCTATTAATGCCGGGGTCCCTCAGGGGTCAGTACTCTCGGCAACATTATTCTTGCTGCACATAAACGATCTGCTTAAGCCCGGTACCTTTGGGTATGCAGACGACAGCACTGTTGCTGAGAGTTACATATCCAGCGCGCGAGCTAGTGGGTCACAGATCCAGTCTCTTCGAGAGGCTATGGTTGAGCGCTTGAACTTGTCCTTGGAGGCAGTCTCCGAATGGGGCGATGCCAATTTGGTCAGGTTCAACGCTGCAAAAACCCAGGCGTGTCTATTTTCCGCTAAAAGGAGCCAATTCAGTCCTGCTCCAACTTTTCGGGGTGTATATGTGCCGATAACCGACCATCTTGACCTTCTTGGTGTTACGTTGACATCAACACTCAACTTTGGGCCATACATCGAAGCAAAGGCTCAACTGGCTGCAAAAAAGCTGGGAGTTCTCGCAAAGGTCAGACAGTACTTCACGCCGGAACAGCTGCTCAAACTTTATCAAGCGCAAGTTCGATCGTGTATGGAGTATTGCTCTCATCTTTGGGACGGATCTGCCCGATACCAGCTTGATGCACTTGAGGCAATTGAGAGGCGAGCCAGAAGGATAATTGGCGACGATACACTCGTCGAGTCGAATCTTCAAAGTCTTGAGCATCGACGCAGAGTTGCTAGCCTGTCGGTTTTCTACCGGTTGCATTTCGGGGAGTGTGCGTCGGAATTGCATAACCTAATTCCGCCTAGCCCGTTTCATCATCGGACTACCAGACGTACGGCTATGCGCCACCGGTATATGGTGGATATCCCACCAACACGCACAAAACGTTTTGGGAACACATTCATTGTGCGTGCGGCTAGGGAGTGGAATTCCTTGCCGGAGTCTGTGTTTCCTGATAGCTACAACCCGGGAATCTTTAAGGCGAGAGTGAATAGGTTTCTTTTAGGTAAGCGCGTTCCATCGTCGACCGCATCGTCGCTTTCCATCAGGTGAGATAGCGGTCAAGCGCGAACCTATCAACAATAAAAAAAAAAAAAAAAAAAAAAAGATTCGGCGACGCGGCCAACTCGAAGCGTTCGACGCAAGCGAAACGGTTGTAACTTGGCTAAGGGGGCTGTACTTTCAGAGATTACCTCCTACAAACAAAAAAAAAAAAACTTTGCCTCCTTACAATATTAGTGTAGATTCCGTACTTATATCATACTTGGCACCATAGACATAGACGTGAGCTTGCAGACGACGAACTATAGGCAACTTGCCATGCAGACCCGAGTTATGGTCGGCACGTAGTGTTCCACACGCGCCTCAAAGAGAGATGTTAGGAAACTGTAGAGGTCCAGCAGGGCCGAAGCCTACTGGGGCCATGGGTTGACTTCCGAAAGGAAACCCTGGGATCTTGGAACAAAAAGCAAAGAAAGAACACAGGAGCACTAACACGGAAGTAGGAGAAAGAAAATGTATGCTGTATTGAACTGGCACAACCTTGAACAGCTCATCGAAACTGGTATGGCTGATGGCAAACGACCAAGAGGCCGCAGCCCAGTAAGATAGGCAGATCAGTACCCCTAGCCAAGTTGCTAATCTGCAATAGTTAACGCTTGTAGAAAGCTTCAAATATATACGGAAATGTCGTCGTCTTATCGCTCAGTCACGTGGTCAGAACAAAAGAATTGGCGGCAAGGTCAACTCGAAGCGTTCGGCGTAAGCGAAACGGTTGTAACTTGGCTGTGAGCCAGGTCCGCTTCATACTGGACACCCAATTGCACGTCGCACTTCATGACGCTAAGAACCAATCAATAAGAAGCTAATCCAGAGGAACCTTCACGACCCTCAATAATGAGGAATACGACTCGAGGACGAGGATTGAACAGCCAAAGGGTTTTTGTCAAATAGACATCGTATTTCTTATTTAATAACATTTTCTATTTAGAAAAGTAAACAATTTGGATATTTAGAAGTCACTACGTGTTGTTTTTTCGCTTCTGAAAAGAAAACGCAGGGTCCTGAAACGTAAGGCAAAGAAGGAATATAGATATGGTTCCCCATCATATAGGTATCTTCCCGCTCTATCCTACAGCGAGAGAAGTCATTGGATGATTAAACCATATTTAAAAAATAGTAAATTCTACTTAACACTTTTATTTATTGTCGTTTGAATATACGAACAAAAGCTTAAAAACAGAAAGAACAAGAAGAGCACAAATTGTCTGTTATTTTACGAGCGTGTTTCTCTATAAACAAAATAAAATCGAAACATATCGTTATGTCCAAATAAATTGGCTTTTTGTAAAGGATTTATTGCATTAAGTCCGCTTCATGTAACTATTTTCTTTTCATATTAAATTGAGCGATACCCGGGTCTGAGATTTTTTAATTTTAAATTGAAAAGTTGGAACAATAATCTTGTCCTATTAAAAGCTCACATTTAAATTTTTTACAAATATTTCACTGCTTTTAACCATAAACATTATGGGCCTCGTAGGGGCTCAGCACATAAATGAATATTAGTGGTATTAGAACGCCAAAGGACCATGGTTGTTGTTTTAGTAAATGTCTAACACACCCTCTCGTTTCACCCTAGAGCTCAAGAAATCATCCGATAATTTTTCACCTTAAATAAAAAAAGAAAAAAAAAACAAACACAGTACAGTTTTTTTTTTTGTACTTGCCAACCAGGTACCTACAGATTATAAGATTTGGTAATAAAAATCAAATGAATTACGTGTAAAAGTGTTTTTAAAACGTATTTACAAAATAAATATCATTTGTCATTTGTTATTTATCATTTACCTCTTCTATTTTTTATGATTGAGATGAGAAATCAGGTGACTGACCAAAATCTACTTGAGTGTTTCACTTGCCTTTTGCGTTCTAGGGCTACGGTCAGGAGCGTAGCTAGGCGTGGGTAAAGTGGGCCCTCGCCCCCGGCCTGGCACCCAAGGGGCCTCGTACATGCTAAGGCTTTTTTATAGTTGGTTCGCTTTTTTTTTCGATGGGAAAAATCATCCAATGACAACCCCCGCTCTTGGGCGGAGCGGGAGATAGTGTCAGACTCTTACTGACTAAAATAATTGGTTGGCTCGCGTTTGACCACTATTTCTCTTGATAGTAAGTGATGATATAGTCGAACACTGGGTTGCGATAGTCGCTG
This sequence comes from Mythimna ferrago, assembly GCA_910589285.2. Lineage (NCBI taxonomy): Eukaryota > Metazoa > Arthropoda > Insecta > Lepidoptera > Noctuidae > Mythimna > Mythimna ferrago. Next base: position 27,230,742 of record OU342679.1, read on the forward strand.
TCTCGCAATGTTGTTGTGAAAAAACAAATCCAACCAATCACTTCTGTGACGATTCTACCAACTTCTTGCAAATATGCTCACGTGAAATTAGTCTACATTACGCCTCTGGCTACGATAACCCTTTCAAACTTATGTTCTAAAGTTCTTTTTGGTTTGGCATTTTAATAACGATTTCAAACTGAATAATATTATTTTATATTCCAAAAATATCAAACTTATCTGATCCTGTAATTCCATTTACCGCCTCGGGGATTATAATATGGATATCAGCTTTAAATAGTATTACTGCCAAAAGCTTCACTTGCAAAAACAATATTAATTTCCGATGATATTTTTTAAATTAACATTTTCTCATTATTGACTGTGTTTGATTTTGTATGCAAATAATAACTTTTAATACATTTAAATAATTATCAACTAACTTCACGCACAGGACCGGTCGTTATGGCGACGCTTGGGGGAGGCCTATATCCAACAGTGGACGTCTTTCGGCTGAAATAATGATGATGATAGTTTAACTTTGACGGCATCGTTGGTGAAGTGGTTTAACGAAGGGCTGCTGCACTGTGTATCGCGGGTTCAATTCCCGCACGGAACAAATATTTTTATGGCCTACAGATAGATCTTCTGGAAGATCTTACATATTTTACGTTTACATATTTGTGAATGTCAAAGTCGAAGTACTTTATTTGCCAGAAACATGGTGATGAGGATATTGAATACAGTACATAAGTTCTACATGTTTCACCAAATATACAAATATTAGGTAGTATAATAAAATTGTCATTTAAAATTATTAAACATTAATTGAACATTATTTAAACATCATTAAATTATTAAACATTATTTAAACATCCTACAACGTTAAAAAAGACCACAATTGAATAAAATATTATTTTGCATTTTTAACATGCCTCAATAATAGATATGTACTTATTATGTCACTTATATTTTCTTTCTAGATCATTCTTGTCATTAAAAAAATTGCTTAAGTTATAAAAGCATTGGTCCAACAGCCATTCGCGTAGTCTATTTTAAATTAATAATCTTATTAATTGCAATTCTCTAGATTTTGGTAATTTATTAAAGACCTATATTGCCATCATGCTACAGTTTTTCTGATACAAAGAACTTTTAGAGCAAGTGCTTCTAAGTATCGTCGGATCCCTGCTAGGGTACAATTTTCTTTTTCCAAAAGTTTAGAACAATTCTGGATGTTCTTTTACAAATACACCAATTTGCATTTTATAAAGACTAGTGATGGTCAGCAAACCAAGCCTTTTAAAAAGTGGACGACACGATTCTAAAGGGCCCACACCACATGTTGCCCTTACACACTTTGCACCCACGATACAGGAGTAATCGGATTTTATTGGAACGATTTTTGTTTTATAAAATGTTTTGTTAGGAGTAAAAAAACAGTTTTTTTCATGGCTATGATTAAAATGGAATTATATCGCAATTTACTATTTTTATCGTTTGTTTTCAGTAATTTTCTGTTCGAGTTTATTTAAAAAAAAAAAACTAAATAACTTTTTTCTTATTTCATAGTTTGATGTGCAGGAACTTATTGGTAGATCCTTTTTTTATTTCCTTTTTTACCTCACAATGATTTTTAATAGCCCAATTGTCTACAGATTGATAAAAAATATTTTTACACACTTGTACACTCAGTGTAAAACAACATATAGACATTTAAGATTAAAAAAAAAAACTAAACTGTATATGTCATTTACTTCAAATTTCTATATAAATTTCTATTAAATTCTCATTCTAAACCAAGTCTCTAAGCCTATTTCCTCCAAATCTCCCGTTATTCAATTAATCTACAGAATTTTAATACGATTTCCTGCTCATCACGCGTTTTCCTGAAATGCTGAAGAGGCGTAAAGGCAGTTATTGCATCACGAACCTCATTCGTTCATGACTCGACAAGGTGACGCAAATGGACTACTAATTTATGATAACAACGAAAATTGCTTTCTGAAAACCCTGGAAATACTTTGAATAAAATTCCAGTTATTCAACCGATCATTTGACCCGTTTTTGATATTAAGAGTCAATGGGCTTGTTATGGTAGCTTTTTGATAAAAGAAAGAAATGTTTTGTCTTTTTTGGAAATGACTGTCTAGTTACAGTTACAGCTGTGCAATTTACAGTTAAAAAATCGGCCAAGTGCAAGTCGGACACATGCACTCACCGTCTGCAAGCCTGCGCTTGTAAACGGTGAGTGCAGAACGTGCAGACCTTCGCTGACTGGGAATCGCCCTGTGACTGTTGACCGCCGGAGCATCTTCTACGACGGCTCGAACGTGAGTTTCTCTCACACATACTTTCCTCATTTGCTCGCATTACTGCGTCATTGAAGGAGGTGACTGCTTCCCTTTCCCCTTCACTCCGATCTTGCCCAAGCGCATGGCTTTAGCCAGAACAAACGCGGGAGTTTGCCACCGCCGATCGCCGCCACAAAGTCGCAACGGTATTCCGCCCAAGCGGGGCACACCTCCATCATGTCCTCTGAGTGACTCGCACAAGAATAATACCTGGGTGTTTCTTCCTATCGAAGCCGAAACATGAAATTACCGAAATAACCGATGACGCCTCTGTAACCACTCCTCGAAGACGGGACTTACAGCCGCAATTGAGGTGAGCTTAATAAGGACTAAGTCTAAACTTTTAGTCTGATAATACCTACGTAGGTAAACAGAAAATTGGTTCATTAATTTTCATCCTTTTTAACTTTTCAATCCCCTTAATCCAGTCTCATCCAACAAGGCTCACGGATTTCCCCGGAGAGCCTACCCATTTATATCCTAAAACTGTGCGAAAGAAATCTAAGACTAAAATTATCCATTTCCAGCCTACTAGACCATTAATAGGCTGTCAGTCCTCCTAAAATGTATAGCCTATTTCCAAAACGGTCCATTCTGAAACCTTTGTAAGTGAAGGACCGAGTTACGATTCGGTGCTTCGATTACAGGCTTTTTCTTTAGCAATTTTATGTGGGGATTAGTAAGGGACGAAGGGTTGGTTCTGATCTGAATGGATTTCTGTCCTCGATTTTTATTATAGGTTCTATAGGTCATTGTTAAATTATGTATGCTGCTAGTTTTCATATTTATGGTGTTGTAGATGAGTATTTCATGGGATGGATTTTGGTTTTGGTTTTGTTGCTTCTCAGTAGAGAATAGAGTCTACACGTTTTATTTTAAAGACGATTCCTCAGTCACTACAATTATGAAATCAGTTGTTACTTTGCCTGACTCATCATCATCATTTCAGCCGATAGACTGTTGGACATAGGCCTCCCTCAAGTGTCGCCACAATGAACGATCCTGTGCGTCCCGAATCCATCGGATTCCCGCAATCTTCACCCGATATTCGATCCACCCTGTAGGAGGCTTTCCAACGCTTCTTCTTCACCGCAACGGCAATGTGAAACGGCCATCTGTTCTGCGAGCAATGTGCCGTGCCTATTGCCACTTAAGTTTGGCAATTCTTCTTCTTTGCCTGACTACCTGATAGATTATTAGGAAATGAAATAATAATTACATATATTGGTGACTAGCGAACGAGACTTATCGAACTTCGTGCCGCCTAAAATTAAATGAATGTAGTCTTTTGATATTGTCGAACGATTGTGATGAAAAAAGCCTAAGTAATACATCAAGTTACACACAATTTCAGTGTATAAAAGTTATCTATATCGATTTCGTATATTTGACGTGATACGTGCACAACTAAAACAATCTACAAATTTATTATATGTATAGACTTACTTCGAATAAAGACTACTTCGCAATTTGTTATTGTTCCTGACGTCACATCGGGCCACACACCACATCGTAGTCGCGGACGTCCCCTCTCCGACCACTCGCTCGCCGACACCTCGCGCGTATGCACACATATCGGTTATCTCAAATTTTGTAACTACGCATACCTACGTGGAATACAGTCTTATAAAAAATCAAGCAGTTTTATTAGTCAAGACCACCAGCAGCTAACCTGGAGCTTGATACTCAACATATGGTCCTTCGAGCTAAAGAAGATCACCGTTTTTTGTGCTACGCACGCACCTCCTGTGGACTTTGGATTGGCTGTCCTCCGTACAGCGTACTCGCCTGTGCCGTAGAGGACACTTGAAGGACAGTCTACCCAGAGGGACAGTCTACTGAGTGAGTCCGTTCCATTATCCTTTTATACATTCCTTTCTATTTGCTTTTTCTATCCAGGAAATTTAATATAGTGCTATACGGATCGGGCATATTGATCTCTTCATATATAGCTTACCTACACAGTGGAAATTTCCATAGTTAAATCATCTTTATTTTGCATAACTACACATAAGTTTTAAAAACATTTCTTCGCTTGCTAACCGCAAGTCTTTGCTAAACGCGTAAACAAACTCATTAGTGAACTTTATATATTTTTTCGATGTTGCACGTATTGCATCGGTGACACATCAGGCTCATTAGCAATATCAGCTGATTTTACCGTTAGATTTGCCAGCTTTTTATGCGTAATATTATAACGTATACGTATTACGTAATATTAGATTCTTTGTCTTTGCTTGCACTATTGACTTTGCCTTTTTTTGCCTTGCTTATACGATCTACCTACACCTTCTCATTATGTCTGATGCAAAATTAAAGGAACTCGTAAAGAGGCGTGGTAGCTACAAAGCAAAGCTTACGCATTTTAGCAACTTTTTAAGATTACTACCTAGCACGGGAAATGATTTAGATCATTTTCAAACAGCAGAATTAAAAAACCGTCTTAGTCTAATGGAAACCTTATACAAGGAATTCGACGTGTTGCAGACAGAGTTGGAGCTGTTGTCGGAGGATGCGGATGAAATGTACCAAGAGAGGGAGCAGTTTGAGTCGCAGTACCACGCGCTGGTGGCCCGCGCGGGGGCGATCTGCGCCACTGCGCGCGCCTCCTCGCCTGCGCTCGTGTCTGCCACCTCCGTTGATGATCTCCCGCGCCACGGTTCTGGCTGCAGGCACGACTTCGTTCGGCTGCCTAAGATAGACTTGCCTCACTTCGACGGAGACTATCAGCACTGGCTTGAATTCCGAGATACGTATCTTTCCCTTATTCATAATAACGACAGCATACAAGATATTAATAAATTTCATTACTTGCGTGCTGCTTTAACCAGCAGCGCGTCATTAGTGATAAAAAGCATAGATTTCAAAGCGGATAACTATGGTACAGCTTGGCAGTTATTAATTGAAAGGTACGACAATGAAAGACTACTTATTAATAATCACGTGCAGGCCTTATTTAATTTTGAATCAATACAACATGAATCTTGTAAATTTTTGCGAAACATGATCGATGTCACAAATAAAAATCTTCGTGCCCTGTCCACCTTAGGTCAGCCTTCTGAGGAAGGGGGTCTAGGTGAGACTCTTATAATATACATGATGTCAGAAAAACTGGACAAGGTCACGCGAAGGGAGTGGGAAGAATGTAAAAATAATTTAGATTGCTTTCCAACTTTAAAACATTACATAAAGTTTTTAACAAACAGAGCAGATTTACTTGAATCCTTAAATTACAATAAAAACACAACATCAACAAAAAACACTTACGAACACAATAAAACTAAAAACTTCCTAACAACAACAAAAACAAAAAATAACAACAATTCAGATAATGTTAAGTGCCCTATGTGTTCTGAGAATCACTTCTTATTCAGTTGTCAGCCTTTCAGAAAACTTGACGTAGAAGCACGCATTAAAAAAGCATCAGAAAGCAATGTTTGTATGAACTGCCTTCGACCTGGTCATACCGAGAAGCGTTGCAGTCTTTCGCATTGTAAATATTGCAAGACCAGACACAACACCCTATTACACAGGGAATCAGAAAAACAGACAGGGGAAAACATAGTTTTATCTACAAACGTCACATTACCCACGGATAGTAATCAAGGTCACATTTTACTTTCCACAGCCTTGGCAAAGGTGGCTGACGTCAATGGAGAGCTTCATACTGCCAGACTACTGTTGGACAACGGCAGCACCTCCAACTTCATCACCAAAGAGCTCTGTGGGAAGCTCGGCCTGGTAAAACGCAGCACTAGCTCCACCGTCTCAGGTATTAATGGTCAAGTTTCCAGTACCTCAGAAAGCTGCAGTCTTCATTTGCAGTCTTATGATGGTAGCTATCAGGCGAAAGTAAGCTGTTTTGTTTTACCGAAAATTACACAATCGCTGCCTGGCTCGTATGTCAACAAAAGATATATTACCATCCCGCCAGGTATTCAATTAGCAGACCCAACATTCAATGTTCCTACTGCCATCGACATTCTAGTTGGTGCTGAGGTATTCTGGGACGTCTTAGGTTCCAAGACAATTAATTTGGGCAATAATCAGCCTAGACTACAATCATCCAAACTAGGTTGGCTTATTTCGGGCCGCGTCATTCGGTCTCGTCTTCGTACACAACCTTCTGTTTGTCACTTTCTATCACACGAGGAGTCAGATCAGCTGACTCGCTTCTGGGAACTTGACACAGTGTCGTCTACTAACTGTTTCTCTTTAGAAGAACAGGCCTGTGAGAAACTTTTTCAGGAGACCACACGTCGAGATGCGCATGGTCAATTCGTTGTCACCATACCATTGAAGGACTCGCTCGAGTGCTTAGGTGATTCTTACGCAATGGCCAAGCGTCGTTTTCTCTCCCTAGAGCGAAGGTTTGAGCGAGACTCCACATTCAAAACTAGATACATGCAATTCATGCAAGAATATATTGATCTTCATCACATGACAGAATATTCAAAAACCAATCATTCAGAAATTAATTATTTCATGCCTCATCATGGTGTTGTGCGCGAGTCAAGTTCTACCACAAAACTTCGCGTAGTTTACGATGCTTCAGCCTCCAGCACCTCGGGCAAGTCCTTCAATGATATTCAGATGGTAGGTCCAACCGTACAGGAGGATCTGCTTTCCATTCTCTTGAGATACAGACAACACAATTTTGTTGTAACAGGTGACATTGAAAAAATGTATAGAGCTATTTTAGTCGAACCATCTCAGCGCCCGTTACAACAAATTGTTTTCAGATTCAACTCCTCAGACCCTTTAAAGACCTATGCACTGAATAAAGTGACATACGGTACAGCTTCAGCCCCGTATTTGGCCACAAAATGCCTAGTTTCACTTGCAGATCAATGTTCAGACCCAGAAGTAAGTCAGTCAATCAGACGTGATTTTTACGTAGACGACTATTTAAGTGGGGGCGACTCGATTGAGTCAGTCATAAATTTATGTCGTGGGGTAGTAAATACTCTCGAGTCCGCCAAGTTTCACCTTAGAAAGTGGCAATCAAATAGTCCAAAAATATTAGAGGCCGTTACTAATATAAAACCAGAACATCAAGATAAAAAATTAAATCTAAATGATACACCTAGCAAAACACTTGGGCTATACTGGGATTGTAACACAGATAAATTATTCTTTTCTATAGATTTAAAACCCATTTCCAAAATTACAAAGCGGAACATATTATCTTTAATAAGTCAGGTATTTGATCCAATCGGCCTCGTCGGGCCATGCATAGTTCAGGCTAAACTCATGTTGCAGCAGCTGTGGATATTTAAATGTAACTGGGATGATGAAGTACCAACAGAAATAAAATCACAATTCCTTGAGTTCACACAGTCACTTCCAGCTCTTAACTCAGTTCACATTCCTCGTTGGGTATCTTGCAGTAACGCATGTTTAGTGGAGCTACACACTTTCACAGACGCTTCTGAACGCGCTTACGGTACGTGTATTTATGTCAGAACGGTAGCAGTCGACGGAACAGTTTGCGTTCGCCTTTTAGCTTCCAAAAATAAGGTCGCCCCTATAAAGCCCACGACCATACCAAGGCTGGAGTTGTGTGGTGCTTTACTGGGCACAAGACTTTTCCTGAAGGTACGTAAATCACTTACTCTACAGTTCAATCACTGTTTCTTTTGGTGTGACTCGACGATCGTGCTTGGATGGCTGTCTACATTGCCAAATCAGCTCGATCAATTCGTCCGCAATAGAGTAAGTGAAATCCAAGAAGCTACGACCGGCCAGACGTGGAGCTATGTGCCTTCGAAGAGCAACCCCGCTGATCTCACATCTCGGGGGGTGAAGGCTGATTGCATCAGCTCATCCACTCTTTGGTGGTCGGGTCCTGATTTTCTAAATCACAAAGAAATACAATTTCCTAAATCACCTAATACACAAAATCATTATTTACCAGAAACATCTTTACACACAACTACTGACACACATAAACAAAATTATAACAACATATTTTCAAATTTAATTCATAAAAAATCATCTTTTACATCACTCATAAGAATCGTTGCCTATATACAAAGATTCATCAACAATTGTCAAAAACAGAATAATAAAAAATCATCTTACTTAACAGTTTCAGAATTACAGTCATCACAGAATCTCATATTACAGATTTCTCAACAGGAAATGTTTCCTGAGGAATATTCATGTCTTAAAACTAATCAGGCCTTACATAAAAAAAATCGGTTAATAAGTCTTTCTCCTTTCATTGATTCAGACAACCTAATACGCGTAGGTGGACGTCTCGATAATTCCAACTAAAGTTACAATGTTAAACATCCTATTCTTTTATGTAGCAAGCATCACTTAACAAAAATCATCTTCGAAAGAGAACACAAAACACTCTTTCACGCAGGGCCACAATTACTTTTAGCGCACATTAGACTCACCTACTGGCCTTTAGCAGGCAGAAACCTAGCTAAGCAGGTAGTGCGTAACTGCATCCGCTGCACTCGCTTCAAAGCTCAGCCTATTCAGGTCATCATGGGAAACCTACCAAAAGATAGGACCAACCTAGAGTACCCTTTTTTGAACACAGGGCTTGATTATGCCGGGCCAGTGCTGATAGCCGACCGTAAGGGTAGAGGATGTAAACTTTTAAAATCTTACATTTGTGTTTTTGTGTGCTTTGCAGTCAGAGCCGTTCATCTGGAGCTAGTATCCGACCTCACCAAGGAAGCTTTTCTTGCGGCCTTCAGCCGATTTATTAGTCGTCGGGGCAAGCCTCAACGCGTGTACTCCGACAACGGCACTACGTTTGTGGGAGCTTTCAATGAGCTTTCACGCTTCTTAAAGGTTTCATCCAGTAACATAGAGTCGGATCTTGCAAGCAAAGACATTGAATTCAAATTTATACCTGCCTACAGCCCACATTTTGGTGGGATTTGGGAAAGTGCAGTAAAGTCCACCAAACACTTATTGCGTAGGGTTATGAGCCTAACTCATTTAACATATGAAGAGTTCTCAACATGTCTGATTCAGATAGAGGCTATCTTAAATTCCAGACCTTTAACACCTTTATCCACTGATCCATCAGATCTTTCTTATCTTTCTCCTTCACACTTCCTCATCGGACGGTCACTCACATCAGTCCCTCGGCCCCAGATGAGCGACGTCAACATCCAGCGGCTACAGCGTTTCGACCGTATCGAAAAATTAAGGCAACATTTTTGGCAGCGCTTTTCTAACGAATACGTGTCTCTCCTACAGCAGAAGACCAAATGGAAGACAGCTGGACAGGATCTTAAAACTGGCACCATGGTCTTAGTCAGAAACACCAACCTTCCGCCTCTTCTGTGGTTGCTGGGCAGAGTGGTTGCAGTGAGGACTGGCTCTGACGGGCATTGTCGGGTCGCCGACATCCTGACCAAGAAAGGCATCATCACACGTGCATATAACAACATATGCCCGCTTCCTGTGTCTTCAGCAGCATATTGAAGTTTCTTCAACGGGGGGAGTATGTTACTGACGTCACATCGGGCCACACACCACATCGTAGTCGCGGACGTCCCCTCTCCGACCACTCGCTCGCCGACACCTCGCGCGTATGCACACATATCGGTTATCTCAAATTTTGTAACTACGCATACCTACGTGGAATACAGTCTTATAAAAAATCAAGCAGTTTTATTAGTCAAGACCACCAGCAGCTAACCTGGAGCTTGATACTCAACAGTTATTGACTAGCTTTTGTCTGCAGATTTGCCCGCCTACATAAAATATAGCCTATGTCACTCAGGAATAAAGCAGCTTTCTATCGGTAAAAAAAATTTTTGCAATCGGACCAGTACTGTTTTACCATTACTGTTGTTTTTTTTTTTTTAAAAAAAAAAAAAAACAAATAAAAACCAAACATAAACATAACATTCTTTATAAATGAAGATTATTCAATTGAGACAAAGTCAAAAATGTTTTATCAAAATCGTAATTTATTTAGACTAATATTCTATTACTACCAAGGTGTTACAGAAACGTTTCAAATAATAAGATCAGAGAACAAAAATAAATAGTGTTAAGAATAAAAGTTGCTACGAGCTACGGCGTAGCAAACGCGATGAGGTCACGGCTACGCTGCCTGGCTTCGTTGTCTCGTAGCTACCGCTACGATTTATTATTAAATTTCGTAGCAGCTTCATCTAAATGCTGAGTTCGAAAGAAAGTTGATTGTAAAATATTGATTAATCTGCTAAAGGAGGAAGTCAGACAACTAAAATATAAAACTTATTTCCGAATTTTAAAAGCGTAATTAACACCATCTCGTATCAATTCCGGAACTAAGTGTTTAGTTCCGAAATTGTGAAATATCAATTCTGGAATTGTCTGCAATCGAAAAAAGAGTTCAAAATCGAAAATCGAATTCAAAATCGAAAATTGAATTCAATATTTCATCTCTTCAGCAATTAATAAAAAGTAATAGGCTTTTTTAAACCGCCAAAATATATTTGCCGTAAATACTTAAGTATTAGCCTAAAATATTTTTTTACATATTTCTATTTTTTTTTATCTGTTTTAAACTAGTACTTGACTGCGATCCCGCCTGATGGTAAGCAGTGATGCAATCGTTGATAATGAGGCGCATTAGTTTATTAAGAGCCTATTCGCTCTAGCCTTGAAGACACCCAAATTATAATCAGACGGGAAGACCGCAGCAGGCAAACTGTTCCAGTCCTTTGATGTACGCGGTATAAATGACGAGGCGAAACGCTTAGTCCGGACCGTAGATGTTTCAACAACGTAGGGGTGGATACTTGCCGTGCGTCGGTTTGTCCGATGGTAGAAATGAGATGGCGGAATCAAGTCATGCAATTGCAATATATACGGTTAAAAAAACTTTTTCTCGCTCTTCTGCTTTTAACTACCAAGTTATTCTCGACCACCAGCTATTTCTACCCACCGCTGTAACAGGATTCTTATCTAACGTCACAAAATTAAAAACCCTCGTGTCACAAGCCCAATTAAAATAACAGGCTCAAAACCCTTTTACCCAAACACTTATCATGAGTAAACAAAAAACGTGACTTACACTATAATTTCCAGGCCATATGGCCTCCTGGGTCCAAAGCAGTACAAATAAATAATAAGTACAGGACAACGGTACAATATACGCGCAATAAACGTTATAAAAATAAAAACACGATTATTTTTAATGTCCAACGCACGGGAGCAAATTTGAAGTGGGTTGCAATGGTTATGTTAATTTGTTTTTTTAATTTTATATTTCTATTAGTATGGCACAGGGGGTTTGTGGTTTTTAAGGTACCGTAATTGAAATGAAAAAAAAAACTCTTATAATTATGATCTTATAGAAGAATTCTTATAGGATCACTTTGTGGTCCGTCTGTCTGTCTGTCTGTTTGTCTTTCAAGACCTTTTTTCTCGTGAAGGTATCGAGTTGAAATTAAAACCATAATATGCTCAAGTCTGTGGTTCCTAGAAGCTGTGAAAAAATCAAATTTCTAAGTTAATGAAAAAAAAAAGATACGGATATTATTGTCGCAAAAAACGTATGACACTGTTATGGGAATCAAAATTCATAGGGTGCTTTCTATTTACCAAGAATCGTAAAATTTGGCTTAAAGCAAGGTCCAAGCACAGCTATGGGAATAAATCTGAAAACAGGAGATTTGCTGTTGTGTCACAAAAAAAAAAATACTTTTCGGAAAATTTTTCGAGATTCCATTCAGAAATCGAACTGTTTACATAGGTAAGTTTGTAAGGAACCCTTAGTGCGAGAGTCCTACTCGCACTCTGTATCATGGGTAGGGATTGCAAATATTCGAAGTTTTGATTTTCGAATATTGGAATATTCGAATAATGCGAACATTTTTTCAGAGCTATTCGAATGTTATTCGAAAATCAAAACTTCGAATATTTGCAATCCCTAAACGTGGGTGCGTTCCCAAACATGAAACAACTACCTGCAGGTCGTACAAATATTTGTTCCGTACAGGAATCAAACCCGCGACACGCAGCGCAGCAACCGATTGCTCAATCATGCATTCATATTGATTATTTTCATCCATTCCATTTCTACATACCAACCATTTTTTTCATTACTTTAACTTTATTATGATTTCAAATCAGAATAAATAACACCGTCATAATTTTCTAGAACAAAACCATAAAATAAAATATTCACCCGGTTCAGATTTTGTCAGTACAAGTACACTACCGACCCCAAAATATGACCCAACAAAATAAAAAAATGCCACCGGCTATAAACATGACTGCTGTCTAATGGCCACATACAAACAACTTTTTTATATTAACGGTCCAACATTAGCACTTTCTTTTTTGCTGACAAAATGTTTAAAACGAGCCCTTTTTATTTCAATGCTGGGCACACTTCAAACAATGGCGGTATACGGGGACTGTTTGTCCAGGTAAATGGTTTCAGGGTTCATTGACGGTTGAACTGTGATAACTGTGAATTGCTCAACCATACCATTTAGGAACAAATGCTGAACGGTTTTATGTGTATCTAGAATTATTTAAAAAATAGGTTACCTACATTAGTATTATTATACCTATGGTAAACCAGGTATACATGCCTCAGTCGGTAATGTGTCCCACTTGTAAAACTAAGACACGTATTTAAAATTTGGTGCTTATTTGAGCTGATCTGTACCCCTAGCCAAGTTGATCTGCAATCGTTAACGCTAGTAGAAAACTTCAAATGTGCGGGAATGACGTCATCTCAACGCTCAGCCGCGTGGTTAGACCAAAAGAAATGGGGCGTGGCCAATTCGAGGCGTTCGACGCAAGAGAAACGGTTATAACTTGGCTAGCCGGGCTGGTTAGTTCACACGTACATATGTATGACGGCGATGTAAACTATACAACACAAGTTTAACTTTCGTTGCATTGTTTATCTAATATAACTCTTTGAATGTCGTAATTAGAGACACAATAGAAAGACAATTACCTTATGTCGGACTGTGTAACTTAAGACATTCGAAAGGTTAAATGCGTGTCTTAGTTTGGCAAATGGGGCACGTTACTAACTGGGGCACATATGGCTAGTTTAGTTCTTTTTTGCGTAAGATATCATCAATAACTTCAACCGGTCTTGATCCTCAGAAATATATCAACCCAATTGTAGGGGCCGTCGACGACTGCGGATTATTTGAAGGAGTTATCGCACCCCTTACAATATAATATATATGAAGGAACACGGTGGATTTTAGTCAGTAAAAGCCATTAATACTTTATAAGCAAAGGTACAGAAGTCAATCTCATGTATGTACTTCACTTTTTATACTTATGCTAGGCGATCGCGCTAGGGTCAGCGCGTTGCGCCGAACTGTACGAGTGCGACCGGGCGATTAAGCCGAGATATCGTGTCCGTGAGCGGTGCCTATGTGTGCGTTGCTCCAGCGCGCTTTGTATGTAGATTGTCTTCTGTACCTATCTGATTTATGGTAAAAGTCATTGGATGATTTCACAACTCAAAAAAAAAACACCTCTAACTATATCGTGATGTAATATTATATAATATTATGTCATTATATAGAATTCGACCTCTGCATTAAACTTACCTATAATATTGTAACGGAACAAGTTAATGGGCTAATCTTGCAAGTGACATTTGTCTGATTGCATTCAATGACCGACGTGATTGCCAAACATAATCACTGTAGTATGTAGATAATTGAGTATGTATGGCAGCCGTGACTGCACCAATTAGCTACCCTTTAAGGGCCAAGCGCCCGAAAAGTGCCATAAAACAGTGATTTTCTGAGGCCTACTCCTCCGTAACGGCTATGTCAATTGGTTTGAAAAAAATATATGTTTATTATAGATTCATGAACAATAATATCAACATTTGATTTTTTCGTGCAATTAATACTTTTGTCAAAAAAAAATATTTAGCAATTTCGCAACTTTTCCCTACTCCTTCGAAACGGCTTGGACCTTTAGAAACATTTTTACACAAAAAAATTGGTGGTTAAATATTCTTCAAAGTGAACATTGCATATGTAAATCAATCAATATCTCGCAGAGAAAATGGATTTAACCTTTCGAATGTCTTAAGTTACACAGTCCGACATAAGGTAATTGTCTTTCTATTGTGTCTCTAATTACGACATTCAAAGAGTTAAAGCGCTTTCTGGGCGCTGCTGGCCGCAAATAAATGCACAGATTTGCGTACTGCCGCCTAGGCGAGTGCGAGAGTTGCGTTCACATAATTTCGGTCAGATGGTTCACGGGACTATACGCCTTAAGGCCAGGTTCTACTCATTTTAAACTTTTTAAACCTCTGGAAATCGACAAATATAGAAAAGAACACAATGAAAAACTATATTATTAAAATTGACTATATGACCAAACCGCTGGGTAAAAATCAAAACATGACTAACTAGTTGGCTTAATAAAAAAAAATCGCGAATCTGACCCTAACTTACAATTTCAAACGTGTATGTCTACGAGATTACATCACCGAAATATTTGAAAGTTACAAAAAGTAATAATGCTTGTTTTTTGAAAGGGCTTCGCAAAAAATCTTGAATAGTTTTTGCTTTTTTTTGTTTTATAAAAATAAAACCGCTATCACAGGGCCGCGAAATCGACGTAGACCCGGGCGGAGTTCATACAAAATACTCAATGGCTACAACCGGCTCTTAAACATTAAAATACCTTAGATTAATCTGTCTGGAACGCACCGTTTCTGACTTTACAGTATACAATGCCCTTCACAATGCAAAAGATAGAAACAGATTGTTGAAACCTCTACGGTCCGGACTAAGCATTTCGCTTCGTCATTTAAACCGCGTACATCGAAGGACTGGAACAATTTGCCGGCTCCGGTCTTCCCGTCCGACTGTAATTTAGGTGTCTTCAAGGCTAGAGTGAATTTAATAGGCTCTTAATAAACTAGTGCGCCTCACCATTAACGATTGCATCACTGCTTACCATTAGATGGGATCACAGTCAAGTACTAGTTTATAACAGATAAAAAAAAGATAGAGAAATATCGTACGAATAAAAGTGATGGAGCAGAGAGGTAACGACCCTCAGTTTTGAGGATTACGATCCCAACCCCCACGGTTTTGCTGACAACTCTTTGAGGCGCGCGTGAAACACTACGCGCCGTCTACGACTCGAGGCCAATCCGGAGTATTACTGGGCGGTCGGAGAGCGACCGTTGCTCGTCATCTGCAAATCCACGGCTACGGTGGCTGGAAATCGGGATCGGGACCTTTCCCTCACGTACCTATACGAGATTTTTAGGTTTTGAATAGCTAAAACGATTTTATCACAGATACCACGGCTAAACAATGTACTTTCCAAGGTATGAATTTGTATCTAAGTAGGTATGTATCATCATTATCAGCCGATATGATGCCACTGTTGGTCATATGCCTCCCCCAAGTATCGCCATAATGAACGATCCTGCGCGTCGCGCATCCATCGGATTCCCGCAACCTTCACCAGGTCATCGGTCCACCTTATAGGAGGCCTTCGAACGCTGCGTCTTCCGGTACGCGATCGCCACACCAGAACCTTTTGGCTCCAACGGCCATCTGTTCTGCAAGCAATGTGCCTTGGCCATTGCCACTTAAGTGTGGCGATGTCTCATGTGTAAAGAAAATACAACAAACAATTATGAAACATATTACAAATTAGTCCACAAAAACTGGCCAACTAAAACAATTCAAAGAAAGAAAAGCCAACACAATACGACGCTATTCATGATAAACCGAGTTTTTCTTCCACGAGAACAAACCAGCCAGTGTATTGTAATGTCAATTGTAGTACGAAGCAGGAAAGACCTCCTTTTGAAGTAGGCTAAAAAAAAAGTAATATACAGTGTCTGCCAAGTCATAAGCTATGGCAGTATCCACTCCGCTTCCTAATAACATTTTAATAATAAACTCGCGCACGGAACAAAGGGAATGCCTTTGCTATAGTGTGGTTTAAATTATGAGAGGTGGCGGTAGTGAAAAGATGAAAAAACATCAGCTTTAAAATGCTATGTAATTTGAAATACACACAGTTGAGCTGATCTCTAATGCTAGACCCCGAGTCTAGCCTTGTCTTTCAAACAAGAACAAATATTTTGCTTGATGTTTTCATAATTCTTAATACGAAAGTAAATAATATCAGTAGCTTTAAATGCTGCTGTGATTTTTTGAGAAAGATCACCTAAATACTTATTTGGCTATCCTAACAGGAAAGGTGATACAAATAAAACAGACACAATAAAGTACTCACTCTGTATACTTTTGCTTTGATATCACAGAACTATATTAATCTCAAATCAATAGTAGTTGTAATTAATAAATGATTTTACAAAATAATATAGCAAAGACTCTATGAGATTTTTTCTTTTTTAAGAACGAAAATGGACTGAACAGGACATCACGAAGCGCTTTATTTAAAAGTGGCCTAGTTATCGTGGGTGGCGTCAAATCCTGGAAAAATCACTTGATGTATACAACGAATTATCGCTAACACTTAGTGGTCAAGCCTGCAAAGAATTATATTTTTTTTTGTTAACCTGTTCTATTCCACTCCTAGGCAAAGGTCTCCTTCTATTTTTTACGTGTCCGGGCATATATATTTTATATATTCAAATCCAACTGAACACCTATATATTTTGCTCAGCATGTAAGTCATATTATCACTACAGCGCGACAACCGCTCTAAGCTTGTGACTTAAACGAAAAAAAAGAAAGAACGGAGATTTATAGTGGATTCCCGCGGCCACAAATCAACCGTAGCCGTCAGAATTTGTGTGAATTTATACGATATATATGCAGTTTTTCTGGCCACTCACTGTAATGTTTCTTTGCGTAAAATTATACCAAGAATAACGTAACGGCTCTTTTTATTTGCACGACATTGTATTTTTAAATGTAAACGGTTATTTTGGTTGCACGGCTGTGTATTTTTAGGGTTTACATTTTGAACAATTTATGAGTTACTTATTTATAGATGAAAAAATGGCAGCATTGTTGATTTTAAATTAGGCTTGTTTTAGATAACAACCATCTTAAACGCACCCTTTGGAATTCCAATTGCCAAACTATACAAGACGAAACAGGGAACTTACAGTATCGACTAGGATACATTTGTAGTAGTTCAGTAACTAGTAACATTCCTCAACTGTCCAACAACTAATCAGTTCCCAAGACAACTCACAGGCACTCAATTCGTCTTCACAAATCATGACGAAAACTAGAAAACAAATTAAAGGTCTCAAGTATCTTAGCGAGTAATTCGATCGAAGATTCAGTTGATTCGTTCCAACTCGATGGGTCTTATCCTATTTGTGGATGGATTAAGTCCAGGAAATGGTTTGGTGGCTTTACCAGATTATCCTCGAGGTTCTAAAGTATCAGGACACTTGGATACGAATTAAGAGCGCCTTTTATGTGAATTAGAGAGAAGCTTCGTCATCCTTCTTAATGAATTGGTGCGGGATGGTCGTTTTAGGAAATTCAGCACAAAATACTTGATCATCTTTTTTAAAGATGTAAGAAAAATGCTAAGGAAGTTTTAATTTTTAGAAGTTTCTATTTATTAATTTATTTACGGAAACTCAACAGCTTATTACTAAATTATATGAGTTAATAATGTTCATCTCACTATCAATGAAAACCCCAATACAAATGTGTCAAAGTTATTAGCATCTTTGGTTCTGCATACAATGAACAATGAAAGCTAGGTAATGACTATTATCTCTTAAACCAAAAACAGAGTTTTGCACACATATCAATACAAAATAGATAAAAATAGGTTAACTAGAAAGTGGCGAAAAAAAATTTTTCATTGTTGATACATTGTTCACATAGGCGTGGGCTTGCGGACGGCGAGCAATGGGTAGCTCGCCGTACCGTCACGCCGTCGCCGCTGACAACTCCTTAAGGCGCGCGGGAACAGTGCGTGCCGTCGACGACTTGACCTTGGTCCAGACAGTTACCGGACGGCCGGACAGCGAGCTACCCATTGCTCACTGTCCGCAAGCTCACGCCTACGTTGGCTGGAAATGGGGATCGGAATCCCGGCGGCGGCGGAGAGAGCGCCGTTGCCGGATGCAAAGGAGGAGGCCGACTCTCCTCTTTTGCTAGCATTACTGCTTCGCAGAAATCGGCGACCGCCTGCTACTCCTCCTCGCTCCAGACCATGGCCTCAACCAAGGCCCGGCGCGAGAGATTAGGTTGGCACCTAATGCTCGCTTTGTGTGCTCGCGTGCACAGCTAGGTGGGGGAACAAAACAACCCCACAGTCAATCCGATGGCCCGGTGACCATTTATGGGTGCAAACAACCAGGGCCCTAAGTCTGCTATTTTTATAAATTCGTCATTCCAACACGATCCCATTGTCATTTTGCTAAAAGTTTGTAATCTGCTAATTCATAATGATCGATCATTGATCGGTCAATGGTCTTGTAATAGAATTGTGATAGAATGATAATTTCGAGCATATTAAAACCAATAACTGCACAATAACGTTCTAATGGTAAAACACTGATCAATTAAACTGTCAAAGTTTTAGCAGATTACTTCAAACATCAAATATTCATTTGTCAATATGTACGAGATTACCATTCTTTGTCACTTCTTTCAATAGAGTGTCAGTGGTTGACCATTGGAAAGTCATGATGACGCCATTATATTAGTAGATTACCAAACTTGCCAAAATCGACAATTATGACATCAATGATAGACCATTCTGACACTATTGTAATAGCAGACTTGAGGCCCTGGTAAAATAATAAGCTTATAACTTTGTAATTTTTCATGATACAGTTATGAAATTTGGTACATAGATTCTTGACATCAAAATACTAGACATGTGTTTCGGATTTCACATGTACATATACTGATATTGTATATGATGACCTTCCCGATTTTTTTCAAAGTTACTATATTAATATTTGTGAACCTTCTGAATGAATGGAAGATTTCTCAAAATTGACACTTATTTGTCGAGTAACAATTGTACCTATATATTTCATTTTCAGATATTGGAGTAATACTCGTAGAAGGTTCCAAGGAATTAATAATACCGATCTCAAACAAGATCTAATAATATAGTTTCCTTGTATTTAGTATTGGATACAGCCTACGTATTTCCACGAATTGGTAATACATTTTTCCATTTTATTATTTGTATATTCCTATGTTAGAATTTTATATAAATGAGACAATATATTTTGTTTTCCTTTTTTATTGTTTTTACAGGAAAGGTCAAATCTATTGGGCATTGATATATTTTTTGTTTCTAAATCGTTTTCGAAGAAAAACAAACGTTTTTATTTAAATAAAACATGAAAAATTCGAGTGTGTTCACAAATATCATACACAAGATAACCAGACCAACCATGTAGACCGTACAAATATTTATTTTGTACGAGAATCGTACCCAAGACACGCAGCACAGGAGCCAATGGTACAACCACTATACCTAAAAGTATAGTTATTTAAGTTTTTTTTTTTCAATTTTGGTGGCAAAACATTTACTTCGATTTTCGTGAAATCCCAGGACCCTAATTCTTGCAAAAACCGAAGAGAAGAGACTTTTTCCTCAGTTTTTGTAAAAATTGTAGGGACTTGGGACCCTAATATTAGCAGAAGTAACGGTTTCGCCACCAAATTTGAAAAAAAATACTTTCACTCCAGTATTATACAGCCTAAGCATGTAACAAAACTCTCTCGTATTTTTCAAGTAATTCTTCACGATTCGAGGCTTCAGAAAATGGGCCTGTTTTCTATATTTCGATATGTCTCTTTCACCATATTATTTTTTATACCATAAATTTATTTGTAATAAAACAGGAAGTGCACATTTTTTTTAAAATTGAAATAGACTAGTGCTTGACTGCGGTTCCACCTGATGGTAAACAGTGATGCAATCTCTAATGGCGAGGTGCACATTGCTAGCAAAACAGATGGTTGATGTGGCTGATAGGTTTTGGAGTGGCAGCCACATGGAAAATGCAGCGATAGAAGGCCTTCTACTTGATGGACTGGTTACTTGATGAGAGTCATGGGCATCTGATGAATAGGAGGCGCACAAAATTGGTTGTAGTGGTAAATTTTGGGGGATGATGCAAAAAGACATTGAATTCTATTAAATTCATTATTCTATTAAGGGTAGAATTCAATGCCTTCATCAAATGAGTAAAATGGCGTTGAAAATATCGCAGTCTCGACTCGACTATCCCCAGTTAGACCCAAACCTTTGTTCTCTAGCGGCTTCAAGCAACAAACTCCCAATTTCTTACAGCAATCAAGTCGCTATAAGTTTTCTTTTTATTCGCGATAGTAACAGAGAAACAAAGAGGAGTCATTCCACGCTAATGAAATTAAAGCGCTTTTTTGCTTAGAAAACAAAAAGTTTTTCAATTAAATGAAGTCAAGTTCTTATTGTGTGTAAGTGTTTCTGTCTCAGATTATTTAATCTTAGTTTTTATCGCATTTGCTTAATCTTAGGAGGGATTGTTTGAGACGTGTCGTTTAGATTATTTTGGGAGTGAAGTGTTTTTAATTTTCTGTGTTTGCGTAAGAATTTGAAATAGAAGCGAACGAGGATGAGGATTTTTTAAGTTTGTTAACCTTAGCCCCTAGATAAACTAGGGGACCTAACAATCCCTTTGATTGCATTACAATAGACAGAATATATTTACAATAGATACATACACTCTTTGGGTGTCTTCAAGGCTAGAGTGAATAGGCTCTTAATAAACTAGTGCGCCTCACCATCAAAGATTGCATCGCTACTTACCATCAGGTGGGATCGCAGTCAAGCACTAGTTTATCTCAATTAAAAAAAAAAAACATATAACTATAAGCAAAAATACAAATGACGACTACCGACAATTAAGTCACAGGACTATTAGCAGTAAATAATTATACATTAACTACATTATTTCTAGTTACTTTAGTTGCTACTTATCAACAAGTATTCTAAATTCACTACCTTTTGAATTCAAGGAAATCAAACCAACATAATCCTTCTCTCCCAAATCTTAACGTAAATATGGAACAATACACATGATGCCAGGCAAATGTATACAGCACACAGTGTACAATCTTAGCAGTACGTACACATCAGACATTCAGCGTCAATCCGACTTTGTTAAACCGATTAGCGTTTCATGTGAGCCTTGATTATTATAGCATTGTGCTGGGTGAATTATTATGCAAGCGTGTGTAATAATACCGTTCACTATATTGTTGACTAGCTTTTGCCCGCGGCTTCACCCGCGTGCATAAAATATAGCCTATGTCACTCAGAAATAAAGCAGCTTTATACCGATGAAAAAATTTTCGCAATCGGACCAGTACTTTCAGAGATTACAAACAAAAAACATAAAAACAAAAAAAAAGCAACATTACCTCTTTATAATATTAGGGTAGATTTGTTAGAAATGTATTACGTTCATAAAATTGTGGTTCTTTACATTACAAATGTAAGTGAGCAGTGGTGGCCGAGTGAGTAGTAGCGGCCCCGACTTACGAGTTGTAAGTCGCGGGTTCAAAACCTAGCCCGGCCGCATTACTTTGTGTATATTTTTCAACACCACTGCGCTCAAAACGGTGATGGAAAACAAATCAAATCAAATCAAATCATCTTTATTGTGGATCATAGGTAATTGTACATAATACAGATGGTGATAATTATAAATTTAGCGAACAGCTATGTCCTACCCTTAGGGCGTACAATAAAATGTAGGTACATAATAGTGAATTTACATGTATGTCAACATTAATTAGAATACATTGCAATATTATTACATTTCTAAATATTAGTTGCAGTTACAAATGTCATCAGTAAAAAAATTTCATCATGTGTCTAAGTATACAAAACGCATCATGACCCAGGCAGATTGTATTTTAAAAGTGATTTATCGTCGAAGAAGTCTTTCATAGAATAAAACATCGTGAGGAAACAGGCATGTTCTACAATCAAAAATTTGAAGACATCTTACATTTACCAATCCGCACTAGTAGTTGATTACGGCCCATTTCGTCTCCTAGATAGGAGGCCTTTTTTTTACGGTGGGAAAAATCATCCAATGACAACCCCCGCTCTTGGGCGGAGCCGGAGATAGTGTCAAACTCTTACTGACTAAACGACCCACCCTGTTCCTTCTGGCCTTCATACCGGGGCTCGAGTTCCCTTTCGGATAACCCTGACCCCAGTAGGCTTCGACCCGGCTGGGTCCCTACTGTTGCTGACAACACCTTGAGGCGCGCGGGAACAGTGCGCGTCGTCGACGACTTGGGCTTGGTCCGGACACTTACCGGACGGCCGGACAGCAAGCTACCTATTGCTCACTGTCCGCAAGCCCGCGCCTACGGTGGCCGGAAATCGGGATCAAAATCCCGGCGGCGGCAGCGAGAACGCCGTTGCCTGATGCGGTCGGCCTCCTTCTTTGCGAGCATTACTGCTTCGCAAAAGTCGGCGACCGCCTGCCACTCCTCCTCGCTCCGGACCATGGCTTCAACCAAGGCCTGGCGCGAGAGGTCTCCGCCGCCGATCGCCCCCACGAGGGAGATAGGAGGCCTGAGTCCCAGCAGTGGGAACATTAAAAAGGCTGATTATGCAGATGCATAATCTAGAAAAACAATATCTACTTACGTTTATTATTGACAAGCTGTTGTGGGCTTCGCCCGCGCGATGGTAGAAAATTATCCCAACGGGAACATATTCTCAGGACTAAAGTGTCCTATGTACTTCTCCAGGATATGATCTACCCGTGTACCAAGTTTTATTGAAATCTCGTTTAATCTTACAAGCGTGAAGACTTTAGCCTCTATAATACTAGTGTGACTAGCTGCTGTCAGCGGCTTCGCCCGCGTGAAAGTAGAAACTTACCCCAAGGGAACATACTCCCAGGATAATTTGAGTATATTTTTTTTTAATAGGCTCGCGTTTGACCACTTTCTCACCTGATGGTAAGCGATGATGTGGCCGATAATGGAACACGCTTGCCTAGAAGCAATCTATTCACTCTTAATTTAAAGACCCCTAGGTTATAGCTATCAGGAAACACAAACTCTAGCTCCTTCTGTATATTGTATTATATTTATTCTATCGTTTACTAGTATATCTATTCTATGGTCTATTAGTATATTTATTCTTGTATTCACTTTTTTCACTATTTTATTACATCTACTAGGGAATCCAATCCCGCATCAAAATCGCAATCCCGCACGCCTGCGGGATTGATGTCAGCAATCCCGCGGATCCCGCGGGATGTGCGGGATTGGGATTTTTAATTTCTTTTTTGTTTTAAGTAATAATAAACACTAAAATCGGTCAAGTACGAGACGCGCTAGCACATCGAGGGTTTCTTATAAAACCTACCTATGTAGATAGTTCGATTCCCAAATCGAGTTTCTAAGAATTTTCAAATAGCAAATAAAAATATTTTCATATAAAATCAGCTACTTTTATGGAACAACAGAATATGTAACGGACCTTCATCTTTTAGAAAATTGATTTTACATGCTGTGTTGAATCCCCGGTCATACCTGCCCTGCCCTGCCCTGACATTGATTATACATACGTTCCGTTTCAGTTGCGATACAGGACTCGCACAACACAAAATGAAAGATTAATAAATTATTTAACTGGAAAGTGAAAACGAAAACAAAATAATTGTTTTCCAAACTATAAAAAATGTCACGAGTTCCATGTAAAATTGTTTCATCACTTTTTAATGAGGTTGAACTGGGTCTAATGGACGTCGGAATCCACTTTTCTTATAAAAAACTCCAATCCCGCAGACGTGCGGGATCCCGCATTTCCGGTCCCGCAGCGATGGTGCGGGATCCCGCGATTGCGGATTGAGGATTACCTACATCTACCAATACTTTTTCTCTGCATCACCCAAAGGTTGACTGGAAGAAAGTGCCTAAGGCATTAAGTTCTCTGTACTCATGTGTGCATAAAGTATTAAATAAATAAATAAAAAGTATCTTAAGGGCTTTTTCAACATTATAATTTTCGCATTTATCAAGTTTCGAACGAGCGTAAAAAAGTAACAAACATACACACTAACAATTGTTTATAATATTAGTCTGATAACACAATAATATTTTCTATCCAAAACCTAGTCTTATAAATATAACGAGATAAACGAACCTGTCATACACTGATCGATGTAAAAATGAACAATATATTCGCACGAAGATATCAAACATTCGACTTATTCAAAGTTTATTTTCTTGGGGACGTTCACCTCAGCTTACGTAAGGAGTTACAGACGGATAATGTTATTTCAACTTATTTGTACTTACAATCAAAAAATAACAATCTGTGATATTATTGTGTTGATAAAATTATGAAGGAAGAAATCTTTTTCTGTATTGAACGTTTCATTATTGGATTTCTTACTCTGCATCTGGCAAGTAATATTGCTTACTTCTCGTAATTGATATAAAGTATCAAAACATTGCTCTAGCTTCTGGTAGAAATGTATTAATCTTGAATCTTCATTCTGGAACCATCATCATTTCAATCGGAAGACGTCCACTGTTGGACATAGGCCTCCTCTTAGTGTCGCCATAAGGACCGGTCTTGCACGTCTCGCATCCAAGGGATACCCGCGACCCTCACCAAGTCATCGGTCCATCAACGCTGCGTCTACCGATACGTAGTCACCATCCAAAACTATCCTGAAAAGCGAGGCTTTAATTTCTCAACGTGAACAAATGGGCAATCTGGGGATTCATTATCTTATAGGGCAGCAGTCATTCGCTCAACCACTTTGCTAACTTTGTTGTTAATCATTACTTTACTTTTGTATATTTTTTTTTAATGGATGTAAACTAGTGCTTAACTGCGATCCCAACTAAGCAGTTATGCAATCGTTGATGGTGAATAACACTACACAAGGTGTAAGGGACAGCCCTCTACAAACTTTAGGGGCTTGCTCAGTAGACGAAACTGAACAACCTTCCACAAATTTATTTTTCAGGAAACGATAAAAATATCGGCCTCGCCATACAAATTGTCCAATCAAGTTTATCATTTTGTATGGTGAGGCTGAGTTTTTTTTTTCGTTTCCTGAAAAAAAAAATTGTGGAAGATTGTTCAGTTTCGTCTACTGAGCAAGCCCCTAAAGTTTGTGGAGGGTTGTCCCTTACACCTTTTATAGTTTATTATGAGCCTATTCTCTCTTCTTTATTCCTTGATGAACATTAAAAGTTCGTTGTCAACGCTTAATTTTTGAAGCTAGCAACTCCATAGCTTAATAAGACATGGTTTTAAGTATCTATATTTTAGGTTTGGGTAGGTCTACCATAATATACAGCACAGCAATTTGACAAGGTAAAGAACCTTATACATTTAAGGTTTTTGTGGGTCGACCGAATATCCATATTTCACAAGCTAAGTTAGGAGACCCGCGTAATAGAGGGAAAGCCAATTTAACTTTACATAAGTATAGACAGATTGCTTCTACCGGTTCGAGATGACCCAAAAACCCAAGAAGATCGCAATAACACGAAGGGTGTAACGTAATGGCAGTAGTGAATGACTGGCTTGAGGAAAGAGGAGCCACGACGTACATAGTTTAGGGTTGCGAGGATACGCTACTTTATTTTAAACTGATTTTGTTTTCTAGGTGATGTTTAATTCATAAATTCGTGGTTGAGCAATTGGCGCTGCGATTCGTTTCGATTTCCGGACGTAACAAAAATTTTTATGATCTTCATATCATAGGTGGATTCCCAAACGTGTAAACTTACATTCATGAGATTATAATAGTGTGGGGCAAAATTTATTTAAAAGAAAATTTACTTACTTTTCAAAGTTTATCTAAGATACTGATAATACGTGTCGTCTTAGATCGTTCATAGTCGTTACAGATAGTCGGAAGCCAGAAAGTCTGACCATCAATCTATACGAGGAGTATCGTGTTCCCCAGTTACTGGATTGTGGAAGTTTAATAGGCCTTATCTCTTTAGATTGAAAGCCGACCCAGCCAGTGAGGAAAAACTAAGGGAGATGATGATGTGAGTGATGGTTGAATGATTTTTTTTCATCTGATGTAAACTAGTGCTTGACTGTGATCCCACCTGATGGTAAGCAGTGATGCAGTCGTTAATGGTGAGGCGCACTAGTTTATTAAGAGCCTATTCACTCTAGCCTTGAAGACACCCGAATTATAATCGGACGGGAAGACCGCAGCAGGCAAATAGTTCCAGTCTTTCGATGTACGCGGTATAGACGACAAAGCGAAACGCTTAGTCCAGACCGTAGAGGTTTAAAGAACTTAAAGGTGGATACTCGCCGTATGTTGGGTTGTCCGAATTTATGCCAGACCACAACATTACTATATACCTATTAAATAGAACATATTTAAATTGAATTAAAACCTACACTAGAAAGAGCTCTAATTCTACTTATCTGCAATCAGTAGGTACTCTGGTTTAAATAGCGCCCTTTCGGATAACCCTGGCCCCAGTAGGCTTCGACCCGGCTGGGCCCCTGCTGTTGCTGACAACTCCTTGAGGCGCGCAGGAACAGCGCGCGCCGTCGACGACTTGGGCTTGGTCCGGACAGTTAAAGGACGGCCGGACAGCGAGCTACCCATTGCTCACTGACCGCAAGCCGCGCCTACGGTGGCTGGAAATCGGGATCGGAATCCCGGCGGCGGCGAGAGTGCCGTTGCCTGATGCGGTCGGCCTCCTCCATACACAGTCATAGCCTGAAAATTCAATTTCGGCCACATGAAAATCGAAAATTATCACACTGGTGCAATAAGAAGCACTTTACAACCACCTTCTTCATGGAATATTTTTCCATGCTGTAATTGTAAATAGTTTCTCAATTTCGAGTAACATTCAAATTTCTTTTTACTGTTGACAGACTTGCGCTTGCCCACGAACTCACTTGATGGAAAGCGGTTGGATTTTGGCCAGTAAAAGTGTTACAGGCCCTCTTAGTCTACTGAGATTTAGAGGCTTGCCTTTGACCTAATAGAAAGTACGATGTGGTCGATGATGAAGCACGCTTGCTTATAAATTACCTATTCTCGTTTAATTTAAAAATACCCATGTTGTAGCTATCACAGAAGAGACTCCAGTAGGGAATTCCACTCTTTAGCTGTACGTATAATTAAAATGTTCCCAAAACGTTTGAGTGTCCCATCCTCTTAATTATAACAATTAAAATAAAATCAGACATAAACAATTACAATTACACAGCACATAAAAATCAACAGACACATCAACCTTTTCATTGCGTACGTTGTTAGTGTACTGGCTATCTAGTCTGTTGGTGATCATCGCCAGGACAGTGTTGGCGCTCCCACGTTTTTTTTTCTGGTGGGTAATATCATCCAATGACAATCCCCCGCTCTTGGGCAGACCGGGAGATAGTGTCAGACTCTTACTGACTAAAAACCCACCCCGTTCCTTCAAGCCTTCATACCGGGGCTCAAGTACCCTTTTGGATACCCTAGCCCCAGTAGGCTTAGGCGTAGACCGGACAGCGAGCTACCCATTGCTCACTGTCCGCAAGCCCGCGCCTACGGTGGCTGGAAATCGGGATAGGAATACCGGCGCGCTGCCCCGTATTATGCGCACCAAGGACGCCTAACCCTTTGCGCATCGTCGCATGGAAACAGTCGGCACGCGCCTTCGCGAACATCACCGAGTCGTTATAGCCTATTCAATACAGCCCTCAGCACTATTCAATACAGTATGTAAAAGTAATCAATACAGAATCATACTTCAATTAAAAAAAAACCGGCCAAGTGCGAGTCGGACTCGCCCATGAAGGGTTCCGTAGCAGCAAGTAACATAATATAAAAGTTCTTGTAATGTGTTGTAACTTTGATCGATGTTTTAATAATAGTGTATTTTTTTCGATTTATGACGCATTAAAAAAAAACTACTTACTAGATTTCGTTCAAACCAATTTTCGTTGGCAGTTTTTATAGTAATGTACATCATATATTTTTTTTAGTTTTATCATTCTTTTATTTTAGAAGTTAGAGGGGGGGGGACACACATTTTACCACTTTGGAAGTGTCTCTCGCGCAAACTATTCAGTTTAGAAAAAAATGATCTCAGAAACCTCAGTATCATTTTTGAAGACCTATCCATAGATACCCCACACGTATGGGTTTGATGAAAAAAAAATTTTTGAGTTTCAGTTCTAAGTATGGGGACCCCCAAAATTTATTGCTTTTTTTTCTATTTTTGTGTGAAAATCTTAATGCGGTTCACAGAATACATCTACTTACAAAGTTTCAATAGTATAGCTCTTATAGTTTCGGAAAAAAGTGGCTGTGACATACGGACGGACAGACAGACAGACAGACAGACAGACAGACAGACATGACGAATCTATAAGGGTTCCGTTTTTTGCCATTTGGCTACGGAACCCTAATAATGTGTACTAACATTATCCATTCTACTTTACACAAGTTAACACTATAATTTGGTCGCATAGTGTACTGTGAAGTGCCTCTAGCTCTCCAATATCGTATTTCTACTGCAATAAAATAACAAAGGCACTTGATACACTACTAGCTTGCAGTGTAACGTAGTTTGATTTACATTGTGGCAGCTGATGAAACAATGTCTGCGGATGAAATATCAAACTTTGAAATGTGTTTGTTATATAGTATATGTTCCTCGACCAGCCTTTGGGATAGTTACGTATTTATTTATACAGGGTTATTTAAAACACTGACAGCCTTGCAGGACTGTAATACCGTTATAAACAACAACTTTAATAGTAATAACAACAACACAACTACAACACAAGACAAACACACAACAACACAAGTTACAACTACAACAACAATAAACACAACAACACACTACAACAACAACACAACAACAACAACTTACAACACAACTACTTTAATAAGTCACAGAACAATGTGACTTAATTCCAAACTTAAACTTAAACTTAATTCCAAATAAAAATAAAAATAACCAAAAACAAACCTTCAAGATGTCGTTGTTCTATTTAACACATTTCAACTCTGTATTTTGCTAAATCTACCCAAGTCTGTATGACACGACGAAACCACACTAAGCACACTCGTGTACTATGACTTGCTTCGCATAGAATTCGTAATATTTAGAACGTTCAATGTAAATATTTTTATTCCTGTATGCTGATTGAAAATCTGATGTACTAAATTTTAAAATTGTTTTAAAAGCCATAGAACAAAACGTGTTGTTTATGATGTTAGTAACATAGTCCTGAAAAGTTATCAGTATTTTATATATAACCAAGTATATTAGACAATACTTATTATAAATATAACACTAACTATCGTCCGTGGTTTTACCCGCTTCTTTGGATACTACTCCGCTTTTATTGTCGTTCGATAAATGGCCTATCAAATTAAAAAAAAAAATCAATTCGAAACAGTAATTCCTTAGATTAGCACGTTAAACCAAATACACTCTTCAGTTTTATAATATTACTATTTAAAAAAAAGTTTTTACAAAATGTACAAAAACCATTTTGGAAGGGGTAAAAAAAAGTTACATGGTTGAGATTTTATGATGATAATCATTATTTATTGAAGAGTTCTTTTGTCTATTACCGAAGTTTTTCAACATATATATAGGGTGACTGGTAATTAGTGTACGATACTTAAACACGTGATTGTGCTCATGATAACCAACAACTTTTACTATGGGAACAAACCTGAAATCCCGAAAAAAAATCAGCTGTTCAGTACATTTATGTTTGCCTAATGTACTGAACAGCTGATATTTTTTTCGCGATTTCGGCTTTGCTCCCATAATAAAATTGTTTGTTATCATGAGCACAATCACGTGTTTAAGTATCGTACACTAATTCCCAGTCATCCTATATATCTTATTTAGACGGAATTGTTCCAAGAAAATACAAATACATTATCAATGAAAAACATAATAATACTGTTAATTAACAGAAAATTCGGTCGGTTAAAAATATAAAAAATAATAGCGCACTGGTATCGGTAATGCATTGTCGTTTTCTGGCATTTGGGATCCATTGTGAAGATAGCAGTTTTTGTCCGATGCTCCCTGAAAACAGAGTAAAAATCATGAACAACCTTTTAATATTAAACGTGTTTAACATTATGAAGGCAAAAGTTTGTGAATGTATGTACTATCACTTGCAAAAGTCCATAAGAATTCTTAAAACTTATTCGTTTGACGTTTAGTTTGACTTACGACCTTTTATTTTCAAGTTTCGCCAACAAATGATTGAAATTCACAATTTCATCAACTTATCATAAGTCAAGATGGCCCAGTGGTATAGGCACACAGATTGAAGCGCAAATCAGCGTGCCGCAAGTTCAAATCCCACGCAATTATTGACTTTTTGTAAGTTCTTACCCGATTGGAAGTTATGTATTTGCATTACATATATTAAATTATTCTTTAACTTGTTCACACATTTCTTAGAGTTAGAAAGGTAGATCACAAAAAAAACTAAATAAAGAATTAGATTTCTGCGAGGTAGACACGAGTTTTAACTTAACCGAAATGAACTGTCGTTTGGTTGTAGTTGTTGGTTAGTGACGTGAGGTTGACAGTATTGTAATATTCGCAAAATGCAGGCTAATATTAGTATTGAAGTGAGGGCGACTATCATTGGGCTGCATAAAAGTGGTCTTAATAAAACACAAATATCTGAAGAAACCGGACTGAATGTGAGTATAAAATAGCTATTAATGAATTGTAACTTTATTACAAATTAATCTTCTAATTAAAACGTATGCCATTTATGAATCCATTCATCGTATCTTTATGAGGTTTAAAAGAGAAATACGTAAATCGTTGGGTTTATTGGATTGGTTATTGGATTAATAAATGCAGTTTTATTTTAAAATTATATTCAATAATTATGATTATTAACATTTTATATAATCAAAATGAAGTGAAGTAGGTATAGCTGCCTAATATATTTTTTTTTATTTTAGAAAAATACTGTAAATCTTTGGCTAAAAAGATATGAGGAAGAAGGTAGCCTTGCTAGTCGAAAGAGAAGTGGGAGATCGAAGCTTATTAGCGAGGCGCAGCGACGACATATGGTGGACGTATACGAAACGAATGGTTTCGCACCAACGAGACATTTTGCGGAATTATATGACACCTCGATGGATACTGTTCGCCGTGCACTTCACGCTGAAGGCGTGCATCACAGAAAACCTGCTAAAAAGCCGTACTTGACAGAGAGGCACAAACAAGAACGATTACGTTTCGCACTAAATATTTAATGTTAACTAAACTAAATGGCCTACCATTTTATTTTAACATATCTGTGATTATTCGTTAACAAACACTGTATTATATTGTGTTTACTTTCGTTTAAAACAGCTATATCTTTTAACTTGTGCCATCGCCTCATCTTAAGAATGCAGTGAACTCGCTATCAATTTTGTTGACAATAATCATGAGTCTATTTCGTTTTTTATTCTTCTACCCGCACTGTTTTAACATAATACTATAGTTCAATTTAATTTTCTCATCTAATTGACGATTATCTTGTGAGAACTAAAGTTCTTTTAACAGAAATTGAGGTTTGGTTTCAATCTTCTTTTCGTCAAGAAAATGAACAATTAAGCTATGACCTCAATACATTCATTGTGACGTTACACAAAAATAAAATGTTTACAAAGTCCAAATCATATATCACTTTTCAATAAATAACTGGATATAAACAATTACCTATATTTTATTTTATTAAAATTTGAATATCCGTTCATTGTTACGTTATTCATATTATGAATGGTCTAAGTGGGTATACTTCCAACAAACAATCTTAGGCGTAACATAGATAACGGTTACAAGATAACTTTTTGTCTAGGTAATAATTCGACGTCACAATTCTCATATATGTTTAATTTGTAAATATAAAGAATAAACATTTTTATTAAACACGTCTTTTTATTTCCACCTTATAACATCGAAAAGATGTAACAACTAAATAATTGCAAATTACGAATGTGATTCTTCTTGTGGTTAATAGATCACATTCGTAATTTGCAACTATTTAGTGCAAAAAATGCAATAGTATTTTTCATAGAAATAAAAAAAAACAACTATATCAATATAGATTGGGAATTTTCAAAGTAAGAAATAACTGCAACGGACCGACCATGATTTGAACTCGGGTTACGTGATTTGCGAATCCAACACTTAGTTCACACGGCTACCAGCACATGACGTATTTGCGTGAATTTTAACAATGCTATGGTAAGCTCAGTGCGACGACAGTTCCTTAGTGTGTGTTATCTGTGGAATGTGGATACTCATACATGCGCACACATACGCACGGAAATATCGCGCTCGCTCGGTTCGTAGCAATGTAATCATTAGCGTTCCTATGGACTTTTGCGGCCTTACTGTATGTGTGTGTTTTGTTGTTTCTTCACTCTTGAACGGCTGAATTAATTTCGATGAAACTTTATACGTGAGTAAACTTTGTTTTTTTTTTTCGGTGGGGAAAATCATCCAATTACAACCCCCGCTCTTGGGCGGAGCGGGAGATAGTGTCTCTTACTGACTAAAAAACCCACCCCGTTCCTTCAAGCCTTCGTACCGGGGCTCGAGTTCCCTTTCGGATAACCCTGGCCCCAGTAGGCTTCGACTCGGCTGGGTCCCTGCTGTTGCTAACAACTCCTTGAGGCGCCCGGGAACAGTGCGCGCCGTCGACGACTTGGGCTTGGTCAGGACAGTTACCGGACGGCCGGACAGCGAGCTACCCATTGCCCACTGTCCGCAAGCCCGCGCCTACGGTGGGAGTAAACTATGTCCTAAAGTATATCGAATAGTCTAAAATACACTTTTTTTTTCATCCCGGAAGTATGTTTCTTTTAGATAAAATTTTCTACTTTCAGTCAGGCAAAGCCACTGGCACTGACAGTAACTAGTAACTTAATAAGTACCAAGTAATCTACTCGTATGTTGTGGATCTCTGGTGCCTTACCATGATGTTTTAAAACATCAAGCAAGTTAGAGAGAAAGAGGAATAGAGCTCTAAATCCTATACAACATTAGCTTTAGTTGCGAAGCCCGAAACACGTGTCTAGTGTTTTCATATAAAGAATCTATGTACAAAATGTCATAACTGTATCATGAAAAATCACAATTTTATAAGATTGTTATGTCACCTGGTTATCCGCACAAATACCAGCTGGATGCACTAGAGTCTATTGAAAAGCGTGCCATGAAGATCATAGGCAATGATGCCCTTGTGAAGTCAAAACTCCAAAGTCTTGAGCATCGACGCCGAGTTGCTAGCCTGTCTGTTTTCTATCGTTTACACTTCGGGGAGTGTGCACTAGAGTTACACAATTTAATTCCGCCAAGTCCGTTCCATCAACGGACCACAAGACGTACGGCGTTGCGCCACCGGTACATGGTGGACATCCCACCTATACGTACTAGTAAGGCCGCAAAAGTCCATAGGAACGCTAAAGATTACATTGCTACGAACCGAGCGAGCGCGATACTTCCGTGCGTATGTGTGCGCATGTATGAGTATCCACATTCCACAGATAACACACACTAAGGAACTGTCGTCGCACTGTGCTTAAAAACTTTTTTTTTTCTGTTCTTACCATAGCATTGATAAAATTCGCTCAAATACGTCATGTGCTGGTAGCCGTGTGAACTAAGTGTTGGATTCGCAAATCATGTAATCCGAGTTCAAATCATGGTCGGTCCGTTGCAGTTATTTCTTACTTTGAAAATTCCCAATCTATATTGATATAGTTGTTTTTTTATATTTCTATGAAAAATACTATTGCATTTTTTGCACTAAATAGTTGCAAATTACGAATGTGATCTATTAACCACAAGAGGAATCACATTCGTAATTTGCAATTATTTAGTTGTTACATCTTTTCGATGTTATAAGGTGGAAATAAAAAGACGTGTTTAATAAAAATGTTTATTCTTTATATTTACAAATTAAACATTTATGAGAATTGTGACGTCGAATTGTTACCTAGACAAAAAGTTATCTTGTAACCGTTATCTATGTTACGCCTAAGATTGTTTGTTGGAAGTATACCCACTTAGACCATTCATAATATGAATAACGTAACAATGAACGGATATTCAAATTTTAATAAAATAAAATATAGGTAATTGTTTATATCCAGTTATTTATTGAAAAGTGATATATGATTTGGATTTTGTAAACATTTTATTTTTGTGTAACGTCACAATGAATGTATTGAGGTCATAGCTTAATTGTTCATTTTCTTGACGAAAAGAAGATTGAAACCAAACCTCAATTTCTGTTAAAAGAACTTTAGTTCTCACAAGATAATCGTCAATTAGATGAGAAAAATAAATTGAACTATAGTATTATGTTAAAACAGTGCGGGTAGAAGAATAAAAAACGAAATAGACTCATGATTATTGTCAACAAAATTGATAGCGAGTTCACTGCATTCTTAAGATGAGGCGATGGCACAAGTTAAAAGATATAGCTGTTTTACACGAAAGTAAACACAATATAATACAGTGTTTGTTAACGAATAATCACAGATATGTTAAAATAAAATGGTAGGCCATTTAGTTTAGTTAACATTAAATATTTAGTGCGAAACGTAATCGTTCTTGTTTGTGCCTCTCTGTCAAGTACGGCTTTTTAGCAGGTTTTCTGTGATGCACGCCTTCAGCGTGAAGTGCACGGCGAACAGTATCCATCGAGGTGTCATATAATTCCGCAAAATGTCTCGTTGGTGCGAAACCATTCGTTTCGTATACGTCCACCATATGTCGTCGCTGCGCCTCGCTAATAAGCTTCAGTCTCCCACTTCTCTTTCGACTAGCAAGGCTACCTTCTTCCTCATATCTTTTTAGCCAAAGATTTACAGTATTTTTCTAAAATAAAAAAAAATATATTAGGCAGCTATACCTACTTCACTTCATTTTGATTATATAAAATGTTAATAATCATAATTATTGAATATAATTTTAAAATAAAACTGCATTTATTAATCCAATAACCAATCCAATAAACCCAACGATTTACGTATTTCTCTTTTAAACCTCATAAAGATACGATGAATGGATTCATAAATAGCATACGTTTTAATTAGAAGATTAATTTGTAATAAAGTTACAATTCATTAATAGCTATTATACTCAAATTCAGTCCGGTTTCTTCAGATATTTGTGTTTTATTAAGACCACTTTTATGCAGCCCAATGATAGTCGCCCTCACTTCAATACTAATATTAGCCTGCATTTTGCGAATATTACAATACTGTCAACCTCACGTCACTAACCAACAACTACAACCAAACGACAGTTCATTTCGGTTAAGTTAAAACTCATGTCTACCTCGCAGAAATCTAATTCTTTATTTAGTTTTTTTGTGATCTACCTTTCTAACTCTAAGAAATGTGTGAACAAGTTAAAGAATAATTTAATATATGTAATGCAAATACATAACTTCCAATCGGGTAAGAACTTACAAAAAGTCAATAATTGCGTGGGATTTGAACTTGCGGCACACTGATTTGCGCTTCAAACTGTGTGCCTATACCACTGGGCCATCTTGACTTATGATAAGTTGATGAAATTGTGAATTTCAATCATTTGTTGGCGAAACTTGAAAATAAAAGGTCGTAAGTCAAACTAAACGTCAAACGAATAAGTTTTAAGAATTCTTATGGACTTTTGCAAGTGATAGTACAAAGCGTTTTGGGAGTACATTCATTATGCGTACAGCTAAGGAATGGAATTCCCTGCCGGAGTCTGTGTTTCCTGATAGCTATAACCTAGGGGTCTTTAAGTCAAGAGTGAATAGATTGCTTCTAGGCAAGCGTGCTCCATCGTCGGCCACATCATCGCTTACCATCAGGTGAGATTGTGGTCAAACGCGAGCCTATACATTATAAAAAAAAAAAAAATGCATGGTCACCGGTCCATCGGGCAACTGAGGGTTTGTTTTGCTCCCACACCCAGCTTTGCGCTGGCGTCTAATGCTCGCTATGATCAGCCGTGACCTCTTTAGTGACGGTGGTGGAAAAATTATGACATGGTATAAAAACTATTGGAATCCATTCAGTTAATGAATCTGAACAAACAGTATTCAGGTTTCTCATAAACTCTCATAAATTAAAAATAATGTTCTATAGTTCCATCCCTCTAAAAGTTCAGTTCAGGCTGTCAAATGAAGGTGAGAGCTCGTGGCTCAGGGCCTCAAGTCTGCTATTACAATAGTGTCAGAATAGTCTATCATTGATTTCATAATTGTCGATTTTCACAAGTTTGGTAATCTACTAACATAATGGCGTCATTATGACTTTCCAATGGTCAACCACTGACACTCCATTGAAAGAAGTGACATAGAATGGTAATCTCGTACACATTGACAAATGAATATTTGAAGTTTGCGGTAATCTGCTAAAACTTTGACAGTTTATTTGATCAGTGTTTTACCATTAGAACGTTATTGTGCAGTTATTGGTTTTAATATGCTCGAAATTATCATTCTACCACAATTCTATTACAAGACCATTGACCGATCAATGATCGATCATTATGAATTAGCAGATTACAAACTTTTAGCAAAATGACAATTGGATCGTGTTGGAATGACGAATTTATAAAAATAGCAGACTTGGGGCCCTGGTCTGAAAATAGATATTTCGTTGTTTTTAAAAAATCAAATTATGAAAACGCCTAAATATTTTTTGCATATTTAAACGAATTTTCCTCACAATTATTATATAGAGCTTAGTGTTGGCATCTTGCCCAAAGTAAGATTATAGGCTTTTCTGTATGCATGAAATCTAATAGCTAACTATATACTGTAACCGGAAGAATCCGTACTACACTTCTGCCAAACCATCCTTTGGTTTTTTGTTAGGTGGGTAAATCATACAATGTCATCCCGCTCTCTAAGGCGGAGCGTGAGGGTGTGTCAGATTTTTACAAACTAAAAACACAATTCAGTTCTTTTGTTGCTTTTACTACCAGTGTCGAGTCTGGAGTCACAAGTAACGGTTTACTTAATGTATTACGGGATGATGAAATTATGTATCTAAAAAATCAAAGACCGGAAGTGGTTATTGTCCTTTTTTTTTCGTTTAAAAATTGTGAGGTTACTTCTTCGACTCTGAGTTGGAGTTAAAAGGAGTTTCAGACTTTTACTGACTAAGCTTCACCTGTTTCGATTTTTTGCGAATCATCCGTAGCCCCTTTGATATGACCCTAACAATGAAAAAAAAAATTTACGTGTTTTCATCGACGCAAAGTTAAAAAAAAACTAACCAAGTGCGAGTCGGACTCGCACATGATCTGTACCGTCCGTAGCAAAAAACGGTAAAAAAAATCACCCCTAATTTTATTCTGTTTTTTAGTTTTTAACAGAAATATAATATCATCTTTGAAAATTTTAACTGTCTGGCTATCACGGTTCATGAAATTACAGCCTTTTGACAGACAGACAGAACGCGGAGTTTTAGCCATAGGTTTTTACGCTAGGTACAGTTGCCATCACGGATCTTGAGCGGTTGCGCAGAAGTCAAATATTCGGTCTCTTTAGTGGTGTGAAGAGAGACGCGGGGGCGGGGACTGTCAGTGCTTGGCTCGCCGTGCCATCGCGTCATAGACGTCACTCCTAATTCGTTCCCTGCGTTGCTGCATGTATCTAACAACGAAAACGATTCGCTCGCCAATGTATGGAATGCGCAAAGCGATCCCCACTCTGACGCCGAGCGCTCAAGATCCGTGATGGCAACTGTACGACACTTTAAACAGTCATGTGCATTCGCAGTAGGCTTCTTCCTGCACAGTATATATTAGGCACAAGTAGCGATAACCATACTTTGTTGCTATACGTTGGCTATTTTAAACAAAACAAAACAAACTTTCCTTGCGACCGTTTCCTCTACCATAAGGCATAAGTCATGCAATTTAAAATAACCTGTCACAACTGCATACATTTCTGGAGAACGTGAACTATTTTGCTAGAAGCAGCCCTATTACGGCCCCCGGCAACGTAGCCAATATCGCGACAAATAACATTTTTAAAATTGCAACTTTGGAAAATAGAGATACGGTGTTCTGAACCGTTTAATAGTGATTTATGATCCGATAAAAATTTCAACTTTTCACATTAACGTGTCAAGTCGTCTTTATTGTATAACTTAGTTTTGCTGCCACTGTAAGTAAAAATTATTGTGTTAAAGAAAAGTTAAACTTTAAATAGTAGTTCTCTCGTTGTAGGCGATAACTTTAGAGAGAGGATTATTGTGAATAAACGCTGGTTTATTTAAGTTTGTGATTCTGTTAGAAAAAAGGTTGTTGAACTTGTACTGACGCCATCTTTGTTCTGTGTAGGGTGAGACTGGGATAGATGCTATACTTTGAACCTCTTAGTCTGTATTAAGAGGCTCAAAGTTATTTGTAAAGAAATATTTTATTTGGAAAACTGATAAGTACTTTAAGTTTTTCCACGAAAAATAAAAATCATTACCTTCGTTATGTCTTCGTTAGACTATAACCGATTATTAATATTTATCTCATAAAGTTGATTATCCATAAATTAAGTTGGTATAGGATAATCGCTCAAATTATTTTATCGCACTTTGCTCTTACATGCAATTAATTGCACTAAGACATGTGACACTATCAACTCACTTGTAATTGTAGGATTTTTTATGGCATAGTCAGCCTTATAGCGTTCCCACTGCTAGTACTCGGGCCTGCACGCTTAGCCAAGTTGTTATTTTGCAATCGTTAACGCTGTCGAAAAGTGATGAAACGTATGGGAATGACGTCATCTCAACGTAAAGTCGCGTGGTCGGAACAAACGAATAGACAATTCGTAGCCAAGTTCACATCGTTCAAAATCGTGTCTACAATGTTTAACGCTACATCCTTTGTTATACAAACGCTACATTGTAGAACGAGTGGCCGACTCAGGCGCGTCAACACGGCTACCAACTTATCGTTTTCTACAATTGCTGTCACCGAGGCGTTACCGATTAGAGAACGGAATTCGATTGTAACTTGACTAGGGGGGCTGTTCTCTAGGAGAGGGGAATGGGTTGTAATCCACCACGCATGCCCAGTGCAGTTTGGATGCCTCACGTCTTTGAATTTTTGGTTCTTTAACGTTTTCAGAGTAGTTGTGATGAAACAAATTATACAAAGTAATGCGCCGGGCTGAGTTTGAATCTATGAGTTCGTAAGTCGAGGCCATTACCGCTTTGCCACTGCCACTATTGAAAGATACAATAGCTTGCGATACATCCACGAAACTAGAGTAATTCTACCAGGGGCTTTTTTTATCCTCAAGGCAGGTTTTACCCTAATATTTAAATTGTCTTCTTTACCTACACTTAAATGGATGATAACTTGCTAAAGTCCGTCTCATGCTCACACCCAATCTACTCTAAATAAACCCCACTTTATCAGCAAACCTAGAATCATATTTTATGATCACCCTTTGTTCAAAAAATCAGCATGGAAAAATTCCATAGGCAAGATGATGGATCTATTTCCAGCCGATTTGGAGGCCAATAGACCTCATAAACTGGAAGAATGTACTCAAATATTTTTCCGTATAAACCCTCGTATTGATCAAGTAAAACGCACTAGCTGTTGGTAATATCAATAAAATATTATGAGTATTTTTTGCATACTCGTTCTAATATAGAAGGAATAAGATTTGAGAAGGTCTTTTGGATAGAGCGCACTTTATCAACAGAAAATATATGAGCCCTAGAATGTATACAAGGATTAGGATAGGATTAGTTGAAGATATAAATAATGAATACAATAAAACATACTTAGTGTACCACTGTCATTCGTAAATCTTTGACAGTCGTTACAGGTAGTCAGGCGCCAGAAAGTCTGACCATCAGTCTATCCAAGGTATATCCTGTTGCCCAGTAACTGGGACTTGGAGATCTGATAGGAAGTCGCTCCATGACAAACACGAGTATTCAGCTGCATCCCGTTAGATTCGAAGCCAATCCCAAGCTAGTCGGGAAAAGGTTAGGAAGATAATATTTAGTATACTATATAGGTTTGCAGTGCATAATATTTGTGACAAAAGCAAAAATCTTGCGTCACAGTATTTGTTATCCAAATTCTCCCAAAAGATTTGACCGATTTTTATGATTTTTTGTATGTATAAGTAAGCTGAAATAGGTTGCAGGTTACTTTTTACCCTCCTACCTCACCCTCCCATTTTAACATTGACTTCTTTTAGCTAGTCACAGATCTAGCTAGTACAGATTCTAAGTTAGTACTTCTATATTCCTAGTTATGTCCTCCAACTCGACACCACTCGATTCATAAAATTGACAGTTGTAGCTATTATTTATTGATATGTAAATCGCGATTTTTTCAGCTAGTTCTAATATAATTATATATCTAACTATGTATCCTATGTGTGTACGTATGTATATCCTACAATTTTTCGTCTTTCACAGAGGCATAATAATATACAAAATTTTATGTAGACGGCCATAAATCAAGGGTTTAGGTAGGTAAATACATAAGCGACGAATGTCCTAAGTCGTAAAAAATAAAAAATAAAATTCTGGAGTGCCTAATCTTTGTGACTGATCAGTCAAGCTGGTGATAAGTTTTATTGAGAGCCACCATTCTCAAACCCATAGAAATATTATCAGATTTTTTCGAGACTCAGCGAATACTAAAACGAATATCTGACACCATTCAAGCGTTATGTATGTACTTGTTGGGCCCTATAACGCTGTGGAACTTCCATTTACGAGACCAGCGCAATTCGAACTTAATTTTGTGGGTCATAAAGTTGATTTCTCTTTGAGAACTCGTCTGTTTTGATGTGGCCGTAAATTACCAAAGGTAGTTTCGGTCAGTATGGGCTCTATTTTGAAAGGGATATGGGTTGTTATAGCTTGGGTTTATGTTGAAATTATCTTTGTGATCTGCTTAGACCTAGATCGTTCACAGTGTTGTGATGCGTACATGTTTTATTGCGAGCGTCGTTTGTCGACATCAGACGAAATAACACTTTCAAGTATAAAATTTGTACTTGACACACACAATATACTCTGTATGTGAGTGTTTCTATGAATATTGTATTCATCAATATTCAAGAAATTTTATCGTGCCGTAAAAGTAAGCTAGCGTTACAGAAAATGAGAATTCGTGATATCGAGCCAGGAATAATGGTGGGTGAATTGGAATCGGTGAAGAGACATTATGATTTGATACCTGATATATTTTCTGTTTCCATGTTGTCACTAGAGTTAGCTAAGAGATAATAACGACAAACAGGATCCTTGATTACTACGTAGTAAGTTTAAAATTACTATAAAACATCCATATCATCATCTTCCTGCCCTTATTTCACATGACTTGGGGTCAACACAACACTTTTTTTTTCCATT
The DNA here is from genome assembly GCA_910589285.2 of Mythimna ferrago. NCBI lineage: Eukaryota > Metazoa > Arthropoda > Insecta > Lepidoptera > Noctuidae > Mythimna > Mythimna ferrago. Next base: position 27,272,436 of record OU342679.1, read on the forward strand.
CTATCCTGTTAGCAGTTACACTATCAGTGACTCCTTTTTCATTCAAATATCCCCCCTCACACAATCCTTTCCTTTTTCTTTTCATCCAGGCACATGTATATTCATGACTTTTTAGTAACATGCGTTTCATCCCGACAAAAAACCACTATAAAATATGCACATTAGTAAAAAAGATGCCCAAATTAGATAACATTTTTATTTATTTGAATCCTATAGATGCGAGACGCACAGGATCGGTCGTTGTGGCGACGCTTGGGGGAGGCCTATGTCCAACAGTGGATGTCTTTCGGCCGAAATGATGATGATGATTATTTATTCGTCAGCCTACGCATTTAAGTAGGTTTATATAGGGTGACTGGTAATTAGTGTACGATACTTAAACATGTGATTGTGCTCATAATAACCAACAACTTTTACTATTGGAGCAAAGCCGAAATCACGAAAAAAATATCAGCTGTTCAGTACATTAGGCAAACATAAATGTACTGAACAGCTGATTTTTTTTCGAGATTTCAGGTTGGTTGGCACTAATTACCAGTCACCCTATATATGGAAAAATTGAAAGTTTTGCCTTTTTTCGATATTTACATTACAGACTACTTTATGAAAAACTTCTTTAATACATTCTTGGATACTTACCCTGTAAATAAAATGCTCAATATTTTATAATCTATAGCGACGCCGGCGTTCGCTTGGTGTTTAACCGAATGGCGCGAAATCAAACGCGAACGCCGGCGTTCACTTGGGGTTTGAGTGGAACAGAAAAAAATAAGCATGTAGATTAGGTATAACTTAACAGTCAGGAAATGCAAAATTACTGTGTTATATCTCGCAAAGCATTAAAAAAGAAGACGACGGGAATACACCGTTATAATTAACACTCAAAACCAACAAAAGATAATCCAATTTAAAAATATAACATGATAAAGTAATAACTGTTTGTTCACTCTACGTTCCGTATGTAAAGTTCCTTAGTCTGCTTGGACGGACTTTCATTATAACTGCCAGAGTTTAAGACATGTCTCGCAAAGTGTGGTGTAGACGTTTATGGCTGGAGACGCTTGATTTTATGAATCAAGTGCTAGTGGTTTGGTAATGGTCTCATGTTATCTAGAGACGTGGTTTTTAAGTGAATCGAGTCAATATTCTTTTGACGACCTAAAATGAACTGTTAAAGAGATGGAACTTATACAACGTGTAACGTTAAATGCTCAAAACCTGAAAATAGTTTGATAAGAATAACGAGCAGAATCAATTGAACCATTTTTTTATATAGGTTATATTTTTCAAAAAAAATGTTCATTAAAAATGTTGCCCTGTCTATTTATTAATAGGTCAAGATATCGATGGGTCCTATGTATATGGGCCAAAATGCAAAATTACAACTTTACAGGAGAGGCTTCCAAAGTTTAAATTTACTATAACTTCAGATTGATAAAACTGAACTTTACGATTATTTGCTTGTTTGCTAAGACAACTATCCTCCTCATTTATACTATAGTATTTTCTAAATACATATATAGGTTTTTTTTTTACGTCACATTGACCCTTCTACGTTAGTTTTTGTTTAAATTATTTTTCTTTAAAAACACCCTAAAAGGGCCAATGTGTCATATTGGCCATTATACGCGTATTACGCTAATTAGCATAAAGTATATATTTTTTACATTTTTTACCCATAAAATCAAGTAACAATTGAAGTGGTTGATAATTAATTAATAAGAATATAAGCTATTTAGATATTTAGTTATTTATGTCACATTGACACTTATACGTTTTACAATCTGCTAACCTACGAACTGAGATTTCATTTAGATCATTTGATTAATAAAAAAACACGCAGTAGTTTTATTCATTTATTGAAATAAAAATTGAATTAGCCTTAAAACTTCACTTATGGACACGTATTCAGTCTTTTTGGTATTTTCATGATAAAAAACTAACAAAAAAAAAAGTAATAAGGAAACTGTAACTGGAGATCTTAGTTTGATTAACAAAATAATGTACTTCACATTATTATTTTCTTAATAAAATTACAAAAAAATAACAAAATTTTAAACCTATCTGGTGAAAAACAAAATTAAAAAAATCTCCGTAGTATAATCAAGTACTTAAGTAATAAAATTACCAAAATCAACAGTACTAGAAATTCTTAATAAGTCTTCATTAATTTTCTTCATTATTGCTTACATATAATAATGTACTTCACATTATTATTTTCTTAATAAAATTCCAAAAAAATAACAAAATTAAAAACGTATCTGGTGTAAACAAAATAAAAAAAATCTCTGAAGTATAATCAAGTAATAAAATTACCAAAATCAACATTACTATAAATTGTTAATAAGTCTTCATTAATTTTCTTCATTATCGCTTTCATTAATTGACACAATGTCATTCGTTGCTACTAAATTTTCATAATAACTGTGGTATGCAGGTGGGATAATATTTTTTCGACATAAATCAAGCAAGTCTTTCTTTTTGGAAGGTTGTATTGGTAACAGCTGATTGTAACATAGTTGCAGAGGAATATCTGTAGGTCTATCGGCAATTTGCCTTCTTGTTCGTACTGGCTGATCTAAGATTTTAATATGATTTTCAATAGCATCTTCACTTAAATAATTTTTATAGTATAAAACGTATGGTTCATCTCGGCTTACACGAATTTGTTTTATTTTAGACCAAAAAATTTTTTGTCCTTCTGAGTTTTTAGTCCAGTTAAAGTGTGTATTTGTCTGCATCTTTTTGAAGTCATAAATCATATTTTGAGCTACGTCTATGACGTTATAAGGACTTCCTTTTGATTTTGCCCATCGAATCAATGAGCTCCATTCAGAGGGTGTGTAAATATTCTTATATTTTGAAGCTCTTTCAATAGTGGCGTGTATGGAGTCGCCTTCATTTTGAGTGTGGCCTACTTCAAGAAAAGTATGCTTTATATTCAAATTAAACTGTTTAGCAGCGTACAGATACATAAAAAACATAATCCTGTTTCGGTTTTGGCCAGTACAATTGTCTGACCAAAATCTGAAGTCGTCACAACCTTCTTGACTTTTTATTTTAATTATATCATAGATACAACTCGCTATTTCGTTCGAACCCTTCATTGCAATTTGTTCATTCCATAAGTAACAGGTACCAATTAACTTCCCAATATCAAAAATTGATAAGTTATGTACTTTCAACCTTTTACTGTAATAAAATACTTAGACTAATTTCACCACTTGGGGACAACAACACTTTTTGCAAATCAAAAGTAGCGCAGAATATTTTCGTGTCATTTTGTGAATCACGTTTATCCTTCTCTTTTAAGGATCTAGCCTGATTTTTGCTGATTATATGATTATCAAAAAATATTTTATTATCAGGAGTCACAGAACCGTTTTTAAAAGAATGACAAACATGGCATTGGTCTTTTTTTGGCTGGTGAAATGATAAATTAATATTTTTGTTTACTGTATCCCTGTATTGCCTTAATGACTCACATTTATTACCATATTTAGATGGATCATACCATTCTTTGTATAACTTGAACATTCGGATAAAACTTAAAGAACCATCTAAATAAAGTTTATTACTGTCTTTGCGACAATAATGTGAATCAACCGGTTCAAAAGACTTGACGTGGTCCAGTACACTTTTGATCATTTCTGCATCAATAGATGTTTTATGGTGATCATGTCGACCTCTATTATCAACTAAAGTGAGCCTACTTGTATCAGAAAACTTACTCATTGCAGTTCTTATCATTTTTGGCCCACAACGAATGGTGTTTAAAAACATCGTCTTGCATACCACTAGTTTCGTCTTTTGTGTATTTTGAGTAAAAGGCAAAGAAAAGTGTCAAATCAGCTGATTGGTCCAAACTACGAAACAAACGCGCGGGAACTCCCCACGTATAAGTCTCTAACTACACTTAGGGCCTTGTACGTTTAAATTCATGTTACTTATGCCGTTATACTGTAATAAAAAATCGTGTTTCTATGCAGATTTTTTTTTTTTTAATAGCTCACCTAATTCATTACATCTATAAGATGCGTTTACCATAAAAAAGTCAAAATGCCCAAATTGTTAGTTTGGCCCATATACATAGGACCCATCGATATCACGTGCGCAAATCCACCAAAATAAACACAATTGGTTGTTCTTATTTCAATGCAGATACAAATTTTAAATAAACTACGAGTAAAACAGCACATAAAACCTTTAAATTTTTTTAATGTTTTTTTTTTCTCTCAGAATTAGGTCAGTTGAATTAAAAATCATCTGGGGTGTCTGAGGTTTTGCGCATTCAACGCAAAACCTCAGACACCCCAAATGATTTTTTTTATTGTACACCACATATACAAAAAATACAGGACAAACATTATTAAAAATAAGTGTACAATGGGCGGTCTTATCGTACAAGGCAATTTCTTCCAGACAACCTTTGGATGGACTGAAAGAAAGGAGAAAGATTTAGGGCTGTCAGTGTACAACATCAAAAATAATACTGGTAAGAAATAACAACACAAATACATACATACATTACAAAGTATACTATTAAATATCAAATATGTAATTAAGCCAGGAGAAGAGAAAAATCAAAGTGAAAAGTAATGCTCCTTTACCATTTTTTTACGTTGTAAAGAGTGTGCACCTAGTATACTAAAGTGAGGCAACAAAGCTTATCACTAATGACCGTCAAAATGCTATTGCCGCTCGTACTCTGCGCATCATGGATGCTACTCGCTTTTTCAAGATGGCCAGTTACATACATATGATTTTATATTTTTGCTCCTACTGGAAAGATAAGGGAAGATCTTCTGTGCTCGGTTTTCTTTGAATACAGGGTTATTTATTAAACATCGATAACCTCTCAGAAATATGGTACTAACATCATAAACAACACTTTTTGTCCTATGACTTTTAAAAATTTATCGTATTTTGGTTCATCATATTTTCATACAAAACAAAAAAAAAAAATTGAACTTTCTAAATATTATGCAGTCTATGCGGCACAAGTGATAGTACAATAGCGGAAGGGAGTGGGGATCGGGTAGCAGGACTACTTGATGCGTTTGCATCGCATCATACAGTCGTAGGTAGGTATAGCAAAATACAGAGCTGAAATAGGTTTTGTTTTTTTAAATTAATTATGTTTTGTGAAAATTCATTCAGCAGAAGTAGTTGTTTACGATGTTAGTAATACCTACAGTCCTGCAACGTTGTTAGTGTTTTACAAATAATCCTGTGTAGAATGTTACTTAAAATATTAATATTGTCCAATGGGGTGCCGATGGACAAATTCTACACGTTACATTGGCTTATATATGTATTTTTATGCTTATAGAGTATGGTTCACAATATAAAAAGCTGCCTGACAAAATAAGATTCCATTCCACATAAGTTAGCGCTGTACCTTCGAGGTCGATCCAAAACAGACATTTGTGCACGCTCTAGGCTCTACAGTGTACACCAAGGGCTGTTTTAGAGGTCTATTCTAGTTCGGAGGAAGTAAAAACACACACAGGACCAACAGCATTTGTTCGACTTATACTAGTGGCAAATACAGGAGGTGCGCGCACGGCCTGTATTTGCCACTAGTATAAGTCGAACAAATGCTGGCTTGCGTGCCCCTCTTCATCGCCTTACGAGCAATTTTAATAAAAATTTCAGTGATCTAGATCTGTTCTCTGAGCCTAAAAGGAAATTTAAAATAATGTTACTCAACATGTTAAAAAATCAACATAATTAAGCCGGCTCTATTTTTTGTGAACCACAATTGTAATTTATAGTAACTTTTTGCACTACTTAAAAAAAAAAAAAAAACAACATTATTGTCAAACCAAATGTCTCATGTATATTAGTGGAGAACGTTGTTGATATCACATGAGTAAAATAATTGTTAAGCCTTTTTTATGTAATTCCCTATGTGTTATTGTTTGTTTTCCCTAATAAATAAAATAAAATAAAAACAGTGGACATCTTTCGTCTGAAACGATGATGATGATGAAAATAGTCTTGTTCAAAGTCAAAGTCAAAATATTTTATTTCACATAGGCCTACATGGGCACTTATAAAACGTCAGAAGCTAGTGCACGGTTCCAAATTGGTCGTTTCCTATGGAGAAGAACCGGCCAGAAACTCCATGGTTACTCTTTTAAAAAATGGGTTTGTTTTTACAAAATTGATAGTTTAAAATATATAAAATAAAATAAAAAACACCGCAGCAAATGAACAACGCCTTACTGCGCAAGCTCTGAGCTAGAACCAAGTAAACGCACAGTAGGCAATGTTTCGTTGTCAGAATTCCTAAGCTTCTGAACTTTGGCATTAATTTTCTAGTGTGGGTAGTTAACTGTTCTCTACGTGCTGACCATTTCAGGGAATGGTCTATTATGATATCTACATATTTTATGTCGGAAGAGCGAGTTTGCCTAGAACAACTACAATTTTCTGGGAAATCATAAGTATGTACGGGATTTGTGAAATCGGATGGAGGTTGAGTATAATAGTAGAGGATACGGTTAAGAACGACCTTTACCGATTTGTTTAATGGATGAAACGTATTTTATGATAAATTTAGTATATTAAATAATATAACGCGGGTGGGTTGCCTGAGAAATTCCTGGCCAAACAATTTTTTTTTTTTTTTTGAAATATGCACCTGTGTGTTTAATTAATAAATTTAATACTAACCGAAAGAGTGAAGCCTTTAGAACATAAAAATGTTGGGTTACCTATTTGTTTCCTGGCATAACTGGGTTGCCAGGTAAAAACAGATATGTATAAACAGGTGTATTTATTTTGATATACAACAAATTCTATATCAAAATAAACACTGTTTCATTACGAGTACGATGTTATAGTGTTGTCTGCAAAAAAATCTGGCATGAATAGCGGTTGTGCATTTTTCTAAAAAAAAACGTAAATTTTCAATTTTTAATTAATAATAGTCTGGCCAGGAATTTCTTAGGCAACCCACCCGCGTTATATTATTTAATACACTAAATTTATCATAAAATACGTTTCATCCATTAAACATACCGGTGAAGGTCGTTCTTAATCGGATCTTAGACTATAAGTGTGGTGAGAGAATTTATAGTGTCATAAGATTCAAGTCAAGTCAAGACATTATATCTTTGTATTTTTGAACTCACTCTCATAGTACTGAACCTCTTACCAGTCTCTTCCACACACAATCAATGCGTATCAAGCGCTCGATAATCAGTTTGTCATTTTTGATACAGTCTATCGTCACTCTTATGGGTAATATACTAAAGTCCCCAATTTAAAGTATTCGTCACTTTATGAATAGGGTAAACCAGGCAGGTCCATGCCCAATTCCGTAACGTGCTCCACTTGCAAAACTAAACGAATTTAAATTTACATAAACTACTACAAAAAATAAAAACAAAAATAATAATAAATTACAAAAAAAATAATACATAGAATATACTTATAAACTAACCAGATTAGCTCAAACACCACCAAAATTTAAATGCGCGTGAATTTTGCAAGTGGGGCACGTTACGGATTAGGGCCCGTACTAGTAGTTCTACTAGTACAAATAATGAAATAAATTACACAAAGTAACCCCCTGATTGAGCCTGGCTGAGTTTGAACCCGTGACCCATACATACTCCTCAATCGAGGCTGTTACAACTGAGTCACGACTGCTCTTTTACGTAGAGGTTTAATGGGAGCTCATTTACATCCATTGAGATTGTTGACTCTATAAACTGAGTCGATTGCTTCAAATACCTATCTTATTCTTAATATAAATTAACCTTAAATCATCTCAAAACCAACTTCCCCGAATATTCAAACAATCCAAAAGCATCAGAAACTTATTGTATTTCTAAACGTGAACACAACAAAAACATTTCTAATCCAAACTTTACCAACTAATCAAACAAAACTGATGCTCAAAAGCCTTCAAAATCAATATACGTCATGCTATCTATGGCTCGGCACAAACAGGCTTCCGACCACAGCCACTGGATGCGCTCTACCGCCACATATTATAACAGTGTCAGAAGCGAGCAACGGCCATCAGTGTTGGAAAGCTGGTATATTTTATAACCCGCTCCTTGCTGTTCAGTCTTACGACGACCATACGGGACCATATAAACGTATCATACATTGAAGAACCAAGGTTGCCGACATAGCACGAAGAATCGCCAAACAGATGGCCGTTGGGGCCGAAAGGTTCTGGAGTGGCAACCGCGTACCGGAAAACGCAATAAGGCCTCCTACAAGGTGGACCGATGACCTGGTGAAGGTTGCGGGAATCCGATGGATACGGGACGCACAGAATCGTTCGTTGTGGCGACGCTTGGGGAAGGCCCATGTCCAACAGTAGACGTCTATCGGCTGAAATGATGATGATGATAATCGATTGAGGTGAGGTGCTCCATGGTGACACGTGCGATATGTAAAACGTCTTACGGCTTACTGCGGGGCGTAGAGCAGAGTGATAGTGGTGGGTGTCGGCGTTTTGTGTGACCTGTAGCGACCACAAGTGGCGATTCGTGGACACTGCTGTAGTGAGTGGCCGCCACCGGCTACACGTGTGTACAAAATATATGAAAAAGTGCGTTAAGTCGCTGTCGCTGGCCACCAGTAGCTGTAATTGGTAGCTCGTTTGCACCGAGTCTTAAAGTTTGAAGTTTACCAGTCCTTTGTGAACACCTTTCATCGTTCAACCTTTCAGTTCCTCCAAGAAAGTTTTTCCTTCAAAGATGTAGTTTCTGTTATCGCACAATCAGCGTTTACAGTTTTCTTGAAAACAATGTAAATCAACGTCTTGTAGTTGAAGAAGTTTCTTTTAAGAGAATAAATCTTTGGAAAATTTTTGGAACAGTCAAAACTGTTGAGATGTTTTACAAATGTTTGAGTACGTTTAATAAAAGTTATTTAGTAAGTTTTAGTAAAGTAGCAATTTCGATAAGAAAAGGCTCTTTCTATATTCTTACAGTTGATTATTTATTCGTATTTCTTTAGCGTTTGCCAGCTACTTCGCCCGCGTGTAATGTTAAAAATATATCGAGTAGTAGATTATGTAACTAAAAGGGTATAAAGCAGTACCTTAAAGTCGCGGGTGGCATGTTGAATCCCAAACGAGACGGAGGTTGTTAAGTTTTAATCCCGAATGCCAGTGAGGGATTTCTATAATTAACTCCCGAGCACAGCAATGGAGATAATATAGAAACCTGAGTGAAATGAGGAATTCAAGCAGTCCAATAAGTATTACAGAAATGTATTTATTCTTCTTTACATGAGAAATCGATGAGTATTATTTACCAATTACCGTTAACTGTCACTCGATATGTAACATAATTCACAGCTGAATTGACCTATAGTTTTGATTTTCTATAACATTTCATTCCAGTATGGTAGCCATATACATATATTTTCTTTTTCTTTGACCATTCACCACTTTTAGAAAGGAAACATTTTTTGGTACATGCACCAAAAATATTCAACCGGAAATTTTGTAATATTAATGTCTAAAAACAACAAAACACAAAAAAGAGCCCATTAAAGGCCTAAAAAGCTGTCAGATTTCATAATATCTTTAATTAAAAACAAAACGTCAAATAACAACACCATGTTATCAATATTTTCCGAAACATTCAGAACACCTGTGAAATATCTACCTTTTCAATAAAATCTCGAATTACGAGAAATCACCAGGTGTTCACAGTGGCACAAATTAAACACGGACGTTCTCATTATGTTTCTCCCTGGATATGTTTATTGTGTGCATTGATTGTAATTTTTCATAATTACTCTCAGTGGCATCGCCTTTGTGTTCCCGGTTCCTGTATCTTTTACTCAGGGATGCCAATCCTACGATTTCAACTAAATGAGGTGTTCACTAAAGTCACTAGTTAGGGATTCGGGTTTATAAATGAAACAACCAAATTATCAGTAAGCAGGCACAACTTTAGAATGACGTCTAGACTCGTTGTCGGCACAAAATAGATAGGTACAGAAGTCAATCTACATACAAAGCGCACTCGAGCAACGCACACAAAGACATCGCTCATGGACACGATATCTCGGGAGCGTCTCGGACCACTCGTCGAACAGTTTCGGCTCAAACACTCATTAGTGTGCGTCCACCGAGTGTAGGTATAAAAAGTGAAGTACATATGTACATGAGATTATCTTCTGTACCTATCTATTTTGTTTTGTCGGGAACCGATCGAGAGTGCTCACGATATCACACTTCAGTTGGTCTCATTGATATACAAAAAACCCGTAGGTCTGCATTTAATATGTACACCAAATCTATATTTATACCACTGACTTAAAATCTTCCCAATTGTGGTTTTTAAATCCGTAGTTTTTTTTTTTGTATTAAAGAGTAGTTTTAACCGCGTGAAAGTCAAAAATGATTCCAAGGAAACTTACTTCGAGGATACAAAGTAACTATTCTATGACGGTAAGCTCTGAACTGGTAGACAGTTCCTTTCGCATTTAAAATCGACATTATTTTTGAGGTATGCGGAACAGTGTGTAAAGTCTCGGAATTTTATCTTTTAGTTCCTATGTGGTTCATAAATATTATAATTACTATAATAGTATGGGGATTAACATGACCAAGCCCAATACGTCATCGGCGCGTATTGTTCCATGCGCCTCGAGGAGTTGTTAAACCGTAGGGACCAGCATCGTTTAATTTTGTTTTCTTGGTATGAAGTGAAACAAAAAAACCTGCAGTTTTAATGATTTGGCAGCCCTGATTGTACTTGAAAACATCATTGTCGATTATGCCTTCATTAAAATGCTCTTTGACATGATATTCATATAGCATTTTTTGATATTCAGAATTTTAATTACAACTTGAATTAATATTGCACGATGGCTTTTTAATAAAGTAAAAGGGTAATTATAACACATCTAAAATAACTTACACTGAAAATGTTATGCCTTTAACCTTTTAGATACCGTCAATTTTAGACACAATAGTAACCATAGAGGCGCGAACGCGTTTGCTTGGTGTTTAATGAATTAAAATTGCCGGTTTTCATAGTTTTGGACCCCATTTCTGAATTAAGACTTACAAGTTAGTTATATATTAATGCACATTGGCACAACCAAACCACTACCATCACTTAAGTACACTTAAGTGTTCGACCTGGTGGTCAAATAAAGAGTGGGACCTCAAGAAAGCCTAGTTGCTAAAATTGACAACCCATTATAATAGACACTTAGCGCCGGAAAGCGAAGAAACGCAGCCCCAAATAATGTGACTAAGCAAGGAAAAAGAAGAAAGTCAGTTATTTACTTTAATACTTAGGGTGATTTGCACCATTTAACTATAACGATAGCCGTTAACAGTTGTCAAATCGTCGAATTGACCAATAGGCGGCCGTTTCACGAGTGGTTTGGTTATCGTTATAGTTAAATGGTGCAACTCACCCTTAGATATTAATTTGCTTGTGAAATCAATCCGCATGGAACAGACAGGGATTCATTTAACTTCTGTTTCGCATTTGTTTTTAATTTGATTGTTAGCCAATGAAAAATCAACGAAAGTTTATTTAAAATCACTCTCAGATGATGAAAGAAACTAAACTTAATTTGAAACGTAACATAAACCTATACGTCAGCACAATTGTACGGAAGAGTTACCGTAATTTACTTGCTGCGGTCTTTCCGTCCAATTATTTCTTATTTATTTTATTTATTTATTTAATAGAATATCGTTTATTTAATAAAAGTGGCACATTTAAATTAAAATACAAAAACAATTTTAACATTTGCACAGAATGCATTTGTTGCCTGAACTAGGTTGGACCTGTATTTCAGGCTAAAAAGTACAAAGAACATTAAGTAATAAATTAACAATTTTTAAATTCACTATACTAAATAATATACGTTTAATTTAACAAAGAGCAAAACATATTTATTTACAAACTATAAGGAGATCTTCTGTCTCTCCGTAAGAGATGCTGAGTAAGTATTGCACAATAATCTTTTTACAGCTATAATAATATTTAATTTATACAAACCAAATTTTGTATTTAGGGTCTAAACTGACGGACTGCATTTCAACTGCAATCCAACTGCAAATTGCAGTTTAAATGCAGTTTGAATGCAGTTGACACGACTGCAATAGCAACTGCACTTAAACTGCAATTTGCAGTTTAAGTGCAGTTTGAAATGCGGTCCGTCTGTTTAGACCCTTAATCTAAAATTTAAAAAAAAGACTGCTACATTGTAATCTATTTGATTGTAATCTATTTTTTTTGTGGGTAAAAATCACCCCAATGACATCCCCCGGCCCTAGGTGGAGCGGTAGATATTGTCAGACTCTTACTGACTAAAAAACCACTGCGTTCCTTCTTGCATTTCATACCGGGACCAAGCTACCTTTCGGAGCTAACCCTGGCCCCAGTAGGCTTTGACCCAGCTGGGCCCCTGCTGTTGCTGACAGCTTCTTAAGGCACGTAGGAACAGTGCGCGCCGTCGACGACTTAGGCTCGATCCGGACAGTTACCGGACGGTCGAACAGCGAGCTACCCTTTGCTCGGCGTCCACTAGCCCGCGCCTACGGTGGCCGGAAATCGGGATTGGAATCCCGGCGGCGGCTTGGGCATTGTGAGAGCCGTTGCCTGATGCGGTCGGCCTCCTCCTTTGCAGAAGGAGGCGACCGCCTGCCACTCTTCCTCGCTCTTGGTACGGACCATGGCCTGTACCAAGATCCGGCGCGAGAGATCGCCGCCGCCGATCGCCCCCACGAGAGCAGGGCGATGCTGCTGATGAGCATCGATACAAAAATTTAGCAATCGGACCAGTTCTTTCAGAGATTATCTCCTACAAACAAAAAAAAAACAAACTTTACCTCTTCATAATAGTGTATATGAATCAACAAAATCAATATGTTCAAGCGCAACATTCCTTATCTTAACGCTTGATACTTTTTACAGGGAATATATTTTATTTTTATTATTCTACAGCCATTTTGATCATAAAAATGAATGTGTAATGCTCTGAAAACATCGATAGCAACGACGCAGGTGATGTTACTTTAGAAGTTGAGACATTCGATTTGATTCATGCTTGTAATCTATATATGTATACAGTGTTAGTTTTAGTATATGCAAAACCCGAAACACATGTCTAGTATTTTTATGTATAGAATCTATGTACAAAATTTCATAACTGTATCGTGAAAAATCACAAAGTTATAAGCTTATTACGTCAGCAAAAATACATAGTCACCGGGCCATCCAAGTGAGTGAAGTGCAGGTTATTTTGCGCTTGTACCCAGCTGTTTGTTGGCACTAATGCCCGCTATGACCTTCCCTAACCTGTGTTGTACTTAGTGTCGGTGGTTTCCAACTTGTGACCTTTTCAAATATTTTTAGGGAAAAATATAATACGGTGTAAAAATTATTAAAATTCATTCAGTTACTGATTCTGAAGAAACTATATTCAGGTTACGCAGATATATTAAAAATAATATTATGCATATATATAAAAATTTATTCAGTTGGTTTTTAATAAAACGGCAGAAACCAATTACACTATTCAAACTTGTACCTAATTTATTTAATTCAGTCATGCATCCTTCTCACAAAAAATTTAAACATTCTGACATTATTATCTTCCATATCACCATATCATATTCCGCAAACATATCAAGACCTATGTTTGAGTTCAGAGGGCTTAATATGACCTCTTATAGCAGGGTTGAAGTTGAACTGCCCGGCATTTTTGTACTATGACTACGTTATAGTAGGCCTTTAACTGGCCTGCTAAGTGACGTTTACGAAATCCTTTCAAGTATCGTCTACCTTTTTTTTTGTATAGACTTTTTGTACTATGGCTTTCTATTTCATGTGTATTTGACAGCAGATGACCGTCTTTTGAGTGTCTGTAACGTCAAATTAAGCGACCTTCAAGCGTACATTCACCTCTGTACAAAAGTCGTCCAACTTTAGAACTGTTATAGTACGATTTTTAGTGATTCAGAAGCAGGCCTGCTTTTGAAAGGCATTTGACTCACTGGGAATTGAACGTTTCCATAAAAGGCCATGGTAAGCCCCTTGGATAGCGTTAATAGCAGCTAGTGTTCGCGGAATAGGTGGCTTGGAATGTGCAGTAGTACAGGAAGTTGGAACAGTCAGTAAATGATGCTTTCTGCCACGGCAGTAATTTTCTAGGACGAACAGATGGCAAATTTTACTGTGCAAATCAGGGTCATCAATAATCCCTTTAAGAATTTTAAATGTCTTACTTCTAGGGAGTTGATGAAATAACATCATTATGTCACAACACAAAACAGGCGCCATCATAGCTTTCAGCGATTTCTTCCAAAAGCAACATTAAATGACATGAAATGAGACGAAGAAGACGAGATGAAGTAATTTTATAGGCTCGCACTTCATCACTACCTCGTCTGATGGTTAGTGTTGATGGAGCTCGCTTTCATAACTTATTCACTGTGAGATAAAAACCCTTAGGTTATAGCTATTGCTCTGAAAACGGTGCAGGAAAACATCGCGAGGAAACCGGAATGTCCTAGAACCAAAAATTCGAAGATATGTGACATTTACCAACCCGCACTGTTTCCGCGTGGTTTACGGCCCATTCCCTCTCCAATATAGGAGGCCTGAGTCCCAGTAGTAGAAACATTATAAAACTGATTATGCTATGCTTATGCTACAAAAAAAAATCTACTACTTCCAAAAAAAATGCGCGTATGTGTGGCATATCCACCACCTACACTAATCGATCGAAAACGGAATGAGCTTGGTAGAATTAAATTTTCTCCAAATAAGCAAGTGAAATCACGAACAGAAGCTAGTACGATCATAATCCTCTGTAAGTAAATGTTTATCATACGATACCGTCTATATTCATATAAGTAAGCCAGTCTGTGCATATATTATTAGCTTAATGGATACCTCGGTAATACCGAGATGATAACGTAAGGGGAAGGATTTATTCCTGTTTATACTTAGCTTAGTACATTTCCTTTTGTTTATACTTTGGCATTTTACGTTGTAGTATTGTTCATTAGTAAATTGGTAATGCTTACTTTGATTTTTTGTGCATGTTTTTGCTCGTAGGATTAATGCCTCTGATTTCCATCGTAATATTTTGCAATATTGCATATTACTGTCGATTTTTTTTTTTCATTGCATTAGAAATGTTTCTTTGTGTCGAGAATGAAAATGGAATACATTCGACTTCAAAATTAAAAACACAAAAATATTAAGTCGGTTTTTCTGCGTTTTATTTCTTTTACAGTTAAGTATTAGTACTTTATAATGTTCCTACTGTTGAGACTAAGGCCTTCTCCCTAGGAAACAGATTGGGCCTAAATCTGCCCCACGGACCCAGTTGTAGAGTGGTGGATATCACATGTCTTTGACATGGCTTTTAGGACATGCTATTGGTACCTACTTAATTTTAGCTATAATTTAGTTCTAATAATTTTGTTACAAACGAGATTTTTTTTAAATACCAATTTGGAAGTACCTATCTTTTTAAATAATATAATAATTTTCTAATTCGCTTCATAAATGACAAAGTTCTGAGTTGACAAACATCAAAATAACATTCACTCTATTTAAAAACTCTTTGATTATAAACTCTCTTCTTGAATTTATTGAAGGTGGTTATATTAAAAATATGATATATAATATAATTATGTATATAAAATAACTCACAAAACTTTGTTAATTATTATTAAACTATTTGAATTCAACAAGAATTTTTTAATTTTTTTTAAACAAGATTCAAATTTCAAATTTGAATCTTGTTAAACATCGCGGTTGAACTAAATACATACAAACAAATCTAATCGCGTATACCAAATCAAACAACTAGTAATCACCGGCAAATTCCTCAAGTGAACCGAGACAGGCAAACACACAGTCTTGTGCCAGTCGCCCGGATGTCGACCCGGGTATTTGCGGCGTGACTTACGATCCACATCCGCCCGCCATATTTGCTTTACTTACGCCACTTCCGGCCCCGAAGGCTTACGTAATAGCTGTCTGACAAATACTTTGAGAATCGATTAGGTTTTTTGGGTAGTTGATTGTTTCATTAGTTCGTAATAATGTTATGTTACGGCGAGATCGAACAGTTGGTAGAGCCTAAACAAATTGATCGAAAAAGTCACCGCGTTCTAGATGAGTACGCAAAAGACAACTGTAGTAACGCGGGTAAGTTTTAGTCAATAAAAAGTCTAATACCTTGATCACACGTACCGAGTAAAAGGGCGAGACAGTAAAATGTTGCTCAGCCAATACAGTGATGTAAGCAAGTTGTAGAGATAAATGGTAGGCCGAGCACTCGGCACTGTGTTTACACATACCGAGTACTCGGCCGAGAGTAGGTACTGTCTCGCCCGTTTACTCGGTAGGTACGTGTGATCTAGGCATAACACTCTCTTATTCCAACCAGCCTGCGTTCAAATTTGAGTTTAGAGTGAACTCTAATAACGTCATAGGGTAATGTACTCTACCCTGGCATTTTTGAACGCGAACGAGTTCACACTATCAATGTCAAGCATATGGCCGCTTACTTCAAACACGGTAGGTTCAGAGTTAGAGTTAGTTGGGTTAACTCTTGGGTAGCGATTAGAGTTATAAAAGAATGACCCTGGGTTGCAACTCTACATTACTCTGGTTATTTTTGAACAAAGGGTAGTGTGAGACTCTTACCACTATAGTTAAAGCAATAGGAAGAGCGAATAACTTCCCAACCCAAAAAAAGGCTTCAACACAGCGACATTCTTTTAACGGTGGTGAAATTTGAAAAGTACGACTGTACTACTAATACGTAACATAGTCATTCTCAACAATTATACCATTTCAGCAATCGTCATCGCCAATGGAACGTACGTCACATTAACTTAAATTCAGCGTCCAGTGGTAAGAACCATCACCGTATACTACTCGTCAAATAAATACTGCCACACCATAGGCATTACAGATAGTCCCCTGTGTAGAGTATGCATGAGCGTCTCCAAGTTGGTACCGAATCTTGAGAGAAATGAGGAATTCAAGTCACTCAAGGCAAAGACAATTTTATTCTAGTGTTAGAAACTATACTTTTCACACCTGTCAGATAATTACACGACATTATACCGATACAAATTATACATTAGAGAAATTTATGTATTATACACAAGATCATGTTAACTATCACTCAAAACTTTTAAAATTTGAAACAAATAAAATTCACAACTTAATAGAATTGACTTTTTTTTTAATTTTCTATAACACTTCAAATCAAATTCTTTTTTTTTGGTTAGTGGCCAGTTTGATTTTTGAATAAACTTATTTGAAGCACGTACATTTTAATTGAAAGTTTTGTTTTTTTTTTTAAGGTTTTGACGTTCCAAATTCAATTCACATTATTCCGGGAACGCCCATACATCATTAAATCCCCAGGGATAGAATGACTTGCTTTAGGTGAGGGTAATATGACATAAAACAGCATTATCGAGTTGGCGTAAAAAGTTAATTTAATAAATATTCATGCTGGATAATTGCTCATTTGACAAAGAAAAATGTCAGTATATAACACATTTAACTTTACTAAAGTATCGTTCCATTTCCGCGTACATTAAACTTAATAACGTAACAACATTATCCACTCTCTCTAAACACGTTGAATATCAACGCACGATGCATCTCCGGTTTCAATAACGACCGTCCGGTAAATTTCCGCCATAATTCCGATTCTCTAGAGAAATATCTCACTCAGTACGAATTTCAGTTTAACATTAGAACGCGTTAGTTATGAGATATTCCCTTATGACCTAATACAAATAAACATTATGAAAGGATGTAAAATGTATAAACATGTTTGAAAAATTTCTTCTCGTTGCTTTTTTTTACCGTATTGGGAATGTTTTTACAGATACGAAAATTCACACGCATAAACATACTGGTTCAAACCAATTTTATTTTAAAGAAACGGATTTTAAAAACAGTTAGTGGGGTAATCAAACTCGGGCCAGAATTTACCGTTATCGTTAAATATTATTACGTAACATCGGCAGAGATATCCGCAGGGATAAAAAGGTCACTGACATAGCCCAAAGAATCGCCAAACTAAATGGCAGTGGGCAAGGCACAGTGGTCGAATGGTTCTGAAATAGCAACTGTGTACCGAAAGATCAAGCGTTGGAAAGCTTCTCACAAGATAGACCTATGACCTGGTGAGGGTCGCGGGAATCCGAAGGATGCGAGACACACAGAACTGTTCGTTGTGGCAACGCATGGCATAGGAGACCTGTTGAAGTGGACTTCCACTGAAATGATGATGATGATGAAGTAACATCAGAAGGTCCGGTTCCCTGTCGGAGTCCGTATTTTCTGTTTGCTACATACCTAAATCTGTGAGTCATGAGTGTTTGAGGACCAAGAGGTTGCTTCTTGACAAGCGTGCTCCATAATCACTTACCATCAGATGAGATAGTGGCCAAACGCGAGTCGATCAAAAATAATAAAACATCCTGAGGACAAACACGATTGACCCTGAAACCGACCCTACTCACACTGGTAAAGAAGAACGATACTCTGCCCAAGTGCCCGAAAAGTGCCATAAAACAGTGACTTTCTGAAGTCTGCTCCTTGGTAACGGCCAAGTCAATAGGTTTGAAAAAAATATATGTGTATTATAGATTCATGAACAACATTATCAACATTTGATTTTTTCGTGCGATTATCCGGGTGCAGATAGCCGCAATTAAATACACAGATACGCGTACTGCCGCCTAGGCGGGTACGAGAGTTGTGTCTATTTGCTTTCGGCTAGATGGTTCAAGGAACTATAAGTCATAAATAAATTTAAACTACCGAGCGAAACTCTACCTAACCAACCACCAACCAACCAACCTACCTAACTATGATGTGATTTTTGTTTTACCGATATCCATAGCGTCTGTGAATTGATAATAAAATAGAAGTACGGAAATTAAAATGCAAGATAGCAAAACTTCACAACTGTCATTTTAAATTAAAACTCGCCAGGTAAATAGACGCTTCGCGTGACCCAAGGGCTGGCTTCTACCTCGGTCAGAGAATAAGCATTGCCGTACAACGTGGGAATGCCGCCAGCCTTTTGGGCACACTTCCAGTCGACAGCGATGCGGAGGAGTTTTATGACGTCATATTTAGCTAGGCATTTAGTGTATATATTATTTTTAATTATTTAAGTTATTGTTTAATTTGTTTAATTATAATAAGAACCCATGTAGGCCTATAATAAAACAATACAAACATATAAAAAAGTCAGGTAAACCCTGCAGCTGTTTTGTATTTTTTTTTTGTACGTATCAATATCGTCTGTGCACACTTAATACAAATTTCATTTGAACCACTAGAGGCACGCACACATAACTTGTAGTTCGTTCACTAAAAGACCGCTATGCAAAAACCTGTATTCCGCTATCATGGATAAAGAGACTAAGTGAGTTTGCCCATTAAGGCATACGAAGAGGCTTAGTTGGCCATAAAATTGTGCCAAAAAGGTGTGGATACCGCCCCGCATCCGTTGGGAAACTATCATATAATCCTATATAGCGACGTGTTTCGTAAAGAATTTTAAGGTTAGTAAAATGTTTAGTGGGTGTTCTCGAATCTATAGCCTTTTCAGGAGAATGACCATACTAGGCTATTGTTATGACGTATTTGCCTGTTTCATAAATATTTTCCCATAAAATATTGTGTTACATACATGACACATTTGTACTGAAATGTATTTGTAGTAAATGAAGATCGATTGATCTTGAAGGTGTATGTCAATTGTTTCAGTATGCATAAGCAGTTTCTTAAGATACCGAACACTCTAAGCTTATACAGATATTAGTGAAATATGTAAAGAAAGGAAAGAAATATATTTTATTTGGCATACATCGATACACACATTGTAGGAACTTAAGATTGTTGCTAATATTCAACTTCAATCTATACTAATAATATTATAAAGAGGAAAGATTTGTATTTCTGTATGTAAAGAATAAACTCAAAAACTAGTGGTCCGATTTTTAAAATTCTTTCATTCATTGGAAAGCTACATTCACCCTGAGTAACATAGGCCATATTTATTACCCGTGCAAAGCTGGGACGGGCCGCTAGTATTCTATATTATTAATTGTTGGTTCATGAATAATGGTGTGCCAAAAACGAGTAAACAGTCATGTTTTTTTTCTTTCTTTCTAGGGTTGCCGGAAAATTCTTATCACCGGTGACGCCACTTGAGCAAATGATATCTTTTGAAATAGATTACGTAATGTATGATGTTATTTTTAATTTAGCTAATGTCAAAAATCAAGTGTGGTGCCTGGTCCTAATGCTTCAATGTTGCCACATAATGTACCAAAGTTTTTTCAATAAACCCTTTCAATTCATTGAAACTAATAATTTAAAAGGCCTCAAGCCTTCCTCTTCACCATGCTGGCCTAGTGTAAAATGGTGGATTTCACAGTCACATGAATTATACAACGTTTTGCCTCAGTGTTTTGAGAGCTGTAGTGATGAAGCAAAGTGAAAAAAAAGCGCTTGGCTGGGTTTGAATCTACGACGTACAATTTGTAAGTCAGGGTTTTTATCACTTGGCCACCACTACTATATATATATATTTCATTAATTTAACAAGATTATACAGTTTTAATTAACTTTTAGTTTATCACATTTGCGTAGAGCAACCTTTAGAAGGTTGTTCTACGCAAAGATTTTCTCAATTTTCCCTGATACATAAAACTATGTCTTTACTGAGTATGATAAGTTACTTTTTACTCTGAAAAATATCCATATCCTTTGGGTCAGGCTACAGAAGCAAAGCCGAGGGGAAAACCTAATAACTACTCGTACATAATATATATATGTAATAAAGGTTAAAGGAGGATATATTAATCTTTTGAACGACTTATCCTTCAATATCCCGACGATAGAATTAGATCCAATAGTGTCACACATTCCCTTAGGACGCGTCCGACCCGTACATTGTATCGGTTTTTAGAAAAGATCAAAGTTTTATTGGGAATATCTAGGTGCTGTTGTGATCCTGCTAGCCTTTGTCAGCCATCAAATGGAGCAAATCTCGGTTTTCAATAAAATATTTAAATTCTTTTTCTTCTTTTCGTGTTGAAAAAAAAGCAGTTGAGTACATACTCAACTGTTTTTTTTTTGGCCAGTATTTGGCAACCTGTTTATTAAGGGTGAGTTGCACCATTTAACTATAACGATAACAAAGCCGTTAACAGTTGTCAAATCGTCGAATTGACCAATAGGCGGCCGTTTCACGGCTGGTTATGGTTTGGTTATCGTTATAGTTAAATGGTGCAACTCACCGTGAGAGTTAAACAACTTGGTTAAATTAGGGTAAAATGAAATCTGATAATGATCAACACTGGTTGAATGACCCTAGGTTGACTGGTAGAGAATGCCTAAGGCATTAAGTCCGCCTTTGTATCTTTTGTTGCATGAAGATTAAATAAATAAATAAATAATTGAAGTTGATTAAGAGATCTTGATCATTGTTTACTAATAGAAGAAACTTATAAAAAGTATCGAATACAAGTATTTTTTAATTGATTTAATATTATTAGAAGTCTTTTTAACAGTAAAAAATGCAAAAGATTCAATACAATATAATTCAATACAATATCTTTATTGTAGATATTGTACATAATTTTCGTTTAGAATATACATATTTCAGATTTTTTTAATTTTCTTATTACAAAAGTAGGATGCATTTGCAAAGATATAATAGTGTCATAATTACAAAGTACCTAATAACATAAATCTGGAATCGTAAGAGAAATCTGATTCTAAATATTCTATTCCGCTTATTGATTCATCATCACTGGCCATATTACGATCAACATCTGTTGTAGAACTATCATTATCTCAAGAAACAAGTGAATGACAACTAAAATTCGCGTTGTCAATGACAGATTTTTTATTTCCTTAAAAAAATCCCAAGTCGTTTGAAATTTTAGACATTCTCTAGCTCTATTATTGGCCTCGCATAAATTCTGAAAAGTGTAGGTAGTTGTGCAGAATGGGCAGCATAGCAGGTGACGCATGTCCTGTGCAGCGGCTCCACACTGATACTGTATTAGAGATAGGTCGAGAGAGCCAATTTTAGCCATATAGTTTATGCAGGGGCCAATCTGGGTCAAACTCAAAAAAAAAACAATGTTTTAATTGAATTTAAACTAAACATAATTCAGTCATGTATCGTCAATGATGGGACAAAAAACAATGGCCACTTCTTATAAATTTGAAAACCATAATAAAGTCATAATAATGTTATCGTTTTTACGCTATAAACGCTACGAAGTCCAAAAACATTAATGTTAATTTTTAGGTTGGAATTTACTGACTATTTGCTGAAGGGACAGCACTGTAAAAATGATTAATAATTACAACGGTATGACAAGCACACGTCAGATTTAGAACTGTATAATGTAGAATGCATATCCTGAAATAGCACTTATAATACTTTTTATTAGGTTTTATCCCGGGAGGATTTTCCTTGGGACAATTTTTTACATTTAAGCTGCAGCAGTTAGTAAGATATAAACAGAAAATTGATGATAAAAATAGTCAGAACAGATTCACGTTAGCTGTCAGGGCGATAGAATAAATCCTAAACTGACGTGCAAATGAGCCTTTTTCTTATCTCTGATTCTTGAAATACCTTCTTACAAATGTATCAAGGATAGTTTCACTAGGATGAAAAAAAATATCTGTTACTACAAATACCTTACTACAAAACGAACGACCACACTATTCAAACTTTATCACAAACCACACTTAAATCAAAATGTATTTTTCCACCAAAATTATTATCACCACTGCTGTCCCAATAAACTATAATGATCACGCCTAAGTTGGCAGCTACAGCGATTCCGTTCGTAATAAATTGGACGCTTCAAGGCCCGCCTTAATAACTTTTTGATAATGATGTACGGCGAGCTTTTTTCCAGCACTCCAGTACCCCTAGTCCTCATACTGTGGAAGTTTAACTGAATTTACTGGCAGTTTGCGAAGCTGTAGATTATGGTAATATGTGTTCTTTATTGGTGGTATGTGATCTCTTTTCATAATGAGTTCTTGTGAATTGTTCGTTGGTGTGTTGAATAATGTTATCGTTTATTATAGTACTAAGTCTCCGTTATCTGTCTGTCTCTCTGTCCAACTGTCTGTCTATACATTTGTCGGTTAGCAAGTTGTGTCTCGTAAACTGTAAGAGGTAAAGAGTTGAAATGTTCACAGAATCTGTACTTCACTCGCTGCTGATTGCTACAACTACAAGTAATAAAAATTAAAGGGGGTTCTTATACACGAAAAGTCACAATGTTTTCCATGATTTTAATTATATGAACGTCTTCGTATGCGACTCACATTTTTTTTTTTTGTTTTGACCCTCTGATATTCGACATTCAGTTGAGCCTGTTCTGTACATCGTACTATTATACACCTTGTCGTTCTAGTTTTTTTGTTTTTTTTTTCTTCATGGTTTAAAATAACTACTCCCATTTTGAAAAGAGCGAGAAAGAGTGTCGAACTTCTACTGACTAAAACCCTTCTGTATTCTTTCAGTTTTTTTTACATTCTACTGTCGTGTGTAATTCTGTTGAACATTCTTGCAACCCTGCTAACAATGTAACTTTTGGTCAGTGTTCATTTTTAATCGTGTTAATTCATTAAACCCAAAGCAAACGAGCTAGCAAGCAGAGAGCGAATGTCGACGCTCTCTCATTGTTTTTCTCTTGTGTCTTTAATTACGGTATTCAAAAGGTTAATATTTCTTTTTTGCTAACAATGTAAATAAACACCGTCCTTTCTCTCTTTATACTATTGATTGGTTAATTTTTTTTGTGTTTTTTTTTTCAGGTAAGATACTACTTGGTGATTATGGAAGCCAGTGTGTGTAAGTACTATAATAAACTCTTTTCCAGGTAAAATAATAATTAACAAGAAGCTTTTCTGAACCAGAGACCTGTGCTGTGAATAATTGGTCTGAAATTGTGCCGGTGTTCAGTCAACGATTTATTACTAATTGGTCCCTAGTGCTGCAATCTTCTCAAGGCCTACAATGCAACTCCCACATCAACTTGGAAATGTGAAATTGTATTTAAAGACGATGAAATAACTCTTGCATTAAGCTGACATATTCATTCTTTTATTAATTAATTCATTTATTTATCCGTTCATTCATTTATTTATTCATTCATTTTTTTATTTATTCATTCATTCATTAAATCTTTCTTTTTGTTTTTGACATGCTTTACTTTTACGATTTGTGATCCGGCACCATAATTCAACATTATCATAACAATTATATTTTGAAAGTTTCAATAATAGTAGCTCTAGAATAAATTACATAATAAAGTTCTTCTTTCGTTCGAGTAAAATCGCTGACAGTAGGTTGTTCTTTATAATTTACTCTCATAATTAAAACCAAATTAAATTGCGAAGTATATAATAACTACGGCAAAAAATGCTATCACATATAAAGGAGCACAATTATTTGTACAATAACCTACCAAATATTAAGGAGAGTAAATTCGTAAATCCTTTGCAGTATTAAAAAAAATACAGTTATGATAAAATTTACTAAGAATTGCTCGATCGCTTTATGTTATATTATATTTATTATTTTTAGTTAAGCTCATTATTATTTATGTTTTGTTTTTAATGAGTAACTAAAATTAAAAATGGTGAAGTTTGTTTTTGTTTTTTTTTGTTTGTAGGAGGTAATTTATTTTTTCACCGATAGAAAGCTGCTTTTTTCCTGAGTGACATAGGCTATATTTTATGTATTACAGGCGGAGCCACCGGTTAAAGCTAGTGAGTACATAATATATTCGTTAAACCTAAGATATCACCGCCATATTTGACAACAACTATTATTACAATAGGTGCACTGTCTTTGTTTTCGTTACATGAGAGTTCAAAGAACATTCAAGATCAAATTTTGAAATTGGTACAAACTTAACCGCATTCCTTCATTCAAATGTTAAATTGCACACATGACACGTGTTTCTTCAGTACTTATACCTATCAGACTAAATAACTTACCTTTTAATGACCCCTATAAGCAGAGTCGTCCCTAATTCACAACCAGGGACCCCCAACACAACAATGTATAACCAAAACACTACCCATCCGAGTCCCAAAACTGTTCCCAACTCCACTATTACAATTCAACATAATTCAACGTCTGTAACTTGTAATATTTACACAAATGTATGTATGTAAATAACCAGCACATTGTACTTAACAACTTTGGCTCCGATATAGCTCGAATAAATCAGACTTATGTGAACGGGGGTGGGCCAAAGCTCACGGCCTGTTTGTGTGATGGGATCCGCATTTTTTTTTTCTTCTCTTTTTTCGCTATTTATTGCTTTGTTTCTTATGAATGACTTTTGTAAGTTATTGTTTTCATATTCGCTTGGGTGGTTAAGTTATCTATTATTTTTATGTGAATTATTTTATGAATGTTGTGTGTTTAATGTTCCGAAGTCCATGATCGCAAGAGCAAGTAATTAATCATTGCGTTTTCTGTTAATCTTATATTTTGCTAATGAAAAAAGGGCTTTTTTTGTTCTTGGTAGGAAGCCTTCATTGTAGGTCGCGGGTTCAAACCCAGCCAGGCGTATTACTTTGCGTAATTTGTTTCATCACCACTATTATAACATCACTTTGCGTAATGTGAAGGAAAACATCGTGAGAAAATCGGCATGTCATAGAACCAAAAACTCGAAGACATTGTGACATCCACCAACTCGCACTGGGCCCGCGTGGTAGATTATGATCCACTCCCTCTCCTAGAGAGGAGGCCTGAGTCCCAGCAGTAGGAACATTATAAGGCCGACTGTGCTATGCTAGGAAGCCTTCATAAGGTGCTTGAAGTTTGGGAGAAGACCAGGGTGTGTGGGATTCTCACCTCACTAAAACCACCCCGGTAATTATCATTAGCACATTGAAGAGGGCCTCGTGACCTTTTAAAAGACCGGTACTTTGTACAACTTCTGGTAGGGCATATCCTTAAAGAGACAGTGAGAGGTCTCCCTAGAGTCTCGCTGTGCAGGGCAGCACATGATCACTGTGCCACCATTTTACCTCGCACGGTGGTTGGATAGAGTTCCCATTCTAAAAGTTCGTGCCTTAGTGACCTGCCCCATCTTCGCTTTGATGCAAATGATACACAAAAACCTTTCTCGTTTGTTTGAATTTTATTTTATAAACTAGTGCTTGACTGCGATTCCACCTGATGGTGAGGCGCTCTAGTTTATGAGCCTATTCACTCTTGCCTTGAATACACTCAAATTATAATCGGACGGGAAGACCGCAGCAGGTGGATTATTTCTTTTTTTAATAATGAAAATCGAATCTAAATCCGTTGCGTGGTTTAGTGAGAAGCAGCGACCGCGTACTGGAAGACGTTGCGTTAGTAAGCCTTCCATAAATTAGTATACTGACCTAGCAGGCGTAGGAATCCGATGGATAAAAGACGTACAGGATCAGTCGTTCTGGCAAACTCTCAGGCCCATCGACTATCTGTTCTACAATCAATGTGCTTTACCTACTGCTATTTAAGTTTAGCAATTTATCTCCTATCTAATGTCACTGCTATAGTTAGTCTACTGGAGTTTTAAAAATAATCTAAGCTATTCTTTATAATAACAAACTTAGAAAAAGTATTCAGAATATCAAAAGTTTCAAAGAAATCCTGAAACCAAAGCGGATCACTTCCCACTACTTCCTACTTCCCAGACAGCCCACTTAAGTAAGATGTTACACATCTGATCCTCTTCTCAGAACATCAAATAAATATTTACAAACCATTCCAAAACTATTTATCTATTTATCCAACAAGTGATAGAGCCCACAAAACATTTTAACACTAAATCGCCTCGCCAAACAAAAACAAACAATTCTCGGTACTCACAAAAACTTGATTCTTTCATATTAGTTGTCGCCATAAAGGCGAACTGGCGTACTCTCATAGTAAAAAGTACGACTATATCGCGAATAAAATACAAGCAATTATGAACCTTATCTCGCAATAAATAAGAGCGTTAGTGTCGATAAAATTATACAACTGTATCCCTAATAAAATGCAAACGATTATGAATCTTACTGCCTCGTAAATAGAGGTGATGGCGCAGACAATTGAAAGTTGTTCGGTGATTTTATCATATACGCCTGAATTGGCTGTCAGTTGAGAATGTTGTAATTTTATTCCACCACTTCAGTTTTTTCGACTTGTTTTTTTGCTGTTCACTGTTCGTGAATGAGAAAGTTTCAGATGAATTCTTTACATGATTTAGAAAATGTACATAAAGGTTATGAAACTTTCTTCGAAACCGTTTTTTTGGGGTGGAAATAAGCAAATAACTTCTTTGTGCTGGATAAAGCAAGAGTGTCATACTTTTAATGCTTAAAACCTACCAGTTTTAATTTCAGTGTTCTCTGCATTCCAGAACCACGATTATTCTTTCTAATAACCCCGTAGTTTCTTAAAAAACTAAAAAGATTTGGTTAATAAAGAAATAGACATAATCTTTAGTTTATACAGAACTAACTTTTGCTCGTAACTTCGCCCGGATACATAAAATATAGCCTGTATCACTTAGGAATAAAGCAGCTTACTGTAGGAAAAAAAAAATTAACAATCGGACCAGTACTTTCAAAGATTATCTCATACAAACAAAATAACATAAAAACAAAAAAAAATAAGAACAAACTGTACCTCTTTATAATACTAGTCTAAATTAATAAAACTCGAAATCCAATTTTTGAGTATACAGCACAGCTAAGGAATGGAATTCCCTACTCATCGATTTTTGAAGTCAAGTATGAATAGGATACTTCTAGGCAAACGTGCTACGAGTATGTACAAGGTCGACCATATCTATGCTTACCATCAGGTGTGATAGTGGCCAAACGCGAGCCTGACAATAATAATAATAAGAAAGAAAGCCGAGAAAGATAAACAAATCAAGTATATTGACTTGGCTCGCGAGGTTGTCGACATGTGGGAAGTGGATTCAGCGATCATTGTACCGATAGTTGTTTCAGCCAATGGCTTAATAGCCAAGAGCTTCGACCAACACCTTAGCTTTCAATGAGTCCCAAATTGAAGACAGCCATGGATGTGTTGACACCAAATCGCCCTCACCAACCTTTAGAGAAATGAGGGTAGATGTATGTGTACACGAACCCGCGGCGGCAGCGCTTAAGTTGAGCGAGCCCCAACAATCGGTGACGAGCGAGGCGGCTTGCGCGGGCGGTAGCAGGGGCTGCGGCGCTGACGGTGACGCGGGAGCCGAGCGCTTGCCTGCTGTGACGCGTAGCGGCCCGAGAGCTGGAACCGATAAGACGGCGAGCGGCGAGACGGCCGTGGTGACGTCATGTCAGAGTCCAGTGCAAGCAATAACACAAGTGCATTTGCCCGCCGATAAGGCTCGCCACATACCGGCAGACCGGTGGCATGAGAACAAGCGACAAGTGTCTCAGATGTCTCCTACTATTAGTAACGAGGGTTGGCAGTATGTAAAACGCAAGAAACTACCTAAGTATCGATTTGCAGGAAAGTCGGGTGTAGCTCGAGACTTAGAATGTAATTTTAAGGCGGCTGATAAGAAAATCCCGATTTTTATCACGAACGTTCATCTCGACACAAAGGAGTGTGACATTATCGATTATATTCGCAATAAAACCAAAGAAATTGTGGTTTTAGAAAAAATTAATATGAAGACGCAAAAGGGACACAAGGCCTATAAATTTTTAACATCGGAATGCAATGTGTCATTATATTTGGACGAACAATTATGGCCCGCGGGTATAATATTTAGACGCTTTGTGAATTTCAAAAATAAAATATCCAACAGTCCTCGGGCTGTGGCCGGCCTAAGTAAGCTGCAGAATGAATAGCGGCCCGTATCGTTTCGCTACCTACAACTGCAAGAATGTGAAGCGTTCCGTCGATGACGTCAGGAGTCTATGCCGTACGTGCGATATAGTATGTCTTCAAGAAACCTGGTTGTTACCACAGGACATACCATTTATTAGCACCATAGATAGCGGTTTTGGATATACTGGGAAGTCAGCTGTGAATACGTCGGCGGGGATATTGCGCGGGCGCCCACACGGTGGAGTAGCAATATTGTGGCGGCATAGTGTTTTCCTGAATGTGTCTGTGTTGTCGTGTGATAATTCGCGTATTTGTGCCGTAAAAATTGTGACGTGTGACCGAACATTGCTAGTTGTAAGTATTTATATGCCAACAAACTCCACGGATAATCTAGATATATTTAAAGACTGTTTAAGTGAATTATGTGCTTTAGTGCTTACTAGCGGCATTGAGTCGGTTTTTATTTTAGGAGACTTTAATGCGGACCCTCATGAATTGTTTTTTAAGGAATTAATAAACTATTGCGATGAGCAGTTTTTGACATGTATTGATGTAGATATGTTGGGGGAACATTCGGATAATTATTCGTACATTAGTCAAGTATATGGTACGTGTAGCTGGCTAGATCACTGCGTAGTGACGCAAGCAGCCAGGCAATGCGTGACGGGTGTGCGAATAAAATATGATTCTGTGGTTTCTGATCACTTACCGCTCATTATCGAGTGTAACTTAAATTTATTGACACCTAGGGTTTCACAAACTGTAGAATCTGATAAAAGTGTAATTTGGGGACAACGAAGTGACGAGCAGATTGCGAAATATATGAATGAGACTAATCAATTGTTAGCTCTAATCGATTTCCCAGCCGAATTTACCTGTTGTGCCGACTATTATTGTAATGATCCTGATCACGGGCGTATTCTAGATAGGCTGTACTCTGACATCGTCACTTCCCTTCGCTCTGCGGCAACGTTATCAACGGGGGAGGGACGAGGGGGGTCTAGGCGGCGTGTGGGGGTTCCACGTGTAATTGGATGGAATAAACATGTCTCCGGGGCTCATAGGGAAGCCAGGTTAAAATTTTTGGAATGGGACTTGTGCGGTAGGCCTAGGACTGGTTCTATCTACAATGACATGTGCGAAAGCAGAAGGGTATTCAAATCAAGATTAAAATGGTGTCAAGACCATCAAGATCAGATTAGAATGGATGCCCTCGCTGATAAGCACCGTGGAGGCGATTTTCGTGGCTTCTGGCAGAGCACCGCCAAAATTAACGTCAAACCTGGACATCCTGCGAGCGTCGGAGGGGTGAGTGATCCTAGGGGCATTGCTGATCTTTTTAAAGAACATTTTACTGTTAAATCACAGCGTGGTCCAGACAGTGAGGTGCTCAATTCTGACAGGAATGGTCTTGTTGTCGGAACGACATTTAGCGCGAAACAGGTGGCTAGTGTCATAAGGCACATGACTCGAGGAAAATCTCCGGGCCACGACGGACTCAGTATTGAGCACTTCCTGCATGCTGGACCTCACATCTCGCGAGTATTAGCAATGTTCTACTCTTTGTGTGTGAGCCATAGTTATTTGCCGGACGATTTTATGAAGACGGTGGTAGTGCCGGTGGTTAAAAATAAGACGGGTGACTTAGGTGACGCCAATAACTACAGGCCTATCTCTCTTGCTACTACAGCGGCTAAAATTTTTGACTGTCTGCTTAATGTGCAGCTAAACAAATACGTAACTCTCCATGACAACCAGTTTGGGTTTCGTCCGCAGCTATCAACGGAGAGCGCTATACTGTGCCTCAAGCACACTGTCAACTATTACACACAGAGAAATACGCCGGTATATGCGTGCTTCCTGGACCTCTCCAAGGCTTTCGATTTGGTCCAATACGATATCCTATGGGGCAAGTTGGACCAGATTAACTTACCGATTGAAATTACCAGACTATTTCGTTTCTGGTATGGGCATCAGAAGAATTGTGTGAGATGGGAAGGGACGATGTCAGAGCAATATGAACTTGAATGTGGTGTCAGGCAGGGCGGGTTGACATCTCCTACGCTTTTCAACGTATACATGAATGACCTGATCGTCGCGCTCAGTAACTGCCATGTCGGCTGCCATATTGATGGAGTGTCTGTTAATAATCTCAGTTATGCGGACGACATGGTGTTGCTGAGTGCGTCAGTATGTGGTCTGAGAAGGTTGTTGAAGATATGTGAGGACTACGCTCGTGATCATGGTTTGAGGTATAACATTGCAAAAAGCCAGTTCATGGTTTTTGGAGTTGGTGCAGTAAGCCCCCAAAATGTTCCATCTGTTATACTGAATGGGACACCTCTGGAGAGGGTAAATAGTTTCAAATACTTGGGACATATTCTGACACCTGACCTCAGTGATAATGAGGATATTGAGAGAGAGCGGAGGTCGCTCTCAGTACGCGCCAACATGATAGCCCGCAGGTTTGCTAGGTGTTCAAGGGAGGTAAAAGTCACGCTATTTAGGGCGTACTGTACATCCCTTTACACCTGCAGTCTGTGGGCTCGTTATACAAAAAAGTGCTATAGTGACCTTCGCGTTCTCTACAATAATGCGTTTAGGATTGTGGTGGGGCTGCCTCGGTTCTGCAGCGCCTCGGGCATGTTCGCACATTATCGCACCGCCTGTTTTCATGCGACTATGCGCAGGCGGAGTATCTCTCTGGTGCGCAGAGTACGGGCCAGCTCCAACACAGTCCTGGCGATGATTGCGGATAGGCTGGACTGTGCCTACATGCTACATTGCTGCAGCAGACATGTTCAGGCAAGTCCGTTTAGCAGGCGTTTTTAATCCTGGTGTCTGTGCAGTAGTGTAATTTTATTGTGTTTTTATTGTTTTTGTTTTTATTCTTTTTATTTTTTGATATTGGGTTATTGTATTATTGTAGCTTTTCATTAATTAATTTTGGCATGAATTATGAATTTTATTGTATTTTTATTTTTTGACATGATTTATTGTATTTTTATTTTTTGACTTTAATATTATGAATTTTAGTGTATTTTAATCTTAATGAATTTAATTTTAATTTTATTGTATTGTTATTTTACTGTATTATTATTGTCGTAAAAGTATGTTAAAGTTGTAAAACGTATATGGGCCTAGATGCCTGAAATAAATTAATTGAATTGAATTGAATTAGGAGGCTCTCGTTAGGCGACTGGATCAAGGGCTTGATTCAGAAAGCAGTATTGCTGGACACGTTCCTTTCTCTGGAGCCTTGACCGCCGGTAGCTTGGACCCTGTTCCCGATACCGGTGGGCTAGTATTTTTTATATTTTTAAATGTTTTTTATTTCTTATTGAATATTTAAAAATATATTTTATATGTACATATGTTTAAATAAACGAAATAATAATAATGTCGACATGTGGAATGTGGACTCGGCTATCATTGCGCCGATTGTCATGACCGCTAATGGCCTTATAGCCAAAAGCTTCGACGACCATCTGTCGAAGCTTCGCTATCGT
The DNA here is from genome assembly GCA_910589285.2 of Mythimna ferrago. Classification (NCBI taxonomy): domain Eukaryota; kingdom Metazoa; phylum Arthropoda; class Insecta; order Lepidoptera; family Noctuidae; genus Mythimna; species Mythimna ferrago. Next base: position 27,304,850 of record OU342679.1, read on the forward strand.
TGCACAGGTGGATCAAGGGCCTGATACAGAAGGCAGTACTCCTCGATACGGATCGAATTGTGAAGAGGTTCCTGTTTCTGGAGCCCTAACCACCGGTAGCTTGGACACTGCTCCCGACACCGGTGGATAACTATAGTTTTATATTTTGAATTGTTTTTTTTTGTATAATTTTGTTAAAAAATATTTCAAAATGTAATTGTATATGTGTAAAATATAAATAAAGAGAATAATAATAATAAAAAAAACTAGACTTACTTAAATAAACCAGTACCTAAGCGTAAGTTTAACAGAGTGGAAACATTGATAAATATTATTGTCTAGAATTTAAGCTATCATTGAATTGATCTTATTGAAAATCCAATAACTTATTCCATTATCATATTACTGTAACCGAATGTCAATATCAAAATACATCTTCAAGAAATACTTAAATACATTTTAATAATTTTCATATTATGTTGTCTGCCCGACTTCATTGCCTTTTAGAAATTCATTTCAATTTATTTATAACTCTAGATCTGCACTTCTATAAAGAGGTAAAGTTTGTTTTTTATGTTTTTTTGTTTGTAAGAGGTAATCTCTGAAAGTACCTAGGTACTGGACCGATTGTTAAAATTTTTTCACTGATAGAAAGCTGATTTATTTCTGAGTGACATTTATGTATGTATGCGAAGCCGTGGGCAAAAGCTAGTGGTATATATTCATGTAAATTTACTTGAATTGGCTCCACAACTTTTATTTTAACTCATTTTATTAATGAAATGAAATATAACTTTTTTCCCATCCCATATGAATTATAAATTAAAAAATATTACATTGCTGTCTACCGTAGACAGGATATGTAATATACTGGTATCTATTTGATCCTGGAATTATTGACTTGAAGCCGACGCCACTATGAGATTAGGCTAGGCAGATTGAATGCAGATTAGAGTAATAACACTAATAATAATATCGGCGGTGGAGATCTCTCGCGCCGGGCCTTGGTTGAGGCCATGGTCCGGAGCGAGGAGGAGTGGCAGGCGGTCGCCGACTTCTGCGAAGCAGTAATGCTCGCTAAGGAGGAGACCGACCGCATCAGGCAACGGCGCTCTCGCCGCCGCCGGGATTCCGATCCCGATTTCCAGCCACCGTAGGCGCGGGCTTGCGGACAGTGAGCTATGGGTAAGAAGTTGTCAGCAACAGCAGGGGCCCAGCCGGGTCGAAGCCTACTGGGGCCAGTGTTATCCGAAAGGGCGATCGAGCCCCGGTATGAAGGCTTGAAGGAACGGGATGGGTTTTTTACTCAATAAGAGTCTGACACTATCTCCCGCTCCGCCCAAGAGCGGGGGTTGTCATTGGATGATTATACCTATCGAAAAAAAAAAACACTAATAATAATATGCCACAACTTTCACACAGCGACATCTAGTCTCAAACTAAGCAAAGCTTGTGCTATGTGTACTAGGGTACTAGACAACTGATAAATATACTTAAATATTTATAAATACATACATATCTACACTATAATATTATAAAGAGGTAAAGTTGGTTTTTTTGTTTGTAGAAGGTAATATCTGGTCCAATGGCAAAAATTTGTTCACCAAAGTTGCTTTGTTCCTGAATGACATAGGCTATATCCTATTTTGGATTGGGACAAAACAACAATAATAATACGAAGTTCATAAATCAATATAACATACAGAATGCAGGCGAAACCACTGATGTATATTAGTTTGTAATATATATCATCACCGTAAAGATAAATAAAACGCTTTAAAACAATGTATGCGCATCTCGAATGATCCCGTTAATAACTTCGAGCACAGCATTATAACTAAGTTTATGAGAAAATCTTAACATAGTATGTAAGTACCAGAGTGCCTGCAAAATAAATTGTAGCTGCAGATAAATACATTTTGTAGCTGTTAATGATTGCGTGTAGTTTAGAGCTAAAGAGTGGAATTCTCTGCCGGAGTCTGTGTTTCCTGATAGCTACAACCTAGGGGTCTTTAACGCCCGTTTTCAATAAGCTATCTATCTACAGTTGCGGCTACTAAAGATAAAGAAATCTATCCTTTTGTCCTTACTTGCTTTCCTATAACCTACCGACGGATAGCATTTCCTACCAAAGTTGTCAATCTATCGTCGGGAGGTCGGATAGCCTACTAGAGATAGGGCCGCTCATACAATACGTCTTTACCTGCGTTTCAATATAAGTTTGAAGTTACTCTCCGATAGGCGGAGCTAACTCTGGTAACGTCATCTGCTTATCGGTCATTATCGACCGGTAACGGGGATAGGCGTTTGAAAATTAATATTTGTTGTGTTGTAGTGTTTCGTTTTCTTGTCTTAAAATGGAATATTTTAGCAGTGATGACAGTGATATGGAATTATTTCAAAGGATAATAGATTATGATGAAGAGAGTGACAGTGATACTGATAACATACCGGTACAGAAGGAATATAAGCCACGTGTGAATTATTTATCTAACTAAATGACTACGAATTTGCCTATAGATTTAGATTAAATAAAGTGGCTGTGTCTCAGTTAATTAATTTAATACAACCATACTGTGTTACATCTAAAAGGTAGGAAAGGTTAATTAAAATAATTAAGATGGGTTTTTATATTTCTGTGCCTAATATCACGCATAATCAAGTTTTTTTTTTCAGGAATCATGGGATATCTCCTCTTCATCAGATACTTCTGGCTCTACGATTTTATGCATTGGGTACTATGCTGGTGTCTGTTGCAGATTTCATAGGAGTATCTATAGCATCGGCTAGTCGTATTGTTTCTGATGTGTCTAGAGCCCTAGCAAGCCTGTACTCAGACTTTGTTAAACTTGAGAATCACTCTCAACAGGAGTTTTATAATATTGCTGGATTCCCTAGAGTACATGGTGCCATAGATGGTACTCATATATTAATACAATCACCAAGTAAGTAACTTTCTATAGGTACATACTCACTAGGTATTTTCTCATTTCTATTTAAACATGGTAAGTACAAAAATATATTAGGTAGGTATGTGAACTGTCCTCTGTGGTTTCAAACATGGTAACACAGTACTTACACAAACTCTACAGCTTTATGAAATTAGTACACCTGCACATCATAACTATTTTTTTTACAGATTCCAATATAGGAGAGGAATACAGAAACAGAAAAGGTTTCTTTTCTATCAATGTGCAAGTTGTGTGTAATGCCTCATTGGTGTTTCAAAATGTTGTTGCTCGATGGCCAGGATCCACTCATGATGCAACTATATTTAACCATTCTGTTTTAAAAAGTTGGTTCTTTGATTGAAATTATTATTCTGTCAATGTAATGCTGGTCCCACTGTATAAAAAACTAATGCATTCAAATATTATCTACAGATGAATGTGAACAAGGTGTACTTGGAAATCGCTGGTTGCTTGGTGACAGCGGATATCCTTGTAAGCCCTATCTCTTGACACCGTTACTCAACCCGAGTACTCCATCAGAGCAACGATACAATGAAGCACATATAAAAACAAGAAATACTGTAGAAAGGTTAATTGTTTGGTACTAAGTAAAGTTATTATAAGATAAAATTATTAATTACAGGTACTATTTTATTTCAGATGCATTGGAGTTTGGAAGAGAAGATTCCCTATATTGTCATTAAAAAGTAGGCTAAAACTATTGAATATGCAAGCAGTTATTATAGCAACTGCAGTGTTGCATAATATTGCCAGAAACATGAATTTAGAAGAAATAGAGCCAGAAGTATCAGTTCCAGACATGTCTCAGGAAAATGATTTAATTTTTCATGAAAATTCTCTTCCACAAGCCACATCAGAACGGCTAAATTTAATAAATAATTACTTCCAAATAAATAACACACATTAAAATTTTAAATGTATTTTTATTTTATATTACTACAACAACAATTACACACTTTGACATGCAAACAAAACCTAAGTTAAATTATATTTACTATTTTATATTACTATAACAATTACACCTAATTTAACATGCAATCAAACCCTTAGTTTAATTCTGTTTTATATCACTACAACATCAATTAGGTACACTTTAACATGCAAACAAAACCTAAGTTAAATTCTATTACCTATTTTATATCACTACAACATCAATTAGGTACACTTTAACATGCAAACAAAACCTAAGTTAAATTCTATTACCTATTTTATATCACTACAACATCAATTAGGTACACTTTAACATGCAAACAAAACCTAAGTTAAATTCTATTACCTATTTTATATCACTACAACATCAATTAGGTACACTTTAACATGCAAACAAAACCTAAGTTAAATTCTATTACCTATTTTATATCACTACAACATCAATTAGGTACACTTTAACATGCAAACAAAACCTAAGTTAAATTCTATTACCTATTTTATATCACTACAACATCAATTAGGTACACTTTAACATGCAAACAAAACCTAAGTTAAATTCTATTACCTATTTTATATCACTACAACATCAATTAGGTACACTTTAACATGCAAACAAAACCTAAGTTAAATTCTATTACCTATTTTATATCACTACAACAATTACACCTAATTTAACATGCAAACAAACCCTAAGTTAAATTCTTACCTATTTTATATCACTACAACAATTACACCTAATCCTTGCAAACAAACGCTAAGTTTAATTCTATTATCTATTTTAAATTTTTTAACCGTTCATTTTCTAACCTAGCATTTTCTAATTCTAACTTAAGTTTAGCTATAATCAACTCCTTTTCTTCGTCGTCTCTGTCCAGCTTTTTCTTTTTGGCGATCAGGTACTCTGCTAAAGCATTTTCCCTATTTATGCGGGCTTTAGAGAGCTCTTCTTGCGCTTTATGTTTCCGCTTTGCTGTAAAAATGAACAGACTGAATGTTACTAAATATTCTTACTATTTCATGATAATATGCAACAATACTTAGATTTAAGTTACATTAAAACTAATTGTATACATAGGAAAACTAAGTTTTAGTAAAGAAGTTAGTTAAATTTCTGTAGCAGTTATATATATTAAGTATATCTAAATGAAGTTCATCTTCTACTATATAACAGTAATTATATGTAACTGCAAACCAATAATAACTTTAGTTTTAGTCAAAGAAAAAGCAGTACTCATAAAACATTAATAATCAAAAATTATAACCACCCACCTAATGTACTACTTCCGCTAGCTCTGCCAAAAAAAAGTTTTTCTGTTTCGAGGGAGGCGTCCCAAGAATTTGTATTTCTTTCAATACCTCCCCCTCATCAGTACCACCACAAATACCATCACCATTTTCATCATCTGTTTGTTCTATCCTATTTAAACTACCACTATGTTCCTCAACCTCAACATTCAATGTTTCACCCATAACCAATAAAGACTCATTTCGAAAAGAGGCATCTCCACCAAACTCCACCGTAAAACCTTGGCATGTGCTGCCCAAAAGCGAAGTGACTTTGTCCAAGACTTCATCCGGTGGAAAGTAGTCTTTCCCTCCTCCGGTCTGCAAAAAATGACAGAATTAAGTACTTTAAGTAAAAATGTTACTGGTATAGTCGCGAATCATTCACTAATAATCTCAACTAACCTTGTTAAGGCTACTCCTCATATTTGCACAGCGTTTGCGAGCCGACTTCTTCAAGTTGTCCCATTTTAAACGGAGCTGCGCTGGAGTTCGTGGGAAACTTGTTATTGAGGCATTGAAGCTGCTTGCTAATGATTGCCAAGCCTGATCTTTCATTTTGTTATTGGTGGCATTCGTAGCTTTATTATTTATTACAGTATTTGCCGCCACTAGCTGTACAAGCAGCATCGTCTCATCTTTCGTCATGGGTGCTGCTTTCACTGACTGAAAAAAATAATCTATGAAGGCCGGAACACATTATGATATAGATAGGTACTTCAATAACAATAGTACATTATACTTACAGAGTTCATTATAATTCACTTTTAGGATTTATAAAAACGTAAACAAACAAATACACCGTAAATGATACACTCAATACCGAAAAGAGCGCGAATAGGTGGCATGCGCGTCGGCGGGGCGCCGATATTGTCTGTCAGTGTCAAAACGTTTCGTTTTAGGTTTCAGTTTTACTAAAAAGACGATAAATAAAGCGAAAAAAAATCGACAAAATATTTAAATTTTTCTTTATTTTAATTACATTTATGCTGTTAACAAATTAAGTACGTTTATTAATGATAAATAAATAAACAATATTTAATTTTGAGCGTGACATTTTATAGTCGTTTGCATAGAACGAAACGTTTGAAGAGGCTTGGATAGATGAGAGGGAAAAAGCTATCTGTCGTTGGTTGAAGATAGATAGCACCTATCTTTGATTGTGAAACGCAGATTAAGGATAGATAGAATCCTACTGTTTATCGGGGATAGCTATCTATCTGTGAACTTCGGTAGATTATTGAAAACGGGCGTAAGTCAAGAGTGAATAGGTTACTTTTAGGCAAGCGTGCTCTAAAGTCGGCCACATCATCACTTACCATCAGGTGAGATAGTGGTCATACGCGAGCCTATCAATAATAATAAAAAAAAGTTTAAAAGTAAAGAATTGTTTTTTTATTTAGTATTATTTATCTTCATGTAACCTCAGGTTTATAGGCGGACTCTATCTTAAGGTGGTGAAGATAAATATGCCAGGGTGCATAAATAATAAAACATATTAGGATTACAAAAGTATATTTATATAATATATATTATAGAAAAAACAAACATTTGAATATTTAATACAATTCCTTCCTTTTATTTTAGATGTTATGTTAATATGATTGAACCTTTCAATCGATACAGTAAAATTAGAGATATTTTTTTTCAAACAGATGATTATATAAAATTCTTTGAATGCAGATGGTTTTGTACAATAAAAATAAAGCCTTTACTCGGGAAAACCTATCTACAGTATTTAAGGTACTTTCCTTCTATTTAGCAGTCATGGAATAACCTGTATACTTATGGTTAAATACACCTTTTAAACTAGTAATACTAATAATAATATTAAACCTTTCTGTTGGGTCACTCTACTCATTATTTAATATGCAATTCCATCATCATCATCATATGATGATTTCATCCTCAATTTCATCATCAACATCATTATCATTTGATGATTTCATCATCAACATCATCATCATATGCCATTTAAATTTTGAATATTATTATTTCCAATTTTTAAACCGTAACTTTTCTTTTAAGTTTTGAACTAAAAAAATAATAATTTCAACAACAAACTTCAATTACTTCGAGATCTTTTTAATTCATCGTCTATTTCACGGGTCTATTTCGAGACTCAGAATTCACTACGGACATAGATAAAGAAACCCATTTGGATCCTTTTAATCTTAGAAGAAGTCTGACTAAGTTCACCGCTAGTTCTTTCTGTGTATTTCATCTGGATGCCGAGTAATCCTTTATTGGACTTGGGCGATAAATAGAATTGATAGACTTTAGGAGTGCTAAAGTAAACTCTGTCTTGGTTCAACCTTCGTACTTTTCTTGGGCAAAGGCAAATTAATTGGGGTCTTATTGAAAATTGTTATTAATTATTTTTATTTCAGGTTTTAAATACAGAGTATTTTGACTCTCAGCGGTAAGACATCCATTATAACAACATATAAACTTTAAATTTAATCCTAAACTACTACCTACTTCGTTTAAAATACAGTTAGGTATTTGTCAAATATTATAATAAAAAAAAAACTTAACAAATAATCCTTCTATTTTGTGAAAGAAAATCATCTACGAAGTCTCTCTTTTTGTATGCGATAAACTCAAAAACTACCTAACTAATTTTCTTGCGGTTTTCACTAGAAAGAACAATCATATAGCAATATTCATAACTACCTTTTGCCCGCAGCTTCTTACTTAAAATATAGTCTGGTTACTCAGGAATAAAGAAACTTTGTAGTGGTGAAAAAATTTTGCAATTGGACCAGTACTATCGGAAATTTACCTCATACAGACAAAAAAGCAAACTTTACCTATTTATAATATTAACTTAGTGTAGATTTCTATTCATGAGAAATAAGGATGTTTATTTATAATTATTTACTTTGCCCTCAGTAGCTTGTCATTATTCGAACTGCATTATGAAAAATGCCTCAATATATTACTAAGTCCATATAATATACAATGCTATCACAAGTAGTTTCAAATCATACTAATCCAACTTCAATTAAAACTATGTCACCATAAACAAAGCTCCCTATAGAGAAAGTTTAATGCAAGCCAAACTTAACTAACATACCATCTAAGTCCGTACATAGTCCACTGACAACCATAAACTTGGATCTGGTAGTAAAGCCAACATTATAGGCTTCTGCAAACATACAAGACAAATCATGCAAGACCAAACATGTGAGACAAAAAATGCAAGACCAAACATGCAAGACCAAACATGTGAGACAAAATATGCAAGACCAAACATACAAGACATTATGCTGAGCGTTCGGCCGTTTTGCGCGGACGTGGCGCATATTGCATTAAACGAGGGTTTATGCGATAATTTGTCAGTTAGTCCTAAGATTACATTTTTTCCGCAAAATAAAATGTTTTTATTTCTATCAAGATGCGACAGCATCAGAACCGTCTCTAAAGAAAAATTGCAAATAATTTTTACTATATCTGACGATGGTTCTCTTTTATTTTTGATAGGTTCGCGCTTGACCGCTATCTCACCTAATGGAAAACGACAATACGGTCGACGATAGAGCGCGCTTACTTAGTAACTTATTCACCCTTGACTTAAAAACTCCCGGGGTGTAGCCATCAGGAAACACAGACTCCGGCAGGGAATTCCACTTTTTAGCTGTACGCACTATGAATGTGTTCCGAAAACGTTGTGTGCGTATAGCTAAAATGCTCACCATGTACGAGTGGTCAAGCGCAAGTTTTACCACATCATTGTTTACCATTAGATGATGACCTAATAATAAACGAATGTGGTCGATGATGGAGCACGTTTTTTTTATAGATAGGTTTGCGTTTAACCACAATCTCACTTAATGGTAAGCGATGATGTAGACGACGATGGAACACGCTAGCCTAGAAGCTATATATTCACTCTTGACTTGAAGACCTCTACACTCCTTAGCCTGTACACACGATGAATTTGTTTCCAAAACGTTTGTGCGTATAGGTGAGAGGTCCACCATGTACCGGTGGTGCATTGCAGTACACCTTGTGGTCCATTGATGGAACGGGCTTGGCAGAATTGGACAATGCAATTTCGACACAATGCATTTATGGGTGGCTTGCCTAAAAACAACCTATTCACTCTAACTTAAAGACCTCTAGGTTATAGTTATGAAGCAAGCAGTCGTATTACTGTCGCGTAGCGGCTGTGCAAAGGAGCCTTAATGAAATACAGTTCATGCCAAGCTCGAGGTCGCCCATTGATACGCTACCTAGGAGGGTAATAACTTTCTAAGACTTAATTTAACTTGCCTTGAGTGGGGTTTACTTCAGTGATTTACGGTGGCACTACACTAACTCGCAGACGAGTTTTGAAATTAATTTTACCAGTTTTGGTGGATTATTTCAGTGTTTGTATGTTAGCACTAATTTGGATGTTCATATGTTAATAACCGCTTTTAGAATGCTGGCATTTGTGTTTCAAAACTTCGTCTGTGAAATTTTGAGTGATTGCGTTAATTATTCAATTTATTTGTAGCTGTTTTGGTAAGCTTTTTGTAATTGAAATTAGTTTAAGTTTATTACGCGAATAATGTACCCTTAACATAAGTTAAAGAGATTTCAGAAAAAACATAGAAGCCCAGCAGGGCCGATGCCCGATAGAGGCGGTGGATTTTTGTAAAGAAAACTTGTGGTCCTAGTTCGCAAAGAGTAATTGAAGGACACATGTGTGGTTTTCACTGGCTTTTGACACGGTTTTGGAAACGGCTTATGTGTTACAAAAATATTTTGACCAGGACTTTCAAGTTACAAGTTTTAGTTTTTATTTTTTTCCATGAATGTTTTCAAAGCGGTGAAATAAAAAACTCAAAAACATATTACATCTATCTACTACTTCTCAGAGAAAGGTTTGTGCCTAAGATGTTACTACATTTAATTATTGCCTGCTATAATTAAGTCAGTAAAACTGAAATAATATATTAAGTTATAACATACAAACAAAATTGCTTTCAAATGTCACAAGTCATAAAGCCACTAATATTATAACAAAATACTTCGGACCGATGGGTTGGGTTTTGTACGTAAAACACAAAATTAGTACTCTAACGGCAGATGCGGTCGCGGTACACCACAAAGTAGATGGCGGTACGACTTAGACGTCTTCCTTATGAATTTACAAGGTGACTTAGAGTCGGAAACAAAGAGAGGAAGCCTTTGCTCAACAGTAGTTCAGTACAGACTAAATATTCCTTCGACCGATAACAACTTTAATTTGATATACAACATTATTTTTAGTATAGCGAACGCCGCATACCTGTACCTCTACCATGAGTTTAAAGCATATAGTATTTGTCAATACTCGATACCGACTACGTAAATATTTTGTATGGCAAATTTTGGTTCAGTAATTGACCGCTAGAGGCGCTGTAAAATTTGCTATACAAAATATTTACGTAGTCGGTATCGAGTATCGACAAATACTATTGCTTTAAACTCATGGTAGAGGTATTGTATGAAACCAGCATATTTGTTCAGAATCACCATGTTATATTTTTTGCTGAAAATATTTAAAAAAGGTCACATGTTGAACACCATGTACAACACAGGTCACTGTAGCTCACAATGGTCACTAAGCGCCAGCACACAGCTGGATGCGAGAACAAAACCACTCCTCAGTCGCCCGGTTGGCCCGGTGACCATGTATTTGTGCGGACGACTGAGTAACATAACAAGCTTACAACTTTGTGATTTTTATAACACAGTTATGACATTTTGTACGAAAATTCTTTACATTAAACAATTAGTCACATGCTTCCGGTTTCGCTCATCATCATCATATACTCGTATGTACCTACAACATTAGTTAAAACTAATATACTAAAGTATATGCGAAACCTGAAACATGTGTCTTGTATTTTTATATAAAGTTAAGCTTGTTATGTCAACAAAAATACATAATCACCAGGCCATCGAGGCTACTAAGGGGTTGTTTTGCACTTCCGTCCAGCTGTTTGCTAGCGCCTAATACCTGTCATGACCAGTGTTGCACTTAGTGCCGGTGGTGTCCAATTTGAGACTTTTTTAAATATTCTTGGGGAAAATTTATACACGGTGTAAAAACTATTGAAATCGATTCAGTTACTGATTCTGAACAAATTTTAATCAGGTTTCGCATAAACTCAAAATAATGTTATATGAAAAGCTATTGAAAAATTTTCCCATTACAACCCCATCTAAACTCTGTACAGAAACTCGACAACAGATTTTACATCAATGCTCTCCTCTATAATAGCTCCGTAGGGACTAGAATGGACTCATGAGCGCGCGGCAGGTTTAATTACACAGTTAACGGGGCCGATGGTGTGTCGTTAAGGCCTTGTTAAAGGTGCTTACCATCTGAGATGTGCGAGGTGGCTAGGAGGCACGCGAGGAGAAAGTCCAGTAATGGGTTTACTTCATTTTTCCAGCCTGACTGTGATGAAAAGGCGCAAGCAGTATCATTTTTTACAGATATAAAATGAGAGCAATGTGAACGAGAAATGGTGGATAATGTGAGATAAAGCAGACAAACTCCGCCACACATCTACGCCACTCAGCTACACATCGTTTAGGTAGCTCGCTGTCCGACCGTCCGGTAACAGTCCGGATCGAGCCAACGGTGTGCACTGTTCCCGCGCGCCTCAAGGAGTTGTCAGCAACAGCAGGGGCCCAGCCGGGTCGAAGCCTACTGGGGCCAGGGTTATCCGAAAGGAAACTCGAGCCCCGGTATGAAGGCTTGAAGGAACGGGTGGGTTTTTAGTCAGTAAGAGTCTGACACTATCTCCCGTTCCGCCCAAGAGCGGGGTTTGTCATTGGATGATTTTCCCCACCATAAAAAAAAGCTACACAACGTTTCACAGCTTCGCTACGTGTCCTTGTACCGTGCAGTTTCCTCGTTTAGCGAGAATAATAACATTTTAATAGCACCACGACAATCCTAAGCAGTAGGGGCCCAGCAGGGTCGACGCCTACTGGGGCCAAGGATCTGTTTCTGAAAGAAAAATTCGGCCCTGGCACGAAAGGCAACGAAGGAACAGGAGTGGTAATTTTAGTTTGTAAATTGAAAATATAAAATAGTTGAAATACTTTGTAGTTGAAATCTGACACTATCTCCCGCTTCGCTCAAGCGCGGGGGATATCATTGGATGATTTTCCCACCTAAAAAAAACACGACACATCCTCGCAACGCTTAGCTATATCACACATCTTTGATGGAATAGCGCCCTAAGTCCAGGTGGTACTTGACAGGTAGAAAATGGACTAACTTTAGTTATTTGCGCTTACGATGTGTTTTTGTTTCCTGGGTTCTATGGTTTTTGGATACTTTGTGGTGGAACCCTAAACTTTATAGGCTTAGGTAAATGAATGTGGATAAGTTTTGTATAGTGTGATTTAGATTAGATTGTGGCTTAGAAAGAGTTTTGGGTTTGTGTGTGGTAATGAGCTGGTTGGTGTAATTATTTAGGTTAAGGGTCCTCGCTATTTGATATTTTTTACTAGCTTTTTCCCGTGGCTTCGCCCGTATACATAACACATAGCCTATGTCACTCAGGAATAAAACAGCTTTCTAACGGTGAAAAAAATTTCGTAATCGGTCCAGTACTTTCACAGATTTTCCTCCTACAAACCAAAAAAAAAAACAAACTTTAACTTTATAATATCAGTATAGATAAGTCCATTCACAGCATTATAGCATAATTAGCCTTTTAATGTTCCCACTGCTGGGACTCCGGCCTCTTCTTTAGGAGAGGGAATTAATTAATGGGCTGTAAGCCACCACGCAGGCCAAGTGCGGCTTGCTGCATGGCACATGTCTTCGAGTTTTTAGTTCTAGAACAACGGTTTCTTCACGATGTTTACCTTCACCGTTTTGAGAGCAGTGGTGATGAAATAAATTACACGAAGTAATGCACCTGGCTGGGTTTGAACCAGCGGCCTATAACTCGGTAAGTTGGGGCCGTTACCACTTGGCGACCACGATAAGTCCTTTCATAAAGTAATTAATTTACAATTTTTCTATTTTTAATCAAAAAGCATTTATTAATGCTATTTTATATAATGATATTTTCAATTTTTTTACAAAAAGCATTTATTAATGCTAAGTCTTGGTACAAAGATTTCAACAGATTGACTTAGTTTTCACAATTCAAAAGGTAAATGGTTTACTTGAAATAAATGTTTTTGATTGACTTGATTTTGATAGATTTGATTTAAATTGTTTGAATTACTATTAAAAAGCTAGTTCAACTAGTTTAATGGAAGTTTGCGAGACTTAAGAGGCTGCTTTTCCACACGCCTATCGTAAACATCGAGCATGGTTTAAAAGCTTGTTACTTCATCTAACGCAATTCAACGTGATGTTGGACGAAAAGGCAACGCGAAAAAAGAGTGATAATACCTGAAAACTCTGTTGGCTTTCAGTAATTCCGTGATTTACTCACACAACACTTAAAAGTTTTTGAAAAACATTGTCATTATTTAGAATCTTGTTAAAATTTGCTAAGCTTGTATAGTTGAACTCTTTTGACTTTTTTAATTTTTGAGTAAATTATGAAGTATCAAATTTCACAAAGCAAAATAGCACGTTTTCAGAGGTCTTAACTGGATTAGTTTTACACAAAATAAATTGATTTCCATAGAAGTCTAGATAATATCCACAAGATACTGTGTTTCCAAAATATCTAATGAAAAATGTGTAATAACGTCATAATCACGTAAGAACGGTTGTATGAAAAACAGTGAAAACGTATGTCGAGATGCATCCCTTTAACACCTTGTTCCGTACACTTCTTACCTGGTTCCATACTCTTCTTATTAAGTTAAGAGTGAATAGGTTTTTTTTAATTGATATAAACTAGTGCTTGACTGCGATCCCAGCTGATAGTAAGCAGTGATGCAATCTTTGATGTTGAGGCGCACTAGTTTATTAAGAATTTCTAGATAAGTGCACTTCATCGTCGACCGCATCATCACTTTCCATCAGGTGTAATAGCGGTCAAGTGCGAACCAATCAACAATAATAAACCCTTTAATATATCTAAATATAGTGACCGACTGACCACCGCTGTTACGTCATTTGTGTCACTTTATTGTAAACGTCATTATTATAAAAGACATTGTTTTATGATATTTAATTTCCGTCAAAAAAGAATAATGAACTTTGCCATTCGCTTACCTCATTTCTCTTTTGTATATTAATACTAGCGATCCATCCCAGTTCTTTTTGGTGTTGCAACTTTACGAAATTATTGGCTTTTATAGTTGATAATACCTATGCATGCTTCCTCATGGATCTCTTCGCAAAAAAGGCATAACTGCGGATAAGTTTCATGTTTTTTTTATAAGTAAAGCCTCTTTTTTGTAATGTAAATGTGAGAACACTGTGTACTCCACGAACTCTAAGATTACTTCCTATTACAACTTACTTTTATTTTATTATGATTATTTTTATTGTAATTTTGTGTACAATATCGACTGATCTACACTGTTCTTACATAATATCTATTAAAATATTGTAACATCAACCACTTTTTCAAAAGAGTAACCATGAAGTTTCTTGGCGGTTCTTCTCCATAGGAAACGACCAATTTAGGACCGTGCACTAGCTTCTGACGTTATATAAGAACCCATGTAAGCCTATGTGAAATAAAATACATTGATTTGATTTCAAATAAGGTCATAGCTTTCTGCGAAGCAGTAATGCTAGCGAAGAAGGCGCCCGTTAGAGTAAGGAAACGCACATTCTCACGCCTTAGCAACTGCTATAGAAAACACCCCGGGCCCCGGAATTGCAAAGTGATCACTGGCCACGACGTCACGTTTGCGAACCACGAGCAATGGGTAGCTCGGCGTCCACTCGTCTTATAAGGATCGAGCCCGAATCATCTACAGCGCGCAGTATTCCATGTGCGTCTCGAATTGATGTCAGCGGAAACTATACGGTCCGAGCAGGGCGGGTACTTGCAAGAGTCATGGTTAAAATTATGAAAGGGTACCTATCGTACTCGTAGTCTTAGACCGCAAAAACCGACCGCAACTGAAGGAACATAGGTGTGGTTTTAATCAGTAAAAGTCTGACAGTTACAGTTGTGTGACAGTTTACAGCTAAGGTTTGGAATTTCCTGCCGGGGTGTGAGTTTCCCGATGGCTAAAACCTGGGAATCTTTAAGTCAAGTGTGAATAGGTTACTTCTAGGTAAGCGCGCTCCATCGTTGACCGCATCGTTGGATTCGATCAGGTATAATAGCGGTCAAGCGCGAACCTATCAACAGTATAAACAATAAAATAAAAAAAATAATAATAATAAATGTTTACGTATATATATATATATATATATATATATATATTAGTCGTATTTATGTAGGTTTATGTTGTACACTGGATCCTACCCTCGAATGTGATCTCTCTCTCTGTCATTCAAAGGTTTGCTGGGAGAAAACTCATTGTTGAGTTAAGCTCGCCTTTGTACATGAATTGTCAATTATGAATGTATTAAGGTTAAGTTTTTGTGTGTACAATAAAGAATTAAGAATTAAAAAACCGGCCAAGTGCGAGTCGGACTCGCCCATGAAGGGTTCCGTAGCAGCAAGTAACATAATACAAAAGTTCTTGTAATGTGTTGTAACTTTGATCGATGTTTTAATAATACTGTATTTTTTTCGATTTATGACGCATTAAAAAAAAACTACTTACTAGATTTCGTTCAAACCAATTTTCGTTGGCAGTTTTTATAGTAATGTACATCATATATTTTTTTTTAGTTTTATCATTCTCTTATTTTAGAAGTTAGAGGGGGGGGGACACACTTTTTACCACTTTGGAAGTGTCTCTCGCGCAAACTATTCAGTTTAGAAAATAACGATATTAGAAACCTCAGTATCATTTTTGAAGACCTATCCATAGATACCCCACACGTATGGGTTTGATGAAAAAAAATTTTTTGAGTTTCAGTTCTAAGTATGGGGACCCCCAAAATTTATTGCTTTTTTTCTATTTTTGTGTGAAAATCTTAATGCGGTTCACAGAATACATCTACTTACAAAGTTTCAACAGTATAGCTCTTATAGTTTCGGAAAAAAGTGGCTGTAACATACGGACGGACAGACGGACAGACAGACAGACAGACAGACAGACAGACAGACAGACAGACAGACAGACAGACATGACGAATCTATAAGGGTTCCGTTTTTTGCCATTTGGCTACGGAACCCTAAAAACGCTTTCTCATTCTACCCTAGAAAGAAATCAGTAGATGATTTTCTTCTACATTAAATTAATGTCATTATTTTTTCTGAACTACAAAGTGTTTGTGGCATAATAATGGTAGCATCACTAATCAATAGGTCTATCAATTTTAACCTACAGATGCCAAATTCTCGTCTTCTAATGTTTTTCAGTTACAAAATAACCCACTTCCCAAAAAAACATAATTTTAACGTTGACGTATGTATTTCCAAGATGGCTGATTTCCGGTGTGAACGGCGGCTTATTTTCAGAGTGTTTTTCTAAAGCTACGTACAGACACCGCGAATTGTTCGTCAGGCTTGCCTCAACCTGAGGCATACGACGGTAAATTCATGCGTGCGTTCCGAACGACACATGCTCAAACTGAGCACGCAAACGACCACGCAGTGTTCGTCAGT
The DNA here is from genome assembly GCA_910589285.2 of Mythimna ferrago. Lineage (NCBI taxonomy): Eukaryota > Metazoa > Arthropoda > Insecta > Lepidoptera > Noctuidae > Mythimna > Mythimna ferrago. The sequence continues at coordinate 27,321,663 of OU342679.1, forward strand.
AGAAAACGCAGATGTGGTATACACATTAAATGTAGGACAAGTCAAGTAGTTGACGTCATGCCAGTTGCAATCCCACTAAGGGATCGACTACACGTCACTCCTTGGGTTTGCCTGCTTACTGACAATTTGGTTGTTTCATTTACTATTAACCTAAATCCCTAACTAGTGATTTTAGTGAACACCACATTGGCGACGAGGATGTCCGTCCACACGGACATCCTCGGCACGGCTCGTACTGAGGCGGCGATCGCCACGATCGCATGACGCGAATGCTCACTGTGTACACACCCGTCCACAAAGCCCGAGGCATGCGAGACGAACCATTCACTACTCGCGATGTCTGTACTCGGCTTTAAATGACGCGACCGTTGGCATCATCGTCTATAAGATGACATTGAGTCAACATTCGAATCTGTATTCTTTTGTGCCAAAGTGGCCTTTCAGTACCTACCTACTCATATATTTTATGTAGGTAGGTTAGGAGCGTTAGTATGTCGTCACGTTTGCTTTTTTATGGCATTTGAAAAAATAAAAACAAGTTGGATAAGACGGTTGTTTGTTAATTATGTGTTGTTTCTTTGGTCTCGTGTTCGCAAGCGTGACTGCTGAGTATAAAGTGTTTGATTTTCAGGTCGGATAAAAAGTGCTGAGGTTTTCAATTTCAAATTAAGCTGTAGCTGTCTGAAGTTAAAAAGAATGCTTCGAGTCACCAAAGGAAAAAGCTCGGTGTTTTCTTGCGTTGCCAAAACAGGAATGAAGATATCCACAGGAGTCACTATAGTAGACGACGCGTAGTGTCCCACGCGTGCCTCAAAAAGATGTCAGCAAACCGTAGGGGCCCAGCAGGGCTGAAGCCTTCGAGCGAGTGATGTCGTTAGATTATTTTCCACCTTAAAAACAAAAAAATAGGAGTAACTATAGTAACAATTGCTCGCAGAACGATGGTCGTTGGGGCTAAAAAGTTTTGTAGTAGCAACCGCGTACCGAAAGACGCATCATTGAAAAGTAGATCAATGATCTGGTGAGTGTCCGGAAGTCCGATGGATGTGGGACGCACAGAGTTGGTAATTGAGACAACAATTGGGGGAGGCCTATGTCCAACACTAGTCGTTTTTTTGACTGATATGATGTTGGAAATAATAATAATAATTTAATTTATTGAAAAATATCAATGACTCATAAACAATGAATACAAACCAAAGTCACAATTAAAATTAATATACGAATAAATAATTAAAATCACAATAATAATAATTAACATCAAAAACGGTTATAAAAATCAACCCAAAATACACCAAATGGTGTTTTTCTCCTTGTTTCATTAAAACAATATAAGATCCAATGGAAAAAATATCCATTATCTCTATTATCGAGAACAGATCACGATGTTCATCACCCCCACACTTCTCACGTTACTGAAGGAAAATATCAGCATTTATACAACCAATAAATGTTACTTTGCTCCAACTGATTCTACGAAATGGTTAAGGGTTTAAGCGATTTGTGTATTGATTTCTTTCTCATTTATTTTTTATTCTACTGTGATATATAAAATGTTAAATTAGTTATCAATTTAACATTATATAGCGATACAAGCTGACTCAGAAAAATTCTGCTACATAAATTCATCATCATCATCGTCATCTCAGCCGACAGACGTTCACGGTTGGACATATGCCTCCCCCAAATGTCGCCACAATGAACGATCCTGTGCGTCCCGCATCCATCGGATTCCCGCAACCTTGACCAGGTCATCGGTCCACCTTGTAGGAGGCTGTCCAACGCTGCGTCTATAATCATAATATGCCCTGCCCATTGCCACTTAAGTTTGGCGATTCTTCGTGCTATATAAATTATCAGTAAAATCGTTCGCTGTACAGTTTTTCGATGTAACGAAGTATCGCCGAAACTGAACGTAGATTTAACAAGGCATCACAATAATGAGATGTCGTTAAAAGGTTTTCGAAGAAACAAAATTCGATGATACAGCTTTAGCACTCAAGTAAGAATTCCAGCAAATATACCTAAAAAAAAATTCGTAAAAATAGGTCAAACCTTTTCGAAGGAGTTCGATAACAAAGTCAAAGTCAAAGTCAAAATATTTTATTTCACATAGGCCTACATGGGCATTTATAAAACGTCAGAAGCTAGTGCACGGTTCCAAATTGGTCGTTTCCTATGGAGAAGAACCGGAAAAAAACTCCATGGTTACTCTTTTTAAAAAAAGCGGTTCATGTTATATATGATATATGTAAGAACAGTGTAGACTGCACACAAAAACACACAAAAAAAATCATAGTAGAAAAAAAAAAAATTCTTGATAGGAAGTAATCTGAGAGTTCGTGAGGTATACAGTGTTCTCACATTCACATTACAAAACAAAAAAGAGCCTATATAAAAAAAAGCAAGAAAAATATAAATAATTACAACCATCAATAAAATGTTAACAAATACTGTGATACGAGATATTTATATATTAGACTAGCTTCTATCAGCAGTTTTGCCCGGGTAAAAATGGGATTTTCCATTCAAAGTTTGAACCCCCTTCCATCCCCATAGGGCGTGAACTTTTAAAATTCCTCTCTTTGTGCTCGTCTACGTCATAAAAGGAAGTCATGTGCAAAATGTCACGCTCCTAGTCCCAATAGTTTAGCTGTGCGTTATTGATATGTCAGTCAGTCAGTTTCTCGTATCTATACATACAAATAAAATTGGAGTGTCTGTTTGTAATATTGAAATAACTGCTTTTTACTACATTCCTATGAATATAATTATGGTAATATACGGTTCATACACCAAAATATTTTTTTTACAATCTTGGTCTGTCTGTTTGTCCGGGCTAATCTCTAAAATGACTGGACCGATTTTGACGGTACTTTTTTCGGCAGGTATCTGATGTAATAAGGAGTAACATAGGCTACTTTTATTTTAGAAAAAATAAATTCAAAATCCTGTAGTCCACGCGAACAAAGTCGTGGGCACAGCTAGTTATAAATATAGATGATATTTTAGTAATTTATAAACAAGTAGCTTGTAATGAATCAGTAGGAGACTAAAAAAAAAAATCTATACAGGGTTATTTGTTAAACACTGGTAACCTCTCAGAACTATGTTACTAACATCATAAAAAACAACTTTTGTTCTATGATTTTTTTTAAATCTATAATATAAAAATGAATCTTCTATAATATAAAAAACCGGCCAAGTGCGAGTCGGACTCGCCCATGAAGGGTTCCGTAGCAGCAAGTAACATAATATAAAAGCTCTTGTAATGTGTTGTAACTTTGATCGATGTTTTAATAATAGTGTATTTTTTTCGATTTATGACGCATTAAAAAAAAACTACTTACTAGATTTCGTTCAAACCAATTTTCGGTGGCAGTTTTTATAGTAATGTACATCATATATTTTTTTTAGTTTTATCATTCTCTTATTTTAGAAGTTAGAGGGGGGGGGACACACATTTTACCACTTTGGAAGTGTCTCTCGCGCAAACTATTCAGTTTAGAAAAAAATGATATTAGAAACCTCAGTATCATTTTTGAAGACCTATCCATAGATACCCCACACGCATGGATTTGATGAAAAAAAAATTTTTGAGTTTCAGTTCTAAGTATGGGGACCCCCAAAATTTATTGCTTTTTTTCTATTTTTGTGTAAAAATCTTAATGCGGTTCACGGAATACATCTACTTACAAAGTTTCAACAGTATAGCTCTTATAGTTTCGGAAAAAAGTGGCTGTGACATACGGACGGACAGACGGACAGACAGACAGACAGACAGACAGACAGACAGACAGACAGACAGACAGACAGACAGACATGACGAATCTATAAGGGTTCCGTTTTTTGCCATTTGGCTACGGAACCCTAAAAATGAATCTTCTATAATATAAAAAACCGGCCAAGTGCGAGTCGGACTCGCCCATGAAGGGTTCCGTAGCAGCAAGTAACATAATATAAAAGCTCTTGTAATGTGTTGTAACTTTGATCGATGTTTTAATAATAGTGTATTTTTTTCGATTTATGACGCATTAAAAAAAAACTACTTACTAGATTTCGTTCAAACCAATTTTCGGTGGCAGTTTTTATAGTAATGTACATCATATATTTTTTTTAGTTTTATCATTCTCTTATTTTAGAAGTTAGAGGGGGGGGGACACACATTTTACCACTTTGGAAGTGTCTCTCGCGCAAACTATTCAGTTTAGAAAAAAATGATATTAGAAACCTCAGTATCATTTTTGAAGACCTATCCATAGATACCCCACACGCATGGATTTGATGAAAAAAAAATTTTTGAGTTTCAGTTCTAAGTATGGGGACCCCCAAAATTTATTGCTTTTTTTCTATTTTTGTGTAAAAATCTTAATGCGGTTCACGGAATACATCTACTTACAAAGTTTCAACAGTATAGCTCTTATAGTTTCGGAAAAAAGTGGCTGTGACATACGGACGGACAGACGGACAGACAGACAGACAGACAGACAGACAGACAGACAGACAGACAGACAGACAGACAGACAGACATGACGAATCTATAAGGGTTCCGTTTTTTGCCATTTGGCTACGGAACCCTAATAAAAATGAATCGCAAAATGTGTTGGTAAGCGCATAACTCAACAACGCCTGGACCGATTTCGCTAACTTTTTTTTTGTTGTGTTCATTATTATGAGGAGAAGGTTCTTATGGAAAAAAAAAATGAAAATAAGGGTAGTGTAGGGTAGAGTAGGGTAGTGTAGGGTAGAGTAGAGTAGAGTAGGGTAGGGTAGAGTAGGGTAGAGTAGGGTAGAGTAGGGTAGAGTAGGGTAGAGTAGGGTAGAGTAGGGAGAGTAGGGTAGAGTAAGGTAGAGGAGGGTAGAGTAGAGTAGGGTAGGGTAGAGTAGGGTAGAGTAAGGTGGAGGAGGGTAGAGTAGGGTAGAGTAGGGTAGAGTAGAGTAGAGTAGGGTAGAGTAGGGTAGAGTAGGGTAGAGTAGGGTAGAGTAGAGTAGTAGGGTAGAGTAGGGTAGAGTAGGGTAGAGTAGGGTAGAGTAGGGTAGAGTAGGGTATAGTAGGGTAGAGTAGGGTATAGTAGGCTGAAGTAGGGAAGAGCGGGAGCGAAGCCGTGCGGGTACAGCTAGTTTATCATATATATTTATTGTGTCATTTCTAAGATATAACTACAAATGTTGGGACATCTGGCTTACGGAGATTTGCCTAGACAGTTTTCAGTCAAACGTCTCAGCCGTTTCCTAGAAACAGATGACTAATGCGAGTTGAGACTGTCTTAATGTTCATTTATGTCTGGACAGTGTGATTCACTTTTTTTCTAGCATACATTGTTTTTTTTTTTAGGTGAGAAAAGATCTAATGACTGACACAAGACTGCGCTTGCTTTGGGTCGCATTAGAAGGAGTTTCAGTCTTCTATTGACACCAGGGTGGGGAGTATTTTATTGACAAACGCCTCGAGTTGACCACGCCTCCCATTCCTTTGTTCTGAAGTCATCTCAACGCTCAGTCACCTGGTCAGAGCAAAGGAATCAGAGACATGGCCAACTCGAGGCGTTTAACACAAGAGATACGAAATGAAGCGGTCGTAACTTGACTTAGGAGGCTGTGTTCTGAGCTATCCTTTGCGTTCTTGAGCCGCGGTCCGATTTGAAATTTTGTTCGGGATTGAAGAATGACTCTCTATTCCTTGTACTTATGTAAACTTCAACAATATCCAGTGGTGAGTACTCTAATTGCAAGTTGAACCTCGAAAAGTTCTAAGTTTAGTTTTGAGTTTTTTTTTTTTTTGACGTTTACAAAATTGACTCGTTCTTAAAAAAAAATAAACTCAGCAGCTCTGGCTCCACATTGAATGGGAGTTGCAAACAGAAATAACTGAAATAAGTTTTTTAAATAGTACCTGTCGTATGTCACAAAACAGATGGTCGATAGAGCCGAAAGGTTCTGGAGTGGCGACTGCACATCGGAAGACGCAGTATTGAAAGGCCTCCCACAAGGTAAAGTGGAACCACCTGGTGAGAATCGCGGGAATTTGACAGGTTCGAGACGCACAGGAACGTTCGTTGTGACAACACTAGGGGGAGGCCATGTCCAACAGTCGACGTCTTTTGGCTGAAATGGTAATTATGATGATGATGGTGTGTCAAGTTTCTGGTACACAATAGAAAGATAATAACAGCGCGAACGCAGCGTTTGCTTGGGGTTGAATGTATATGTCATTAGTCTAAACCTTACACAAATGCCAATTTTAATGACAGTAAATCACAGAGCACAATAATCCGACCACCAACTATTGCACCTTGCGTCACAGATACGGTACATCCCATTGATACAAACCATTAATAACTAAGAAACATCTGTCTACCGAATAAGACCAATCACACGTGCACAGAGAACCATCCATTAACTCAAGATAAAAGACGAACAAACTATTTATAATACTTTATTGCCGGTAATATTTGTATCGAGTTTTATTTATTAAAAACGAATGTATATGTATAACGGACAGCCAGAGCGCACACCAGACGCGTGCGATCTAAATATAAACTACCCGCGTGCTCAGAAAATAACAAGTCACAATATTTTGAAGCCGAAGCGGGACCGCACGCTTCTAGCAACCGTGTTCCATAATCAATTCAAAAATGGTATTGTGACAGTGACAGTGTTTTTTTTTAAAGTGTGTGAGTGATGTGCTTACGGCAATGTTCTCCAACTTCAAACTACCTATGCTTAAGCAAAAAACAAGCAAAGAAGAACCCCAATACTGCTACAGAAGCGTCAAAACCAAACCACCAAAAACTCCAACTCTGTCTCGTGTGAGACGACATCAAAGACGTAAGTTTGGCTATAAACAGCTTATATTTGTATAATGCAAAAATAAACACGGCTTAATGAGGTGCGGGCGTGTTTGTTCGTTTCGTACCAACAAACTTCGAAATTAGATGTTTCTGTTAAAGGGATGCGTCGCGAAAACCCGAATGAGCTTTGCGATTCGACTGGTATTTGTGTAAATTGGAGCCGAGCGAATCTGTTCTCAATCCGCGGTTGTATAAGGACTGTTTCTAGTGTTGACAGTTTTGATTAGAGAGGGGAAACGCAGGTGTCTTAGTTTGCATTTCTGTGCGCGTGACTGACGTATAGACTAGAGGTGCACGTTCATTCTGAGTTTGTAACACTACCGCACAGCTCCATAGCAGCTTTGTATTTGCAGATACCTTAGAATGTTTAATGGAATTGGAATTGCTTACAATCTGGCGCTAGTCTTGTTACGGAGAATTAGATGCATTATGTTACTTGTTTGAGTGAATTCAATATATGGGGAACTCATTGACTAATTTGGTCTATGTATACAAAAGGAGAAACTGATTGACTGACATATATAAGCGCACGGGTGAAACTACTGGGATTAGAAGCAAGAAATTTCACACAATGCTTCCTTTTATGAAGCAGGCGAGCACTAAGCCATAAGCCTTGATCACACGTACCGAGTAAACGGGCGAGACAGTGCTCTCGGCCGAGTACTCGGTACGTGTAAACACAGCGCCGAGTGCTCGGCCGAACGCTTATCTTTACAACTCGCTTACATCACTGTCTCGGCCGAGCAACATTTTACTGTCTCGCCCGTTTACTCGCTACGTGTGATCAAGGCAATAGCGCGCACTAGTGACTTTGTCGCCGTGATTTTTGACAAAAAAGTCACCGTGCATAAGAACTTAGCATGTAGTGTGTGCACTTGAAGATGTGACAATTACAAAAATTGGGTAGAAAAATTATTGTCACAGTGCGCGCTATGTATAAAAGGGGTTTTTTTGTAAATTCATCCTTTAATTGGGTGAAAAAGGGGGAATTTCGTTTGTATGCAAAATCACATTCCATGTAGTTATATACTTGAACCACGCCATTGTGAAAGTGATACCCGGGGTCCTGATACGAAGACAGAGAAGTAACAGGAGTGGTTTTTTAGTCAGTAAAAGTCTGGGACATCCTCGCGCTCCGCCCAAGAGCGGGAGATGTCATTGGATGACTTTCCCACCTAAAAAAATAAACAGTATATAATTGAAAGTATAAATAGTAACATATGTAAATAATAAAGGTTGTCATTATTCGTTTTCAGAACAAGTGTTGATAGAACAATTTGGGGTGTTTTAAAGATTGTATGGAGGATTCGTATTTCTTGGTTAATTTACTTAAAATTTAGCACAAATGTTATTCAAAACAAATAATAAAGACTGCCTTTATTAGATTTTCAACTTTGCTCAAAATACAATTGGATTCCAGGAGTGTTAAAGTTATATGAAAACTTTGCCGTCGTGCTAGTATAACATTAGTTTTAGTATATAATATGTGAAACCCAAAACATGTGTCTAGTATTTTTATGTAAAAAAATTCATAACTGTATCATGAAAATCACAAAGTTACAAGCTTGTTATGTCACCAGGTTGTCCGCACAAATACATGGTCACCGGGCCATCCAGACGACTGAGGGGTTGTTTTGCTCCCATATCCAGCTGTGCGCTGGCCCCTAATACCCGCTATGACCTGTCGTGACCTTTGTTGTACTTGGTGTCGGTGGTATCCGACTTGTGACCTTTTTTAAATATTTTTGGGAAAAAATGTAACACGGTGTAAGAATTATTGGAATCGATTCAATCACTGATTCGGTACAAACTATGTATATTCAAGTTTCGCTACTAAAAATAAGTTTGTATATGTATGTAAATCTAAACTTATAGTAATAGCAGGTAATTACTTCCTATTATATTGCTACATAATACATGAAGTCAGATTAGCAATCTATTCCCTTGATAGCAATCAGCTTCAATCCGTATTAATTCGTAGTTAGGCAACTACAATCGATTATATGATGGAGTGATCCAGAATGGAATCGAGAATCAATTCTGTGAGGTGTGCCACTCGTTTTTGGATTTCTAAGAACTAGAAGTACTTTACTCTAAATAGACTGATACATCTGAAAAATACCTTTACACTACGACACGGTAATATTATCATAATTTACCGTGACTACGATGTTCAAATCTCTCATTTGATTTGTTACTTATCCAGAGGATTTATGCTTTTAATGACATACATATTTTGATGTAGACTACAATATGTATCTAAGAACTCATCATCATCATATCAGCCGAAAAACATCCATTACTGGACATAGGCCTCCCTCAAGCGTCGCCACAATGACCCGTCCTGTCACCATCCATCGGATTCCCGCGACCCTGACCAGATTATCGGACCACCTTCTGGGAGGCCTTCCAATGCTGCGTCTTCCGGTACGTGGTCACCATTCCAGAACCTTTCGTCCCCATCGACCATCTGTTCTGCATGCAATGTGCCCTGCCCATTGCCACTTAAGTTTGGCGATTCTATTAAGTATGTCGGTAACCTTGGTTCTCCTGCGGATATCTTCATTTTTGAAGCAAGGAAACTCCGACCAAAGAACGACCTAAGAACTATCAGAAATGTATACTATAACACTGTAACACCCCCTAATTCTCCTAAAACTGTCCGTCTAATAACTTTCCAACTCAAATTCACTTCTAATGATGATATCACTACAAAATCTCTTTCTAATGGGAACGGCGGAGTTGCGGCACAAAATAGATGGAAACAGAAGTTAATCTCATGGTGTACTTCACTTTTTTTACCTACGCTAGGCGATCGCACACACGTCAGCGAATTGGAACCGAACTGCATGAGCGCGACCGGGCGATTGAGCCGAGATATCGTGTCCGTGAGCGGTGTCTATGTGTGCGTTACTCGAGCGCGCTTTGCATGTAGATTGTCTTCTGTACGTATCTGTTTTGCGGTTGCGGCTTGCTCCAATAACGGTTTGTTTACTAATACGCTGCTATTTATAACTTGTTGCCGTACTTGCGGGAGGTGGAATTGATTGCGTTTGCGTTTCTAAGGAGGGATCAGATTATTTGACGCTCAGGTGACTAGCATATTTGCAAAGTGAGCTTCGATATTAATTAGAGGTGAATTAGGTTACGTAGCGGTGCTTCTGTGGTAATGGCGTTTTGGGAACACATTCATTCTGCCTACAGCTAGTGAAAGAAATTTCTTGCCGAAGCCAGTGTTTCTTGATAGCTGCTATAACTAGGGGTCTTTAAGTCGATAGTGCATAGGTTACTTCTAGGCTAGCGTGTTCCATCGTAGGCCACATCATCGTTTACCATCAGATGAGTTAATGGTCAAACGCGAGCCTATCCAGAATGCCTAATCCGGCTTGAATTTACCGATTTGTTGGTCGTGAGTTTACCAGGCTTTACTTTATGTAATTTATTTCTTCGTCACAGCTCTAAAAAGGGAAAAATATCAAAGACGTGTAGCATTTACCAACCAGCACCATGCAGTGTGGTGGGTTGGCCATTATTTCTCTTAGAGCGGAGGTCTGAGTCGTAACTGTGATAATAGCAGATTTTTCAGGCTTCTAAATAGGTATCTGTAGTGACTGTCAGAGATTTTCGCAAACGGAACCAAACGGCTTAATGTACCTACTTTCCAAGGCATGGAGAGTACTCAGTATGCAATGGGTCGAAACTCATCCATAAACTGACCTCAGCCCCGAAGCCCTACCTGTGCAGCGATATGAAAATTAACATCTAATAGACATGGCATAATAAAATATGCATAACAATGTCCCCACTACTGGGGTATAGAATTCACTATGAGAGGTGTCCTCCCAACTATGCAGGCCTAATCCGCTAGGTAACATTGGTTTAAACAATTTTCTCGTAAGAAAAAATATTACAGTTCACTTAAACTAAGATACAATTAGCTTAGCTTATATTATAAGTATCGTAGTAGTATTAATATTCGAATCTGGTATGTTGGTCACGTCATTGGGGAGTATTTACATGTTGTTTTTTAATTTAGATTTAAACATAATGATTATTAATAATTTCACACTTCTTTAATTCTTCCGCTAAATCATTAAACGCCCTTATGATATTATCACATTCCCTTAACCATACATTGTAGAAAATATCTCCTCATTTGCCAAACACTACTTCCCACGACATCTTACTAACGCCACAATGCCTGGCCGTTAAACACAGGCTCCTAGCCACTTGATAATCACTAATGTCCTAGGCATTCCTCCGGTGACCTCATTCGACGGCCGATCTAATGCTGGCCTTATTATGCTTCTCAAATACTTGGCGCACTATGCTTAGACAAGGATATTTTGAGAGAGGAATTTCTTGAACATCTTCGTTGATAAGTGCTCGGATTGTTTGAAGTTCAAATACCTAAAATAGTCTATTTTGATCCTCTAATAACATTATTTATAATATAGTCTTAATATAGTTTCTGGTAACCAGTTCATTTAAGACTACAAAGCCATAGCCCCATTATCTTTGTTTTCCACATGTCGCAATAGTTTTTCACCAATCGGGTGTTGTCTTTGGGTGCACTAGTATAGCGCATACAGGGATAATCGTCAGTTCCTTCTACGTTCTATTAAAAGTGTCTATACGGCCTCTGCGAGTTCTGGTTTCGGCTCCTCGTACGCCTCCCAAAGGACCAGGACCTCAGGGTTCTGACATATATTGACACATAAAACTGTGAACAGTTTATTTCAGGTCAAATATATCCATTAAAAATGCCATATACAAATGTACTATACAATTGACGCCAAAACACATCTACACTACTATAATAAAGTGGTAAAGTTTGTTTTTTTTTGTTTGGAGGAAGTAATCTCTAGAAGTACTGGTCCGATTGCTAAATTTTTTTCACCGATAGAAAGCTGCTTTATTCCTGAGTGACATAGGCTATATTTTATATACGCAGGCGAAGTCGCGGATAAAAGCTAGTTTCAAATGAACCAAATAAAATAAAATAATGTGCAACAAACAGAAAGATATTTACAGAAATTGAGAACACAATTTTTAATTAATCCAACTTAAATTAAGTTTAGTTATTTGGAAAGTTGGTACTCTTTGGAGGCCTCCACCTTAAGAGGGGTTCTTGTAAATTAAATTATTTTGTACTAATAGGATTAAGATTAGTTTACTTACTTTGTTTTTAAGCAATAAATAAAATGGCTTGTTTATTTGTTTTTATTTTATCCGACTTCAAAAAAAGGAGGAGGTTCTCACTCGAGTAATTTTTTCATAGATCGTTAATTAATTACAACCATCAAAAAGAATTTGTCTGGTGAAGGTTGCTGGAATCCGATGGATGCGGGACGCACAGGATCGTTCATTGTGGCGACACTTGAGGAGGGTATATATCCAACAGTTGACGTCTATCGGTTGAAAAGGTGATGATGACGATGATCAAAAAGAGTTTTTCTTTACAATTTAAAAAGAACGGTTCGAATTCGAGTTACAATTTCCACTGAGAGTACAGACTCACAACTCGATATCGTTGAAGTACACTTATATACTGGGAGTAGAGAGCTATTATTCAATCCCGAACCAAATCTCAAACCGTTTTTTTTTTTACCAAAGTTTAAGGCAATTGAAGGAACATGGATGAGTTTTATTCAGTAAAAGACTGACACTCAGGCTAGAACTACATTACACTGACGCACACATGTGTAACATGTAACACACCTGATTTGTACGTAGAACATCGTCGCGTGGCGTCATTTGACGTGTATCTGTGTGGTAACTCTACAAGTCTAGTAACCATGAAGGTAGAACTATTACACTGGGCCTCAAGTCTGCTATTACAATAGTGTCAGAATGGTCTATCATTGATGTCATAGTTGTCGATTTTGACCAGTTTGGTAATCTACTAATATAATAGCGTCATTATTACTTTACAATGATCAACCACTGACATTCCACTGAAAGAAGTGCATAGAATAGTACAATCTCGTACATATTGACAAATGAATATTTGACATTATGTGGTAATCTGCTAACAATTTGACAGTTTATTTGATCAGTGTTCTACCATTAAAACATTATTGTGCAGTTATTGGTTCTAATATGCTCGATATTATCATTCTCGATACTACCGCAACTCTATTACATTGACCGATCAATGATCAATCATTATGAATTAGCAGATTACGAACTTTTAGCGAAATGACAATGGGATCGTGTTGGAATGACGAATTTATAAAAATAGCAGACTTGGGCCCTTGGTCACACGTATGCCACACACGCCGATCTGAGCGCGTCGGTCTCTATACATTTTATATCGAACTAGACTTGTAGAGCTACACTTGATACACGCCACGCGACGTTTTTTACGTACAAATCAGCATGTTTTACGTGTGCGTCGGTTTAATGTAGTTCTAACTTCAGTCTCGTTCCAACCGAAGGCAGACAAATCATTTGATCTTGACCTTCCAATCTAAAAAAAAAATGGATTTCACAACATCAATCTTATTTACTTTGACGTTGTGGAGCCATATTTTTTTTTCAGTAAAGTGTTTATTTTTCTGCATTTCATAATATTACAAAATAGAAAAGGTTAGTAGGTCTTTTCTATTTTGTAATATTATGAAATGCAGAAAAATAAACAATTTTTTGCTATATTACTCGTGTTATTACTTGCTGAGCTACAAAAGTTTTCTCAACTGTCTACAGAACGGCTGTTAAAATAACCACAAACATTCATTCTAAACTGAGCTTGTCCTAGCTCATAAATCATCATTATGACGTCATGGGCGATAGAAAAATGGCGACGAGACTTGAAAGTGGTTCTAAATAAACCGGTATATTTAAAGGGATTCGTCTCTCTGTATCGCAAAATATGATATTGATCTCAGTTTACATTTGAACTAATTAGTTAGTTTGTGTATTTATAGTTGTGTCTATGTGACAAGTTGTTGGGAACAATGGAACAAAATATGGCCAGCAGGGAGAAACAAGCTAGACATAATAAGGAATAAGGTTTTTGTTAATAGTTGGATCAGTAGCTTGATCTAAAAAGAAGTACTCCTGTTCACGGCGCGTATTGTAGGAGATTCCTCTCCCGAGAATCTTGATCATCGATAGTTGTACTTTATTCCCGATACCGATGGACTACTATTTTTATATTTATTTATGTTTTTTTTTTATTATAAAAATTACTCTATATAGAGTTTATGTGAGTACTCAATTTATTTATAAAAAATAAAAAAGAATAGCTTAATAATGTTGCTAAGCTCTAAACTCAAGAATGACTGGACCAATTTGGAAAACTATTTTTTTAAACTTGACATCTCAAGAAGATTCTTAAGAGGCGAAGAAAATGCAAAGAAAATCGTAGTTTTTCGCACATTTTGCCTCATTACTTTTAAACAGTAACAGAGTCACATAATATGATTTAAAAGAGTGTCCATGGAGTTTCTTGCACGTTCTTCTCCATAGAGACCTACGCTTTGGAACATGGAATTTAGCTTCACTTTTCTTGGACTGACCGACATTTGACTATTCAAAAGTGCCTGCAAATGGTCTATTTGAAATAAATGCTTTGACTTTGACTATTCTTAGCTACAAATCTAATAGGTCCTGTTTTGACACAACGACGTCTATCGGGTTAGCTGATACCTACATAATAAAATCCATAACACACAAAGCAGATGTCCTGCACAGGATTGTTGTCCTCAGGCCAAAGTTGTACCTCAGGGCCAGAGTTAACTTCACTTTAAGGTATATAATCTACACTAATATAATAAAGAGGTAAAGTTTGTTTTTAAGTTTTTTTTTTTTATAGGAGGTAATCTCTGGAAGTACTGGACCGATTGCTAAATTTTTTTCACCGATGGAAAGCTGCTTTATTTGAGTGACGTAGGCTATATTTTAAGTATGCTGGCAAAGCTACGGGAAAAAGCTAGTAAATAAATAAATCTAAAATATTTATTGCTACTATAAAATCTATAGACGATTTGTCCAGTGTTCCTGTGTCTGTGTGTGTGTGTGAGATGTGATGTCTTAATACATAATTAAACCGCATACACGCAATGCAGATGCATCGCCAGTGTGCCATTCAAGGCTTATCGTGTACCTACTCTTGTTTACAGCGGTAAGCGTTGCCAATGAATTTAGTGAACCGACCGGTTATAAATTGACTAGGTAGGTACGTCGTGCTGAAGTTATTTCATTCAGCAGACAGATTACGTAATATATGTGGAAGGAAATGAAACAGTCATTTTCTACTACTACTATTATCATATACTAGCTCCTTGTCGCGACTTTAATAATCTATAATATAAAAATGAATCGCAAAATGTGTTGGTAAGCGCATAACTCAACAACGCCTGGACCGATTTCGCTAATTTTTTTTTTGGTGTGTTCGTTATTATGAGGAGAAGGTTTTTATGGATATATTTATAAAAAAAAATGAAAATTAGGGTAGTGTAGGGTAGAGTAGGGTAGTGTAGGGTAGAGTAAGGTAAAGGAGGGTAGAGTAGGGTAGATTAGAGTAGGGTAGGGTAGAGTAGGGTAGAGTAGGGTAGAGTAAAAAAATGAAAATTAGGGTAGTGTAGGGTAGAGTAGGGTAGTGTAGGGTAGAGTAAGGTAAAGGAGGGTAGAGTAGGGTAGATTAGAGTAGGGTAGGGTAGAGTAGGGTAGAGTAGGGTAGAGTAGGGTAGAGTAGGGTAGAGTAGGGTAGAGTAAGGTAGAGGAGGGTAGAGTAGGGTAGAGTAGAGTAGGGTAGGGTAGAGTAGGGTAGAGTAGGGTAGAGTAGGATATAGTAGGATATAGTAGGGTAGAGTAGGATATAGTAGGGTAGAGTAGGGTATAGTAGGCTGAAGTAGGGAAGAGCGGGAGCGAAGCCGCGCGGGTACAGCTAGTATATAATAATAATAATAATATATTCCACAACTATCACACAACGCCGCCTAGTCCCAAGCTAAGCATTGCTTGTGTTATGGGTACTAGACAACTGATAAACATACTTATATATATTTCTAAATAATATAAATTTTATAATATAATAATATTCCAAAACTATCACACAACGCCGTCTAGTCCCAAGCTAAGCATTGCTTGTGTTATGGGTACTAGACAACTGATAAACATACTAACTTATATGTATATTTCTAAATACATACATATTATAGATAAATTACACCCAGACACAGAACAAATGATTATGCTCATCACACAAACATTTGTCCTGGGTGGGAATCGAACCCACGACCTCCAGCACAGCAGTCATTTAGCCACTTTGCCCCCGTCATTATCATCATTTTAGTCGAAAGGAGTCTACTATACACTACGGATTCCCTCAACTCTCCCCAGGTAATCAGTCCACTTTGTGGGAGGCCTTCCAACACCGCGTCGTTCAGTACGCGGTTGCCATTTCAGAATCTTTCGGACCTATTGGCCATCGGATATGCAAGCAATGTGCTCTGTCAATTGCCACTTACGTTTGGCGATTCTTCAGGTTATGTTCGTAACCCTGATGTTCGCTGTTTCCCCGCGTGAATGTATAAAATTATGTCAAGAGCTACCCTATAAAAAAATAATGTGCTACATGATATATTTGTGTGCTAAATTTTATCAAAATTCGTTCAGTTATTAGTGTAAAACAGAAACAAAACATAATTGAAGTCAAAGCAAAACAAATAAACATTTACAGGCACTTTTAAATTTTCAAGAAATCAGTCAGTCAAAATAATGTAGCTAATTGCACATTCCATAGCGTAAAATATCTCTATGAAAAGAAACGTTCAAGAAACTCTATGGGCGAGTTGCACCATTTAACTGTTATAGTTAACCAAACCATAACCAGCCGTGAAACGGCCGCCTATTGGTCAATTCGACGATTTGACAACTGTTAACAGCTGTTATCGTTATAGTTAAGTGGTGCAACTCACTCTATGAATACTCTTTTAAATAACGTATCACAAATGTCTTTTCTTGTTGCTTTTAAAATGTGAACAAAAAATTTAAGAAAAAAATAATTTAAAAATAGAACGTAAACTAAAAACAAAAAAATAAAATAAGAACTACATTTTATAAGCAGACTCAAACGCCAAAGCAGTATAACCTCTATACTGCCGTGTCTATTACCGTCAGTCCGTCAGAAGATGTCGAAGCCCGCCCCATCGAGAGGGCCAGTTATTTCAAGGAGATTACGTAACTCGGCCCTAATTATGGTTTCATTGGCCCCGGGCCATGCCGAAAGACTGAAGATGAGTGTTATGACCGACTCTTTTTCTTGGCAAATGGTGTTGGGAAAAATTCGCCGGGCTTTTCGTGGAGGAAGTCGGTATGGAATGGTTTTCAGAATTTTTAATTAAGTATAATTTTGTGGTTGAGTTTTTAAAAGATTGCATTAAGAGCCAGCCCTGTGTTATATAGGTATTTTAAATACAATATTATGCATATTTATTAACTATCTATACATATGTTTATTTTGTATATTTATTTATTTATTCAATCATAGGAGAACCAACAGCTTTATCAAAAGGATAACAATACACAGGTGGTCTGAAAATTTTCCGACTTAACAAAGATACAAAACAATTGGGAATTGATCTCGTGACTCACAACACAGCAGCCAATCGCTCAACCGCTGTGCCAACTCAACCATCAAAAATAAAACAATTATACATCTTTATAAGTATGTTCGTCAAGTTGTTGAACTCCTTAGTAGTCCTGAGTTGAGCAACACGAATACTGACAAATGCTATACGGACTAGACAGGTCAACTCAAATCTGTGTGATTTTTTCCGCAAAAGATAATCTCAGACACAAATCTGCATGATTCTCATAATATGATTTGACCATTGCATGTTTACTGCATGGACTTTAAAAGAGACTTTGACTGCTGAGTTTGTTTCGATGATTCTTCTCAGGTTAGTTAGCTAAGAAACACTGGCTTCATCTATATAATTTAAATTGATGAAAACATTTATGTGTAAAAGATTTTTTCAAAAACTTATTTGCAAAATAAATATCATTTGTTTTGTATACTTATGTTCAAAAAGTTACTTCTTCGTTAATAACTTCGTTTTCTCGTACTCATTTCAGTTTTATAAGAATTATTTTCTGATATTATTTTTTGAATTAACCCTGCCAGTTGCAGGATATTCACTGTATTTTTCAGAGTAAGAAAAACGGAACGTTTTCCGTCCATTTATTATTCTAGAAAAGGTTTAATATTTAATTAATACTTGCAGTTTTCTTATTGCTTGTAATTTTAGTTTTCTTTATGCTTCGTTTTTAAACTCTTTTGTTAAGAAATATTTTTTTTTTACTTATTGTAACCTAAGAGAGACAATCATCTGCTTATTTTTGTATTTTTACAATTATGAGTTATCGACGTTGACAGAAGTACGTCAAAATTAAATACACAATTATGTTGCTTATTTAATTCATTATATTTCATTTTACCACAAGATTGGTTTTATACAGGGTGACTGGTAATTAGTCACCGATAATTATACACGTGATTTTGCTCATGATTATAGTTAACTTTCCCAAAGAAACTTTTTTTATGCTCAAATAACTTATATTATTTAACCGGAACCATACATCGATGGATTTGCAAGCGGCGCGGTTGCACTATCACTATTGTTGATAAGCTACATGAAATAACGGCGTTACGCGGCTAACAGCTGAGAGGTAGAAGGCGCGCGCGCGCGAATTTGCGCGAACAACGAAGTTGTTTTGTTATTGTGATAAAACTAATGAGTATAAAAAAAAAATTCTTTGGGCAAGTTGTTTGTGATCACGAGCATAATAACCTGTATAAGTATCGGTCACTAATTACCAGTCAACCTATATATTAATAAAAATTGGTTTGTTTTAATATTATTAGACTATTATCATAAAATAAGATACCTATTTGATTTTATCAATCAACTAGCTGCTGCCAGCGGCTTTGCCTGCATGAAAGTAGAAAATTGTCTCGAAAGAACATACTTCTAGGATAAAAAATATACTATGAGTTATTTCAAGACATGGTCTACCCGTGTTCCAAATAAAATCCAAATCGGTTCAGCAATTCGAGCGTGAAAAAGCAACAATAATATACACACACACTCAACAACTGTGAAAGCTTTTGAGTGTATGGGTATATTTTATAATATTAGTGTGATTATCATAATTCAATCTCTGCTATAATTTACCTCAAATAGTATAGTACAATAAGTAAAAAAAAACGACTTCATAATAGCCTAATCAAACGTATTCACCGGACATCCAAAAGTGTACGTCAAACCCTCCAACAGCCGCGTCAACCCGTAAAGAAGCAAGCGGTCCAAAATACCAGACTCAAGTCCTATGACCCGACACTAAGGTGTCGATTCGGAGACGTACCTTGATACCCAACGAGTATTTGTGTCCGAGTAAAGTGAAGGGTATATGTGGAGAAAATGTTGAGATAGGTTGGAAAATGAAAAAAAAAAAGAATGAAAAGAAAAAGAAAGATAGTTTAACACGCCTTTCTTTAGACAGTAATGGACCAGAAGAGAGTGTTTCCTGTTCCATGTTTACTTTAGTTATTAAGGTTACAAATAATGTTTCGTTTTTTGAAGTAGGAAGTCTTGCAATGATTTCTTCCGCTCTTGGGTAAATCGGGAGAACATATAGATTTTTACTGACTAAAATCACACCTGTATACTTCAGTTGCTCTTTACGATCTGAGACCGTGGATTTCCTTTTCAGAATTCCACGCGATCCTAGAACGCAAAGAGTGTCTAAAGGATACAGGTGTGGTTTTAATCATAAATGCTTAATAAAACGTATTCAGTGGGCATCCTTAAAAAGTGCATGACAAACCCTCCAACAGCTGTGTTAACCCATAAAGGCCCACGCGGTCCAAAATACCAGACTCAAGTCCTATGACCCGACACTAAGGTGTCGATTCGGAGACGTGCCTTGAAACCCAACGATTATGTGTCCGAGTAAAGCGTAGGGAAAAAATGTTGGGATAGGTAGGGAAATGAAAAAAGAATGACGTGAAGAAGAAAATGATTGTTTGACATGCGTTTTTCTAGACAATATATAAGTAAATAAACTGACCCTTATCAATCACGCCTCAACAGATGAGTAGAATTGGATGATACCTGTTACATGTGTAAACCTGGAGTTATAAATAGAATACAATTCATCCCGGTAATTCATCCCGTGGCAGGTTTCATGTGGGCAGAAGAGTAACTGATGTATGTGAAATTGTGATATTATTCTTTTATATTTTTTAGTAACAGGTCAACATAACTGACGTAATAGGTAAATTATGTTCCACGTGCGCCTCAAAGAGAAAATAGAATAAACTTTATTGTACACCAAAAAAGTAACACAACTTATACATAAACATAAATCTATAGGTACAATGGTGGTCCTTAGGATGGATCAAAAGGATATGGGGGTAGTCTTGGACCGAGCGAGATGTCAGCAAAACATTAAGGACCAAGCAGCGTCGAATTCAGCGGGGACCATGGGTTGGCTTCCGAAAGGAATACCCGGGGTCCTAGAACGCAAGGCAAAGAAGGAACGTAGAAGTTGGTTTTAGTCAGTAAAAGTCTGACACGCATTCTGGCTGCGCCCTAGAAACATTGACTGATTTCTCACATAAAAAGAAAAAAATCCTACTGAAAATCCAACAAAAAAATATCACAAAAAGTCACATTATCTGTTGCTTACATGCTACGCTGAGCCTAAATCGTACCCAATTTTATAGCTGGCCCGTTTCCTCGCATCGACACCTCTGACGCCAGATGTCGCGCGTGTGCCGTACAGGTACATGTTTCCAGACTTACGCCTAAAAGGACAATCAGACCTTTCATGGCAGGTAGAGGGTTGAATATTTAAAAAGAATCTTTTTCCTTAAATCAAGAGTTGCGTCGATTTTTGGTCGTTTATATTTATATTGAATAAACTCCTAATGCAATTAGGAATAGCATGGCTTTTCAAATTCTCTTGATGATTTCATCACACTTTAAACTAATATACAAAAGGCAAAAGATTATAATATATTTGTGTATGTGTATTTAGGGTAAGTCGAAATTCTTTTTTTCTTAATAGTTCAATAAGCAAGCAGTATATTTTACCGGGGCCAGGGTTAGTTTAGAAAGACAGCTCGGGCCTCGGTATGAAGGCTTGAAGGAACGGGGAGGGTTTTTAGTCAGTAAGAGTCTGGCACTATCTCCCGCTCCGCCTAAGAGCGGGGGTAGTAACGCTACGATCCTTACTTACTATTTCTGTTTATTGATGACAATTCAAATTATATAACATACAATTATATTATTTGAATAACTAGAAGTAATTTTGCGCCTTTAACTGTTGTATGTAAAAATTAAATAAATGAATTATTTGTTTTAGTATGTATCGCAAGACCAATCTGTCAGTTTTGCAAACTAAATGCGGACGAAGTTACGGGCAAAAGCTAGGAAAATTTCTACTTTCACGCGGGCAAACTTGCTGATTGGAGCTAGTTTTTAATAGTTTTGTCAAAATTGTAATTACAACCCTTTGTCATAAAAGCCAAAACAAAGAACTGCCCTTCAAACAAAAGAGTACAATCACCGACAAAAGTCACTCATAACAAAAACCACTCCAAATAATAAATAATATTGATATAATCCCATTCCCACACACTCATATAATGAAGATGGATAAGTCAGGAAGTATTTATACCAAAAATAATAAAAGACAATGGCTGAACGGGAATGTATTAATTATCATAATAAGTAGACATGTTGATAAACGACCCGAACAGATTGATATGCCGTTTGCATTCTACCAGTTATTAAATTATTGATATCTGAATTAGATTAACTTACTAATATAATGTAGAATTATATTACGTATGGTTCATGCAGATATTAATTGGCAATTTGCAATAGTAATTTGTGAATTACCATTACACTATCGCTGAAGAGATAGTTTAGCATACTATACAGTTATACAGCTTTCAAATTAGTAAACATGTAGGTATGATAGATGAAATTTATTTGCCAATTAAAGTACAATAAGGATACTCGTACACATATTATGCATATCATTTTTTATGTCAAAACTTAAATTTTAGTTATTACACGTTTTTTTTAACATACTCGTATCGTAAAGAAAATTTTTATTTTTTGTTTAGTACTAAAGATTTCGGTTATAAAAGAACAAAATTGGCATCGTGTACATTTTTGCGACCCCATTTATTTTAAATTGGCCGCCAAAAAACCTTGTAACAACCACACTCCATAAAAAGCCACAGATACAGTAAAAACTTTTTTTACAACTCACCCATAAAAATCTTAAGACAGTTCGCAAAAATGAATGCATACCAAACTAAGAAAGTCTTGTAACCGGGCGATAAATTATGCCGACGGATTGTAAGTAATTGGGATTATGATAATGAGAATAATGCACTGAGACGGTTCTACGCTGCGCAAGATTTTTTACGGGTACCCGGGTACCCGGGAGATGAGTTATGTCTGCCTGGCTTATACAACTCGTTTTGTGAACTACTTACTGGAATTAAAATTTAACCGTGGGTTTTGTTGGAGTAGGAATTTTGTGTCTCCATTGTGAACTGAGATGGGTTGAAAAGAAAATGTGAATGTGTATTGTCGCGGTTGAGTAAAAGAAAAGTATAGCAGCCATTTTTGTTGCGTTAGTGATGTACCTCTTTTCAGTAGAGACATTTTATACAATAGTTACATAAAATATGAGGTTTTTAATAGATGATTGTATAGTTTTACAAAGGTAATTGAAAAGCTTGATGTATACATGAGTACTTATACACAGATTCATGCGAAGGATAAGCGTGAGGGATATAAAGATATATTATTGGATTGACTTGATATTTGATACAAAATTATACGAGTACAATTCAGTCTCTTCATGGAATTCAAATTAAAAAGATTTCAAACTAAAAAATAAAACACGGTGTATAATAGGTATCTATTGGCATTAGTTTAACCAAAAATAATATCGAATTCAAGAAGAAACAGCGAAAATATCCGACAGAATTTTTTCTTCGAAAAACAATAAGTTAGACTTCCAGCCTTATAAAGTATTGTGACCACGTACAGTCGCCGACAGTCTCATTCGGGGACCATATTAAAAATTCCTCTTGAAACACCGTTTTCACCTGGAGGCTTAATGGACCAACGAAATACGAATAGAATAAAATACATTGAAAATAAAATTTGGTGCCATAGAAGCACTGAGTTGAAATAAAATGTCTTTTCTCTCACGGATCCTACAAGGCGTCTAAATGGATTATTCATTTGACTATCGGAGCAGTCGTAAAGAAATTCAATTTTGGGTTCCGTGAAATTTAATTTATGAAAACTCCTTTTCCAACTGCAAATAAATTTACAGATGGAAAGGTTGGCTCAGTTTGGGTTAACGTTGACTTGTAAATGTTGTAATATATGCATTGCATCAGTGTATTTGATTTAATATCTTTTTGTCTCCAATTACTTTTCCCGCTTTCGATTGCAGAAGGGTGTGTCAGAATTTTACTGATTGAAATCACACCTGTGTCTTTCAGTTGCCCTGCCCTTTGCCCAGTTCTGGTTACATTGTCAATTAAATAGAAAAACTAATTTGTGAGGAACTCGTTCAAATGACCTGTTGCTGGTCGTGGTGTGGTTCGTGAGGTGTGATTTTTGACTGTGTTTTCTGAAGTACTTTAAGTATATTCTTTGTGAAACGGTCACCCTTGTCAAACACGGAAATGTTAATTAACCGTTAAGTTTTCTGTAATTTTGCGCAACTTTCTTAATTTTTCTTTCCATAAGAATTTTCTAAAAAGTATTTAAAAAAATGGAAATTGGTAAAGTTTTGTTGCAAGTTATGCCGTAACCAAGAGAAATAAGGATTCATTATTGTTAATATAGATTTAATACTTCATACATGAAGGTATACTTATATTTTAGAAGTGCAAGAAGTAAGGTGTAAGGTTTCGCAAACCTCTGTCAAAACGTGATGACCAGACGGGTGTTGTATCTGATCCGGACAACTGTCCGATAGTTAACTTCGGACTTTTATTTAAACGTTAAAAAAAAAATAAAAAAATAATATTCCACAACTATCACACAAAGCCGTCTAGCCCCAAGCTAAGCAAAGCTTGTGTTATGAGTACTAGACAACTCATAAACACGAAGAACTAAACCACGGGCGCCACCACAACGCACGACCACTAATCACCACCACAACCCACGACCACTAATCACCACAACGCATGACCACTAATCACCACCACCACCGACCACTAATTACACCGTGAATTACGATACCGTAATGCAGGATTTTGTACTTTAGTTCCTTTACCGCATTATAGATGTCGCTACATTATCGGAATTATATCATTACTTTCGTGTTACCCAGAAGAAGATGCACAATATAATAAGAATTACTAATAAATATTAAAAAATGTATGATGTACATTACCATGCAAACCACCAACGAAAATTGGTTTGAACAAGATCTAGTAAGTAGTTTTTTTTAATACGTCATAAATCTAAAAAAAACACACTATTATTAAAACATCGATCAAAGTTACACCGGACTACAAGAACTTTTATATTATGTTACCTGCTGCTACGGAACCCTTCATGGGCGAGTCCGACTCGCACTTAGCCGGTTTTTTTTAATTTCTACACACTATGGTCTACATTTCTTTTAATTAATCTCGTCTCCTCATCCTTTCGCAGGTCTGCTGAAAGAAATTTCATTAGGAATAAGCTGTACATATTTTTAATGATGTCTTCTTCTGTTATATTATATGTGTACATAAGTTTTAAAATAAATAAATACTGGATTTTTTAAAAGTATTCTGTCCATAAAAAAGTCAAAAGGCGCCTGAATTTTTGGGATAAATCCGGGGAGAGCGGGATTTTTACCTCCCTAAAACCATGTCAGTCACCATCAGCACATAGAAGGTTCCCCGTTACCTCTTAAAAAACCAATCCGGAATGCCCTCTGTGAAACGCCTATGTACGTATATGCCTTTATGTATGTATCTACTCATATAATTTTTACCTCATAGAATAAGGTTTTTCCCCGGTTCATTACACATTGAATTGAGCAAGAAATTTTTGACAAAATAATAAGATTTTTTATTAGTAAAAAATAAAATAAATAAATACTCGATTTTTGAAAAGTATTCTGTCCATGAAAAAGTTAAGAAAGGTTAAGTGAACTACGTATTACTTAAGATTCCTTACAAGTTGTAAGACATATGTTGTGCTCACGCTCGTGGGTCTTCGGTGTTCGGCTAATAGCTTTCGATGACTTGTACTTTTCTGTACCTTGTTAGACATGTTGTATCCTTCTTCACTTATGTACTACATAAGTACAGGATTTATTTTTTCTATATTCTTTATAACGTTTATGGTAGATTAAAATTAAAATTCATAGTTTTGAGTAAATGTATTGATAAAATATACAAAATAAAAACTCTATTACTAAATTCATAATATATTGTACGGTGTTATTTTCAATTAGAATAACATTGAATCATAATCATATCAAGAAACATACAAATACGGTGGCATGCGAAATAAAATAAAAAGAAAATATTAATAATAACAAAAAAAAACCTAAATTATGAATGTCACTATATTAAGTCATATAAACTCTCAATCCACAAATAAACAATCATAATATATTTTTTTTTTTTTGGTTGTTTGCGTGGACTACAGGATTTCGAATTTATTTTTTCTGAAATAAAATTAGCCTAGGTTATTCCTTATTATATCAGCTACCTGCCAAAAAAAGTCCCGTCAAAATTGGTCCAGCTGTTTCAGAGATTAGCCGGAACAAACAGACAGACAAACAGACAAAAATTAAAAAAAAAATGTTATTTTGGTGTATGTACCGTATATGGGAGCAAAGCCGAAATCGCGAAAAAAATATCAGCTGTTCAGTACATTAGGCAAACATAAATGTACTGAACAGCTGATTTTTTTTCGCGATTTCAGGTTTGTTCCCATAGTAAAGTTGTCGGTTATCATGAGCACAATCACGTGTTTAAGTATCGTACATTAATTACCAGTCACCTTATATATATTCATGTGTATATAGTAAAAAGCGTTTACTTTAATATTACAAACAGACACTTCAATTTTATTTATATGTATGTAGTATGTATATGTATAGATAACCTTTTAATACAGCTTGTATGTAGGTACCTACAATGAAGCCAAATTGAAGAAAAAAATTATTATGTCCATAAAACTATTAAAAGACGGTTTTAATTAAGACTTCATTGAAACAGTTAAACGCTATTCTATGAAATCGGTATCATTAATTGACCGATTAAAGAGATAGTTAAAAAACCGAACACGCCAGACAAGTTACGCAATTTCCAGTTGCCACAGGGTTCGTTTCATCATCATTCTTTCGCTTTTAACTCAATTTCAATGGAAAGGGCAAAGCTTGGAGTTTCCGATTGAGATCGAATCAGGAATAAAGTTATCTGCAGGTGAACTAAAGTTACCGATACAGCCCAAATCGCCAAACTCAAGTAGTAGCGACCACGACTCGTAGAACAGATGGTCAATGGAGTTGAAAGGTTCTGGAGTGGCGACTACATACTGGGTGACGCGTTTTAGGCCTCCCATAACGTGTACTGATGACCTGGTGAAAACGCACAGGACCGGTCGTTGTGACAAAACTAAGGGCTTTGTACACGCCATGTTTTTAAAAGCGCCGTCGACGCGCGTTTTAGAAACGTGTGACGAAGGCGCGCTTTATCATATTAAAGGTCTACAGGCTGCGTTTGACTCGCGTGCGTATCGCGTCTGTATTGCTACAAACGCACGTCAATGGCGCGTTTATAAAACGTGAACGCGCCATTACGCGTCAAAATACTTCAGGCCCGCTTTCTGAAAGTTCTCAAGAATTTAGAGCCTGGCATTGGATTTTTAAATCCAATACCATATGGTTCCCATGCATGACGCGTGACTATTATGAGGATATTCATCCTTCTCGTAACAACTTGCTAGCGTGGTCGTATAAATGTTCTTGGTTGAAACTCTATGTGTTAAAAAATAATAATAATACCAATTTACCTACTTATATCACCAATATATCGATGGGACCTATTTATAAGGGCCAATGTGAAATTTAACAACTTTTCAATAGAGGCTCTCAAAGTTTTCTTTGAGAGCATGAAAATGTTACTAACTTGTAAAAATATTATATCAAATTGAAATTTTTAGAACCTTTATTGTAAAGATGTCAAATTTGCACATTGGCCCTTATACATTGAACCCATAGATATATCCCTTTACTTTTTTCCCATTACCATTTTCATTAATTAAATATTTACTAATTAAATAAAAAAAAACTTCTAAAGATCAATTTATTAGCGTATTTTAGCGCTAAAATCTAATACGTATATCCTCGCTCTATGAACCTTCAGAAGCAATTAACTCCAGCTCATCAGTAACAGGATTAAGTCCTGCTATATCTCATTCGGTTTAATGCCCGTTAGACGAGAGAACGTTAAGCAAGCCAATACAATCAGACACGTGACAAGAACGGAGCTTTATCCTCGACATTAACCTTTAATTTACTGGATTTTGAAGTCATTGACCAGTTACTAACTTTATTATTGTACAAATTAGAAAGAAAAAATATTTATTTTGAAGTCATTGACCAGTTACTAACTTTATTATTGTACAAATTAGAAAGAACAAAAGAAAGAGAAAATATTTATTTTGAAGTCATTGACCAGTTACTAACTTTATTATTGTACAAATTAGAAAGAAAAAATATTTATTTTGAAGTCATTGACCAGTTACTAACTTTATTATTGTACAAATTAGAAAGAACAAAAGAAAGAGAAAATATTTATTTTGAAGTCATTGACCAGTTACTAACTTTATTATTGTACAAATTAGAAAGAAAAAATATTTATTTTGAAGTCATTGACCAGTTACTAACTTTATTATTGTACAAATTAGAAAGAACAAAAGAAAGAGAAAATATTTATTTTGAAGTCATTGACCAGTTACTAACTTTATTATTGTACAAATTAGAAAGAAAAAATATTTATTTTGAAGTCATTGACCAGTTACTAACTTTATTATTGTACAAATTAGAAAGAACAAAAGAAAGAGAAAATATTTATTTTGAAGTCATTGACCAGTTACTAACTTTATTATTGTACAAATTAGAAAGAAAAAATATTTATTTTGCAGCAGTCATCCGGATCACCTAAAATAAATAAAATAAAACGTAAACAGTTAATAAAACAAAAAATTAAACCAGGCAAGTGTTACAAAGATTTTTCATCAGAAAAAAAAATGACCTAACTACAAAACAATTTTCAGATTTTTTTCTATACTTGTGGTATGAGCCCTTGCTTCATGCCAAATTTCAAAATTCTGCGTCAACGGGAAGTACTCTATGAATTTTGAATCTCTTGAGAGTATCGAAATATATTATGTTTTTGCAACATAAAGGGCCATATCTTTTTTTTTTGTTAACTCAGAAGTTTATTTTTTTCACAGTTTCAAGGGACCTCAGACTTCGAGCATAAAAAAAGTCTAATTTCAGCAATGTAAATGTGTTGTCTGATGCTGGTCTTCCAATAAATCTTTAGTGATGAGTGACGGTTTCAAACATTGGATACTATATGAAATAAATACCCATAAATACATACTGCGACGTCGACCTGGAAAGAGGTGACAAAATGACCTAACCACCCACCACAAGGGTTAGTCAGAGGTGGTTCAAGAAAAAAATACCTGGATGAAGTTTTGGAAGGCGTTTGCCCATCATCATCATCATCATCAGCCTTTTTTTTTAATGTTCCCACTGCTGGGACTTCTCCCTAGAAGAGGGAATGGGCCGTAATCCACCACGCGGGCCCAGTGCGGCCAGTCCAGTAAATGAATAAAAAAATATAATGTACCCTGCCCACTGCTATCTAAGTATGACGATTTTTCGGGCTATGTTAGCGATCTAGGTTCTCTTGCGGATATCTTCGCTACAAGCACTGGTACAATCATATATTAATCTACCAATAGGTACTTACTAGACTACGTTCCCTATATTTCATTACTCTCTCATTGTCTTTCTATCGTGTCTTAAACCAAGCTTGCCGAACAAAGTCTAAACCCCACTTTATAACGTCAGTACCGACGCTATGTGCTCAATTGACAGTTGTGACCAGAAAATGTCGCATGTCAAGTACGGCGAGGGATTTAGTCGCAAGAGCGACAATTAATCGTTGTGCATGACTGTACCCTAATACGCTTGATTTGACCCACAATTGACTTTTATGAAATTTCTCGAGCGTAATATTGTGTACTGAGTAATTTTATACTCGCTTGTTGAGTTAGGTGAGCACTGCGAATATTGTCAAAAGAGTATGATTTTTGGTTTTCGAAGGGAAATCTTTCAAAATGCGCCTGAATTTTACGGATAATTCCGGGGAGAGCGGGATTTTTACCTCCCTAAAACCATGTTTTTTTTTTTTTTTATGGTTGGAAAAAATCATGCATTGACATCCCCTGCCCTTGGGTGGAGCGGGAGATAGTGTCAGACTCTTACTGACTAAAAGACCCACCCCGTTCCTTCTAGCCTTCATACCGGGGCTCGAGCGCCCTTTCGGATAACCCTGGCCCCAGTAGGCTTCGACCCGGCTGGGTCCCTGCTGTTGCTGGGTCCCTGCTGTTGAAAACCATGTCAGTCACCATCAACAAATTAATGTTGATAAATCTTTTATATAATTAAGTCAATAGTAATGCTAATTTAATAGTGTTTAAGAATATAATAATGTATCTAATAAATTACCAATGACGCATTCTTAGAATTTTAATAATTTATTTTAAACAACTAATTTTATCGTATAATTTAAAAACTCACCTTCACGGTATGTACCTATTTCCAGTCTTTATGGAGGTGGCTGGCGGGTACTTTTGTTTATTTCAGCCTGACTCCTTTCCATTTGCAATTTAAATAAAAAATCACATAATAGTAACTTTTTACTGGCACTTGTAAACATTTTCTAGACGGTAATATTTTTCTTTTTGTTTTTACTGGCTTCGTATATTAATTTATAGTTATAGTTATAGTATTAGCCCTAGGTGTCGGCAATTGCCGGGCCGGTGCAGCGGTGGCTCCATTATCATGGCGGTGAACATAGCGCCGCGCGTCGGCTGATGTTTTTTTTTTTTTTTTTTTTTTTATCGGAGTATTGTGGGTACTAAGTTATTTTATGGTTTTATCATTTTATTCAATGAGGCACAAATTTTGTTTTATAATATTGCGTTGTTATTTATCAAATAGTTATTTATGTATTTTATTTAAATAAAATTTTACACCCGTAGGTACACTACATCAATATCTATTTCAATTACACTTATGAGTATATATATATGCTTTACCCTAGTCCGTGCGTCACTGCGGGGTGCCAACTGAAAACCAGCGCTGGGTGTCTAACGTCTAGCAAATGCTGAGGTGGTCACCCTTTCGGTGCGGGCACGCTCGGCGTACTTTGTACTTTTATTTTTATTTACTTTGTGTAATAACCGTTGTGCTGTGTCTGTACCGAATAAAAGTTTTTCTATTCTATTCTTCTATTCTAACACATAGTCCCCGTTACCTCTTAAAAAACCAATCCGGAATCCCCTCTGTGAAACGCCTATGTACGTATATGCCTTTATGTATGTATCTACTCATATAATTTTTACCTCATAGGATAAGGGTTTTCCCCGGTTCATTACACATTGAATTGAGCAAGAAATTTTTGACAAAATAATAAGATTTTTTATTAGTAAAATATTCTTATGTTTTGTTAATTATTTATTAAATTACAACATGAATACTTTCAGTACTTTTCATACAGTTCACTCTTTAGTTTTAGTGTATGTTTTTCATTTGCTAGTGACTAATTACACTGTAGTAACTAGCTAAAAAATATATAATAAAATAAAAATGTGATTACATTACTACATGATAAATTCATACTCAAACTAAAATAAAAACCTACATTTTTGACATCGTCATCATAAATGACACCCACAAAAACCGGCTTTAATAAATATCACAGATCATATGCAATTTTAACCCTAAAAACGTTAAAAAAGCAAAGTAAACTTTGACGTTACATGTCTGAATGCGAATGACAGTTGCTCCTACCCAAACAGACGGGAG
Organism: Mythimna ferrago; assembly: GCA_910589285.2. NCBI lineage: Eukaryota > Metazoa > Arthropoda > Insecta > Lepidoptera > Noctuidae > Mythimna > Mythimna ferrago. The sequence goes on from OU342679.1 coordinate 27,352,688, forward strand.
GGAAAAATAAAATAAAAAGCATATGACTTTTGTCGTTGACTGTGCTCTGTGAGAAGAATAAAATTTAGCTGTGGCAAAAATATGAGCAAACTTAGATTGGTAATTTTATTTTACTGTAATTATACATTATTAAATAACTATACCAACTATACTACAAATTTAAATACAGGTGCTAAATACACGTGGTAATATCACCAGTAATGTGGAGGCACATTGCTGGTGATATTACCACGTTGTATGGCAATGCACAATCTCTGGTCGAGGTAAATGCCAGCCCTTGGTTTGCGTGAATTGTCAAATAGGTGTTTAGATAGTGTATGAGCACTCGGTCCCTACGGCAGACGATATTGTTACCTTTCCACTGCTTGAGGTTTACTGTAGCGGCGACACCTGTACGACATGACGAATTAGAAAAATGGGATGTCGCAGAATTAGCAAAATAGGATGGCGCAGAATTAGGAAAATGTAAAGGTGTAAAATTATTATCAGCACAAGCAGCATCACACACTAAATGCATTTTAAATTCGAATATTTTTAACGATTTGCTGTTTTATTTTTACTACATCGTTTATTACATGGGCTCTTTAAGATCCTATACCTCTTTTTTTCATCTTATCTCTGGGCCGAGAAAAATGTTATCCAGTGTTTCCTCCTAATTTTTTTTAGTGGCCGCCAATGCCCAGTTAGCAAAATGTAGATGTACTAAATCAGGGAAAACAGACGTGAAGTTTTATTGATAAATGATAAATGATAAATGATAAATGATAAATGATCTTTATTTTGCAAGTAGGTTTTATAAAAACACTTTTACACGTCAATTTTTTTTTTTTTGTCAATTAATGCTAGATGAGGCCGGTGTTTCCTAACTGACTACCCTGAGAAGAAACACCGAAACAAACTCAGGGGTCAAAGTCTCTTTTAAAGTCCATACAGTAAATATGTAATGGTCAAATCACATGAGAACCATGCAGATTTGTCTGAGATGGTCTTTTGAAGAAAGAACCATACAGATTTGAGTGGACCTGTCCAATCAGTGTAAGCATTTGTCAGTATTCGAAAAGCTCAACTTAGGACTACTAAGGAGCTCCACGACTTGACGAACAATACCAAAGAAAGGACATTTGGGTAGGCCGCAGAAAATACTCAAATTGCCAGACATACGTTAAAATTACTGAATAGAAAAGAAAAAGCAATCAACATAGTCCTCACATTTACAATAATCTAAGGAAATTAATAGTTTACAAAATATTTAGCAAAGTAAATATTTGTGTCAAAGAAAAAAAAAATACTTTAAGTACTTAAAATGTATACACGTCAATTTGTAAAATAAAAAATTGTAAAAAATTAAATAAAATAAAAAGAAAAGGCACATTTGAAAATAAAAATAATAATAAAAAAAAAATACAAAAAGAAGATAAAAATAAAAATATCAACAGTTGTAGAAAGTACTGGAGCAGGTCAATCCCAAGCCTTCTCGTCCTGAATATAGTCCTTTACAGTGTAAAAAGCCTTTTGACAAAGTTGGATTGGATTGGATTAAATTATAAGTACAGACGTCAAACGACAAAATAACTAAATCAACTCATGAGGTACTTATCAAAACTAAACACACACACTAATGTGTCCACATTCGGTTACAAAATATGTGAATATGTCACAAAACAAATAACGGTCATTAATCTCAGACCCAAAGGTATCGAAAATGGAATTTAATTACTGAAATCTAAACTCGCCAAACCAAGTTTATCAACCACGTGAACCCTTTTCAAACGGATGGCGGTGCCACCTTCGAACCGCAAATAGAAATATTTATAGGCCCTGGACCGTCGAGGTAAGGGACTTGTCCCACCGCTGAAGAAGCGACTAGCGCTCTATTATTTTATCGCACATGAACAGTAGGTAATCGTCGTTGGCTGCTAACTTTTTACACTACCGAGAATTGCCTCTCTACTAGTCTGCAGCAGTGACATGAGCTGTCAGCCTCCACCAAAGTTGCGGGACAATTTCCAACTACTGTAGGCGGGGGCTTGCTGATGGCGAGCCCTGTGTAGCTTGTTGTCTGGCCTTCTGGAAATGATCAAGCCCGCATCGACACCGACGGTGCGTTGTGTTTCATACGCGCCTTAAAGTGATGTCTGCGTAGTTGACAGGAACAGTTAAGGTCGACGCCTACTAGGGTTGCGGATTGATTGTTTGAAGGATGTTTGCCATCGCAAAAAAGAGCAACTGAAGGTACATTATTGAATTTGGTTTTTTTTTAAGTATTATTATTGGTTTCAAGTTTCTTGTTACTGAATCGGAAATCAGAAACGTTTATTTCAAATAGACACTTTTGGATTGTAAGAATGTTGGGCAGTAAAAAAAAAAAGTGAACCTAAATTGCACGTTCCAAAGCGTAGATCTCTATGGAGAAGAACGTGCAAGTGAATTAATGACTATGACTATAACTGAACGAACACTGGAGTTTTACGTCATCAAAATTCTGACACCAGACAGCTTGGCAGTGAGCTAGCCATGGCTCACCGTCTACAAACCTGCACCTGCAGTAGCTGATAGTCGTCCTGCGACTCCTGATGCCTGGAACGTCTCCAGCGGAATGGCAGGGCATGTGGTTTGTCGCTGCTTCACTCTCACCAATAGCCAACCCTACCTACTCGCATTTCACTAATCGCTAGCAATAGGACAGATGCCTAAGGTTGACACTTACCAAATTCATTGTCCAGGCTTACTTCGCACTTGTTTTGTAAATATCTGAAGTTTTGCAAAGTTTTGTATCGCAGTGCAATGTTTTATGAAGCAGTTTTTGGGTCTGGTGTTTGTTTTGGTCGTATTTCTTTCTGGTGGAGACATTTTAAATACTTTTGTTACTGGTTTTTGTAGGTATATATATTTTTGGCAAAATAAATACATGGTCCACAAACAGCATATTTGGAGGATGGAAATCCTGGGCCTACTTTCTAGTAGCTCTATGTGTGTGGCAACGTCAGATAGGTAGTTTTGAGGTAATAAAAATAGTACATTATGATGTAAGTGTATAATGTTAGTGATTACAGTCAAGGCGGTATTTAGACCCGAGCCGCAGCGAGGGTCTTAAGAGAGCCGAGAACGGTAATCATTAATTACTCACGTGTATTATACGACGTTTTTCAATACACTTGTGAAGAAAATAAATGTAAAACTAGTAAACTTTTGTGGGGGTAAAAATCTGTTTTCATATGCGCGCCCATATTTTTTTTTATTTACCTTTCAATACACTCACTGAAATGAAAAAAACGGGGGTTGACCGGCGACTCGTGGGGGACGACCTGCGCCCAGCCTGATACGATAATGTATTAAAATTATGGCGGGGGAGCGGTTGAACAATAAGGTTTTAATTACATTGTAGCACTAGTGCGTAATGGTAATCAAAATGTCACAGTTTGGTAACAAGGGCCATTATGTACGTAAGTACAGTGCAATAAGAGTCACTTTCTGAGCAAGTGTATTGAAAAAGTTGTTATAGCACCAAGTTCCAAATCTTAGTACGTTCAAAGTTATTCTTTGTTTAACATATTAGTTTAGCGAATAGTCAAGGAATGCTATTTATATACCTATTGCATTTTTCTGATTTATAGACGTAGCGCATACAGTTATAAATAGTGTCGTTGCTTAGGTTTTACTGTGTGAAAAAAGAGAGCGAAATTGCATTTTCATTTTTAGCGGCCCACGCGCGGGGTTTCATCTAGTTTACTCTATGTAAGACGAGGAAATGTAAGAGGTAAAAATTGTTTTTTTTTTTTGTAGGGGGTAATCTCTGAAAGTACTGGTCCGATTGCTATTTTTTTTCCACAGATAGAAAGCTGCTTTATTTGTGAGACATAGGCTATATTATATGTGCGCGGGAGAAGTTGCGGGCAAAAGCTAGTTTATTTTTGTTTAAAGTCCCACCTATAACATACCAATACAAGCTAACTCGTAACTCAAACATCAAATAACAATCAACCAAAGTCTTGTATTTGGACAGCAACCAAGTTATCGCACTTACCCCGATTACGTCATAGCTTAGTCTGACGATCTAGACTAAATCCTAATCAAAAATTCTCTTTGTGTATGGCAAAATTCCTGAGCACATAGACTAGGCGTTTAATCTCTACTGGCAAGAGGACACAAAGGGAATTGAAAGCTGCTTGGATTGGATGATGTGGCTTGAGCAAACTTAGGGTTTAGGTACTCGTGGTGGCGGCATCTAGATCGTAAAGGATTATAGAGTAAAAAAAACTTTTTACAAAAAAAAATATAACCCACTTACTGTACTGTACTTTTCAGTGTTAACATTGAAATCGGTTATATATATTGTTTTTTTTTTTTTGTAAAAAGTTTTTTATTTTACACTTTTTAGATATGTTACCACCACTAAAAAATCCCTCAGCCAAACTTCTCTCGTTCCCCTCATAACGATTCTAATAATCCCAAGCACGGTTAGATAACATACCTTCTGGCTTCATCATCAGATCAGTTCGATACATCCCCTCCCCTTTTTCTTTCAGTCAGTCATCTACTACACGTATAAACAAAGCATTTTTACTTGTTACGACAGTTCTGCTATGATCCTATGAAGAGTTCTGTTCCATGTCTTCGAAGTTCATGATCAGATCATAACAATATTTCTATGAGACCAACTTGGAAGCATAACCTTTCAATCAAAACAATATTTTTCAATATCGGTCCACAGTTGACCGAGATATCGGTGAAGATACATAAAAAATATATGCATTCAGCCGAACATAGAACCTCCTCCTTTTCGAAGTCGGTTAAAAATGTACAATCACGAACATCAACATTACCAGTGCTCATCTTTTTTATAATTAACACGAGCAATATAAATTGTTACACTAGCTTCTGCCAGCGGCTTCGCCCTCGTGAATGACGGTTTCTTCATATTAACTTTGGACCCTCGTTTCATTCCTTTAGGGGGTGACTTTCGGAAAATCCGTTCTTAGTGGATGTTTACACCATATAAGAAACTTACCTGCCAAATTTTAAGTTTGTAGGTGTTGTAGTTTCTGAGATTTCGTGATTAATCAGTGAGTGGTATTCCACGTTTGTTATGTATATTATGTCGCAGGGAAATGAGGATACCAGGGATTTAACCAGGGATATCAATGACCTGTAGGTAATACTTGGCGTTGCGTACAAACTACCTACAGGTCATTAAACTCGCTCAGCTGACGTTTTCTTAAAGAAATTAATTTCGTACATACGTAAATTAATACGAGTTTTGAAAAAAAGTTACTTTATTTTTTAAATTTATCTTTACAAATCGATAGTGTTTCACGTACCGGGTCGACTCTCCACGGGATTAAAACGATTAAAATTTAGCGGTGTATATAGATGTTCTATTCAAGGAGTGTCGTGTTGTCCAGTAACTGAGTTGTAAAGGTTTGATAGGCAGTCGCTTCATAAAACACGGGTATTCAGCGCCATCAAGTTAAACAGAAAGCCGACTCCAAGTTAATTGAGAAAAGCTTAGGAAGGTGATGATGACATTATCTTGCGCTTTGATGACTTTAAGCCTTCTGATGAGGACCATAGTGAGCAACCACACTTTAGAGCTACATGTCATCATTAGACTTGCAAAATGGAAATTTGGAATAAAATTGAATATAAAACTTTCTTATACTTTATTGCCTTTGTCTACAATTTGTTTAGTAGCCTCTTTAACTGCCAACCAAAGTGTAAAAGGGTGATTCTTTGATACCGAGAGAACGTCTCATTAGCTTCATTCCCATTAGCCCTAGCTTTCGTACCTATCTATTATGTGTCGTAAGCCACTGGGCGAAAAAGAGTGCCTTTAATACATCTAGTGATCGGGGAAAACTGATATACAAATAAAAATATCAAATCATAAAGAAAAAGCTAGCCCAGACGAATGAAACAACCTCTCGGTTTTCAATAGTCACCTAAGTAATATTTGAGCAATCTCTTTCAACACTCATAATCATCATTGTTCTGCCCTAATCCCATGTTGGGGTGGCGCTATAATTTTTTCCAATACTCATAATATAAGCATAGCATATAGGAGCAGTGGTGACCCAGTGAAAGCAGCCCCGAATCACAAGTTGTAGCCACGGGTTCAAACCCAGCCAGGCGTATTACTGTGTAATTTATTTCATCGCTACTGCTTTTAAAACGGTGAAGGAAAACATTGTGAGTAAATCAGCGTATCCTAGAACCAAATATTTGAAGTCATGTGACATCCATCAGTTTGCACTGAGCCCATGTGGCGGATTACGGTTCATTCCCTCCAGTCCATGCCCATACGACAAAATTGTACAATACTCATTCTTCATCGAAACAAAAACTGTAGTCCAGCACATCTCACTTATCCTTAACCAGTCCGGTCCTCGTTAGTACGTATCTATAGTCGCTCGAGAGAAACTTTAAGCTGGCCATCTGTTCCGAGTGCCGATGTCCGGCCTGTCTCTACGAGCAACTTGCTGAATTTACCACTTGCAATCTTTAATTTGTTTGGTTCGAGTTTTGAGAGGTAGCGTTTTTTCGTTTGTTTTTAAGACTAATATTGAAAAGGGGGTGATTTATTTTGAATTACTATACTTTTCTCTTTCGTCTAAAACGGTATAAAATAGCAACCAAGCCAAATTAAAGATGGATGGATTGTGTGAGAAATCATATAAACGAAAAGGGAGTTAGTGATAGCGTGACAAGACAGAATAGAAGAAAAAGACGTGTTGTGCCGACCCTAAATAAAGCGAGACAAAGGCAGGAAGATGATGATTTAAAATATGTACAAAAATTATTCATTGCAGGGTGCAGCATTCATTGCATAGACAATGGTTTAGGATTTTTCATCCTGGTAACTATAGCTGTCAGGATACTCAACGCCATTCTGAAGCACTGGTTAACAAATAAACACACATGCATATAAATAATTTACAAAATGCAATATTGTTTCTGGTTATCGGTATTTAAGTACTAACATTAATGTTGTGTTTGCAAAGATGTGTGTATACTAACCAAATATGGACTTTATCCGTAATACAAGACTTTTATTTATTTATATATGACATATCATGGGAGAGCAATAGTAGCCCCGTGGTAAAGGTCCCGGCTTTCGAGTTCTACGTCGTGGGTTCGACCCAGGCAGGTACTTACCACGAAGACGTTATGACTTCCACGAACCCACACCTGACCCGCGTGTTAAATTATGGCCTAATCCCTCTCCTAGAGAAGAGCCCTGATTCCCAGTTGAGAAGACATTTTAAGGCCGATTATACTGTTTAATCGTGATGATACACTCGTAGGTGTTGTGATCATTATATGTACGAGTATATCATCGAAATAATATCAGAACTGGCAAAACTAAATTCAATCCAACATCAGCTTGTACATGACACCGCAGTTGAATCAGCGCAATTTTCTCCAAATTACAGCATTAAATATAATTTTGAACGCGATTGTGCTAACGTTCGGCAAAACACCAGTCTATATTAGAATTTAGTCACTGTTTATAAGGATTGCTTCAATAAATATCTGTTACGAGTTTAGGAACTTGGAGTAGCAATTTTAATAATAAACGATGGCCGAATTGGGGCAACGCAGGAGTATTGAATTGTCATTAGCTGGACGAGAAATTGGAATTAGGAAGGAAAACAGACTGAAAGGAATACGAGGCCGTGAGAGAATTATTGATTTGATGGAAATATTCTATTTGTGTGAAATGACTCAATTATGAGCTAAAACTGGCAGAGTATCAATTGAACTTTCACTGTACAGATTGATGAATAAAACATTGGGACCTAATTTGATTTTAAGATACAATCTTAGAAGACATAATGTGACATTCACCGACCTACACAGGGCCCACGTGGTGGATTACGGCCCATTCCCTCTTCTAGAGAGGAGGCCTGAGTCCCAGCAGTGGGAACATTAAAAAGGCTGATGATGATACATCTTCAAAAATGAATGATCGTCATATTTCTTAAAATACATAGGCGACAACAACATGACATATTAATAAACAATTATTCAATTCAGAAGCGGATGGTGACCACAATTTTAATCATACTATTTTGAGGGATGCTAATCACCTTTTTTATTATTGATAGGCACATGTTTGACCATTATCTTACCTTGCACGGTTTGTTACTGTATGTCTTTTACTGATTTCATCATCATCATCATCATCAGCCTTTCTAATGTTCCCACTGCTGGGACTCAGGCCTCCTCTCTAGGAGAGACTGATTTATATTGATTGATAGGGATGTTAAATGTTATTAGTAAAACTATGTAATTCACTTGATACATGTATTGAATTCACGACCTAATGATAAATGATTTGTTGCTATAACGAGGTCCACGTATGAACTGAAGTTGCACATCAACTTTAGTTCACACGTTAATTAATAAGAATTCAATAAGCTAGTTGCCGTAAAAAATGTAATTAGTCCATATTTTAGATTATTCAAAAATAAAGGACACGTACTTCTTTCTTTGTAAATTAAACCAAAAATAACAAAGATATAGCCCATTAAAGTTACGTTTAACGTCACGCCGTGCTACATTATTTCGCACGGGGTGACGTCACACGTAACTTTAATGGGCTATAACTTTGTTATTTTTTGTTTAATCGAAAAAAGAAAAAATACGTATACAATATTTTTTTATAATCTAAAATGCGGACTAAATAAAATGTAATTGTTTTGACCCTGGAAACTACCCTATTATGATGAGAGTGCGTTTACGCAATATGCGGTTGCACCGTATATTCCTGATGATAAGTGATGATGTAGTTAACGATGGAGCACACTTGCTTAGAAGTACTAAACTTCTAAGCAAGTATGCTCCATTAAATATAGCCTATTGTTACGCCATTAAACGTGAACCCGCCATATCTCCGAGAAAATAAAGAGTAGCACGTAATAATTAAAACGCATTGCTGTTCGAAAGGTCTAGAATGGTTATACGTAGCCAGCCTTAGAAAAATCTCGAAACATCCACAAAGTACTTACAAGTAGTAGTTAGGTATTTATGGGAAATGGTACTTTCCGTCTTTAACAATAGAGTCGAAATTCGCATGAAAGTGACTCTTATTACCACGAGTAATAAAAATAATTTATGACTTCGAGAAGCGATTCAATTGTTCTGGAATTCTGGATCGTTCGTGGGAAGTCGGTATCTAGAATTTTCTTGGCTCCGCATATAAATACGAGCCCCCGGCCGGAAGCGAGTCAGTTGTGATTTCGACTGCGATCAAGAGCGAACTACCCTAGTACTTGAAGTGATTTTATCTAACGACCTAAGCGATAGTGTAACGGTACTCTAGTGTTAATTGCGATTCGGATTATTGTTGACTGGACTATTTTGTTATTGTTTGTGGTGAATAAAGTTCTCTCGTCAGTAAATCGGCATTTGATTACCCACGTACGTAACAACTGGTGTCAGAAGTGAAATGCCATTAACACCGAGAGACGACGAACAGCGACCACGAACAAGAAGGCAAATGGAGATGGATGCTGCGCGTCATCGTATGGAGGAGGAAGATCAGGCTGGTATGGTAGCAACAGAAGCTGCTGAAGCGCCAACAGGACCATCCTCGGAATTGAACCTCGCTGCGGTGTTGGCCGCCATGCAAGCTAGTATGGAAGCTGTCCGCCGCGACCAGGAAGCCGCTCGCCGCGAACAAGAGGCCAACCAGCGTAAGCTTCAGGACCTAATCGCAGCGAACCAGGAAGAAGCTCGCCGCGAACAGGAAGCCGCTCGCCGCGATCAGGAGGCCAACCAGCGTAAGCTTCAGGACCTAATCGCAGCGAACCAGGAAGAAGCTCGCCGCGAACAGGAAGCCGCTCGCCGCGAACAGGAAGCCGCTCGCCGCGATCAGGAGGCTAAGCAGAACCTGATCCTCGATAAAATCGACCACGGCCTCGTCACGTTGGGCGAGAAGGTAAAGAATCTCACCTTGGAGGTCAAGGAGGTTTCCGCCCGAGCTGATAGCCTAGAAACAAGAATTGATGGCCACGAAGATCGCCTGCTGGACATCAACAAAAAAATCGTCAAGCTCGAAGCACGCGAACCCGTTGTTGTCGGCTCACCATCGCACACTCCTTGTGCATCCGCCGCAAAATTTGATGTGCCGCGTTTTGATGGCACGTCTTCCTGGACGGCATTTAAGTACCAATTCGAGACATTGGTCGAAACAAACCGCTGGGATGATAAGCAGTCTTTTGCGGCATTAACTTTGGCTCTACGAGGGGACGCCCTGCTGGTCCTAGAGAACCTCCCTGCGGACGGCAGGACATTGGAGCGTCTCATGGAGGGACTGGACACTCGCTATGGAGACAAGCACCTCGAGCACGTTTTCCGCGCGCAGCTTCGCGAGAGAACGCAGAGGTCGAACGAGAGCCTGCAGCAATGGGGAGTTGAGGTTGAACGGCTGGTCCGGCGTGCGTACAGGTCGATGACACCAGAGACGGTGGAAGTTAATCTGGTGCAAGCATTCATCGACGGTCTACGGGATCCTGAAGTCAGGGCTACGGTGCGACTCGGACACCACCAAACTCTAAAAAGTGCGATGGCTCACGCTCTGGAAGTAGAAGCCGTACGACAAGATTCACGTACGCATAGAGTTAGGGAAGTGGTGGTCTCGCCTTCAGCGCGACCACGTCACCGAGAAGTGGTGGCTTTTTCTCCAGCACAGTCCCGCTATATTCCAACGTGTTACGGGTGCAGAGAAAAAGGGCACATTCGCACCGATTGTCCTAAGAAAAAGAGGGAAAGTGTGGACTCCGGAACTCAAGTCAACGAGGAGCCGATAAAATTTAATGTCGCCAGGGCCACAGCCCCAACCATCACCATCAATCAAGTTCACAACGGAAATAGTTTGATCATCGAAGGAACGCTGAATCATCGTGCCTGCAATTTTACCGTTGACACCGGGGCGTCGCGAACCATTGTAAGGCCGGAGTTGCTGAAACGAACCATCTCATGGCAAAGAGAGTCTCCAACCTGCCGACTTCAGACAGCAACCGGCCAGTCAGTCTCCGTCCTCGGTGATACAGAAATTGAGTTCAAAATCGGTGATCAAGTGTATATCCATCCTGCGTTAATTGCGAATATTACCGACGACTGCATACTGGGTCTTGACTTCTTGCGGAATAACCGATGTATTTTAGATATCGACAGGGGAGTATTGAAATTCCCAGATCAAGAAGTCTTCCTGCGAGGAATTACCTCATGCAACCTTTATTGTTTAAAGGATACTACATTGGCTCCGAGAACAGAAACCTTAGTTGAAGTAAAATTCCCCAAGAAAATCAGGCAACGAAGATGTGTAATGGTTGAAGATATTGGCCGGCACCCGGAGCTCATCACTGCCAGAACATTAGTTATGACGAAAGGGAAATCCAAGGTAAGGATTGTGAACCTTGGGAAAGAAGAGTTCCAACTGAAGAAAAACAGTGTTGTTGGGAGATGTGAAGAAGTTCAGTATCTCCGTCAAATCAATACATCTCCAGCAAAGCAAGACACGACAAAAGTTGAAACGGATCACATCCAGCAACTTCTGGAAAATTCTAAGAGCAATTTATCGCCTTCGGAATTGCAGCAAGCCAGGGAATTTCTGCTACGGTTTCGAGATATCTTTGCAACGGGAAAAGACTGCGGCAGAACAGGTCTCGTCAAGCATGAGATAGATACAGGTGATGCGACACCAATTAAACAGAGACCGCGCCGCATACCCTGGGCTAAGGAATCTGAGGTAGCAGAAATGGTAAAGGACATGGCTGATAACGGAATAATTGAGCCTTCTACGAGTCCATGGTCTTCTCCAGTCGTTCTGGTGAAGAAGAAGGACGGCAGCACCAGATTCTGTGTGGACTACAGAATGCTGAATAATGTAACAAAGAAGGACAGTTATCCCTTACCAAGGATAGACGATACGCTGGATATGCTCAGTGGCATGAAGTGGTTTTCGACCATTGATTTGAAAAGTGGCTACTGGCAAGTGGAAATCAGCGAGAAAGATAAAGAAAAGACAGCGTTCAGTACGGGTATTGGCAGCGGCCTGTGGCAATTTAACGTCATGCCTTTTGGGTTATGCAACGCTCCAGCGACGTTTGAACGCCTCATGGAGAGAGTCATGGTGGGCCTTCTTGGTGACGTCTGTCTGGTATATTTGGATGACGTCATTATAATGGGTCGCACTTTTAAGGAAAACCTGAGGAATATGGAGAAAGTGTTCACCAGGATACGAGGGGCTAACCTAAAACTAAGCCCAAAGAAGTGCGCCCTGTTCAAGAAGGAGGTCAGCTACCTAGGACATGTTATTTCCGCTGACGGGGTGAGAACCGACCCTGAGAAGATAAAGGCAGTCCAACAGTGGCCGGTTCCAAAGAACAAAACGGAAGTACGTGCATTTCTAGGGTTGTGCACATACTACAGGCGGTTTGTCAAGAATTTTTCGGACATTGCAAAACCTCTACATCAGCTGACTGAGGATAAACGAGATTTTATCTGGAACGACGACTGTGAGTCAGCATTCAACGAGCTAAAAGAACGGTTATGTAAAGCGCCTATACTGGGGTATCCGAGCAGAGACGGAAGATTTCTCGTTGATACCGATGCCAGCAACACGGGAATTGGTGGAGTGTTGTCACAAGTGCAGGGCGACAGACAGGTCGTAATCGCTTACTTCAGTAAGGCACTTTCAAAGCCAGAAAAGAACTACTGCGTGACTCGACGAGAACTGCTGGCTGTGGTAAAAACCTTGCAGCATTTCCACAAGTACCTCATAGGAAGACAATTTACATTGAGGACTGATCACGCTGCATTGAAATGGCTTCTACAATTTAAGAACCCTGAGGGCCAAGTTGCAAGATGGCTCGAGCAGCTGCAGGAGTTTAACTTTGTGACGGAACATCGTAGTGGAAAAGGGCATAACAATGCTGACGCCCTGTCGCGACGTCCATGTAATGATGACTGCAGACACTGCCAGCAGAATGAAGCCCGAGAACGCGTTAATTTAATTAGGGCTGAAGGCGACTTCAAGAAGTCCCAGGAAGAAGATGACGATATTCGACCTATACTGGACTGGAAGCGTAGCGGAACTAGGCCCCAGTGGAGTGAAGTATCGTCACACAGTCCCGTAACTAAGAGCTACTGGGCACAGTGGGACAGTTTAGTCCTAGAAAATGATGTGCTTTGTAGGAAATGGGAATCGAACGATGGCAAAGAGGTGACCACACAAGTGATAGTACCACGATGTGAAGTAGTCCCCCTGCTACAGGAAATACACGATGGTGCTTCTGGAGGACACCTGGGCATCAAGAAAACTCTACTGAAAGTGAGACAGCGGTATTACTGGCTCAATTGTAGAGATGACATAGAGCAATGGTGTCGGAAATGTACAGCATGCGCATCTGTGAAAGGACCACAGACTAGGAGCAGGGGCAGGCTTCAGCTGTACAATGTGGGAGCCCCATGGGAACGCATCGCTATCGACGTCGCTGGACCTTTTCCAGTTACAAATGACGGAAACAAGTACATAGTGGTGATCCAGGACTATTTCACAAAGTGGCCCGAAGTCTTCGCCATACCCAATCAGGAAGCGACGACAGTGGCGAAGAAGGTGGTCGAAGAAGTAGTATGTCGGTATGGCGCACCTTTGGAAATCCATTCCGATCAAGGCCGTAACTTCGAATCTGCGCTGTTCCAGGAAATGTGTACTCTCCTGGGAATTTATAAGACACGCACAACACCTGCGCACCCTCAGTCGGACGGAATGGTGGAAAGGTTTAACCAAACCCTGGAGAATCACCTGGCTAAGGTTGTCGATGACCATCAGAAGGACTGGGACCGGTATATTCCACTATTTCTGATGTCTTACCGATCGGCAGTGCATGATAGCACGGGACATACCCCAGCAAGAGTGAATTTCGGCAGGGAGATGAGACTTCCAGTCGATGCCATAACTGGCGTGCCACCTGACAAGACTAAGCCAGTTACGGACTACGTAAGTGACCTTCAAGATCAATTGGACGAAGTGCATAAACGAGTTCGTGAGAATAGCATGAACACCAGCGTAAAAATGAAAACTCGATACGACCGTAATGCCAATGCCAAGGGATTTGAGGAAGGTACACTGGTCTGGCTCCACAACCCGCTTCGACGGAAAGGGAAGTCGCCGAAACTCCAAGCTCGATGGGAGGGACCTTACACCGTGTTAAAAAGGATTAATGACGTGACCTACCGCATCAAGAAAGGGCTAAGAGGGAAACCCAAGGTTGTCCATGTGGATAGATTGGCACCGTATCACGGATCTAATAATGCTCGGGACGAGCATGACTAAGAGGGGGGCACTGTTACGCCATTAAACGTGAACCCGCCATATCTCCGAGAAAATAAAGAGTAGCACGTAATAATTAAAACGCATTGCTGTTCGAAAGGTCTAGAATGGTTATACGTAGCCAGCCTTAGAAAAATCTCGAAACATCCACAAAGTACTTACAAGTAGTAGTTAGGTATTTATGGGAAATGGTACTTTCCGTCTTTAACAATAGAGTCGAAATTCGCATGAAAGTGACTCTTATTACCACGAGTAATAAAAATAATTTATGACTTCGAGAAGCGATTCAATTGTTCTGGAATTCTGGATCGTTCGTGGGAAGTCGGTATCTAGAATTTTCTTGGCTCCGCATATAAATACGAGCCCCCGGCCGGAAGCGAGTCAGTTGTGATTTCGACTGCGATCAAGAGCGAACTACCCTAGTACTTGAAGTGATTTTATCTAACGACCTAAGCGATAGTGTAACGGTACTCTAGTGTTAATTGCGATTCGGATTATTGTTGACTGGACTATTTTGTTATTGTTTGTGGTGAATAAAGTTCTCTCGTCAGTAAATCGGCATTTGATTACCCACGTACGTAACACTATTTTACTCAGGAATAAAGCAGCTTTCTATCCGTGAAACATTTTAGCAATCGGACCAGTACTTCCAGAGATTACCTCCTACAAACAAAAGAACAAAAATACAAACTTTATCTTTTTATTATATTAGTGTGGACAAACAAAATAATAAACATAAAAAATACAAATCCTTTCTCAATAGAATATTAATATAGCTAATAATCAGTCTCATTTTTAGAGTTTCATCACTGATCTCACTTATAGGCTAATCTTTTTACGCAATAAATTATTACTTACTTAATGGATCTCGTTTTCTGGACAGATTACGGCCATATTTCTTCTCTTCTTACATTGGTTTGCTTAATACGTAATTAGGTAAGCATATTTGTTGATGTTGCAATTTTTACAGACGTTGCTTATCTAGAATCTTTTCCAAAAAAAAGTATTTTTTTTATATATTAAGATGTACTTATTTTTTTTTATATTAACTACATCTTAATATAGGTATAAAAAATTACAAGTATTCCATATTCACACTTATTTTTGGAAATGATTCTAGATACGCAACGTCTGTAAAAAAAAAAAACGGTTTTTTTAGTTCTTCTTTTAAAAAAGAGTGATGTAAATATCCTCTCGACGCTCAAAAATCTCTCTCTCTTTGCGGAAAATCATTGGATTATTTACTACATAAAAAACTGTGTTCTTTTAGTTGCCTTGACTTCGTCTTAAACTGTCTCACTCAGACTCTAAACTCATAAAATAGACACTTTAACAGAAAAAATCCTGTTACACCAAAAGATCTTCAACCAAAACAGTTGACACACATGAAGCCGATTAACGGATATCTAGCAGCCTACCCTCATAATCGATACGACCTCCAGCCTCCGCACGAACAAAAGCACATAAAACATCGCACACAATCAGCGTGCCATTCATTTAAAGGATATTCAAAGACAATTTGGAAACGTACGATTCATACAGGAAACTAGTGTTGTAGGTAATTGAACTGGGTTGCCATTTGCAATCCTCTGCTGATGCGGACTTTCGCAGGGAATAGGAAATCCCCCTTGTATCCCTACCACATTTAGGCACGCAATTTGCTGTATACATGAACTCGCCCCCACCACAATTTATTGTATTTATCACACACCACGAGTTACGCGTCAACCCTCTTTTATTTATGTGTTCGTAAGTGTATTGAAAAATGTCGTTTGATACACGTGGTTTATCTACTTGTATCAAAATGTTATCTAACCAGCTTTTGTGTTAATAAATATACTAAAATAGTAGTATTAGACTAAGACGGAGAGCAGAGCTTGGAGAGCAGTGGTGGCCGAGTGGTAACAACGGCCCCGACTTACGAGTTGTAGGTCGCGGGTTCGAGCCCAGCCAGGCGCATTACTTTGTGTAATTTATTTCATCACCACAGCTCTCAAAACGGTGAAGGAAAACATCGTGAAGAAACCGGCATGTCCTAGAACCAAAAATTCGAAGACATGTGACATTCACCAACACGCACTGGGCCCGCGTGGTGAATTACGGTTCATTCCCTCTACTGGAGAGGAGGCTTGAGTCCCAACAGTGGGAACATTAAAAAGGCTGGTGATGATGATGATGATGACACTAAGACGTCCACTGTTAGACATAGGGTTCCCACAAGTGTTGCCATAACGAATGGATTCGTCACTAGGCCTTCCAACGATGCATCTTCCGGTACGCGGTCGCCACTCTAGAACCTTTCGGCCCCATCGACCTACTAGTGTTTATTTATTTATCAGTTGCTTTCTATACTTACAGTATGCACCAAAGCGTATAGCAAGCAACATTCTACCTAAAAAATCTAAAAAAAAAAACTATTTATCTGCCTTTCAACCCTGGTTTACCTTTTCTGAATGCGGTTCAGTTTAGATGGCGCGCACTATTCCCACGCGCCTCTAGGAGTTGTCAGCAACAGCTCGGGCTTCGAAAGATAGCCCCTGGTATGAAAGTCAAGAAGGAACGAAGTGGGTTTTTTAGTCAGTAAGAGTCACTATCTCCCGCTCCGCCCAAAAGCGAGGGGTGTCATTTGTATGATTTTTACCCACCACAAAAAAAAATGCGGTTCAGTTTCTAGCGATTTTTTTCTACATTTGCCTTCGCTTCCGCTAAGATGGCTTCCGTGTCATCCCTACAGGAAACGATTAAATCGATTAAAGCGAGTGCCGCGCAACGATGTCTGTAATCGACGATCGTGAATAGAGATTCTTGGTAATGTTCCGTTTTGATTTCAACTGTAATTCATATCTATGCCGCTTTTGTGCACTTTAAAGTTACTCTCTTCTAGCAGATAATACCTTAGGCATAATCCGCCATTTTGTACCTTTGGGAATACTTTTATAATATAAGTAAATATATTTGAAATATTTATTTATTTATTAACACTTCATGCAACATAAAAGTACATAGACGGGCTTAATGCCTTAGGCATTCTCTACCAGTCAACCTAGGGTGGCGAAGAGAAAACATGGCAGTTGCATAATAAAGTAAAAACAAATAAAAGATTAATACGAAAAAACAAGGGTTCAAAATCCCCTACAAACAACCCAACACAATCCTTCGTACTTTAGTACATATTTTATATATATTTTCACTTTATGCACTCATGAGTACAGAGGCGGACTTAATGCCATAGGCATTTTCTTCCAGTCTATAAAGAAAAAGTAGCTGTAGTTGTAATAATAGAGTGAGAAAAAGGCAAATACAAAAATAGAAATACTAATAAACCATAGAATAAATATATATACAATTATAAAATATATACTCAAATTAATACACTACATACATGCACTAAAATAGTCAAACAATTGGTTCAAATCGACAATAGGAAAACATTAACGCTGTGATGAAACTACTGCCAACTTTTACGAATCAACTCGCAAACTTTGGTTTTCAATGTTAATCGGCTCGTTTATATTATGTTTTGTCATTTTCTCTTTTTTTTTTGTGTGTACATAAACTGTAAAATAAATGAACTTTTGGGAGTTTACATCTTTTTGACTTTATTATTATTTTCCATATAAACTATTTACATTTTTGACTATTAAAATTTTAAATCATTTAAAATTACAAAAAAAAAATTGAAAGCTACCAGCATTAAGAACAGAGCCAATATATCGGTGGCCAGGACTGAGAAAATCTGGGAATACTGATTGATTTCTAGATGCTCATTCAACTGCTAATACTTTTTTATTTCAATTGAAAATACGACTATAAGTAAATGCTTCTTGACCTACAAAAAACAGGCCGAATGCTTTTTCTATAGAATTATGAGACTGATACGACTACTTGCACTTGGAACTGATTAAACATAGAATTGAACCAATTTCCTCACATTATAGGAACTGGCCACCTGGCTACTGGGCCCATATATCATTATGATGGGCTATATAACGTCGAATGTTTTCTGTAAATCTCACCATTATCGGGTTTACAACTCTGTTCGATTTAACGTCTTTTTTATTTTATGGTCGCACCGTAAATCGGTTTGTTTATGCAAAAAGCCACATTTGTAAACTAAACTAGGGATATGTGAATCTGGGTAAGTCAAAACAGTGACGTTGCTGTAACTTATGGTTTGGTGGCTTATAAAGCATTCTTATTTATCATCATACTAATATTGTAAAAGGTGAAAATTTGTAAGTGTGGATGTATGTTTGTTTGATTTTTTTACGCTCGAACGGTTAAACGAATTTTGATGTTACTTGGTACACGGGTAGACTATGTACTAGAATAGCAAAAACGATATATTTTACATCGAGACTCGAAAGGTTCCTTTAGGATTGGGCACGCCACGATCATGGCGGTAAGTCCCCTCTTTGAGGCGTGGCTGGAAAGACCTCACGGCGTCCTTACCTTCCGCATGACGCAGGTACTCACCGGACATGGTTCGTTCGGGAGTTTCCTGCACTCGATTCATGCGGAAGTGACGCCCGTGTGTTGCCACTGTGCGGAACGCCCGGAGGACACGGTGGAGCACACAGTCGAGGTGTGCCCTACTTGGGCGGAGCATCGCCGTGCCCTCGTGGGGGCGATCGGCGGCGGAGACCTCTCGCGCCGGGCCTTGGTTGAGGCCATGGTCCGGAGCGAGGAGGAGTGGCAGGCGGTCGCCGACTTCTGCGAAGCAGTAATGCTCGCAAAGGAGGAGGCCGAACGCATCAGGCAACGGCGTTATCGCCGCCGCCGTCGCCGGGATTCTGATCCCGATTTCCGGCCAACGTAGACGCGGGCTTGCGGACAGTGAGCAATGGGTAGCTCACTGTCCGGCCGTCCGGTAACTGTCCGGACCAAGCCCAAGGCGTCGATGGCGCGCACTGTTCTCGCGCGCCTCAAGGAGTTGTCAGCAACAGCAGGGAAGGCTAGAAGGAACGGGGTGGGTCTTTTAGTCAGTAAGAGTCTGACACTATCTCCCGCTCCGCCCAAGGGCGGGGGATGTCAATGCATGATTTTTTCCCACCATGGATAACTTTGTATAATCACGTGGGCGAAGCCGCTGGCAATAGCTGGTAATGTATAATATCTTATTTTTAGTTTTGATTTGTTTTAAATTCTTGTTTTAAGAACTTAATTTTTATTATGAACACTCATATCACATATCCTTTTGTAATAGTTTCTGATTATAAACACCCATTTCGACAGTAAACTTTTTATAAAATTTAAATAGTAGTCTCTAAATTATTTTTATCTTCATCATGCATCCAAATTCAGAATAGAGAGGCTTGCACAAAGCTTCTTTTATTTTCTTATTTTCTTATTCATCAAACTTAAAATATTATTTAAAAGAATGTCTATAGAGTTTCTTGAAAGCTCTTCTCCATAGAGATCTACGCTTTGGAGCGTGCAATTTAGCTTTAATTGGTTTATTTGAAATAAACGTTTCTAATTTAAGAATTGAACCTTTCATTATAGGCTTCTGTAGCAATCTCATGAAGACCTCATTTGCTTCAAAATCACCTGTATCTTACTTCCAAATAATATATTTGAGGTGTCAAGAAGCCTTTACAAAATTCGATAATTACAGATACGACAAATAACGTTCTCTTTATGCGAAATCCGACCTTTAAAGGCATCGCTTCCTGACTACCTTAATGAGCATTTGCCTCCCTGAAACCGATACCCTACCTATAAGTAAGTTATTACCCCAATTACTTACATTGTGCTGATATGTGGATAACGGTAATCTTCGAGCCCAATCAACTGGGTTATGATCTAACAAATTTGGAAACATATTGAAGGAATTAGGATCGACGGATTTGAGTTAGGTAGAGGTTTTTAAGAGGTTTTTTATTTTTTTTATCTGACATAAACTAGTGCTTGACTACAATCCCACCTGATGACAAATAGTGATATAATCGTTGATGGTGAGGCGCACTTGTTTACTATGAGCCTATTCACTTTAGTCTTGAAGACACCCAATCAGACGGGATGACCGCAGCAAGCAAACTGTTCCAATCCTTCGATGTACAAGGTATAAACGAGGTGTTATGAGAGATTATAGAGTTCTCGTTACGTTAGACTAGACAAGATAGGGAGAAAAAGAAAAGGTGAAAGAAGGAGGATGTCTTCGACCTTAAATAGTTAACCTTGTGGTGTATTTATTACGTATCGTAATAAACCGTAACAAATAAAATAATTTTAGTAACAGATTCTACAATCTATCTACACTAATATAATGAAGAGGTAAAGTTTGTTTTTTGTTTTTATTTTTGTAAGTAACGTTTTTTCACCAATAAAAAGCTGCTTTATTTCTGAGTGACATAGACTATATTTTATGAACGCGGGCGAAGCCTCTGGCAAAAGCTAGTAATTTAATAAACAAGGTTAAAATTTATCGCTTATGAATCATGTTTTTTAATGAAACGGATGTTTTTAATTATATTTTACTGTTTATTATTATCTATAATTATTATTATGATGAGGGAACCTTCATCCAGTAGTGCGCTTGTATTAATTTATCACTCAGAAAAAAAAGAAATATTCTACTGGAGAAATAATTTTTAAAACTAGTCTTGTAACCTAGTTTTTGAGTTTATATAAACAAAAATACAAATCTTTGTTCTTTATAATATTAGTTTAGATCTTTATACTTCAAACGTCCTTGTCCTAAATATTACTTCATTATGTAACTCTAAAATTACGTGGAATCGACCCCTTCATCAAGCTAACGCAAATCAACAACATCTGTAATTAATTCTCAACAGAACTGAAGCTTCATTTTCACTCCCAAATATTAATGTTCAAGACGAAATGTCAAACGTTTGACGTATCGTGTAATAAGTAGTTAGTATTATATCAATTTCACGTTATTACAAATTAAACTAATATCAGCTTTAAATCACTATTAATAAAGTTAATTATCCGAAAATAGAAAGATTTCGAAGATATTTTAGCCTGATGAATGTCAAAACTTACATTGTAGTGGGCAGAACACGTCGCTCGCAGAACAAATAGTCGATGAGTCTGAAAAATTCTAAACAAGACACCAGATCAACTGGGAATAAAGTACATTGACTTTTTAGCGTTCCGTAGCCAAATGGCAAAAAATGGAACACTTATAGATTCGTCATGTCTGTCTGTCTGTCTGTCTGTCCGTATGTCACAGCCACTTTTTTCCGAAACTATAAGAGCTATACTGTTGAAACTTAGTAAGTAAATGTATTCTGTAAACCGCATTAAGATTTTCATACAAAAATAGAAAAAAAGCAATAAATTTTGGGGGTCCCCCATACTTAGAACTGAAACTCAAAATTTTTTTTTTCATCAAACCCATACGTGTAGGGTATCTATGGATAGGTCTTCAAAAATGATATTGAGGTTTCTAATATCATTTTTTTCTAAATTGAATAGTTTACGCGAGAGACACTTCCAAAGTGGTAAAATGTGAGTCCCCCCCTGTAAATTCTAAAATAAGAGAATGATAAAACTAAAAAAAATATATGATGTACATTATATACAAACTACCAACGGAAATTGGTTTGAACGAGATCTAGTAAGCAGTTTTTTTTTTAATACGTCATAAATCTAAAAAAATACACTATTATTAAAACATCAATCAAAGTTACAACGAACTGCATTTTTTATTATGTTACTTGCTGCTACGGAACCCTCCGTGGGTGAGTCCGACTCGCACTTGGCCGGTTTTTCTAATACCTCTGCGTAGATATCCGAAAAATAAACATGGACTGTTTTTCATTACTAAAGAATGTAAAGGTTGACGAAGACGTCGATTCAAGACAGTTTTATGTCTTTATTTATTAAGAATGTAAATAAATGTAGGAGGATCAGAATCTGGTGCCATAGAGAAGCAAACGGGCACTGGACTATGCAGCGTTCGAAAGTCTCCCACGAGATATACCGATGACCTGAAAAGGCTTGCAAGAATCCGATAGTTGCGAGGCGTATAGGACCGAACGTTCTGGTGATTCTAGGGGTATTCAGTAGTGGCAGGTTTTCGACTGAAACAGTAGTGATAATAAAGGCTATTTTCAGAATATCCGGTACTATTAAAAAGTTGTAAAATGTTTAATAATGTAGCGCAAACAAGACTTTCATAATCTATACTAGATCTCTTTGTCTATTAAAAGAAAGATTTAATATAATAGCGTAAATTTTTTTGTTTGATAAGCTCATCTCTAAAACTTTTCTTTGCACTGAAAAACCTCTTTAAAAGTGTATGACAGCCTGATTCAAGAAAATTATTATTAATGATTACACTGATGCGTCCGATTTACAAGCGAAGTTGTGTCAATTCGTTCCAAATTATTACAACCGCTCTAGAAAACATAAGTTATTTAATGTACCATTTTGTCGCAATGTAGTTCGATCTACCTCCTGTATAACGCATATGCTAACGATGCTCAGCGCGCTCGTGGACAACCCTGGATTGGATTTGTTTGCTGATGAATGGAAGACGATATTATTAGACAGTTTACGATCCTGCGAGAAGACAGATTGAAAGGTTTTAACGTAATTTAGTGTTAATGGCTATTTTGCTGTATTAAATAAATAAATAAATTAAGGAAATAAATGACGAACAGACTACAATATATGTATAAGGTATATTATTGAGGATTTTCGAAATAAACCACAAATTGTTTCTCTGAAAACAAAGGTTTGTTTTATTCAACATGCTTTTACAGTATAACAATTATCGTTTAACTAAAATTACACTTTTATCTCACCTGAAAACAAAGAAACGACATTTAAAGTTTACTAATATCGCCTCCTCAATTATATCCCTTTAATTATCTCTCTACAAGTTTTTATAACAATAAAATGCACAAAATAATCTAAACATCATCTGCCATTGAATGATACGTCACCCCGTATCCACAGCTTAAAAATTAAAAAAATGAAATGTCATTTCCAAGGAGGTCATTTCATTACATCTCCCCCCCATAGGAACGAAAATTCTAAATAATATAATACAAACAATGCACCTGCAAGCTATCTTTATACCTATTCGTTTTCTTCTACTTCATCTTCTGCCATAACAGGTTGTAATTTTGTTATGTGGAATAAAGTTGATTCTGATTTTCTGTTGCCAGTGTCAATCTTATAAATGGAGTTCGATATTTTCTCTATTATCTTGAAAGGGTCTATTTTTAATTCGTCTAATTTTTTCCTGTTCAGTCTATTTCTATTTTCTACATATACACTGTCTCCTATCTCGAACTCTTGTATTTTCCTATTTCTATCAAATATTTTCTTGTTGTACTTGTGAGATTTTATTGTATTCTCTAATGCTATTCTTCTATCAGCAATCCACTTGTCTTCCTTTTCTATTGTTTTAATTTCATTTGGTAAAATACTGACATTTGTACCATCCAGTAAATATTTTGGTGCAAAACCTGTAACAGAATGGTCTGTTTCATTATATTTCTGTACACATTCTCTTGCTACTGTTGTCCATGTTCTCTTATTATTTTTCTCATTTATTTTACATCTTATTTTATTTACTATTGTTTGGTTTAATCTTTCGTTCAAGCCGTTCGAAAATGGCGTATTCACAGCTGTAAATATTAGTTTGATGTTATTCTCCTGCAAATACTGTTTAAATTCTTTTGAATTGATGCCTGGATATTGGTCTGTCAGAATTATTCCAATCTCATCTGTCTCGAGTACTTTCTTTGTTAGTTTTATAAAGTCACTTGCGTTCTGTGTTTTTGAAGTCACAATAAACGCATATCTTGTGTAGTGGTCTACTAAAAGGTGTAGGTATTTTTTTGTTGACCTAGATCCTCCAAAGCCACCTATAGTATCCATTGACATTATCTCAAATGGTTTTGTTGCTGGTCCCAGTTGTGACATTAACCCAAATTTTCCTTGACATCTTGATTTATTTTTTATGCATATTTCGCATGTTTTACAAATATTTATGATATTTTTTGTTAGGTTTTTAGCTGTATATAGTGGACTTATTTTTTTCTGTAATTGTCTGATTCCAATATGGCATAAATCTTCATGCACCTTTTTTATAATTTTTTTTACTAAATTCTTTTCAAGTTTCTTTATTTTTTTATAATAGATTTTATTTTTATGTAGTAGATTTTGTTTCTTTTCTTTTATTGTTTTTATTTTTTCTTGGTCTTCAACTATATCTTTTATTTGTATTAAATTAACTATTTTTAATAGTTCCTCCTTGTTATCTTCTGATTCTAATACAGGGTTTCGGCTCAAACAGTCTGCTTCTATGTGTTCATTAAAATTTATTGCTAATGTTTTTATATTCTTTTCTGTTATCTTTAGACATTTCATCTATTTTATTTGTTCTTATCTTTTATTCTATCCGCAAGTCCTCGTTTTGGGTTAGTTTGAATTTCTTTATCATATCCAATCCGATTATAAAATCATCAAAATATTCATTTTCTACTATGTATACATCCACCTCTTCTTCTAAATCAAATATTTTTATTTTTATTGTTATCAAGCCATCTGTTTTTTTCACACCATTAACCGTTTTCATATATGCTATATTCTCATTGTCCTTTTTTTCTTTTATTTTAATCAGTCTTGAATTTATTAAAGAGATCTGTGAGCCTGAATCATAAATGCCGCTCACTTCTAGTTTATTTTCTAATAAGAGCTTGATTTTGATTAATGGTGTACTTACTCGTTTTTTTTCTCAGTATTTATATCCACTTCAATAATGGAGTTGTTATTTACATTTCTGGGTTTGAAAACTTTTTCAGATTCATTTTTATTTTTCTTGAACCAACATGACTCTTTCGGATGATATCTAATTCCTTTGTCCAAAGATTCACAAGTGTTACATGGCTTCTTCTCATTAGTTTTATTTTTATAAAGGAATGTACAACTCTTTACTGTACTTGAGTTTTTCTTGTACATCATACCTTCATATTTTCTTATCTCATTGAACAAATCAGTAGTGTCATTGAGTTCATCTCTGTTTAACCTATTTAAGATAAACCCAGGTAAACCTGTTGCAATAAGATCTATCATTGTTTTGGAGTCTATCGATTTGTTTATGTCTAGCATAAGCCTTTCTTTTCTAATAGCGTAATCAATTAGTAGTCCTTCTTTATATCTAAATGCGAGAGCATAATAATATGTAACTATGTCTCATCCTTGGTTTTTAAAAGTTTCTAAAAATTTGTTTTTCCATTCATTCCATTCAGCCTTTATTGTTAGTTTTATGGCCATCGAGCTATACCAATCCAAACAAGATTTTTCTAAAAATAATCTCAATATATCTATTTTTGTTTCATCTTTTGATATATTAAAGCGCTCACACTCCTTTTCAAAATTCTCAATCCATTGCATTGCATTAGGGTTCTTGCTTGTGAATTTTTCAATAATAAATTTCTCTGAAATATGTTTTAGGTTATGTTGATTTTCTTTCTTTGTAGTAGTTTCTATTAATTTTTCCAAGATATGTTGCAAATTGTCGTTTATGTCTATTGGTTGTTTTGTGCTCATTTCTTCTAAATATTGATCTAAAAATTGCATATTACCTTCCTCATCTCTATATGTTTTCTTAAGATCTTCATCCAATTTTATCCATATTTTTCTACTTTGATGTCTTTTCTTTATTATTTTTTATTTTTGAGAAAGTATTCATTTTGACAATATATGTATGATGAATCACCGGCTTCAGCTCATCAGGTAAAACATAACATTTTCCTTCTTCTGTAGATATTGAGGTTATGGCTAATACATTTGATTTGCCATCATTTGAAGCTATCATCGTAAACTCAAATTGCAGCCGGTCCATCTTCTTTTAGTTAACAAAAATGTCGTTTTATAAGGTATATTATTGAGGATTTTCGAAATAAACCACAAATTGTTTCTCTGAAAACAAAGGTTTGTTTTATTCAACATGCTTTTACAGTATAACAATTATCGTTTAACTAAAATTACACTTTTATCTCACCTGAAAACAAAGAAACGACATTTAAAGTTTACTAATATCGCCTCCTCAATTATATCCCTTTAATTATCTCTCTACAAGTTTTTATAACAATAAAATGCACAAAATAATCTAAACATCATCTGCCATTGAATGATACGTCACCCCGTATCCACAGCTTAAAAATTAAAAAAATGAAATGTCATTTCCAAGGAGGTCATTTCATTACATATGTATTAAGAACAGGACAAATAGGCTTTATAATAACGCGCTACAACCTTCGTAAGCAGAGCAGTAACCAAATACGTGGGCAAAACTGAGTGGAACTACTAGTGACATAATATATTTGTTCACAAGATTGGTAACTAAATAGCGCATAGATCTCGACGTAGGTTTACCTAATCTGATGTCATAACTTAGGGAGAACAGTTTTCTAAGATTATGTAAAAGATGTAAAGTTGCTCATGTAAAATGTTCGCACGTAATCATGAACTCCATAATCAAGTAACCGCACCAAAGCTTTATTTCAAACTAGCTTTTGCCCGCGACTTCGTCCGCGTACATAAAATATAGCATATATCACGCAGGAATAAAGCAGCTTTTTATCAGTGGAAACATGTTAGCAATCGGACCAGTACTTTCAGAAATTACCTTCTACAAACAAAAAACAAACTTTACCTCTTTATATAGTGTATAGAGATAAACTATTTACAGGCACTTTAATGTCAAAAAGTCAGTCAGTCAGAAAAAATATGCTAATTGCACATTCTAAAGCGTAGATCTCTATGTAGAAGAATGTGCAAGAAACTCCTTGGACACTCTTTTCAATCACGTTGTGCTATATCTCTGTCACATGTATCTTGTTGCTACTATAAAGCACCTCAGTTACCTACCTCTGTTTTAAGGTAGGAAATCATCAAATGACCTCTTCCACTCTAGGGTGGTGTGAAAGGGCGTGTCAGGTTTTGCTGGATTAAAATCCACTAGTCCTTCAATTACCCTTTGCGTTCCAGGAACGCGGTATTTCTTTCAAAAATTCTTGTGGCCATAGGAGGCATCAGCTCTACTAGGCCTCTATGGTATTGCTGTCATCTCCATGAAGTGCGCGTGGATCACTACGTGCTGTCGAAGACTCGAGCTCGATACTTACCGGACGGCCGGACGGAGCACTAGCTTTTACTCGTCGTCTGCTGACCCGCGTTTACTGACTTTCGAAGTTCGTGGCGTCTCTCAATCTCCGTTTCCTAACTGTCGTATTACTCTGAAATGTTGTTGAATATTTAAAGATCATTAAAAGTAAAATAACAAGTCACAAACGCTTTTCAACGTGGCGAAAGATAAAATGTTTTGAATCAGAATTTCTTAGAAGTCGCCATCGACGCAATAATGATGAAACAATCAAATGAGTCAGTGAACCCTGAGTGTTGTCACGAGCCAAATAAGGCTTATTTCACGGTTTATCACCCGTAGCTGTCTTCAGTTATTACAATGTTAGTATTGTAGTAGAGAGTGTGACAATTGTAATTGGTTTTGAGACAGTGGGCTTTAGTGAGATTGGATTTTCATTAACTACTCTGAAATGACCGTAACTGTCAAAGCAAGTGATTTGTAGCATTAGTTGTTAAGGGCTTTATTATACAAGCGGATTATGAGCATCTTCAAAGCGGAGAGGATGCGCAATGAACACATTGCGCACAACGAACATGCCGCGCATGTGCAGCGAATTTGTTACGGACGCGCAACGAGATCGGGCAAGGTGCGGGTCTGCGGCGTCTTCGAAGTAACAAAGGTAACAGCAGTGTCTTCTCGTCGCAATTCTTTTTGTTACTGACTGTATTGTTAGTCGTTACCTTGCTACAAACATGCCTTGTGGTATGTTGTTTTCGCTGTGTAACCACGGCGTGTTCGCGACGCATTTGCTGCCCCGTCCTGCAGCTGCTCGCAAACCGCTAGCGAGATAAAGCCCTTATACTTCTTTTTTTTTAGCTAAACTTACATTAAAAAAAGATTAACTATTTATCTGTTTGTTAAATTGTATTTTGCAAATAGGTCTTAAAAACACTTTTACACATTTTTTCCATCAGTTTAAGCGAGATGAGGTCGGTGTATTCAAGCTGAAGAAACATTGAAATAAACTCAGAAGTCGAAGTCTCTTTAACCTTTTAATCGTGGAAATTACAGACACAATAGAAAGACGTTCGCTTGGGGTTTAATGAATTAAGTTTATACAAAAAACATATATAGGTCAAATTATTTTATGAGAACCATACAGATTAATGTCTGAGATAGTGAGATGTGGGTTTTGAGTTTCTCTCACTTAGTTACGAAACTTAGTTGCCAAATTTGGCAACTATAAATGCTGTTTATGAGGAATGACTTGATGTTTTATTTTATTTCCATTTTTATATTATAATTTCCTATTGACTGCGCGTTGAAAAGCCCTAAGTTTTTGTGAACAATAACAGCCATTTATTCCCTTGATTACATTCTTTGCATTACGATCAACACCTGTTCCATACGAAAATCTTATTCATTCGCCTAACAAAGGAACAGTAAGATTTTCATTTTATTCGTAACAAGTAAAAGACCAAAACATTTTCTTAATGTGAATTATTGAAGGGGCTTTTCCGAAAATTGCCTCGAAATGAATATGAAAAGAAAATCTAGCAAAATTGAGATCCGAGCTCCCGCTCTAGTTATCCCAATTTGTTTCGCGTGAAAAATATTGAAATACAAGAGCATTGGAGAGACAAAAATATATATATTATTCATTCTCTAATGTATGAGCGGAAGCGATTTGATCATGTATTGCATGGAAGCGCGCCAATAGCGGATAATGAATGAGTTGTTTTCAACGAATTTTCGTTATATTTTACTTAATAAATTATTTGGTTTATGTAGCGAGTGGGTTTCCGTAAATAAATGTTTCTTAGCGCCATTCAGTTAATTTCCTCGTGAATTTATTTGTTTGCATTTTGCTTTTATTTGATTGTGTTTCTATGCCAATTGAAAAATTACATTTATATAAATGATGACATCCGAGTTTTGACATTTATTGTCCTTTTTGCTGGCCTAGATACAATATTCTAAAAAGTTTCAGTCTACAAATTGAACCCGATAAAAATATCATTATTCCAGTATTTTTCTTTCATATTTATTAAAAATATTTTTTTTTTTGTTTTATTCACAAGGCAACAGTATAAATATAATTTTTTCTATGTTACTCACTTAACTTCGAACAACCTAACCTAACTGCCACATGAAGAGGAGGGATGAAATGCATGATAATAAAAAATTGGTACACGTGGACAGAGGGAGAGGGAAGCCAAAAAATAGATGAATGAATTGTATGAAAAAAAGGGAGTTAGTGATAGCGAGACAAATGACAAGACAGAATGAAAGAAAAAAACGTGTTGCGTGAACCCCAAAAAAAAAGGTACACGGGCATGAAGATAATGATGATGATGAAAATGATGACAACTCTTAAATATAATTGATTGTTTTAATAACTTTAGCTCGCTTATCGCCCATTACTCACACCACACACTCTTTCACTGAGCTACTGAATTAAAGATAGCACACGTACCGTCTTCACTGATATGATTCACTACAAGTTGACTCATTGTGATGTATCACTACTAGTGATGGCTCGCTCTTAATAAATTATTGGCGCTGAGAGATTGACGCTGAAACGGTTCCTTTTATGTTAGTGTCACTAACATTTATGTAATGTAGGGTATTGAACTGAGCTGATGGTGAAAAGATTTTGTTATTGTTCCGTATTACGTGTGTCACTATGACATTGATTGGATTTCTCTGGTCTTTTTGTTTGCTGGCAAATATTGAACAGTTGCTTCTCGTCACAGTAAATGCGTGTAGTTTTTGTTTGTTTAATTTTTAATTGTAAACTGTGTGTGGTTCAGTAATTTTATGTTGTATTGTGTGTATTGTATACAAGTTTTTGCTGGTGGCTTTGCCCGAGTACATTAAATAGCTTATGTCACTCAGGGATAAAGCAGCTTTCTATCGATGAAAAAATTTTAGCAATCGGACCAGTACTTTCAGAAATTACCTCCTACAAACAAAAAACAAACTTTACCTTATATTAGTGTAGAAGTATACAAGGTGTAAGGGACAACCCTCCACAAACTTTAAGGGCTTGCTCACTAGACGAAACAGAACACCCTTCCACAATTTTTTTTCAGGAAACGAAAAAAAAAATCAGCGTCGCCATACAAATTGTCCAATCAATTAGTTTATAATTTTGTATGGTGAGACAGATTTATTTTTTTCGTTTCCTGAAAAAAAAATTTGTGGAAGTTTGTTCAGTTTCGTCTACTGAGCGAGTCCTTAAAGTTTGTGGAGGGCTGTCCCTTACACCTTTTATATGTCGTAGGCCTTATCTAAACATTTTTTTTTAACTTTTTGTGTGTCCCACTTCTGGGCAAGGGCTTCCCATTTCTCCTTCTAAACCTGTATGTCTAGGACGATCTAGCCAAGTTTGCCTCTCGAACATGATCAGATAGAGCACCTTCATCACATAGAAGTTATTTGATGGTTTTCTGCCTCATCACTCATAAAAAAATATTTTTTAGTGTGTGGCAATGTTTTCAAAGAGACGTGACTATGACTACATCTTTGCCAATTCTAACGGAGCAAAAACAGGAACCAGGTGAAATGTTTTCGTTACGTGTTGATTTATTTTCCCTTTTTTTATTCTATAAATAATGATTGTTAAAAGATTGATGTCCGGGATCGCTTGGCTGAGGCGTTTTTTATTTCGGGAAGTAACACTTATGTAATATGCAGGAGATCGGACTGATCCAATAGTGGCTATCCTTTGATCTCCCTTGGGCAGTTTATCTTTCCTCTTATAGGTTTTTCTTCTTACTTTTCTGCACAAGTGCGGAAAAGTGCGCATGCTCTTCTTCACCACAATGTTATTACATTTATTGTGTCAGGCCGGGCGCATCGACCCCCACGAGTCGCCGGTCAACCCCCGTGTATTCATTGCTTCGTAAATGTATTGATGATTGATAAAAATCGTTTGATACAGTCACTACAGCCCTCGGTTCCATACCACACTCGCCTACAGCTTGTGCGAATTCCGCCTCGGTCACAATAATAAACTTTGTGCAAGCATCAGCCTTATAATGTTCCCATTGCTAGGACTCAGGCCTCCTCTCTAAGAGAGGGAATGGGCCGTAAACCACCACGCGGGCCCGTGCGGGTTGGTGGATGTTACATGTCTTCGGATTTTTAGTTCTAGGACATACCGGTTTCCTCACGATGTTTTCCTTCACTGTTTTGAGAGCAGTGGTGATGAAATAAATTACACAAAGTAATGCGCCTGGGTAGGTTAGAACTCGGGACCTACAACTCGTAAGTCGGGGCCGTTACCACTCGGCCATCACTGCTCCACGTGTACTTGTATCAAGATGTACTATTTGTTACGTGTTGATTTATTTTTCCCTTTTTATTCTATAAATAATGATTGTTAAAAGATTAATGTCCAGGATCGCTTGGCGGGGGCGTTTTTTATTTCGGGAAGTAACACTTATGTAATATTCAGGAGATCGGACTGATCCAATAGCGACTATCCTTTGATCTCCCTCGGGCAGTTTAACTTTTTCTCCTGTAGGTACTACTTACTTTTTTACTTAAGTTTCTTCTTATTTTAAGTAATCACTTTTCTATTAGTTTGATTACTGAGAATTTACAGGGATAAACTTAAACCCATAGTTAAAAAAGTTCTTCTTCCTGCCCTTATCCTGTATTACTTGGGGTTAGCGCTACACGTTTTTTTCTTCCATTCTGTCCTGTCATCTGTCAAGCTATCACTAACTTTAACCATAATTAATAAATAATTAAACTAATAATAATTATTATTATTTTGCCTGTTATCTTAAGCCTCATACACACTAGGGCCAATGCCCGCTAGGGCCGCGGAGATTTTATGAAAAAAAAAACCCGTGGTCTTAGAACGCAATGGGCAACTAAAGGACACGGGTGTGGTTTTAATCAGTAAAAGTATGATACGCTCTCTCACTTACCCAAAACGGGAGAAGTCATTCAAAGATTTCTCACCATAAAAAAAAGCCTCGTATACACTAGAGGACATGATGTCCCTAAACATGACGCGTGACGCTGTCAAATTGACCAACAACATGTCTCGCGTCACGGGAATGCGTTGTAAAACGTTCAAGTCAAGTTGGGGGACGTTTTGTCCTCTAGTGTATAGGTTTCATTTTTGAGTGTAAACACGAACATATCCTTAAAAGATGACCTTTAAAAACTTTCTCCACTCAAACACCAAGCGAACGCCGACGTCCGCTTAGATTATAAAATATTGAGCATTTTATTTATAGGGTAAGTATCCAAAAATGTAAATAAGCAGTTCTTCATAAAGTAGGTAGTCTGCAAATATCTAAAATAAGCAAACCTTTCCATCCGAAATGAAAAACTTTCTTCAATTCTTTTATAGACTAATCCCACAAAACATTCTCAGATTAATCCGCCTTTCTACTCCCCACCTAGTAATCCCACATCAAACATCTTTGAAATTCTTAATAATACTGGCACCTTGGCACACAACAACCGTACAAAACAGGGAACTTAATTTAAAGTATTAAAGTACCTTTAAATTCTTAACCCGCGGTAAACTCTGGTTAACTGCTTAGTAACGATTCTGGAAGTTTTCAAACTCATTCACATTGTGGAACCAGATCACTTTAGCTGTTCAAAAGGAGGGATCTTCTGAATTAAAGATGTGGATTGTGAGCTCTCGATGGGTTGGAAATCATTTTATTGTGGAACGTTTGAAATGGTCTGATTTTGTATGAGAATGGTTTTAAGATACATATTGTTGGAACGTCATCATCATCATCATCAGCCTGCGTCAATCCACAGCAGTGTCGAGCACTTCTCGTCTTTGGAACGCCTGATAAAAACCTTCTTGCTAAATTAAAGGAATAATGTGACACTTATCTCTATGACACTTCACTATCACTTGTTTAGCCCGGAGGACACGGTGGAGCACACAATCGCGGTGTGCCCTGCTTGGGCGGAGCATCGCCGTGCCCTCGTGGGGGTGATCGGCGGCGGAGACCTCTCGCGCCGGGCCTTGGTCGAGGCCATGGTCCGGAGCGAGGAGGAGTGGCAGGCGGTCGCCGACTTCTGCGAAGCAGTAATGCTCGCTAAGGAGGAGGCCGACCGCATCAGGCAACGGCGCTCTCGCCGCCGCCAGGATTCCGATCCCGATTTCCGGCCACCGTAGGCGCGGGCTTGCGGACAGTGAGCAATGGGTAGCTCGCTGTCCGGCCGTCCGGTAACTGTCCGGACCAAGCCCAAGTCGTCGACGGCGCGCGGTGTTCCCGCGCGCCTCAAGGAGTTGTCAGCAACAGCAGGGGCCCAGCCGGGTCGAAGCCTACTGGGGCCAGGGTTATCCGAAAGGGCGCTCGAGCCCCGGTATGAAGGCTTGAAGGAACGGGATGGGTTTTTTAGTCAGTAAGAGTCTGACACTATCTCCCGCTCCGCCCAAGAGCGGGGGTTGTCATAAGATGATTTTTCCCATCGTAAAAAAAAAAAAAAAAAACTATCACTTGTTTTTTTCTTGTAAAATATACTGTTCACACCCAAATAAATTAAACTAACTTGCATTGAGCATCCAGACTTTAATTTCATCCAGAATATCTCATAATCTCGCACACATACCTACTTATATAACTCGGTGATACTAGTAAAGTTAGGTGTTGTTAAATTTGTTTTATTTATTGAATTGTTTTTTGTTTTTTAATTGATATAAACTAGTGCTTGACTGCGATCCCTTTGGTTTGTAATTACATAGTTTATTTGTAAAAAACGATAATAAGGTAAAATTTGTACTTTTGATGTTGACAAATTATGACTATTCTCTTTATTTATTATTTTGTATCTCGATTTAATGTGCAAAATAAAAATCAAATTATTTATAAATTATATCTTTCTGCTAGAAAAAGTCAAACTCAAATCGTGTGGTAGTAAAAAGCTACCAGTGACATTGCGACAGGATAAACATACATATAAAAAAAAACATATAATAATAAAAATACAATTATGATTGTTTAAGTTCTCTGAAGCTGATCATTTCTGTTTTGTATGTAGGAGGTAATCTCTGAAAGTATTAGTTCGATAGCTGAACTTATTTCACCGATAGAAAGCTGCATTATTCCTGAATGACATATGCTATATTTTATGAAACCGCGGGCAAAGGCTAGTTTTTATAAAAATAGCACATTTTCCAATAAAGTATCGTTGTACTACATTCACACCTCTAGTAAACCACGTGCCTGGGAGCGACATGCAGCCTCGTGAAGCCTCCTTCATAGTTCTCCAGGTATCACGTTATCACTTCTTCAGCTATGTAGTTGTTACCGTCGGTTACGTGGTCGTCAAAGAATTCTCTGAACAAATTTTGTACGACCAAAATCACCGATCCTACATTAGATCAGTGGAATGCCATACAAAGTGCAGATTCACAAAGAATGCCTGCTACATCCATTCTCAAAAGCAATACCTTTGAGCAGCTTCTGAAGCATTTCATTTTAAAAGTTACCGGCTGGAACATGTTCTGGCTGCAATGGAAATTTTGTAGACTTAATATCAGCTGAGTTTGAAATACAATTGTTTTATGAAACTATTGGTTAACTGGGATAGTCTCCGTTATATATTTTTGGTCAAAATTCTGATAGAATTTACAATTGATTTTAATATCTAAAGAAATGCAAACTACAAGGAAGTCAGTAGATAAGGTATCTTACGTTAAAATTAAAGAAACTCTCGTCTTGTAAAGCCTGGCTTGATTTATAAATGAAAGAAAGAAAAATATTTTTTGGTGACTGTCACATGATACGAGTACAATCAACTGAAAAAAGTAAAAACTGCTATGTCAAAACGATTCATTTCAGTAATGTTGCTAGACAGATATTCTCTGACGCTGATCTATCAAAGAACCTTGAGTGACGAGTGACGGAGCATACATATTATAGTAAATTCTATAAATATTGTGTGTATTGAAAAAGAAAATTAGTTCAAAATTTAACCTTACAACGTTACGTTTTTTTGTACATGATTACTGGTCTAGAATCAATCAACCTCACCCACCATTCTTCCAGGGAGCAAACTAATGCTTGAATACGATCCTATCTGATGGTAAGCAATGATGCAATCATAGATGGTAAATCGCTCTGGTATGTTAGAACCACTCTAGCCTTGAAGACACCTAAATTATAAACGCATGGGAAGACCACTGCAGCTCAATTGTTCTAGTCCACGGTATAAACGACGAGTACGCTTAGTCCGGTTAGTAGAGGTATCAAC
Source organism: Mythimna ferrago (assembly GCA_910589285.2). Classification (NCBI taxonomy): domain Eukaryota; kingdom Metazoa; phylum Arthropoda; class Insecta; order Lepidoptera; family Noctuidae; genus Mythimna; species Mythimna ferrago. The sequence continues at coordinate 27,388,348 of OU342679.1, forward strand.
AACGTAAGGGTGGACACTCAACGCATGTAAAGATCCTAATGATAACCTAACATAATCAGCCTTTAATGTTCCTACTGCTGGAACTCAAACCTCCTCTCTGGGAGAGGGAATGGGCCATAATCCACCAGGTGGACCCAGTACGGATTTGTGGACGTGATATGGATTAGTGAAGGAAAACATCGTGAGGAAACCGGCAATATCCCAATCGTTACGAGTCATTATGTAGATTTTGTATTATCATCTGCAAGTAATCTACACTGATAAAATAAAGAAGTATAGTTTGTTTTTAATTTTTTTGTTTTTTTTTTTGTTTGTAGGAAATAATCTCTGGAAGTACTCGTCCGATTGCTAAAATTTCTTCACCGATATAAAGCTGCTTTATTCCTGAGTGACATAGGCTATATTTTATGTACGATGACGAAGTTGCAGGCAACAGCTAGTTACAGTTAAATTTTGTATTATCATCAGCATTACTTACAGGTGATAACACAAAATTTACATAATTGCTAGTGTGGCCACTACTTGCAATTCTGTTCCTCCCACATCTCAAACAATATCAATCACTATGCAGCCTCAAGTCGGGTCGTCACGTGTCCGTAGCCTGCATCGCATTTACATGAGAAATGTCTCAAACGCCATGATCACGTATATATCCTGCTATTATTGGCATTTATGGAGATTCGCTCGGAGCTCTGATGGATAGGTGTGGCACCAAGTTATTGGGAGATGGAGAACATTGTGTTTATCAGTGTCAAATAGGGGTTGTTGGAAGTTGATTTTAGTTTGTTGTGTTTTGGCTTAGACAGACTCCTCTGGTCGTCAGATAAGAAATACCATAGGGATCTAGACGAAATTACATAGTTTTAATGACTGTCGTTGACCCGTTGGATCGATCTCACAACACAAGTCACGGCAGGTTACCGCGGGCGTTAAGCGCCAGTAAACAGCTGGGTGCAAATGCAAAACAACCCCTCAGTCGCCTGGATGGCCCGGTAACCTTATATTTTTTTTTGACAACATTGTGATTTCTCATGATACAGTTATGTGGACATATTATTTACATAAAAATACTAGACACTAACTAATATACTAATAAAACTAATGACGTACAAAGGATTGTACACCGTAACGTGGATTTTCGCTGTATTAGTATCAAAGTATACAAGTACATATAACGAAAGTAAATAACCATATTGCCAAACCCTTAATAATAACACTAAATTATTTGAACCTCATCTAAAATGATAAAGTGGTTTTCTCAGAATTACTTATTACAAGCATCTATTATGAACTAACAATACCAAAACTTTACATACACCGATAAGTAATACCAAACGAAGTTTAGTACCTATCTAAGGGCCTAGCTACATTACTATGGCACAGCATCGTTGAAGTGAAACAGCGCATTACTTTTACGACGAATTTCCTTGCGTTAATTGTATCAAGAATGAAGATATCCACAGGAGAACCAAGGTTACCGATATAGCTCGAAGAATCCTCCAACTTAAGTGGCAGTGTGCACATTGGTCACATAACTTGCAGAACAGTTCTGATGTAGCAACCACGTGCCGGAAGACGTAGTGCTGGAAGGCCTCCCAAATGGTAAACCGATGACCTGCTGAAGGTTGCGAGAATCTGATGTGAATCTGATTCTTGCGAGATCGAATCAGAAATGAAGATATCCGCAGGAGAACTAAGGTTGCTGACAGCATGAAGAATCGCCAAACTTAAATGGCAATGGGTAGGGTACATTGCTCGCAGAACAGATGGTCGTTGAGGTCGAAAGGTTCTGGAGTGGCGACCGCGTACCGGACGACGCGGACGTAGCGTTGAAAGGTCTTCTACAAGGTGGACCAATGACCTGCTGAGGGTTGCGGGAATCTGATGGATGCGCAAGCATAGAACCGGTCGTTGTGGTGACATTTGGAAGAAGCCTATGTCCAACTGTGGACATATTTCGACTAAAATAATGATGACGATAATGTATTGTGCATACGTTCAATACGACGTTTAACGTTAGCGATATAGTACCATGAGAATGTTGCCAAGCCCTAAGAACAAACCACGTCCTTTTATTACTTTTGTTACCAAAATAGTTGGAAAACGCTTTATTTTCTTCAACTAAATTGTCTGTACCAACTTATTGATAGATGTTAATCGACTTCGAACCGTTTTTCACTTTGTTTAGAGTTGTTTTTCTTTTGTTTTCTGAGAACGTTAAGAGCACTGGTCACAATAAGGGTTTGAAGTTTGTATCTCTATTGTATTAAACAGTAGCATAGTTCTCTATTGTTCGAAAGTACTTTGTTGTTTTGAAAATTGGTCTTTTTATTGTCAATAACTTTCAAGTTTGTAACGACATTATAAGAGGGTTGCAGCACCTCGAACACTGTCTCTCTCGGACTGCATACAAAAGATAGAGATGCGGAAGACACATTGGCTGCAAATATATAAAGCATTTTAGCGATTTACTAAAATTCTAAATTTATAAAATTAGAAAACGCGAAGACCTCCTGCTAAATTAAAATTTTCTTAGGTTTTTTGTATGGTGTCAATTTGTATTCGTATGTTGGTTAAATGATTGACTGGCGTAATAATGAATTTATTTGCGGAATTATAATCATTATAATTATCTCTATCTATACTCGTCGTCAATACTAACAATAAAAGTTTTAAAAACACACTAAAATTTTGTAAAATTCCATACAACTGTCAACATTATGTATAATTGTTTGTTTTTTATTTTTAAGTTTTTTATAATTCTATGTTAATTAATGTAAGTGGGCATGTACCGTTTTAATTAACTATAAATGAATAATATAACTACTTGCTTTAATACAAATTGAAGGTAATTATTTACAAGGTAACCAGTTAAAGGTTACCTAACCTGGCCAACCTTTAGATCATCATTATATTTCCATTTGTATAAAATACAATAAAAAAGTACCGAATTAATAAAAATAAAATTCACCTTCCCATTCATCCTACTAAGCGTTTATAAAGAGATTAACTAAAAACAAATTATGCGTTCTATATGAAAAGCTTTTATTTTTAACGTTTAATAACGGAGAGGAAAATCGTAGCGATTGCCAATTACCACGCACGAGGTATTCTATGAAGGAACAAATCGGGAGAATCGATGTTACCTACATAAAAATATGGAAGTTGGTCATTACATTTTATAGTATGTCGAAATAAATGAAAACATAATCATCTCGGTTGTGTGGGCAGCGATTAAAGTAAACTAGATCTCGCTATTTTTGGGTTTGAATTAAATACATGAAACATATCAAAATAGAAGCCTATTTATATATAGGGTGACTGGTAATTAGTGACCGATACTTATACACGTTATTTTACTCATGATAATAAACAACTTTCCCAAAGAACTTTTTTTTTTAGACTCATTAGTTTTATCACAATGACAAAACAACTGTTTGCGCAAATTCGTGCCCACCACGGTCATCCATCGGTTCGCGCCAATTGATGTTCGTGTTTCGTGAACACCGATGGGTTTCCAAGCGGCGCGTGAGCTCTATCACTATTGTAGGTAAGATACATGAGACAACGGTGTTACGCGGCTAACAGCTGAGCTTTGTTATTATTATTACTTAGCCCACACTGTCCCACGGCTGGGCAAAGGCCTCTTTCCACTCCTTCCAACGATCACGGTTCCTCGCTTTCTCATTCCAGTTCTTAAGGAAGTCATCCAGGTCATCCCGCCATCTCCTTCGTGGTCTGCCTCGGCCCCGCGTTGCTGTGTCTGGGCACCAATCCAGCGAGAGCTTTGTTATTGTAATAAAACTAATGAGTATAAAAAAAAGTTTATTTGGGAAAGTTGACTGTAATCATGAGTACAATAACGTGTATAAGTATCGGTCACTAATTACCAGTCACCTTATATATATCATTCTGGGAAATTAATATCTCAAAGTTGTTTTCTGTATATAACACTAGCTTTTGCCCGCGGCTTCGCCCGCGTGGCATTAGGTACTTAAGGAATCGGGATAAAAGGTAGCCTATGTTTTTTTCCATGTCAAAGGCTATATGCACGCCAAATTTCATCCAAATCCGTTCAGCCGTTTCTGCGTGATTAAGTAACAAACATCCAAACATCCACACTTTCACATTTATAATATTAGTTAGGATTAGTTTTAGTTTAAGCAGAACCCGAAACACGTGTATAGTATTTTTATGTAAAGAATTTATGTACAAACTGAACTGTCCTGTATTATAAAAAATCACAAAGTTATAAGCTCCGTTCGCACAGATACATGGTCATCGGGCCATCTCACGTGTACAGTATTTTTATGTGAATAATTTATTTACAAACTGAACTGTACTGTATTATAAAAAATCACAAAGTTATAAGCTCCGTCCGCACAAATACATGGTCACCGGGTCATCCGGACGACTGAAGGGTTGTTTAGCTCCCGCATCCAGCTATGTGCTGCCGTGACCTGTGTTATACTTAGTGTTGGTGGTGTCGGACTTGTGACGGTTTTAAATATTTTTGGGAAAAAATATAAAATGGTGTTAAAATTATTACTTACTTTTTTACTGATTCTGAACAAACTATAGTCAGATGTCGCATATACTAAAAATAATGTTGTATATAGGTTTCAATAGAGATTCTTGTTTAGGTGCTCTTCTTCTTCTTCTTCCTGCCCTTGTCCCATTTTATTTGGGGTCGGCGCAACACGTTTTCTTCTTCCATTCTGTCCTGTCACTCGTCACGCTATCACTAACTCCCTTTTCTTTCATATCACTTCTCACACAATCCATCCATCTTTTCTTTGGCCTCCCTCTCCCTCTCCATCCATCCACATGTAAATTCATAACTCTTTTAGCAACATGCTTTTCATCTCTCCTCTTTACATGACCATACCAAGACAGGTGCTAATGATTTAAAAAACCGAAGAGTACAAAATTACTTCAAAATTCAGAAATGAAACCTTTTGTGAAATCACAAAATACTGAACCTTCATTACAGACCAAAAATTACATCCAACTGCCAAAAATCATTCGCTCCACAGAAAATCAGATTTGCGGAACAAAATTGATCGAATACATTCGATACCTATTGGCAACGCCAAATTAGTTTATCCGTCCGCTCACACCTATAAAACCATAGAGTATCAACGCGTCTCGGTGGCTACCATAGACAGGTTTAGGGAATGAGTAATAATAATATAGGGTCTAAGAGAGATTAATGAAGATGCAATATTGTAATCACATCCATTCAAAGAGGGGAAGACCTGGTGACCTAAAATACAGGCCAAAAGCCTAGCTTAGGCACCAGTCTCCCACAGTATGAAACTACCAGCCACCGTGAGTGCAAACTTGCGGACGACGAGCAGTGGATAGCTCACTGTCTGGACCGAACCTGTGTCATCGACGGAGGGTAGTGTTTTACATGCGCTTCAAAGACATCTCAGCAAAACCATAGGAGAAAGAAAGAAAAACGTTTATTTTTGCCTTACACTTACAGTAAAAATAACATTAAAATCAGTGCAAGACCAAAGAGGCGCCTAACTCAGCATATGCTGCGAAACTTTATTCTGTTGTAGGGTGCGCGGTGATGCCACGGTCACACTCACGGATGTTAAATAAAACTACTCGTAGCTATCGAAACAAAATATATAAACATTGATAAAACTAACATTGAAAAATAATAAATATTAAATAAATTAATTAATCCATTGATCTCTGCTAAGCCGATGCCGTTACGAAGCGACGCCGGTACGTTCGAACAACAGGTCTCCTTTTCAAAAATTCCGCTTAATTTTTTGAAAAAGAAATCCGTTGTTCTAGTACGCAAAAAACAACTATAGGACACAGATGTAGTTTTAGTCAGTAAGAGACACGTCCACCCACTCCTTTCTAGAGCAGAAAAAGTCACTGGCTCTGCTGGTCTCTTCGTATCACTGCCATTCCGACGCGAATCGACTCATAGGGGTACGTTTAAAAAAATACTGCCATTCCTACGATTTCGTGCTCTGTGTATAAAACATTTGGAATTCCGTAAATTGCTAATATCGCCATATTAGCGGCACACAAACGTGCAATCAACCTTCATTAAGTGAAGCATTATCGATGTGAACGCGAACTGAATACGAACGTACGTATTATACTCAGAAATTTTAAGTGGACAGGAGTGCCTGAATGTTCGTTGATTGTTTGTGCGTTCGTCAAACGTTCTAATTGTGATAATTTCGCCGTTTGACACACAAGGATGTAGTGTGACGTATGTTTCAAGTGTTTAATAGAATCGATTAGTGTATTCGACAAGTGGAGACAAATTCGGCTAATTCTGTTATGTGAGTATGTGTCCTCATGTCCGGTTCAGAATCGATTCGGTAATTAGTAGGTGGTACCTGGATTGATATATGCTTAGTTGGTAGCAATTGCATGAAATTGCTTAAAGCTAGAAGTAGCACTGCGCACATGGTGTCTACACATTTTATCATTGGCGGCGAGAGCGCCGTTGCCTGATGCGGTCGGCCTCCTCCTTAGCGAGCATATGGCTTGGTGCCTTATAAATCTTTCCTCTTTATAATCGCACTACACTACGCACACGTGTGCTACGTACGCCGATCTGGGCGCGTCGGTCTCCATACAATTCGTATGGAAATTAGACTTGTAGAGCTACACTTGATACACACCACGCGACGTCGTTTTACGTACAAATCAGGCGAGTTACACGTGTGTGTGGATCTCATTTAGTTCTAGCTTAATGGTCACATACAATGATGATATATAGCACTGAAATGTGGTCCCTTACAATGGGCTTCATCAGAAGGTTTAAAGTCACCCAAAGGGCAATGGCAAGGGCTATGACCGGAGTTTCCTTACGTGATCGTATCAGGGATGAAGATATCCGCAGGAGAATCAAGGTCACCGACATAGATCGAATAATCGTCAAACTTAATTGGCAGTGGGCAGGGCACATTTTTTGGTAAAACGGAAGGTCGATGAGGAGATAAGCAGTGTTAGAAAACCTCCCACAAGATGGACCGATGACCTGGTAAGGGTCGCGGGAATGAAGTGGATGAGAGATTAATGTAATGACTGTGCCTTCACAGTATATTTACGAGAATATTTTGTATGCCCATAAAAATATAGACATGTTTAAAAAATACAGTGATATTCAGTATAATTTTAATACAAGAAACAAACATAAATTTGTAGTTCCTGCAACCAGGCTCAAAAAAATAGGGGGCTCATTTAGATGCCAATGTATACACTTCTATAATAAACTTCCTAGTCATATTCAACAACTAAGCCTTAATAAGTTCAAATCATTTGTAAAACGTAAACTTTGTCAAAAGGCTTTTTACACTGTAAATGACTATATTCAGGACGAGAAGGCTTGGGATTGACTTGCTCCAGTACTTACTACAACTGTTGATATTTTTATTTTTATCTTCTTTTTGTATTTTTTTTTTTATTATTATTTTTATTTTCAAATGTGCCTTTTCTTTTTATTTTATTTAATTTTTTACAATTTGACATTGGAGATTATTTTTATTTTATTTTACAAATTGACGTGTATACATTTTAAGTACTTAAAGTATTTTTTTTTTTTTCTTTGACACAAATATTTACTTTGCTAAATATTTTGTAAACTATTAATTTCCTTAGATTATTGTAAATGTGAGGACTATGTTGATTGCTTTTTCTTTTCTATTCAGTAATTTTAACGTATGTCTGGCAATTTGAGTATTTTCTGCGGCCTACCCAAATGTCCTTTCTTTGGTATTGTTCGTCAAGTCGTGGAGCTCCTTAGTAGTCCTAAGTTGAGCTTTTCGAATACTGACAAATGCTTACACTGATTGGACAGGTCCACTCAAATCTGTATGGTTCTTTCTTCAAAAGACCATCTCAGACAAATCTGCATGGTTCTCATGTGATTTGACCATTACATATTTACTGTATGGACTTTAAAAGAGACTTTGACCCCTGAGTTTGTTTCGGTGTTTCTTCTCAGGGTAGTCAGATAGGAAACACCGGCCTCATCTAGCATAAATTGACGAAAAAAAAATTGACGTGTAAAAGTGTTTTTTAAACCTATTTGCAAAATAAATATCATTTATCATTTATCATTTATCAGAGACGGACAGAACCGTTTGTTGTGGCAACACTTGCGGGCAGTCTACGTCCAGCAGTCAGTGATGGACCCCTTTCTGTTGAAAGTTGTTCTGGTTTTGTGCAACTGGGCTTGCCTCTTCTTACTGATTTGAAAATTATTGTCAAAATATAGACCAGGTGTATCACATAACAACAACAGTCCCATTTCCTGTCCAGGCAATTACTGTCCATTTCAGGTTGATTAAAACAGATCACGAAATGCGATAAGGTCGCCTATTGCATGATGTATTTTAGTTTCTTTTTTGTATGTGTAATGGTGTACAATAAAAATATAAAATAAATAAAATAAGAGAAACAAAGTCGCCCAAAAATGCTTCTTCTACAGAACCATCTGTTAATATGACGTATTTTGAACTAGTATCAGTACAAGGTGTAATGACGCTTGAAAATACGTAACTGGTGACAGCTTTCTTGGCTTGAAGCCAAACTGGGGAACGATAGGCAACCGATACTTAGTTCAAAGTACTTGTAGTATCTGAAGGCTATCATTTGAGCATTGATATAAATGTAACATGACAGCCATGACGCGTGTATTGATAAAATGAAAATGAAAGAATTGATTGATTGATTGATAATTGAATGATTGATTAAATGAAAATTGGTTCTGAAGTGAGTGACGCAGCGTTGGAGAGGCTCCCACTAAGTGGACCAATGACCTGGTGAGATTCGCGGAAATGCGATGGACGCTCGTTGTGGAGACACTTGAGGGAGGCTTATGTCCAGCAGTGGACGTCTGTCGGCTAAAATGATGATGATAAAAGAATGAGACGACAGTATTAGCAAAGTGGTTAAACGATCAGCTTGCTGGTTTGCGTGCCGCGGGTGAGATTCTCGCACAGAACAAATATTTGTATGGCTTACAGATAGCTGTTCCGGGTCCGGTTGTCTTATGTATATGAGTTTACATGTTTTTGAATGCATCTACTATACAAGAGTAATTTCTAATGTGGGGCAAATAAACAAAAATAATTCATGTCAAAAGTTTTTAATACTAAAAAAAAAACTATAGACTAGACAGTAGATTGTGAAATAGAATTTATATGAAATCTGTTATAGCAGCCAATTAACTTAATCAATCACGCAGTTAACAGCCTAGCATTTAATGTAATTTTACAAATTGTGATTGTAATTGTTATTAATTTTAAATGTAAATAACAATAGTTACATTTAAAATTAACAACAATTACAATCAACAAAAAAATCAATTATGCGACTCGATGATACGTGAAAAAAACAATTTATTTTATTATTTTACTAAATAGCGCAATTTAACAAGCGACCAAAACGATACACTTTGCACATTAACAGTTTTCAAAGCAAAACTTACATCAGGAATTCCAAATCAAACGATATCTCAACATAATCCCTGCACAACCGCATCTAACGTTAAAATCGTTATTACAATCGTACATTGCTTGTTGTGATCGTACATGAAACCGATAATACTATGCCATTACGTGCATAGCCAGCTTTGGACGAGATTCAAACAGCTCTGTTAGGGACAGAAGTGAGTCGTTGAAGCCGCAAACTGCTTGTTACATGAATAAACTGTAGTTGTATGCTGATGTGAGATCCGGTCGTTAGTAATCTTGCTTTGAGTATATTTTATTACCCAATACAGAGTTGGAGGAAGTTTTATTTAAATTGAAACGTATTATTGGATGTTTCGATCGGTTTTACCATCAAAATAGTTGTTTTATGGGTGTGTTTACATGGTAATTTGGTTAGGGATAGTGTGAGATGTAAAGAATGGTAACAAATCTATCATGATGAAAAATTTAAAACGCTAACGCGGTTGTTAGCATTTTTTGAGTTCCTCCTTCTCTTCCTCGAATCGTATTTCTCATTACTGAGGGTCGTGAAGTTGGCCACCGCAGGCACGGGCTTGCGGACAGTGAGCAATGGGTAGCTCGCTGTCTAACTGTCCGGACCAAGCCCAAGTCGTCGACGGCGCGCACTGTTTCCACGCGCCTCAATGAGTTGTCAGCAACAGCAGGGGCCCAGCTGGGTCGAAGCCTACCGGGTCCACGGTTAGTTTCGAAAGACAGCTCGAGCCCCAGTATGAAGGCTTTAAGAAACGGGGTGGGTTTTTATTCAGGAAGAGTCTGACACTATCTCCCGCTCCACCCAAGAGCGGAGGCTGTCATTGATGATTTTCCCACCATAAAAAAAAGATCGTGAAGTTCCCGCTGAATTAGCTTCATATTAATGGTATCTCACCATTTGTGACGGTTTTACTTTTTTGAGTTAAGAAACCATTAAAGTATTCTTCCCGCTCTGGGTGGATCGAGAGGGAATGTTAAATTTTTATTGACAAAAATCAAATTGGCGGTGGCAAAGGTGTTGTGACGATCTGATCATGTTTGCGGGACAAACTTGGTCAGAGATCTCTCTAGACAGAGAGTTTTGAAGGAGAAAGAGGAAGCCTAGAACACAAAATAGGCTAAAAAAAATCAAATCAATAAAGTTTAATTCAAATTAACCATTTGCAGATACTTTTGAATAGGGTAGTTTCCAGGGTCAAAATAATTACATTTTATTTAGTCCGTATTTTAGATTATAAAAAAAAATATTGGACACGTATTTTTTCTTTTTTCGATTAAACAAAAAATAACAAAGATATAGCCCATTAAAGTTACGTGTGACGTCACCCCGTGCGAAAAAATGCAGTACGGCATGACGTTTCACGTTACTTTAATGGGCTATATCTTTGTCATTTTTGGTTTAATTTACAAATAAAAAAACACGTGTCCCTTATTTTTGAATAATCTAAAAGATGGACTAATTACATTTTTTTACGGCAACTAGCCTATTGTCAAAGTGTCGGTCAGTCATAAAAGTGAAGTTAAATTGCACGTTCCAAAGCTTAATCTCTATGGAGAAGAACATATAAGAAACTCCATGAACACTAAAAGATAAAAATTCCTGACACTTTCCTTTAAATCTGAATTCCTTACTTTTGACCTTCAACTCTTCACTCAGAAAAAAGAAGCAATTAAAATGACTACATACTTTAACCGAAGCTCTCAAATGCCAGCTACTTATTAATATCCACAATTTAATATACTCATACCTTTTCTTGAACCAAGATCCTTATGAGATATTCATCATAAATACTTTATTCAGCTGTAGAGGTAAATAAATACAGCTTCTGTTGATGTTTTACAAAATAAATATCTTTCTCGTTGACGTCAGAAATGCTGAAGTAATCCCGAATACTACCGACGTCTGCCGAGGACTACCGAAGTGGTGAAACTATCATACCTGAAGTAAACGGTGGGATACCGAATCGTTTTAACCAATACATTCATATTAGAACAATCACTGCATATTTTTAACAGGAGTTGTAACACATTAAAGTATTGAATCGCAAATAGTCTCAAGTTATGAATACGTAGTGAATTATTATCACCATGAAACATTATGTACACAAATAAAAAAAAAAGCTGATAGATAAAAGAGTAAGATAAAAAAAGGTTTTAATAATATATAATAATAATGAGATAATATTCCACAACTATCACACAATGTCATCTAGTCTAAAGCTAAACAGAGCTTGTGTTATGAGTACTAGACAACTGATATACATACTTATAATATAATAATAATATTCCACAATTATCACACAACGCCGTCTAGTCCCAAGTTAAGCAGAGCTTGTGTTATGGGTACTAGCCAACTGATAGAAAGAAAGAAAGAAAAGAAAGAAAGAAAAAATAATTTATTTTGGTACAGCACAAAGCCCAAACACAAAAATAAACAAAATCACGTATAAAAAGTAAAAGAATAAAAAAAGCAATAAAATAAAAAAAAACAGTTGTCTTGTGCCTCATGGCTGCACCAAAATAGGTCCAGTTCAGCATGAATGCCAGACAACTAGTGCCTGACGCTGGTTTTCAACTGAACCTTGTGACGCAACGGACGCAAGACCGGTTTTAGGGTTCAATATAATATAATCATCAGTGATGGATGGATACTTAAATAATATATATACATACATAAATGTAAAAATAGTGTAAAAAAAATAAATAAAATAAAGTGGGTAGGTAAATCTCGAACGAGTTAGGTAGATGTGATCTGTGTATTCACTCCCCCACACCAGTGCATTGTATGCAACTGGGCGCTGATAAACATACTTATATATTTCTAAATACATACATATTATAGATAAATTACACCCAGACACAGAACAAATGATCGTGCTCATCACACAAACATGTGTCCTGGGTGGTATTCGAACCCACGACCTCCGGCATAGCAGTCAGGGCCACTAACCACTAGACCAACAGGCCAGTCAAGAGGTTTTAAATGTGCCAATTCGGATACTGTGTCTGATAATATAGTGTCCAAATCATCAGAACATTTAAATAGTAAGAGAATAATGCATTTTTTTCCCTTGTACTATCCCCTCTAAAACCAGTGAATAAATTTATTTTCTCTTGGAAACGTAATTGATAGGTAGGTTTATTTAAGGACTACTTACTGAAAAAAAAAAGTAATTTTTTAACAAAACTATAAAACTGAAAACTCAACACTATTAAGACGTGCCTAAATGAATGTTGAAAATCTTAGCTTAACTTTTAAGCTTCGCAAAAATAACTTTGAAATAAAGATAAGTTAGCATAGTTAGCACAAACTTAGCTCGGATTATGTACTTCGGCAAAATGCGATAACTTTTAAGGCTAACCTGAAACGGGCGTTTATAGCAATTAAGTTGGATTTTAGAGTTTAAAGAGAATTTATGTTTTGTTCAAAGATTTCGTGAAAATGGTCGACAGTATCAATAATTTTGCTACAGTAGAATCAAGATTTTATTGGAACTAAGAACCTAAACGGTTTTCAATTTTTTAGACCGTTTTTTCCCACTGCGGGTAAAAGTCTCCCCAATATCCTCGGTTTTTATTTTTATAACATGCATGTATTAAACACTCAAGAGCAGTGGTGGCCGTGTAGTAACGGCCCCGACTTACGAGTTGTAGGTCGCGGGTTCAAACCCAGCCAGGTGCATAATTTTGTGTAATTTATTTCATCACCACTGCTCTCAAAACGGTGAAGGAAAATATCGTGAGGAAACCGGCATGTCCTAGAACCAAAAATTCGAAGACATCCACCAACCCGCACTAGGCCCGTGTGGTGGATTACGGCCCATTCGAGATCCCTCTCCTAGAGAAGAGGCCTGAGTCCCAGCAGTGGGAACATTAAAAGGCTGATTATGCATATTTTTATTTATTTAATAGTTTATGTACACACAAATATACAGAAGAAGATAACATATTATAAAACTTAGTACAAAAGTACTGCAGGTCTGCTGCAAAAAATCATGCAAGAAATTATTCATTTATCATGGTGGACATCCCACCCATACGAACAAAGCGTTTTGGGAACACATTTATTGTGCGTACAGCCAAGGAGTGGAATTCCCTGCCGGAGTCTGTGTTTCCTGATAGCTACAACTTAGGGGTCTTTAAGTCAAGAGTGAATAGGTTACTTCTAGGCGTGCTCCATTGTCGACCACATCATCGCTTACCATCAGGTCAGATGGTGGTCAAACGCGAGCCTATCAATAGTAAAAAAAAAAATTCTATGTGAAATATCATATATTTCTTCCAGCAGACCACAAATACAAATATGATTATCACACAAGAGAGGAAAGATAGTGCGCTTTTAGTGAAATGGTTTTCAAATTATTATCTGGGTATTTATCATAAAAAAAAATAAACATAATCATCAGTTACACCAAAGATTTGTCCCTTCCTGTGAACATAATATTACTTCTAGTAAAAGACATCAATAAAAACGAAACACAAATGGCGGATCCAACAGATACAATTCACCGTGTTCAACGTTCTGGTCTGTGCTTCCCCGTTTCCTGTGGAACAGCGGAAATTATAATTTATATTCCACATATTTTGTCCGCATGTATTGCTGTGGTTACGGTCCCTAGATAAATCTGCACAAAATAATACCGGGTCATCGAAGTTCGCTTTGTACTGGGGTTGGTTGTGACGCAATCTGAATTTGTTATTAGCTGATTATGCTGGGCTTTAATGAAAATTCGTCAATGTAATCTACATTGCCATTAAATTTAATATTTATGAAGAGTAATAAAAAATCTTTGGAAATGTAAATTTGTATTAATTATATTTATAGTTTATTATATTTGTATTTTGAAAATTTTTACTACAAAATTAAAAGGACCTCCCTTATCCCTGTCATAAAGATCCAGATCTAAGACTTTAAATGCTGTTAGCTAGACTAGAATCAGTTAGGTGATAATTCTAGATAATAATTAATCTGTACTAGTTTAATTTATATAATACATACAATACATTGTCAACGAATAAATGCATTCCTAAATGACAAATGTTTCAACGATTTATTTAATAGTTAATTAATGCAATAATATTGCTTAATTATGACAAATTGCAACTGATATGTATAATTAATGTAGTTTCCCTAGTGGTATTGTGTTGCCTTTGTTATTTTGTTATACTATGACGATTTTCTTTTCTTTTTGACTTATAATATTTAGTTGTTAGTTTAAATATTGTACACCCTATGGGTGTGTTACAGTGATACTTGCTACAATAAAAAAAAACCGGCCAAGTGCGAGTCGGACTCGCCCATGGAGGGTTCCGTAGCACCAAGTAACATAATATAAAAGTTCTTGTAGTTCGTTGTAACTTTGATCGATGTTTTAATAATAGTGTATTTTTTTAGATTTATGACGTATAAAAAAAAAACTACTTACTAGATCTCGTTCAAACTAATTTTCGTTGGTAGTTTACACGGTAATTTACATCATATATTTTTTTTAGTTTTATCATTCTCTTATTTTAGAAGTTAGAGGGGGGGGGGGGGGACACACATTTTACCACTTTGGAAGTGTCTCTCGCGTAAACTATTCAAATTAGAAAAAAATGATTTTAGAAACCTCAATATCATTTTTGAAGACCTATCCATAGATACCCCCACACGTATGAGTTTGATGAAAAAAAATTTTTTGAGTTTCAGTTCTAAGTATGGGGATCCCCAAAATTTATTGCTTTTTTTCTATTTTTATGTAAAAATCTTAAAGTGGTGCACAGATTACATCTACTTACTAAGTTTCAACAGTATAGCTCTTATAGTTTCGGAAAAAAGTGGCTGTGACATACGGACGGACAGACAGACAGACAGACAGACAGACATGACGAATCTATAAGGGTTCCGTTTTTTGCCATTTGGCTACGGAACCCTAAAAATGACGTGTATTAGTGATTTTTTTTTAAACCTATTTACAAAATAAAAATAAAAATTTAAGAACTGAATTTCCACCTCAGGCAAACAATGTATGAATCTGAATCTTAAAATGTTCCTTCTGCTGGGACTCAGGCCTCCTCTCTAGTTGAGGGAATGGTCCTTAATCCACCATGACGACGCAGTGCTGATTGCAAATGTCGCATGTCTTCAAAATTTTTAGTTTTAGGATATGCCATTTCTATACAATGTTATGAGTAGTAGTGATAAAATAAATTACACAAAATAAAGTGCCTGTCCAGGTTTGAACCCACTTCTTAGTGTCCCCCCGCACACGGGCCGCTTCAAACTTCTTTTTTGGCGGCCTTTTTTTGTGGCTCGTGTGTGGCGATGCCGCCACAAAAAAAAGCTAGAAATCGCTTCAAGCTTCTCCGGCCACAAGCTGTCGCGCGCTTCAGCTTTTTTTGTGGCCGCTTCGATTTTTGTTTTGTGGCCGCTTCTAGCTTTTTTTTTGTGGCGGCTTTTTTTCGTGGCCCGTGTGCGGGCACATTTACAGCTCGTAATTCGGCGCCGTTACCACTGCTCTCTAGTTTCGTACACTCCCTGAATAATCCTTTAGTGGGTATGGGCATGATGTTATGAGAAACGTTTGTCACATTACTATAATAGAGGCAAAAGTGTGTGTTACTTTTTCACTTTCGAACATCAAAATTAATTTAAATGAAATTTGGGTTAACTATTATCATGCAGGCGAAATCGCTAGTAGATATTAATCTACATAAATTAGTCCTTGCAGTCAATAACGAGTTTAAGATAAATTTTAGGTTTATCCTAAACTGTCTCTGAACTGCCAAATTTCAGTATTCAGATTCGAATACTAAAATTTGGCATAAAGCAAGGTCTTAAAGCACAGATATAGGAATAAATCTGAAAACGGTAAATTTGTTGTTACATACCAAATTTTTTTTGTCATATTTAAAACTTCGAGATTCAATTCAGGAATGGAACTTTTACATAGGGAAGATTGTACGGAAGTCCGACTCGCACTTGCCCAGTTTTTTAATCTCTAAACTGTGTACAGTATATACTAAACACAATTTCTTTACTTTAAGTATTACTTGTACTTAATTAAAAACACATGTGGCTATGTGTAAAACCGTCTGTAGTTTACGCACAATACCTGTATCTTCGTTATTTCCTCACTGTTCTGGGTTGTAACCACATACGACGCGTCTCCAAGCCGTGCGGTTTTTCGTATTGGACCGCTTGGCACAAGCTGCTTCTGACAGCTTATCTAATTGCATTTAACCTTTTTGGTGGTGCTCTGACTTGAGCGCATTGAGAAATTTTTACGAGTATTATAGTTTTTTTCATTTTAGTTTTAGTTTTATGGTCAAACGGATTTGGATGATATTTGCCACACGGGTAGACCATATCATACCATACCGCCATACCATACCATACCGCCATACCATACCATACATACCATACCATACCATACCATGCCATACCATACCAAACCATACCATACCATATCATACCATACCACGCCATACCATATAATAATTTTGTTACCCTATACGCGAAAAAAAAAATCGCTGACAGATTTTATCCCAAATTGAATATTTACTATGTGTCTTATTGAAAATAAAAAGTTTACATTTTAACTAGATTTATCATAAATTAACGGTGTTTTATACGATAACAAACACGTAATATAACGTTACCCAAACAAACATGAAACAGTTTGATATTATAAGTTTCCAATACCCAAATTCATATTCCCGGAGTGTAGGATAGAGGTAGCTATGTGGAAACAAATCGATAAAGAGTTACAGTTTTATATCTTAGGGACTATAGGGCCCTTGATGTGGGTGCGACATTTAGACTGTCGCATCATCTGTTTTTATTTCAAATATTTTGTTAGAATTTTATAAATTTTCATATTATTTTGGCTAGTGATGGGATATCGACTAACCATTGGTATCTTGGTATCAATTAACAATGAAATAATCGCCTGGTCTAGTAGTGGCAACTGTATGGACCATCAGTGGTGGGAGAGAGGTAAAGCAAGAAGTAGTGACAGATTTTTCAGAACCTTCCACCACCAACCAGTCTACGCTATGCCTCTGCGAAAACCTATCAATGTTCTTTCAATTGTCCGTTGCTTTTTTGCAATGCAAAATTCTGCTTTCCTGATTAGGAAAAGTTATCAAGTTTATCCACCAGGAATTTTTACATGCTAGTCCCATATGGGACTCTTATTCAATACTATCTGCTGCCAGCGGTTTTGCCCGCGTGGTAGTAAAAAATCATCACAAGGGACTGTTCCCTTTGTTTCTCGGGAGTTTGTACTCCTATTTTAGGGCATGGTCTACCCGTAGCCATATTTTATTCAAATCCGTGCGTGCGTGATTTGAGCGTGAAAGAATGACAAACAAAAACGTAGTAATTTTCTCCTTTATAATATTATTGTGAAGTGTGATTAATCTTCTATCTATCTAAACAGAGTTATTTGTGCTAGTTAAGAACATCATAAACAGCAACTTTTGTTCTATGACTTTTAAAAATGTAACATATTTTGTTTCATCAGATTTTCATACAAACATAAAAATATTTAAATTATACGTTCTAAATATTACGAAGTCTATGCGAAGCAAGCGACAGTACAATAGCGGAGGGTAGCTGAACATGAACTTGACCTATTTACGGACGACCCTCACTAGTCGGTCAGTCGCATTGATGCACTTGCGTCGCGTCATACGTTTTCTTGTAGCGAAATTCGGCTCGATGATGTATCAATATTCTAATCTTGAGTACACGGAAGTAGTATGAATGCTTGCTATGTGTAATTAAAATTTTTCCGAAGCCTGCTTATTATTATTATGAGATCAGTACAGCAAAATACATAGTTGAAATGTGTTAGATAGAACAACAAAATCTTCAAGATATGTTTTTGTCAATGTGTTATGTTTTGTAAAAAGTCATAGAACAAAAGTTGTTGTGTGTTGTACAAATAACCCTGTAAAAAAGGAGAAACTGACTGACTGACATATCAACGCACAGTCGAAACTACAGGAACTGGGAGCGTAAAATTTTATACAAGGTTTTCTTTTATGACGAAGACGAGCACTAAGAGAGGGATATCCCGAATTCACCTCCAATAGGATGACACGGAGGTCAAAAAAGATCCGTGTGAAGCCGCTGGCAGAACTTAGTTTTGATATATTATGGCGAACCTTTCTCTTTGAAGAATACAAGCGCAATATTACGTATGTAATCACTTCGGTCTCGTAACAGTATCGTATTTGTTTTCCAAAGTTATTTATATCACTCACGACCTAAAAACTCCGATCCACCAATTTCCACACGATAACCGTTCTAACATAATATCGGCCGAAACCAAAACACTCTGAAATAGTCAACATAAAAAACAATACTCAACAAAATGGAATGCTCTATAAAGTTTGGACACTAAAAACGGGGACTCCACTTCACAAAAACTAGGTATTTTACATCGCACTACACACGGTACTGAACATAGACATAGAGCGGAAATTGGACCGGCAATCACCAGAACAAAGTTGACTTATCTGTAGAAAGAGACAGCACGATTTAGCCGCATATTTGATTTTGTATGTTGCATTAAAGAAAGTGACACTGAAAATCAGTGATCAGTAGTACTCCTATAAACAATTAAACACGTACATTGCTAAAATTTACAAGTCACAATATCTTTTATTTAAATAAAATTAATTGTGAAACAAGTCATAATATCTTTTATTTAAATAAACTTAATTCTAGCAATAGTTTACTTTACGCAAATAAGTACAGTTTTGTAAACTATTGCTATATTTAATTCATAAAAAAAAAAACACTAAAAAAGATAACACTTCCCACTTTTACGGGATTATCTAAAACATTTACAGGGGCCATTGCAAAGGACGCTGTGGGTTTTAGAGGTCAAAAGACTGAAACTCCCTTCCATATAGAGTGAGAGTAATCATTTGATGATTCCCCACTGGCCACGCGATCGCGTTGTCCTTTTCACATTTTTCTGACGATATTCATTTGACAGCTAGACAGGGCACCCTTTATCCCGTTCTCTACGTCTACGGTGTAGAATAGCCGGTAGTAGAAGTGCCATTTCATATTTATGAGCAATTTTGATCCTTTTATGAAGGTTCAAGCAGCAAGATGTTTATGACTCAGTTAGCACGGCCAGCCCATACAGTAGCACTTTCAAGTTTACCATCATTGTTAGTATGTTGCTGTGGGAAATTTCGGGACTTGTGGGGTAGGTTGTACACGTCTTTAGGCTGACTAGGTTTTCGTTTTACTAACTTTTTAGTGTTATACGTGCTTGGTTTTTTTCAAGCCTAGTACATACTTGCTTTATTTACTGATTGAATTAAAAGGGAGTTGTTTTCAGTCGTGGTTTCAGGTCTGTGAAAATCACTTATTCCTTTTTTTTTCTGCTTTTTTAATGTTCATAACTAGTAAAAGAAATAAATTAACGTTTTCGAATTCATTAAACATTTTTCTTTCCGTCCCATGGTGATCTTGTTACTACGAGTATTTAGTATTATGCTAAGTTGAAGCTTTTTGTCACTGTACTTTTTGTTTAATTTTAAGATATTTCCGTTTTTTGTAATACCAGTAATTGCAATTTTCATTCTTTCTTTCTCCCTTCTTCTTCTTCGTGCCCTTATCCCATATTACTTGGGGTCGGCGCAACACGTATTTTTCTTCCATTCTGTCCTGTCACCCGTCAAAATATCACTAACTCCCTTTTCTTTCATATCACTTCTCACACAATCCATCCATCTTTTTTCGGCCTTCCTCTCCCTCTCCATCCATCTACATGTATACTCAGAACTTTTTTAGTAATATGCGCTCTTCACATGACCATACCAAGACAACCGATTACCTTTCAACTTTTCAGTCACTGGCGCCACTTTCAAACTTCCTCTAATATACTCATTTCTCCCTTTATCTCTCCATATCAACATTCTCATTTCCGCTACATGCAATCTTTTTTCATCCTTCGTTTTCACAGCCCAACATTCTGATACAACATTCTTTCTTTCTCCCATGTCATTATTAATAGGAATAGCGTTGAAATCAATCTATAAATATTTTTTCCTTCGCCAGATGTATATCCTACATTTTAAAAAGAAAGTGAATTATCTAAAAAGCAAAAACATGTGTTTTTTTTTATATTTGTCTGATTTGTACCACTAAGAATGGAAGATGGTATTTTACACTAAAACACTATGTGTTGTCAGAATTTTTACCATCTTTCTTTCCTTGTTCACAGGTCGTTCGGAACCCGGCATAGTACCTTCAATAGTGGGCTTCACAAAGGACTCGGTGGCCCTCGAGTCGGACCGGCTGGCTCCGGGAGACAGGATCTGCAGTGTCAACGGCATCTCCACGGCAAGGTTGACGAATGATGAAGTGCTGCGACTCCTCGATAATGTGGAGGAACGAGCCTCGCTGGAGGTGGAATATTATATGCCTAACTATGGTGAGTTTTTAACTTACTTCTAAGTTATTTTAACGCTTGGGCCATGGGTTGTCCACAAGGGAACCCTGACCTTCTGGGGGACACAAGTCAAAGAAGGGACACAGGACCGGTTTTTAGTCTGTAATAGTCTGACAGGCCCCCAGGGCTTCGCGCTCCACCCTAGAGCAGAAGAAATCATTGGATGATTTCTAACCTAAAAAAAGTTATTTTGACTAACCAAGATTTTACACAAAAAACACTAAATTCGTGTAACATGTGTTGATGCGTTATGATTGAAGGGCTCAATCCCCTCGCGGAATAAATATTTGTATGGTCTATAGATAGTTGCTTTAATAATTAAACAAAACAAAAGACACGTAGAATTATTGTACGTGTCTTTTGTATAAGAGTTTATGTTTGGAAACACCTATACATCATGTACCTCATTCCTAGGAATAACATAAAAAAAACTCCAAAACATGTTAAACCGCTCCCACTCATTTTAAATGACCTTTACTCTCTCCTAAATATATTTTCAATCAAAAATTTGATTGCAAGGTAATTTTGATATAAATAATGTGATGTGACATACAGTAACCAGAAAATAGTAAACAAGAACATAAATAGTAAATTTGATTGAATCTCTATGATAGAACTAAATCCAATTTTCAGAGTTACATCTCTAAAGTAGATACCCACTCCGAAAATTCGATATGATTACTATAATCATTGAACTATGAAATAACACTACTATCTGTTCTGGGATTACTATGAAATAAGTCTAGAAATCAAATCTACAAAGAAACCTTGATAGATCTTCAAGAATACTTATTTATAATAAAACGTCAACTTGTATCTAATATAAATTGAG
The DNA here is from genome assembly GCA_910589285.2 of Mythimna ferrago. Classification (NCBI taxonomy): domain Eukaryota; kingdom Metazoa; phylum Arthropoda; class Insecta; order Lepidoptera; family Noctuidae; genus Mythimna; species Mythimna ferrago. The sequence continues at coordinate 27,410,118 of OU342679.1, forward strand.
ATCACGGGCCTTAAAATACCCTATATAGCTTAATGCCTATAACAGTTTTTTTCTAGTCGACAAATGGACTGCATTAAAAGCTCGTGATAAGGCTTCAGATTCAATACAACAAGCCTTTCGATAAGCCTGTTGGTCTAGTTATCAGTGACCCTGACTGCTATGCCAGAGGTCGTGGGTTCGATTCCCACCCAAAACAAAATTAAATGTTCGTGTGATGAGCATGATCATTAATTTGTTCTAAGTCTGGGTGTAATTTATCTATAATATGTATGAATTTAGAAATATATAAGTATTTTTATCAGTTGTCTAGTACCCATAACACAAGCTCTGCTTAGTTTTGGACTAGATAGTGTTGCGTGAAAGTTATGTGATATAAAAAAAAAAAACTAGAATATAATAGAATACACTTTATTGTACACCAAAAAGTAACTACCACTATATCATACCCATAGATTTTTTTTTTTTAAGCTATTGCATAGCTTCTATCGCGGGCCTTGAGCGTGGAGACCGAATCCAGAAATTCCGTAACGAAAATAACCTAACACCCCCCACTCATTTGTTTTTTGAGCGTGGTGACCGATAAGAAAACAAATGAGTGAACAATCAATCAAAATTCAATTCAATGTGTGAAAGTGTAACTTCAATTAATATCAAAGAAAAAAAAAACAAAGGAAAAAAAATACTGCATAAATAAAATAAATAAATAATTATAATTGCATAAGTTGATAAAAATGATATGCAATAGCTTTACCGCGGCAGTCCCCGAGTGCCACGTCTTTTTTATGTCTAACTTAAATCTATGGGTACGGTATAGGACAGATAAAGTTAATAAAGAACTAAGTTTATTTAGTCAAAGCGCGTATTCTTTTGTATTTCATGTTTCTTATTTTATTCAAGTAACGCCCACAATAACACGCTAATTTTAAATCTAAAAATTTTTAAAGGTCAACAAAATTATTACTTTTAGCAGCGTCCTTAGTTTTTCAATCTATTGAATATAATATAGATTTTCTAAGACCTTAGACAAAATCGGTAATTTGACGAGGATTAATTCTAAAATTATAAACAATTGATTCCATATATTGGTCAGTTGTTTAGACACGTCGTTACTACACCAATTCTCAATGTGGGTATGATTAAAACAACTACTGAACTTCACTCAAAACGAATACCGTCAATAAGCTCTGCTATCGGGTGCCGTAATGCCACGTGGTCAATGTGTCATTATGTCATTTTCATTATCGAATTTGACAACTGCTATCACTGCAAGAATGACAATTAGGATTGCCGCACGCAGGTCACCGACCACCGGCGGAGACCTCTCGCGCCGGGCCTTGGTTGAGGCCATGGTCCGGAGCGAGGAGGAATGGCAGGTGATCGCCGACTTCTGCGAAGCAGTAATGCTCGCAAAGGAGGAGGCCGACCGCATTAGGCAACGGCGCTGTCGCCGTCGCCACCGGGATTCCGATCCCGATTTCCGGCTACCGTAGGCGCGGGCTTGCGAACAGTGAGCAATGGGTAGCTCGCTGTCCGGCCATCCGGTAACTGTCCGGACCAAGTACAAGTCGTCGACGGCGCGCACTGTTCCTGCGCGCCTCAAGGAGTTGTCAGCAACAGCTGGGGCCCAGCCGGGTCGAAGCCTACTGGGGCCAGGATTATCCGAAAGGGAACTCGAGCCCCGGTATGAAGGCTTGAAGGAACAGGGTGGGTTTTTTAGTCAGTAAGAGTCTGACACTATCTCCAGCTCCGCCCAAGAGCGGGGGTTGTCATAGGATGATTTTCTACACCAAAAAAAAGGCCACCGACCACAACTACAAAACGCCGTCATATTTCTTCTAGATTTCATAAATTTTATATAGTCACGCCGCACACGGCACTGGCCCCAAGCCACTGGCCACAAGCCACTTGTGGCCAGTGGCTGCTACATTTTTTAACCCGCAGTGTCATAATGGACTCTGATGAAGATAGTTTAAAAGCGTGAATGACGGGCGTCGGAGTTTTGTATCGCCATTTAGTAGCCAGTTCGAACCACAAGAAGCGAGCAGCGGCGATGTATAGCGTATGACGGTCACCGGTGTCAACCGTGTTCGGCGACTAGGTAAAATTTATGAACTAATACGTGGTCGCTCACAATGCACCTCATCAGAAGGCTTAAAGTCACCCAAAGAGCAATGGAAAGGGCTATGCTCGGGGTTTCCTTACGTGACCGAATATAAAATGAAGATATCCGCAGGAGAACTAAGGTTGCCGACATAGCACGAAGAATTGCCAAACTTAAGTGGTAATGGGCAGGGCACATTGCCCGCAGAATAGATAACTGTTGGGGCCGAAAGGTTCTGGAGTGGCGACGTCGTACCGGAAGACGCAGCGTTGGAAGGCCTCCTACAAGGTTGACTGATGACCTTGTGAAGGTAGCGGGAAACTGATGGATGCAGGACGCATAGGAACGTTCGATGTGGCGACGTTTGGGGGAAGCCTATGGCCAACAGTGGACGTGTATCGGCTGAAATGATGATGATGATGATGAAATCTAATATGCCGATGGCGGCGTTTTGTGGCTGTGGCCGATGGCCCGTGTGTGGCGACTCTGAGCCCCTTGGTCAATACAACATTGAATCCTATAACTTATAATATTCGGTCACTGTGAGATCATAGTAAAGTTATTATTAACACAATCACAAAAGTGGATTTCTCCTTAAATAAATTGTCAGCTTGCAGAGGCTCACGCCATAATCATGGCGGTAAATCCACTTTTTGAGGAGTATCTGAAAAGACGTCACAGCGTCCTCACCTCCCGCATAACGCAAGTCCTCACCGTACATGGGCACAGGCACCTAATTCGTGCGGACCAAGTTCTTTAAAGACCCAAGTTCTTCTAGGAAGGGAGCCTCAGCAGTGAGAACATTAAAAAGGCTGATGATGGTGATGAAGTTCTTTAAAGAGATGTCTGTAAAACCGTAGGAAGTCTTTTGGGGCAATGTGTGACTTCCAAAACGGCAACCCGGGGTCCTGAACGCAATGCAATGAAAGAAGATAGATAAGGTTTTAGTCATAAAAATTCTGACACGCCTTTTTGCTCCGCCCTGGAGCGGGAGAAATAATTGAATGATTTCCCATCCCAAAAAAAAAGCTTGCAGAGACTATCGATAAAGAAATTAACCATTAATTATTAGTTCCTGATGTCATTTATATTTTTGGTGTAAAACAAAGAATACATCTATCTATCTATTTAATAACATCAACATACTAATTTTAAGTGCTTTTTCGATCATTTTGACGGACTACTAATGGGTTTAGTAAAAGACCTTAATCGAAGTAATTCTTAGTATTATATACTAGCTTTTACCCGTGACTTCACCCGCGTTCAAATTATAGCCTGAATCACTCAGGAATAAAGCAGCTTTCTATCGGTGAAGAAATTTTAGCAATCGGATCAGTACTCCCAGAGATTACCTCCTACAAACAAAAAAACATAAAAACAAAAAAAAAACTTTACCTCTTTATTATAATTAGTGTAGTGTGTACCTCTTTATGTTCAATATTGAATTTGGATGGCTCTCTCAATAATTATTGTTAAGAAATTTGGCTTTGTGATACAAAATTCTTGGAATAGTCAAATGAAATTTTGTATATGCAGATAATATTGACAATGCTAGTACATTCCATCTACATTTATCTCCTTTCTCTTAGTCCATCCAAAGGTTGTCTGTAAGAGATCGCCTTGTGTGATAAGACCGCCCATTGTGCACTTATTAAGGTCACCAAAATAAAGGGTGAGGCAAAAATGTTACTCACTAAAATGTAGAAAAAAAATTGATACTTAGTTTCAAAAAACCCAACTGTAAAAAATAGATTGAATAAATTCGAAACAAGTTACTTGTGTAAGCGATGTGATGCAACTAACGATGCCAAATCTATGATTAAACTAAATTCCTCTAACAGTGTCGGACTGCTTACACTGACTTGTTTCAATCTTTTTAGTTGTTTCTTTGCAGTCAGGTTTTTTGACATTGTCAATTTTTATTTATTTATTATAAATCGTGATCACACAGCGCTCTCTCAACAAAAAAAATGGACTTGTGTAATTTTAAATCTAAATTCAGCCAGTTTTGGTAAATATAGACTATTTTCGATATTTCAAATATAGTACAGTACGGCCGACCGCTCCGAACTTCGAATAATTGAATGTGCTAGTAATTTTTTTACGCACCATATGGCGAATGCATATTGCATATTTTATACGCGATAGTTCGGAACGCGAACTTCGGAGAGGCCAACTCATTTGATAGTACTGTACATAGTTATATTTCAAGAAATATATCAAAACTAAGCGTTTTAATATTTATGTTGAAGTACAAAGCTGATTGAAACTACAACATGATAAATGAAGCCTTAGCAATCATATATCATTTCGCACAAGACAAGGGGGCAATTCATTTTGTTACTGACACACCTCTTTTAGTTCTCGTGATCATTAATTGTGCTAAAACTTCTACGTCTGGATAATTTTAGAATTAATCTTTGTTTTTCAAAATACTTATTACGATTTGAAATTATATTCATAGTTAATAATAAGTTTTAAAACTTATATATTTTAGAATTACCCTTGACCGTTTATACCGATAAGTAGTAAATCGATATTTTGGCAGGACATGACGAATTTACAACAGTTAACTCGCCGAAATCTTTAAAGTATCCAAATTCACAATTAGCCGTTGTTAGCAATGTTTGATTAGCAAAAAACTATATTTTTCCTCGGTCGCTTAATTGTTGCATAAGCCTCTGGTGAGGCTAAGGTATTTTTGGCAGGACATGTTGGTACATGTCCTGCCAAAAATACCTTATCCTGTAAACCAGTAAACTCATTAAAAAATAAAAGATAAAGACCCTAGAATGTAAGTTGGAACGAAACTGAAAGAAACAATAAATTAATAAATTAGTCAAAACGGGCCTTTTGCTAATTGACAACTTTAAGCCAATTCAATTCTTTTTTGAGGTGGGAAATCATCAAAAATCTTCTACCAATCTCAGTACAGCGAAAAGTAATGTCAAAATTTCACACAAAATCTCCAGTCTGCCTTTGCCTGGGAAAAAAAATCTGAAAGCAAACATCGTCATTTTCTTTCGACTTTTTCATTGAATTATTTTAATGTTTGAATAGGGTAGTTTCCGGGGTCAAAATAATTACATTTTATTTAGTCTGTATTTTAGATTATAAAAAAATATTGGACACGTATTTTTTCTGCGAAAAAATGTAGCACGGCGTAACGTTACACGTGACTTTAATGGGCTATATCTTTGTTATTTTTTGTTTAATCGAAAAAAGAAAAAATACGTGTCCAATATTTTTTTATAATCTAAAATACGGACTAATTACATTTTTTACGGCAACTAGCCTATTAGTGGTAGGTACGTCAATTTGCGTCTAAATTCCTTTCCAATCGTAAACCACAATTACGAATTAGACTAATTAGTCTTCAAGATCCGACGGCAACGAGCAGGCGCCACTTCGTCAATGCTTAGATCAAATGAAACTATCTATAGAGCGTGTAATTAAAATAAATTCTAACATCCCAAGAAGGACTATAAATAGCAACACCTGTCACATTGAGCAAGAACTTCCGATGAGCGGCGCGGATGAACACAGAAATAGCCCATGGCGCTCATCCTTTCTCTCAATTCGACCGCTAGTTTCCTCAGTTGTCATAAACAGCTCAGCATGACAACCGACACCATTTTAGTCCTCTATATTTTTCATTTTATAATTTTATCATGTACTAGTGTAGTGCATAGACGGACTTAAGCAACAAAGCATTCTCTACCAGTCAACCATTGGGTTAAAATGACAATATTGTGGTAGGTTTGCACAATAATATTTTTGAATCGAATTTTTCTTTGTTTGAATACTTTTTAACGTTTTTGTCTGGTGACAGTGAAGCCAAAAGATCAATGTTTTGGTTTTACTCAGATTTTCGAAAAACTTGATGTGATGGAACTGAGAATTTTCAACTTAAAATAACAAAACTAAAGACTGAAAAAGCTACCCCAGAGGAAGAGCAATGTTTCGATTCTAATTAAATCTCCGTTTTAGGAGGTAATCTCTGAAAGTACTGGTACGATTGCTAAAATTTTTTCACCGATAGAAGGCTGCTTTATTCCTGAGTAATATAGGCTATATTATATGTACTCGGACAAAAGCTAACAGATTATGAGAGATATGCATACTTATATAATGCATATATTTCGGAAAACTTAACCACACTGTCAATTTCCAACATAAAATAATAATAAAAAAACAGACCAATAAATTCTTGCGTCAGTACTAAATACAGTCCATAGTCCCAAAGGAAGTAGTCTACACCAGTAACTACGCTACGAATTATATCACGGTAACATTTTACTCCTTTTATTTTCCAACGTACCCAGCGAACCGCAAATGACCACAGTTGGTTAGGCTTCCATTCGTTTTAATGGAAGTACAGTAAAAACTTATACGACCTTCTTTTGTTTCAGCTTCCCAAAATTCACTCTACATCACGACGAAGTTAGCAGAGGTTCCTGTCGAAAAAATCAATGGTTCGCTGGGTATCACCATCAGAGGTGGTCTTCCGGAGAATTCGGCTCCAAGTGCTGATCTGGTACTGAACAGCCGGTCCTTAGACGCTCAGCCGCTGGTGGTGACACATGTGAGACCTGGTGGAGCTGCGTATAATACTTCTAGGATAAAACCTGGGGATAGACTGTTGAAAGTTGATCACGTAAGTTTTATTTGCATTTTTAAAACAGATTGTCTCTACTCTATGGATCTCGATGTTTTTTTTTTAATTTGTAACACGACGCGGCGTCGGTATCGTTGTATTTTTTTTAAATTGATATGGCACGTTTTACTAGTTAAAGGTTAAAACCTAGTAGTTTTTGATAAGTTAATAAAAATTCGTTAAATTTAAAAATTATATTGATTTTAAAAATATCTAATGAAGAAAACCCATTTCTACACGGGCGGTGACAAAGTTTTTTTTATTATCAAAACGATTGTGAAGTAAAGGTGTACTTCACAATCGATCCTTTACACAAAAGCCCTCAATGCTAGAAACTAACGACATACTTTTCTTTCCAGGTCTCTCTAACCAACAAAACCCTATCAGAAGTCCACAACATCCTCCAGAACTGTCCCCAAGTGACCAGCTTAACGATAGAATACGACGTGTCCATCATGGAGTCAGTAAAGTTAGCAACTGGTCCACTCCTCATAGAGATTGAGAGGCCTTGCAACGAGGACTTGGGGCTGTTCCTGACTAACCAGCGATGTTCCTCTGACGATGTATACAGTTCTGGGTCAGACACGTATCAGAGGGTTGGGACGTGTAATGCTATTTATATCGATAGTATATTACCGGCTAGCATTAGTGACAGGTGAGTCCGTTTTATGCGTTTGCCTATTGATTAAACCAAGCTCCTTTTGGCAGAAACTATTGTCATTGATCTATGAACCTCGTCTTTGTATTTACGCTTGTAGAGGCTTGTGATTCCCTAACGAATACTTCTATATATATTCCGCCTATTATAATTTAGGTGTCTTCAAGGCTAGAGTGATTGGCTCTTAATAAACTAATGCACTTCAGCATCAACGATTGCATTACTGCTTACCATTAGGTGGGATTTCAATCAAGCAAGTATATATTATGAAAAAAAAAAATACCAATTTACTATGCTTTTTTTAGTTGAAATAAATTAGTGCTTGATCCCACCTGATGGTGGCTTAATACATATTAAAAAAAAAAAAACTTTATTGTCAAATTCCTAAATGTCGTGTGATCGTGTCAAAATTGCTTTGCTGGTCATGTAAATCTGATGCACCTAATTGTTTTTGTCACTTTTAAAAATCCAATTATTTACCTACTTAATCACATACGTTAGAAAAAGTCATCCTTTTCTTAAATACCATACGATTTTCATGTCATAACACAAATATTTTATTATGTTTTACAACTTTGCTTAAATATACTCTTGCCTTCTACTAAAAGTCACATTAATCAACAAAGCCTGAAGTAGAAGCTCCGCTCCACTGCATAATTAGTGACGAGACCATAACTGATGAGCTATCGATATTTAAATTGGTTACAAGATATCGGCTTAGCCTAGTTCCAGCTCACTGCACTTTGATACGTGGCAGAAAAAGTATAGCTACAGAGAATAATATGATCCTTCACGTTTCTTGGATTATTATTTATTGGAGTAGATGATTTTTTTTATCGAATCTTGATATTTTCGCGTCATGCACGGTTGTGTACATCATAACACAATCTTATATTTTCCGTAAAGGAAACCCTTTCCCTGTGTGCCCTTATTTTGGCAGTTATGTTAGTTATATGTAATCGTAATTCTAGATTTCGGGTACTTTTTCTACTATTATAAGGGGACTTTATACCTATTTTATTTGTCTTGTGCTAACTTTTGTGCACTCTCGATTCATTTCCCTTGAGATCTGACTGTTACAAATACAACTGACTTTTGACTGGGCTGTTGGCCTAGTAGTTAGTGACCCTGACTGCTATACCGAAGGTCGTGGGTTCGATTCCCACCCAAGACAAATATTTGTGTGATGAGCACGATCATTTGTTAGTGTCTGGGTGTAATTTATCTATAATACATATGTATTTAGAAATATATAAGTATGTTTATCAGTTGTCTAGTACTAGTAGTACACACAAGCTCTGCTAGACGGCGGTATGTGTTAGTTGTGGCATAAAAAAAAACTGTAAATACATCACCTCGGCCAATCCGCTTCAATACTTTTAATCAATGTACAAGAAAAACATACATTACATACTAAACCACCAATCTTACAAAGGATGACATGACAAAAAAAGAAATATGGCCAATATCTTAGAAAAACAATGCAGTGAATTTAAAAATAATATCATGAATCTTCATTCGTCATTCTATGGAAGCCCTTCGCGCCTCAGGGATGTTTGACCCTTGTCAACCTTCGATGTCTTAGGGCGGGTCGAAGCCCAATTGTGTTTTTAAAAGGAATAGATTCAATATGGTGTTGTCATGCTCTTTGCTCTTTAAGGTGAGTAGTTTCTACAAAAGGTGTTTGCTCGAAAACCTGTGTGAAGATTTGGCATTAGGCGATAAGATAAGATAAGATATATTTATTTGCTCAAACATGTGTACACATACAATATTTAAAAAATTGCATGCAGGATGACATAAAGTAATGAAAATTGGTTCAGACATGTTTGCCACATACTATGGCGTGCAAATGTTTTAAATGGTTAAAAACAATTTAATTAAAATTTTTACTAAGTACATAGTTGGAAAAATATATCAATGTCAAAATGAAACGTGTCAAAATTATAGCAAAAACCTTTAGTTCTACGAAACTAGCAACGAGTATAAATGTAGAAAACGATAAATTTATTTATTTATTTATCTTAATGCACAATGCTCTTTAAATATTTATGCACAAAAAACTGTACGAAGGCGGACTTAATGCCTTAAGCATTATCTGCCAGTCGACCTTAGGGTGGTCAAAAAGGTACATGTCAAAAGAAAAGTAAAAATAATAATAATAAAAATCTATGTCTGTGAATTAAACATATGGTAATAAATGTCAAAGTGTACCCAGTTATGTCAAAAGTATTAAAATCATAATTGAATCTAAGTCACTCTAAATGGTTCTGCGATATCTTTTAATACTTAATTGATTTCGTGAAATAGCTTTATCTTCTACGGGACATATTTAGTCGGTCTCCTTTCGTTCAGTCCATCCGAAGGTTGTCTGTAAGTTATTTTCCTGTGTGGTGAGACTCACTGTACATTTCTTTTCATAAATATTCTTCCTATGGACGAAGGACATTGGGAATCCGATGGATGCGAGACGACCGATCGTCGTGGCGAGACTTGGGGAGTACTAATCTAACAGTGGACGTCTATCAGCTGAAATGATGATGATTACTGCAATAAAACAATTTAAATTCTTTCTTGAAACCAAAGCTGAAATCGATTTTCATAACGAATTTGAGGAAATATGAATAAAATATTGGTTATCCCTTGTCTTGGAACCAGTATTCGCTGCAAAAGCCTAAAATAATAAAATTAAGTCGATTCACAGAATCAAGTCTTTACGTCAAATGAAAATTCCAAATCCCAATTCTCCAGTGCGATTATTTTAATCAATTAGAGGGCTAAGAAAAATTAATTACATTTCATTAGTCGTTTAGAGAAAAATGTTCGCTTTCCAATGCGAGTATCAGTCTCTAAGAAGCGTCCCTTAGGGATCCTTTATTGAGCTCAATGAATATGGCTAGTACCTAATCTTGGTGGGATACTTTTTATACCTATTTTATCAAGCTTTTTTTATTATTAGCTTCACTTGTAACTAACTATGTATGTAAGAAAATCTTGGAATCTTAATTTGACCCAAATTCCGGTCTTCGATTAGGATAAAATTTTGCACACGCTCTGAGTTCTGATGACAATACATGACTACCTAAGAAACGTCATTACAAATCCAATATGGCGGCCTCCCCAAGATGACGGACTGGCTGTTTGAAATCCACCCCCATGATATGGGTATCAAATGAAAGGGTTTGCTGTTAAGAATACGAAAAAAAATATTCACGTGACTCAAATCCAATATGGCGGACGTCCAAGGTGGCAGATTAGCTATTTGAAATGCACCATAATATGGGTACAGGTCGCGCGGTGAATTAAGATCGCTCGGTGAAAGTAGTGGGGGCAATCGGCGCATGTGTACAATTGCGCACAGAAATTCTTAGTATGTTAGGTCTTTATTTTTAATTTCGTATGTTTGAACCTTAGTAACATAAGTTATAATAACACTAGTTTTTGCTTGTAATTTATCTTGTAAGTAGGTAAATTCAGAAAAATTAAAATTTTTAAAACAAAAATTAAAAAAAAAAATTTCGCTAGTTTCTTTCTTAACGTAACAATTCACGTCGTAAACCATTGTTCTGGCTTGCCGTTTTAAAACTTTATTTTTAACCATTTTTTTTTACGACTACGTATTACTAATACGATAACACAAGCTGTACGCAACAGTACCCAAGTACAACAGTATCCAATGAGACGCGAGAACGCAACGCGGGAATTGAAGAGCGACTCTATCTACCAATGACGTGTCGCCCTCGGCGCACACCCGCCCGCACGTCGCCAAATAGACCTTAGAATTGAATACTGCGCATGCCCCTTCCACTTTTGCCGAGCGATCTTGATTCACCGCGCGACCTGTATTAAATTTAGTGCGTGCTAAAAGCGTGTTTTTTAGTGTTTTGAACTATTACCTATATTTTTTACTATAACTCGTATTTTCACCGTGACTTCGTTTGCGTGAATTTCGAATGTTCTTATAGGTTACGGCGATTAAAAAGAAACACAGTAAATTAAAAACGAAAATAAGCAATATGCATGATAAGCTAATGGACATGTGTATTCTCCCCATCTGACTTATATGCACAGACTTGGGTTAACTAATGTCCAAAGGTCCAAACTTAAGGTTTGCCAACGTGCTATGGAGCGCAGCATACTATGTGTTAAAATAACGGATCGTGTTGGAAACAATACACTGCGCGCCAAAATGCAAATCATTGACGTGGTTCAGAAGGCTGTCCAGCTTAAATGAGACAGGGGTGGACATGTCTGCTGCACGCCGATCGAACGGTGGGCCAGTAAAATGCAAAATTGGTGCACTGAAATCGAACGACGGGGTCGCGGCAGACCGAGAAAGAGGTGGCGGGACGACTTGGATGTCTTCCTTGGGAATTGGCAAGAAGTGGCTTAAAACCAGGAACATTGGAAGGAATGGAGGGAAGCCTTTGCCCAGCAGTGGGACAGATGAGCTAAATATAATAATAATAAAATAAGCATGAAACAATATTTTTTAACTAACCAGCTTATCAATAAATATACAAAAATAGAATACTAATTTTAAAAACAATATCAAGGGAAAGCAAACGAGATATCACTCTGTCTTGGTAGCCTTGGTATGGGTACGTAGTAACTATTCAGTAATCTGTGGTATGGGTATCATGGCATTTGACGTCTACCATGTCAGACTTTTCTATCATAGTAGCTGCTTTGAAGCTTTTTTTAAATATTTGTATAACAGAGCTATAAAGTAATGAAATTAGAAAATAAAAAAATGCATTTATTTTTTATTTATATGTCCTATTGTCAATTACGATGTTTTTCGGTGGGAAAATCATCTAATGTCATCTTGGCTCTTGGGCGGAGCGGGAGATTGTGTCAGGCTTTTACTGTCTATAAAACCCACTCCTGTTCCTTCCTTGTCATTGTTCCAGGGAAGTATATGCGCCGTTCTCCACCCTCCCTTCATTCCCAGCCTTTCTTTCGAACGAGACGGACGTATCGTTTTTGCTTTCAAAATGAATAAAGAAAAACTACTCGAAAATTTGTGGACCAAGCGACATCCACTCGTTGACCACTCGGCGTTCACCCGTTGACCGCGCGGGGTCCACTGGTTGACCGCGCGACGTTAATTGGTGATAACGCGGCATCCACCCGTGGACCACCTGTCGACAACGCGTGGACGCCGTGTGATGAGGTGGTGCGGGGTGGGTGCCAGGTGGCTCTAATGAGCTGTGACCTTAATTCATTAAATCCCAAGCGAACACGCGTTCGCGCATCTATTGTCTTACTATTGTATCTCAAATTGACGGTATCTGAAAGGTGTCATTGCAGCCTTCGTGCACCCCCACATTGTGACGTCATCACCCCTCAAGTTTTCATGCAATAAATAAAAGGTCATCATTCTCCACTCCCTTAGAGAAGATACGAGTATATAATCGAATACTCGTAGTATATAATCGAATCCTTGCCAAAATTTATTTTATAGTTCTCTTTCTATTTATTTGAAAGTATCTTCTTCAAGTAAATGACATTAGTTACAAACTTGTCCGACCAGAGGGTGCTTAACTCGTTACTTCATACTTTACTAATATTGTGAGACATTTTAAAGTTCAGCTAATGTTTTAAGAAACTCATTTTGTTTGAATTAAAATTGTTTAAAACTTTTATTGTATAGCTTCGTAATTTGTTTATGAATCCGAGCTGTTGGTGAGATGAAAACTTTCTTGATTGCTTCATTATATTCTTTTGAAGGTTTTGAAGTAGTTAGTTTTCTGTTTATGATAATAGTTAAAATGAAATTGCAAGATTTGCAAAGTTGGTGTAACTTTATCGCTAATAGTTCTACTATTTTCATTTTATATATGAAGTTATTTGTTTTTGTTTTTAAAGCTTAAAGTTTTAGTTGAAGTTTACTTATGAGCGTGCAAGTTCAGTACTAATAGTAATAACAATCGTTTATTTGCTTAGAAAGAACATGCTAAAATAACAAAACAAACTTTACGTTACGCCCACCATACACGCTAGTGTAAACCTGATAGGTTTGCCTGTACTGTTAAGTTGCACAGGCAATGAGCATGTATTACATCTTTTTTTTTTTTGACTTTTGAGCATGGCAGTTGAGTTTGTCATGCTCACTCTAATGTCTCGCTGTCGGTGGCACGTGTTATTGGGTCATTCGGTTCCCTTAAAAATGGTTGAGCTGAGTCGGGCTGATGCACGCGTTATGCTCGTGAACGGGTGCCGTCAGTTGAGACTGGTCATCTCTTAGCTGCCAGTGGCTTAATTCAGTTTGTATCTTTTAATTATTATTATTTTTTATTTTTATTTTGTCATCTACATTGTGCTTACACAATAGTAGCAACATGAAAATTTGTAACCAAGCATTATATGTAACACATAATATGATTTAAAAGAGTGTCCATGGAGTTTCTTGCACGTTCTTCTCCATAGAGACCTACTCTTTGGAACGTGCAATCTAGCTTCACTTTTCTTGGACTGACCGACATTAGACTATTCAAAAGTGCCTGTAAATGGTCTATTTGAAATAAATGATTTTGATTTTGATTTTGTATATTGCCCAACCGTGGTTTCCATACATGCTTTCCTGAAAGGTATAACTGTGCAAACAAACTTGTCAGGTTACCCTAGCGTGTATCGCTAACTTTAAGGTACAAACGTTTGAAAGATTTATCGTAGCCGTAGAACGCAAAAAGCAAATGAAAGACACAAGTGGGTTTTAGTCAATAAAAATCTGACACGCCCCGCCCTAAGGAAGGAGAAGTCATTAGATGATTTTGTATCTTAAAACACACGATACAGGAGTTATTCTTAGTCTGAAGCGTCTTATAAAACAACATAAATTGTTTGTTTTGTAGTATTACATTTTGTAATTATTATTAAATTTCTTACCGACTAGAGTACTTTATCATATGATTTACAATCCGTTTTGGAAACACATTCATTGTGCGTGCCCCTAAGGAGTGGAATTCCTTGCCGGAGTCTGTGTTTCCTGATAGCTACAACCCCGGAATCTTTAAGTCGAGAGTGAATAGGTTTCTTCTATCTATCTGGTGAGATAGCGGTCAAGCGCGAACCTACAAAAAAATATATAAATTCCAAAAAAGAAAGCCAATTAAATTACTTAGCTCTTTACTTAAAAAAAAAACTTTTGGGTTTTATTTTCTCCAAACCCACAATTGCACACACAATCTTATTTTTCAAAGCTAATACCGTACTTAAAGTAATACAAATAGAGATACAGCTGGAACCGTTGATTGCAAGCCTAGGCTTGCAGTAAGCCCTGGGATCGCACTGAGCTTTACCTAAGCCTGAATAGAGGGACTTACAGGCGCAGTGCGAATTTTTCAAGTAATGTTACTTGTATTCTTCGGATAACGTTAATTCGGTGATAAAATGTGGCTTTTATTTACGAGTTTTTGGTTTAAGATAAACGTTTTAACCGCTATTAAATTTAAAGTGACCCTTAAATTACCCTTGTAGGTATTTCTTTTAATCGGCGAAATCTTTACTGTATTATCTGAGAATTTTGAAGTTCATCAAGACATCAATATAAGTAATTGTCACCAGGCAATGACCAATGTTTACCTATATTGTTATACCAATAAAAGTAAGTTAGTACAACCGTAGATGCCCAGCAGGGTCGAAGCCTGCTGGGGCCCATGGGTTGACTTCTGAAAGGGAAATCCGTGATCCTAGAACGCAAAGTTCTTTACAAAAAGAATATGAATATAAATATGCGAAGAGGAACTGAAGAAACTTAGGCGTGATTTTAGTCAGTAAAAGTCGGACAAAATCTCTCGCTCCACCCTAGAGCACCCTCATCTTGTACAAAAATTAGGTATATAAGTAGCTTACATGTGCATTTCCACCTTATTGGTACAAACAAGACAATAAAATAATTACCTGACCTGGCAAACGTTGTACTGCCACATAAACATGATAAACCATTAAAAAAAGAGAGAGGGGTGGAGATATGGGGATAAAAAGTAGCCTACGACCGATCCTCAGACTGACCAAATATATACAAAAAAAAATTATAAAAATCGGTGGAGCGGTTTTGGAGAAGTTTGATTTTTCGATTTTAGTGTGTGCATTCTTATCCTTTTTCTTGACTTAATATTGAACGGATTTGAAAAAAAACATTTTGGATAAAGTTAGGTATTATTTGAAATGAATAATTAAAAAAAAAATGAGTCGACTCAAACATTATATATTGACACATTTTGACGACGCTCGCAATTGGGTAATTGCGAGCCTCGTCAAAATGTGTAAAACGTTCACACACAAACATTCTCAAAGTCAACGCAAGAATCATATACAGACCTACATATATGTATATTATGGGAAGTTTTATTTTTTAAGCTATTGCATAGCTTCTATCGCGGACCTTGAGCGTGGAGACCGAATCCAGAAATTCCGTAACGAAAATAACCTAGCACCCCCCCCTCATTTGTTTTTTGAGCGTGGTGACCGATAAGAAAACAAATGAGTGAACAATCAATCAAAATTCAATTCAATGTGTGAAAGTGTAACTTCAATTAATATCAAAGAAAAAAAAACAAAGGAAAAAAAAATACTGCATAAATAAAATAAATAAATAATTATATTTGCATAAGTTGATAAAAATGCTATGCAATAGCTTTACCGCGGCAGTCCCCGAGTGCCACACGTCTTTTTAGGGTTCCGTAGCCAAATGGCAAAAAACGGAACCCTTATAGATTCGTCATGTCTGTCTGTCTGTCTGTCTGTCTGTCTGTCTGTCTGTCTGTCCGTCCGTATGTCACAGCCACTTTTTTCCGAAACTATAAGAGCTATACTGTTGAAACTTTGTAAGTAGATGTATTCTGTGAACAGCATTAAGATTTTCACACAAAAATAGAAAAAAAGCAATAAATTTTGGGGGTCCCCATACTTAGAACTGAAACTATCTATGGATAGGTCTTCAAAAATGATACTGAGGTTTCTAATATCATTTTTTTCTAAACTGAACAGTTTGCGCGAGAGACATTTCCAAAGTGGTAAAATGTGTGTCCCCCCCCTCTAACTTCTAAAATAAGAGAATGATAAAACTAAAAAAAATATATGATGTACATTACTATAAAAACTGCCAACGAAAATTGGTTTGAACGAAATCTAGTAAGTAGTTTTTTTTTTAATGCGTCATAAATCGAAAAAAATACACTATTATTAAAACATCGATCAAAGTTACAACACATTACAAGAACTTTTATATTATGTTACTTGCTGCTACGGAACCCTTCATGGGCGAGTCCGACTCGCAATTGGCCGGTTTTTTTATTTTTCTTGTTCTGTCTTAGATAGAATAGAATAAACTTTATTGTACATCAAAATAGTAACAATTTCTCAGGAACTTAAATTTATGGGTATAATGGCGGTCTTATCGCTAAATAAACTAAAAATTCTTTATGTTATTTGTATATCTATACCTATATGCATCGGTAGACATCCCAAAACGAGACAAAAAATCAAGCCATTTTCAAATCAACTCTCTCATTCTAGATGCGGAGCCCTCCACCCTGGAGACCAGATCCTGGCGTTTGATGACCACGTAATCGACGGCAACAACTACACAGCTGAAGAAGTGATGTGCTACCTGGAGAACTGTGAGGGAGGCTTCACGAGGCTGCATGTCGCTCCCAGGCACGTGGTGGGGCATTGTGGGAGGTTTACTAGAGGTGAGAATGTAGTACAACGGTACTTTATTGAAAACTAGTTTTTGCCCGCGGCTTCACCCGCGTACATCGCTGTTCGACCGTCCGGTAACTGTCCGGACCAAGCCCAAGTCGTCGACGGCGCGCACTGTTCCCGCGCGCCTCAAGGAGTTATCAGCAACAGCAGGGGCCCAGCCGCGTCGAAGCCTACTGAGGCCAGGGTTATCCGAAAGGGAACTCGAACCCGGGTATGAAGGCTTGAAGGAACGGGGTGGGTTTTTTAGTCAGTAAGAGTCTGACACTATCTCCTGCTCCGCCCAAGAGCGAGGGTTGTCATTGGAAGATTTTCCACACAAAAAAAAAACCCGCATAAATGAAATACCTATGTCACTCACAAATAAAGCAGCTTTTTATCAGTGAAAAAATTTTGGCAATCGGATCAGTACTATCAGAGATTACCTCCTACAAACAAAAAACAAACTTTACCTCTTTATAATAATCGTATTAGTGTAGATAAAGAAATTGCCAAAAATTTATGTTTTACACCGTCGCTGGCTTGTGGACGATGAAAAATGTGTAGCTCACCGTCCTGTAATCGACCGGACCGAGCCCAAGTCGAGTCGCGTAGTGTTCCAAGTGCTCCTCAAAGTGATGTCAGCAAATCGTAGAAGCCCAGCAATGCCGATGCCAGCTATGGCTGCGGGCATTTTCTGAAAAAAGGAAACCCGCGGTCTTCGAACGAAAAAGGCAACTGAAAGACACAGGTGTAGTTTTCGTCAGTAAAGGTAGCCTATTTACCTGTACAGTTTTGTTTTACAGGTAAACCGGAGCGTATATGTTGCAAAACTGTGCAGGTTTCCACACAAACTTACCTGACAGGCATAACTGTATAGGCAAACTTGTCAGGTATACCCCAGCATGTATGGCTATCTTTAGGCTGATAAGCCCTCCAGCTCTATCCATCAGTAAAGAAGAAAGGAACAGGGGAAGAAGTCATTGGATGACTCACCACCTTAAAAAAAACACCGATGACATAATTTTGGAACTCCAATCCAATGCAAGAATACGATATCAATCCTTTTTAAAACGAATTGTAAGCGACAAGTTGTATATTACTACGATTTGCAACAATTTGTGCTCCAAAAACACAAAAATGGATATTCATGACACGACTAAAAGCGACGGATGTCGAAAATTATTCACAAAACACTCGAGGCGAAATACCCCGGAGAAAGTTTAATACCCTTTCCCTGCTACTATAATTTCTGCAATAGCACCTTTCGTAAGCAATTCCGGAGGTATAATAATTACTGAGTTAATTCTTCGCAAGCCTGAGGCAACTTGCCGAATGACCGAACTTGAGAACTAGGTTTCTCCAAGTCAGGAGCTTATTCTTAGTCCCATGTGTGTTTTTATGCATGACTTTTCAATATTTTAGTAGTTACAGCTGCAAAATTCTGCCGAAAGACGTTCACTTGTAAGGTCTGAAAATAGGTGGATCTTACCCACCAACTTACTCGGCGGTGTTGCATGAGACAATGGGTTCTTAGTTCGCCTGAGTATGATTGAAATAAAAGATGATATTAGTCTCCACAATATTTAATGAAAGTCTTACACAGACACACTTGTAAACCAATACTGGAACTTGACACGTGATGAAGCCAACCTACACCGGTGGGCACAAATTACCCAAATCCAGGCTCACCAGCGAAGTCCTGTTGCAGCCAAAATCGGAACCTGTGTGGTCCTCAGGATGGTGAAGTGATACGCTGTGTTCTGAAAATGTCTTCAAGCTATGGAGGTGGACACCATTCACATAGTAACCCTTTCTGCGTTGTGTAGTAGGTATATTGGGAGACCTTTTTCTAAGTAATTTTCTTTAAAACATAATGCACTAGGGGCTAACCATGCCCTTGGACCCTGCCAAAGAAATTTGACCATGTAGCCACACCATAATGCACATGTCTTTAAGTAAAGATTAATACAAAAGTTTAAGAAATTGAATATATTGATATGATATACTTACAGCGCACTACTGGTAACTATTTTTAATTTAGAGTTATTTCCCCGTCTCTTCTCGGTCATAAGTAATTATCAGCTAATTTTCTTTCTCGATATTGATCTAGTCGCTTCGAACGCCAGATAAGAAAAAAAGGCCACGCCCTAGATTTTTTTAATGTCAAAACCTTAGATCGAAGATAGAGCTTATTCAGTCAAATCGATTATAGTTTCAACTCGACTTAAAATATTTAATTGAAAATAATATGTTAATTAATGCTGCTAATATTTAAAAGGATTTATCACGCGTAAACAAATAGATTATTTAATTAATTAGTATAAAATCGATTAGTTGCAGCGCCATCTATTGGAATTAGTATACCGTTATTACGGATCTGTGCTACTAGAGGGCGGTGTACATCGCAAATTAATCATTGAAATTTTAATGTTACACACTGTTGGACGTAGGTCTCTCCCAAGCCAATTCTCGAAGCTTGCGACCCTATCGACATCTGTTCTGCGAACAATGTGCCCTGCCCACTTCACTTAAGTTTAGCAATTCTTCGGGCTTTGTTGATATGGAGGTCTTATAAGAGCTAAAATTTATTTATTTATTTAAACTTCATGTACAGTAGTGGTACATAGGCGGACTTAATGCAACAAGGCATTCTCTCCCAGTCAACCTTCAAAAAAAAAATGGGACAAGTGGATCAAATGATACACTTGTCCCATTCAGCCGCAAAATAAGCGCTTTGGACATTGCGTTGCAAACGCCAGCCTTACTTAAATACATACATGCATACATACCACCATTTCTTTAAAAACTTTTTGTGTATTTTAAAGATCGACCTAACCAACTTGGTAGGAACTAAAACACAAACTTACTTCGAACCCAAGTTTATACCAGGAAAGGTTATTCAAATCTCAGCACAAATATTTTCTCAGTCCAGAAACACTCCAACAAACTGAAAATCTTCGGAGAAGGTTCCAACATCTTCAAAGTCTGCGAACTCTGGACATACATCCTTTAGATTTCCACTCGTCGCTTGAACCGCGTCTAACAAGAACGAATATATGAACATCAAACTTGGCTCGTGCAACTCAAAAGGCTTAAGTTTTGATGTCTGTAATATGCTTCCACTAATGTACAGACCTGGCACATTAATTCAAGTTTAAACTTCAGTTTAAAGTTCTACCTTCAAGTCCTCTTTGAGTTAGGTAATTTATTACGTATTTTTCAAGTTTGGAAGACGTCGATGCGTCTGCTTTATACGGCTTTTCTCGAAATTAAGATATTTTGAAGAGTCTTTCTAAGCAAATACGACTAGATTATGACAAAAAAGTTTGTTGAAAATGCTAAATCATAATTTAGATAAACACAAGGAAACAACATCAATTTATTATAACGCGACTCTCGCCAAAAGTCTGTAGTTACACGGAAATGTAACTAATAAGACAAATAGGTCCCGAAGGAACCCTTATATACAGATATATGAGATGACTTCTTTAGGGAACCATTTATTATTGTTTGTTGTACCTACATATGTCCCAGTTTTCAGAAATAAGTTGTTGAGAACTTTTGAAATGTACATTTTGCATAGCGATTTTAATAGTTATTATTTGCTCAAGTTTTTTTTTTTTTTTTTTAATGAGAAGAGGAAATAACCTCGTCACATGTACATTCAGTAATCAGAAAATATAAATGTTTATTTCAAATAGACCATTTACAGGCACTTTTGACTTATCAAAAAGTCGGTCAGTCTAAATTGCACATGCCAAATTGTCAGTCTCTATAGAGAAGAACGTATTTTAAAATTGAATGATATTACAAGTTACATTATAAACAAAACAAGCGACACTTGGGCATAAAAGCCAATAATGACACGGCTACGTATAAAAATGTTCGCAGCAAATACCAAGTCATAAACTTACACTTTGTTTCAGAAAATTCAATATCGGGAACATCGACGTTGAACGCCAAGAAACATCGTCAGAGAAACTACAGGCAGAGCTCGATGCCCAAACTAGGTTTACAAGATGATTATGGTAAGATATTGGATGGGGTATCTATTGTATTATCATTATGAGAAAGATCGATCAGAAGTTGTAAAGTGAAGTTCCGAGGGTTGCTTCAAGCGAAGTGGCACTTGATGGAGCGAGGAGTTTTGATGTTGTTTTACAGGTTGATGTATTTTGTGAATAGAACAGGCAGTGAGATAGTGTTTTTAGGAATTTACATAAAAATATTACTGGTGTAGAATAAAATGTACTGACTTTAGAAAGCCAAATATAAACAAATTAGCTTTTGCTCGCGTACCTACATAAAATATAGCCTATGTCACTCAGGAATAAATCGGCTTTCTATCGGTGAAAAAAATTTAGCAATCGTACTAGTACTTTCAGAGATTACCTCCTGCAAACAAAAAAACAAACTTTACCTCTTTATACTCTATATAATATTAGTATAGATTGGCTAAGACGTATTGAGGAAATATATATAAATTATTACGTATTTAAAATTTATTTTAAATACAATAAATGCAAAAGAATTAACATTTTAAAATTCAATGAAATATCAAATGTCAATAAAAAAAATAACACTCGCCGCATTACCCCGCTGAATAGCGATAGCCATTCTTTGCACCAAGAACAACCTGGACCGGGACTTTGAAATTTTACACCTCAATTAAAAAATTAACTTACAGTCATAATTTAAGAACTGTTTTACTTAAATACACTAAAGTACTCTTTTTAAATAGTAGGCAAATAATTAATATAGGCATCAACATGTGGAGCGCAACTTCTTTTTCTTCTTCCTGCCCTTATCCCATATTACTTGGGGTCGGCGCAACATGTTTTTTTCTTCCATTCTGTCCTGTCACCCGTCAAACTATCGCTAACTCCCTTTTATTTCATATCACTCCTCACACAATCCATCCATCTTTTCTTCGGGCTTCCTCTCCCTCTCCATCCACCTACATGTTTACTCAGAACTCTTGTGGAGCACATCGATGGTGGTATTTAAGCATGCACACATAAACACGAAGTGTGAAGTGAAGTGTGTGAGGTTATCAAGATTTGTCAAGGATTTGTTAATTTTTTATTTAAACTATTCTCTATCTGCAAACAACTTTTGCTATAAGCAGGTCTGTTGTGCGATGTTGTCGCTTCAAGTGTGTCTTTCATTAAAAAAGCATAATATCCTCTTCAGTCCGTATTAATTTATACGATCAAAATGTCTTTTCTCTTTAGCCTTTTTTTGACTTGTAAAAATAGTTTTATGTTTATCCCAAAAAAAAAATTCGGCCATATTACGAAAAAAAAAAACTTATTTTTTAAATATTTCAGCTTAATCAATTCAATATTCGATTTTGAATATACTACTTTCATGTTGAGCATTAACATATAATACGTATAATGAAATGCAAATATTTATTATGGAGTAATATTTGCAATTATTCTATATACGTAAATAAGTACACGCTTACATTAAATTGCGGATATCAGTCCGAAGTAAATACAATTGTACATATTGGTTTAAAAAAAATACAAACAAATTAATGCAGTATAGACCTAACAATTTCATCAATAAACATTGTAGTCATAAATTAAAGCCAAGGTTATCCCATCGGCTCCATTAAATCATCTTAGTCAAAGCCAAAAAATAGGTCAATGCAATAGAAACATTCTCCGAAGATCACTATTGATTATTGAATCGTAGTTACCAGCTTATAAATTAACTGTAATAAATCATCCATACTTGAACTGGGGCCGTATTATGACATCACCATCATGTTTTCTGTGTGAGAAAAGGATAGTGCTATTTGTCCTGTATAGCTCCGTCTCTTTTTCACACCGAAAACATGATGGTTTTAAGAGGTCATAATACGGCCCCTGTAGTGTATCGAAACTGGGGCGACTCTCCATGTCCGCTCACTGTATTTTTATTAAGGGTATCTTCACGTATCGAACAAGCGTTGATGTATTAAATATTTGGAGAGGATTTGTATTTTTATAATTATTTATTGTTATCCTTACTTCCTTACTAATATTATAAAAGCGAAAGTGAGTTTGTTTGTTTATTTGTTTGGTACGTTTTCACGCCTAAATGGCAAAACCGATTTTGATTAATTTTGGTACAGAGATAGTTGGGACCCTGGAGACGGACATAGGCTAATTTTTTTATAAAAAAAGTGAGAAAAGGGAGAGAAAGAGGGAAGGTCTTTTATGTAGGCGGGCGAAGCCGCGAGCAAAAGCTAGTTTATTATAATATTTATTGTACACCACATACACAAAACAAACAAAAAATTTTTCGCTTTTTTATAAATTTTTCTGTATTGTATAATGCACGCTTTTCTGCCAATGTAGTGGTGCTAAATCAAGTGTGTAATACACTACAAGTAAATAGAAGATACCAAAAATTATATCGGTATTTGCCCCTTTAGAAACAGTAAAGGAGGATTGGCTACTTTCATGTTTAAATTTTTCAGTAAAACGTTTAACATCGATGTGATTATTGATGTACTCTCAGATATTACTATCCCACCAAAAACATACCTATTAAAAAGGGGGCCAAGTTCCTATCGGCTAATTGTTCGCCTAAAAAAGGGTTGAAATCAAATCCAATGCCAAGTTTAGATGCACTTTAAAATCGATCATAATCATCTTCATCAACAGCCTGATCATCATTAACTTTGAACTTTACAAAAACAAAATCAACATCATCAGTTTACCCAGTTAATCACCAATTAGGAAACTACAAACGCTAGTTTAAACACCAAAAACAGCAGTTCAATTAATTACAAACTCCCGACCAAAAATCCGTCCACAAAGTTAATGAAACCACATTTTCCTTCCACTATTAGTACCAGAGCCCAAACAGAGTCCTCGTAAACAAAATCAGGCGAACTTTCCTCAAACAACGGGAAAAGGATAGGCGTAGTAATTAATTTGTTCCAGAAAAACCGGCCAGGCGAGACTCGTACTCGCTCATTAAGGGTTCCATTATATCGAAACTATTTTCGTGTTAACTAAAATGATAATAATAAGAATCCACAACTATCACACAACGCCGTCTAGTCTCTAGCTAAGCAGAGCTTGTGTTATGAGTATTAGACAACTGATAAACTTACTTATATATTTCTGAATACTTACATACATATTATAGATAAATTACACCCAGACACAGAACAAATAATCGTGCTCATCACACAAACATTTGTCCTGGGTAGGAATGAAACCCATGACCTCCGACATACCAGTCAGGGCCACTACTAACCATTAGACCAACAGGCCAGTCAACTATGGTAGACGCTTTAGTAACATTATTCTGTGACAATGTTAAACAAATAGTTTGTGTATCGATCCGTTTCTCTGCTTGTCTTTCCATCTTTTTAAGTCACGTATCAAAATGCTTCAATCCGATGACAGACAAACAAACGCTACGTGTGAAATCCACGTTCACCCTTTCGATACGGAACCCCAAAAACAGAATTCCCTATATCTTCCTCACATATTTGTTTAGGACCTGCAACTTCCTAGTTTGTTCGCCGTCTCTCGCACGTTGGTCTAAAACATTATGTTAATTGGTCGGAGCTCGTAATAGCCTAGTTACAAGCTGACGTAGTGTCACTAAATGCCGTGGATTTCAATGCAGGACATTCGTGGTTTTCGTATCATGGTCCAAAACGTGCAATTTTGAACTTTACCAACTGTAAATTTTAGGGACTGAATTTGTCCGGAGTAATTTCTGCGGTGTAGCAATGTTTCTCTCCTACTTTCGACTATAAATTTCTTTATTTTGTCTCTGAGGAAGTGCTGTGGGTCTTTTATAAAGATATACACTCATAATACTATTAGGCTAGCAAAATAGAGAGACAAAAATGTATACTTCTTATTTTGTGAATGCTGGTTGACCTGTAATTGGCGATTGTGTAAGACTTAAGCTATTTGTTATCCATACTTGTAAAATGCTGTACACAGAAGCTGTTGGTTTTACCTTAATAAATAAATTAATAATGCAATATTCTCACATTTATCCAAACTCGATTTACTCAATGAGCAACACGAGTTCTAGTATAACAATATTCTTATTGGATAGGTACCAAAAACCTAAGACTGGTCAATGTTGGGAACTTTGGGAATGGCAAAAGACATTTTTCTTCAGTTAAAATGAATCTCGGATCGGATCTTCGGTCCGGACCAACCATTTCACCTCGTCGTTTATACCGAGTATATCGACTGAAGCAATTTGCCTGCTGCAGTCATTCCAACCAATTATAATTTAGGTGTCTTAAAAGCTAGAGTGAATAGGTTCTTAATAAACTAGTGCGCTTCACCATCAACGACTTCATCACTGCTTACCTGTTGGTACCCATCTTGGTATCTTGGTGTTGGTACTGGGAGCCCATCTGTTGATGGGATCCCAGTCAAGCACTAGTTTATATCAATCAAAACAAAAACTCTGTACCTTGACTTGACTAATACTTTTCTGTGTTCCTCAACAGATAGTCAACAAAACTACATGAGTATGGGTGTATGCAGAACGGAGTCCCTGAACATACAGCTAGAAGTTCCACCTGGACAGAGCTCTGGTCTTGCTGTCCATGAAGACAATGCTATGCTGGTCATATCCCATGTCGCTTCACAGTCACCGGCTTATAGGTAAGTGATTTGTAATCATTAATATTAGACTAATATTTGTTATTGAAAGAGTATTTGGTAGCTTTGATTTCAAAATGTATCTTGTCTGTAATTTTGAGTTAATTTATGAATACCTTTTTTTTGGCAAAAAATCGTCAAATCAAATATTAAATTTTTACTTACTAAAACCCACTAGTGTTCCTACCCCTGTTACGTTACAGGGCCGTGATAACTCTTTCAAACTATCCTGCAGACTCTAGCAGATAATGTTACCTTATTTTCTATACAAGTGAAACTAGAAAACAACACTAGTCAACTAGTGATGTATATTAAAGATTATTCCTTTCTTGTTGATTGACCCTTTGTTAGTAAAATAGTTTTTGGTAATAGTGAAGGAAAACATCGTGGGGAAACCGGTGTCCTAGAACCAAAAAATTCGAAGACATGTGACATCCACCAACCCGCACTGGGCTTGCGTGGTGGATTGCGGCCCATTTCGTCTCCCAGAGAGAAGGCCTGAGTCCCAGCAGTGGGAACATTATAAGGCCGACTATGCTATACTATGAAAATAAGAATCAGCATGGATAACAGACTCTAAATGAAAGAAGCGCATTTGTTTCTAGCTTTACCATTTAAAAAAAAATTATAACACCATCAAATTCAGAAGAGAACTATCTTTCCAGATCCGGCTGCCTTCAAATCAGAGACAGAGTAATGTCAATCAACGGCCACGAGAACCTAACAGTTGATGTTGCCAATGAGATACTTCAGCGAAGGAATGATTCTCACAATCCGAAGTACTTGACTTTGAATGTGGAATTTAGTATGCCGAATACTATTGAAGCTTCCAGCGGAGTATTTAATGTGAAACTAGCTAAAACTACTGCTGGATTAGGGGTTACTATTACAGGTTTGTAGCTTTTTAGTTACATTTGATTTGTCTTGGTTAATTTTATGGTTACCTTCATTATTCATATTCATTTTTTGTTTATTCTCTTCCCAGTCTTTGTCAATCTCATAATATTCGTTCAATTCATTCAATTTCTTATGTTTATTCATTTCAATATGTTCACATGTAAAGTTGTCAATAAATAAAAATACCGTTTTGACATTTGTATTTTGACTACCTGGAGGCTTGTCCGGTGTAACTACTACTAAAATAGCTACTACTACACCCGACCCTTAATTATTATTTTACTGTCTCTTTCGGTTTCAGTTCAAGTTACATTCGAGAGTCTTTTTCAAATGTCAAAACAGGCTTTTTATTTTAAACGAGTTTATTGAGAGATTTCTTTTCCATGCATGCTACTTCTTATTTTTGATCACTGATCCGACAGTCAGAATATTGAAGCTGTTTACAAAACTAGGCTGTTTCAAAGACAGGTTCATGGTAGTATTTTTGACAGATACAACGCTAAGCAACATGGCAGCGCAGCCTGGCTGCGTTAGCCAAACAGACGTGCATAAGGCATGTCATGGTACGTTTCTGTAAATAAATTCGCTTGCTACATCTAACGTACTAGGCAAACATAGCAGGCTGATTGCCTATACACAACATTAGTTCAAGTAGATGCAAAACCGGAAATATTTGTCTAGTATTTTTATGTAAAGAATCTATAAGCTTGTTAAGTTACCTGGTTATCCGCACAAATACATGATCGCCGGATCATCCGGGTGACCGAGGGGTAGTTTTGCTCCTATACCTAGCTTTGCGGTGGCCTCTAACGCCCACTTTGACCTGCCGTGACCTGTGTTGTATTTAGTGGCGGTGGTGTCCAACTTGTAACCTTTAAAAAATATTTTTGGGAAAAATTATGACATGGTTGTAAAAATTATTGGAATCGATTCATTTACTGATTTTGAACAACCTAGGTTTTGCATAATACTAAAAATAATGTTGTATACAGATACTAACTTACCCTACTAATCACATAGTATCATACCTACATTGTGTACTTTCAAATGAGCCCTCCCTTCAAAGAGCCAAGACAAGGAAAGACTGGCTTGCTTGAGCCCTCTTAAACTTCTGGTAACCTAGTACTTATTTTCACAGGGTGCAAACAGAAACTGCTTAGCAACGAAGAACCAATGGTGATATCGGATATCAAGCCAGGATCTGTGGCTCATCGGAGTGGAGCTCTGGCACCTGGAGACCAACTCCTAGCCATCAATGGACAGCCACTGCACAATTTGTCTCTGGTAGGAAAGATATTTCATCATCATCATTAATTTCAGCTGATAGACGTCCACTGTTGGACATAGGCCTCCTCCAAGTGTCGCCACAAGGAACGATCCTGTGCGTCCCGCATCCATCGGATTCCCGCAACCTTCACCAGGTTATTGGTCTACCTTGTAGGAGGCCTTCCACGCTGCGTTTTCCGGTACGCGGTCGCCACTCCAGAACCTTTCGGCCCCAACGACCATCAATTCAGTGAGCAATATGCCCTGCCCAAAGAACTTAAATGGGAAGATATTTCTAAAAAAAAAAAAAAACAAAAAAAATTAAAATAATATTTGATAGTTTTATTACTTTATAAAACTTAAACGATTTTTGAATACTGTTTCATATTATAATTATACCGGTGTGTTTTTTTACGTAAAAATAATTTTATTTACCTGTAATTTGATTTTGTTTGAAAAGCTCTTAATTTCCTCGTGCAAAATTAATTCTTTTAAAATGACTTCTATTAATTTTCACGTCTCAAAAAGATGTTAAGATAAAGTAATTAACAACTTTTGCATTAATTATGATGATCAAAGTGAGATCTAAACACACACACATTTACTGTCATGAATTTTAACTAAAATGTAATTCGCGAAAATAATCTCAAATAGGAACTTCATGTAATTGTATTTAGGTCATCGTTAACAATAAAAGATTATTGAGACAATTCTGTCCTATTGTTCTAAATGTCGTCCAATAATAGCGGTCTTAGCTTGTTTGATGAGGTTAACTAGATATTCAATCAACAATCGAACCACAATATCAAAATAATTGATGAATCCAATCCCTTTCAACAAAATGAATGACCTGACTGGAGTCCAGGTCATATTACATAGATGGTTTTTAGCAGCTCTATTAAAAGAAAGTTGGAAAAGAAGAAGTAGAAAGTCATCTGTCCATTAAGGAGAACTATAATATGAGCTACTGCAAATAAAACCTATAACACTATTGAATAAGCAATATCATTGGTGACACAGTGGTAATAGTCAAGTTGTAGGTCACGAGTATAAACCCAGCTAGGCGCATTAGTTTTATCGTGTAATCGAAAGAAAACCGACTTGTCCCAGTACCAAAAATTTAAAGACATGTGTCAATCCGCACTGGACCAACGTGTGGTGGATTGCAGCCCGTTTAGTCTACTAAGGAAGGAGCCTGAAATTCCGCAGAGGGAACATTATAAGGTTAATTATGCTATTATTAATCTAAGTACAAACTTTTATTACAGGACACAGCCTTCAATATACTCCAAAACTCACCAGAAGACATTATAACCCTAAAAATACGTAAAAGAGATCTAACAGAAGACTGGTCTAACATTCACAAGCAGAACGCCAAATTAACTCTGCAAAGCTTTAGCAATATAGAAACTAAAGCTGTAGTCCATAGTGGAGAAGACTCTGGTCATCATACAGAAAGTCCTAATAATAGTGCTAAAGAAAGTGAAAGGAGTCATGGTAGCAATGATAATGGAAATACAGCTGTGTTTACTGTAGAACTGATAAAGCAAGAAAGTGGTCCTTTGGGGTTGACTATAGCAGGGAGTGAAGATGTAACGCAGCCTATTTTGTTGAGTGGACTTGTTGAAGGTATGAATATTTTATTTCAATACCATCTTAGAGAAAAATGTTGAGATTTTAATTTAAATATTAAAATAAAAACAATATTATTATTATAATTAAATTCAATGGTCTCTTTACAGGTGGCGTGGCAGAGAAATGTGGTAAACTAGCTATAGGTGATGAATTGCTTACTATAAATGGTGAAAGTGTTCTAAACAAACCATTGTCTGAAGCAATCAAATTGTTGCAACAAAGTGGACAGAGAGTACAACTGCAATTGTGTAGAAAAGTATCAGGTAAAGATTTTACTTTAACCATATATGATTATATTTAAAGATTCAATTACTAAAAATGTTAATATCATCATGTCTGACACTGTTAACTTTAAAAATATTTAGTTGAAAATATTTAAAGGCAAAACACAAAAATCACAGCACTTGACTACATTTATACGATAATATATTTTAAACGAAGATAAAGTCACTCAAGTTTAAATCACACATGATTAATAAATCATCTCGTCTAGGGTCGCTCGAGAGTGCAGAATCCAGTGCGAGAGACTCCAGTCATTCCACGTCAAGCCCGGGCTTATCCAACGACAGCGCTGTTGAGTCGTGGGATCAGAACACGCCAGTCAGGACCAGTGCTAACTGCGGTAAGACACTTTATGTTAAACGTGCATAATCTGCGTTGACGTCTTATGATTTATTGTTTAATACCTCCTGAGATTTGTTTATTACTTTAACATACACTCGACTTTATTATTTATTATATTTTATTGTACACCTCATAATGTGGAGAGGATAAAAATTTGCAAAAACTAAGTGTACAATGGGCGATCTTATCGCACAGGGTAATAATATATTACAGAAAATTTAAGGATGGACTGAACGAAAGGAGATAGAAAAGGATATTATTCTGTTTTTAAGTTGCACATACATTGACTTTGATCATAATCATTTATGTACCAATGAAAAACTATTAATTTAAAATATTAAAGAAAAGCCGGCTCGGCCAAGTGCGAGTCGGACTCGAAGAGTTTATCCACTATTTTTTTCACAATTTATCTTATTCTGTTTTTAGTATTTGTTGTATAACAACGCACCAGAAATACATTATCTGTAAAAAATTCAACTGTCTAGCTATCGGTTAATGAGATTACAGCCTGGTGTCAGACATACGGGCAGTAGAGTCTTGGCAATCAGGTCCCATTTTTATCCATTGGGTACGAAAGGATAGTGTCACATAATAAAAGAAACAGTTTATGTTATAGGAAACTCCGAAGTAATAGAATACGCAGTACCAGATAAGACGAGAATGATGGACAAGCAACCATATTCTCCAACTGACGAAGACAAACTCATGGCATCTAACTTCAATTCTGCAGCACCGTACAGTATCAATGACTTACCATTACCAAATTACTCGCTAAACAACTCCTTGAAGACGTTTCACTACGAAAACACATGTATCATTCCTGAAAGTACTTTAAAAAATAAACAGAACATCACAAGAGAAGATGATGTTCAGCAAATTGAGATACTAACGTCAAACATGAAAGATTGTCAATTGCACAACATGGAAAGATCTTCTTGCAAATGTGACTATGTTCAAATGGGTCCTTATGGAATAGTGTCACCGAAAACCAGAAGACCAAATTGGGATAGTGATTATTTAAACAATGGAATATATACAGTAACAACGCCACAGAAATCGCCAATGAAACCTGGGGTTCCTGGAACCAGTTTTCAATTTTCGACGAGTCCAATTTATGAAAATGAAGTTCCAGGTAATTATGACACCACTATATAAGCTGTTATATCAATATCAGTTTCAACTATTTTACTATACCGTTTTGTTGACATGTAATTTGTTCTACAACTACTGTTGATTTCATCTGACATGCAATCTGTATTTAGATGTGAAAACATGCCTAATTGACTAGTCATCCCAATACACACGTTGAATGATTACTAGTAACCGATGTTTCGTTGTCAGTGTTGCTATCATTCAAATTCAGAGAAGTAATATCATGTAACGATTAATTACATGTACGTGTAGCCATAAATCTATGGATATTATACAGAAACACCTTTTTTATTTAGTTTTCATCATACCGCGTACCATTTTGTTTTTGGTTTTACGCAATATTAATATTGTACATTTTAATAAAAGTTTAGAAAATTTGTCATTGCGACCGAAGCGGAATCCTTACTGTCCTCACTAATATATAAAAGCGAAAGAGAGTTTGTTTGTTTGTTACGTCTTCACGCCTAAATGGCTGACTCGATTTTGATGAATTTTGGTACAGATATAGTTGGGACCCTGGAGACGGACATAGGTTATTTTTTTTTACGCAGGCGAAGCCGCGGGTAAAAGCTAGTTATATTATAGTTATGTATCTGAGTGCTGCTGTGAAACTTTTCCACGCGTACCAAACGACGTTTTTCAATACATTTACAAATAAAAAGGGTTTAACCAGCGACTCGTGGAGGTCGCTTAGCGCTCAGCCTAATACGATAAATATCTGCTGTTGATTTGGGCGGGGGCAAGGTAGCGTACTTTTCCGCACTAATTTGGAAAACAATAAATTTCGTGCCTAATAGCAGATAAGAGTGGGTTTTCGAAAAATTATACTTATATTTTATTGTATTTTTCTCAGGCCTCTACAGTACCGAAGCAGTATCTCCAGCAAGAGGTTCCGTGCATCACGTCATCTTGTACAAAGATGCTATCTACGATGATTACGGATTCTCTGTATCTGATGGGTTGTATGAACGAGGAGTGTATATCAACCGAATCCGGAAGGGAGGACCGGCTGATATTGTTGGGCTGTTGAGACCGTATGATAGGATTTTACAGGTTTGTACTTGTTTTATTTTTTTAAATAGCCTATCGTGTGCCCCACTGCTGGGCATAGGCCTCCACTTTCTCCTTCCAAACTTCTCTGTCTAAGGCGATCTCTGGCCAAGTTTGCTTTGTGTCATTATATTGAAAAAAAAATATTGGATGTAATGTTAAAAGTTATTGATGTTATATTGTATTCAACAATTAGGTATTAGCAATGTATCCCAAAGTTTACAACATCAAGTCATGATCTGTATATTTGTGTGTACAAAGTATCAAGTAAGTAGTAGTATTAAAAAAAACCGGTGAAGGAGTTGGACTCGCGTACAGCGTTCCGTGCATACCTACCTACGTAAACAATTCAATTCCCGAATTGAGTCTCGAAAAATTTTTCCTCGAGAAGTTTTTTTTATGACGTAACTAAAAATTTACAGTTTTCAGACTGAACTGATGACCCAGTTTCAATGCAAACTTTAGGATTCTACCCGTTCCCGTTTACCTACATGGAGCATACTATACAGGGAGTAAGGTATAGCCCTCCAGAAACTTTAAGGGCTTGCTCAGTAGACGAAACTGAACAACTTTCCACAAGACTTTTTTTCGGGAAACGAAAAAAACGGCCTCACCATACAAAATTAAAAACTTGATCGGACAGTATGTGTGGAGAGGCCGATTTTTTTTTATTTCCTGAAAAAAAAAAATCTTTTGGATGATTGATCAGTTTTGTCTACTGAACAAGCCCTTAAAGTTTGTGGAGGGCTGTCTCCTACACCCTGTATAGGTTTTGATTTGCTAGCGAGTATCAGAAAATGAACATAATCAGAAGATCGACAGGCTTATAAATTGTTTTGACTTTCAGTTTCATCCCTCCACACATTCCCGAGAAAAACGGTCTTGACATACAAACAGATAGATAACAAAGTGATCTTATAAGGGTTCTGTTTTAGCCGATTTAGGTACGAAATCCTAAAAAACACAGTTTATAAGCTCATGAACTAGTTAATTAAGCAATCTAGAAAAAAAAATAGATGTCTTTTTATCACTAAACGAACCGTCTAATAGACAAATATTTTGGACTTTGTTGATCAAAGGGAATATTTTAAAGCCGTTTTTAATTCAGAATTTGACTTTACTTTGTAAAGCAAGGTTATTTGACCCTATTATGCCTCACAGGTGTACTTAATATTTCGCCCTGTTTAGACCTCTCGTTATTTATAAACGAAGTTTTTAGGTCTTTATTTTTTAAAGCCCTCATATACTTTTTGATATTAACTTCGTTACGGTATCTAAGCCTATTATAACACAAATTTAAGATACTAGAAAAAAGTTATTAAATGTTGTTTCTGCACCACCCTAAGGTCGACTGGTAGATAATGCCTAAGGCATTAAGTCCGCCTTTGTACAGTTTTATGTGCATAAAGATTTAATAAATAAATAAATAAATCTTCTAAGAGTTTATTCATGTAAATTTTATCGCATGTCTTTACAATATTATTGTAAATGATCGTACACCTGCCTATTCTATAGAATTTTATTCGAAGATATATGACATCCACCGTTTCGCATTGGCCCCGCGTGGTAGAATATAGCCCATATTCCTGTCCTAGAGAGGAGAGTGCCAACAGTGGGAATATTAAGTCTGATTATGCTATGCTTTTCTATAGAATAGAACTTTGCTAACATCTGTGATACTAAAGGCTATTATAGAATTGGAAATTTCAATTAAATTCGTGTTCAAATCTTCTTTGTTGCTAACGTTTGACAGATTTTCAGGGTAAATTAGAGTTTGTTAAATTTTCAACTTCCAAATTTTAAGCTGAAAACTACCAGGCATCCTACTAACGAACTTCTCCCTTTCTTTATTTTTTAATTATTACTCACTTATCAATTTATTTTCTGTTATAGCGGTATATTATCTTTACAAAACATCTACCTAGATACATTTGACATTATGAGTTTGGACAAATTTTTTCAACGTTACTACAATTAATAATTTATTTAATCTTCATGCAACTAAAGATACAAAGGTGGACTTAATACATTTTATGGCATTCTCTAACAGTCAACTTGGGGAGGTGGAGGGACATAATGTGGCAGTTGTATTAAAAAAATATAGAAAGAACAAAGTCAGAAAAGTATACATATATTAATTAAATACGTACACACTTACATTTATATACATATACATTTGTGAAATATAACAAAGGGGTTTTTGAGACGATTCAATAACATAATTCATTACTATTAAACCTTTCAAAAAATATATTCATTCCATACTCAACCTGCATCTGAGTAAATTAATTCAATCCCGCATACCCAATACTATACATTTTGTAGTAATTCTCTTCTAACACGTTTTCTGGCGTCCAGGTGAATGGAACGAGGACAGTGGACTACGACTGCTGCCTCACGGTGCCTCTGATCGCGTCCGCTGGTGACCGCCTCGAGATCGTAGTGCAGAGGCTCGTCACTTCCAGGGTAAGAATAATTAAATCCATTTTTAACATAAATATTTCCTTTGTTTAATATTAGTTTTCTACATTTAATCTGTATGGTTCTCATATGATTGGACTTTATAAAAAACGTTAACTCCTGAGTTTGTTTCGGTAGTCAGATATCCGTTAGGGTAGTCAGCTAGGAAACACTGGCCACATTTAGTTTAACTGACGAAAAAATTTGGTCAGTGGGTAGCCTTAGGGGCGGATTTATAAATCTATTTTCAAAATAAATATTATTTAGTTATTAATCAGTGTTGATTTGAGTTATGACGTATGAATATCATAAATATTAGAAGGCTACTTCAACATAATTAACTTTGTTCATAGTAGAGAATACCATTAAGAACGACCTTTACCGGTTTGTTTAATAGATGTAACGTATTTTATAACAAACCTAGTTTATTAAATGATATAACGCGGGTGGGTTGCCTAAGAAATTCCTGGCCATACAAATAGATTCTAACTAAGGTCAAGTATGGTCAATTTTCGATAACAATTATAATATTTTAACTTGATTCATTAGTGATTCGCTGAAACGTAACCAATTACGTTTTAGTTTTGTAAACTACTAATTACCATTGTTAACTAATGTGATAAATCAAACACTTCAGGATAAATTGTATAAATATTTTATTCACTTTGATCAACACAATTTCATACTTATCGTTCTATTAACAATCATTTACAAATACACAGATTAGTCGGACATGTTTTCTGTTCAACGACTCAAAGCAGACTGACTCTGTCCAAAATGACAGTAACAAACTCAATGTTTCCCTACCACAAACTTTCACAAACACTCGGTCGACTAACCGACCAATCAGAGCAAAGTAAAGAGTACGTAACATCAATTGACTAACTAATATACATTAGAGTTTATCTAATAATTAACTGCAAGTAAATATTTCATTTTAACAATTATGATATATTTATACAAAACAAATCCATAAAGTCTAATATTATAAATTATTACTTAATATCTACAACGAATGTCTAAAGTTCATGTAACTACTAGCGCCATCTATCGCTTATCATTGGAAGTTGAACGATTTATGAATATTTTCTTTAAAAATCATTACATTCGGCCATCCGACATCGTGCGATCTCCTGACGCACGATTACAATTAAAATGATAGGATATTTTCATTAAAATTATGAAACTTAATTCCAGTTCTACAAGGAACTGAGTCTTACATTCATAATCATTACATTCGGCTTAGTCTTGATTATTTGCTTTATCGT
This sequence comes from Mythimna ferrago, assembly GCA_910589285.2. Classification (NCBI taxonomy): domain Eukaryota; kingdom Metazoa; phylum Arthropoda; class Insecta; order Lepidoptera; family Noctuidae; genus Mythimna; species Mythimna ferrago. Next base: position 27,446,218 of record OU342679.1, read on the forward strand.
CACGTCATATGTTTATAACATTCACACGAAGAATAGAGTATTTTCTTTTTGTCAAAGGCTTTTCTCTATATCCGAGTTTATATAAGGTCGGAGGAAAGTATGCTTCTAAATGTTATTCCTCAGTTTGCCAAAATCGGTAATTACAGTAATTTTATACTTAAAACTTCGTTTTTTTTCAATGGATCTATGGATTTTAAAATGAGGCAAATTCAATTTTACCCTCATAATTGCAATCAGATCTACTAATCTTTATTAAACAACTTATGCTGTAGGCTGTATCAAGGATTTTACTGATAACGAAAGTATCTTTTTGCTAGTCTAACCCAGATATTGGCGCTCACTTCATATCTTAAACTTTTTAACGTATTTTACTTCGTAATGTTTATCATTTAAAGGCACTCTGATCCTGGTAGTTTTGTGGCAGTCTGTCTAGTGGGACATTTAACAGAATTAATAACACGCCATAGGCATATGTTTCCTTGGTGTTCGTCATAGGAATCATTTTATTTGCTATGGGATTTAAAATAGTGGTTATACATTTTAGCAAAACCGCGCTCAACCTTAGACAAGATACAGCGTTAAAAACAAGATCAATACCATGACTATCGCAAAAGCTCTTGATAGTAGGGTATCTAAAAGAAATCCATGATTGCAGTATTATTCAAGTTAATAAACTACTGTCAAATATGTTTTATAACCAACACTCAATTAGGTACTCAAAACCATTGGTCAATGTTAATTATGTGAGACTGTAAGCATAAAGTAAAATTGATCAGCTTTTTGTTCGAAAGTATTCTTCATTATTTACGCGCACTGAATTCACTTCATGTCATTAGGTTTTTCATCGGGTTCAGCTATAAGAATTTGAAATCTAGATCTTATTCATTTAATCCTAAGCAAATGCTGGCGCTTGCTCTCTCATTTTGTTTCTATTGTGTCTCTAGTCAAAGTATTCGAAAATTTGATATTTAGATCAATTCTCGTCTCAATACTATAAACAGAAACAGTATTCGTCTTAATTTCTGTGGAAAACATGATATTACGACTTAAGGTATCGACATACGCGTCCTAGATCTTACATTTTCAGTGGTTAAATAAAACTCACAAATCTGTAGCCACCATGTTGCTACATGTTGTGTGGCGACTCGTTTAGTCAGAGTTCATTACTTTCATTATTTGAAAGCATAATATAAAACAGAAACTTAAGCATTTAGAATAAAAGTGATCCTTCAGCTAGAGGCTAAGGGCTTAATTGTACTAATATTATCTCTCAAATAATATTAGCAGCATATGTGCGTGATTTCGTACCAAGTAAAGGTTCTAATAATGAAGTTCGGATCGCACTGTTCGTCAAACTTTATTTTTATTTGAAACCTTGAAATTGGTCCTCTACTCTAGTGTATGGATTTTCAATCCATCTTCCCCTTAACCGAATAAATAACGATGTAATATTTAGCTCTATTTAAATCATTCATTGTATCATAATCATCTTAGGAACCGGCTTCGATTTCAGTCTGGACGACGAGAACTAGTTATGGTCTAGTTATGTAATAGTATATATTTTATCCTACTTGTAAAATAAATATCATTGTGTTCTCTATCTATGGAATCAGTCTCTGCTACAGTATGCACACGTCACAGGAATTGAAAACGTGTAATAAATCCATTTCCTCGTCTACAATTTAATGGTTTGGCTCAATTCCTAATAGATTTATCATTAATCCCGTGTGTTTAAATTTCTATCTGCAGCTCTTTTACTTATATGTTATCCGTATATAAGCATTAATTTGTCATAATAATATTCACATAAGTTACACCTTAATTCTTACTAGCTAACATTTCTGCTTGAAACCGACCATAATTCTGCTCATTAGATAAAATCATTTTAGTTTAGTTTACCACTTCGTCACTAAATGCTAACTTACAAAACTTGGTAAGGTTTCGTAAATTTTCTATTTTCTCTTGGTAAGACTAGCAAGTTTTTGAGACCAATTGTATAGTCAGTTTCTGATCCTACTTGCTTAATACAAATCAATTATAATTACTCTTTCTAATCAAACTTAAATACTCTCAAAATTTACAGAAGTGATAGAACTCCCGTATCACAAAGTTCCAATGGATATGTTCAAACCTCGATTCTTGTAACGCTTTCCTCCTTGAAAATCATTCAACCACTCTCTTAGACCAACGTGGGGTACCTCTTCGCTTCTTGCATCGTGGTGGTGTCTTATTCCTTCCAAATCGTCTCTTTGCATCATTTTTCTTCAAGTCTGTACTGTTTGAACCAGGAACTATCTATTTGTTCAATAAGACTGGCAATTTTTCCTTCTGTAGTTCTGTCAGAATCCAAGTACTCAAAAATAAAAAAAATCAGTGGTTAAAACATTTACAGGAAATAGTACTTGTATCGTTCATTTGAAACTCTTTTTTTAAGAATCAAATCCCAGTGTTAAATTATACTTTCAATTCAATTTATCTATACCTATAATATCTTCAAAAACTATAACAGAATGTTCAAATCTCATCCAATAAACAGTTCAAATATGATATGAATAAACTTAATAAATTATTCAATTCATTTACAACATCTGCATTAAGCCAACGTAGTCAGACTAAAATCACATTAATAGGTAAATTCATACGTTTCTTACGCTCTTGAGGATAATTTCATCTGCACCGGGCACACTTAACCCGAATCTTAATTGGCTCATCTGGCCAAATCAAATGGCCCACTTGGCCTCAGATGGCCCACTTGGCCTCAAATGGCCCACTTGGCCTCAAATGGCCCACTTGGCCTCAAATGGCCCACTTGGCCTCAAATGGCCCACTTTGCTCCAAATGGCCCACTTGGCCTCAAATGGCCCACTTGGCCTCAAATGGCCCACTTGGCCTCAAATGGCACACTTGGCCTCAAATGGACCACATGGCCTCAAATGGCCCACTTGGCCTCAATTGGGCTCGCTTAGCTTCATCAAAGGCATGGTTGCCTCATCCCTCATTAAGGCTCGCTTGGTCTTATTAAGGCTCACTTGTCTTCACCAAAGGCACGCTTAGCTTCATCAAAAGCACGCTTGGCTTCATCAAAGGCACGCTTAGCTTCATCAAAGGCACGCTTGGCTTCATCAAAGGCACGCATGGCTTCATCAAAGGCACACTTGGCTTCATCAAAGGCACGCTTGGCTTCATCAAAGGTACACTTGGCTTCATTAAAGGCACGTTGGGCCTCATCAAAGTCACGTTTGGCCTCATCAAAGGCACGCTTGGCCTCATCAAAGACACTCTTGGCCTCATCAAAGCACTGAAATCAATTCAAAACATTTCAAATGAACCATCATTAGGCTCGCTTGGTCTAATTAAGGCTCGCTTGGCTTCGTCAAAGGCACGCTTGGCTTCATCAAAGGCACGCTTGTCTTCATCAAAGGTACACACTTAGCTTCATCAAAGGCACGTTTGGCCTCATCAAAGGCACGTTTGGCCTCATCAAAATCACGCTTGGCCTCATCAAAGACACTCTTGGCCTCATCAAAGCACTGAAATCAAACCAAAACATTTCTAATGAACCAGTTACAGACTCTTAAATTGCCAAGAAGTCAGTAAGTCAGCAAATTGACGGTAATTACATATTCCAAAGTGTAGATCTCTATGGAGAAGAAATTCCATTTACAGCCTTTTCAATCGTGTTATACATATACAAACTCAGTTTTAAGTTTGTTCTCTCAAATTCATTTATTGTTTGTCATAGGTGGAAATTTAGTTCATAAAACAACAGTACAAAATAAATATCATTTATCATTTAAGACTTATCATTTATCATCTAACATTTATCTTTTATCGTTTAACATTTATAAATAAATAAATTTATCATTTATCATTTACTATTTATCATTTATCGTTTATCGTTTAACATTTATAAATAAATAAATTTATCATTTATCACTGATCACTGATCATTTATCATTTATCATTCATTATATATCATTTATCATTATTGTGACATACTAATAAGGGGTACAACATGTTTTTACAACTATGCATCGAAACGAAAGGGAAATTATCGTGCCACACAAAGTAATCCGAGGCAACAATGACAATTATCGCTTTGGGAAATAGGAAAATTTTACATATAAACTGTTTTTTTTTTTTTTTTTTTTCTAATCTATCACTATACGAATTCGATAAAATTATATAAAGAAAAAGCAACCCAATTTGAAATATAGAAACTAAAATGAATCACCAGCATTTAAGAGGTGTTTAGTCTTGTCAACGTTCGATTACGAACATGACGTGCATATCTGTACCACTCAGTTCACACATTTGAAGGGAATCGAATGATTCAATACACGAGCCTGTCACCATCAGTAAGAAATTTGGGTGAGTATGATACTGGTCTAAAATACTTGGCACACTTGGCTAAAAAAATGAATAAATCTCGAGCTCACTTAGCTTCAATTTAGGCACACATAACCTCTTGTCTGAAGTAACACTAGCACACATGGGAAAAAGAATAAAAAATATCTCGAGCTCATTTAGCTTCAATTTAGGCACACAACTTCTTGGCTTAAAGTAACACTTGCACACTTTGGTGACAAAAAAAATATCTCGAGCTCACTTAGCTTCAATTTAGGCACACATAACCTCTTGTCTAAAATCACACTCGTACACTTGGAAAGACAAAAATATATTTCTCGAACTCATTTATCTTCAATTTAGGCACACATAACCTCTTCCTGTTATCACTGCACATATTTGTAGGCATATCCCACTTCTGAAATGTGATAAATCAAACACTTCAGGATAAATTGTATAAATATTTTATTCACTTTGATCAACACAATTTCATACTTATCGTTCTATTAACAATCATTTACAAATACACAGATTAGTCGGACATGTTTTCTGTTCAACGACTCAAAGCAGACTGACTCTGTCCAAAATGACAGTAACAAACTCAATGTTTCCCTACCACAAACTTTCACAAACACTCGGTCGACTAACCGACCAATCAGAGCAAAGTAAAGAGTACGTAACATCAATTGACTAACTAATATACATTAGAGTTTATCTAATAATTAACTGCAAGTAAATATTTCATTTTAACAATTATGATATATTTATACAAAACAAATCCATAAAGTCTAATATTATAAATTATTACTTAATATCTACAACGAATGTCTAAAGTTCATGTAACTACTAGCGCCATCTATCGCTTATCATTGGAAGTTGAACGATTTATGAATATTTTCTTTAAAAATCATTACACTAATCTCGAAAGAAACTTTATCGTGGATAAAAAAGTCGTGTACAAAGTAAACTTTACAATTAGCGCTACACTTGCTTGTTTTATAACAAAGCGTACTATGTAATATAGACATTGTAATTCATTAAACCCCAAGCAAACGCTTGCACACCCATTGTCTGTCTATTATGTCACTAATTACAGTATTCGAAAGATTAAACAGCAGCTTTAGTTCAATTTTTAAAGCAGTACGCTCATACTTTGCTTCTGTATAAAACTAACCAACCCAGTGCTAGCGCCGCATAAAGCATAAAATTCTCTTCTACCCTCATTTTCCAACCTTATTTCAAACACCAAAAATGTCCAACACTCTCTGAGAATAATATTTCACAGTCATCTAAAAAGCACAAAGGAATTCTCAAAAGCAACTGTATATTTTACGAACATATTCAAATATGATGCATGTATTATTCCTTGTGAACCCAATAATGTTCCGTTTCCATGCTCGAATGACAAAGAATTGTCGCTTCTGTGAGCTAATCATAATTTCTCCTTGGAATAAATTGATCCTTTTGACAACGAAAATAATGTTAAGTCTATCTTCTGGGTCGAAAAATTAAGGAAAAGGTTATAAATTTAATTTCTTCTGACAAAAAGCCTATCCATATTAATCAACACACTTTGCTTACATTAAAATATATAGTGATGAGAAAAAGTCACAAAAAGGATTTTAAAAACAAGTAAATTTTTTTATAATAATAGACATATTTTTAAACATTTTATTTTATTTTTTGAAAAATATTTAAAAATGTAAATTATATGTGTAAGATAAATAAAGAGATAATAATAGCATTCCACAACCTTTTACACAACGCTTACTAGTCCCAAATTCAGTAGAGCTTGTGGTATCAGTATTAGACAACTGATAATCATACTTATATATTTCTAAATACATACATATTAACATACACTAGCTGGCCGGCGAACTTCGTACCGCCTACTAGTCAATGAATGTAGTATATCTTTCAATATAGTCATCTGATTGCGATGAAACAAAGCCTAAGTAATATTTCATGCTATACACAATTTTAATGTATAAAAGTTATTAACATCTTTTCAGATTTTCTGAGAATTCTACAGATTTATTGTATGTTATAGATAAATTACACCCACACACAGAACGAATGACCATACTCATCACACAAACATTTGACTTGAATGAGAATCGTATAACCTTCGGCATAGCAGTCAGGGTCACTAACCATGATACGTGCCAGTAGTACAAAACACCATGGTTATGGATGAATAAGGGGTGAATATTAATTACATTAATGAATTATTATGAGCAGAGGTGAACTTAAATTCGACTATCACAATCGAATACCGCTATTAAATAGTTTTGGAGCAGATCTTATTACTGAGCCGGAATAATTGGGGAAACCTGGAATTTCCCAATAATTCCAATGTGATTGAAAAATGTCAACATGTTTGTGATTTCTAAAACAAATTTCTTAAGTCACATCCTGTAATTACTTATTAATTAAGAATGAACAACAACGAATCAGCATTGCCATCCAGCGTGGCAATGCTGCCAGCGTTCTGGGCACTTTTCCCACTGACATCGATGTGGACGAATTTTTTGATGCCCTCTAAGTTTTTCCCCGTTTTTCAGCCTTTTTTACTCGTTTGTACATATTGTTATTTTAAGTTTGTATATATATACCTAGTGATTATTTATTAGATTAATTGATATTATAGAATGAACAAAGTATTCTAATTAAGATGTTCAACCAATTAGTCGGTAATTAAAAACCGTTCTTTATAAATGTTTTTTTTTTTAATTACACTTTATATCTAGAAACACTTTGGTACTGTCAAACTAAATATAATATTGACCTTGTATAGTAACTCAAGTGAATTATTGTTAAATTAACAGTTCATTAGGCTATGGACCACACAAAAATATAATTGAAAATGTATTAAAATAAAACCTATCAATTTATACTCGCTGGTCGGGTACCAATAGTCTACTTGTCAAAGTGTTAACACAAACCCGAATTTGGTATGACGGATTTGGTCCGTCCGTACCAAGATCAAATTTGTCTTAGCGTAATTAAGTTAATGATATTTATTTTGCTAATAGGTTGCAAAAACAATTTTACGCGTAAATTTTTTCGTTAGTTTAAACAAGATGAAGCCTGTGTTTTCTAGTTGACAACTCTGAGAAAAAACAAACAAACTCAGGGGTCAATGTCTCCTTTAAAGTCCATACAACAAACCACTTGTATTGACCATTACATGGTCAAATTATATGGCAATTTGTATTAACATACGCTCGAATTGGTGCAATAGACCAAACTTACGCTGAATTACTTTCGACTTTGGTACGGACGGATCAAAACCATCCTACCAAGATCGTACGTGCGTTAACATTAAAACAACGATTTGGGAGGCGGATTGTAAGAGCTCGAACAAATTTTAATCTAGTATTTTTGTTTCAGGAACTGAGAAACCAGCGTCTTGATGACAGTTCAAGCCCAAGTGATAGTAGTATTGTGACTAAGACGATTTAGTGTATAACCCGGCTTTAGTGAAATCACAAAAAAGACAATGAAACTTTTAGCTTTAAGTAACTTACTTCATACAGCCGTGTTATAACTAGTACTTAAAATAATTTATAAGAGTTGTAAATAAATATTAGTTAGTGGATGAAGTTTTGTTAGTTTAGCTTTGAGCCTTTTTAATTCAAATTAAGAATGCAAATAAGGCTTAAAAATAACGTGTTTGCCTTAAATACTTTTATTTAAATATAACCGTAAAGAGAGTGGATAATTCATTTGAGTTTAATAAATAATAAAGACGTGAAATAAATGGAGTTTGTTTAAAATCTTGTTATGAAAAATGAAACGACCTATGCATTATGTATTGGCTACTTTTCGTAGAATTTAATTAGATCAAATAAATAAAATGTAAATAGAAAATTAAATTACATTTAAGGCGTTCGTGTTATTTTATAGAATGGTGCAAATAATAAAAATAAGAAATGTAAAATAGTTTAAATTTATTACAAGGTATGAATACTAATAAATATTGTTCATGAAAAAGTAACATTGAAAAGTGTTATTCTTTTTAGAGATGGACAGTTTTTTAAGGGTTTGGGTAGTTTTGAAGGACCAAAGGTCAATAACATTGAGATTATAGTGCGATTTGCTTACATTTAAGATTGATATGAAGGTATTTGGAGAGTGAAAAATCAGAATATCGCAGAGTTAATAAATACATCAGTGGTCTTTCTCTATCTTTTTTTTAAGATAAAGATGTTATGTTTCTGGTTTTTGAAATTTCTGCCTATTTGCAAAACGTGAAAAAATAAATATTAAAATAATATATTTTTTTAATATTATTATTATCTTATTTATATTCTTTTAAACTTTATTGCATAATAGAAATAACTCCTGTATCATGAGTGCGTTCACGAATGTGTAAAATTGCATACCTCCATAAGACATCCGAACTTGGAACAACTCTCTCAAATCTGTAGGTCATACAAATATTTGTTCCGTGCGAGAATCGAACCAGCGACACAAAGCGCAGCAACCAATTGCTTAATCACTGCACCAATCGTGTGGTCTTTGGCAAGCCCATGTGAATAATATTTATATTCATTTAAAGCAATTAATACCTACTCACCAAAAATTAAATTGTATAGATTAATTGAATAAAACGTAGCTGCGGATACATTTTATGTAAATAAATAAAAATAATAAGATTATCGCCAAAGACGATTTAACGGCATAATTAGAATAATTATCTATATTTAACGTAATCTTAGGCATCGATTGATTAGTAAATACTTTATTGATATATAATAGATTTAAACGTTGTTTTATAATCCCGTAATGTGCCTATGTATTGTAATTATGTAAGGACGCTAAACTGAATACACGATTATATGGTATTTTGTAACGAAAGCACGTGTGTGATAATTTTGTTTTCACATATTTTCAAAAATACCTTATCTTGTATTCATTTTAAACTGTCCACGCATTATTTCATATTTTTACCAAAGATATGTTTAAAGCAACGCCGTTTCTTGCCAAAATAGTAAAACTTTAATTAGAAACAAGATCTATATTAATTTTCTTTAGTTCATACATTAAAATATATCGGCTAAATTTTTGAAGTGGGCATGGTTTACCAAATCCAAAACTACGAGGAATATCGAAAAATACTCAAAGAATTAGGGGGTTATTTTGATTAAAACTGAAACTTATTCATTTTCGAAACCTCATTATTTCTAACCAGACATCGAATCCGTAGACTTTATTAAAAAAAAACAACACTGTATTATACATCATTCGATAGTATCATTAATAAAGATCATATTGTCAAAAATACATACGACAAACTTAAGAAAACTATTGAATTTTAATAAAACTGATTCATATTTTAAAGTAATGTCTTTTATTCCTACATTGACTGTATCGAAATTATTCGAAATATGATGCACAATTTTAATTTTTTCTACACTTACCCGCATCGTATAAAAATCATCATCAAATTTCAAAATTTTATTATGTTTTCACATTAAAAGACATTAGTAAAAGAACACAAAACTCTAAACAACAAAGTTTAAACGTAAGAATATGGGTAACGAAACATAAATTAAAAAAAAAAATTGTACGCTTCAAATTTCATCAAAATAAAAAGTTCATATCTTTCGCTATTCCTCATAATTTCAGGCTTTGGCCATCGCTGCTCTATTAAAAAAATCAATTGATGTACAAAATTATACAGGATAATTTTGTACATCAATTATAATTTAAAGTTCATTTTGAATAATATAAATAACAAAATGAATCCTAAATTTTCCGAACCAATCCAAAACATGGATTCACTCGTGCTTGTATAACTCAATCATTAAAGGGTTCTTTTAAAATGTTATTTTAATAATAAATGAAAAATAATATTGATTCGAATTCATTCAAAAACATAATTTTCTGTTAGAAATAATATTTTACGTCTTACTTTTAAATGAAAACAGAATTTCATTTAAACATTAATTTAGTAGCTACCATTAATGATGCTTACTGAATAAATAAATCCGGATAAAGCTGTATATAGTTAAATAATTAACTGTGTAGAATTACTGTTGTTGAAATCAGACTGATAGCGATTTTAAAATAGTTATTTAGTAAATGTATAAATAAACATATAGTATGTAACATTGATTGGTCTGTTTCTAGTGAATTTGTGAACTATCTCTACTCACATAGATCTTTAGCGTGTTTTATTCATTTTACTGGCATTTGTTATCACTCATTTAAATATATTTTTACCCAGTTTTTTTTTTAGTTTCTGTGAATGCTACCAGCTGTAAATAAAATTAAAAATAACTTAACCTGTATCTTTTTATCCGATAAATAATGCCAATAAAATTAAAGTTGTGTATAATAAATAGGAAATAATTCGTAAGGTTTGTTAACATACAAAAAAAAACACTTAGAAAACAGAAAGACTTTGTAATCTAATAGGAATTACATAATAGATACGAAGTTTGTTGTAGATAGAAGAAATATACATTATGAAATTGACTCTTTTCAATCCATAACATTATAATAATATCTTATTGTTTCTTTCACCACATTTTTTTATAATAAATCTTTAAAAAAATATTTTAATTTCAATTCAATTTTTTTTTATTAAAAATTAATTTCGGAAACATACAGATTATTAAATTAATTACTTTTGATATATCAAGAATCCCAATCTAATTTTACCACCTATTCCAAAACAAATAAAATGACAACTAGAAAATACCAATTTAAATCGTTAATTTAAATATTAATATAGAAATTACCTTTTTTTAACAGTCATCTGTTCCATTTAAGGTTTAAAACTTAATTTGTAACATAATGACAGACCTTAATTCTCTGAAGAATTAAGCAGAGTTATACACAGATAACCATATAATACACCGTGGTATAAGTCTCACATAACAGGAGTATGTCTATCCTCTTAAAAATTCTAATCTTCGTAATATTTGGCAAAAAAAAACCCTGTCTTTAATACTTTGCTTAGTAAACAAATATTCTCCTGTATCGTAATTACGTATGTAGATAGTTTGTAATTTTTTACATTTTATTTTTGTACCCTTAATTGTAAGGATAATTTATATTATTGTCAATTAATGTGTAATTAATTGAGAAATAGAAGAGAGCCTAGCTACAACACTCTTAATAAAATGATATGCGTGATTAAATCATTTTGTTTTATTTTATTTATGAAATTAGTACTTCTCCATTATAAATTAGTTGCTGCCCAGCGGCTTCAACCTTATTTTTTTAAGGTGTAAAATCATCTAATAACTTATTCTGCTCTAGGTTGGAGCGAGAGGGCGACTCTTACTAACTAAAATCACACCTATGTTCTTTCAGTTACCTTTTGCGTTGTACGACCATGACCCATGACCCATTACCCTTTTCATACTTTTGCCAATGGCTCCAGCAGGCATCGGCCCTTCGTGGGGGCGATCGGTGGCGGAGACCTCTCGCGCCGGGCCTTGGTTGAGGCCATGGTCCGGAGCGAGGAGGAATGGCAGGCGGTCGCCGACTTCTGCGGAGCAGCAATGCTCGCAAAGGAGGAGGCCGACCGCATCAGGCAACGGCGCTCTCGCCGCCGCCGCCGGGATTCCGATCCCGATTTCCGGCCACCGTAGGCACGGGCTTGCGGATAGTGAGCAATGGGTAGCTCGCTGTCCGGACCAAGCCCAAGTCGTCGACGGCGCGCACTGTTCCCGCGCGCCTCGGTCGAAGCCTACTGGGGCCAGGGTTATCCGAAAGGGAACTCGAGCCCCGGTATGAATGCTTGAAGGAACGGGATAGGTTTTTTAGTCAGTAAGAGTCTGACACTATCTTCCGCTCCGCCGCGGGAGTTGTCATAGGATGATTTTCCCCATCGAAAAAAACAAAAAAAAGGCATCAGCCCTGCTGAAAGTAAAAAATGATCTAAAGTACACACATTCCCAGCCTAAAAAGCACCCAATGTGCTGTTCCACCCATTCGAGTATTAAGAAGTATTAACACACAGACACACACTTACAAACGTTCGCCTATGTAATGTTACTTGGTTTTAAGTCAGAAAAGAAAAATGAAAATCTGATTCCAGCGCTACCTACCGAGTTAACTTGTATTTTTAAACCATTCAGAGACCCACTCAAATAAACACACAAACTTTAATCTCTTCAGGAGGAGTTAGATGACCAACACACGTGGGTACAAAAGAATATTATATAGGGTGACTGGCAATCAGTGTACGATACTTAAACACGTGATTGTGCTCATAATAACAAACAATTTTTATTATGGGAGCAAAGCCGAAATCGCGAAAATAATATCAGCTGTTCAGTACATTAGGCAAACATAAATGTACTGAACAGCTGATTTTTTTTCACGATTTCAACCAGTCACCCTATATACATATAGAGATATATTATAGTGCGATTTAATTTTTTTTTATAGGTTGCATTGAAGAAGATTAAAAAAAAAAACTAGATATATTTTCCTGAGAAATGCAACGGGAAGGTAATTATTGTTAATATTAAATAATAGTAAATATTAGGTATGAGTTATGTCTCCTATCAAAGACTCTCTAGAAACATTTAAATATCGTATGCAATATACATAGTCAGTATGGTATTAAATCGATACCTCTTTGGCGCATTGTCTCAGACGGAATACAATTCCCCTATGTTCCACACAAGCAAGACATGTCTCTTTGACCATTATGTGTAAACATAATTTTATTTAACGCTATCGACAAAGGAGTGTTTCGAAGATATTCATTGACCTAGTTATTAGAATATATTAGATTTTAAGCCAATTCCGAATGAGCTATGCAGATCTTGTTCTCATCTGCTGCCTGTTGGTCTAGTGGTTAGTGGCCCTGACTGCTACGCCGGAGGTCGTGGGTTCGATTCCCACCCAGGACAAATGTTTGTGTGATGAGCATGATCATTTGTTCTGTGTCTGGGTGTAATTTATCTATAATATGTATGTATTTAGAAATATATAAGTATGTTTATCAGTTGTCTAGTACTCATAACACAAGCATCTTGAGGCGCGCGAGAACAGCGCGCGCCTAGAGACTATGTAGTTTTGCTAACATAACAAGCTTATAACTTTGTGATTTTTCATGATACAGTTATGAAATTTTGTACATAGATTCTTTACATAAAAATATTTTTCGGGTTTCGCATATACGTACATACTAAAACTAATTTTGTATACCCGGTATGTAGTAATAATTAAAAAAAAGTTATATGCTAAAAATAAGTTACAGATATCAATATTTTTGTTGCTTTAACAAATTCAGGTTTTTGTTCCCTCAATCCTCGATCTCCACCAAGATTTTTAACGAAAAAGTTCTGTACAATTTTCAATTGCACCAGCACTTTCTACAATAAAAATCAACTGCTAAGAAATCTACACCTGTATTTTGTCTTGGCAGACTGGAATTCGAGAAGCAAGTAGTTCCGATTGAACTTGTATGCGGGTGGAAACTAATTTATTTTACAAATCCCGATAAGGTTTTATATACCGGTTTCATCAGCTCTTGAATTTCTACTTCTGTGTAGAAGTGAAAATGTAGAATGAAAAGAAAGAAAAAATGAGACGGAGTGAGAGCTTGACGATTGGGATAAGGACAGGATGTGATGATGATGATGGATTAAATGTATCACAAAAAACTTGAGAGAGCAGTGTTGTGGCCGAGTGGTAATGGCCCCGACTTACGAGTTATAGATACTGATACATTTCTAAATACATACATATACCTAAATAAAGGTTGTCTGGTAGAAATTGCCTTGCGCAATAAGACTGCCTATTGTACACATAATCTTTTGTAAATGTTTATCCTGTATTTAACTAAGGTGTGCAATAAAGTTATAAATAAATAAATAAATAAATTACACCCAGACAGAAATCAGAAACGTTAATTTGAAATAGACCAATTACAGGCACTTTTGAAAAAATATTAAGCAAAATTGCAAAACGTAGATCTCCATGGAGAAGAACGTGCAAGAAACAAGATCACGCTCATCACACTATTATTTGTTCCTGGGCAGGAACCGAACCCACAACCTCAGGCATAGCAGTCAAGACCAACAAGCCTATCAAAATGTGTTTCATTTATACATATTTAAATAAAATTGAAGTGTCTGTTCGAAATATCAAAATGATATTTTTTACTAATTGCATAAATATGAAAGTACGTATATGTATTATATTCAGCACCTATAACAAAAATGCATTTTTTTAAGTTTTTGTCTATTTGCCTATCGGTTAGTGGGTCAGTCTGTTTGTTTCGCCTAATCTCCAAATCGGCTGAACTGATTTTGACGGAACTTTCACAGATAGTTGATTTCATAAAAAGTAACTTAAGTCTTAATAGCAATTAGAGTTCCGTAACCTAGGCACTGTCACGTTCACCAGTAACTCGGAATTAATATTGTAGGTAGGAGTTCCCTGGGGACTGTTTAAAAGAGTTACCATGGCTCTAAAATGCAAAGAGCAATTAAAGAAATACAGGTGGGTTTAGTCACAAAAAAACCTCGGTGAAAAATTCAGTGTTCTAGATCTATGGAGTTAGATGTTCTAGATAGATGAATATTAACAAAAAATAATCTTCGGTAAATTATCGATAGTTTAGTAAGATAACTGTGGAACGCAGTGTGCACAAAAATCCTGGAACAAATAGGACCTTTAGTTTGGTGGGGTACAGTCGGTAGGGGTCCAAAAAAAAACTGTACTTTTCTGAACTCCCTAAACTGAGGGTATCAGAGGAAATACCTTATGAAAAAAAAAGGATTTTTTACAGAGCCTTATCTGTGGGTCTTCACTTGACTAAAAATATACTCTGATTTGAAGTGACAAATGTGTAGTAAAATGAAATAACTAAAATGTCCAATAAAATGTTTTAGCGCGTAGCAGGTAACTTGCTACGCTTTCGTAGCAAATGGGCTCTGCCCCCCTAGGCAAGTTACAACCGTTTCGCTTGCGCCGAACTCTTCGAGTTGACCTTGCTGCCAATTCTTTTGTTCTGACTACGTGACTGAGCGATAAGACGACGTCATTCCCGTACATTTGAAGTTTTCTACAAGCGTAAACTATTGCAGACTAGCAACTTGGCTAGGGGTACTAGTCTTCTACGAACCAGCTACGAGAGCTACGCTTAGCAACGTCCATTGATCTACAAAGGATGTTTTCGTCAAGGAATCTTTCTTGATCGAATTAAAAAATTGCTTGAGTCTTGATTCCATATTTAGTTCGTCTAATGTTGGGGCTTTGACCTTTGTTTTCATGCGCTTATCATTATACGTCGGATCCTCACCAGACATTCTAAACTCACCCAAAAGGCAATGGCTATGCTTGGAGTTTCTGTGAGAGAAACAAGGTTACCGAAAAAACTGTAATCTAGAATTGCCAAACTTAAGTGGCAGTGGGTAAAACACATTGCTCGCAGAGTATGTGATCGATGAGGCCGAATGATAGGAAGGGCGACCGCGTAGATGCAATGTTGGAGTGCCTTCCATAAGGAGGATCGATGACATGGTGAGGGTCGCGACTCCTCCGAAAGCCTGTGTGTATAATGAAATGATGTTGATGATTGAGCATAGTAATTCATGCATTGGCTTAGTCTACATTCAATCTTTGAAGGTATGTGGAACAGAGTGTCAAGACCCCCACATACCTCCATTGAAAAGGAAATATTTTCGGACCAGACGGGTGTTATGTCTGAACCGAGCAACTGCCCGATAGTCGATTATGGAATGTTGTATATATTACATGCAAATCGTATCGAAAACTGTAATTGCTCAATGCCGCATAGATTTTGCTACTAATCTATGTTATCAGATGACTAGCCTCTCCTTTTCAAAAGCATACCAAATAGCTTTGTCAGTTACAGGACTTGCCAATTTAACCAAAGTTACTGTACAAAGTATACGTTATCACATTACACGTATCCAATTCACCATAATAACCCCTAATAAAACGTCACATGCAGTCATAAAGGACTGTCAAAAAGCCGATATAAATAAATATAAGTCACAAACAGGATCGTATAAAATTGCCAGCAGAATTCCCATTAATCCTGTCGGCCACACCGATTAAACAGTGATTCAACCGGGAACCGAACGCGTGACCGAACGCTGTTAGGTTGTGGTGTGACTCACTTTCAGGGGAATGATATTTTTTTTGAGAAATGGAAATGGAAGTTTCAAAATGTTGCTTTGTTGGGTTGGATGTTTTTGTATTTCTCTATGACAAGTGCAAATGGAGACAGCGGTTGTTGTGGGGTCATTCAGTTCCCTTCAAAATGGTTGAGATGAGTGGGACTGATGCACGCGTCATGTTCGTAAACGGTCGACGTTAATTGAGGTTTGGTCATCTCTTAGCTCCCAGTGGCTTACGGTTGGCTCATTTCAATATCAATTTTTAAATTACCTTTTATCTACATTGTGCTTACAGCCAAAATTTATGTAACTCATAATGTGATTTAAAAGAGTGACCATGGAGTTTCTTGCACGTTCTTCTTCAACGTGCAATTAAACTTTCCTTTTTTTGACTGACCGTGATAATTTAAAAGTATTTGTAATTGGTCTATTTTAAATAAATGCTTTTGATTTCTGATTGGCTTTCCAACTGCAATGGTACATAGGTACAGAAAGAGTAGAGTTCTCTGCCAGAGCCTATGTTTTATATATATGTAAGTTGGAGGTCTTTAAGTCAAGAGTAAATAGGTTTCTTCTAAGCAAGCGTAAGATCTGGAACCCACCACAGGTTTCTCTTGCGGAAGTCAACCCTTCTTTTTTTTATGGTGGGAAAAAATCATCCAAAGACATCCCCCGCTCTTGGGCGGAGCGGGAGATAGTGTCAGACTCTTACTGATTAAAAGACCCACCCTGTTCCTTCTAGCCTTCATACCGGGGCTCGAGCTCCCTTTCGGATAACCCTGGCCCCAGTAGGCTTCGACCCGGCTGGGTCCCTGCTGTTGCTGACAACTCCTTGAGGCGCGCGGGAACAGTGCGCGCCGTCGACGACTTGGGCTTGGTCCGGAAAGTTACCGGACGGCCGGACAGTGAGCTACCCATTGCTCACTGTCCGCAAGCCCGCGCCTACGGTGGCCGGAAATCGGGATCAGAAACCCGGCGGCGGCGGCGGCGAGAACGCCATTGCCTGATGCGTTCGTCCTCCTCCTTTGCGAGCATTACTGCTTCGCAGAAGTCGAAACCAATGACTTCTGGCAACCCATGAAGAATCCTATACAACCTTAGTTTTATAACCTAAAAAACAAAACCTTAATAATAGTTTGTACAGAATCAGTTACCGAATCGATTCCAATAATTTTTACACTACTTGGTTGGAGCACCGCTGTTAGCTGTGTTCTCCTGGAGGCAATTGGAACCTGGTTCAAGCAATGGTCTGGAGCAAAAGGAAATGGCAGGCGGTCGCGTCCTTCCAAGAAGCAGTAATGCTAGCGAACTGGACAGCCGCAAGCGTAAAGGAATGGATATCCTCATGCCCCAGCCGCCGCGACCCCGACCTCGATTGCCAGCCACGGTACGCGGGCTTGTGGATGACGAGCAATGGGTAGGTCACTGTTCGGCCGTCCGTTAACCATCCAAACCAAGCCCAAGTCGTGAACATCGTGTAGTATTCCACGCGCTTCTCAAAGAGATGTCAACAAACCGTAAAGGTCCGGGGCCGATGACCGCTAGGGCCGCGAGGATTTTTTGAAAAAGAAACTCGTGGTCCTAGAACGCAAAGGGCAACTGATGGACAAAGGTGTCGTTTTAACATTTCGAATACCGTAATTAGAGACACAAAAGAAATACAATGAGAGAGAAAGCCTTCGCTTGGGGTTTAATGAATTAATCAGAAAAAGTCTGTCACGGCCTCTCGCTTCACCTTAGAGCGGGAGAAGTCACTGGATGAATTCCTGAATTAAAAAAAAACTAGGTTCACGACGTTGCCGTTGTGAGCGGTAGCTAAGCACGGGATGGCGAGCGTAAGATCAATAGTATGAAAATATTTAAAGCATGCCACGAGACGCCACTCATAACGCTGCGCGATTCTGACTTCACTCTAAAGTCTGATAGAGCTATGCCTATTGATTTAAAGGATACAAGGAACTGAAAATCTTGTAGATAATTCTTTTTTTTTTCATAAGGTTTAATGAACCCTGCGACACGCTAGCACCCTACCCTTACCCTAACTGTCGCGACCGTCGGTCGTTAGCCGCACGTCACTCAGAGGCAGTGAGACGTGAATTTTGATTGTGGACACGGATAAAATGATAATAAGCCTGTGAATTAGAACGGGCGTGTTTTATAGTAGTCTGTGCTAGGCAGTAGACTCTGATGGAATTTTCCGGCGTAGGTATCCTAAATGTGATTTAGTTGAAAATTTGTGATCTTTGATGCGTTAAGAGCTGAAAAACGTTTAAAGAATCTGAGAAGCCAGTGAAAAAAGATAAAATTGAGGATCTTGGTTTAGTCATATGAAGAAGAGGGATAAAGTCATCGACTCTAGCGATAGACAAGCCCTTTCAAGGAAACTATTTGTCAAAATACTGAAAAGTTAAAACAAAAATTAGCTGCAGCGCTACATTAGCATTATGTCGTCTAATAGAACTATCAAAACATATTATAGCGCAAAGATAGCTTTTAGAGGATACTCTTTCGCGACCAAAATGTCTTAAACGCCATGAATTTCGTGGCACTTACGCGTTTCGTTCAACAAAGTGTAATGTTCAAAGTGGACTACATTACAGCTGAGTCGATTGAAGTGAGTGTTCGGCACGCGTTATCTAGTGCATTGTAGAGTCTGTCTATAAATTCAAACGACTCGGGTAATTGTCAGGGCAAAATGAAATCTAATGTAGTCAACACTGGTTCAATAATCAAGGTTGATTGAGACATCTTGATCACAGTTTACTAATATAAGAACCATAGAAAAAGTATCGAATATAAGTATTTTTTTAAATGATTAAATATTATACATTTCCGAGTCGTTTGCCTTTTTAGATAGACTATAATATCGATGGATAAATCATGGATGGATTGTGTTAGGAGTCATTATTATTTCAGCTGAAAGACGTCTACTGTTGGACACAGGCCTCCCCCAAGCATCGCCACAACAAGCAGTTCTGTGCATCTCGCATCCATCCGATTATTGCGACCCTGACCAGACCAGGTGTCAGAAGTTCGGTAAATCCCTTCTTTGAGGCGTGGCTGGAAAGACCTCACGGCGTCCTTACCTTCCGTATGACGCAGGTCCTCACCGGATATGGTTCGTTCGGGAGTTTCCTGCACCGGATTCGTGCGGAAGTGACGCCCGGGTGTCTCCACTGTGCGGAATGCCCGGAGGACACGGTGGAGCACACAGTCGAGGTGTGCCCTGCTTGGGCGGAGCATC
The DNA here is from genome assembly GCA_910589285.2 of Mythimna ferrago. NCBI lineage: Eukaryota > Metazoa > Arthropoda > Insecta > Lepidoptera > Noctuidae > Mythimna > Mythimna ferrago. The sequence goes on from OU342679.1 coordinate 27,465,934, forward strand.
GCCGTGCCCTCGTGGGGGTGATCGGCGGCGGAGACCTCTCGCGCCGGGCCTTGGTTGAGGCCATGGTCCGGAGCGAGGAGGAGTGACAGGCGGTCGCCGACTTCTGCGAAGCAATAATGCTCGCAAAGGAGGAGGCCGAACGCATCAGGCAACGGCGTTATCGCCGCCGCCGCCGCCGCCGAGATTCTGATCCCGATTTCCGGCCACCGTAGGCGCGGGCTTGCGGACAATGAGCAATGGGTAGCTCGCTGTCCGGCCGTCCGGTAACTGTCCGGACCAAGCCCAAGTCGTCGACGGCGCGCACTGTTCCCGCGCGCCTCAAGGAGTTGTCAGCAACAGCAGGGACCCAGCCGGGTCGAAGCCTACTGGGGCCAGGGTTATCCGAAAGGGCGCTCGAGCCCCGGTATGAAGGCTAGAAGGAACGGGGTGGGTCTTTTAGTCAGTAAGAGTCTGACACTATCTCCCGCTCCGCCCAAGAGCGGGGGTTGTCATTGGATGATTTTTTCCCACCATAAAAAAAAGGTGTCTGTAGTTTATTTTACAGATCTTGGAAAGACAAACTTTTTTAGTTTTTTTTTTATTTATTTGATAAGGAACTGTCAAAATAAAAAATAAAAATTAACTCTCGATCTCTAACATGAGAAAATTTGTTATTTTTATTTTAGTGCTAAATCGACATTTGAAATTGAAATCAATGACGTTGAAGATTCAATATTTTTAAATTGACTGAATCTAAAAAAGAAGAAATGAAACCACAGTTTTCTCCTCGAAAATTAAAAATAAACATAATTTCATAGGCAGTTCGCCGAGAAAAATAAAATTAGAACCTCCGTCCAACCTATTACTCTATTAATAAAACGCAATCACCATTCGACCGAGAAAAACTTAACTATAAGTTGGTTAGGTGCAAATCCCCACTATAAATTGGCGAAGCGCGGACGGATTCGAAGCATTAATTTGTGGTAAATCGTGTGGAAAATGGAAATTTTGTGCAGCCTGCGGCTTCCAAGGTTTGGCAAACTTACGTTTTCCTTCATACCACCCTTAAGACCTTGCATCACTATTCAAAAACCAAGCTTAGATCACTCTACTTAAGGTTCAACTTTCATGAGTATGTGGTCTTTTCATGATGGCAAGTTTGGATTACTAAAAGCATGGCTGCGAGAATCATGATGAGAATATGCACCGCGTTTTTAATGAGGATCGCGGATTTTATTTATAAATATGATGTAAACAAGTTTCTTAGTAAATAATTCAAAAAGTTTCCACTTCTTTCTCAATGACACGTTTGCATTAGCTTCTGCTAGGAATTTCCAGGGATTGAAAATATTTTATGTTGCTATCCTAGGACATGGTCTACCACTGTGGCAAAGAGTGAAAGAGTTACACACTCATAAACTTTCTCTTTTATAATTAAGTGTGATTTATTTTATTGTAACACTAATTACTCATAAAATACGCAGGACTAATATATCATATCGCTTACTATTTTCAGGCTTAATAGCCTGCAGAGGTAATGCTCTTTTAAAAGCAGGAGAAAAACTAAACAAAATGTTGTTTATAGTATTTAATTCAATTTTAACAGTCTACAAAACGTATTAATAATATTATACAAGTAAGTCCCTACGTTTTTTTTTTTTTTTAATTATACAAGGTGTAAGGGACAGCCCTCCACAAACTTTAAGGGCTTGCTCAGTAGACGAAACCGAACAACCTTCCACTAAATTTTTTTTCAGGAAAAGAAAAAATTAATTGGCCTCGCCATACAAATTGTCCAATCAAGTTTATCATTTTGTATTGTGAGGCTGATTTTTTTTTTCGTGTCCTGAAAAAAAATTTTGTGGAAGGTTGTTCAGTTTCGTCTACTGAGCAAGCCTTTAAAATTTGTGGAGGGCTGTCCCTTATACCTTTTATATTCATACAAGGCTATAGTATTCACATTGAACCAAGGTTTTAAACATATCTTAGTTTTCCAAGTGCCGCAATAGTTTCTTAACAACGAGAGGCAGTTGCATAGCGCGTACAGAGATATCGTCGGTTGGTAGACCACGTTCTATTCAAAGTATTATCAGTATGGTATTAAAGCATGTAAAGTGAAAGTATACTAACCCCTAAATTAATGTATTTAGAATAAGTGAGTAGTGCGTTGTAACTTTTTATTATAACCACCGCCGTGCCAGTCTGCGAATACACTCTGTGCTCTCGAGATGTTACGTGTTTTATTCTGCTTCTAGCTGACAAATCACCTCCTCTTATATTTCTCAGTTAATAATCTATCTATTTGTATCTATACTTCTATACCAGGAGTCGGCAAGTAGTTTTACGCGGGATCCGTATAACGTTGAACATTTTTATCAAGGTCCAAAAAAAATGATACAGTATTTATTTCAAATAGAGTAGGTACTATGTAAGTACGTATTATGACTGGGGCCAGGGTTATCCGAAAGAGAACTCGAGCCCCGGTATGAAGGCTAGAAGGAACAGGGTGGGTCGTTTAGTCAGTAAGAGTCTGACACTATCTCCCGCTCCGCCCAAGAGTAGGGGTTGTCATCAAAAAAAAAAAAAGGTGTGACAGTCGCAAGCGCGCTGCAGTTTCGTAAGGACGCGGGAATCGGGATAAACGATTTGTTTTACTCCGTTAGTTTGATTCTACGTGGCTCTTAAATGTATGAATACTATAAATAATTAGTAATATGACAACATTATTTAACAAATATCCGGCGGTCCCATGGCCGACCTTCGCAGTCCGGATACGGACCGCGGTCCGCCTGTTGCCGACCGTTGTTCTATACTATATTTATTTTATATTATAAAGAGGTAGTTTCTTTTTTTTTTGTTTGAAGGAGGAATCTCAGAAAGTGCTGGTCCGATTGCGAAAATTTTTTCGCCGATAGAAAGCTGCTTTATTCCTGAGTGACATAGGCTATATTTTATGAACGCGAGCGAAGTTGCGGGCAAAAGCTACTATTATATGCAAGCAAGCATAGCTGCAGGCAAAAGCTAGTTTACTATATAAATATAGCTACAGTTTATAAACGAGAGAACATTGTTTTAATAAAAAACTACTCTCAAAACGATGAAGGAAAACATCGTGAGGAAACCGGCATGTCCTAGAACTTCGAAGACATGTGACATCCACCAACCCACACTGGGCCCGCGTGGTGGATTACGGTCCATTCCCATAATAAATAATTCGTTGAGAGGAGGCCTGAGTCCCAACAGTGGGAACATTGTAAGGCCGACTATGTTACGCTATGCTATATATACTACAGTTTCACCATTTTTCATCTAGATTTTTTACGGCCCACTGTATATCGAATTGCCATTTAATCCTTTTGACGATTATATTAGCTTGCAGGCCTAGACAGGTTACGATCGGATCGTTTTGAATTTCTTTCTACAGTCGGACACGCCTCTGATTTCACTGTTCTGCCCCCCTAGCCAAGTTACAACCGTTTCGCTTGCGTCGAACGCTTCTAGTTGGCCGCGTCGCCGAATCTTTTGTTCTCACCACGTGACTGAGCGTTGAGATGACGTCATTCCCGTACATTTGAAGCTTTCTACAAGCGTTGACGATTGCAGATTTGCAACATGGCTAGGGGTACAGCTTACGTGACTTAACGTAGAGATAATGTCATTCCTATACATTTGAAGTTTTCTACTAGCGTAAACGATTTATAAACTATCAACTTGGCTAAGCCCTGTAAGGTTTAAAATCGACAGCTCAGTTAAACAGGTAGTATAGTGAAAGTATACCCTTAATCTACGTACCTATAATAACGTTCTACCCGGAACTGGGAAGCGGATAAGTCAGTTGAGATTTGCTTTAAGCTTTTAGTATTAACGCAGTTAGATTGTTTACCGGCTGTGCAGCTAAAGAGTGGATCGGAGAGATACTGGATATGGCTCCGTTTGAGTGTTGAAAAATAATTATCATTTTATTTTGTTTGGGTGATCAGAGATCGGAATTAGGTAGAATTATTCGTGTACTTAGACCGATTTCATAAAGCGATTGGAATAAAACAACGAGATTAATTTTAAAGAGCAGATTTTTTTATGAGTCTATCAGAAATATATCAGAAAAAATTTCTTCCAGCATTAATGATGAGGAGGAGGAAGTGTGTAAATTTGTTAACCTTACCTCAGTTGACGTAGAGAGATTTTTTTCAATGAAAAATACTAATAAAAACTGTTCGTTAATTTAACTTCGTTTTATTTGTCTTATCTACCTCTGAGGTTTCGTTATTATTTATTTGAAATATTGTTGGTCACACGGGATTTTTGATTAGAAACCCCGGAAAGATCCATAATAATATCAACATTTCCATACAACTACGTGAATAACTCTACTTAATTCCGACTTATGATCATGACAAAACATTTACAAGCCTCCAATAATAAATATGAGAGTATTATTGAAATACAACAGCGATTGAAATACAGGGAGTTTAGTTGGAAAACAACGCTTTCAGACACAATAATGTTTATGGATACTAAACTGCTTGTAAAAATATCAATTGAGTTTATTTTTATTAGTATTTTACGAATGCATGCATGCATGCATGCGGATCTATTAGCACAGTTCCCGGAAAACTTATCACAAAAGCCCGATCGACAGCCAGATTAAGTGTCGTAAGTGGAGATGGATAAGTCACTAGTTTTGGAAGAATTCCGATCAGATGCTTAACACGATCACTGTGTTGTGATGTCGAATAAGCCACATGCGTAACTGTTTGCAGGTGCGGCAGTCGCAAGAGTTTTATACAATCATCTAAAATAAATCAAAATACAAAATTTGGCTATGATGGAGCGACATGGTCAAAAATGTGACAAAGCTTTTTAATAAAGATTTAAAAAATCCGTAGGGGCCAAGTAGGGTCGAAGCCTACTAGGGCCAAGGATCTGTTTTTGAAAGGAAGATTCGGCCCCGGTACGAACGGCAACGGAGGAATCAGAGTGATTTTTAGTCAGTAAAAGTCTGACACTATTTCCCGTACCGCCCAAGAGCGAGGGATGTCATTGGATGATTTTCTCACCTAAAAAAAAGGTGTAGCAGTCAAAATTACTTTCTTTCACTTGTGCGGGGACAACTATGTTAATATTTCCATTGCTATAACATAGACAAATATACGAAATTGATTCTCTCTTGCGGCGGTATTTTTTTAAAACAAAATTTTGTGATTCCGGAAATGTCTCATAGACACTGTAAAGAAGTTCAAATTTGCCTCTAAAAGACCTCATACGCACTAACCCTGAAAAATGACTCCGCAGCGAACATGTTACACAGGCGATGGATCGGAATCCTCAAGGGAATAGGAAGCGTCGTCTTCCTCAGTAAACCTGGCGATGACCTGTGTGTCAGGGGCACGGAATGATGTGGAGCAGGGTGAAACGTGAAGCTTAAGACCCATCGCGACAGATATCTTCTGTAGACGTGTTTTGCCCTAACTAGGGGGCTTATTTGAAATGTCAAAAATTTTCCCAGGAAACTGAGTTTTTGGAATATTTACCACTCCTAAAATTACTAGTATTTTAATATGTATAACACTTTTTATTACAAAGTCCAGTCAACAAATTTAAACTCAGACAGACATTTCCGCCATTTATATCATCATCACTGATCTTAAACTGGCTCGATCTACAAACAAATATCCAAAGATATTATGATATTCTCCAATAATTTCAGCTGAAAGACGCCCATTGTTGGCCATAGGCCTTCCTCAACTGTCGCTACAACGAACGGTCCTGTGCAAGTCTCTGGCATATTTTGTAATTTTATATTCTCATTTATTTTTTTGAGATTGTTTACTAAGAAATTGGATATTGTTTAGAATCCCCTAAAGTTATCGATGTCTTTTCGTTAGAAGTTTGGTTAAGCGAGGTCGCGAGACTTTGGCGATAAGTTATCGTAGAAGCCTGCATTTGTTGTTAAGTGAATCGAATTGGTGAATCAGGGATTTGGTTATTGAGATTGCATGACTACGGCGTTAGATTTTTCGTAGCAGCATGCATCGTTGTTCACTTAACAACTTCCGATTAGTAAGCATACGGGGACATCATGTAATTCGAGATCGGATGGCTACGGCGTTTTAAGTTGTCCGTGGTAACGTGCATTCACTGTTAAGTATTTTGGTTTGGTAAACCTACAAGAAAGTGTTATTCGATATTACACTTTTCTGAATTATGTAACACACTCGAACTCTAGCTGTACAGACAAAAATAATGCTTAGTTTGAAGCACATCTAGTAACTTTACATCTATTTCTCCGTAAGAGGCTTAGTTTCCGAGGTGTGAGTTAGCACAAATAATTAGAAGGAAAAGGTGAGCGCGTTCGATAGGCAAACTTAGTATAGGTTACCTGTATACATTTTATATACCTGCGAGTTTATATATGCTGAGTATGTACATTGTGTTCTGAGGTAACAATAAATGTCGGACGGAAATAAAACTATTTGCTCCATGAGTTGATATTGTTACGTGCTTGTAATCTACACTTAAGGCTTATAGTCCCCTGAACCATCTGGCCAAAATTATGTGGACGCACCTCTTGCACCCGCCTAGGCGGCAGTACGCAAATCTGTGCATTTATTTGCGGCCAGCAGCTCCCGAAAAGCGCTTTAAATCCATTTCCTTTGCGAAATATTGATTGATTCACATATGCAATGTTTACTTTGAAGAATATTTAACCACCAATTTTTGTGTGTAAAAATGTTTCTAAAGATCCAAGCCGTTTCGAAGGAGTAGGGAAAAGTTGCGAAAAGTTGCGAAATTGCTAAATATTTTTTTTAGACAAAAGTATTAATAGCACGAAAAAATCAAATGTTGATAATGTTGTTCATGAATTTATAATAAACATATATTTTTTTCAAACCTATTAACCTGGCCGTTACCGAGGAGTAGGCTTCAAAAAGTCACTGTTTTATGGCACTTTTCGGGCGCTTGGGCCTTAATATAATAAAGAGGTAATGTTTTTTTTTGTTTGTTGGAAGTAATCTCTGAAAGTACTGCTCCGATTGGATTTGGTTTTTTTTCACCAATAGAAAGCTGCTTTATTCCTGAGTGACATAGGCTATATTTTATGTACGTAGGCGAAGCCACTGCAAAAAGCTAGTACAACAATAAAATTAGGCAATCAAAGTATCATCAAGCCCCTTAGAGCAGGCGCCAAAGGGAGTTGAGTATGCAAAATATGAGGACCACCTTCTGTGAATGGTTTAGGACTAGGATTTAGTCAGTAAAAGTCTGACACAAACTCTCACTTCGCCTTAAAACAAAAGAAGCCGCTGGAGTATTTCCCACCTTAAAAAAAATGTACCAGCTAATTTTTTAAACAAATTTTAATACGGAATCCCTATATAATTCACTAAACCATTCCATAAACCATTGGCCAACCGCCAACCCATCTGTAACCAAAGAAAAATGTAACAAAAATCATTTTCAAAAATGGAAAAAGTTTTTAAAATAGTTTACAGAAAGCTGAGCAAGCACTAAGTGGCCAGTGTCCGACATGGCTATCGACTGTCATTAAATCCAGCTGTAAGTGCTTCCAGAGCAATTACTTTGAGGCTACAGTTGCAAAGAGAAACGAGGACTTGATGGTTGAAAGACCTAATTACAGATGTAGTGGAAGTGCTGTGTATTGAGTATCGATTTGTTGAGATGTACGTTTCCTGTTACGTTCAAGTATTTATTTAGGGTGTTTTTAATATCGTGCGGTTTTGATCACGCATGCGAGATTACTCCGCACGCGTGACTCCCGCAAATGTCCGTTTCATACAAGTATTTATTGTAATGCGTGGAATGCACACGCGGGACATGTTTTTTCATGAAATCCGCTCGATATTAAAAATACCCTTAAAAGATTTTTTTTTTATGATGGGAAAAATCATCCATGACAACCGGTCTTGGGCGGTGCGGGAGATAGTGTCAGACTCTTACTGACTAAACGACCCACCCTGTTCCTTCTAGCCTTCATACCGGGGCTCGAGTTCCTTTTCGGATAACCCTGGCCCCAGTAGGCTTTGACCCTACTGTTGCTGACAACTCCTCGAGGCGCGCGGGAACAGTGCGCGGTGTCGATGACTTGGGCTTGTTCCGGACAGTTACCGGACGGACCCTTAAAAAGATTAAGAATGGATAAGTTATAAGAGTTTCCCAATAAAAAGTATATTTTGTGTGTGTAAAAAAAAAACATCATCACCATCATTTCAACCGAAAGACGTCCACTGTTGGACATAGGCCTCCCCCAAGCGTCGTCACAACGCGTCCTACGCGTCTCGCATCCATCGGATTCCCTCGACCCTCACTAGGTCATCGTTCCACCTTGTAGGAGGCCCTCCATTGTGCCCTACCCACTACCACTTAAGTTTGGTGATTCTTTGGGCTATGTAAATCAATTACATAGCCTATGTCTTTTTTTTTTTTTTATGGTGGGAAAAAATCATGCATTGACATCCCCCGCTCTTGGGCGGAGCGGGAGATAGTGTCAGACTCTTACTGACTAAAAGACCCACCCCGTTCCTTCTAGCCTTCATACCGGGGCTCGAGCGCCCTTTCGGATAACCCTGGCCCCAGTAGGCTTCGACCCGGCTGGGTCCCTGCTGTTGCTGACAACTCCTTGAGGCGCGCGGGAACAGTGCGCGCCGTCGACGACTTGGGCTTGATCCGGACAGTTACCGGACGGCCGGACAGTGAGCTACCCATTGCTCACTGTCCGCAAGCCCGCGTCTACGTTGGCCGGAAATCGGGATCAGAATCCCGGCGACGGCGGCGGCGATAACGATAGCCTATGTCTGTCTGATAAACTTCATATTGTTTTTGGTGCTTCTTTGAACCTTGGTTGTCTAGCGGATATCTTGCATATTTAGAAATTACACGTTTAATTGAAACCTATTCCAAGCCATTGAATAACCTAAACAAGCGTAAAATTACTCTGCAAAAAAAAAATCGACGAAATACTTCCGTAAATATACCGTGTCAAATGTCTAATCGCGCCAAATTATCCTCCTTTTGGAGTGTAATTTAAAACCGAAATCCTTCACTAGTCCCATCTCTTTCGAAGAAAATTAAACCTCTCACAGAAGCAGGCAGGTAATTTAATTAAAATTCAATTCGATTGAATTGGACCACCTAATCCGGTTCATCTATATTGCCAGAGCTGAATCTAGTGAGAGAAATAAGTTAGGCTTGTAGCAGACATGGTACATATATTTAGTATATTGGTGATCAGGCTCTGATGATTTCGTCAATGCTTTTTCAATACACTTACTCGAAAACGCTCTTATCTTACCACTTTTAGGCAGGCAGACTATTTTCCGCACTAGTGCAGAAAAGTGCGCGTGCTCTCCCCGCCATAATTTTGTTACATTAATCGTCTCAGGCTGGGCGCACGTCGCCAGTCAACCCCTGTTTATTCATTTCTTCGTAGGTGTATTGAAAAAAGTCGTTTGATACACGTGCAAACTTGACACTGCAGCCCTCGACTCCATAACACACTCGCCTACGACTCGTGCGAATTTCGCCTCGGTGGCAATGTAGAACTTTCTGCACTTGTATCAAAATGTACTATTTTATGGTTAGAAATCATCAATGACTTCCCCCATTCTAGAATAGAGCGAGAGGGGCCCATTGATCGTCGTCCTCAAGCCCGCGCCTACGGTGCTCGAGATCCCTGCGACTCTCATCCGCGGCTGGGGCGTGTAGCCACCTTCTTCGCTAGCATTACTGTTTCGTTGAAGGAAACGACCGAATCTGATCAATCGAGAGATTGCCGCCGACGCCACAAAGATACAACGGTGCTCGCAAAAACATGAACGTAATAGTAATAAAGATAGGTTTGCGCTTGACCGCTATCTCACCTGATGGAAAGCAACGATGCGGTCGACAAAGGAGCGCGCTTACGTTAAAGTAACCTATTTATATATTTTATTGTTCACGATTTTCAGACGTTCATGTTGTGTGTGTACCTATAGCTTAGAATTATCTGCTCCTGAGCAGACGATAGCTCACTTATTAGAGTACCCAGTGTCCCTACACCTGCAGTTTGTAGGACCTAAAAAATGCCAACGACGCCAGTATAAGTGGCAACCTACTGGGCCCAATAACTTTGAGAGAAAAGAAAACTATCAATTGGAGATGAAGAAGAAGCTTAGAATTATGTTTCTGTCTCTATTTTGTACTTATTGTATGACAGAGATAGTGGCAACACTAAGCCAAAGTGCTAAGTACCTAGCATTTATTAATCTTGGCCGTAAAACATTGTGTCTGCCATCACCCTTAGATTAGTTTTCCTTTACTTTGCACCTGCTATTCGTATTTTGCAGTGCAGTCTACTTATTTGTTTTTTTTTTTGTTTTGTTTATCTAGTCCAGGAATTGAAGAAAAACATTGAGTAACAGATGTTTCTCAGCCTGAGAGGGTTTTTGTGAAAGTTTTCTGCTGAAGATGTTTTAAACAAAGAGCTAAGATGGTATTACTTGTATTGGAGTTTACTTTTAAAATAAAAGGGTGAAGAAAAGCTATAAGTATTTAGATGTTTACTGATGAAATGACTAAATATTTATCTAGAAACTTAGGCCTTTTATGTTTTATTTTGGCAAGCATTGTCATTACAAAGCGATCATGATAATTACTAAAATTAACTTAATTATTTCTTGCACGTTCTTCTCCATAGAGATCTACGCTTTGAAACGTGCAATTTAGCTTAACTTGTTTTTTTTAAGTGACCGATATGACAATCCAAAAGTGCCTGTAATTGGTCTATTTGAAATAAACGTTTCTAATTTCTGATTTTTGATTTTATACATCCATACTAATATTATAAATGTGAATGCAACTCTGACTAATTACGCTGTCACGGTTAAACTATAGCACCTATATTGATGAAACTTAGTACGAAGGAAGCTTGATCTCCAAAATGGACATAAGCTACTTTTTATTTGTCTTTGACTTCGATTTCGCGTCCGCAATGACCAACACGTGAGCCGGCGAAGCTGCTGGCAGAAGCCAGTATAATATAATATTCTACAACTATCACACAACGCCGTCTAGCCCCAAGCTAAGCAGAGCTTGTATTGTAAGGACTAGACAATAGACAAACATACCTACTCCAGCAGTGGCCCAGCCAGGTCAAAGCCTACTGGGGCCAGAATTATTCGAAAGGGAAGCTCAGCAGTACGAAAGGCAAGAAGGAACGTGATGGGTTTTTTAGTCAGTAAGAGTCTGAAACTATCTCCCGCTCCACCCAAGGGCAGGGGATGTCATTTGGATAATTTTTACCCACCAAAAAAAAAAAAACATACCTACTTATATATTTCTAAATACATACATATATTGTAGATAAATTACACCCAGACACAGAACAAAATGATCGTCCTCATCACACAAACATTTGCCCTGGGTAGGAATCGGCATAGCAGTCAAGGCCACTAACCACTACACCAACAGGCCAGTCGAAATATGTAATAAACTAAAATGACTTAGACGATGTAATTTTTTAATAAAACAATTTCTGTCGTCTCTTTGAAAATTGAGCCGTTACAAACTATTTTGTGGCACAAATGTTTGGTAAGCAATGGTCATTAACGAGGCGATACTATGACGATAATTATCAACATTCGAGGTGATAATTGGACCAATACTCACCCTAATCCGCCCCTGCGACTAGTGATGCGAAACCGCGGGATCTCCCAGAAATTAATCGCGGAACCGGGACCAGGGAATTAATTCTTAATCCGGTCTAAATGAGCGCCTCCCCGATTGTCGGCCACTTACAGCCGAACGTGTAGCTAATCAAAACTCGAACAAATGGCCGACTAGAGAATTAAGCGTTATGTGTGATTTAGGGGGTTGTTGGTGAAACGGTCGAAAGGGAGCGATAAATGTTTCTTTAATGGAGTTTAGGCGGGTATACATTGTTTACGTTGATGTTCTTGCGAAATTCGGCAGATTAGATGGAACGTAATTGAAATGGAAGGTTTATTATGTTTGCTAAGGTTGCGGGATTGCTTGGAAGAGTTACCGTGGCGTTGAAACGCGAAAAGGCAACTAAAGGAACACAGTTTTTTATGTGGCAAATCATCCAATAATTTTTCGCAAAGAGAGAGAAATTTTTGAGCATCGAGAGAATATACATCACTCTTTTTTAAAAGAAGAACTAAAAAAAAAGTTTTTTTTTTTTTACAGACGTTGCGTATCTAGAATCTTTTCCAAAAATAAGTTTGAATACGGAATGCTTATAATTTTGTTATATATTAAGTACATCTTATCATATGTGCGTATCCTTATTTTTGGAAAAGATTCTAGATACGCAACGTCTGTAAAAATTGCAACATCAACAAATATGCTTACCTAATTACGTATTAAGCAAACCAATGTAAGAAGAGAAGAAACATGACCGTAATCTGTCCAGAAAACGAGATCCATTAAGTGAGTAATAATTTATTGCGTAAAAAGATTAGCCTATGTGTAACATCAGTGATGAAACTCTAAAAATGAGACTGATTATTAGCTATATTAATATTCTATTGAGAAAGAATTTGTATTTATTATGTTTATTATTTTGTTTGTCTACACTAATATAATAAAAAGATAAAGTTTGTATTTTTGTTCTTTTGTTTGTAGGAGGTAATCTCTGGAAGTACTGGTCCGATTGCTAAAATTTTTCACGGATAGAAAGCTGCTTTATTTCTGAGTGACATAGGCTATGTTTGATGTACGCGGGCAAAGCTGCGGGCAAAAGCTAGTTATGAATAAACTCAAAAACTACTGAAAAGATTTTAAAAAATCTTTCAACAATACAATGTTTAAAAACTTTAGCACTAAGTAACATCTTCTTCTTCTAGGCATATATTTTTTGCTTTCACGCGAACGAAGTTACTGGCAGAAGCTTTTAGGTTTTGTAGGTTTTAGGTTAGGTTAGGTTATCTCTACAAATGAGGGTTCCTAGACGGTTCCGACCTTCAGTGTTTGTGCGGCGTCTCTCTGCAGACCATGTCCCACCTTCCATCCTGCATAACGTGCCCTGTAACCTGTTCACGTAGGTATCTAATGACAGCATCAGTGGACGGCATTGCCGTCGCCGAATTCTAGGCCAGGCATGGAATTTAATTAGTTTTGCCATCGATACGCTAAGAAGAAGACCGTACTTTCTTTCAAAAATACAGTTTTAATAATTTCAGCAGAAAATTAATGTCATTCAATGGCAAAAAGCGCAAAATCAACTTCCAAAAACAATCTGCAGTAACAATAACTATTCCTCACCAACTTAACCCTTCACAAATATGAAAGTTTATCTCCAAGCTTGAAACATTGAGATAATCTTACGACTTGCATTCACTTTAATGGTGGATTCTACTACAGCGCAACTGTCACGATAAGTAAGATCTACTTGATAGCTGAGTATATGTATAGACCATTAGGCTTTCTGTGAAGAGTGTGTTGAACTGATAAATTATGGGTATGAGAGGAGATTGAACTATAATTAATATAATAATATTTCATAGTTATACACAACGCCGTCTATTCGGAAGCTAAGCAGAGCTTGTATTATGAGTACAAAGACAACTATAAAAATACTTATTTCACACCCAGACACATAACAAAAGCAACACATAGAACAGGAGCTATCGTTGTGGCGACGCTTCGGGGTGGTCTGTGTCTAACAGTAGACGTTGTTTGGCTAAAATGATGATGATGAGGGCCGGATAAAGCTGAATACCAGTATTTCACATACAACGACTGTTTTTCTGACCTCCACAGCTCATTAATTGACACAATACATCTTGACAAGACTGATGACATCTTTTTCAGGTTCCTAATTATCCGTAACCACTGTCAAAGATCCACAAATGACAGCAGGGACCGATGGTTTTACTTACTTTACGAGGCATGGAGAAATCTTGGTATGTTATAAAATGGAGATCATTTTTTCACCAATCTACAGATTGGTGACAAGCTCTTGCTCATCAAGCGCTGCTTAGCCTTGGATATGTAGCAACCCGTGCAGATGTTATTATTTTAGCTACGATCGCAATCATGATTTCCACCATTTTAGAAATCATGATTGCGATCATATTTTCATGGCAAAAAAAAATGAGTTACACAAAGTAAATTTATCATCCAAAGAAAATAATAATAGTACAAATACAAAAACTGCATACATTTTTTATAATTTTTAAACTTACTTACGGAAAAGACTAGATCTTACGACACATGGTGTCCTAATGTGGAGACAAAAGATAATGTTTTTTTTTTAGTATCTAAGTCAACTGTTGTACCTTTATGTATAATGTTTATTGTACTAATATTTGAACGAAGAAAGATTAACTGTTTCGAGAAGAGAATGTTACGGCCGTGCCATTTTTTTACTTGCCTTGATGGGGGCACTTCCGCGCCCTCTAATTGTTATTATGAATTAACTGCCTTGGGTTCGAACGTTCGATATACCTACATACCTACGTAATCACTGGATCCTCACTAATTTCATCCAATGTAACGAAATGTATCATTACTGTTAACAAATAAATATGTTCAAAAAACTTTTGTGTAGCGGAAATTGTGTTTCCTTTCCTTTTCCAGGAAGGTGACGTATTTGTCAAGGAAAAGTTCCAACATTTTCCTGGTGGAAAATATCTTTTGTTATAATTCGTAAATCCAGATACTGATAATTGAATTAAATGTGATTTTTCCCCTCAAAACTCACCCATTCAATTTGCAAATATTATCTTTTTGCTTGCCCTTTATTTTCTCCAATTTATTCTTGTAGATGAAGGATGTTTTTTCCACTATACGTCTGTTTTTATCGCCATCTCATCAGTCAAAATCTTGTTTTTGGCCTATTTACCATGGTTTGTGAGAGTGTTAAGTTTTGAATGTTTTTAAACATAATAATAACATAAATATGATAAATAGTAATAACAGTCACTTTTTCCATTTGAATACAGAATATGTTTGCAGTAATTCAATGCAGATGCCCTTAGCAAGTTTTTAGTCAAGACTAAGATAAAATTAATTAACTCTTACATCGATCGCACCAGTTTTAATGATTTCAAATTATACACAACTGGACTAATCCAATGTTAGTGAAAATTGTTATACTTTTGTGTCTACACTTAAGACACAAAAGTAGATACTTACACCAATTCTTCATCACAATATCCACCTTCTGCGAAGTAGTAATGCTCGCAAAGGAGGAGATCGACCGCATCAGGCAACGGCGCTCTCGCCGCCGCCGGGATTCCGATCCCGATTTCCAGCCACTGTAGGCGTGGGCTTGCGGACAGTGAGCAATGGGTAACTCGCTGTCAGGCCGTCCGGTAACTGTCCGGACCAACCCCAAGTCGTCGACGGTGCGCAGTTTCCGCGCGCCTCAAGGAGTTGTCAGCAACAGCAGGGACCCAGCCGGGTCAAAGCCTACTGGGGCCAGGGTTATCCGAAAGGGAACTCGAGCCCCGGTATGAAGACTTGAAAGAACGGGGTGGGTTTTTTAGTCAGTAAGAGTCTGACACTATCTCCCGCTCCGCCCAAGAGCGGGGGTTGTCATTGGATGATTTTCCCCGCCAAAAAAAAAAAAATCACCATATCCACTAGGAATCAAGTTGTAAATAAATAAAACAGCCACACACTACAAAAGAAAAAATCGACCAATAATCACTTTACCCCAATTCATTGTAACCTGCACATTCATAACTTTCCTCAGGACATATTTCTCACTGTTTTGCTTAATTTTATCACCTTACACCATAGGTACCCATAGTATAACTAAGAAGGTACGTCAATACAGGAGAATGACCAAAAATGTATGAAGCTTAGTCCAAATGCCAGTAGACGAGAGTCCTGTGTAATAAAATAGTCTACTAAATATAAAATAATTTTAACCACACTGAAATAAAAAAAAAAGTTACAAATTATGACTGAATGAAGTCATGTGTTTTTACCTTTTATATGAAATATTATCGTTAGAGGTATGCGGGACTTCACACCTTGTTAGATGTTTATTCCCGCAAACTACCAATGAAAAGTTAGTAGTTAGACCAGACCCGGGTTGTATCTTGTCCGGTCAACTGCCTCGATACTTGATTTTGGACTGTTTTATTATTCTTATCTATACAATAATGTATTCGATTTTCTCATGTGGTGATCGCTAAAATGTCATTCCGTTCATAGTACATTTAAAATATCCAGTATTAGATTCTCACTGAAATAAATTTTGACAAAATAAAAAAGAAGAATGTTTTATGATAATTTTATTCATGTCTTTTTTTTAATGATAGGCTTACGTTTGACCACCATCTCACCTGATGGTAAGCGATGATGTGGTCGACGATGAAGCACGCATGTCTTGCCAACTAATATAGTTAGATAGAAATCTAATATAGTTAGAAATGAATATATCAAAAAGACATCACCTTCCAGTCACCGCTAATCTATTTTTTTTATTAATTACCAAAAAATATACTTACTGGTAAACCTATTATGTTTATAAACGATAGTCATTAACTTTTATCAAACAGATTACAGGCCAGCGTGCCATTACGGTGAGGAGATTGAAAATCTGAACGAAATTAAAACAGAACCATTTTTGCCCGATAACTTTGAAGTCTATATTGAAGAGGAAGAACATACAGAAAAGCCAGTCATGGAAACGCTAGGAAATGATACAAATTAAAAAGAAAATTTTGGAAAGGTAATATATATTATTACACGAAAAAGATAACCTTTCCGAAATTTTCGTCACGATATAATCAAATCAAATCAAAAATATTTTATTTCACATAGGCCTACATGGGCACTTATAAAACGTCAGAAGCTAGTGCACGGTTCCAAATTGGTCGTTTCTTATAGAGAAGAACCGGCAACACATTCATGCCTTTGCAGTCACCATCATCATTATCATTTCAGCCGAAAAACGTCCACTGCTGGTCATAGACCTCCCCCAAACGTCGCCACAGCGACCGATCCTGTGCGTCTCAGATCCACCGCATTCCCGCGACTCTCACCAGGTCATCGGCCCGCCTTGTGGGAGGCCTTCCAACACTGCATTTTCCAGTGCACGGTCGCCACTTTAGAACCTTTCGGCTCCATCGACCATCCGTTCTACAAGCAATGTGCCCTGTCCACTGACATTTTGGAATGGCGATTCTTCGGTCTATGCCGACGACCTTGGTTCTCCTGCGGATATCTTCATTTTTGATTCGATCTCGCAAGAAAACTCCGAGCATAGCCTCCTTTGGGTGAATGTAAGTCTTCTGATGAGGCCCATTGTAAGCGACCATGTTCAGTGCTTTGCAGTATTTGTCAGCAAATGTCTAGATTTAACTTTCTTGGTAAACTTTGCTTAGGTAGTCATCACTACACTATAATTCTCAGTTCTATTTTACCGAGATTGCGCCTGTTTCAATGATACCACATAATTGGTGTAGGTATGTCAGATTCGAAACTATACTAATTTTAGAACTCAATATGCACTACGAAGCAATTTGCAAATACCTAAAACAGCCACCGAATTTCAGTCGAAGAAAGCCAGCCAAAAACTTCTGTTACTTATAAGAATCAATATTGAGATTACCAACAGCAGTTACAAACTTTTGCAGATTTGACAAAAGACAGTGAGTGACCTTACACCATCACTTAGGTTAGTTGTCTATGTGCTATCTAATAAAGAAGAAATTCTAACTTATACAGTGCATGTCACATAAAACCACAATCAATATATTCGCAGATGGCATTGCGTGAATCATCGGGAATATGTTGCATACATTTCCATGTGTTTTAATTAGACTGGTACAAAAAATATCGTCCTGAAAAAGTCTTATTTTTCCGCCACACTCAACATTTAAAAAAACTAAACTCATAAACACTGCAGAATTTGCTTTACTATAAAAAGGTAGCTTGTTTAGAGCAGTTTGAACACGCTAAGCATTGCTGGATTCAACTACTGTAACTTGTCACTACAATACCTGTGACAGACGCATTACCATCCCAGATACACGCTATAACTGTAAGCAAATGACAGGAAGGCAGCAGGGAGCCACCGTAGGCGTAAGCTTGCGGACGGCGAGCAATATGTAGCTCGCCGTCTGACCGTCCGGTATCCGTCTGGACCGAGCCCAAGTCGTCGATGGCGCGTAGTGTTCCATGCGCGCCTCAAGATGTCACCAAACCAGCCCAGCAGGGTCGAAACCTTCTGAGGCCAAGGGTTTACTTTTGAAGGGAAAACCCGGCCCTGGACTGAAATGCAACGAAGGAACTAGGAGTGTGTTTTAGTCAGTAAAAGTCTGACATGCCTTCCCGCCCTTTAGGGGAGGAAGAAGTCATTAAATGAAATTCCCCCGAAAAAAAGGCAGGCAGTAGGGAAGGTATTGCTATGAACAATGACGATGGTCAAAAAATCAAAATACAAAATGGGCCACTAAAATCCAGTTGGGTTTGTCAATCTCGTGTATGCCTGTGATGATGACATCCATCTCCTGAAAACGTATGAGCTCCATCACATAGAGCTAAACTTCTACATGTAGGTATTTGGTAATATTAATTGCTTGACGTGTGCCTCCTACAAGTATCGCTACAACAACCGATCTTATGTTTCGCATCCATCAGATTTCTGTGATCTTCACCAGGTCATCGGTCTACCTTGTGGGAGATCTTTCGAGACCTTCCAACGACCCCATCTATCACATGTTCAATGGCCCTACCTACTGTTACTGTTCAAACAATGTGCTCTGCCTGATCATAGAATCGCCAACAACTCAACAGCCACTTAAGTTTGGCAATTCTTTGAGCTATATCATTAACATTGATTCTTTTTCGGATCTTACATGGTTCTCGCACACAATATATATTCTATCTACCTAAGATGAACCTTCTGTCTGTATCTTTTTCTTCCATATTGAGAGGAAAGCAAAGGTCTATTTAATTTGGACGCCTTTTACCTGCAGATTGTGGTGAGAGCGGCAATTAACTGGCCTTCAGAGATTGAGTGATTTTTTTGTGGAGTTCTGGGATATTGGAGCATTAAGTTACTGTTGGGGATAAAAGCAAGGTTTTATTTTTGTGAACGAAATTCAATGATATAGTCTGTCTAATAAGTCAACCGACTTGGGAATTTTGTATAATATTTATTCATTTAAGAAATACTTATGTTCGATAGTTTTTATAAGGTTCTTCTTTTAGTAAACAATGATCTCTATCTCTTAATCAACCTTGATTATTGAACCCGTGTTGACTACATCAGATTTCATTAAATCCTAATAATTACCCAAGTCGTTTAACTTATTAGACAGACTCTAGTATGTTGTTTCTTCATAATATGATACGATTAATGATTCGTCTATTCGTTCTAGTATCGAATGTACGTTATGCAATCGCGTCCAATATTGCATTAATTAGGGGCATGGGAGTGCCAAGGCGAGAAAAGAAGTGGCACGGCCATAAAATCCTTTTCTCGAAACAGTTTAGGTCGTATTCGATCCCCAATAACTTCGTTGTATATAAAACTTGAAGCCATCTAGATCATCAAGTTCCCTTAAGTATGGACTGAATAAATTAAGCAACTTGGTACTCGTATTACATGGATCTCAAACTTTTAACGATAGAAGATCTGAGTTGCAACCCTTGTTTTTTTTTTCAAGTGATGTTTTTGATGGCAAATTATTTACTTTTGTTCTTTAACTTTATGAAAAGATTGGACGAGCATTACTGATTTCAATTTTTTTTAAATAAAATCCTGTGACAAACAGATGGATACAGAGAAAAGCTGCAACATGTGGGTTTATTTTTTGCCATTTTAGTAAAGAACACGGAACAGAGGCCCTTCCACGAGCTCTTAATGTGATCCAATTGTTGACCTAAACTGATCTGTTAAAGAGGCGAAGGTTCGAGCGAGAAAGAGAGCTAGAGTGAATAGGTTACTTCTAGGTAACCGGGCTCCATCGCCGGCTACATTATCGCTTACCTTTACAAGAGACAGTGGTGAAACATAGGCTCGCGTTTCAACACTGCAAAAATAAAAAAAAAATACATATGGAAAAAACAAGTCCGATAAATCAATTACCGAAACTAACACACACGTGCACAAAGTTCTACAAAAAGTAGATTATCATCTGTCTCCATCAGTTATCACTCAAGCTATAAGGAAAAACTGTTATTAATTTACCCAACGCTTTACCGCTGAAAGAAAATAATATCTTGAATGTCAGCATCTTGTCCTAATCCCGCATGTGATAACGAGGTAAACATCCGGTTACATCGTCTTTTTGTGCCGAATATGACGTGTATACTAGCTACGTAAGGTATACTGCTGCTGGCGAAAGGCAGGAGTTCAAAAAGTTAAGGGCCACAAAATATGTAGCAAAATTAGAGATTTTGTTAGTACGTTTTGTGTGAAACTAGTGTCCTTTGTTTTATTTAAGAACACTTATTATAGGGTAGTATTTAAACGAGTGACTGTAAATTAAAATTTTAAGTGACAAAAATAATTATTTTGGGTTATAGAAATAATAAGTGAGCGACTGACTGCGAGTGACGAGAAATCAATAGAACAGCGACTTACAAACTTTAATTTGAGTTACTTAAAATACAAAATGAGAAGCTTCATAATATTTGAGTGACCTAATATTTGTTTGAGTGTCAATGTTTTGTCCTGCATTTTTTTTCAGATTTGGCCAATGATTTATTTATACTGAGCGGCATTTTATCTTAAATGAAGTGTTTCGAATGTCCTAAATATGAATGTACACAGTATCGAATGTCCTAAATACCGATATTTATGTATTATGTATGTCACAAGGTAATTTGATAATCCGGATATTGCGAAAACCCGAATAATTAAAAAATGGTGAAATAAAATCTGCGAGCAACTTGGTCGTAGCGTTCGCCGGCCGCTGCCGCGGCACCGCTCGCTTCGCTCACTCGGCTCACGCGCGGTAGGTCACAGTTCTAACCTAACCTAACCTATTTCACCCAGTTCAAATGATGAATCTACCTGCGACTAGATAATTAGAGAATGATGAAAACATTTGCTAGCGTAAATTCCTTATTTAAAACCTCATTTTTATTTCTAGTCGCTCACTTATTATTTTAGTCGCTCACATAGGTACTAATTTAATCGTTTAACTAGGATTTCAATAACCCACTTTTAGTAAGCTCGTTCTGGATTTTATTGTTAATCAATATTTGTTGTTAGTTTAGTTAATGTGTCGCTTACTTAAATTCATACCGCTCAAGTTATTAAAACAGTATCTCATCATCAGTCGCTAAGTTTTTTTTTAGTCGCTCGTTTTATAATTCCCCCTTATTATATAGCATAAGCATAGTAAAATCAGCCTTTTAATGTTCCCACTGTTGGGACTCAGGCCTGGGAATGGGCCATAATCCACCGCGCAGGCCCAGTGAGAGTTGGTGAATGTCACATGTCTTCAAATTTTTGGTTCTAGAACATGCCGGTTTCCTCACGATGTTTTCCTTCACTGTTTTGAGAGCAGTGGTGAAGAAATAAATTACACAAAGTATTGTGCCTGGCTGGGTTTGAACCCGCGACCTACAACTCGTAAGTCGGGGCTTATTACCACTCGGCCACCACTGCTCACACACAACCACTGCTCACACACTTATTATACATCCTAATTGTACTTTTTTTGATATTTTATATTTACAATATTTTTAAGCACTGTAATTGTATCATTATTGTAATAGGAAACCTTGTTACTGTTGCCTAATGTTCATATTTTTGTAAATGTATTTTGAATAAATTATTATTATTATTATTATTATTATCCGAAAAATACTTAACTAACTATAATAGATAGATAGATAGATAGATAAATTCTTTATTGTACACCAAAAATAAAGCAGTTACATAAGAAACTTAAAATTAATAGGGTGCCACAATGGGTGGTCTTATCGCTAAAAGCGATTTTTTAAAGACAACCTTTGGATGGATTTGACAGAGAAGGAGAAAAAGATACGCAGGTAGTTCGTGGTGTACTATTTACATATATACAATACATAAACTAGCAAAATTACATATAATATAATTAAGAACACATAGATTACATATTATTATTAAGAATATAATAAATAATAAATATATTACAAACAATATAATATATATATATATAAATATAATTATAAAAGCAGAGAAATACTGTACTTAATGACAATTTAACATTCAGGAGGAAAGGTAGTGATTTGTAACCTCATTATTCACGCCGACTGATTGACACTTACGTGACCAGAGTTTTGGCTCGTTCTTCGCTCAAAGAATTAGCATTGCCATTCAACGTAGCATTCGTCAGAACAACTGGTCACCTTTGCGGATAGTAACAATTCTAACTTGTGATTGAATAGACGAATCGGAACAGTCGAAATCGATCCTAAAACATATACGATGCGGTACAAAAAAACCTAGTCCCTAGGGATACAATCCGGCAAAGTAAACAGACGTATCTCCCGGCTCTCCTGTTTTTGTAACATCTTGTTGAAATAATCAGTGAACTTAGTTATATGGATTGACAGGGTCGCCATTTTTGTTGTGAGTGGACAGTATTGTGATGTAGTGAAAATGTTTTCAGTGCTACTTTTTGAGGTAGAATGAAATAACCAGCCAGAAAAGTTTATAAATACAAGTATCTCTATTTAAGTACCGCAGACGTTTTCATTACATTAAAATACCACAGAAACTACATTTGACGTTGCCATTGTATCGTATAACGAAAGAGAGCCTTTATGAATTTCGGGATTATTTTCGTCTTTAAAGAGATTATGGTATTATCTGTCCTCAAGGCTCTCAACTAAAATAATATTGTGTAAGTACTTTTCTTCATTTAGATCAAAGTTAAGAGGATTGCAGCCCTCCAGCTTTTGTAATATTATACGCAAGATGCTGTTAGTAAGATTTTCCAGTTCATCGAATTAGAAAAAGTTGGATTATTATTTTACTAAGGTAGGCGCCAAAGAGAGCAGTAGTGGCCGAGTGGTAACGGCCCCGACTTACGAGTTGTAGGTCGCGGGTTCGAACCCAGCCAGGCGCATTACTTTGTGTAATTTATTTCATCACCACTACTCTCAAAACGGTGAAGGAAAACATCGTGAGGAAACCGGCATGTCCTAGAACCAAAAATTCGAAGACATGTGACATTCACCAACCCGCACTGGGCCCACGTGGTGGATTACGGCCCATTCCCTCTCCTAGAGAGGAGGCTTGAGTCCCAACAGTGGGAACATTAAAAAGGCTGATGATGATGATGATGACGGCGCCAAATAAACGTGGAATAACGGTCATTGATCCTCTTACATTTATTGACATTCTTAATTTCTAAAATGGAATTAAAAACAACGCTGTCTTGAATCGACATCTATCGTGATCCTTTACCTTTATTGAAAAACAGTTTATTGGTGGTTTACCTTCGATATAATGGAGATATTATGGTCAATGTACTTTAGTTTTTCTGGCTCTTTGTATAGGATCTGGTTATTTTAACCCCTCGAGCGCCAGGGGATCACGTGACCCGGAAAATAGCACTGTTTACGTAAACCACCAAAAAAAAAATTGAATTTTTCTAGGAAAAACAAATAATATAATTAAAAACATTAATTATAAAGCTAAGCTTTTATATAAAACTAAGAAATCTTTTGAATCTCCAAAAGTCTTTTTAAACAAAACTTTATGTCCGTATCGTGGACCACAAATTCCTTTTTAAACTCATTCTATCGAAACAATATGATACCTACATTGAAAATGATTGAATCGTAAAAATCAAAACAAGATTTACATTCACATACCCACACGAAAGCAAAAGAAAAAAATAAGTATCACTCATGAATACCATTTTCCATTTTACTTGTACCATATCTTGTCGTTCCATTTTTTTTTCTTTTTAAATTTGGTCGTCAGAAAACCTATATTATATATTAGCGAGTCTTAGGGTTTGAGTTTACCCACCAATATGACTTTCCTCTTAACACTAGATGCGCTGGCGTTCGAAATTTGACCCATTCCTCCAGCTCAAGTTTTACTAGGCGAAGAAAGGAAGAGTACACCAATCTCCGATAAGGTGACAGAAAATTGCCTTCGTTGGTATGGATACGTCCAAAGACGTAGTGAGGTCCACATGGTTCAAATCTCCCTAAGCCTACTAGAACAAAAAATAGGTAGAGGCCACCCGCCATTAACCTAGTGGTCAAATACAGAGAGGGCCCTCAAGAAAGCCCAATTGCCAAAATTGACAACCTAAGATCCACTTAGCGCAAGAAAGTAAAGAGACTCAATCACAAATAATGGGACAAGAGAAGAAAGAAGAAGAAGAATCAGAAAGTACACCATAGTATGTGTAATAGATTATAAAATATGGTATTATCAGTTACCACATTCATTTGTAAACCACCTCTCCATTATTATTGTAGTAATAATAAAATGGCCCGATTTGACATTGAAACCGGTGAAGGAAAACGTCGTGAGGAAACCCTATGCATGTCCTAGAATCAAAAATTCGAAGACATGTGACATTCACCAACCTGCACTGGGCCCGCGTGGAGGATTACGGCCCATTCTCTCTCTCCCAGAGAAGAGGCCTCAGTCCCAGCAGTGGGAACATTAAAAAGGCTGCTGACGATGATGATGATGATTCTGTTCTTTTAGCGTTAAATAGAACAAAGTTCGATCGAAAAATTAGATTATGCCAATGATAGCCTCCAAAACAGACTGAGAAATCTAGGTCTTCTAAGACAGTCAAAACATTCGCTTGTCAATAGATATCTCAATATATTTGTAGTCAGCACACTCAGTCCATAAATTACTCGCTCACAAGATACATAAAAAAACCGGCCAAGTGCGAGTCGGACTCGCCCATGGAGGGTTCCGTAGCAGCAAGTAACATAATATAAAAGTTCTTGTAGTTCGTTGTAACTTTGATCGATGTTTTAATAATAGTGTATTTTTTTAGATTTATGACGTATTAAAAAAAAACTACTTACTAGATCTCGTTCAAACTACTTTTCGTTGGTAGTTTACATGGTAATGTACATCATATATTTTTTTTAGTTTTATCATTCTCTTGTTTTAGAAGTTACAGGGGGGGGGACACATTTTACCACTTTGGAAGTGTCTCTCGCGTAAACTATTCAATTTAGAAAAAAATGATATTAGAAATCTCAATATCATTTTTAAAGACCTATCCATAGATACCCCACACGTATGGGTTTGATGAAAAAAAAATTTTTGAGTTTCAGTTCTAAGTATGGAGGACCCCCAAAATTTATTGGTTTTTTTTTTATTTTTATGTGAAAATCTTAAAGCGGTTCACAGAATACATCTACTTACTAAGTTTCAACAGTATAGCTCTTATAGTTTCGGAAAAAAGTGGCTGTGACATACGGACGGACAGACAGACAGACATGACGAATTTATAAGGGTTCCGTTTTTTGCCATTTGGCTACGGAACCCTAAAAAAGAATCTGTAATTCATGAACTGATCACAATTACTTTCTAACCTGTCCCAACGGTCACTAAAAAAAAAGAAAAATACTTACATGAGCGATAGAGCGCGTAACCCGGTTGAAGCCTGCCGGACCCGGCTGAAACCGGTTATACCCGGATAATTCCCGGTAGAGTACGACTGACGTAAGCATCGTTTTTACTCTTTTTACAGGTAGTGAGGGGTCAGTAACTGGTGGATATTATGCTGAAACTGGTAATTCACCCCATACCAATTTACATAAAAATAATAAATCAAAATTACTCGAAGGATTCCAAGGGCTAAGGGTATTTTAATTGTTATTGTAATGAATGAATTTGAACCAGGCCAGAATTATTATAATTCAGACTAAAATTAAATTACCTACCTTAACTTGGGAAAGTATAATATTAAATCATTTAAAAAATACTTATATTCGATACTTAGTATCAGGTTCTTCTATTAGTAAACAATGATCTCTATCTCTTAATCAACCTTGATTATTGAACCCGTGTTGACTACATCAGATTTCATTAAATCCTAATAATTACCCAAGTCGTTTAAATTATTAGACAGACTCTAAATCTATGAAGATATAAATTATAACAAAAAATACATAAGAGTATATTTACGTCTAATTTGACGGAGTCTGTGTTTCCTAATAGCTATAAGTCTTTAAGTTAAGAGTGAATAGGTTACTTGTAGGCAAGCGTGCTCTATCGTCGACTACATCATCGCTTACCACCAGGTGAGATGGTGGTCAAACACAAACCTATGCATAAAAATAATAAAAAAAAAAACAGCTTTTGTAGTATGCGTAAGAATTTTTTCGTTTCACTAATTATAACCTAAGTGATAAATATTTTAACATTTCATAATTAAGGGATAACATAACAAACCTAATAACCACTCCAAATAATTAATTTCCAATAGGAAGTAAACAGCTAATCGAAAGGTATTGAGCCACTCCTACTGGTGTTAGCGTGCAAATAAATTTCTATGCGATCACCCCTAACGAGGGCTCGGCAATTTATTAAGCACCTAAACATTAGTAGGAACTGTAAAAACAAATGCTTTTTTTACAGCAGAATTATAGGGAGATATACGGTTTGATAGAACGGTTGAAACTGCTGCGATATTCCGAAATTTTTGAATGTAGAGAAGCATGGGTTAACCTCTCAGGCATAAGTGTACCGAATATGGTACACCTCACATCAGCTGACTTAAACCTTATTACGTAAAAATAAGGTTAAGTTAGCTGGTAGCCAGGTGTGCCGAATTTGGTACACTGGTACCTCAGAGGTTAAAAGGTAAGCAACTTATTACTTAGCCACGCTGCCCTGAATTAACGGTAAAACTACAGGTTACTTTACTTTTATTATGTATGGGCTCGCGTTTGACCACTATCTCACGTGATGGTAAGCGATTATGTGGCCGAAGATGAAGCACGCTTGCCTAAAAGTAACCTATTTACTCTTGACATAAAGAGCCCTAGGTTATAGCTATCAGGAAACACAGACTCCGGCAGAGAATTCCACTCCTTAGCTGTACGCATAATGAATGTGTTCCCAAAATGCTTTGTAGGTACGTATGGGTGGGACGTCCACCATGTACCGATAGTGCAACGCCGTAGTAGTGATGCACGTTTCCTCTCAATTTCGTGTCCAGCGTCATAATTTGGTCGTCCTAATTCAAGTCGCATTTGCAAGATCACGTACATAATATTATCATATCCATCTGCGGATTTCACAAACTCGCATCCATACAGCCGACTATTCATTTTGAACCAGCTCTCTTTTTTTATGGTGGGAAAAAATCATGCAATGACATCCCCCGCTCTTGGGCGGAGCGGGAGATAGTGTCAGACTCTTACTGACTAAAAGACCCACCCCGTTCCTTCTAGCCTTCATACCGGGGCTCGAGCGCCCTTTCGGATAACCCTGGCCCCAGTAGGCTTCGACCCGGTTGGGTCCCTGCTGTTGCTGACAACTCCTTGAGGCGCGCGGGAACAGTGCGCGCCGTCGACGGCTTGGGCTTGATCCGGACAGTTACCGGACGGCCCGACAGCGAGCTACCCATTGCTCACAGTCCGCAAGCCCGCGCCTACGGTGGCCGGAAATCGGGATCAGAATCCCGGCGGCGGCGGCGGCGGCGATAACGCCGTTGCCTGATGCGTTCGGCCTCCTCCTTTGCGAGCATTACTGCTTCGCAGAAGTCGGCGACCGCCTGCCACTCCTCCTCGCTCCGGACCATGGCCTCAACCAAGGCCCGGCGCGAGAGGTCTTCGCCGCCGATCACCCCCACGAGGGTACGGCGATGCTCCGTCCAAGCAGGGCACACCTCGACTGTGTGCTCCACCGTGTCCTCCGGGCATTCCGCACAGTGGCGACACCCGGGCGTCACTTCCGCTTGAACCAGCTCCCTGTATTAGAAATAGTTACTACGTGGTGAAGCATAGCTTAAAAGGCAAGCGGCCAGCCAACCAGCCAAAAAAGCCAGGAAATATTCATTACTAGCTTTTGCTCGCAGCTTCGCCCGCGTACATAAACTATAGCCTATGTCACTCAGGAATAAAGCAGCTTTCTATCGGTGAAAGAATTTGATTACCTCCTACAATCAAACAAAAAACAAAATTTACCTTTTCATTATATTAGCGTAGATATTAAATGTAGATAACCAGTTCAAAACAAGTTGAAAAGATCATGCACAACATTCCGCCCCGTATCTCCTCTATTTTTACAATAAGACCATTACATTCAACCGGAGGGTATAGAACACCCCTTGAGCGTTAAAAAGCCGTTTCGTGTTTAATTTCGTTTAAAAGGAATTAAAGCGTTTTGATAGGAAAATCTTCTGCTCAAATTATTTCATGAAAAAATATTGTTGGGAGATTCCAAACACCGGAATTTTCAAATTTAGTCTGAATCGAGTTAATTTATTTAATTGTTTTCTTAGCTGAATTAAGCCAGAAAGTTTTGATTGTTGGTATTTTGAGTAGAAATTCTATCTTGAGAAACTTTTGGGTCTTTGCTTTGCGTATGTATGGAAATTGGGCTGGCTGAAAATTTGTTTTCATTTGCGCCCGAGGGAATGGAAACTCCTAATAAGGAAGAAATTAGGTTCCAGTACGATTATGTAAAACAAAACAAAAAGGAAAATTTATCGATACATAAATGAGACGAAACCTCAAGAAATTTTGATAAATTGAATTCTGTAAATAAGACAGACCAAAAAGTTCTAGTAAAGAAAGTTAATATACGAGTAAACGGCGTAGTTTGATGAATTCTAAAGTGTCCTTGAAGAAACTACTGAGTTACGCGACCAAACTCTTGAAGATCTACCGAATTTTGTGACTTCATTAGTTTTGAATGATACTTCACCGCGACAGATATTAAAATTTTCAATATTTCAAGTTCCACTTGAACTAAATGAATGATATTATTAAGTGCTAGATTCTCTTACAGAATAAAATTATATATTCGCTTTCGACATACTCGTAAGTTGTCAGATGACACAGTGATGTAATTTAATATAAGGGAAAATGATTGATGACTCAAGACATCACTTCACTTTGTCACCATGTTATTATCAGTAGACATGGCATTTTTTAATTTTAAATTGTACATGTTATTTTACATTAAGAACACATATCGCAGTTAGGAACAGTATACTTCATTCCAGAACACAAATCGCAGGCGTAGGTGACTCAGCCGACAAACTAAAATGGAACTGGGCAGGACACATCTGCCACATGTCAGAACAAAATTGTGCAAAAGCAACTACTGACTGTATTTCGAACAGGAGCCGGCGATGCGGTAGGCCCAGAGATGAAGATGGCGTGACGATTTGGACTCCTTACCTTAAGGGGCCGGCGGAGGATGAATTTCCATACAAACGTAATACCACGCTCATTTGCAGTTGGAGCATATATCCAACATATTATGATGATATTCGGTTAAAGACAATATTTATCTAGGTTCCTACGTCGAGAATATTAGAAATATTGTTATTTTTAATACAAGAAAAGCCAAATGGCATGTATTGCCATTTACGCTATAAAAAAGTGCGAAATACAATTTGCTTAAATTTCTTTTTATTTTTTTAAAAAAGAAAGACGTAGGAACCTAGATAAATATTGTCTATAACCAAATATCATCATAATATGTTGGAAATATGCTCCAACTGCAAATGAGCGTGGTATTACGTTTGTATGGAAATTCATCCTCCGCCGGCCCCTTAAGAATTGGCCAGAAGTGGCTAAGGACTGAAAATAATGGATTAACGGAAGGCAGGTATTTGTCCTGCAGTGGGAAACAACGGTCTCATAAATTATGTATTGTAACTAATCTGATTCTGAAAATTTTCATTCTGAGTACCTAGTTCCCTTTGAACCGGGACCGCGGTCCTAACTTTCACTTATAAAAGAATAAATTTTTCTGAGTAATATTTTGGGACCACTAGAAAAAAAGCATAACAGTAAGTACAGTTACCAAAAGAACTATATTAATTTTATTTGTTGGTACTACTTAACAAATAATATCATTTTTATAGGCGGAAGTTAGGATCGTAAAACCAGTCCAAAGAGTATCCAAGGCTATTTCACATTCTGAAACAATTTACTTTTGGTATAAGAGTGAAACAGGATGAAAAAGCTAGTTCATAAATGTACGCAAATCAGAATAAGCGTCTACCACTAAAAATATAATGACAATATTTTCGACAACGTCACTAGGTCAGATTAGAACTTCTAAAATCCAATTCACTTTATAACTTTTCAGGATAGGCGCCACCACTATATTACATTAAAATTGTTTTTGAAAACGTCATGAGGTCAGATTAGAAACTAAATTCTAATTTGCTTTATTACTCTAACACACTTTAGAGCAGGCGTCCACCACAAGTAACAATCCAATAATGACAAAAAAAAAATTAAAATAATGACAAATGATATAATGACAACATCATAAGGTCAGATGAAAACCTCTAAATTCTAATTCACTTTGTAACTTTTCAGAATAGGGGTCTACCACTAAAAATATTATGACAATGTTTTTGACAACGTTGCTAGGCCAGAACCTCTAAATTTCAATCCACTTAATAACTTCAGTTATGATATCGAAACTGGCATCGCACTCGCTATCTGCCTCGCCCCACTACCTCATGCCAAATGCAACAGACCACTTCTTGACCGCATTCGCCTCTGTGTTCGCAATTTATTATTTTCTTTCAAAACTTTTGGCACAGGAGTCATAAACATGTGCTCTTCCACGAGTTATACTACTTCAACGCTTAAAACTTTGCTAGTGGTTTTAGAAATTGATGATTTAAGCAAGAGTTTAATATCGATGTGAGTGGTTTTAGTAGCAAGCAAAGGCAGTATATCAGCTAAGTTCGGTATCCAATTTTATGCACAAAATTGACTGTCATAATGTTGTGAAACTGGAAGGTAAAAAGGCAAAGATAAACTTTAGAATTTTATATCTTATTTACCTAAAAAAAACACTTTTTTTATGTTAGGAATTTATATACAGCTAGTGACAAATCTAAGTTTAACACGGGTGTAAAAAATCTTTAAAATTCTTGATTTTCCTATTTATATTATAATATGGTTGTTGTTGGTTATTTACATCTAAACCTCATACATCATTCTAACTATTGATAAAGACTGCATGAAAATCCGTTTAATAGTTTTAGATGTTATCGCATTCAGTACAGACAGACAGACCCGGAGGGGGATCTTGTTTTACTATATTACATGTAGAGATTACTATTGTACCAATCAACTAAAGCCGTTTTGTCTCTATCTCATATCAAAATCTTCTTTTTTAGGGTTCCGTACCTCAAAAGGAAAAAACGGAACCCTTATAGGATTACTCTGTTGTCCGTTCGTCTATCTGTCTGTCTGTCTGTCAAGACCCTTTATCTCGAGAACGCGTGGAGATATCGAGTTGAAATTAAAACCTTATACTCAAGTCTGTGTCTAATCAAGCTGTGAAAAAATCAAACTTCTAAATTTACGAATAAAAAAGATACGGCCGTTTATGTCGCAAAAAAACGTGTATTTTGATACTCTCAAAGATAGAAATTCATACTTCCCGTTGACCCAGAATCCTGAAATTTGGCACAATGCAAGGTCTTATAGCACAGATATAGGAATAAATCTGAAAACAGTAAATTTGTTGTTACCTACGTCACAAAAAAAAAATGGTTTTGCAAAACCAGCGACGAGCGGCGAGTATCCACCCTAATGTTGTTGAAACCTCTACGGTCCGGACCAAGCATTTCGCCTCGTCGTTTATACCACGTACATCGAGGGACTGGAACAATTTGCCTGCTGCGGTCTTCCCGTCTGATTATAATTTAGGTGTCTTTAAGGCAAGAGTGAATAGGCTCTTAATAAACTAGTGCGCCTCACCATCAACGATTACATCACTGCTTACCATCAGGTGGGATCGCAGTCAAGCACTAGTTTATATTATTATAAATTAAAAAAAAAAAAATTTCGAGACTCCATTCGGGAATTGTAGTTTGCACGGAACCATCAGTACGCGAGTCCAACTCGCACTTGCCCAGTTTTTTTTAAACTCGAATTAGTGTTTTTTATTTTTTTATTTATTTTGTGCCAGTTCTAGACTTTATAAGGATATAGGTACTAATGAAAAATATTCTAATCAATTTTTCAGTCGTTTTTATTCAAATTCAATCGACAAACCACTGTGGCACAGGCATACAGACACTGAGATCCTACCTACCTACCTTTCTTCAAGTACCTATATGTCGCTGTGTTATATATTTCAATACAAAGAAAGATATAGATCTTGAGAAACGTTAAAAAGTCTCATGTCTTAGCAATATTTTCATCACCTACCCAGGGATATAGTAAAAAATACTCGTATATTTCACGAAAATATTTTATCAGCTTCAATGCAAACCATCTCGCTTCACCAGCACCGTATTATCACATGGTGCGTATTATATTTTTGTTTACATACCCTCACCTAAGTAAATGTTGGGTTTTGAATTTTGGAAATAAACACGTCTCACCCTTTTACGAGACTCCCAAGACTTACTGTTTACTGTTTACCTTTCATGAAATTGATGTTGGAAAATATGCGGCCTTTTTAACTGATGCTGCGTCGGAGGATTTGTTTTTCTTGACTTAATAGCGTCTTGGTTGGCAGGCGTTGTTAAGTCTTATTGAGAAAAAGTACAAAAACACAAGGTCCCCCTTGTGTTTTTGTACTTTTTTGTGAGACGAAATTCAGTCTTCAAGAATAAGGCCGGGTCACATATGTTTTTTTAATGTGATATGTACTGCTTGTGACCGACGGTTTTAGAAATTACGAGGTCACAAGGAACAAAAACCTGTTTAAAAAAAAGAAAAACGTCATTATTACAGCTATTGGCGTATAAATTTTAGTGCGGTGCCAACCGGAAACCAGCGCTGGGTGTCTGAAAGGAAGTAAAAAAAGTTTCTTTTAAAAAAATTTATCTTTTAAATCCTCTCCAACTGTACCAACTGATTTTCAATTTCTACTTACGTTATAAACCCGTGAAAAGCTCCATGAATCCACAACCCAATCACATCAGTACTCAACCGTACAGATAATTGAATAGTGGGAATCAGACGCGAAATAAAATAAAATGGACGACAGCAATTATTTGTTGACCTATTTGTAGGGCCAATGGCAGACTGACACACCCAAGTGTTGATAAGAGAAGTTTTATCTATACATATAAATAAAATTAAAGTGTCTGTTTGTAATATTGAAATATCTGCTTTTACTACATGCATATGAATATATATACGGTACGTACAACAAGATAAAATTTTTCACAATTATTGTCTGTCTGTCTGTTTGTCCGGGCTAATCTCTGGAATGGCTGGACCGATTTTGACGGGACTTTTTTTTGGCAGGTAATAAGGAGTAACATAGGGTACTTTTATTTTAGAAAAAATAAATCCAAAATCCTGTAGTCCACGCGAACGAAGTCGCGGGCACAGCTAGTAGTATAAATACAATTCTTTAACTCAGACCCAATAGTCCATTATATTGTAAGTGTGTTAGTAACAGAAATTGTTCATACAACAGTAGTTTCTGTATATATGCTAAACCTGTAACTCGCAACGTAATTAATTAAAATACATAGCTACCAGGCCATACACGTGACTGAAGGGTTGTTTTGCACTTGCATCCAGCTGTTTAGTGGCTCTAATGCCCGCCATGACCAGGGCCTCAAGTCTGCTATTACAATAGTGTCAGAATGGTCTATCATTGATGTCATAATCGTCGATTTTGACAAGTTTGGTAATCTACTAATATAATGGCGTCATTATGACTTTCCAATGGTCAACCACTGACACTCCATTGAAAGAAGTGGCATAGAATAGTAATCTTGTACATATTTACAAAATGAATATTTGACGTATGCGGTAATCTGCTAAAACTTTGACAGTTTATTTGATCAGTGTTCTACCATTAGAACGTTATTGAGCAGTTATTGGTTTTAATATGCTCGATATTATCCTTCTACCACAACTCTATTACGATACCACTGATCGATCAATGATCGATCATTATTGGCGCTGATAGCCGAAATACAGGCTCTTGCCTAGTT